>LR990077.1:0-2400000 GCA_905147235.1 Erynnis tages | reverse complement strand
ATACCCAATGCGAGTCAGTATTATTGTATTATTTATAAAACAATTAAAAGGTATAAAATTTATAAGATGTAATCTAAACACATATTGAAAGCCAAAAACATGTGTTATAATATATCAATTTGAAAACATGTATCAAATTTTTTTTATTATTTTAAATATTCATGGGACAGCCAGAAGTATTATGCACGTCTTATAATATCTTATCATTTAATTCAGTTATCCAATTGTGATGTTATCTTTAAGTGTGTCAAGTGCTACTATCATGGATCAAATGATAATTTGATATGGGCCTTCTATATTGTGAAAACCAAAATATAAGGAATGTAAAATAGTTGGGTCCATGTTTAATCTAACAACAGATAAAAATATACAAATATCTTTAGTCATATATCCAACTTACAATCTGTATTTGACACAGAGTATGTGAAATTTCATTTGTAAAACTATATTATGTACCAATATGCTGTGAAAAGAATTTATTTATCAGGCCTGTTTTATTTCCTATGATTAAGTAATACAAATCAGGTCTTAAATCCCAATAACAAACAGTTGGATTATAGACAAGACAACCCTTTTTAAATTGTAAAAAAGTAGGTTAATCTAGTACTAGCCTCATCAGTAATGATTGCAACTCTAGATTCTTTGTCACATTAGTAATAAATATCTGGAATATTGAATGTCAGAGAAATTCTAACCTGGGTCTCCATCTATAGTATAAGCATCAACTGGTTTTTGGTGTAGTTTGTTGTCTGGGTATGAGTTATTTATCATTCAAATACAGATAGACAGTCTTACCTTTTTCTTTTCTTAACCTAGCAATAAATTTCTTAGGCGCTATGGAGCCAACTTTTTTCTTCTGTGTGGCAATGCTATAAAATAAGTCTGCGAGGCATGTCAGCAAAGTTTCCTTGGTCCTTTTGTTCTTTGCCTTATATTCTAGAACTTTCTCTCTAAATGGCCTGCAGAAATACAATGCCTGGAGCACTGAGTTGCTATAGCAGGTGTTGCCAAACTAGAATATGAGAAATATAAAAAAGTCAATTTTAAACAAATTAAGAATATTTAAACAAGAGTACTAAAATATTGGTCACTGCAGTCAAGAATGTAAGTCACTTGTTGTTACTCTTTGGATGATCAGAGTTCTAATTTCTGTATCTACATTAACTTCTTATTGTTGATATATAAATAATAATAGAAAGTGTAAAAAAGAATTGATGTTCTTATTTTCATTTCGATTATAATGTGGCATACATACAGTTGATACTGCAGCCTGATCTGATTAGAGTTGCAAACACAAAAAGTAGCTCTCTTTTCACCATTAATATATGAATTTTGATCTTAACAATATGAATAAAGTTTATAACTAAATGTTGAATATGTTTCACAGAGTATATTAAAAGATTTTATTGGGAATATTATTGATGTGATAAAAAGCATTGTACTGATTATTGTGTGTAAAGACTGATATGTAGATATTAAGACAAGCATTTTTGCTGTCAGAAATTGGCAAAACCTAATCACGAAAGTTTAAATATAACAGTGTCAATATGGAGAATTCCAAACGCAAATTTCAAATTGAAATCTACTTACATTAACTAAACCAAAATAATGCTCGTTCGGTGGGAACTGCTCTGATCCAATATCTCTTTCTAGTTGCGATATATTTGCGCCCTGAAACACATAACAACCACAATTCCTGGATAAGCCGTAACATTATGCCGATTAAAGAAACTTTCATGATTCAACCAAAATAACATGTAAACTACTTAATGAACCGACAAATAATAAATTAAACTGTCCTCTTAACTTAATATATTAACGGAAAGCTCAATTTATGTCAAGTTTACCAAACGTAAGTGGGGTTTCTCTTACCATTCTCTGTTGGAAGTTAAGACCAAGATCCTGACATATTGACATTTGCAATCTGGTTTTTGCGACTTCTAAACGGAACACGTGATTCGGCAACACGGCGAAATTTATTTACAACTACTCTGCAGTTATTTTGGAGTGCATAATTATGATTTAGTTTTGAAACTATGCAAAATAAGCACAACAATCCGTCATGTCTATGACAATCAATCAAATCAATGTGACATCATACAATTCACACATTGACATTATTTGGGATGTGACATATTGATTGTCGCAATGGTCGCAAGAGAACATAGACAATAAAATATACACGTACGAATAAAATTATCGAACTTGTCTCGTGATCATAAATTTTATTTTTCTAAAAAATATATAAGAAAAATCCAATGAATAGCTTGTATACAAGCATATTATAATCTGTTTGATTAGCAGAAATGAATTGCTAAAAAAATTGATAATTTCCGGTTTTTATGAATTATAACTCACATCACTATATCCACAGATAACTTTTTGTTTCCAGACATAGACAAGAACAGCTAGTAAATAATCTGTGATCTGCCGGCAGCAGCGCAGCCTCCGCCTCCCGCGAGCGTGTCCGTGTCTGTCTCCTCCCTCTTGAGAGAAATCCCGAAGGGAAACAGGGAACAGATGATCAGTTTTATAAATCTGTGACCAGGAAGTTTACGTGTACTTTTCTGACGTGGCGGTTTCAACTTTCAGTTTACATTTCATATTTTTGCAATTTTGCATCATTCGTAAGAGAGAAAACATCCCAAGTAAGTAAGCCTATTTTATTTTAGACAGTAACATTATTATTATTAGTGAAATAGCGTTGCTGTAAATTGCAAAGTTAGGTAAGTGATCTACAAAATTAAGAGTTTTATATTATTACCTACACCTAATCAGAAGTTTATATCTAATATAAACTGTTTTTAAGACTGAAATCTTATAAAAATGTGTTTCCCTTTATGATAATTCCTCTATGTTAATACTGAGAAATGTTTAAATTACAATAAAATGTAAATACAGAACATGTTGAGGTTTTCTCTATATATTTAAATAAAAGGTATTCTATCATTACAGCCAATATGCTGAAAACTATATTCATCGCCATAGCCATTTCGGCAGTATTTGCCGGTGTTCCTAACCCTGAAGAGACTAAGAGGATGATGGATCACCTATCAGACGCTGAACATTACCGGAATGAGCATCACAACAAGCAGTTTGACCATGACGCATTCCTGGGCGAAGACCAGGCCAAAACCTTTGACCAGTTGCCACCTGAAGAGAGCAAGCGGAGATTGGGGTAGGAATTCAATTTTCCAAATCAATCAGGCACCTGCCTCCCGCAGCCTATATCTACACACAATTCTGTGCTCTGGGCATGTTGTAAGAGTTGGAATTTGACCTTAATACACTTGCGTTTATGATTAGTGGAATGATCCACATTGGTTAAAGTAGCAAAATATTATCACTTGATTCTATATTCTATAGATATTATATATTATTCTAGATTCTATAGGTTAAAGTAACAAAACATTTCCACTTGATGTTGATTTCCATAAGTGGGCACCACAATATTCTTGCCTGGGGTGTAAGTGGCCCTATCTAGATATAATTTGAGTGTGTTTGTATAATTGGGCTTTTCGCCGTGAGAGATTATGAAGGGCATGGGATTAGCCAGGGGCCAGATTATTGGGGGTACAATATACTTGTGTCTCTTTAGTTAGAAAGGTAAAATGTGTATTTTTATGAACCTTTAGCACAGAAAATCATGACCACATGAATTTTTCTTCAAATGTTTCTCAATTAACTGATAATTCTTCATCCTGAAGGAATAAAGTATAAAATCCAAAACAAAGACAGTATTTAAATAAAATTAATGTAATTGTTATTTCTGATACAATATTGGTGAAGACAGATATGTCAAACATATTTCAAAAACTGGCAACCATAGCACAATAGCAGCAATCAGTAAAGTAAACATACTGTGTTGTTACAATTGTTCACACATGGTCTTATAACATACTGGGCATGTTTGTGCTGTGTAAGTTCAGCTACTGGTAGATCAAGCAGTGGAAATCAGATAAATCAACTATCAATTCTTCATTAGAAAAGAAAGAAAAGAAAAAATTTTGGTGTCCTTCAAATGATCATCAATATAATTATCAATGTTAATTTTATGCAATCTGAAATTTCATAATATCTATTCAATATTTTACTCGTCATACACATAAAAATAAGACAGGCTATTGTAACACACATTAATATGTATTTGCAAATATGATTGATGATATTTGCAATATGATGATTATTGATTGTACAATGTAGCAATGTAGTGGTGCTATTAAATAAAAAATTAGAGTTATTTTGGTTACAGTATAACACGCTCAAGCTAATATTAGACAAATTCAGGTATCTGTTGCGCACTAGATCGTTATCGAGCTCAAATGTCGCCCACACAGTATGTGGGTTAAGAAAACTAACACATTCCTCAGTTTATACTACCTGTGTATAGAGTAACCACATTTTTTAATTTTATAGGGTGTTCTGCATTACAGCTATCTATTTTACTTATGTTTGCTAATTTTTGTAGCATATCAAACTTAAAAAGTTAAACTTTCAGATATTGGATACAAAGAATGATTTCTTTCATTGCAAAGTTGAGTAGTTTTAAAAAAATGTGATGGTAACCAAAAATTAAATCCTTTTAATTTCAAATAACAAAACACACATCAACTTTCATTTATGTTAAATCTATATTCTGAACAATGGCGCATCTCGTTCTGTAAATACTACTATAAATAATTATACTTCATTAAAAATCATTTTATTCAACTACAATTTCTTCAACCGTTAATTTGGCAGCATAAAAATTATAGCACAGCCCATATCAAGTTTAGTGACCTCCTTATCTCTGCATAGTGTCAACGAATGATAACGTTCTTCCAGACTGATCGTTGAGAAGATTGATAGTGACGGCGATGGGTTCGTTACACAAGTGGAACTGAAAGATTGGATCCGGTACACGCAGAAGAGATACATAGAGGAGGATGTGGACCGGCATTGGAAGCAGCACAATCCGGAAAATGAGGATGTTATTACTTGGGAGGTAAAGACTTTTGTTTCGCTGCCTTGAAATTTTTTATGTTCACAGACGGTAGAGCCATTGAAGTCCACTCAGAGAGGTGCCTATCGCCATCCTGACCACCCGCCCTAAGGCTGCTTTTCCACGGATGCGTATGGATGCGTAGCGAGGGATGCGTTTTTGAAGAACCAATAGAATTGCACGGCTTAGCACGGCTTCTGGTGGAAATGGCTTAGCGGAGCGAGGCTAGGTAAATGAAGCAATTCTATTGGTTCTTCAAAAACGCATCCCTCGCTACGCATCCTCGCACATCTCTGGTGGAAAAGCGTCAGCATCAAACTATAGTTCAAGGTGTAAAGCCTTGACTAATGAACAAGACAATCTTGTTTTACCTTAATAGAGGATTCACATTCAGCACTAAAGTACTAAGAATTGTGAAGGAGAACATAGCGAAGTATGGAAAAACACTGTGACGATCTATACCTAAATTTGATTTTATCGTTACAGAAATACCACAAGAACGTGTACGGTTTCATGGAGGAGATGTCTGATTCGGAGCTGCGGGCGCCCAACAGCGAGGGCTTCACCTACTCCAGCCTCAAGAAGCGCGACCGCAGGCGGTGGCACTATGCTGGTTAGTATTAAGTTCTGTACTTCTGGCTGGCTGGCAGCAAGCCTTTCATGGCCCACTGTCGGGTATGGGTCTCGCCCCACAACGGGAAATTAGAGTAGTATGGATCAAAAGAAATTTTTGAAAAGGCCAACACCTATGTGTACTTATTGTAATTTATTAATAAAATTCTAGAAACATAATTGCGAGTAGCTTTTTAACCTTATAATTCTTTACCCCACTATTCTGAAATGTTCATAGACGCTGACAAAGACGACGCTCTGAACAGGACTGAGTTTGCGTTGTTCCTGCACCCTGAGGACCACACCGGGATGCGTGACGTAGTTGTATTGGAGACCATGGAGGACATTGACACAGACAAGGTATGTTTGAACTTACCCCTATTTCGGCACCATTGAGGGCATCACTTGCATCATGGTAGGGGAAGTTATGACTGTCGTGGATGATGTTACTCCTGATATGGTGAAATAGAACCCCCCAAAATTTGATAATGCCACCTGGCCACCATTTTAGTGATGTCGTCTGGTCACCAGGGTTGCCAACTCCCATCATAGAGTAAGACTGCATGCTAGGTTTAAAAAAACCTGTGTAAAAATGTCAATTGCCTAAAATATAACCTGGCAATTTAATCTTCCCTCCTTCAACCCTACAGCCCCCCTACAACACCACATTTAAGGGGCTAACCTCAAACCCCTGGTCCTAATTACCAAGTCGTTTGACGACAAAATCGGTCGTTCACAACAAGTTGTCCATTTGGTGCATGTCAGTGGTGGGTATTGTCAAACTTTTAGGGCTTTTTAGCTTCTTTAAATTTTGATCACATGAATTTTGGTTCAAATCAAAATTATTTCATCATTTGGTTTGACTATAACAGTAAAACAAATAACTAATAAACAATATCAAGTAAGTAGTAAAAATAGACTGAACTGAATGAATTTTCTGCCATTTTTACTACTAACTTGTCAGTTATTTTTTTATTCCATTTTAATTATTTTAGGCCAGTTACGACTTGTGAGCTTCATAAAAAAGGTATTACTCAGATAACCCAGTTTTAAATTGTTTATCTGTAGTACTACTGATCTCTTATATGAATCTCACAACAAGAGCCAATTGCTTCCAATTGTGGTTTATTAAACAATGCACATTGCTCCATATAGTGTTAAAGAGATTTGTATGTCAATATCATGGTGTAATGTTCACCATGCCGACTCGCTATTTGGGTGGATTGGAATTTATCGGATAAACAAAATAATGAATAAAATTATTTTGCAAGTAAATTTTTCAATAAATATTTTTTTAAAAATAATTCTTCAAGAACTGAAGTTTAATGTAAAATACAGTTTACCATTATCAATTTTTAAGCTGTTTTTTGTAATGCTTCAGTTTGTCTTTGTTTCGAATTCACAATACTTTTGCACCTTGCAAGAAAAATAAATGAACATTAAGATACTATAAGCTACATTGCAATTATTGGTATAAAACAAAAGCCTCGCAACATAATAAACTCTTACGGCCACTCTCCTTACCCGCTGCGAAGCAGCATGTTCTTCATGTACATATCCTTGGTTTGAGATCAACCTTATATTGAGATAGTTTAACCTCACATCTAATCTAAATGTGGTATTATATTTTGCAGGACGGCAAGGTTTCCTTGGAGGAGTACATTGGAGACATGTACAAACCAGAGGACGGTGAGCCCGGGGAGGAACCTGACTGGGTGACTCAAGAACGTGAGCAGTTCACTGGTTACAGGTAAGTTGATTGGGATGTGATGTGGCTAACATGACATCTGGTTTCTGGTCTGGGTGTGTGTGTTGTTTTGTGTGGCATCCTAGAACAGGGAATCCTAGAATGTTGTTTGTTCATTTTATTAATGTATTAGCCAAAAAATGTATTCATAAAAGCAACTGGTATTGGCACCTTTTTTATTACATACAATATTTTTTATAACCCTACAAACAAATCTGATTGTTCAAAGCTGTTTAAAACCTAACCATAATAATTTATTCATTTAAAATGTAATAAAACCATTACTTTCAGGGACACAAACAAAGACGGTTTCATGGATGCAGATGAAGTGAAAGATTGGATCGCCCCCCCTGAGTTCGACCATGCGGAAGCGGAGGCCAGACACCTGGTGTTCGAGGCCGACTCGGATGCTGACGAGAAACTCACCAAGGCGGAGATTCTGGAGAAGTATGACCTGTTCGTTGGATCGCAGGCCACGGACTTCGGTGAAGCCCTCGCCAGACATGATGAGTTTTAAAGCTTAACATTTACCACGGACTAGAGATGTTATGGAGCAGACGTGGGTTTAATAATAATAGGCTATATGCAATATATTGGAATTGAGACATTGGCGGTTCTATTTTTTTGATAGGCCTGGTGCCTGACATAATATGGCAGAGGGCTCCAATAAATCCAAACCAAATAGCCCAACATTAAATTATCACCCAACCCCTTGCTACATTAAAGTGAGAGGGGTGTTTACTGCATTTTAGAATATTGTGAAGTACTTACTCTGATGCATTACCGCTGTGACAAAAAACAAAACTGAAATGTAAAACTGGCAAAACTTCTCTTTTCTCCCACTCACTCAACGCTGGCACCCTAATCTTTTTTTTCTCTGATTAAAAATTTATTTTAGCCAAAATTATAAGTGTAAAAAAGAATGGAAAATAACCTTTGGAGATTCGATGGAAGCTCCTTAATATCTCTAGTACAGTCCAGCACAATTTAGGTAAGATTTAGTTGCCTCTGGGTGATTTAAGTCAAATATATGGCAGTTACAATAAAAAAGATCTGTACCATTTGTTTTACCAAATCTCTAATTTTGTGGCATTTTCACTTTGGTGATAGTCTGTTAATGTAAAGTTTTGAGCATACCTGGTGTATGTAAAAATACAAATACATAAATTTACAATACCTCTAATTAATACACACAATTTAAATTACAAAATATGTAATATTTTTTTAATGTTATGTTAACAAATACATAATTTCTTTTTTGCATTTATAAGCTTACTTTTTAATATATTTTTGTATAGTGTTAACTGATCATTAATATTGTCTTAATTATAAGTAAGAATTCTCATCTCATATTATGACTATTTTTTTTCTATTGCCATTTAATTTTAACTAGAATCTCTGTGAGGGCACTAATTAAACTACTTAACTTTTGTAAATTAGATCTAAGATAGTCCTAACAAAATACCAAAGTTATTTTTAAATTTGATAAAAAAAGAATATTTTTTTCATCTATGTACTACTAATACATACTAATAATTCCAACTTTATATTTTTCATCAATAACTATTCCACTACGCATTTAATTATAATTTTAAGTAGTTTGTAATAAAAATTGTACCTTTACTAATTTTATTAATATATTGTATCTTTGATACTTTTGATAGTGACTTTATAAAATTTGCATCTAGACAAGAGCCAATGTGTCAGAAAATTTCTGATTAATATTTTTAAAATGGGTTAAGTAACTATACAAATTAATAAAATAATCAGAATTCTTTTAGCTGTTAAATAAAGAAATCTGTAATTATGTCTTTGTTTTATTTTGTGTAAACTCATCTTGTTAAGAACACTAGATCTGAACAAAACTTGTTATGAACCACTACTTTAGATCGATGTTTAAATTCAACAGCTGTTCCTGACTACTTATAGTAGGGGAGCTCACGATGCTAAATGTGTAGTTATTCGAGCGCCGACGTGACCTAGTGCATAAAATTTAGAAGATTAGAAAAGAAAAAATATATAAATTATCATTTTACCTGTGGGGGAAGTTGTGTCTTAAATGTCTCAAATATTGTATGTATATTTTTCTGCTGATTTGCATAGTTTGGTGCAGGTGGACAATTCTAATATTTGTACAGGTGGTTCAGCGAAACAATTTGGAAGACCTTCGCTTATTGCCGTTTGAATTTTAAAATATGCGGAAAACAATTGACATTGCAGGCCACACCTGAAACTTTCCACTGTTTTCTAAGTCTAATGTACTACATAGTTTCACATAGTTAATGACGCGTTCGACTATCTCCAAAAGTTTTCTCTCGGGCTCCCAACCTACTATTGTCTATGGTAAGGATTTGCAACTAAAAATTAGTATTCCTCCTATTATTCGTATAAAATATGTAATGAAGATTCGTAGATGTGTATTAAAATTTATTTAAAACTTAAGTGAAAGATTTGTTTAATTGTAATTTATATTAAATGCGTTATAAATACTTTGGCATAATGGCAATGACACCTGTTTAATTATTTTGACTGCTGGCAGATGAAACAAATGTCAGTGTCATCTAATTTATGAATTATTATGCGGGTGACGGGATCGATGTTGGTGAAATAAAATTAATATATTTTTTGTTATTGTTTTTCTTTCGTATTACGTGCGAGACAGACGTGCTTCTCTGTGATAATTTATAAGCGATTAAGCTTGCTAACAGTGTTTTGTTATCGTCGTTATTTTATTGTCTAGTGCCAATTTTGATTAATATTTTGTGAGTGTAACTTATCAAAATATAAGTGCAGTGTATAGAAATACCTACTATTAATATTTTCTATTTTGACGGTGTATGCGAGTATAATAATGAACCTATCGTTCGCTGGTTGTGGTTTTCTTGGTATATACCATGTCGGTGTTGCAGTTTGTTTTAAGAAATATGCTCCCCATTTATTATTAGGAAAAATATCCGGAGCCTCATTTGGAGCTATTTCTGCCTGTTGTCTGCTGTGCGACTTGCCCATTGGTAAGCGAGTAACATTTCGAATTCTATGTATTAATTCTTGAGTTATCCTGCAAAATAAACTAGGGAATAGCAGAAAACAGCTTTTTTATTTAAATCAGTATTACTATTTGCACCTGTAGTAAGCTTTTAACTTTCACTTGAAGCATAGAAAGTTTATACATATATTTTGAATAAACTGATTTACATACATTTTACATATTTTTTTATATACATGCACTGTTTTATTCCATGTTCAACAGCAAATTGTTAGAAATTATAATGAAAATTTATTTTGGTACTACCTGAGTTACATACATTGAGTGTCATAAATAGCTCAACCAACCATTTTTTGAACATAAATTCTTATAGAAGTTATTGAATTCAATTTTTATTATCTTTTAAATCCGGAATTTAAAATTGGTATAACCTTAATTAACATAAACAATACAACAAAATTTTATACTTAAATAAAAGCAATTCACTCAAGTGTGATGATGTACTAGCTACCAAACGGAAGCAAAATAGCTTTAATAACAAATATTGAACCATTAGTCATTTAATAATTAGGTATTTGCAAGTCAACATTTCATGGACATGTAGTTGCAAGGTCACACTTAGTAAACAATGTATTAGGTGTTGCAAGAAATCACAAGTCACTTATCTATTGATGGAATAATAATATATTATATGAACTAAATGAAAATTAACATTGAATGTTTTTTTTTTCGTAATATTGTATCAGTCTTGTAAAAAACCACAGAAACAAATTCATTGTTAATTTGAGTGGAGGTGTGCTTTTACTTTTCAAGATAAAAGACTCTGAGATATTTAGCCTATTAATTATAAATTCTAAGTGGGCAAAATTGCAAGCAAAACCTAGGGTATAATATTGTTCTTTTATCAGATTAAATTTTTTCAAAACATAAATACAATTGATACCTGCCTGATCCCTGGCTCTGCCTGATCGACCAACTTGCTATTTCATATTACTGTATTATATATCTGAGGTCCAAATAATTAAGTCCCCATCATACTATACACTAATCTAATTGAAATTATGGTGAGAATGTGTAAATGAGCAGTGTGTATCTGTTTAACAAATGTACCCATACTATTTGTCTTGCCTTTTTATGTTCCAAGCATGGAGCATAATCTACTACAATGCTCAAATTGTGCTATTTGTACAGATGTGGCTATAGTTATTTTCACAGCACAATAATTTCAAAATTCTCTATAGTTAACTCGCTCATTACTCTTCAATCAATTTAAATGGATCACTGACCTTTAAAATAAGCAAATATAAAATTATCTTGTTGTTGTGGACATGGCTAGGTACAACATTGTTTGTGTTGATAAATGATTCTCGTGAAAATGATTAATTAATTGAGAAGAAAACAGATGAGGACATCCACACAATTTACAAGTAACCCGTAATTGAATGACCAAGCAAGACAATTTTATATGTTACATCTAAAACCTACATTCCATAGTGTAAAGAGCTTGTTTATTTTTTGTTAGATGCACTATGTTCTTTTTTACTCATTAGCTAAAACAAATTACATTGACATTGGTGGACATATCACCATTAACTATTAGGCTCTCCTTCTCAATCTATTACTATTTTTAAATTGATTACTATTATTTCTCTCTTTTAGGTGAAATCACAAGTGATGTTTTGAGTGTAGTTGGTCAGGCGCGGGCTGGTTCCTTAGGCCCCTTCAGTCCATCATTCAACATCCAGAATGTCCTTCTCGAGGGCATGCAAAAGTTTTTACCAGAGGATGTGCACAAAATTGTCAGTGGCAAACTTCACATTTCATTGACGAGGGTATATGATGGACAGAATGTTATAGTATCAGAGTTTGCAACTAGAGAAGATCTTTTGCAGGTCAGTATTGTTTGAAAGCAATTTTTCAGTTACCTTACCATGAGAAAACATATGTTTGCTTATTAAGCTAGTAATAAGTTATAACTTATAAATTCTTATCTATATCCCTGTGAGGTACAACCACCACCCTTATAATCCACAATGTTTAAGGCCTTCACATTTACACTATGGGCAGAATGATACAGACTTTGCTAGTATAAAATATCTAGATCACACAGTAGTAGTAAGAAATTAAAATGCTCTAAACATATAGCCTTACTATAAATTAGTCACAGCCTGTCGATACTGATCTAAAGATCACCTTTGATGCTACTCCAAAAGGGCATGTCAGTCAGTTGTATGATCTCTGTTGATTAGCTTTAATTAGTCATTATTCCAGTCCGCTATTTGTATAAATTTCTGCATGATCGATTATAATAATTTGTGCACTTTGCACGATGTGATCATGTATGTTTATGTCACCTATGTTTAACTTATGTTTGATTAAGATATGTAAAAAACAATGGGTCTCAGTTATTTAGAATTACGAGTAAAGTTGACTGACTATTCTGGCCCCTTGTGTCCCTACAACGGGGGAGGCCTGGCGCATACTCCACCACGCTGCTCCAATGCCGATTGGTGGAGAAAGGGCTAGTGGCCAACCCATGCCGGATGTTTTCAAACCGCTCATAGGACCTTCAACAAGGTTTAACGACTGCTATCGTGTCGACAAGAACTGGGACCGACGACGAGGAGGAAGGAAGGAAGAAAGGAATTGAGGAAACCTTCAAGAGACAATCTGCAATAGGGTTGTGTCCTACGAGTCAATTGAGATACTTTTAATGAACTGTCATAAAAAAATCCCTTTCATACATTTTGTATGGCGAACGCACGGGATGACGTCATAGTTTTTATTGAAGTCAACTGACTCATTTTTTATTGTTTTAGCGCTGAGCAAAATTCATTTTTAGACATATTTGAAGGTGGGATACACTTTTACATAGTCGTGAATGCAGCTTTTTACGTCCCCATTCTTAAAATAGTATGTTTTTTTACGACGTAGGCTTTGCTAGCGTCATGCTTCGTGCCAGTATTCTCGGGGCTGCTGCCGCCGCGGTTCCACGGCATCAGGTACATGGACGGCGGCTTCAGCGACAACCTGCCCGTGCTCGACGAGAACACCATCACCGTCAGCCCCTTCTGCGGCGAGAGCGACATCTGCCCCAGGGATCTTAGTTCGCAACTCTTCCATGTGAGTGATCACCTAATTTCACCTCCACTCACAAGTTTAGTGTTTTGATATAGAGTTATTTGATTTACGGTCAGCTGTTGTAATAAAGATGTGTGACGGCTCTGTTTTTGGGGCGTCAAATGTAATATAGTTTTAAAGAAGCAAATAAATAAGGCCAGAGCAGCGGCCGCAGTAGCCAGATGTTAATGACCCTGCCTATTAAATAAAGAAAAAAAAGCTGGTTAGGCGATTAATACTCTTCATACTACGGTTCTCATGTCATTATAGGGATCTAAGAAATCCGTTGAATCCTAACACACGTACACCGACCACGCGGTCGGTCGGTGTACGACAATTCAACCAGACCCTGTGGCTAAGAATACGATCCATCCTTCTCATTGTGAGAGGAGACCCGACGCTGCAGTGGGTCAATAATCGGCTACAAACAATCGAGCTAAAGAAACCAAAGAAAGATAAACATCAAACACCGACAATCTGAAGTAAAGCTGAATTTTCCCAACTAACAGGTGAACCTCGCAAACACAAGCATAGAACTATCTAAGCAGAACATAAACCGTTTCGCGCGGATCCTGTTCCCGCCGAAGCCCGAGGTCCTCAGCAACATGTGCAAGCAGGGCTTCGATGACGCCCTGCGGTTCCTTCACAGAAATAACCTGATAACATGCACCAGGTGTCTAGCTGTTCAGACCACCTTCCAGCTCCAAGACGTCTTAGATGACACAACGTTTGAATACGATCCCGACTGCGAAGAATGTAAAACGCATCGAGAGGTAAGGGAATGCATTTATTGTACAAGGTAGTTCACAGTCTATACTGCTTGTAACTTAGTGTTATTCTTTATGTTTGAATTTGACTCTTCTTTTTCTATATAAATGTTATTCTCAATGCAATATTCTACCTTTGTTTGATCTGAGAGATTTTTTTCTGTTTTTCTTTAATGTTTTTAATAAATTGTTTGCACCTAATACCTACTACACTGACGCATTAGGGGTCAATGCATTATCTTACCTTTGTTTGCTTTGAATAAATAAATAAATTAAATTTTACTCCCCGTAATGATTGTTCTCGGTCCACGCATGAATGTAATACAATAAGTACCTACTTTCAGTGGACTCAATACCTACATAGCGTAAAGTTAAATTTTGTAAACTTTAACTTTATTGGCTCTAAAACTTTCATGATGTTTTATTAATGTCTATACCTGTTATTGTAGGACGCTCTCGTAGACGATCTCCCGGATACAGTGATGACGATATTCCAAAACGCGATAGACACCGCTAACACGGGCATCGTGAACTGGGTGATGAGGCAACGCGGAATGAAGTGTGTCTCCTTACTGACGCTGCCGTATAGGATACCGGCCGACATCATGTACGCTACTTTTACCAAGTGAGTATCGTTTGTATTCATAATTTACTAACATACTTTAATCTGACGCTAACGCTATAATTATCCATATTTAGATTACACAAATTACAAGCAACATAGACATAAATTAATGATGGGCCCAAAAATGAACCTTGCGGTACCCCGTTATGATGAATAACGCTTCAGTTTCTTCAAACCATATCGTTCGTTTACTAGATACGAGCATAACTGCTCAAGCTTTTTAGTGTCTTACTATAACGCATGCTACGTTAGCAGTCACTATATTCAAATAGAGAAGGTATTGTTTTGCATCCAAATAGTAACGCGCAGCCCTTTGTTTTGTGACTGTTATCTTGAGTAAATGCGATAGAACAATGTATGTGTTTTGAAAGCGTTTGTAATACAATTCTGATAGGAAACTACCTATTTCTGAACTCCGTCCAAACTTTTCAAATATTTGAGTGTTTGGCGAATAAAAGAAGTAAGTGTAAAGTCAGATAAATACAAAACAAATGTAATCAAGACAACAATATCAATGACATTTATGTTACACCCAAGTGTCTTTTCATTATTTCTTTTTTTTATAATATACAACACTAACCGATTAACCATTGATATTAACTTCATTATCATTTTTACTAAATGTTAATAAATTTACGAGCGATGATAACATTATTACGTCAACTATCTAATTCGTTCTTGTTTCAATTATTGCTTTTGGGGGCACAAAACTATCGTTTCCTTTACAAAGTGTGTCACGGTCTTCAGTTTACGAAATATTTGATACTGCGATTCTATATGCATCATCATTGTTATGTAGTCCAGTTACTATGCGAGTCATACTTATTTTATTAGTTAATTGTAAAATTCACTACATCGTAGTCTTGATACTGTCGTTTGAGATATTTCTTTGTTAGTTTAACCGTATATTGCATATGCATTCACAGGGTAATATGTTAATAGTTTTCCGTACACTATCCTTACTAAATTTCATCGCTTTTTAGTTATCTCGGTCATAAGGTAGAAAGGCATGCGGTTCAATACACAGTGGTTGGGAATGTGCACGTGCTTAGGAAGAGGTGTGTCCGACACAACAACACGATCACTAGGCAAGTTTTCCATCGTTTTTAGCCGGTGGTGGAGTCGTTATTCTAATGTGTTGTCCTTAACATTTCCCGTTTCTGGAAAGTCTTTTATTTATTAGTTGGGTATTTTATAATAGTTGTATGATCCCCGTAAATGTCTTTCGACAGGATAATTCTTGTGCAGCCTTGCTACTTTTTGTTTCATTTGACTTGTTATAGGATTGGTGACGGTTTTTGTTAGTCGTACGTATAATAAGTCATATTTCGATTTTTATAATTTTTAATAAAAGTAACGTAAAAGTAATTAAAATTTCGGCTCTCTTTCTACTAACGTAGCGTTTCTGATTGTAAAGTTGTTTTGCAATGAAGCAGGTTGACTTTATATTCACCTGCTACATTTGCAATTACAACCAGGGATGCATTAATCTTAAATGAATCTAAGAGGATTAAATGTTTTTGTATCATTTCCTTATTGAAATTGAATTTTATCTCTTACGCAACTGTTGATTACTTGACTTTAGTCATTTTTGCGTTTGTTAGGTCAAGGCTTTGACGTAATACTAAAATTGTTTTCTGTTTTGTTTTTGCAATGAAACTTTAAATAACAAAGATTGTTTTTTTCCAAAATGTAGTCAAGATAATTATAGTAACCTAACCATTTGATATAACAATAACCAAAGTGTACCACAACGAACAGCGTTTAGGTAAAGTACGGTTCCATTATTATCAAAAATACCATTACATTCTTAAATATGCCTGTAAACAAACACATTGCATTATTTAGACTTTTTTATAAAATAAGGTAATGAAAAATAAAGGTTTTTTTGATAGTAGGTAGTAATTCTGAGTTCATCACAGTAAAACAAAGCGGCATTTCAAATGACCTCGAGCGATATGGTATCGCTGTAAAGTACAATTAAATCGTAGGTTCGTTTTGATAACGTATCCTTTGCCAACGCGCTATTATTTCCTGTTTTTTATATCAATTTTATAGTAATTTTACGCTTTATCATAAATACATCTTATATTTTAACTATTTATCCGGGATTTGATACGCAACATTCTAGAACGTTAGTTGATATTTGATATCTACTGCTGGCAAGAAGCTATTTTTACTGCTCGAATTATTTCATGTAGATTATAAAATTTATATTTATGTTAACGTTTGAATTGTAATGCTTGCCAATCACATTATTGTATAATAGTTACGTTGTAATGAAATATCTTTTGAATATAATTATGTAAATTATTGAACATTAATGCAAATAATTATATTATTTCCTCCTTTTTCTTTGTTCATTTGTAAATTCTTATTTTTAAGGGTAGCTTTTAATCTTCACAATCTTTTAACGTCCAGCATTTACGAGGTCCTTCCCCTTTCATGAAAAAAAAATCTATATTTATGATGCAGCATTCATTTCACTATTTACCTGAAGTAGATTTCACCTGACTATACGAATGGAAATGCTACATTCCTCTTTCACATTACAATCTGTGTGGGAATTTTTTCTACGATGGTTTTTGAGAGACTATTAACTAATTAGGCTTGTATTCGTTTTATAATTAAATTAACATTTATAGAAACACGAATTGTTGCCTTGATTAATAAATACAAAATTCGGACCAGCAGCGTTAATCGAAGGGTGTTGAAATACAAAGAGTTGTAGATTTCTTCGTAGTACCAATCGTTTGTTGAGCAATCCTTCGTACTGCGTGCTAATAACTAGGCTCGACTTTACATAAACAATTTCACATCCCTTTGTAAAATTTAACCGTTTATCGTATCCGGTATTAAGAAATAATTGATTGATGTTTCTTTGTTTATTTGCATTAACATTCTGGATTGTTCCCATAACGATTTGTTTATGTAGTGTATCATCACTACCATCTTTTTTCTACTTCCATTATATTTCATTTTTTACATAATCTTAATTATTATCAATACATCAAGCTTGTTCGTTTCTATAAGTATGGAATTTCTGCAATCAAGTAACGGTTTCATTTTAATAACTGCTTTATGTAGCTTTAAAAGCTGTTTATTTAATTAAGTTATCTCCATTACCATACTGAATATTGGTTTTATTTATATTTCATTGTACAAGTATGTATCTAAGAGTAATTTATATGTTCTTTCTATCACTGAAAATCAGTTAACGTTTTTTACCTACCTTACATTTTCATGAAAAAACAAATGTTGTAATATTTACTTTGGTAATAACGCCGCTTGAATAACCTCACCTTACCTTGATTTGACAATTGATTGCAAGACAGATGTATAGTCCATTTTTTTACACTTGGTAAACAATTAGAAAGTCTTTTTATTTTAAATTGCGATTTAAAAATAACGTAGACACAAAATTAAAAAGATTTACAAACAAATCGTCATTAAACGCTAAAACAAATCTCCAGAAACTATTTTATTTTTAAAGCATTTTTTAAATAAAAAGTAGTGCCAAGATTGTTTCCCAAATAGGACAAGAGAAAATAACGGACTGTAGATTGTTCCCGAAATATAACTAGAACGACGTTTTAGGTTCGTGGCATGTACACCAAAGATGAGCAAGTCGCTGTGGCGTCTCAGCTGGCAGCTTCTGAGGCAGCTGAACGCCTTCCTGTACGCGTCACACGACAACTCCGACGCTGCTAGAATCTTCTACAAGCTCAGTATGGACCATAAAGATGACCGCAGACTGGATAGAAGGTAAAATAGCCTTTTTATAGGAAACTCTTCCTTTATAGTATAGTAAATTTTATCTTTAACTAGCTGACCCGGCACACTTCGTTTTGCCATTATAAATTATATCATTGCAGTTTGCATATTAGAAGAGGCATCAAAAAAGAAAAAACTTGACGTTTCTAAATCCATGACATTGCCATAAGCAGTAGGTATTCAATCTGAAATGATGTTTGACAGGTAGAACAGTTTATATGGGAAAATGAAATTGTTGTTTTTATTATTTTCCTTATATTGTTTTTAGTTTTTCTCTCCGTAAGAACCATCCTCGTACTTCAAGGAATATTCTAAAAAAATAATTAGCAAAATCTGTTCAGCTGCTCTCGAGATTTGGGCTTAGCAACACATAATTTTTTATATATATATATATACATAGATAGATAATACCTTAGTTGTCCCAGTACGTATCGCTCTGCCTGTAATTTTGACCGACTCTGCTTGGACTGGCTTCCCTTTCGACTGGTTATTAATTTGTAAACGTGAATAATTTTAACGAACCATTGAGAATTGAGAACTTCAATCATCTGACCCTGAGGTGGTCAATGTTGGACTGGCTCTACCAATGTTACGGACATGAAATCTCTTGAAACAAGGTTCAATTACTCCATTGAGGAGTTCCACTCTCGCCGACTGAATAGTGGTTTTTTAAGCAACTTTTGATTAACTAACATGATTGTTCGTCTTGAAGAGATGTGTGCAATGACTTGTATTTGTCAGAGCGAGGAAAACGAGAGTAACGAACCTGCCAGGTTTGGTAGTGTATCACATTTCTGCAAAATAAGCATACCCAAAAATAAATGTAGGTACTTATTTCATTTATACGTTAGTTACAGCTAGATAAATAAAGTTAGGGATTATTACTATCAGTACGCCCGATACTGTGGCAATAAATAATATTAATGTTCTAATCGAATCAGCTAAGCCATCAAGATTATCGATGCACCATGGGTCATAAAAGTATCATACATTGAGGCATTGTGGAGTGATCGCCTTTTAATTAATCGATTTAAAAAAAGGAAGCTCATGTTTGTTGCATATGTTTCATATAGGTGACTGACTGGTTATAAGTTTGATTTTCGAGAATTTTGGAGATTTATTGTTTTAAAGAAAATAATACTTGAAAAGCTAATTTAAATAAAATAATAAAATGAAGTCGATAAAAAACATTGAAAACTTTATTGAGAAGATTAAGGTTATTAAAAAGTTACGGTTAAACCGAACAATTATATTATTGTTCATTGTCTGTAAATTTATTAATATCTTCATTGTCTGTTAATGCAGTTTCGTCGAAACAATTTCTTATTATGTAATTAAGTCTTTAAATTATTAGATATTCAAATTAAGTAGGTATTGGGTACTTAAGTATTTTGATTTAAAACTTTAATATTTGAATTAATTTTCCGTTGCTATATTTATAGTATGTTTAATTTCTATTTTCAAGAATAATGACCGATATAACTGAGGACGAAAGACAAAGACCTTTATTGTGGTTTAATTCCATTTACAAATTTTTATTACACTTCCATTCTACGTCAATAAAGCATATCCTGCAAAGGCAATCTAATCTTACTGACCTTCAGTGTTGCCATCTTATCGAAACAATAATGCATATTTTGTTTTTATTATCATTTATCTTAAACCAACTCACTACGTTTTACCAGAAATATATTAAGGCATATTTTATGTGCCTTAAACCTATACTTGCTTTAAATGCTGTGCCCAAGCTAAGGTGTACATATAGAGGCGCATAAAAAAATTAAAACGTTTACGTATTACCGAGTTCTATTGACTACTTGAAAATCATACCGAGTTCAAGACCGAGTTCTCTGCAGATTTTGTCATAGAACATCTCAAACGAAGTCATTGTTATTGTTACAGACTGTACATATTGAAGCACTTAAAACAATGAAAGCAATTGAATTCTTATCGTGCCAATATCATATCATTATATGTATAATATAATTAATAACCAGAACGAAGTCCAAAGAACTCAGTATTACCTGGTAACGATCGGTGACATTCAAACAACGATTTTATCATTCGAGATATATGACTCAAATTTCTTCAGCAATAATCATGACTATAACTTTATATCTATGAATTTAGTGTTGTTTGCGTCCTTTCCGATTTTATCCTGTCTTGATTCAATCTGATTTTATTTAATTTCTTAACGGAACTGCATGAAATCGAACTAAATCTTTTAGATTCGAGATTTAAGTCTATAATTTTAAATTTCTTCTTCAATATCGATTATAATCGATTAATCAAAACCACAATCGATTCGGTTATAAAATTGATTTGTGGAGATTGTTATTGTCTCTCGATTCGATTTTTGCCGATTACCTACCTATTAAACTTGGTTATATTTTAACCATCAATACTGACAAGTTTTTATGATCAACAATATTTTATTTATAATCAAGGTTTAATTTTATCGATTATTTATGTAGTTTTATTAGCAATGACTATCAATGACTAATTTATATGTGTATGTCTATATCTATTTAGCATAATGCAGTCAGAACTCAGAATGCATTAACAAAATATGAAAAATGCAATTATGTATCCTTATAAAAAAGAATAAATTAAACTACTTAGTTTATTGAATAATTGAATTCGTTTCTAGAAATTACCGAAAAAACAATACACAATACTTCATTATGTAACCATTGTCTTATAATAAAGTCCAGATTTAGAATTTCAATTGTCACAGGAAGTTAGTAGCAAATTTTTGCGCACTTCCGGTTAAATATAATGTTAATGTAATATTTTTAATTAATTTATGCTGGGGACCTGATAAGGGCCCTTATCCGAATGACCCATTTCCCAGGTTTCATTACTAGGAATTCCGACTACTCGTTGTCTGATAATTTTATTATGCAAATTAATATTTGTAATTTATTTCATGACTAAACCTTTTGTGTTTTGTTTTCTATTTAAAATTTTAACACTTAGGATTCCGAACCTCAGTGATTCTTAACCTTTTAGAATGAACGACACCTCAACAACTTTTAAAATGACCGTAATTATCAGTTAAGTTTCGTTCTTTGACCCATCATAACAAACATTTATATTTATTTAAAATTTGTTTTTAAGATTTAAAAATACATGAATTAAGAACCACTTCTAGTCTGTTTTTTCCTGGATTAGAAATTCGGTAGGCAGGATTATCAAGTTATTAAATTATCTGAAATTCAGAAGATAGTAGTTTTTGCGTTGTTTTTGCAAACGTTTGATTATGTGTTATTATGTCAGTAGGTAACAATATTTTCATCAGAGATAAAGGAGACCTTGGTGGTATTAGAAAAAAATATTATCTTATTTTTGCATTATGGGCTTAGATACTTTGACGCACTAAGTTATCATTGTAAATTAAAAAAAACTTTTACTGGTGTATTTTTTAAACAACACAGCAGTTATCATATTATTCCACATACGGTGGTTTTGAGTGGGGCGATTGCACTATCTTTGCTTTCATATGCGCCCGTGACGCATTCAGTGCGAAAAAATGTACAAAACCAAAAATTTAAAAAAAACGGACTTACCACACTTTGCCTCTGGGCTACCTACAGATTTATCGAAATCAGTGACGCTCTTCCCGCTCACCAGCTGTTACATTGCAGTTATCATATTGGCCCACATACGGTGGTTTTGAGTGGCGCGATTGCATGCGATGTCTTTCACGCAAAACCGGCTACACAGATTTGGAAGAAATTTGGTATGCAAATAGTTTATAACGTGCATTAACAGCAAACTTTTATCCTTCTCTGCTCCAAGTCCTAAAATCTACTATCCGTCGATAGTAAAAACTTTCGAAACACAAAGAAATGTTCAATTATAACGCAGTTTGCGCTGGTATGTGCCAAGAAGGCCAGTGGTCGGTGTAACTAAGAACAATAGTGACGTTTAAGCCCTGATAACCCAGAGCAGAGCCATCTGTGCTTCTACGCGTACGTAGTACTTAGGTACGTGACCCCTTGGCCATATGATTGAGGTGTTTAAAAGCTAATTAATATTAATCCTTTATTTGTGTCTCCAGCGTGATTTTACGCAGTTCCGTATAGTAACCGTATCGAGCTGCCATTAGTACGGGAAGATGTCGGCTTGACCGATTTTTATGAAATTTTATATGCATATTCAGTAGGTCTGAGAATACTACTGTCTTTTTCATACCCCTAAGTGATAAGGACTCCACAACTTAAATTTTTATTTTATTTTTTGGACAAAATTTTTTATGATTATTTTTCAATAATGTGGCATCAAAAAATACATACAACCCTAAATTTTCACCCTTCTATCAACAACCCCTATTTTTTACTAGTCGATTTTAACGTTCGATAACTTATACCGCAAAACAACGTTTGCGGGGTCAGCTAATAATTTTTTAAAATTCACATAACCCCTTGAGTAAGAGAACCGACTTTCCAGCCGATGGATTAAATATTATAATAAAGTAGACTTATACCACTTCGTTTTCAGACGCGCGAGTGAAGTCCGCGTGACGTACGGCGACGTGCCCGCAGATGCGGACACCTTCGAACACATCCTCAATGTGACAGCGCACAACGACGCCCTGCTGGCTTACTACTACCTCGACAGTGATAACAAGGTATAGTCATCACAAAAATAATTACAAAACAAATTAAACCGACATCAAAAAGTGTCAAATAAAATTTGTTACATAGATACGTGTCTTTAGTATCAAGTATTTTGTTTCCATTGTTAAATTTTGGTACCAACCTCAAAAATAGTAGGGCTTAAGTATGTATGTAACAAATTTTATTTCATACTTTTTTGATATCGGTTTAATTTTTTTTTCTTCGTAATTTTTAGTTTTAAGTCCATATCTAGGAAACTACTGAACCGATTTTTATGAAACTTTTACCATTCCCTAAGTTGTACAAAATGCCAACACACAAAAAAGAACGAACACGATCCGTTAATTAGTTTCAGAGATATGCGGGGACAAACATATATACATACATACGTTACACCCATGTGGTATACTTGTTTGGAAGACGTAATAGACCAAAGTATGTAAAAAATGTGCAGTCCCGAGAATATTACATACTCTTGAACATAATACATACATACATGATGTGGAATTGATAACCTCCTTTCTTTGGATTGATTGATTGATTGATTGATTGATTGATTACATCATATTTCAGCCGTCCATCCATTAACTACTTTTCATAGGCCTACACTTTCCTTTGATACTTTCATAGCTTTTAAGTTTTAATCAACCAATAGATGTCAAGTCTTTTGATTTTGGATTATACGATTTCAGCCGTAGATTACCAATATTAAAATTAAAAGAAGGTTTTGTGTGTCAAAGGAGTGCTTGAGAGGTAATAATGATGAAAGAGGAATTGACAAATAAGTACCTACCTATATAAGACGGCCAGTAGGGGTCTCGTTGGCTCGCTTTGTTTGATATCAGGAAATCTTCACCTACTCGGACCGTGACGTAAATACTCGGTCGAGGGTTATCGCGACATTCACTCCTTGTTCACACATTAGCCTTTAAAGCTATTAGTTTTACCCTGCTGCATAACAAAAGTACTCAATTGGAAATTGTTGATCACTTGTAATACATATTTCTTTGAATTAATTAGAAAAATGTCATTTCAATCTTTTAATTGACTTAGGTTGACGTGGATTAATTTTTTACTAAAGTATTTTTATTTATTATTTTCAAATTAAATCGATAATAAGTAATATTTAGTAAGGCTTAGAATTCGACCTCGAATCGAGGGGTCCGGGTTCGAATCCCAGTGGCACGCACCAATGACTTTGTTAAAAAGTTATGTGCGCTTTATAAAAATTAAATATCACCTGCTGTTACGGTGAAGGAAAACATCGTGAGGAAACCTGCATGCCTGAGAGTTCACAAAAAAAAATGTTGTCAAAGGCATGTGAAGTCCACCAACCCGCAGTAAGCCAGCGTGGTGGACTAAGGCCTACATCCCTCTCATTGCGAGAGGAGACCCGACCCTGTAGTGGGTCATTAATGGGTTACTGACATAATGAAGTCAATATACTTCAAGCCTGACTAGGGCACGGACTACGTTTTTATACGCGTTCAAAGACGGCGCTACATTCACCTTTAATATGGCCACACCATTATCTGTCTTCATAACGTTGTCAATGTAATTTATTTTCAAAACCATTGACATTTTTCGAGTAGTTGCCAGTAAAAGAGATGAGTTCAAAATTATTCCGCAAAATGGCGAAGTGTGCAAAAGTACATATGTCATTCAAAAGTGATGAATACTGTCATTCAAAATGTATGACGAAAGAATTTGCGTTTTGACAGTCGCATCAAGTTTAAATAACTTGCCGGTCATCTATCTACCCAATTACATTACATTTGTTTGTTTTTCTTTCCATTGATACTTGTTTTGAGTTACTGCATCGCAGGAACATGCATTAATCACAATAAATTAACACTTGCTAATGACATCTTGTTTGTTATTGATAAGTTTCGATTGCGTTGCACAGTAGGTAGTCATTCACTGGTGGTCGTTTTTGTACACGTGACGGAGTTGTCTGATTACGTTTTTATCTCTTTAAATACTTAATTTTATAGTAAACACATTTTAACAGAAACATTGTTGCACAAATTTCTTGTTATGTTTTTTTTTTTAATATTAACCTTCATCATTATCGGTAACTCGTCAGGGAATTGTGTTGTGTAATGTAAATACGCTGGAAAGTTAATGTAGGGGTAGTTTTTTATTGAAATTTTTTTCGCAATATTCGGTCCGAAACAATTTTAATTTATATGAAACCAGTTTTATCAGTAAATCACTTTCAATTATGTATGTAAAAGAATCTTTACAGGAAATTTTGACTGAACGTCAGGACAGGCTCAATTCAAGGACAAAAAGATCGACTTATCACATGCTAGAGAAGTGCAGACGGAATTTAGGATAAAAACTATAAAGCATTATCATTTTTGGGCTGATTGCATTTGTCAGAAAATGCATTTGGAGTCTCAAAACTTAAATAAAAAAACACGTATTGTTTAACCATAGCAGAAGTATTCGAGTAAAGGCACTTTATAGCATCTTGGCGCGCGGTGATTGACACACATTGATTATTATAAAATTATTGATTACACATAATTGAGGAGGAATGAGGTACATTGATTAATTTTATTGATATGGTGCATAAAAGTAAATAAAATATGTCAAATAAAATTGGTAACATGAAATAGCCCTGGGCCCTGATTCTGTATGACCATTCACCCTCGTATCGCTGCAATATCGCGTCTTACCTGTGATAAAAAGTAAAAAAAGGTTTAAAAGTCAAATATCGTGACAATCTATTGTGTGCCTTAAAGAATAGACATTAAGGTTCCTTGTGCGAGTTCATGAGTTGAAATGATGGACGATATCGGCACGAAATCTTTTCGGTCACACAGAATCAGGCCCCTGGTCACCGGAGGACGTCATCGAATCGGTATCTGGGCGCATTAGCAATTCGCGTTGCAAGGTTGTGTTGCGGTTGCAGATGAAGATGACGCAGATCTACGACGTGACGGAGGCGGACACGGACGCGGTGCAGTCGCCGGCGGAGCGCGAGGCCAACACGCGGCTGGAGTTCGACAACGACAACTGGCACCAGCACCTCGTCGCCGACGACGGTATGATGCCTTCCACTTCTTTTTGTAGCGGAAAGGGGCCATCCATAAATCGCGTCACACGGTTTTTGGGACTTTTTAACCCCTCCCTCCGTCCTTGTCACAGGTTGTCACATTTTCAGAACCCCTTCCCCCTGATGTGACGTTATAATTTTTTTAATGTATGTGTTTAAAAATAATACCCCCCCCCCCTTTTAGCCCCTGCCTCTTGTCAGCCAGGTTTTGAACGAGCCACTTGCATTATTTCGGTAGTTTAGGAACGAATTTGGTTGGAAATTTTATTTTTTGTATGTGACAGGAAATCAGTGTTTCCGTATTAAAATAAAAGTGGCAAGTGGCACTTCTCCCATACATACCTATCCTACTACGACTACAAATGCGAAAGTTTCAATTACATTTAGCTGTACCAAAAATATACAAAAAAAACTGTGCGTCAATCATCGTCGAACAGAATCAGATGATCTTACCATGTTCAGTCTGGTATTGATCGGTACGGAAAAACGTAAAGTCGTAGCTCAAACTCAACGGTCTATTCTGTTACAATACATGTTCTGTAATACGAAAAAGGAGCTAAAACTCTAAAATCCTTCATCTTTGTCGTCACATGCCAAGTTGTTACAACCTCATAAGATCAAAACTACGACACTGTCACTATTTACACAATTCCCTGTAAAAGTAAGTGCATAAGTTTGCCGCAACATAGCGAGGTGTGCAAAAACCATAACCAAACCATAATTACCAGAGGATAACAGTAATTTTGCTTTAAACTTAACGTTTAACTTACTTAATGATAATTTATATTTAACTTAATATCCCACCCACAGACGAACTCGACATCGACTTAGACGACGACCGGAACATATTCTCGGACCCAGAGAGTGAGTGGCGGCAAGACGACGTACGACGCGACTCGTCGTCCGACGCCTCCTTCAGCGACGACAGCCCCGAGTCCGACCAGCGACCGCCCATCACGACATTCGTATATTCCGATTGAGGTCACATCACGTGGTAGAACCGTTGTAGTCCCTTTGAATAGGTATCAACACCACCCTCGCAAAAGAAATTCAAGTTTTCGGCTGTGGAGGTGTGGTTTTCCGAAGAAACAAATTTGCGGCGACTTTAAAAGTTATTTGAAGACACTCAGATAATACTTTTCTCCTTATGCTGAAAGTAATTGGTCATACCAACAAGACATGTCATTAATTAAATTATTTCATTTGCTACTTCTATAAAAACACCGGTTCGCTTTAAAAATTCGTGATTAACTTGGTGTACAATTTTCAAACAGTTGCTTCTATTGCGTGTTTCCAGTTCCTTGAAACTATCACATTAATGATATAATAAAGAGAGAAAAAAGCGATCTACAGCAATGATAAATAATAGTTATCACTCGACACCGGTGCAATGACAACTTTCATTTACCCGGTATTGTAGCAATGACAACTGTCATTGACGTAATAGTGTGACTATGACAATTTTCATTTACGTAATATTGTGACAATGACAACTGTCATTTACTGTATATTGAAACTAATTCATTTAAATTATAGCAGAAGCAGTCCTGTAGGTTTTTACAATAACAATGAATGGAACTGGTCACACTATCACCGGAATTGAATTCAAAAGTAGAATAAGACGGCTCCGATAACTTTGAGTTTAGAGGGTGGTACACACACGTTTGTCTCTGAAAGCAGATGAGCGTGATAGAAAGTGATATTACGTATTATTATTACCAATTTATTAAGTCATTTTGATAAGTCGAAGGGTTTTAGGCTTGTGTTTAGCCATATAATAGTCATAAATTAAACTATATTTATAAACCTTATGGTAAATAGTACACAAGCTAGCCGCAATGAAGAATACTATTCCACAATAACAAGGTACATTTTAACACGCCTGTTTTACACCGTGAAAGGGCAATGAGTGGAAATGGCTCAGAGCCTACTCATTTTAAATTAAAGTAATCACATTTACACCAGCAACAGTTCTGTCTTTTAACTTATACAAGAACAGCAAAATGAAAGAGCAAGTTATTTTCAACTCTTTTGATCCACTCAGTCCTTTCCGCTCGACTATTAGTTGTTGTAAAAACAAATATGCAGATTTCACGTGCGAGTTAAAATGCGTCCTTAATGTGTCCACTCTGTTGGCGGTCTTAGTCATATCTTAGACATATCAGAATACACATCTATTCGGGACCTGATGTAAAAAGGTCTAACTTACATGCATCTCTTTCTATCACTGACTGAGTGAGAGCGATAGAAGATGTTTGAAAGGCAACCACTGATGTACCTGATATCGTGAAATGGGTAGTGAATTAAGATATAAAATATTTTTATACTCGTTTATGCAATCGCTATGTTGACTGTATACTTCCAAATATATTATGTTACCTAGTATGTAAGCCGAATTATCTTTATATTAATTTGAAATGGTTGAAAATAATATAATAAACTTTTTAAAATCGTTGTTTTTTTTGCCAAAACCCTGATTATATCTTTATTGAATTGTAAAGCTGGGTCTCCACTGAAGAAAAAAATGACAATATCTGTGCCTACCAGTTAAGTCCATGGTACCAACACACCTACACAGAACACACCAGACTGACATATTGTGACATATACATTTTTATGTATATAGATAACATTAATACACCTCCATACTTTTATTAAAAGAAATCATAAAAGTTTATTAAATGACAAGTTGGCAATGTCAACGTCACACATTCCTATTTCGAACCTTACGTCACCATAAATAATTTTGGAGGAATTTATCATTTAATTTACAGCTCATCTAATTAAAATCGATTATTTACGACAGCGAGGGATCATCCTTGCGAAGACTATTCGAATGTGTTATTTTATTTGTTTATAGTTATTTCTGTACGAAATGGTTGGCAAGGGTGTAGAGGTGAAAAGTAGCAGAATTTTCCACCAATGTTACGTCAAATGTTGCAAGCTTCAGAACTTGACTCCCTTGAACAACGTCATCCCTTCCGGTAACGGAAAAGTGTTAGACTTTTGCGTGGATAGAATTAAATATGCAGACTGGCCGCCCATTTTGAATGCCTTGAGCTGCGACCTTAGTCTCCATTCTGTCTCCATCAAGTGCCGACAGCAAGTGAAAACTGGTAATTTTTAAAATTTAGCTTTCTTTACGAAAAATACCCAGCGGAGAAGAGAACTCTATATTTATACAAATGCAAATCATAATTATGTTTTCTCTCTCCTTTCAGCGTCAATATGACATGTTTATTACATGTAGAAATTTTTATTCTTTTAGAGATGGTGTCTCGGAATTACTACATGATTTTACTTTAGTACCAGACAGAAATTAATGAGTTGCGATTAGAATAAAATACATGTATACACCAATCATTTACTCGCCATTTTTGATTTCATGATGTTTTATACTATGGGATCTTTTTTCTCCAGTTTTAGAACACATAGACTGCGAAAGACTGGCAAAAACTGTGAATAAGCGGGCGGTGATTTTAACTAACTTCATGCTGAGCAACTTGATCGAAGCTACGGCGCAACTGCTTTCAGACTCGATGCTGCTCACATCATTACTTCTTGAAGGCCTACCCTTGAAAATACCCTATTTGAATCCTTTATGCGAAGTAAGTGTGAATAAAAACTTAGTGACAATAAAAATAAGTCATAAGTAGATAGGTATCGCTACGCAGACAGCATTAAGGAGTTGACACCTAGGTATGTTAAATTGTGAGTGTGTTTATTTAGTAATTATTAACAAAGAAACAAAGGAAATAAATAAATAAGTAGTAGGTAGGTATTCAGTTTATTCACAAGGCACATCTACCTGCAGATTGATCAATTTTCAAAAACTCTTCTATGATATTCAGAAGTTTCTATTATGTCTAAAATATATCATATTTTTGTAGAAAATTAAGGTTTTTGTGTAATAAAAGTACATTTAAATTTTAAGTTTCAAATTCATTCCAAAACGCTCGCCCGTGTCATGGCGTCTGTCATTGCGCCACGGCTCAGTAAAAAATGCCAGATCGCGTATAATATGCTTACGAAAAAAATGACGTTAACTAAGACGTGACGTAATTTGACGTAATTCGTTCTGATGGGTGTTTTAGCTATCATGGCGGATTGTTGTATTTTGTAGATTTATTTTAACAAATAAATTATTAATCTCGACATTAATAAGAGAATAAATACATGTTTCAAAATCTTTGAATCCTATTTCATTAGATCAGATAAATATTTTGGCGATACTTGATTACTGTCATCATGCCTAATAGCCAAGAAGCCACTATTCGAACACTAATTATTATCAATTTATCATTATTGACTCTTTGTCTATCCACTAAGTAGACACAATAATTATTAAACAATGAGTATGGGTGTGAGTATAATAATATGACTCACGGGACTATAACAATACAGTAATCGAGATTTTATTCATTAAGTCTTGTTGACAGATTGGTAACTTTTCTGGAAATCTTGTCAACAGATTGACCTTTTCAGTTTTTCTAAGAGAATTGAACGTTTCCAGGCGTTGCGAACAACTCACTGCAGCACCTATATCTGCCGCGATGTCTGATCGCCGACGGGGGCTGCCAGGCGGTGCGATGTCTGCCCAACGTCCCCACTCTACTTCACACTATCTGGCTACGAGCTCCAGCTCACACCACTCGGGCCCACCTTTATAGCGCCTAATAAACAGATTGCTCATTTCAGTGCACTAAAATGAGAATTGAACGTTCCCAGGCGTTGCTAGCGAACAACTCGCTGCAGCATCTGTATCTGCCGCGGTGCCTGATCGGCGACGCGGGCTGCCAGGCGGTGTGCAAGGCGGTGCGATGTCTGCCCAACATCCTCACGTTGGACCTGTCTGGCTGCGAGCTCACACCGCTCGGCGCCACCTATATAGCTGATCTTGTGAAGGTGCGAATGAGAATTCAAGCTTATAACTTCGTTTTTCGACTGCAATTAGTCATAAAAAGATTCGACACTGTCGGTAAAAAGCGATTAAACAGGCCCTTTTAATATTGTCTTTTAAAATAACGACCCGCTTCTCTAGTCCCCTCTAGACCCCAGTAGTCCCCAGCTAAAGGTCCCCAGCTCGTTAGCACAGCTGTCTGGCAAATGGCCAGACAGACAGACTTCCTGATTCCTTAAAAGGAAGTAGTTCCAATTTAGTGTTTTCATACTTTGATCAGTCAGATTTTTTAATCGTGACGGCACGTGATTCTGAACCCCAGTCATTGTGCGTGACTGGAGTCACTTATCGTCTACTTCTATTCCCAGTACCAGAAGATCCACCGGTACAGCGAGAACTGGGTGCACACGCTGCGCTACCGGCTGCCCGAGCTGGACACGATGGCAGGCTTACGTCGCATCACGCTATGCGGAAACCCGCAGCTCTGCGACGCGGGCGTGGCCAAACTGCTGGAGGTGCTTGCGGACGACTTGTGGATCAAGGGTGAATGGTGTTTTATAAATACAGTCACACACACATAATATCACGCACACTTAATGCTCGCTCATAAGCTACGGATAACAATCATTCTGCGGCACTCAACCCATATTTGTACGACGAAAGCGTGGAGTGATTACTGTGTGCTACTGTGTGCTTTTTCGCCACTTAATCAATATTGGCCCATTAATTTTATAAACTGACACGAAAATTCTTGTAGATATTACCAGTGAAACGAATGCCCGACACTCAAAATATTTGTAGACTTACGACCAACAACAATTTGGACATCCTTTGGGAATAAATAATCCGCATTGGCGTAGTAGGAAATAGTAGGAATGCTTCACGCCTCGCTTTCGACATGAATTAGACATGATGTACAGTATTTTTGTGTGATATCTGGCTGTCCTGACAACGAGCCCAGCTTTAAGAAGCCATAGTCTTAACACTAGATACAAAGTAGAAACAAGCCCACTTTTGAAAACAGCCTACAACAAATTAGCACCCACTTTCTTAGCCCGAAAGTTCCATATTCATGAGTAACGGCCAAGTCTATTCGTTCCCAGCGCTGGACGTCCAGAACTGCGGCCTATCGGAGGTCTGTGCGTCAGCCGCCCTCCACACGATGCAGTCCAACACCACGCTGGTGGTACTGGACATGCGCCACAACGCGCTGGTATCCAACGAATCAATGGCCAAGATTCGAACAGCTTTGCGCGATAACGAGAGAGGAATGGGTGGACAGGTACGTTTAAATCAGATGAAGAAGATAAGTCGGAAGACTAGTCAGATGTTCATTTTAGTTTACGCTCACACCATGAAGCTGGTTTATTAACTGTATTGTTAACAACGGACTGATTTGATGCGGCGGAACTATTGTAGTAGATTCAGTTTAAGTTCTTTTCAACATTTGCAGTATTCGTGGCTAAGTCTTACGAGTGGCAGTTCCTGTGATGGAAGATTAGTAAAATCAGTGCCTACCAAGTAAGTGATTGTTGCAACTTTTTAAACCACTGAAAATCTCCAAAATCTCCAGTCTGTCACATTAAAAGTCTACGGACCAATAAAATGTTTCAATTACTTTCAGAAATGGAATAGTAAAAGACAGAGCGTTGTCCAACGTCAGAAACCCCGTAAACAAGTACTCTACGAAGGCTAGCACTGTTAAAAAAGAAAGGTATCTCAGCATTTTTAGAGTCTACATTTGTTAAACGATTAAGTGAATCTCCGATCCCTGGATGTAATCTTGCATAATCCTTTATGACAAGCAACATTATTCCTACATTGAGGCATTGAGTTTTAATATTCGACGTAGATATTAATATATAAGCTTAATCGATAGACAACGAGAAACCATTAGAAGAACGCGAGAAACCGTTGGGTACAATACCTGGTGGGGTGACATAGATTGGTGGAGGCCCATGTCCAGCAGTGGACTACGAATGGCTAAAAGGAAGCTGAAGGAAGGTGATGAGACACATTTGACAAAGTGACAACAAAGCGGCCACTTACAAACTATAGTAATGCTTCACACTCATAGCCCCACACTAGGATTCCCTGTATCTATCGTGGGTGCAATGGACTCACACAAGACAAGAACACAACACACTCAGACCAGAAATAGACATTCAAATTCATCATTCAAATCTCTGCTCTGCTAGGAATCAAACCCAGGAACTTCTGCGCAGCTCACCGGTGTCTTAACCATTGCGCCACTTGGGTCGTCTAACGTCGTCACTATGTTACTATTAAGGATCTGTTGAATCAAAAACTTGTCGGTGACGAGACCTATAATTTTATGCATAAAACAGGGACTACGCAGAAGTTTTAGAAGAGCAGCTGCAAGATGAGATCTCTCACCGGCAGCAGCTCGAGGAGTTGAACCTTCAGCTGATGGAGAAGATGAAGCGCCTCAAGCAGCAGCAGATGCAGCTATGGACGAATGGCGCTACGTCCTCTGGTACCGTAACTGTTACCTATATATATTGTGGCTTGTAAATTGTAAGTGATTGTATGTTTAACCAGGCCTGGCCCACTCGCCGTGTAGGTATCAAAAATGTACCTACGCTACAGCGGCGCCTCCGAAACGGCTAGTCCGTTGGAGCCTCACGCGCGAGCTGTGAGTGACGTAGGTACGCGTAAGGTTTGTTCCGTTTTCCTTTGATTATACAATTAGGTACTTCATTTGTTCGTTGCATTGTTTAAAACATGGAAAAAAAGATACTGTGCAGTGTTTGATTGTCTTAACAAAGAAAGCGAATTAGATTTATTTATTTTTTAAAAGAAAACCCCGTTTTTGTCAGAAAAGGTAAGAGTTACGCGCTGGAAAGAGATGCGCTAGAAAGGTAAGAGTTACGCGCTAGAAGTAGGCCTTCTGTACTTGTACTATTATGTATTCTGTGGTTTAACCCGAAATAAACAAATCAGATGGATGAATACAAACAAACACCGAGATCAGCAATGCTGATTTGGGCAACTAAGCAATGAGAAAGCCATTATTTGTGACGGGGGGAAACCTTCAAAGTTTACTCGAATTGTGAGAACGATATAGCGAGCGATCATGGTTCAATTGCCCATTGCAGTGCAACTTTACCTGCCGCCGCGCCGACGTAACTCATTTAATTTTATTATTCTACCATCATTAATCACCAGTCTTTTGAGGGTCATAAGTTGGACTCGAATGGCGACCACGTTTAGGCAAAAGGAGCACAGGCCGCCCTCCTACCAGGTGGACTGATGACCTGAAGAAGACAGCGGGAAACCGTTGGATTCAGAGGGCCCAGGACCGGGTGGAGTGGCGTCGATTAGGTCCATGTCCAGCTGTGGACTACCAAGGGAAAGGAAGGAAGGAGGAAGCTGGACTCGCATCGGACTAATCATTGAATAAGAATTTGCACTGTTATCATTTACCTTACCTGTACTTTTGGCAAAAGTGTGCAAGATGATTTAGATTCTACGCCGTTCAGTAATTTACTAACTCCATTAGAAATGGTCTTGTAAACGTGCATTTTTTTTAGATTTTTTGATTGATTTGACGTGATTTTTTTCCCCGTTAATTCCAGGTTCGGAACAGTCATTCCAAGCAAGTTCCCGTTCTGGTGACATGTCTAGCAGTTCCGGCTCCACGAGCTCAGTGCCCATCGATCAGAACACGCTCTCCTACATACAACAAGCGTTCAAGGACATTTACGCATTCATTAAGAACAATCAATGCAATGGGTACATTTTCATTTTCAAATTTATAGATGTCATCGATCCTTTGGACATGGATAGCCGTAGTGATGTTTGGTTACCAGGCATTTTTTTTTATTTTAAAGCAATTAAATAGAGTATATTGGCAACCAAACAATATCTATCTCTATCCATATCCGAAGATCGATTACTGAAATCCAACATTTATAGTCACGCTTGTTGATTAGAGTAGATACTCGTATAGAGCATTGTGTGGAGTTTGAGATTATGTAGAATTTTTGGAAATCTTAATTCTTACGTGAACGGTACGTAAATTGGCCAACTACAGTGCTCGAAATGAAAATGTTAAATTTTGCTTTAAGTATAACATTTTTTTGCACGCGTTTGATTGTTTCAATGATAAATTCCGTTTTATTCTTAACACATAAATAAATACATGAAAAAGTTGAATGTCAACACTATGTTTGAACAGAGAATGCCTCCATGAAAAACCAAGTCACAAAGAAAACCATTCAATAGAAGACATACCAGAAGCGAGGTCTTCCGACGAATTGGATGACAACGATCTTCGTATTAGCATCGTCGCGAAGAAAGCACAAAGCACACATTTGAGATTGCAAGAGAACGCAAAAATGAAAAAGATTACCAAATCGGCTCATTTGCTTGGTGATATTCAGTACATGAAAGGAAGCATTGAGACGGTAAGACAAAAAATTTACTTTTTGATTGTTTCAATGATAAATAGTGAAAAGGTTTCATCAAAAAAGGGTTTCATCTATCCGCCTATTAGTGATGAAACTGTTAGAGTGATTAGAGTTAGATCTGTGCCCTTGTCACTAAAAGGGTAACAGATCGAACTATTTCTCCCCATCTGTCACCCTAACGGGACAAAATTGAGGGAAAGATAGGAATAATCTATTGGAAATTTTGAAGTTCAAATACGATAGGGATTGTGATAAAATTCTTACGATTTATTTTAGACATCTATGTATTTTGAAATTATTGAAATATTTACAGAAACCTGAAATGATCGAGAGACACATGGGAGACACCAAGAATGTACGCGACAACGAACAGGAACTTGTGGATGATGTCAATTCTCAGACCAAATCAAAAAAGGTATAAAGGATTTTATAGCTGGTAGAACCATCATAGCTCGGTCGAGGAGCCTTATCACCTTACCTTCACCATGTTAACTCATCTATCAGCACGTTGCAGTGAATGTAGCTTTCCAATGGTGAAAGAATTTTTGAAATCAGCACAGTAGTTTTTGAGTTTATTCATTACAAACATAAACACACACACACAAAAATACAAATTTTTCCTCTTTATAACATTAACACACACACAAAAATACAAAGAGGAAAATATAAATAATGTTATAAATTAATGTTATAAAGAGGAAAATCCTCTTTATAACATTAAGTGTAGGTGAACACAGAGGACTATTACAATGTTTTCCAGAACTCGTACGAGCGAGGCGGTTCGTGTGGCAGCGTGAGCGACTCCTCAGACACGCTGGTGTACTCGCCGCAAAACACGCAGCGGTCGCTCGCCACCTACACCCAACTGGCGCCCAATCCGCGGGACGCACTGTGCTCCTCTTCAGATGAGGACGATTGAACGTTTTACACCCCGTTTGCTATGCCTTTTACGTCAAGATTAAAACTATTTCCTAAAGTCTGCTTTTATTAATGAATGAACATCTAACCATTTGTGATTTTGGTAGATTGAAAATGTGTTTCAATGGATTTATAAGCAATACTGTAATTGCAGAAGATTATCAATTACTGAAATAGCAAGTCAATCAGTATTGATTTATTGCTTACATGACTTGTGAAATCATAATTTCCTAATCATTTTTGATTTTCCCCTATTACAAAATATTCTGAATTGTTTTTCCAGCACTGCTTTTTTTTGTAAATCCATATAAGGAAAAATGCTGTTTTAAAAAACAAATAAAACCATTTTTTATCAATTAAATATCACTATAATGATTTAACTTCACACTACAAGTTAGTACAGAAATAGATGTCAGATTTTCAGAATTAAAACATCTCAACATTGAAAGAGCTGTATGATTACGGTTTGATTTATTATAGAATATTAAAAATCTAACACTTATTTTTGTACTTAAATACTAAAACTAAAAACTTAACTCTCTGTCTTGGTGCTCATAGCTACATTCTTCTGCTGTATTTTGGCGATCAGCTGCTTCTCTTTGGCTTCCTTGCGCGCCATCTTCTCTGCTTTCTTCTGTTCCTTCTCTCTCTTTGCTAGCATCTCTTGGAACCTCTCATCACGAGGGTCCAACTTGAATCCGAAGTGTCGCCTTACTTCCTCCACTAAGCGCTCCTTTTTGAGCTGAAACGAGCAACAATATTGTTGGTTTACATCACACTATTGATTTTATTTTATTATTTTTACAAGTAAACTGGGTTGACTTTATATTAGTGCTGCAAGAAATTTTTGTGTTCACCTAGACCCTGGTTATTTCAGTAGATACATCACTTATTAATCCACCAACCTGCGTTAGGCCAGTGTGGTCAACTAACATGACATGTTTTGTAGTGATGAGTGTTAGTCTAATAAACAAAAATATAAACTCCTGCTTTATTCAAATAATTAATCGCCAGGCAACTACTTTTTATTTATTTAACTTTAAATGATATCTTACCTTACTGGCCCGTGCTTCTGCCTCCTTCTTGGCTATTTTCTCTTGGAGTTCTTTCTTCCACTGCTCAAGCTTCTCAAACTTGGCTACTACCTCTTTCTCTCGTTGTTCCACCTGCAATCTCTCCTGTGCTCTTCTTTTAGCCACAGATGCCATCATCTCTTGGATTGTGAATGGGAAAGCAACAGATTCATACTCCTTCCTTTCTTCAATATCTTTCTTAGATGGCCAGCAGATGCCTAAAAGGTTTGAAATTTATGAACATGTTAACCCTCCATTAACATGTTCATAAATTTGGAATTTTTTTTGGAAACAATGGAGCAGATAAGTTCATAAAAAAAGAGTAAACATCTTTAGTGTTCAGGATTAAGTAGTGTCCACCAATTTGATTCGTGAACGAAATTGTTACGTTTTGGATAAGAAAAATACAATCAATGCTGTGGATGTAGTAGTATTACCTACAAGACTTTACTAAAATGAAATATCTTTGTTTGTTTTCATACTTACTGGGATTAACCCCACTTGTAATACCGTACTTCCCATACAATTTCCTGTTGTATTTGACTGTCAGGTGGGCCAGCGATTTAGGTTCGTTGTATGGTCTTCTGCCGTGAATGACATTGTAATGTGATGGAGCCAGACGTGAAATGTTCCTCTTTTTCTCTATTTCTTGTTCCCTGGCCTGTACATCCTCTGTGTCATCTATAAGAACTTGTTCATTCTGTTCAATTTCAGGGGCAGTTGTTGAGTACAGACGTAGTGTGCTAACTAAGTTAGCACGAATAAAACTCGGTCTTACATATAAGCTCATCGTAAATATCACGACTTTGCCTTTTAAAATTCGAATTTTATTTTATTTTACTGCAATTTAATATTTATTTTATTGAGAAACTAATGTTACTTTATACTTTTAGGTTATTTACATATTTTGACATTTCAATTTCCATTTCAGTGACATGTAATTGACATATTGAATTTTTAATTTTATTTTTTCATTGACATTTTATCATAGATAAACCTAAAAAAATGATCGACACAACTTATAATATTATTCAATCTAAAAGAAGACTTAGAATATAAATTTAAATAACAATTGATTGTATTGTAAGTTTAATGGCTGCGAGAAATGAAAGTAACTGATGCAGATTTTTGACGACATTTTACGATTTTGCAACAACCCTATTTCACTCAAAGATCGTCAGTTCAGCTGTCATTGTCAAATTCAATTTGTCATTCATTTAATAATTTAATTTGTCATCGACCATTGAATCGACGTCGACGATATTCCACTTTGTTAAGCTTTTAATTCCCATTGTCTAATCATGGATGATTTTGGAGATAGTTTCGTTCAGCCCGAGGTGGACCCTGCAGCGGAGTTTCTTGCGAGAGAACAGAACCAGCTGGCTGGGTTGGAAGACGAATTAGAAACCAGTGCACCGCCCCCTGTAGCTGTCACTACTGCCTCAAATGGGCTGGATGATTTTGTCGGTAAATATAAAATAAATATTCAACATTTCTTTTCCACCAACTAATTGCTCAAAGTGGCCATATGATGTAATACAATCAATATTCAAACTTGTTTTTGATGGTTGTTGAAGTACCTATGTATATTAGAGAGCAACAAAGAACAAATAGATGAATAGATTATAAATATATAGATATAGATATAATTAAAAACTAGAGTATAGTGCTAAGGCAGTTTTTAACAGTTTCTAGTAGTGTGATACATTAAATACCAAATAATCAACATAAGGTAATAAAGATACTTAAATGTTTAAGCAAGATAATTTGGGTATGGTTTGTTATGTTGACAGATTAAACAAAACAGAAAAATTTAAGCTCTTGAATGATGATATTTGTGTTAAATAAAAGATTAAATATGTCTAGAGGTACCAAGTGCAGCTGCCTTCGATGCTGCCAATGGCTTGATGGACGAAGAACCGGCACAGCCTTCAGTGTTTAGACAAGAGAGAGAGGAGCCAGAGAAAATCAAAATTTGGAGAGAAGAGCAGAAAAAGAGACTAGAAGAGAAAGGTAAATCAGCTTAAAGCTTTATTTTTTTTAAAACAAGACTAAGAATTTGACAATAACATTCTGAACAATAATGAAAAAATACTGCTACTAATTCAACACACCCTTGGACAGGCTAAAAATCAGCCTTGTGTCTCTGCTTGGTAGTTCTCAAACAATCCTAGCGCCTAACATAAGTGCCCAGTCATGGCATTTACTGAGCTTATTCCTTTTCGCAGCAACTCTGCCATAGTATTGATGAATATTACATACATATTTTATAGTTTCAAAATTTGTTGACTTGCATTTTCTACTTATAAAAAGAATAATATGCACCTACAGATGCAGAGGAAGAAAAGAAAAAAGAAGAGATGTTGAAAATAGCTAAAAAGGAACTTGAAGACTGGTACAAAACACATGAGGAACAGATAGCTAAGACCAAGGCTGCAAATAGGTATGTTAAATGCCATTCAGATTTAATACTTACTATTAGAAATATCTGTGTCTAAATAATATTTACTCTCTTTCTCTGTACATATTTTTGAGGTTTGTATGTGGCTCTGTAGTTAGAATTCCTTTGGGTAATCTTATTTCTGTATGTTTCTTTATTTTATCTGTAACCACTGAAACACATGTACTTTATTAGCTTCACTTTACCTTTCGGTTGAACTTCTCAATTGTTAGTTATATACTATTTAAATCCATGTATATCAATGATATACCTGTTGATTTTAATAATTCTTACACATGTGTAATATTTCCACACATTTATATTACCACTTTTCGAAAGACCTCTGGAATGGAATGTCTTCAAGTTATTACTATAGTTTATACATCATACCGAGCCACACTATGATATGTGTGACAAGGTATAGTTTGTTTTATATGTATGTTGTGTACAATTGTAGTTTTATCAGGAAAATTCCTATCCCTTAAAGGACCACACATCAGTCTTTCATATCTCATTGAAAAAACTTAAAGCACACACACATTCAACTTCACACAAACAAACATCACTGTTACAAATTCAAAATCAGTGTGAAAATAAGATACCTACAGCTCCAAGTGAACTATAATTGTTCCAACTCGTTAATAGCTCTTTGATCATCAACCATTAAAAACACCAAAAAATTTGTTACCTATTTTATAAAGCTTTGAAATGTTAATAAATTAGACTGCATTTCAGTGCTAGATAATACAGTTTATATTAATTTAATGAAATTTTTTTTTCTCCAATGTCTGATTGCAAGTAACATACTCTGTAGTGGCTGTAATATGTGTAGTTAGTTCTAAGCATGCTGAATATATGCCTGGCTGCATACTAATATTATTCTCTTTTCTTTCCAACGCTGTCAGGGAGTCGGCTAAGTGAGTACATGACAAAATATTTCTCAGTATCAGAAACTACTAACATTTACTTTTTGATTTTATTGGTGGTGGTATTGGTTTAGCAGGTTTGCTTTGTAATTTTTCTAACTAGGGGTTGGATTTTTTTGTAGGTGGAGGTAAGATTGTCTCACTTATTTCTTATAGGAATCGGTCATGTCATTAGTCTTTAACACTGCATTGTTATGAGTGTCATTTAGAAGTGTAACGCGGTTTGGTGTTTAGAAATTGCTCATTAATAGGATCATCTCATGTCCAGGTAGAGATTGTTTCATCAGTTCCTTGATTGGTAACTAATGATTTAATAGTTTAGATTTTGTCTTCAAAATTTAATTAAAACATGGGTATTATTTCTGTAAAAAATAATATGTTAAATCCATTTTTCATGAATGACTAAAAAGTCCAATAGTAAAATTATTGTGTTTAAAAAAATAGTGATCATTATCGGAAAGATAATATTTAATATTTTCACATTATCTATCATAAACATATTTGCAGAACTTATTCATTGGATAGGATATCTCATGATGATTACTAAGTTTGACCATCTTCATTCAGGTGCCCTCTCACAATGAGATGATGGATGTAGGCCTCAGACTTCCACGCTGGCCTAACACAGGCTGGTGGACTACATATCTCTTAGTAATGTGAAGTAATTAACGTAGTAATCGTCATGAGTCGTGAGCACAGATAAATCAGTGGTAGGGGTACAGCCGGATGAAGTGACGACTGACGAACCAATCGCGTGTACCGCAGCGCAGTCAATGTCAAACCGACCAATGATTGTCCTTACGACTTATGACGACTGTTATATGTGTGCAGGAACGCGGAGCGCGCGCTGGCCCGGGGGGCGGAGGGCGCGCCGGAGGAGGGCGGCGAGTGGGCGCGCGTGGCGGAGCTCTGCGACTTCGGCCCGCGCCGCGGCCGCGACGTGGCCCGCCAGCGCTCGCTCGTCCTGCAGCTCAAGCAGGCCGGCGTGCGCCCCAACCACCCGCCCAGGACGCACAAAGTGTAAGTCAGTAACCCATTAATGATTCACTACAGGGTCTCGGGTCTCCTCTCACAATGAGAAGGATGTAGGCCGCCGTCCACCAGGCTGGCCTACTGCGGCTTGGTGGACTGGGTAGTAGGGAAAAACTGTCAAGAATTTCAAAAGGTTATTTTTAAGGGAATCTCCTGTAGGAGAAAGAATTCAATAAATTTTAATGACAAAATGTACATATAATTATTTTTCTATATAAATTAATATAATTTATTATAATTTGATACATGTTTATTTGTTTCCAGGGCTTGAACACTTGGAATCTGCTTCAGATGTTAACTGTCAGTAAGAGCAAGAATAAAATGATCCCGTACATACAACAAACAATCACAACTTGGTGGATGAAAAAAAAAATTCAAAATAAAATGTATATTAATACATTGTGTATAGGGAATCAATTTGCTTCGGTCTTAAAATGTGTGTTACTTAGTAAACAGAAGCCTTAATACTATATTGGTGTACATCAGTCTCATTACATTACTCTCATTACCTTACTTGTAAAACTAACTAACCTAATGTTATGGCATTAACAGCCTTCTTATATTATATAAGATTGCAGTAATTTATTTAAATATTTGAATAGTACATTTCATTGTGAATTAATAAAAAAAAATGTTGCATATATAAATGTTTAGCGTTTACACACATGTATCACAATAATTGTTTAAAAATAACATGTAAGTATGAATTAACAATTCTGTTAAAGTAAAATAGTACTACCAGATGTTTAGATCTTTTTAGTGTTGTAACTATTGAATGTGTGAAGTTATTAAATTACAGAAGTGTTATTTATTGAAATTATTATTTTTTATTATTCACTCTGCTGGTATGAATAAGCAATTTTTTTTATTTGGTCATAGTATTAATAAATATCATTCCAAAAACATATGACTTTTCTTGTACTCCTACGTATAAATATTTATAAGTGAGTAGTATTATATATAAATTTATTTCTTTGTGTTTAATTTAAAACTTTAAATCTTTAGCTATATCTATATGTTTCCTTTTGTATATCCTTTCGGCTAGTTGCAAAAGCAAATACATCAGACTTATAACTAGAAGGAAGGGCCATACTCCACATGTGAGGTAGTTTCTTAACTGCTCACCTAAAGGCTTGTTTTTATTCAACAATATCTTATTATAAACTATCTCTGTTCTTCTCGTGATGTCCATCCAATTGTACATTTTCCTCACCATTCGATTACATTCATAGGGACATAGTATATCACCGTTATCTAAGTCGGCCATGGCTCTCTCGATACCTCTCACAATGCAGTTGACATCTGGTTCTGTCAAATATATCATACTCTCCGGCAATACTTCAGGTATCCCACCTACCTTAGTAGACACTACTTTCAAGCCACAGGCTGCAGCCTCCACTATTGCCATGCAGTATGCTTCAGTTAATGATGTGTTCAAAAATATATCACCCTTAACTAACACATCTCTCACTTGTGAATGTTTCAAACTTCCTAGCAAAGTGACACAATGTTGAAATCCTTTTCTTTCTCTTAAGTCTTGTAGCAACCACATCTTAGGCCCATCCCCACCAATAATAAATCTTAGTTTTGGGTACCTGGGACACATATCTGCTATGACTGCGGCCATTAAGTCTACGCCTTTCCTATAGACTAGCCTTGACACAACAACAATTGTTACCACATTAGGATCTCTTTGACTAGGGTCTGGTGTGAATGTGTATGCATCTACTGCATTTGGAATGACAGAAACCTTATGAGCCTTCACCTTGGCTCTTAATACGGTATTTTCTTTACCTGTATGTGATACACAAATGCAATGATCACATTCACACAAACACATTTGTAGATATTTATTTGTTAGTACTGCAGACATGTCAGCAAATCCAAATAAGCTGTGATCGGTGAACACTGTTTTTAAGCCCATTAACTTTCCAATGATGGACACTTCATGCGCTAATACACTGAATGCTGAATGACCATGGACAATTTCTATACGTTCTCGGATTAATACATACCTTACTAATGCAATGTTGCATATCATTGTAGGGAGGGCACATTGTGAGTAGAACACTCTTATTGGGAGATAATACACTTTAAGTCCATTAGTAAGGTATCTAACTCCGACACGCTGCCCATAGCTATGAGTAATGACTATGACTTTGTGACCACGCTTTATTAGGCATTGTGAGAGGTTGTAGATATGTTCCTCGACTCCGCCAGTATTGGGGTAGAAAAAATCTGAGGACATACAGATAATATGTCTCCTCCTTCCCTTCAAAGGCTCCTAGAACAAGAAAAATCGTAAAGAAACTTACTTTGTTAACACCAATATTAGAAGTTCTAAAAAAATTACCGTCTGTGTGCTCATTTCAGTAGACTAATAGTTTTTATGAGCGCATAAAGTGCAGCAAAGACACTACTGAAAAAATTCAATTAATTACAATAAGAGAGAAAAAGAAACATCCTGATATTCACAAATTCATAATAATATCAGCGTATCACTATCAAACTAATTTAGTAATCTCACAAATTCACAATCACTAATTGGTTTGGTTGACTTGACAATGACATTGACGGATCCGAGAGAGAGAGAGAGACACTAGATCTTTGACATTTGAATTGTTTAAAAAAAATTAAAAATAAAAATACTAGATGGTTTTGCGTTTGCGTTGCCTTTTTTTCATTTTTTTCTAGTTTGTATTGACGTAGCAATTAACTAGCAAACTGACAATACTGACATTTATTTATACTAATATAGGTTATTAAAATTTATTATATATTATTATATTCCTGAATCGATAATAAATTTCATTTCAGGCTTTATTAAATGGTATCTAACATGGAAATAAAAAAAAATATTGACCGAAAAAGAAGAAAATTTGCTGCTCGCCTAAAGGCTACTAAGAATATAAACTGTACGGATGAATCTAGACCAGTGAGTACACGACTGACTTTAATCTTTTTTCTATGATTAATAATCCGATCATCCGATGATCGTTCATTGGCATGACACGATGTCTTCACGTCGACTGGCAGCCGTGGCAACTAAGCCAATAAGGTTAACAAATCGATCTTATCATTTTAAATACTTGTTTACTACGGTTTCAGAGGCTGGCGGTAGGTACCCTCCGGAGAAGCTACTAAAGCTCTACCACTACTAACATAATATGTTTTATGTTTCAGAACATTGTGCTTTGTAATGTGGGGCAGGCAACAGGTCTCACAAAACAGACTATACTGAAAGCTTTAGGAAACATCAGGGAATTAAAACTGTTGAAATTCATTGCTGAGAAAGGAGAATCACACTCTTTTCTAGTGTTTAAAAGTACGGAAGATGCCGAACTATTTCACAGCACCTACAATGGAAGGACTTTAGCTGATGATAATCACACACCAGTGTACATGAACTATGTAGAAAATGGTAAAGTATATAACATTAAAAAGATGTTACTAATGTGAAACAAAGTGGTTAAAAAAAATTACTAAAGATTTTCCTGCACTGTAGGAAAATTGTGAGTTTAATATTTTAATGCCTTTACAAATAAAAATTATTTTGTACTTCACAGTACCAAACACAGAAGTTATATGTCAGTACAAAAATCCAGAGGGTCTACAAATCTTAGACAACTTCATAACTGAGGAAGAAGAAAAGAATTTCATTCAGTGGTTTGATTGGGTTGACGAATCAAATCTGAAGAATCGTCAAGTCAAACACTTCGGGTATGAGTTCAGATATGGTAGTAACGATGTAGATTTGACATCACCATTAGACAAGAAGATTCCAGAACAATGTGGAATGTTATGGCAGAGGCTGAGAGAACATGGAGTAGACATTGATACACCTGATCAGTTGACAGTCAATAAATACAATTCTGGCCAAGGTAATTTCATTGAACTATGATTCCAAATTGTTATTATATATATATATGTGTTATTCTCATCTGAGGTGTGCAGGAGGCCCTTCTAGATGCTGATTTTACTTCTGGTATCCAGAAGATGCTTAGATCTATCACACTTTACAATTTTAATTTAATCTTATTAATAAACTGAGTGATTCAAGAGGAAGGCTTATTAAATAGAAAACAAAAGCCTTAATTAATTTGATACCCTTTTTACCATACCAACACTGGTTTTTATGATATCGACACCACTCCAACCTGTCCTAGGTCCTTTTTTTAACATCATTTCTGTTATGATTATTTCAATGTAATATTTATTGAGAGTAAAAACATTTTTTTAATACTCTACTATTAAATTGCAGATATATTCAATGAGATTTTCCTATACTAAGAATACTTCGTTGCAATAAAGTAAGAATGCTTCCTTGCAATGAACACTTTTATAAATCTTTTTAATATTTCATTTACAGGAATTCCATCTCACGTAGACAGGCACAGTCCATTTGGGGATACAATTCTTTCCCTGTCACTGGGATCTTCAGTAGTGATGGACTGGAAGCACCATACTGGTGTCCATGTACCAGTTGAGGTGCCTGCTAGGTCCTTGCTTATTATGCAGGGTGAAGCAAGGTAAGGTCATGTCAACATTTACCAATGTTAACCACTTCGCTGTCCCATGAATCACATGTGATACATACTTAGTAATTATTAACAATAGTTAATATTGTGTCTATTTATTGGACAGACAAAGTGTTAAGTCACCATTTTGTTGTTTGGTTGCTAGAGAAAGAAATTGATCTTAGTCCTCAGAAATAGCAATACACTTATCAACTACTAAACTTAGACAGAACACAGGTTAAATTTGAAGTTAGATGACTACTAGCAGGTCAAATCAAATATTACAGAGGTTATATATTATCAATATGAATACTAAATATTAATTTATCAAGGAAATTTATCAAAGAAAATGTTTATGGTGTTGTCAGGTCACATAAGAATAACAGTCCCAAGATAGTTAACTTTTTTGCTCGGACCAAATGACCTTTCAGATACGACTGGCAGCATGGCATTGTACCGCGAACATGGGACCCCATTATTGAAACCAAGTTAGACCCAGAGCCAGTTAGAGTAGTGCAACATGAGACTGTACCTAGAGGTACCAGAATATCCTTGACATTCAGAAAGACGCGCGAGGGACCCTGTAGCTGCGGGTACAAGGTCCTGTGTGACAGCGTGGAGAGGAAGACAATAGAAGATGATGTTGCATCACGTTTGGAGGAGTTGCACGTACATCAGGTGAGTGCACGAGTATGTTGTCACACACAGCAGCAGTCAGAGTCTGATCTAAACTAAATCTGAACTTTACAAAATATACATATAATAATGAAATAACAATTAACACAAAATAAAGTTACGCAAGTCTACAAATTCCCGCTTTATTATAAGGGTTCTCTCAAGGCTGCATCTTAGGGCCTTTTCTGTTTTGAAATGAAATGAACTTAATTACCACTTTTGAATTAAGACACCTCAGTTGGTTATTGCGTAGGTGTATGAACAAATCGCAGGTCACTTCAGCACCACACGCCACAAGCCATGGCCGAAGGTGGTAGAGTTCCTGCGGGATACTCCTCCGGGCTCAGTACTCCTGGACCTCGGGGCGGGGAATGGAAAAAATCTGTTGCAGCGAGGAGATATTTTGCAGGTGAAATTACGTAACATTTAAATTTGTCGATAACGCTTTCATGATTGAACGGTATTAAAAATCCTTGCCTTTAAACGTTAAATATTACACATAACAAAGTGGATGACAAGAAATGTTGTTGTATTTAATTGTCTAATTATTTACTTCAGCCTTCTTTTCTAATGCTGTCAAGTTTTTGAATAGGTCACTATTGGACATTGGTGTAGGTGTACTTGTAAAATTGGTCAAAAAATTGTCACTTCAAGGACAGTATTTGTATTATTATAAGTTTTAGTCTCGCAAAAATCTATTAATGCCTGTTTATTAATACAATCAATTCTTCTTTTAAATTTTGCTGAAATAAATTCTGATTAAATAATAATATAATCTCCAACTCCAGATAGCCGGCGAGCGCTGCAACGGACTCCTGGCTGAATGCAAGAGTTACTCGCAACACATCCCAGGCGCAGACTGCATTCGCTTAGACATGCTGTACACGCCACTGCGAGATAACTGCGCTGATGTCGTCATATGCATCGCGGTTATACACCATTTTAGCAGCTTGGTAAGCTTTTGATTTCCTTTAGTTAGTAAAGAATAGTGACAATCGATGAGGAATAAGAATAAAGTTCCCCGAATGGCGACCACGTCTAGGCAAAAGAAGCACAATCCGAGTGGTGGACTGACGACCTAAAGAAGACAGCAGGAAACCGTTGGATTCAAAGGGCCCAGGATCAGTAGAATGGCGTCGCTTAAGGGAGACCCATGTTCGGCAGTGGATGATAAAGGGCTGAAGTCAAACTCAAAAGCTTTAATTCATTATTAGGTACAATTTGTGCACACTTAATGAAAGTCATACAGATAAATTATTCATTCTACATTCATCCGCTTTGATCGCCCCTCGGGCAAAACGTAGACTGGGAGAAGGAAGAAGGTCACAGATTGTTCAACTATTGCACGCTTCATTCAGTTTATGATTATTAACGAATATTGTATGGTGAACCTTTGTTCATAGCAGTGAGACTGAGTAATAGTCCATGGAAATGCCATGGGCCCTGTTAAGTTTGATGATATTTAAATACTTATAGGCGCGAAGAAAAGACGCTGTTTCCACCATAGCAAGACTGCTATGCCCAGGTGGCCGAGCTCTCATTACAGTGTGGGCAAAGGACCAAACGAAATCAAACTACCTCTGCAAAGGAAAGGAAGGAAACCCGACCGTATTTTCAACGGTCGGAGGTCTAAACTTGCCCGTACATGAAAACAGAACACAGTTCCAACATAACGATTTGTTGGTGCCTTGGAAGTTGCGGACAAAACAAGAAAATAAGTTAACAAGTCGAGCAGAAAATACGTTACTAAGATATTATCACGTTTTCGAGGAAGGAGAATTGGAATCTTTATGTGGTTTACCGAACTTGAAAGTGGAAAGAAGCTTCTATGAGGAAGGAAATTGGTGTGTGATTTGTAAAAAAATATAATTTTTAAACAACAGATTTGTATTTTATTTCTGCCATAAATTCGTCTACAAATATATCTAAACTCTATACAAATAATCACTGTCTGTGACTAAAGTAACATAACATTCGTCGTTTTAAATGGAACTACCCTCACTAAAACAATAAACATCAAACACGATATTACAAACACTAAAATTCAATTATACAACAAAAGATATAACAATTAACATTTTGATGAGTATAAATAGGTGTAACAAAAGTAAAAATAAAATATCTATCGCATTATTATAAACAAATAAAAAGCGTAACATTTGACCTCGCGATCAAGACTTATTTGCGTATTTTAAAAAATTTGATGTTATAACTTATAAGCCAACAAATACTTTTATTTTTGATGTTCAAAAATACATGTACAAATTTAATCATAATTATAATACTGACCTTTTATCATAAGACTTGATCGACGTATAAGTTAATTTCTGCACAAATCTATGCTGATACAAGTAGATTTAGTGACTAAAAATTTCAAATATTCACTGATCACTGAGCTGTACAGTTCAATTTGTGGCCTGGATACTAAGAACCAAACCTGTTTAATTCTCTTTCTACCTTCGCTTAATGCTGACGATACAGTTAACGAGGGTAGAATAAACAAAACTTTAAATAGTGAATTTACAACAAAAACAAACCGTCAACGTGGCATGCCACGACGCTATTCCTACAAAGTTGAATTATTAAGTACCTTCAATAATAAAATACCCAGAAACTTTAACAAGTAGATAGTTAAGACTTCATCAGAGCTAACTGCAGTAAAGGTATCACGGATATTGTGGACAAGTCGGCTAGAACCGCGTCGACGTTCTGCAAAGTGTTGACTTGGAATATGTTCTCCTTCCTAAAGCTCAATATGGCTAGCGCCAGCAATGGCAGGACCTCCAGGCAGTCGTAGCCGAGGATTGCGTCCCAGAGCAGTAATAGTTGGTCCGGTGGCAGGTGACCACTGAACGCTCGCATTAACCATTTGAATACTACTCGTATGCTGAAACGTTAAGAAATCGTTACTGGTTTCATTTATATTTCTATCAATTTATAGGTACAAATTCAAACTTCAACCAATACCACAATGATGGGTGCTTTTAATCGACCTCAACGATTAAAAAACAAAAAGGAAGAGGGTAAAAAAATTACTCACGGATTGATATTGATGTTTCTAAAATGTATCCATAGAAGTGGCTCATTTGCTTCCAATAGTCTCTCGTACAAGAGGCATAGAGATACAATTCCCTGAAATTAATGATTTTGTGTAATACTTACAGTGCATTTATAAAATGATTAGGTATTAAATCTTCCACTAAACTTTAACGTTAGTTTTTGCATAGCGTAAGTTGATCGCTGCGCAGAGCTATTCTGTATTCTAAAAATGTATCTAAAAATATACTTAATCCTTTCTCTCTAAAAATTAAAATGTTCTAGTTTTAAGACGGCGACTTTACCTGAGGATGTGTAGAGATGTAATGCAGCCTGTGCCAGTATCTGATGTAGAACGAGCGGAACATAAAGTACAGCTCCACTGGATCGTCGTATAGGTAGCAAAACGGAGTAGCTGTAAAAAGAAAAGGACTTATAAAGATACTGTTGTGTGTATGTCGTAAACCTAATTATTTAGAGGGTATTTGTATTAGGATTCACTTTGAAGATATTAGCTTTGGGATCCCATGTGACTGGTCTGATGTCGAAGGAAGGGAGGTGTAACGAAACGAGGCGTGATTTTTAATTTTTTAAACTAAGTATATCTGGTAACTCTGGTGTTGCCGCGCACAGTGAGCGCCCCCTCCGCCCCCCGCCGATCTATCGACCGGAAAATTTCGGCTTTTATGCCAAGTTTTTCGGCCAATGATAAAAATGCCTCGTAGTTAGAAATCAGTAGGTACCCAGTTAGATTACATTTCGCCCAACTCTGCTTACCATACATGGTGAACCCGTGGAAGGGTATGACGCCGCTGGGCGGGAACACGGTGTCGGCGGCGAGGCGGCCGCGCACGCTCACCGTGAGCGCGCCGCCCGCCCCGCCGCCCGCGCCCCCCCCGCTCGCCCCGCGCAGCTGCTGCAGCACCTCGCCGTCGCGCGAGAAGCAGAGCATCACCTGGGAAGAGCGACATCTATGTATAGTATGTGTACCTACTATAACCGTCACGAGTCGTGAGCACAGAGATGTGCGAGGATGCGTAGCGAGGGATGCGTTTTTGAACAACCAATAGAATAGGCATGATGACAGTAATCAAGTATCGCCAAAATATTTATCTGATCTAATGAAATAGGATTCAAAGATTTTGAAACATGTATTTATTCTCTTATTAATGTCGAGATTAATAATTTATTTGTTAAAATAAATCTACAAAATACAACAATCCGCCATGATAGCTAAAACACCCATCAGATCGAATTACGTCAAATTACGTCACGTCTTAGTTAACGTCATTTTTTTCGTAAGCATATTATACGCGATCTGGCATTTTTTACTGAGCCGTGGCGCAATGACAGACGCCATGACACGGGCGAGCGTTTTGGAATGAATTTGAAACTTAAAATTTAAATGTACTTTTATTACACAAAAACCTTAATTTTCTACAAAAATATGATATATTTTAGACATAATAGAAACTTCTGAATATCATAGAAGAGTTTTTGAAAATTAGTCATCATGCCTATTGCCTCATTTACCTAGCCTCGCTTAGCACGGCTTCTGGTGGTTTAGCGGAGCGAGATGTATTGTGAGTGATTAGTAGTAGAGCACGATCTTGTGAGCGATGCTGTAATGGTTAAAAGTAAGTAGATAGATAGCAATATCTTGCTATATAATATTTTTGTTGCAATAAAATAGTTCAATCTATACATCTATACAAATATTATAAAGAGGAAAGGTTTGATTTTTTGTTTGTTTGTTTGTTTGTATGAATTGAATAGGCTCCGAAACTACTTGGCAGATTTGAAAAATTCTTTCACTGTTGGAAAGCTACATCATTTCTGAGTGACATAGGCTATATTTCATTTTCAAAAAAAATAGGCATCCTTACTAAAATTACGATAACGTAATCCAAGGTGTGAAAAAAATATCAAAAAACTACCTTACATCGCGTGCGCTGCGAAAACTATTGATGATAGAACAAAATGATATACTACATTTTTTTAGAACACACCATTATCTACAAAAAATCAGCGGCAGCATATCTCTAACTATTACAGTCATGTCACAATAAGCGTTTTTTTATTGAAAAAAAGAAATTAAAATACCACCGCTACAAAAAGCTCTTTATTTGTACCTATACAAATATTATAAAGAGGAAAGGTTTGATTTTTTGTTTGTTTGTTTGTTTGTATGAATTGAATAGGCTCCGAAACTACTTGGCAGATTTGAAAAATTCTTTCACTGTTGGAAAGCTACATCATTTCTGAGTGACATAGGCTATATTTCATTTTCAAAAAAAATAGGCATCCTTACTAAAATTACGATAACGTAATCCAAGGTGTGAAAAAAATATCAAAAAACTACCTTACATCGCGTGCGCTGCGAAAACTATTGATGATAGAACAAAATGATATACTACATTTTTTTAGAACACACCATTATCTACAAAAAATCAGCGGCAGCATATCTCTAACTATTACAGTCATGTCACAATAAGCGTTTTTTTATTGAAAAAAAGAAATTAAAATACCACCGCTACAAAAAGCTCTTTATTTGTACCTTGGTATTAACCCTTATCAAAATAAATGATGTATTATTTAAGACTGCTTCAATATCTTTATATTACTTTTTGAATTATTCGATTCTGACAATCCATTCAAAAGATATCACGAGTTAAAAAAAAATTAAAAAATAAACTGTATTCTGAAGTCTTAGTGTACGTATAACTGTATTTGGGTATCAAATGAAAGGGCTTGATTGGTAGAATAGAGCTCACTATGAAAAAATGAAAATCCAAGATGGCCGCCGTAACAAAGTGCCGTATTAAATATTTTCCACAACTGCCTCAATATGGGTATCAAATGAAAGGGCTTGATTCGTAGAATAGAGCTCACTATAAAAATGAAAATCCGAGATGGCCGCCGCCACAAAATGGCGGATTACATGTTTTTTTCCGCAACTACCTCAATATGGGTATCAAATGAAAGGGCTTGATTGGTGAAATAGAGCTCACTATGAAAAAATGAAAATCCAAGATGGCCGCCGCCACTAAATGGCGGATTACATATTTTTTTCCGCAACTACCTCAATATGGGTATCAAATGAAATGGCTTGATTGGTAGAATAGAGTTCACTATGAAAAAAACGAAAATCCGAGATGGCCGATGGGTATCAAATGAAAGGGCTTGATTAGTAGAATAGAGCTCACAATAAAAAAATTAAAATCCAAGGACCCTTACTAAAACTTAAGTCACGTAATCCAACCCAAGGTGTAAAAAAAGTGCCCTAAAACGTCTTTCGTCGCAAGCGCTGCGGAAACTATTGATGATAGAACAAAAGTATGCGGTACAATATTAAAGAAATATTCACAAAAAACTTCGCGGTACCATAATTATGTCCAACTATTATCATTATGTCACAATAACTACTTTTTACAGTTTAAAAGTTAATAGAAATACCGACCAAAATTAGACCATGTTATTCATGTCAGTAACCCATTAATGACCCACTTAGGACGTAGGTCTCAGTCCACTACGCTGGCCTACTGCGGGTTGGTGGACTTCATATACCTTTGAGAACATTTGTTTTTGTGAAATCTCAGGCATGCAGGTTTCCTCACAATGGTTTCTTTCACCGTAACAGCAGGTGATATTTAATTTTTTATAAAGCGCACATAACTTTTTTTGCAAAGTCATTTGTGTCTGCCACTGGGATTCGAACCCGGATCCCTCGATTCGAGGTCGAATTCTAAGCCACTGGGCTATCTGTTACTTCTGTTATTCATACTTTTGCTTAAATCCTTATCCAAATATTTTTCGTTGTAACTAACGTGTTAAAGTTGTTTGGTTTTCGCAATGGACTTGGTGGTGGAAAGTTGACTGTGTTTCAAAAAAGCTTTTGATATTAGTCAAATTAATTGGCAGAGCGAAGCCTGCCGGGTCAGCTAGTACAAAATAAGTTGAAATATTCAAGGAAGGTGCAAACGTTAATAAATAGATACAATTACCTTTAATCACATTAATTATAAGTTATTACATCGAGTCGAACGTGCGGTAGTTCGAAACGGCAGTTATCTAACAGAGTACTTAAAATACCTACCTGATATAAAAGATCTTCAAACACGAAATATTGATCGTCGTTAGATGCAGTGAGTTGGACGTCTTTAAATATTAGCTTGTCAATCATCAAATCCACTTCTAGTACGCTTTTCTTCAACTGATTGAAGTAGCCAATTTGCTGGAATTTAAGCAGATTTAAAACCTTATTAACCTGAGATACATTCGATTAGGAAAATACCCACTAAATCATATAATTCATACGATTCATACCTGTGTTTTTACTTCGGCTCCGAGTACTTGCGACCAGAGCTTAGCCCTCAGACACTGTGGGCTACCCTTCTTCAAGTACTCCTGAATGACGGGGGCATAGCCCAGCGCGGCCACCCTCTCCCCCAGACCGATACGTTCAGCCTCCAGGGTGGCAAACCCAGGCACTGTGCTTGGCATGTTCGGGTTCACGCCTAGAAGTGGTTCTCCGTTCGACCATTCTACGTACACCTTGCGCTGGCGAAGAATAAATATAGGAAAAGAAGAGAATAAATAATAATAGAAGAAAATGAAATACAGCTTGGAAATCGACATTGTTTTTCATCTATGACATACACATCACCATCAACATGTACATTTATCACAACAATATGGCCCTTCGAGAATGATTATCTATATTTTTCAAGAGTAGCATAAATAGCATAATATACAAGAGTAAAAATGCAAACATACCAATTGGTCCAGCGTTTTAACTTGGAGTGGTAAATGTGCAAATTCCCATTTAGGTTCATCCCTAAAATTAATAATCATGTGTTTAGTTTCTGAAGGCTAAAATCATTATCCAAACCCCCAAAAATAAAATTGAGGTACGTACTCTCTCGTAAAAGGAACATATCCGGACAAAGTCAGTAGGACTTCTAAAAAATCCTTTGGTGCGTAAACTGGTCTGTATTTTGATAAATCTGAAAAAAAGAAATAGAACTTCAGTACACCACAGAGCATAATAGCTAAATAGCAAAGGTAGAGAGACAAAGATAGAACTGTGTAACTGTAAGCAATTAAACTATTTTAATACATATTCAAATAGGTATTTATAATACACAGTCATAATAAAATTGTGAATAGGGCAAAAAGCTCACTAGCTTAGGATATACGCACACAGTAGCGCGTATCTAACGCCTGATGGTTCGTGAATGTTCGTGAGTATCATACATAAAAGTACTCACCTAGATTGTAAGTACTAAGTTCATTCCATTTTTCCGTTAACTCCTCTTGTTCAGTTTGAGATCGTATCTTTGCTAACGACGTCTCCAAGTCTGAACACATCGAATTCAGTGATTTGTGGATTCTTTTTTCCCATTGTGCGCTGGCTTTCGACAATGATGTCAGTGGATCTAATCTCTAAAAACAAATATTTTAAACGTTTTAATATAGAGGAACTTATCGTACCTATTTTAGTAGTTGCGAGTCTACATTTAAATGTCGTTTAGTTTCACTCGGACCATTCATATTAATTGTAAATTAGAAACACATTGGAAAAAAGTAATAAGGTTCTTGGGTTCCTGCTGGAAAGGTTTAGTTGCTGGGGAGACAGATTTCTCTGTATTTTTTTTTATATTAAACGAGAAATTAAAATTGAGTTGTAATGAAAAAGAAATTTAATTATTCAAATTTTAAATTGTTAAATGCAGGTATATTGAGAAACTTAGGTACCTACGTTATGTTTACTCTGCGTCCGAACCCAATGAAATACAGTGTTTCTTAGCTTTGTGTCTAGCCCTTTCTCTTTCATAGCCTGTTGAAGGGTCTGTTTGAAATCTTCTTTTTTCACATTAGGAGATGAAACTAGTTTCTATTAAAAGGAACACAAAATAGATATAAAATTATTTTTAGGATTGACCATACTCCAAGTACAGGTTTTATCACTTTTCAATATGTTACCTGTATGTCACTATAAAAGGATTTGTAGATTGAAAGATTTTTAATTTCTTCTGCTAATTTCAATGCTGTGTGGTGTATTGCATCTCCTTTTAAATCTTCCATTTCTATCTGAACATTTAGATTACTATAATACCTATTATTAGTTTTATAAGATTGTAAAAATAATTATATGGAGTTAAGAATGTTTACTTTTATAAAAAATAAACTTCAAAAACTGATTATTATTGATGATACTAAGACATTGTCGCTTTGGTGATATATCAACAAGTTTTGCCTTTCGTTGCTACGTACGTCACATGCACGTTTCTCATAATTCTTCATAGCTCTAGCTACATTCGTAACTATTTAAACTTTCTTATGAATGGAATACCATTAAATAAAGCTTTAAATTAACGTGGTAAAAAATTTACAGGCAAAAAGTTTTTGTAATTATTTTTGAACGGCTGAATATATAATTTTATTTTCGTTGAAACCTCCAAAACAAGTAAATCAATAACAGCTGTTCGTGAAAACAATGGAATCCGTCCTGATTTGCTGTCCTGTACACCATCCAACAGAGTGATAGAGACAGCAGTATATTTGCGAAAAGTTGCGAAGAAAACGTCAATGTCAGCTGACGAGTTGACATATTTAAATTTTTTTTAAGGAAAGAAGAATACAAACAAACAAGGGAGACTGAAAGTTTACGTTACGTGCTGTTTTGAAACAAAGGGTAGAAGAAAAACAGTAAAATGGGTAAAATATTCCTGGATCATATCGGTGGAACACGTCTGTTTTCTTGTGCAGCGTGCGACGTCAACCTAACGAACCGTTCAGAGTTGATATCTACTCGATTTACTGGGGCTACAGGTTTGTTAAATTTGTGTCATTCGTTGCATTGTCACCCTTGTATGCAGAATAGATTTCATGAAATAAAATGGGCGTAATAAGTAACAACATGCATCCTTTACATACTCACTTTAAACGACACCCTTCTCATAATATTTCTAGCTTCTTAAGGCTATTTTATTGCCATATGTCTTTCTTATATGTTTGAATATTCCTTAGTAACATACACATTACATAAATGATAATTTGTTGGTGTTGATTGTGTTACGAAGTTTAATTATTATTATTCTTATGTATTTGATATTTCAGGCAGGGCATTTCTTTTCCACAAGGTAGTGAACCTAGTGTACTCTGAGGTGCAGGACCGTGTGATGCTGACAGGAAGACACATGGTGCGAGATGTCTCTTGCAAGAACTGTGCCACTAAGCTTGGCTGGGTGTATGAGTTTGCCACAGAGGAGAATCAGAGGTATGATACATGATAAATAACTATAATTGAGTTTTCTTTATGTCAGGTATTGTTTGCCCCTGCTTACTACCAAAATTGGGTACAAGACTGTTATTTTGTGAATTGTTAAGTTTATTTATTTAGTCTTTTTTATGTTTTAAAAAATCTCTTACAATTTCATTATAAGGAAGTATAAAACTATATTTTTTTCAGATATAAGGAGGGCAGAGTAATTTTGGAGCGTGCTCTGGTCACTGAAACAGATGGAATTGAAGAGATTCCTGTCAATAATGATGATTAGGTTCTTAGGTAACTTAATCTGAAACTCTGAAAATTGAAATTTCATAGGGTGTAGGTTTCACCTAAACAGCTATGTTTACCTGGATACACATTGCCTCATTGGTACAGAATATTTGATAATGGTAGCATTTGAATGGTTTGATCGGTAAAAAATTAAATTGTTTGTTTTATAGCTTGGAAAATACTAGAGGATGGACTACTTAAGAAAAAGCAATATAGCAGTAAAGAATTGGCCTTGGAAAACTTTTAATTTTTTTTTAATCTTTAAATTTTTTTGTTTTTATTTGTATCAATTATTAAATGATTATTAAAGTGAAATTTATTGTACATATTAGTAATTTTTCGTGTATGACCTCTGAATTTAAAAATACATACTTGTAAAAATTCAAAGCTTAATGCGCAAACCCAATTTCAAGGCAATTTATCAAGCAATTTTGATAAGATGTAGAAAACTGTTGAAGAGCACCTTTTCTTGCTATCAACTGTCAGTCAATATTTGTCTGCAATTTTAATTTTGCTTGAAATGGGGGTAGGTATATCCACAGAACTCTTTATCTTGAGCTAACTATACTGAACATTTAAATAAACATACAAGATTTACCGTAAAATAGTTCCATTTGGGGTAGTAATATTGAGTTTTAAAAGAATAAAGAAGACAGTGAATATCAATTGTTGCATTTTTTTTTCTTTTGTTTCTATAATATACTATCATTAGAAATTGACTGCATCTCAGGTAAGTATTACTAAGTATATCGCCTTTTTTACCAAATTTTACCAAATACATACAATTACATAAATTTTACCAAACAAAAAGGCCACCTGAATCTGATCTGGATGGTCACTCGTCTATCTCTAAATAGGATATAAGTCTAAGATTGTGTGGGGCAATGGCTAGTGGCTACAGGGCCACATTTATTACGTGTATATGCCTCGAAGATGTGCGGCGTCTCGGTGCGATAGCAAACGGAATATAGAAACTCCAGCTCAAGTTAGAATCCCATTTATAGCAGTTGTCAAAAGATGCAAGTGTAACATTACCATACCACCTGACAACTGACCGATCCCGACTGCAATGGAGTACCATAAAGAACTTAAAAGTGAGAAGTTACTGAAAAACAATGGAAAATAACAACAAAGCAATGCAATATCACATTTTAATTCAATATTATATTATATAACACAACATATACCTTTAGCAGATAACAAATTTTTCTCTCTAATTACCTCCATTCAATAAGTAAGCTCAGCTTAACATTGGAATACGGTATAAATAAAATGCCAAACGTAAAATACCATTGAAATTTGTCTAAGCAGTGATTACTCTCTTAATTTAAACTTAAGATTTTTATAGACACTTGTTCGATCGTATAAATTTCATTTTAAATTCTAATGGCACCCACTCTACGTTACTTAGTTAGGTACTATAAAACAAAATTATCCCAGCATTAGTTGGTGTTGTACCAACAATATCCAGACTTCTGAGGAGACTAGTGGGTGGCATACGCCCCGGCTATAAGAACATTCTAATAGCCATGTCAGATTGCCAATTTAATCTATATATTTAAAACATAAAAGATTTTTTGTTATTTATATGGTCATTGTAAGAGGCTGTTAGGTAATCTAATTACTTAATAACTTAAGACAGAAGGACCCTTAAGTAAGGACTAAATAAATTAACCGACTTGCTATTACCTGAATCTCAGAACTTTTTACGGTAGAAAAACTGAGTTACAAGACTTGGATTTTTTTACAATTTATGTTTTTGATTGCATTAAGAATTTTCTAGTTGTACCTAACTTAAAATTTATTCCAGCACAACAATAACAACTCAACATAAGCACGACACTAATAAATCAGAATTTCCAGAAAACTGCTGAGATTTTCCGTTAATTTGATATTATAAAAAATACTTCATTAAAAAATTAATACAAAGGTTAGTAGAATAGAATAGTAATCACTGCTTATACATTACATAAACGTCATTATATCACTATGAATAGAATAAGAAAATAAATTTTTTAAAAATATCGCACCTATTATAGCCCGCGGCCACGGCGCCGGGGGCTGTTTCGTCACATAAAAGCACCTCATTTTCCACTTGACGGTAGTAAAAAAATCAAAAAAACAATCATCAGATATAAAGAAGGAAATAAAAAATTGTCAGAGATAGTCGATAGTGGTCTACATGGTCACCACTAACACGTTCTGCTATATTTACCGACATATTTGTATTGTTTCAAATATAACTTTTACTTAGAACACCAATGCCTTAATCTATGGCTAAAATGAAAGCATTTTTTCAAAACAATTGTTATTCCTTAATTCATACACAATTTTGCATTCCATTACGTTTAGATCAGGTGAGACCAACCACTTTCAATATGACATGTCGAATACACGCGGTCTCTATTCGGCGTACGCTATCCAAGCAGCTGGGAACACATGTACTCTTCATTACGTTCGCAAAATAAAATATAAAACTCTGTCTAATCAAAATCCGATTCGAGATCACGTTGAAGCCATTCTCCTGACTTCATATAGTTCAAATTAAAGCAACAATTTGAAATACATTCAGGCCTCCGTTAATAAAAGTACGATTTTAAACTATTAACATTAACTAGATACCAATCTTTACAACATTTATAGTTTTCTCAACTCTGTTAAACCTATGATAGTGATGCGTATTCGATTAAATATAAAAAAGACAAAAAAATTCTTAATAAAAAGTATCTATTTTTCACGTGAGGTCTTTTTTAAAACTTATGTTCTTAGTTTAAAAATGACCAAAACACATGTGCAAAGTACGACAACGTGTCGTCAATCAATACTTTAATAGTATTACAATATTATAGTGTCGCTAAAAGTAGTAAACAAACAAATAAAAATAAAAAGATCGCACCTAGACACACATCGTGAAAAAACTTTGTCCAATTATTATCCAGTACTAGCATGTTTTTATGCATTCTCGGTACTTATACCTTTAGTGCGGCTGAGCTGAGCAATTTTGTGTATCGTAATGTATAATGAGCGTCTGTTATTTACGTGAAGCGATTTCATCGATTGTTTGACGATCCCCTCCCCTTGGTGAGATGACATGAACTCGTGACATGTCGCTCGACCCCCTACTCCGTCCTATAATCTCACGTGAGATTATAGGACAAGACTAACAACTACACAAGAGCTTTTCTTTGATTCTTAAAATAATCCATATTTTTTGTCTTTATTACGTATATTGTTATTCAACAATGTATCATGTAACATTCGCTAAGGTTTCTAATGACCCCCTCTCCATAAAAAAAGGGATTTTAGGTCGCCCCCAAGGAAGGAGGAATGTACTGGCAGGACTAAAGTATAGCCGATTACAAGATACGTTAAATGAAACCCGGAATATTGACCGTGGCGTCACGAGGTCTGGACATTTCCACGACACAAAATAAATAAGGGACACGTTGATGCACACATGCATTTTGACCCTTAGACTTAGTGCTTCTTTACCTAAACAACTAAATAATACATTATTCATAATATACGCAACCGCTATAACAAAGAATTCGCGGTCCTCTTCAGAAAAATAACACTAATAGTAATTATTATATCTTCATAATAAAATTGTAATTTGTAGTAAACTTCCTGCTTAGATACATTATAATATTTTAATAAGAAACTACACATTTTTTACTAAATAGGTACGACATCTACATGTTTGTATTAAGTGATTACAAGGAATTTTTGCCAATTTAATAATTAAATATCGTGTCTTAAACGTGTTTCACTTTAATCCCGATATTATGTTGATATTATAACAAAGATACCACACATAAATGATAGATAACGGTCTACTTCTAATTTGATTTTACATCAAAAACTTGGATAAAAGTACGAAATAGAATTGCTACGAAAATATTTGTAGTGTCTGATCAGCTATTTCTATTGTAAGAAAATGAAACGGTCAGTTTCGCGGCGAATCCTGCGCCAGCCCCGGTCCTAGGCCCACTCTCTGCTTCTCTGTTTCGATAAACTCTAACAAGGCCATGTATATAAACTTGTACTGCGCTTCATTTTGCACCATGCCGGAGCGTTGGTCTCGGACCATTTGCACCGTACGGTGTATATCTATTTCGCAGTCGAACCCTTCCTTTCTTATTTGATCTAGGATCATGTCGATCACGATGAAAGTTCCGGTTCGCCCGATCCCGGCCGAGCAATGCACGCACACTACCGCCTGCGCCGGGGGGTCCGGCCCGGTCATAATCTGTTGCAGTCTGTAGTTCACGTCGAGCAATATGTTCAGAACCCGACCGGGCTCCGAAGGAACCCCATGGTCCGGCCACGCAGTGAAGTGGAAGTGGTATATGGTCCTCTTTACGTTGGGTTCGTCCTTCTTCGTCACTACGAAACGTCGCAAAGTGTAGTCTTGAGTGGAAGATTCAGACTCGTTAAAAATCGTGTACTTCTTGATTACTTCCGTTTTGTTCAGATCCGGCCAGTAGCGCTCACATTTGACCTTCCCTCGCTCGATTTCCTTGGTCGTCATTATAATGATACGCACATCGTCCTGCCATATCATGGACCAAAACTGATAAATAGTAGTGGAAAGACATCCCTGGGTAGCGATGTAGATCTTATTGTAAACGTTATCGGTGTCGCCATAATCCTCATTGGACATTACCTCACTGGATTTGGAAATCGTAGTGTTAACGTAATTTGGATTCGAACGGAGGACGCTCGGCTCGAAGGCTGGAAGTTTGTGCGTTCCGTTTCCATATGTCTTTGAATGTTCCTTTATTTTCTCTTCAACAATGGTATGGTTGGGAGAGGACTTGTTTTTCAATGTTGATTCGTCCCGACATGAGGGCGAGCCGTTTTCGTTGCTTCCATTAGTATCAAGCATTTCAGGCATAGAATCAAAACTGTCGCAGCGAATGTAATTGGCGTTAATATAATCTGATCCGGGAGGAGCATCCGCAGGAATGTCCTTTAAAACGACTCTAGTGTGATCAAACGGTATTATGTTTTTATATCTGTTCTTCCTTGTATTTTCTGGCTTAGATCCCTCCATTCTGTCGAACAGCTGTAAGTTCTCCATCATTTGCAGCGTTTCAAATTCCTCCCAAAAGCCTTGCTTGTAAGCCATACTCTCGATTGGACCTTCATTTTCTTTCTGCAGCTGCTTAACTCGCGTATGGAAATGTTGTACTTGTATACGAGTTGCATTAAACGGTTGAATGAGCCTCAACACTTCCCCATTCGTTTCGACCATCGGATAGTTGCGATAGTGATCTATTAAGTTGACAAGATTGTCAAATTGTACACCGCCGCCCACGTCGTATTTGTTCTGTTGACGGCGTATTATAACGTGCGTGACCCTGTCTCGCGTGCGAACCGATAGAACAAAGTCTCCAGGCTGTCTTTGTGATTCTCGGACCAGGAAAGAACCGTTTTTTCCATTTTCCAGCATCATCCTTTCAGCTTCCTTTGCTGTTAGCTGGCCATGATACCATCTCTCAGTAGTTGGGTCTGCACAATTAAGAGGTGTTTTTAATCGGATGACGTTGCCGTTTTTCTCTCGGAGTTGGCCTTGGTTATCCATGTAGTACTGAACCAGTTCAGAGAGTGTTGCAAACTTTTCCCCTCCATATAAATCCAGAAATTCCCCATTATTCTGAATTTTTATATGAGTAACCTCATTACCCCTTCTCACGGATAGTGTAAAGTCTCCTTTGTTACTCATACTTGGTCTTGCAAGGAAATATCCATCTCTGCCTTGCTCGAGAAGCATCTTCTCTGCCTCTACTCCAGTCACTGATGGATGGAACCATCTCCGAGTGATCATCTTACTCTAGCGAAAGCACCAGTCAAATATCTACAATATCTATTTATCAGAACATGTATCTACCTGCTTTAATCTTAGACTGCAATACATCCTCCACATTCATCTGAAAAAGAAATGAATTATGCATAGTCAGTTGCACCACACAATTCATTCACAAAATACAAACACATTAAAACTAAAATTGCAATAAATATTGTTTTTATATACTCTGTTCTTAGATATAACCCATCAGGGGACACAATACAGTGGAGCCCGGGTAATCCGGTAAACGTTTTGCAGGGCAGTGTTGAATTATCGACTTTGTCTGATTGTAGATAGAGCCTTGCCTAAGACCGGATTTTTTTAACAAAAGAGTACCTTGTAATCCAAGAAATCACAAATCCAATAATAAGCGAAACATTATAAAAACACACATTTGTGAAGATTGTCAACTAATATTCAATAATAATAGACATTTCAGATAACGGGGAGCACCAGATTAGCCAGGGGCTGGATTATCGGGGGTCCACTGTAGTAGTGAATTAGGTTCTTGCTAATTTCAGATCATCTTAAGCTACGGATTGCAATTGATACTGATGCTAGCAGTCATTGCCAATGAGGTTCAGTTAGGCTATTTTGGATGGCTTTTAATGTGTCCATTAAATATGTGAGATTTTAGAGGAGGGGAGGGGGAGGCTGATGAATCCAATGTCATATAGGGAGGGAAGGGGTCCTGAGGGGAGATTTGCTTTTGCAAATAATGTTCAAAAAATCACCAAAATCATCTCCGTAATTAAAGAATGTCCCTCTATACACCTGCATCAAAATAGTGTGGTTGTGAGAAAAAATAAAAAAGTAGTAGCCATTCTCATAATTAAAATCCCTGATTGTACAATGTCATGATTTATTCTTGAAAAGCCATTTAATTAAATTTAATCTATTGTTGCAGTATTAAGTAACTAAGTAAATTCTGTCTTTGCCAGATTGTTCAGATTAGAACACATATAATTGTGGAATAACTGGTAGAGATACTCTATACTTTATATTTTTTGTTATGTGAAAAGGTTACAATTCTAATAAAAAAGAGTTAACTTGAATCTTAAAAGCACTTAAAGAATTAGATGCAGTTAATCACAAAATGTTATGAAAGACTAGAAAAGTTTGTTTATATAAATATTTGTATGGAATGTTGCATTATCGACAGGTGTCATACATAATACAGAATCTTTCAAATATCTTTAATGCCCACAAAATTTTCGAGTAGTGTAATCTTATTGGTAAATAGTGTGATGTGAACACTGTAACAGGACTAACTGATAATTTTACATGTTACCTACATAGTCAGTTTGTACTATACATACTTCTCTACATATATAAATAGGTGCACCATACACAAAGGTAAACTTCGAAGGAAACATTTAAGACCTCTCCTACATGTTAATAAGAGTTTTCACAATAGAATATCTATTATCTCACCTCATACAGGCACCCGAACAGCAAACAGCACCTAATACTCCATAAAACAGGAATCCAAGCGATCGAAGTGTTGTTGCTATGCTGACTTTAGACTTTTTGTATCACGGTTTTCAAGGGCGTAATCAGTTGTACATTGCTTCATATGAACTTTTACATATAGATGAATTTTAGGTATTATAGAAACCGAAAGTACTAAAAATTAAAACTACAACGATAAAATCAAAAACTTGTTACACAAAAGATTTAAAATTAATTCCATTTTTTATTCTCTTTAGTTGGTCGGAAATGTCACACACACTGTCACAAAGCCACACAATTTTCTGTCAATTCTGTCATCTGTCATCAAATCAAAGCATAGAGCAGTACCATAGAGTTAAGATGCAGATTACAGATTACAGATTAGATGATTATAATCATAACATAATCTGTGACTATCAAATAAGACAGGCCACAAAACTTTAAATTTTGCATTTTGATTATCGATTATAATAAAGATTCTACTTTTACGCGAGTAAATAGCATCTTAATATTAAAATATTGATTAAAATTTAATAAGTAAAAATACATGTGATCTTAACTGAAAAATTTAATATTCATTTTTATTCATTTGCCATTGAATGGGACTGTTGGGTTCTACCAAAATAAGTAGAGAGAACTTTTCTAACAGCAAGACGTTTACTCTGGGAAGACTCTCCTTGAGTTGGCGACTTATGCCAGGTTTCAGCAAAACTTTGTCGTCTAAAGACCTTGCCTAAAGATTGCCACTTTTGTTCCGCTGTTATTTCTTTGTCGTCAAATTTTTCCTGGCTTCCCGAGGGCCTGTCTCCCTGCAAAGAGAAATTTTGTCAAAACCCTTTATTTTTATTTAAATTGGTAATGTTTATAAACTTGACAAATTGTATATCTTACCTCATTAGATTTCGTTGATCGAAGTTGATTTCTAAAGAAATTGCTGATAGACTTTTTCCAATTTTTAGGATTTTTAAAAGACTTTAGTTCTAGGCTACCCGATCCTTCAGTTGGTATTTTTTTATTTTTCTTTGGGTTTATTTCTTCTTCTGCCTTACATACAGGCCCTTCATTTTGGAATTGCGAGCCTTCTGGACATAGCATTTCGATGTAAAACTCTTCAGAACTTTTCACTAAAACGTTTCAAAATTGTTATTGACATAAGTTTTTGCGTCATTCAAAAAAGGAATTCTTTTTCAGGAGGTAAAATTAAATAATGTTTCACCAGTATTAATAATTGCGGTAATAGGTTGATGATGATAGTAAAAATATTAATGTTGTTTTCTTTGTATGTATTTTTTCTGGAAGATAATGTTTTTAAGTATTTTGAAGTAAGTTTGATTTTTCAAAAATCAAAGTATAAAGTAAATATCTATTTACCTACTCTAAACTTTAAATACTTACACACAACTATATGTTGTATAAATTATATCATTATATTTTTAATCTGTAAAAAACACGTGTGAAAGTTGAGGTTCGATTTTTATTTAAAAAAAGGCGGCAATTTTGTTTGTAAGCGCTATGCACATGAACGTTAAAATTACAACACATTCTAATTTATTATTAGCGAACCTACCTGCAAACTGACACGAAACACATTTATTACTTTAACAAATAACAATAATATTTGCAACACGAAAGATTAATGCACGACAAATAAAAAGATACAAATATTGTATAAAAATGACTGCAACCATAACTCCTAATTCGCAAGTAAGTAGAATTTTATAGAATTGAATACAAATAATCAATATGTAATGAAGGTTAGGTAAGGTAGGGAGGTAATAATATAAACCTATGCTTGTTTATCGTTTATGACATAATTTTCCCAAAGAAAGAAAACTACTATAAGGAATTTTATATTTTGTGTTATTTGCAGGCTGTTTCAGAGTGGATTAAAGTATTTCCTAGGCAGGTGACGGAAAACTACACGAGTTCTGTCACCTTTATGAAGCAGTTGACTGTGGTAGCGATAAGTACAATCAGTTATTTAAAAAATGTGTTTCCGGATGACAGTTATACAGTGGAGAGTTTTGCGGGGGTAAAACTGAGGATCCTGAAAAAGAAGTGTCAAGATGAGCTTGCTCAGTTCCTTAGCACTTCCTTAATGCAGGCGTTTGAGGCTTTCGACAAGAAATATGTAAGTCAAGTTTTTTAATATTATTTATATTTTAATAAAAAAATAAAAAAGAAGGAGTTGCAGTAAATACGAAGGTTGATCATGAATGAGTAATTTAATGTTCTAGGCTAAAATATTTTATTATTTTATTTAATATTAGGTAATTAAGTAACAAATTACCTTAGTCAGCACTGACAATAATAATATTATCACCTACATACATACATCCTTCTTTACAATAGTCCGTTTAACATCAGCTCATAATGTAAAATAAAAAATCTATAAAATAAATAAAATTGGAGTGTCTGTTTGTAATAAGTATGTAATATTACAAGGTATAAAAATACCTACCCGCTTTACCTACTTAGGTAAAGGAACGGGTCTTTATACTTAATTCAACATTGCCGTTAGCATATTATAATATAGTAAACGAAGAATGTTATTCTAGAATGTATAATCCAAATGATAATCATCTCATCACAGCTACATCAGCTTGCCTTATGTTTCTACGAGAACGAATGCAAAATCGAGAACTTATTCGAATACCACATTTTCGATTACGCCTACCACGGCGATGGGGTGACCATGAATGTGCACTCAAAAAACCGGCACAATGTGAAGCATACTGCGAATTATACCTTTGATAATGTTAAGGAGCAAACGATCCATATGATAAGGGCCTGTGTGGTCTTAATGGAGTCGTGCCCGAATGTGCTGCCTTCGAACTACGACATCAGCTTGAGGCTTTATTATAATGAGAGTAAGTTCTAAATTGCTACCATTTAAATTTAATTATGTCTACACAAATAGCACTCAACTCGCCTGTAACCCATTAATGACCCACTACAGGGTTGGGTCTCCTCTCACATTGAGAGGGGGTGTAGGCCTTAGGCTACCACGCTGGCCTACTGCGGGTTGGTGGACTTCAAATACCTTTGGGAACGTTTTTTTATGAACTCTCGGCATGCTTTGGAATTATTTCCACCAAATACGGACGCTGTTCGAAGTACGAACACTGTGTTCAAGAAACTAAAATAAAAATGTTAGGTGCGGACAACCCTTATCACTTAGGGGTATGAAAAATAGACAGTAGCTGATTCTCATATAAAATTTCATAAAAATAGGTCAAGCCGTTTTGGAGGAGTACGGTAACTAAAACTGTGACTGGGTGGGCGGCGCGCGGCTTCGCCCGCGTGGATTTTAGAACTTGCGGTTATTGTGACTAAACTATGATAGTTAGATGTGTGCTCTGGCGGACTCATTTGTAGATATTAATAAGACCTACAAACCCGTAGTACATCATTTTGTTCTCTTGTCAATAGTTTTTGCAGCGCACGTTTTTGCAGGTTTTCGATTCAATTTTCTCACGGATCCTAATATTTTTAAAAATAAAATATAGCCTATAACCTTCCTCTATAAATGGACTATCCAACACTGAAAGAATTTTTGAAATCGATCCAGTAGTTCCTGAGATTAGCGCGTTCAAACAAACAAACAATAAAACAAACAAACAAACTCTTCAGCTTTATACTATTAAGTATAGATAATTTTGTTTCGCTACACGTTTCAAAAGACGCCCCAGCGGACTACCAAGCGCCCGGGTACCTGAGCCCCAACGAGACTGAGGACCACCTGGACGCCACCCTGGCGGACACCATCAAGCTGGGCTGGGTGGAGACGCCCTACCACAAGCTCATCGCCCGCTCCTACTTCAAGGACTCGCTGAAGGCAAGCCACGAAGCTATCGTGAGTCTACTTACTTACACTTATTTGTCATGTCAGTAACCCACTAATGACCCACTGGCGGGTGGGGTCTCCTCTCACAGTGAGAGGGATGTAGGCCGCCGTCCGCCACGCACCACTACTGCCCGTTGCTGGAACATACCGCGTGAGAACATTTTTTTGTGAACTCTCAGGCATGCAGGTTTCCTCACGATGTTTTCCTTCGCCGTAACAGCAGGTGGTATTTAATTTTTACAAAGCATATAACTTTTTTACAAAGTCATTAGTGCTTGCCACTGAGATTCGAGCCCTTCTTAGCCACTGGGCTAACACCGCTTACTTACATTAAAAAACAGAAAAATAAAACTTTCCATGAAGGCTTTCTTCTTTAACGAAGTCTTTGTCAAGTTTTTAGATGTTTATCGCTTCTCTTGGCTTCACACTTATAGTGATTTGCATTCAAAAAAAATTAGCAAATTTTACTTTTAAAATAGAAAACATTGATATACGAGTATCTAGTATGCGTGTGTGAGGTGTTGACGTGTATACCTACTTAGAACTTTTTCCAGGCATCTCAAAATCCACCAATGATAACTCAACCAGACCTGGATGTATCGGATGCTATGTCGGGTATGCGATTTTTCACTTTGTAGTTAATTAATACTATTATCACTGCAATAAAGAAATAAATCCGTCTTGTTTCCACGTCGAGTCAAAAAATCATTTATTGAAAATATTTGATACATTGTAGAAAAAAATAACTAGTGTGAGGCAATGAATAAAAAGCTTTTTTTTAATAATTTTGTTTTCTTCGGACGTCAGCTTCGAGTACTGCCGAGGTGTTGCTGCGATGCCCGTGCAACAAGTACGAAGAATTGAGCTCGTCGTCTTTACTCTTTTGCCAGTAAGTTCGCTGCAATTAAAGCTATTTTGTTACAAGGATTCCTATTTAAATCGGGGATTGTTTCAAAAAGCTGAAGAGTCAACACGACGTGTCTTATGCCCAGTGTTTAACTATTGTGACTACTTATAAAACCAGCAAAGTGTCATTAACTTAAAGTGTCATTAAATTAAATTAAATTAAATTAAAGTGTCATTAAATTAAATTAAAGTGTCATTAATATCATAGTTTTAAAAGCAGTCGGAGTATGTAACACAAATTCTATGTAGTACTTTTGAGCTGTAGTCTGTACCACCGAATGACTGCTATCGACTTTACGAGATTGAATATTAAGTATACGTTGTGTGAGTAATATAGCCATCTTCCCTCCAAACCGATATAAAAGTATAACACACTTACTTAGTAATTTTCAAGGTCAAATGTTTTGGTATCACCCCAACACAAAACTGGGTGACAGATTGGAATATTCCTCTTTATAATACTTAACTTAAACAGCCATACATCACCAAAACGCCATGTCTACGTAGCGAAGCGACGTCGCCATGGCGTCCCGTCATCCTTAGTACCTAGAAATCCTAACATGCATATAAAACTATAGTACATTATAAGCGTTCGTTAATTTCAATGACGACCTGAGTGGCTCAGTTGGTAAAGACGACAGTGCGCCACGCTCGAGCGGGGTTCGATTCCCAGCGGAGCAGAGATTTGAAGCGTGGGATTGAATAACTTCACTAGGTTATTTCTATACACCATGTATCGATATTTATTTGTGAGCGGATGGCAATGGGGCGATATTGACACACGCGATAGCTGTCACGTGTGTTCCGTTATCGGGCCTAGTCATACTGCACCATACAATAATTCATACTTATTTTTAAAAGAGTGCCGGGAGTTTTTCCGCCCGCTTTTTTCTCCTAGTCTACGTATTGCCCGAGGGGCGATCAAAGCGGATGTTTGTATAATGTTAATGACTATAAATGACGTTCATTAAGTGTGCACAAATTGTACCTGATAATGATTAAAAGCTTTTGAATTTGAATTTGAATAGTTATTTATTGAAATCCTCAGGTACTGTAAAACGTATCAGCACGCGGCGTGTTTCGGCGTTCTGAAGGAGCACGTAGCGCTAGTGTCGCGCCACTGCTGCGCCGCGTGCAGCGACGCGGACGGCTCGCGGATACCCACTGATGCGAAACTAGTTCCGCTCTCCGCTAAGAAGAGGGAGGTAAGTGTTAAGTTGTATCGTCTTGTAATGGCGACCGGCAGGAAGAGAGAGCGAGAGAGCGAGAGGGGCGACAAAGATGGAAGACGGAAGATATGGACGACACAGACTATTAACTTATTGGTCACAGACTACTCCACGTAACAGTAAGCTACCGTTCAACAGCACCAGATCACTGTTTCGTGCAGCGGTCTTAAAAATGCAGATAGCAAGATAGGCCTACCGATAGCAGGAGATGGCACCGCTATAAGAAGCAACCTTTCTCCTATACACACATAGCACTACAGTCCGTTTATTTGCTCAATAGCCCTGCCGATAGTGTAGGAGACGGCACCGCTATATGAAGCAACCGTTCTCCTATACATACATAGCACTACAGTCCGTTTATTGGCTCAATAGCCCTGCCGATAGCAGGAGACGGCACCGCTATAAGAAGCAACCTTTCTCCTATACACACATAGCACTACAGTCCGTTTTTTTGCTCTTATCTAGTTAGGTAAAAAATCTTGGCAATACTTTTTATTGAAAAAAATAGAAATTTGTTTCAGCATTACATGACAATTTGTTAGTTGTCTGCGTTATTTTTAAATCGCAAATTATTTACCAAATAGGACAAGTCCAAAAAAAAGGACTTAAAAGCAATTTCAATTTTTTTTCTCAATAAAAAGTGATACAATATCAAAATTGTTAACCAAATTAGACACGAGCAAAAAAGAACTCACACTCGAGCAAACAATGAGGATATTGAACGAATAAAAACTTGTTCCGCTGTCTGCTAAGAGAGAGTAATAATATTTTCCTTAAATATAACGACTATTTGTATTTGATACAAATGATACATATTAAAGTACATACCATATAGATGTCTCTGTATCTAGTGCCTACACCACGACGTAATAGGAAGTATTAGAAGATCAGTGTGCTGAGTGCGAGTTTTGACAAAACATTTTCGCTTGAACGTATCGAGCGCGAATACGTCGATTTCTATGGGATTGAAGCAGCGCCATCTTGTGGCTAAGATGACAAACGGAATTGGCGCTTAGCGTATAGTCGATTAACGCGACGGTGAAGTTACTCGAACAATTTTGTGCAACTCGCACTACGCACACAGATACGTATTCAATTAGGAATCAATTGGGTCATTCCCAGTTAAAACAACATTAGATGTAGAGCTATTCAGCTTGACTCCACATAACGTATTAGCTTTTGGCCATACAACCTTCATAATTATAATTATTACTGTTGTGATTGATTTTTATTGTTGGGATTGTGTTTTCAGTGTCTATGCATATTCCGCCGAACGCTGGAGTGGTGCAGTCAAGTGCCGACCATCGATGCTCGGGTTCTTGTCAGCAAGTTTGGCATCTCAGAAGTTAATGCCTCTAAGTTGATGAAATTGCTCCACTTCCATGGTATTATTCAGCAGAATTCCGACAACGAGTAAGTAATCTTCTTTTATGTTACACGCCTGCAAACTTATAACGTGTTTTACGTTTGCATCGCAACATTGCATTATGTTTTTAAGTACCTACATATAATTGAAACGTCCATTACAAATGATTAAAACTTCAAACCCGTTTTATGGCAGTAATTTTAGTGTGAAATGGGAACTAATCTGAATAGCATTTAACTATATTTTTTTCTACCGCTTGCATATTGCACTTGTGTATTCTATGAACAGTGCTTCCACATGTAACAGACAGCAAATTATCTAATTTTCGATCTCTTACAAATATTTTTCTTTCCAGTCTGAACACGCCACACAAAATACTAGTCGACCAGCTCAAGGGAGTCATGGGCAAGTTTTTCCAAGGCACCGAACAGGAGAACATAGTCGACCGTCTTCTAGCTGAGACGTTTTCATCTCAGGAAGAGCAACCCGACCCCATTTCAGATGTGCTCAGTCCCTTAGAAAAGTTCAGCCTTCAACAAACATCTCAATTAGGTCGTGTCATAGAAGAAGATAGAGGTGCTTTGAAGGAAATCACACAATTAGAAAATTCAACCCTAAACCGATACAGACAAGCAATATTGTCCAATGACAAAGTCGAGGACCTCGCCAGCGTTTCCGAGGAGTTGGGTAAAGGCGTACAAAGAAGTGGTAAACGAAAATCGAATGACAATAAACAGGAAAATAGACTAGGCTTGAGGTCCGGCACTAAAGCTAAAAAGGCCAAAACTACGCCAAAATAGAACAATAATCACTTTTTTTAATACGTATTGATTTCCTTGCCACACCGAATCTTAATTTGATTAGTTTCAGATACAATGATGAATGTCTTAACAATAAGGATATATGTAAGTGATTGTTTTTTAATTGGCATAAAGCTAGATTCGTGATTATTAGTTTTTGTTAATTATAAGAATTTATTATAACCGTTATTTACTTTCTAGAAATATTGTTTTTTAATTAAATAAATGAGACTTAACTACTAATTAAAAGGTATGGATAATTATTTTTTTTATTTAACAAAGATAATTCGTAAACTTACAGTTGTTTCATTGATATATTTAAATCACATTCTTAAATCTAAAATATAAATTAAATAATCTATTTGCGGGTAGAAATATAATTATTGTATTGTATTGTAAGTATTGTATTTTGTATTTCACTTGTAAATGTATCAGCAATATTGTCATTATCGAGATCCGTTATTTTCCTACATATACGTAAGAAAACATCATTTTAAAATGTTCAAAGCCATTTAAACAAGTTTGGACCAATACGATCGATATTGATACCTGCAACACGACTTACGACTATTCGCGAACTATTCAAGCTTCCAGAAAGAACGACGTGAGCACTGTTTTAAAGTATACATTTTAACAATACTTAAATTTGCCAAAAATGAAAAAATAAAAGGCTAATAATAATATGGCGACAAAAAACCAAAATTAAAACTTATCGTTTTGGGTCTCGTCAGTTCCGGAATAACATAGTCCCCAAAGTTAGTGAACACTCTGCCCCAGTGCTCGGGGTCGCCCCGCGGGTCGAGCTCCTTGTTGCCGGGCGGCACCGCTGTTTTGTTCACCCTTTCCAGAAATTCTAACATCTTTTGTAGCACTTCTGGCTCCCTGTAAAGATTATTTGATTCATTAAGACTGGGTATCCTATCACAATGAGCACGATAACAGTTGATGGACTTCATTTCATTTTACGTGCCTTTGAGAACCTCATTACATCATACAGTTAAAATAGCAGTACAAATGCAGGCTACGTGATGTTAAATGGTCTCTGCACTACACGAATTAATACTAAAAACATACAAAAATCAAGAATTTGTTAGCAATTTTTGGTAAATCAAAATCCGAAAAGAGTAGTTTAAATTACAGCAACAACCAATTTTTACGGGTATTCACCCATAATAGATAGGTAGTGATGTACGTTATTTCGTTGACTCGTCTCTTTACTTTAGAAACGAACGGGTTTATGTGAAAATATGATAATTGCTATGAAAATTCAAGAAATTATATTTACCTGAGAATAATTAAATTAAAAATCAAAGTACACATTTTAAAAATATATAAAAAGCAAGAAGAAATCGATTTACTTGTCAGCTAGATTCCTAGTCTCGCAAGGATCGTCCTCGATGTTGAAGAGGCATGGAGCGACGAGCGGCTTGCACGCTATTGGTTCGTGGTTACCGCACTGCACAGTGGCGGCCTCTCTGAAGTAAAAGCGAAACAAGAAACTGAAAATGTTTTTCTTTTTTCTTCCTAACAAGCTTGTGCCGTGTTTCTTTCTTTTCTACCTTCCCCCTTTTTCTATTGATTTCATAAAAAAATTAATAAAAAATATTCAAAATTCGAATGCTGTCTTTGGACTTCGGGCACTGCACTAGGTTCGTTTCGTATCATTTCAAACAATGCCAAACCGAGAAAACATTCTTGGAGTGCTCATGGGAACGCTCGCTAAACAAAAAGATCATTCGATCCAGATACATGAAGTCGTCTTAGATGAACTTAACTTATCGTGAACTTAAATGTCATCTAGTCCAAGTTTTGAGACCCGCCAGAAGTGAGGAAAATTCTAAACTTCATTATCTTATTGAGGTAGTACCACATGAACTCAAAGTACACAACAAAACCTCAATTAAAAATAAGTTATTTAAAAAATGCATTTCTCACCTTAGCTGAATCACCTTTTCCTTGGCAGGCATCAACCCAAGTGTGTCCAGGGCCTTCCCAGCCGGACTGTTGTACAACAATCTGACGTCATATTCGTTGTCCCGTCCGCTTGGTCCATACCAGAAATCCCATGCGCCATTGTAATTTGTGCCTAGCAAGTAGCAAAATCAACGCGGAATATGAATAAATAATAGTTAAAAAAACTAAAAAACACGCCTTTTAAAAATCCAAACTAAAAATTTATATATAGCATTAATAAGAAAAATGTATTGCATTGTAAAAAAACATGGGGCGCTTTTTAAGATATCTATAATATTGACACCATGCAGCTAATAAAAGCGTGTTTAAAAGTTCGTATGGCTAAGAGAAATTAAGTGAAGTAAGTAGATATCCGTGTTACAAACAACCTGCGTACCAAAACTGACTCTCAGGTAGTTATCCTGATGTTAGTCCCAGTTTAGGTCCGAAACTAGTTGATAGTCCGAAAGAAATTGATTACTGCTGATTTTTCGATTATTTTACATGGACCTTTACCATTAAGCAGTCGGCTGAGGTTTAAACTCAGCTAGGTTAGATTCTCAGTCAAGTAATTGAACCCAAAGCCAAATTCAAACTCGCAATGATATTATTATAAGAGCTACTTGAGTTAAGAACGGCTACCTTTATGAATTTTCCACTGATCAACAGTGACGGATGCGCTGCCGTAGATATCATCAATGTTGTGGACAAGCGATGTCCTGTTAGATTTGAGGTCTTCCGACAACGCCTCCCATTGGCTTATACCGTCCAATCCTTTTAATGTGCTGTTAAGAAAATATAATTACATGCAATCAAAATTAAAAGTGTTAAGTTTTACAATATGTACGTAGGGTAATACCAATCATCTGTAAAAGGTTACAGTTAGGTTAGGTTCCAGTTAGCCAAACATACTTATTAGTTTAGCCAAACTTACAACTTTTTAATAGAGGGCACGGGTCGTGAGCACAATATTTATTGGTAGGTTTGGCAATGACACTTCAGGCGATTGGTTTCTTATCAGTCAGCGTACGTCGTTTATTGGTCTAACAACTGCTGTACATTGGCCGAAAGTGTCCAATATCTCTACCAATAATCTGTGCTCACGACTTGTGACGGTTACCATACCTGATATCACCCCCTGCAGCAGTGAGCAGCGTGGGCAGCCAGTCCACGATGTGCATTCGCTGAGTGGCCACTCTTGCCTTCTTTGTTAGGAGCGGACTCCACAAGGCCGCAGCACCGCGAACTCCGCCCTCCCATAGTGTGTTTTTCACCTATATTGCAAAGTAAAATAAAGATATGCACCAATTTTTTGTTTTCAGTTAAACGGTTTTATTTAAAAATGTCTTAGTGTGCAGTGTTTTACAAGCCCTTTTATTTGATTCCCGTATTGAGGGCGTTGGGAAAAAACATTTAATTCGCCATTTTGTAGCGACGGCCATTTTGGATTAACAATATATTTTGTTGCGGCGGCCATTTACGATTTACAATTTTACAGTGATACCGAATATGTTAAACTTCTATTAAACAAGTAGGTACCAAGTCATTAGGTCAAAAGGTGTGTACCTACCAATATTTGGACTTTGTAAAATTCAATGACTAAAGATCCAAACAAACAATTGAAAAAAAAACAGTGCAAGTTAAATAGAACCGTTTTTAAATTTTAGAATAACGGCCCCGATCCATTGGCAACCCTACCACTTACGGTCTAACGAGCCGGCGGGCTAAAGCTGTAGACCGCCAATGGAGCACCTACAAAGCCGCGGTTTTAAAGTAAGACGATCTGGACAGTTGGCCTATGACCGTAAGCCTGCAAGTTTGCCTATGGATCAGGGCCTTAAGCTCTGTAAACTCATTACTTGCCCCCCTAAAAGGAAAGTTTGAAGCGGCGTTGTCATTAAATCCGTTGGCTGGGCCCCCGTTGTCAGTACTGAACAATATGATGGAGTTTTGTAGCAGGCCTTCACTCTGCAAAGCTTCTACTACTCTACCGACGGATTCATCCAGCTTTGTGACGACAGCTGAAAACAACATTGATATCATCTTCATTTCATAAATTATTATGAGCTATTCAATACGTATATCAATAGTAGGTACCCTACACTATTGGGAAGCCGGATCTCTTACATAACAGTTTTATATCGGGATTCGAGCCAAAAAAGTGGCCACGCTCCCACAGACGAACTAATTTCCAGATACTTCATTCGCTAGATCGTTCGATAAAACCTTCGTGTATAGTCCAAGATCCCAGGGCCACCAGACTTCAGGTGACTAACTATATGGTATTTTGTTTTTTTCCGGCTGGTGGCCCTGGGATCTTGCTCTAATAGTGAAAGACCCGAGCGGGGTGCTAGCAGCTAATCACAACCAATCGAGCTAATCACATTAACGTCGAGTTTGCTATATGGTGTTGTCACCCATTTGCATCCAAGGGCAACTTACCCGCGTACTTTTGTCTCTGCCGATTGGTGATGTGGTTGAAGTTGGCGATGAGGCTGTCTGGCGCGCGGATCGGCTCGTAAGGGTTCCCGCTGTGCACGGCAGAGTGCGCCACCATCAGGAACAGCGGCTCGCTCTTGTTGTGCGCTTTTATTATCTGTGGAATGAAAATATTTTGTTTTAATTGTCTTTGTTGAAATAAATAATTTAATCTGTCGAAGTAGATCCGATCCGCCAGTAACCGCGGATTTAACGGTATAGATCACCCATGCAAGCCATCACTCCCACCCTAATGAATCGGCCCATGAATCAACCCTACGACTACGAGTATTATAAAATTTAACGATAAAAAAAATTTACGCCAAATATGGTATTTCTCATAATAACAGTATGTAAACGATATTAAGACCTACCTTTACTGATTCTTCTGTGAAGACATCTGTAGCATAAACGCCGAATAAGTCATGGGCCACTTGAAACCCTAAAAATATATAGGATATATGTATCAACAAGACACTTACTAAATTTTATTATTTTATTACTTACTAAATTTATTATTTATTATTATCGACTTTCGAATTTAATCTTAAATTAGAAAGTCGATAAAACTTTTGTATTCGTCTAGTAAGATACCTACTAAAGATATACCTTTTAAGGATAAAAAAGATCACGCACAATGCTAAGGATTACTCTTTTGAAAGGATCAAAGTGGATTGCTCAAGCAAGATACCATGCCAAAGATAATAATATAGAGATGGTCCATCATCATAACAGACGCTCCTTTGTAAAACTCACCACGTCTAAAGTCAAATCCCCAAGTGCCCTTCTCCTGGGTGGTGTGGTCATACATGTCGATTTTCCCGGTCCAGAAACCGAGGTGACTGTCAAACCTGAAAGGAGAAGAATAGGATACCTAGTTAATAAATTACAATACTTGCAATTAAAGTTATATTTTTCTGAGGACTATTGTAGGTGTACACTATTTTATGAGAGGCGGCAGTGTCATTTCATTGATTGGTTACAAACATTAGATGTAAAGAAAACATTATTTTCTCTTAAGCGAATAAGAAATTCAATTATGACTTAAAGTTTTCGTTTCTGGTGTTCTCCTATGGTTCCGAGACTCAGAGAATCCTAGTAGGTATGTGTAAAATGTTCATAATTTTGCTATTTTACCCTCTATTCATCGGCAGATATTCTCTCTTGTAGCTACCAAGGTGCCATTTCCCTACTAAATGCGTGGAGTATCCTAATTCTTTTAGGTATTGCGGCAATATCTTTTCGGAAAGGGGCAAACCCCTCGGCTCGGCTCCGAATATGACTGTGTGCTGCATGCCTGTAATACAGGAAAACTTCTTACAATTAATCAACAACCTACTCAAGCATGCGCTATTTATTATTTATCAAAGCATTTTTCATAATAGATAGTAGATAACCGTCACTATTCGAAGCACAGGTGATTAGTGGTAGGGATATTGTACACTTGGCGTATATTAAATAATGTGCATTGACTAACCAACCAATCGCATGAACCAACACCACAGTCAACGACAAACCGACCAATAAAGACTGTGTATACGTACCTGTATGAATAGCATATTTGCCGGTCATCAGTGAAGACCGAGAGGGGGTGCAGATAGGGGCGACGTAGTAGTTCTGTAGCATGATACCAGAGGACGCTACTGCGTCGATGTTGGGCGTGGGGAACTGCCCCGACCCGTGGAAGCTCACATCGTTCCATCCCTGAAATGAAATAGTGTCTTCAACACACTAGTGACCAAAGGTCGGGTCTCCTCTGACAATGAGACGGGTATAGGCCTTAGAAATGAAAAAATATATTTTTTACTTGAAGCCGAGGTTGCAGGCTACCTCGTGTCAGGCCTGGCCCACTCCCCGTGTCGGTATTAAAAGTGTACAGGCTACGCACAGCGGCCCCGCATAAACGGCTAGAAAGGAAAGTGGAATAGGTAAGAGTAACGCGCTAGAAAGAGACGCAACAGGTAGCGGGAAAGTGGAAAAGGTAAGGCTTATGCGCTAGTAAGAGACGCAACATTATCGTAGGTGATTGAGCGCTGCGCGATCAGCGTATCGTAGCTACAGTCTTGACTTTGAGATGACTTTTCGAAGTGGGTCTTCTGTACTTGTAGGTACTATTATGTATTCTGTGCTCGTGTTAAGTAGGTAAGTACCTACCAATGTTTTTAAACATAGAAAAGTACTAATCAGTTTGTTAGTAATGAGGATTTGGGCTTAGGGGTTGAGGAATCCACCCTGATTTTAAAGTTACATGTCTTATTAATTTTGCTCATCATTTCCTGCCCACTACCACGCGGTAGGCCAGCGTACCATCTTAATCGTATATGAGAAGATATCCGATCCCGCAATAGATCAGTTAGAGTGGCAAACAACTCACTTCTTAGTGAACACCAGCAAACCCTAGGACTGATATTGATGTCACCATGACCTACGTCTGACCATAAAGTCCTGCATTCATTTGTTATTTTTAGAACTCCAAATTCAAAACTTTGATACTCGATTTAAAACTGACATTCGATTAGAAATAGAGGTCTGGTTTTCCGGTTCAAATCAAGTTTCCGCTGGTGCCCCGACGCTACGATAAACGACATCTTCACGTGGTTAAACGGCTTGAATCTCTAATTAGATTATAGAAATCCGTTAGGCTATTTGCAAGTCAATTCTCAAATTGATGAATCATTCGCTATGTAGTTATTAATCCGATTCACGTAATCTTTCTGTGAAAGGTAACATTTTCAAAAGGAGAATTATTCTATTTTGTTGTTGGGTGTAGGTCATTGTATGCTCGTTGGGGTGGTGAGGAGTTTTCTGAATAAAACAGTTAATTTAGGTACTTAAAATTATATACCTACCAAGTGAATTGTATTCTAATAAAGTTAAATACTGCATACTCTTTTACATTGCGTATTTAGGTAAGTTACATAAATATATCGAGATATTTCTGTGTACAAAAACAATACAACTCTTAATCGGTTGTGATACCAATTGGAACAAATTCAAAGTTTTATTAGCATTAATTGGCCTGCAGTCTTATCGATGACATTTGTAGTTAAATGATTTTTTATTAATTCTCAAAAGAAATGACATTTCACTCAATGAGAAATTATATCAAAATTTTGTATCTAAACTAAAAATATTTACGTATTATTAATGTGTTATTTTAATTCGTACCTATACCATTTTGTACCTATTATTCACTGATGGTTGCTAGGGAGCAAACCTTTAGTCACGGGCGCGAGTCACTCGGTACAAAAAGACAAAAGTAAAAATATCTGATTTTTAAGGTACTAAAACAAAAATAAAAAACTGCACTGGCTTTTGCCAGTAATGTAAGTAAGTATGTTTTAACTCACTAGGTCATCGGCCACGATCAGCACAATGTTAGGTCTTGTTCCTCTGGCGACGCAGAACAAATAGAATGCAGTAAGCAGGAACAACATAGTAACACTAATATTTTTTGCGGTTTCGCGCCAAATAGGTTATCGTAACGCCACGGCTGACGGCCGGCAGGCGACTCAGCAGCGGCTCAACCCGGCTGTAGGATGATGAATTTGATAAATAATGCACGCATGATGCTAATTAGGTAAGTAAGTACATAATTATGTAACGCGGTTGTTTGTTTTGTTTACAAATATTCTGGTTGGTGTGGGAAGGTCGTATCCGATGTCTACCTTGTTTATCGAATTGAGAAAGTTGGAAAGTTTTTTAATGATGATGAATGATTATGATTTACATGCAAGGGAATTATAATCTAGTTAGCACTTTAAAGCTTGTTTTTAAAAGCACGTCTTTTTCCAGCTAAGTACCTATAAACAAATAAGAAATATCGTTGGTTAACTAAAACACCAATGAGGAGACCCCTACCGAAATCTTAGGTAAAAAGCAAGAGGTGTAATCTAAATGGGAAGTACATAATACTGTTATGATTTTTGCTGCACATAGTTAAAAATATGCGCTCAGGCTTTGATGACTTTGAGGCTGACGTGAAAATCTATCGAATGTAAGTATTCCCAGATAAGATACCAAGTTCATGCAGTAACCGAGTAAGTAGATTTGATTATACCTGGAAATCGTATAGGTATAGTTACCTATATCTACCTTATACCTAGTAGATATAGGTAACTAAAATGTAGGCCGTGGATGGAGGGATTTATCTGGGTTAGGATAATTTACAATTACTCAGCTCTTCATACTGACTTTAACTGGATCGAGAACTGAGCCTAAGCTTGTATGTATTTGAGTTACTATCTCTGCGATGAACTGCTGAGGTATAAACCTTAGGTAATATATAAATAGCTATCTATAGTATCTAAAGTAAGCAAGTATTTAACTGTAAATTATGCGTCATACATCCATTTATGATGTGTTCACGCACTGTGCAATTAAACAAAAGTGTAGAAAGTTAAAACTGCACTGCTCACCATGAATTTACGCACGGATTAATATCACAACACAACACGTATGCCGTTTTGTGTTGTGAATGTGATATTAATCCGCCACTGTAATCGTGATAGGCTACCATTTAACACATTAGCAAATAACACATGTATAATCTGACATTCGCGGTGATAGCCCAGTGGCTAAGAGTTCGACCTCGAATCGAGGGGTCCGGGTTCGAATCCCAGTGGCACGCACCAATGACTTTGTAAAAAAGTTACGTGCGCTTTAAAAAATTAAAATTAAATACCACCTGCTGTTACGGTGAAGGAAAAAATCGTGAGGAAACCTGCATGCCTGAGAGTTCAGAAAAAATGTTCTCACGCGGCATGTTCCCCCAGCAACGGGCAGTAGTGGTGCGTGGTGGACAGCGGCCTACACCCCTCCCACTGTGAGAGGAGACCCCACCCGCCAGTGGGTCATTAGTGGGTTACTGACAATCTGACATGTAAAGTGCCGTGACGTAAAATGGATCCAACCAAATATCCTCATGATCCCTTGGTATCCTTTGCGAATGGCACAATTATCAAAAAAGATTTTCCTGTCTAGAGCCAATCTTTCAAAATATTTTAAATTCCAAATTTAGGATGCCATAAGTATTTATTTTTCAATTGAATTTGTTTTGCTCTGATGTAAATGGTACATCAAAAACTTAAATGAACGATTTTCCATGTCTGTTGTCCTCGTAAGTATGTACCTATATATCGACTCTTACAAAATCAGCTTTTACTTAATTATGCTTACTCCAAACTTTTGTATTTATAAGTTACTAATATTGAATCTAGAAATTATATTAAGTGTCGGAAATCGTGTGTGGCTTAATGTTCGCGTGCTGGTGGCATACACGCATGATTCGAATACTTTCAATTGAACAGCCCGTAAAGTTGATTCAACTCCGTTTATCAATGCATAATCCCATTTCCGAACGAGCTCCAATCGAGTACTTACTTACGCCACAAGATACCAAAATAACTTGATTGATAAGAGTGTCCACTCTTATGTAGATTTTGAATGTATAATATAATTACTTATAATTGATTTTATCCTGTGATCCTTGTGATCAATCTGCTTATTATTTAAAAAAGTTTATTAATGGTTGTTAACAAAAACACACAGTACAAATCATTCAATTTATTCATGTAAAGTACAGTCCATACCTCGCACCTATCACACAATGCTTAAGGTGGGTCCACACATTCGTTGCATATTTTAAAATTAAAAAGTAAAAATTAAATAGTTAAAAGGCATTTCCACAACTTATTATGAATATATTTTTTTTTATTATTTAAAAATCTAAGGAATTTGATAATAAAAAGAGAATCTTTGAAATTAGAGCAATCAACATAATAACTGCTTGAGTTAACATATTTCAAGTTCTTTTTACAAAGTTAAATTAGTATTTGTTTTTTTTTACTTAAACTTTTAAAATATTTTAACGAATGTGAGACTCCAACATCGATATTACTAAAATGCATGTACTCGTATAAATACTTAATTCAGAGTTAATACAATAACTCAAAATGACATCAACCCAACAAAAAAAATTTTACAAAAACTATTTTTTCAGTTAAATGAATATACATGAAAATAAAACTTGGCAAACGGTTTTTATTGTGGTGTTAACCCTGATGTATTGCGCGACTACGAAAAAATCTTCAATTTGGCTTATCGTCAATATTTTCAATGTCCAGTTAACATGGTAGGTATGTAAGATTAGTTATTAAAAAAAGTACTACTACTATCAAGAAAACTGGAGAATCCGAGATAAGGGAATTTAAGGAATAGTAAGATTTAACAAATTAAAAAATGGAATTGCAACAAGCCACTCACTTTTCAACGAACTTGATTGATTAATGTTAATTATCATCAACAAAACATGCCCTTTGCCAGAGGTTATCGAAGAAATAAAATTCCCAGATGACTTATTTTCATGCGTAAACATTATAATTTTGAACATACACCCCTTAAAAAGGTAACGATACTATCATATAATGTAAACATTTGTCGCAATCAGTTTATCAACATTTGATTACTTTTGCAACATTTAACAAAATTCTGTTCTTAACATCTGTTACAATTGGATGTGACATTACATGAATGTACGACTAAAACGATATATAGTTGCCTTCTGATATAACACTTGTACAGTCAAACCAGATAAATAAACCATACTCTCTACATTTTGCCTTGACATGGCAACACCAATAACTTTCTTCTATAATGATGTCAATATAAAGTTCTCATTGCATTGACTCAAAAGAAATTAGTTGATACATTTTCCGCCAGTAACCCTGGTCCGGTTATCCCTAAGTGTTTCTTTTACATGTCCTTAAGTTTAGAACACTACACGCTTTACACTAAATTTTATACAAATTACAAAGACAATTAATACATACTATGTTATACTGTTATATTAAACATTCGTCAGGAAATATTCAAGTGGAATTATACTCAAGTCGCAGTACAAACATCTACATTCATCTATCAATTAATTAAATATTTTTATTTTATTTATATTATAATTATATATTAATTTATTCATTATGTGATCCACACCAACAATAGAAAATTAAGTCGTAACTACAATAAAGTATTTGAAAAAATATCTTACAACTGTTGGACGTTAAAAATTAAAATTAGTAAGTCGTGCTTAAACTTAAACTCGGGACTGACTGAATCTTTCCAGTATTTTTGGTGATAACATAAAGTAGCAATTGAGTCATGACAGCTTACAGAGAACCACACACAACCTCTAACGCGCGTTTGCGTACTAATTTAACTCGTGTGTATACATACGTACTATACACGCACGAGCAATCCCGACCTTAGAAATACAATGGGAGCACTCACACTGCAGGTGAGTTAGTTACTTCACACGAGTTAAGTTTCTACGAAAACGTGTCGAAACTGAGTGGGGTCTAATAGACGCGAAATACTGTCTAAATAGACGTGCCTGATTCAAGGATTGAGATTTTAAGATGACCTGTCCGTCAACCCAAGCACCACAATCGAAAACACAACAGATTATAGGAAAGTGGAGAATAAAATTGTATATAATAATAATAATATAGTAGTTACTTTAAGAAATAGCAACAAAGAATAAAAAACAGATTTTACTTTTGAAATTGTTCAAGTATAACTGACTCTATGGTAAGTATCTATGTACTAAATAAATTTTTAGTCAGTAATACAGATTCATAACTACTGGTCTCAACTCAAGTCTGTCCGAGTCTAGTATTTAAAAAAAAACCTACAAAATTTGCCACATTTGTTCATGAGCAAGCGACTAAACAAAATAATTCAAATTCAACAGATATCTTTGGTAAGCAAACAGAATAAACAGTAAAGGTAAGATCAAATCATTTACCGAGCGTACACTGAGACAATCTTACTGTGTATTTCATTGTACGAGATGTGTCAAAAGTATAGTGTAATCATAACTTCATACATACTTCAGCTTTGATGAAAAATAAAAATATGTACCAACATAACTTATGTCAAGCTCTGATGAGAATAGAAATAGAGTAAGATGTTCTTACGCGTATTTCGGCTACATCTCGTACAAAACAATAGATAGCTAAATAGAGGAACAAAATATGAAAAGAAATTTGTCTAATAAATTGAAAATATAAGAGAAATGCAACATAATAGGAGATATTATGTTCACTACATAAAAACCCCACCAGAGTGAAATATCTAGACAGTATTCAATGGGATCATTCAAGTATTATTTAAGCGTAAAATCTATAAATCATTATGCCACAAGAAAACAAAAAAAACTGCATTTCACCCTAAAAAGGTTATTCATCCCTGATAAAGGAAAAAAATGTTTAAAGGAGAATTATTGCACTAATAGTAATTTGAACATAAAATATATCATTATCATTGTATTGAAATAATTAAGTTTTTGATCTTACATATGTATTTCTGGCAACTCTCGTATCGGGTTGCGATTTCCACTCTCATTTAACACTTGAACCCTCCCTTTGGTGCCAAGGGCTTACTCCTTACGCGGTTTCCTCTTTCGCTGACCGTCGCCGGCGGCCTCAGTGTCCACTAGCGGGGTGTTCTGATAAAAACAAATGTTCATCATTATATTCAATCGAAAGGAAAGAGGAAAGGAGAGAAAGAAAACGCTGATATAGATTAGAACAAAATTTAACTACAGGGGCCTGATTCTGTATGACCATTCACACTCGTATGGCGGCAATGTCGTGTCTTAAACGGGGTTTACACGGGTGACTAAAGCCGCACGATTTTGGCCGCACGGCTACAATCGACCGTCTAAATGGCAATTCGGCTAGGTCGCAAGTGACTATAATCGTGTAAGTCCCCTTGGCGATTTGTGAAGCGACTAGCCGCACGGCGAAAATCGACCCGTATAAATCCCCCATTACCCGTGATAAAAAGTCAGAAAAGGCTTAAAAGTCCAATATCGTGACAATCTATTGTGTGCCTTATAGAATAGACAAAGATTCCTTGTCGTGCCGAGTTCACTAAATGACGTACGGGTCGATGTCTGGGGTTCGATGTCTGGGATTCGAACCCAGATCACTCGATCAAGAGTCGTAGCGCAGTCGTAGGACCCAAGGGAAAGTACAGCTAACACTAACCTCGGTGGAGTCGAGCTCTGGCGCGGCATCAGAGTCTGCGTCGCGGTCGGAGTGCTCCGTGGAGGGGTCGGAGGGCGGGCCGGCGGGGTCCTCCAGGTCCGCCTTGCCGCGCCGCGGGGCCTCCGCCCCGTCAGCGCCCTCCGCCCCCTCCTCGCCCTCCGACTGGTGCGGGTCGTCCTCCGTCATTGCGTCAGTCTTCTTTATGTCAGCCTCCGAGTCCTGTGTTGTCAAATGTATGTTGGTTATTTAGCTGCATTGTTTTAACAACCGTAAAACTATCGTCCTACCTACTTACTTTTTCTGTTAGCTGGGGAGTGGAAGCTTCTAAAAGATACCCAACGTAGGAAGAGACATTAATGTGTTATGTAGGATGTATGCTTACTTAATGTTATGTATGCAACTTCTTTTATATTCGTATTACATTGATGTTGGTTTATTAGAGAAAATAAACAATTTTTTTGTGACATGGGGTGGGCTATCTTCTACAAGATACCCTACCTACATGGGGGGAGATATTGGGTTATGTGAGGTACGGAAAATTAAATCCGCAAAATTGGCCATTTAAACACGTGACATTAAAATGATTGAACACAAATCAGAGAAGCGTGACGTCACGCCTCGCGAAACGTCATGTTGTTGCTGTCATTTTCGTATACAGTGAACAGCTTGTTTCCCGAGGCGTGACATTATTCAAGACGCCAGTCTTGGCCTTTTGCGATGTCAATTTGGAGTTCATTTCTTAAAACGCAAAATTCTTTGGTAAAATGGCTTATTTTTCTTATATATTTTTGGGGTAAAATAGATACCAAGCTACATTTTTAAACTCATTTCCAAATTTTGTCAACCAGCCTATTATATGGATGTGCGACTCACCGACTTGGGCCCGCAGCACAGGTAGGCGCCGACGCCCACGACGACGAAGGCGGCCACGATGCCGGCGGCGTACACCCACGGGTTCTGGCCCGCGAACTTCAGCGCGCGCTCCACCACCGACTCCTACGCAAATACTATAGCGCTACAGTACTTGCACTACTACACACACACACTACACGTTACACGCTTAGCTTTTACTACGATGTCAGTCAGTAACCCATTAACGTCCCACTACAGTCAGATCTCCTCTCACGTAGAGAGGGATGGCCGAGGGGTAGCCGTCGTCCACCACGAAAGAAAGTCACTGGTAGATGGGATTAGGATAGAACCCGATCCCCTCTGAGGCTGAACACTTAATCACTGGGCTCTCACCTGGGCATCATCCTAGGATGACATACTCGTTCATCACACATACACATACAACATACCATAAACAACGAATGACTCATGTGAATATTTGAGGAAATTCTAGCATATGCCTACTACAAACATACAAAGGTATTTCTAGAACTTAACGACATAACGTTTAGCCAATACCACAGATAAGTTAGCAAATCGATAGGTCAAAAATTTTAAATCAACATAAATTATGTATTCGTACAATTTAGCTCAGTAGAAAACCAGTGTGATTAACATCAAAATTTAGCCGATAGCACACGTTTCGTAGCGGTTTCCCGGTATAAAACGGCACATAGACCTCTCGGGAGCGCTTGACGAGGTAGGCGATGTATACGGCCACGGGTATGCCGCAGTAGACGGCGTACAGCGCCCAGTAGCCCGGCCTGTAGTTGGTGGCGCGGAGGAGCTTGCCCCATACAGTTTGCTAATGTGTAGTAATATAACGTGATCTATCATCTGCTTTTAAATTACTTAACATGTTAATATATAAATAAACTAGCTGACCTAGCAGGCTTCGCTCTACCAATGATTTTTTTTTTATTTAATAGCCTATGTTACTCAGGCTGAATGTAGCTTTCCAATGGTGAAAGAATTTTTGAAATCGGCCCAGTAGTTTTTGAGTTTATTCGTTACAAACATACAAAAATACAAATGTTTCCTCTTTATAATATTAGTATAGATAATGCTTCCCTGTGTCGTGGGTGCCATGGGCACACACAAGACAAGAACACACACACCCAGACCAGAAACAGAAATTTAAACTCATCATTCAAATCTCTGCACCGCTGGGAATCGAACCCAGGACACTCATATAAATATTAATATAAACATTTGGAAATCTTTAAATATTTAAAACTAAATACTACTTTGTATAGCGTATCTTATAAAATCAATCTACAGACAACCTCATCAAAAGAGATAAACTATTAATAGTTATTTTTAGTGGAGGCACTATCACTGATGTCGCCTCTAATTTAATTTCTGTGGCAACTTATACTTTGATGTGGCAACTGAAACAACTCTTACTCTTACTCTTACTCTTACGCCAATTGGACAATTTCAACACAATTTGTTTGAAAATGTAGCCGGTGATGTCACAGTGGCCTCCCAGCGTGGTATGTCTCTAAACCAATCTTCACATTGTGAATTGAGATTGATACTATTTGATTGCCAAGAAGCTCAAAGCAAAGAAACAAATGTTTCCTGGCACCCAAATGCCATTTAGGTGATCCACAATCTGCAGATCGGTTATTAATTTCCGGCGTTAGTCAGTGCACTTACAGCCGTACTCACAGACATTCACTGCCGTTAATGATTTGATGATGAATGAGAACGTAATACGAATAAAGACGATTGAATTCGTTTGTTAATGAACATTACATTAAATGACGTCTCTGAGTGGTGTTATGTGGGATTTACACGGGTCGATTTTCGCCGTGCGGCTAGTCGCTTCACAAATTGTCTACCGAGCCGCATTGCTAGCCCATTTACACAGGTGACTAAAACCGCCTGCGGCTCGGTCATTTCGACGTCGGGCGATCGCCTGCAACTAATCGTTTACACGGTCGATTTTAGTTGCCAGCCGCATGCGGCCGGTCGTCGCGCGGCCAAAGTCGGATGCTACCCAACTTTGGGCCTTGCGGCTTTAGTCACTTGCCACCTAGCCGAATTGCCATTTAGACGGTCGATTTTAGTCATGCGGCAAAAATCGTGCGGCTTTAGTCACCCGTGTAAACCCTACATTAGTCTTATTTTTGTGGAACAATCTATAGGTGAACTTACAGAATCGCTGGAGATCTTGGCGCGTTTGAGGAGGTAGGTCTGCTTGGCCCACTCCTCGGCCGCCGCCGCGTCGTCCGTGATCACGAGGTTGTCGAACAGCAGCATCGGCGACATCGACCACAGCTCGAAGCCCACCGCGTGCTGACGGGAGTTTATAAAAAAAACATTATAAATATATACTGCCAATATAATATAATGAAACGCATCAGTGAACGCATAACAGCAGGTAATATGAAAACCGTAACAGCAGGTGATATGAAAACCGTAACATAATAAACATAATTTATAAAATTAAATACCACCTGCTGTTACGGTGAAGGAAAACATCGTGAGGAAACCTGCATGCCTGAGAGTTCACAAAAAAATGTTCTCACGCGGTATGTTCCAGCAACGGGCAGTAGGCCAGCGTGCTACATCCCTCTCATTGTGAGAGGAGATCCGACCCTGTAGTGGGTCATCAATGGGTTACTGACAATAAATAATGGTTAGGTACTCACGATGGGGGTCATGCGGAAGGGGTGCTCGTCCTTGAAGTAGTCCGGGTTGGGGATCCGGCGAGGGGTCCACTTGCCCTTGTAGTTGGGGTTGGTGATCAGCGGGGCGCGCCAGATGCCCTGGTCACAGGTAAATGATTACACCACAGGACACAGATATAACACATTGAGACTGTAATAGAATACAGGTTCTGATATTAGCCATATGTGTACTGCCAAAGCTAGTTCAAGTGTGGCTATACAGGCTTACCTGTAAAACACTAGCAACCTCGCAGCACTAGGTAGCTAACACCATAAGCAACAACTTTTGTTCTACGACTTTTGGTAATTTGTTAATTTTTAATTTCATACAAAAATATTTATAAATTTAATTTTTGCTATGGTGTTAGCTACCTAGTGCTGCGAGGTTGCTAGTGTTTTACCGGTAACCCTGTATAAAAAAATGGTAACATACATGATCATCAAAATTTAAGGTTTAAGATAGTAAGTATATGAGCAGCCGCATTAAAAATAAAAAGATGCTAATTTTAGGTGTATCATTTTTAATATTCTGACCCTCCTTACACCTTGACATAAAATTTATTTTCTTCTGTTATGTTTTGGCATAATTTGCAAGCGGTGATAGCCCCGTGGCTTAGAATTCGACCTCAAATCGAGGGTTCCGGGTTTGAAACCCAGTGGCACCAATGAAAACGAGGTTCAAAAAAAATTGTTCTCACGCGGTATGTTCGTCCACCAGCGGGCAGTAGTGGTGCGTGGTGGACGGCGGCCTACATCCCTCTCACTGTGATCATGAATGGGCTGCTGACAAACCTTGTATTTAGGGTTGGGGATGAGCGGCGGCTTCCAAGCCCCGCAGCCGGGCGCGGCCGCGCACGCGGGGTTGTCTATGAGGGGCGCCTCCCACTCGCCATCCATCTCGTCGTCCCAGTCCTCCGGCTTCTTGGCCTCCGGGTCTGGAATAATCAAGCTTTTAATGAAGTGTCCCGGCAAATTCGTTCTGCCAAATATAGAAATTACTACAACTTTCATCGCATTCTTCTCAGATTTTCTCACAATATAAACCTTCCTTGGTTATATGGTATAAAGCTTATAAAGTAAAATGAGCCATATTGACAGCCATTCTCGAGTTTCAAATAGACTAACGAACAGCAATACATTTTTACTAAAGAAGATGAGTAGTATGACACATGCAGGCCCTACAATACAGTGTTCGTTGCATCACGAAACGCGCATAGCTTGCTTGAGTAGATTGTAAGCGAAAATGTTAAGCAATGTCGAGCGCGGTTAGTACCTGGATAGGCGATCGCTATTGGCGAATTAAATGCGCGTCTCACTGACACTGGCCACTAATCTGTTTCTTCACGCATTGGAGCAGTGTGGTGCAGTATGATCCAGGTTGTGGGGAAAAATCGTGCCCAACAGTGGGCCCATCAACCTCAAATCGCACCTATCTGAGGTCGCATCCTTAAATACCAATTGTGATCATACCTGGAATCATTTCAGGCTCATTGTCGAGCCAGCCGTCGGGCTTCACCGCATTGGGGTCGACGATCTGAGCCGGTTCACTCTCGTCCCAGTCATCTGGCTTGCTCGCTGTGGGGTCCACGATCTGCAAACAATTACGCAAATAATTTCAACATAATTGTAAATCAATTTAAACGTTTGTTTGTAAACATGGTTGCATTATCATGTTGCCGAGTTGCTGTCAGCATTATGCAGTCATATCAGTGTTGTGGAGTCGATCACCCCATGTTGGAATATTGTTGACAGAAGCTTTGATGCTGAGGAATGTTGGTTTTGATTAGTTGTTGTGCAACAATGAATATGGGGCTTATTATAAACAAAATCCGTAAAAGAAGAAAAGTGACAAACATAGCTCTCAAAGTTTTGAATTAAACTGGTCCTCAAAGGCATGTGAAGACCACCAACTCACATTCGGCCAGTGTGGTGGATTGAAGGAAGGCCTTCGTTGTTCTCATCAAAACCATACCTTTTCCCTCTCATCCCAGTCGGCGGGCTTGGTGTCGTTGGGGTCGTCGATCTCCTCCGGGGGGTTGACGGGAGGCGTGAAGTCCTCCAGCAGAGAGCCACTGTTGGCCTCCTTGTTGTCCACCAGTACCGTGAAGGTGTTGTCCGGCCTCACGATGAGCGTGTACAGGTGGGGCTCCTTGTCCTTGTAGATGTCTTCCAGCCTTTGCCTGGAAGTGTAAAGGAATCTATAATTATTATTCACAATCGCAAAAGTTGGCTTTTTTTTATAAATAGAGCATGCAAACAGATAGACGGGCCACCTAATGGTAAGTGGTCACCTTCGCCTACTGACGCGTGCAACACCAGGGGTTGCCAGTGCGTTGCCGGCTATGAAGGAGAGCTTTTTTCTTCAAGAAGTCAACCAAGCTCTCCTGGGTGCGGAGTGAAGACTCACTGTGATTGGTCAATTTCCAGTCTACTCCGCCCAGTTCTGTGTCAGTAGAACCTCGGATTGATGGATTACATGTCATATTTGAAAACATTCCAGGAAACTCTCAAGCTACAGGTTTGCTCACCATGTTTACCTTAACAGCGGTTAAGCCAGAACTGGTGAAATTTCATTTAATGAAACGCACATGTCATTCAATAATGATATTTATTTAGCCTTTAAACAGTGGATTCCCGCAGGACTATGACATGGGGTTCTTCAAGAAGGGTGAATCTTCACTCCGCACCCAGGAGAGCTTGGTTGACTAAAGCCCCATTGAGAAAGGAGATGATTAGGTGGCTTTGCAGTGCTCTACTAATTGGTTGCAAACATTTAGCACAGGTTTCAAGAGTAGCAATACCAGGTGTATTGTGCATGCTGAAATGATTCCTGCACTATTTAGGGTTAAACATGTGCTTCAACTTGACACTCACACATGCAACCCGGGATTATTATCAGCTGACTTATTCACAACTATGTAATATTCTATTTGACAAAAATGCCACTTCTACAATAATTGGAAACTCACGTGGGTTTCTTGCTGTGTTTCTCCTCGAAGCTGCCGTTGCGCGGGTTCTGGTGCCGGAAGATGAAGTGGAGTTTGTTGTCGTTGCCGCACTTGTCCGGCCCGAACATGATCGTGTAGGGCGTCTGGTCGTGGAACTTGCGCAGGTCCGCTTTGGTGTTGGTGCCCTTGGAGAGCAGCTTCAGATACGCGCCGCCGCAGTTTTGACCCTCCTGTGAATGGATTTTTCTTTAATGGCCTTTAATAGCAAACTGGTAATAGCTTTTAGTTTTAATATCATAATAACCTAGAAATAAATACAATTAAATATAAGGGGTGGGCGATGGGCGTCGTAACACAGGGTAACACCTAGTTCGACAAAGCATGTGAATAATATTATGTCTTACTCTAGGTTAATCTAGATTTAATAAGTTATCAGATGTAAAAATTAATAGTAATCGCCATAGTATCTATCTTACTGCCAGTTTCTTAACTTGGCATGAAGCATGTTGTCCATGCTTTGTGTTTCGGCTGCGAAAGTTATGGTTGCTGGAGATATTTTATTTGAGGCGAAAAGGCTACTCATGAGGACTACCATTGTATCTTTATTGGAGGTTGGATGTGGGTGTCCATGGGCTGCTTTGTTCAGCCATTATGTGACTCATGTCAGCCAAAACATTTCTTGCAGCTGTTTTGCAATGCATTGCATTTATATTTTAGTGAAATCTCAAGACTTGGCAGAGTATAACGCCTATGTCTGGCTAACAGAGAAAGTTTTTCGTGCATTTCGTCTTTGTTTTGATTCAGTGCATAAATGTAAATAAAATAACAATGTAATGACAAATTGTCTGGGCAGCAGCATCATTTTTAACTGCCATTAAAAATGAATGTTCTTAATTTGGTTGTGTGTTTCTTTTGGATATTCATATTTTCTTCCACATTTATCTTGCCCGTCATAACTGTACGACGAAGCGTAGTCCATTGACGCATAAGACTATTTATAGGAAGTAGCAATAAAGGAGTTTACAGGACCAAATAATTCTGGTGTCGGGCCAACTATATTCTCTGTGTATTTCGTACAACTCTTTGTGATATTTTCAGCCAGTTTGTTTACCTTACTTCAATGACTTTCAATTCATGCCAAGGCACATTATCCTATTGCTACACTGCAGTCTACAAGTAAAAAATTTTGTACAATTGGAGCCTAGGAGTGCGTAATGGTAATCTGTTATTGTCACCAGTGCTGCCCTGTCAATCTGAGTTGGGTAATTTAGAATTTTGGGACTAATCAGCTAAAAACCAACCTAGATTTATTACTATTAGAGCTAAATGAATAGGATCCCTTCTTGTGATGAATCTGAAAGGTACTGAAGTATACACAGAAGCACTGTGATACTCTGAGGTGAGGGAACTACTCCAAGGGTTGCTGTAAAATAACAGATGTTGCCTAATGTGTATGCAACTGAAATTTACTTGGGTTTATGTAATTGAAACTGATACTGAGTCTGAACTTACACAGTGAAGGTTCCATTAGTGGGAAATTGTCAAGACAGAGTCAGACAGACTGACATATGACATACTAATACCATACGAATACTTTGACGATAATGTTCATGCTCCCAACACTGGGCATAAAGTTACTATATAAAAGTAGTCATTAACACAAGCCATATACGATATGATGTAACATTCTCTTATCCCTTCGTCACTTCACGTCAAGTTATGTGTCACCGTGAGTTTGAGCTGATAAGCCAATTAGCCACGGTGGTTTTAATGTCAGTAGGTAGGTTATAGTATATCTACTAGTTTACTTTAACCTACCTATACCAGTTGAAATGTACGTAATTCTATTATCACTGCGAGTAATAACCTAGTAAGAGATATTTATAAATCGTCTAAATTTTGACTTGTACTTAATAGTCAAAATTATAATTGCTGTAATCAGCCACCATAGGTGATGTTAAAACTGAATTTGTACAAGTTTCTTTTACAAAATTCTACCCAATCTAAACCAAATCATTACCTTTTTAGGATGTCTAATAAATGATAAGCATTTGTTATAAATATTACACAAAAAACGAATTCAATCAAACCCTAAATAAACCGAGGCAATGTGTTGACACTACATCAACAAGTTCTAGGGGGACACAGAAACTCACATTTTCCATTCTACTCCTGCACAGTTTTGTATGACAGCACAAAAATATGTAGAGTTAAGAAAAACTAAGTAAGCGTACAGGTTTGTTAGCTGTTAGGTTTACATGGTGTATTAATGTACATAAATATACGAATAAACAAACAGTAAATATATAATAAAAAATGACGTATCTCACCTGCATAGTGACTTCATATTGTACAACCAAGGGTTTGTCCTTGAACTCAAAGGGCCTGTCCAGCAGAGCGGATATGGCTGCATGCTTTGCTTCCGTGGTCAGCACCAGACCCAAGTCATTCTTCAGTATACGGCGTGCGGGTGATTGAATCTGTTGTCAAACAGTGAGTTGGCAAATCATATATATTTCATAGCAATAGAGTTCTACAAAAACCAAACAAGCAAAATCTGATTTCCCAAAGACTTTTATATGAGAAGACACAGAAGATTTTATATGAGAAGATATGGGAGAACTTTATTAACTTTTCCAAAATTAAAAAAACCCAAGCATTTAGGGACACCATAGTAAGAATTTCTTTTTCCTTTTTGAATCTGTTAAAAATACACTAACATTTAGGGAAAATATTATGGTGGTAAAGGTATGTGATATAACAGCAGTTACCACCTGACTATGAGTGACCTGTCCCATTGCTGATAATCTGACACTCCATCTCAACATATAAAATCTTTAGATAATTATATCACAATCAACTGGCTAGGTTATGATTGTTTGATGGCTCACTCACCTCCCATTTGCCGTCATACTTGGCAATTGTTTCATCGACCCCTTGTTTTTTAGCTTCAGATTTCACCCATTTCTTCTTAAACGCTGCTTCGTCATCAAAATGCTCTGCGAGGTACACACTCTTTGGGTTTATTTGTGGAGTGTGGTATTCATCATCCTCTTCAACCTATGATTGAATGATAGAACTTTCTTGATTTTTATTATAATTATGGAAGCCCAACCCCTAGTGAGGGGAGCAGGCAAGGCAAATGATAAATTCATTTGTTATAGATTATACACAAATACACATGCTTATTGTTTATAACAAATTATAGTGGGCAAAAGTTGAGCACAATTTTTATTGGTCGGTTTGACATTGACTGTGCTGTTGGTTTATGTGATTGATTTGTCAGTCAGTGTAGGTATGTTGTCTATTGGTCTAGACTGCAGAGTGTGTTCTTTGACTGACTGCTGTTCATTGGCCAAAAGTGTACAATTTCCCTACTACCACTAGTTATCTGTGATCGGCTTGTGGTGGTATCCATACTGTACTAATCTTTATGGAGCAGATAAAACACACAATTTAATATCTCTTCTCTTGCCAACAGCAAGAAACCCATTGTAAACTTTTATCTGATTGCTATCAAATTAGGTGCATGACCTCATTTAATTTGTTGATCTTCAAATATTTATATAAAGTAGTCACCGTCTAATTCAATATAATGCAATACTTACTATTACAATGGCACACATCTTTTTATACTAGTGAATGATTGATAAACCAATCAATAACAATCAGACTATTTGTGAACTAACAATGCAATCAATATTGTACCAACCAATAAAAATTGTGGTCATAACCCTTGCCAGCTACCCTTGTATTATAAGGGGTTGTTTTGGAGTTATCATCATAGTCCAAGAGATTAGCAACACATCCCATCTTGTACCTCAGAGAGTATCTTAGTCCTTTAAGATTGTATGTGGTTGTTTATGAGCATATGTTAGTAACATGGGTGACCATCAGGACTGAAATAGAGTAACAAGCATCAGCTGATGCTTGTTACTCTATTTCAGTAAAATCTTATAGAAAGGGCAGTTAAAGGTAATAAGTGTAAATTTCTGCTGTATTCTAGTTTCAAGTTAAGCTATGTTAGCGACGCGCTTAAAAAAGTAGGTCAATTACATCCAGACGAGTACTAACCTCTACGGTGACACCGTCGTCGGTTTCCGGTTCCTCTGCATGAACTACCGACACTGCTACTAGCAGCAGAGCACTTAAAAACAATCCTTTGGAAAATAGTGCCATCTGAAAATACACACGTATTTCACGAATTGTACAAGGCATTTATACGTACTAACTTTTATCCATCGACTGTGACGGATGCTTGTATGTCCATAATTGAATTAAAAACCAAACGAACGATCGAACAATTGCTCGAAACGTGAACGCTAGATGCCGGATAACGGATATCCTCAATAAAAACAAATAAGCTACGGGCAGTATCAAGCTTTTTCATCAAATCATCGTGGTTGATTTACTGAAATTTATGCTAATTCATTTGTTCTAACCTCGCCCTTTTCTTGTCACAAACTGTCGTCAATGAAACATAAATACGATTTTTCAGTCACTGATACTATGAAAACGAACACAATTGAAGAAATAACGAGTCACAAGCAAGCACACAATTTATTAATTCTGATTTTCTATATTTTCATGAACAACAGCGAACCACACTCTTTTTCTTTCTTTTTAGTGTTACCCAGATTTCGCATTTTAACATTACCACTTACAAACAATTTATAGTTCCCGAAATTATTATTACAAAGCTGGAGGAAAACAAAAGCAATGAGAAAAATGTTTAGTAAATAAGTAACAAGTTAACATTTATTAAAAAGAAATTTTATTTTTTTATTATTTTAATGTTAAGTTTCTTTGAGTAAACATTAAATATTAAGCAATAATGTACAAAACTGTTTAATTCGAACTAAGTCTAATTCAAAGTCCAAATTACCCCAAAATTAGTTAAAAATACTTTCACCGGCAACCCAATAACGAACTTTGTCTGTGGTAGAATATTGCTGATTGGTTTATTATAAAGATGACAGCCAATCACGGAGAAACAGTTGTCAGCGGTTGTCAGGATAAATATTTGCAATTGGTAGAACTAAGCATGAATTTTTGTAATACATTTTGGATAGAATAATGTAGAATGTAGATGCATGTGAAAATTATGGAAAATTCAAGATAAAGAAAGATAAAAAAAATTAAATTATAAATGATGAAAGAGATCGATTTCGATCGATTTCGAGAGATGAGAGAGATTTTACTTCGTTCTTTTAAAAATCAGGAAGAACAAACAAATGCTTTTCCTCAAACACGTAACAAGTTTCATTTATTTTCATTTTCATCTAGTGGAACGTCAAATCAGCTAAAGATTGGCCTATCGCTTTCTGTCGGCAAATTTGAAATTGTCCATTTGTATCAAGTGCAAAGCTGACATTTGTTCAAATTTGATGTCAAAAAATGTCACTTGTTGTCACTTGTCATTGTCATTCTTTTTTCATCAAATCATTTCATGAATTTCATCCAAAAAAAGATCAGACGAAGTTTATCAGAAACAGTAGATTTTCAAGATCCAATAATTCAAATCATAATAATTTCCGAGTGTTTGATACTGCCTCATGTTAGCACTATAACGGTAAATATCTTTTGTACGTGTTTTTATTTAATACGTTGTAATGTTTTAGTAGTGTGTCTGTGTTATTGGTGTTATTGATGTGGATATTGGGTATATTATTATAAAAAGGTCAGAGCGAATGGAGCCGGTGCATATTTTCCTAAACTAAACGATAGGACGACTAAGAGTAAGAGTTAATTGTTGAAAAGTTCGTATTTATTCTGAAATATTTAATTTGAAAAAAGAAACAATAAGTATTATTAAGGTAAGAAGTCTAATTCTTAAATTGTTAACTTTACACCGGATGTTACTGGCTGCGTAGTACACGATAATATTTTATGTACAGAATCAGATAACGAGTTTCATTATTCATCGATAATATCTTATCACTAATTCATTTTAATAGCTACGAGACTTACAAATTAGTAATTTTTTTTATCCAATTATTTAGTAAGCCTATGAACCAGGGTTATCTAAAACAAAACTAGCCATGGACATCTACAATATTTACAGTATCCTGACAAGTAACTGGCATGGAGGAAATGAAGGACATGCTACTTGAAAGACACTAAGTTGCAGGCAACACTGGCCTTAAGGCCACAGAAATTCTGAGCAAGACCAATTGGGCAAACAAATATCATGAGTTATTCAAATGTAAAGATTTTTAAAGAATTTCATGTTTATAATCTGTGTAGAGCTCAAAGTACACAGGACCGAGGGTAGACCACAGTATTGTGTAATCCTTAGTGCCCACCTCAAGATGCCACCTAGAGTGTCACCCTAAACATGCCTCAGTAATGCTGGCACAGATCACACTTTAACATTCTACCATTGTTAAAAATTCTTTTTCAGGTGTACCATGATCCTGAGAAGGTATCTCTATAGACTTCTGCGTCTTCGCAATATAGTAGCGTTCACATTATTTGTCATCCTCCTGTATATGCTCAAGTCATTGTCTGAAGTGGGCTTACCGGCAGAGATCATAGCAACAAAGAATGCTTTACACGCTAAGTTTGGATTGGGGAGTGATCACTTTGTGCCTTCTAGCTTAAAGGTCTGTTATTATCATCTGTACTCTATACAACATTTTTTTTTCTATTTATTATTATTAAGGCACACAATACATGGCTTTGAGTTCATGGCATGTTATGGAAAAGTTAAGCACTGTCAGGCACTGTCGGTATTTGGATAGATGTAATTGCTAGTGGTAAATTACATGAGTGCTTCCATGCTTAGAATCGCACATTAAGCCATAAAAAAGATATCTTAAAAACATATTATTTTGCTGTTGCAGAAAATAGATTGGCACAATTACCAACAAATAAACGAGGAAGGGAAGCGTGTGGGTGAGTACATACTGATAATATTAATACAATATTGACATTGTAAATATTTAACAAAATGTAAAAACTAAGTATGGTGATAAAACTTATCAGGTTGTACATAGTTTTATTATTATTGTTGTCGAATTTAAATATTCCACTAAACAGGATAACGGACATATGAAAACACAAGAACTAACAATAATAATATTTTTCTCATCCACCATAGTGTTTGATCTAACCTTGTAATAATTTTTTAACGATAACAGGTATAGGTGAACACGGAAAGCCAGCACACCTATCTTCAGCTGAGAAAAGTATAGAGGAGCAATTATATGCAGTGAACGGTTTCAATGGGGCTCTAAGTGACAAAATATCGCTAAATCGCTCCTTGCCAGACATTCGCCATAAAGGCTGCAAGGACCGCCTGTATATAGAATCTCTACCGACAGTAAGCGTAGTGGTGCCCTTTCATAATGAACATTGGAGCACATTGTTAAGAACAGCATACAGTGTTCTGAATAGATCGCCAGACTTTCTTATTAAAGAGATATTCTTAGTGGACGATGCGAGTACTAAAGGTAGGTTTGTTACTTCTGATAATAATAATCTAAAATGTAGGTTTTAGTTACATAAAGAGCATGAAATATTTAACTAGCAGTAGACATACTTATCAGTATGACTAATTCTAATAATAATTAACCTTTTTAATTTTGATAAACGAAGCATGAATTAATGATGGATAAAGGTTCACTTACTGATAAATATTTTGTATGGATGCTTATTAGGAAACAAATGATAAGTGAACAACTTTTGTAATAAAATTGTCATATTAAATAATAAAAAAACATGTTCAAAAGGATTTGGTATGACAATAAAATTGATCATTATGGTCAACTTTAGACCTTAGTCCACCACACTGACAGTTAAAACCTTTTGGTGGACTCCCTCACTCACTTCACATGGAATGAAGAACACAATGAGAAATGTTATGCAAATAAGTGTAATTACATTTTCAGATTTCCTCAAACAGAAACTGGACGACTATGTGTCCAAGTTTCTTCCAAAAGTCAAAGTGTTACGACTGGAGAAGCGGAGTGGGCTTATCACAGCCCGCCTGGCCGGAGCCAAGCAGGCCACGGCTGACGTGCTGATCTTCCTCGACTCCCACACAGAGGCCACGGTCAACTGGTTGCCGCCCCTGCTAGGTCTGTGTATGTATTGTGATGTCCTACTAGCCCACGTCTCTACAATGAGCACCGGTGCGTTCCACCAGAGATCCCGGAGCTCCCCGCATGCGCAGGGGAAGGCCACCGAGGGGGTTTTAGTGGGTAAGAATCCCACATAACCCGGAGTCGCTCCCACGGCTCTCGGGTACCTATGAAGGTTTCCCCCCGTCACAAAAAAAGGTCTCTAAAATGAATGAAGGTCATGTTGGGTAATGTGTATTCTGAAAATTATTATAAACTAGCTGACCCCGCAAACGTTGTTTTGCGATATAAGTTATCGAGCGTTAAAAATCGACTATTAAAAAATAGGGATCGTTGATAGAAGGATGAAAATTTAGGGTTGTATGTATTTTTTGATGCCACATTATTGAAAAATGAAAATAAAAAAAATTGTCCAAAAAATAAAATAAAAATGTTAGGTGTGGACAACCCTTATCACTTAGGGGTATGAAAAATAGATGTTGCCGATTCTCAGACCTACTGAATATGCATATAAAATTTCATAAAATTAAATAGGTCAAGCCGTTTTGGAGGAGTATGGTAGCTAAAACTGTGACATGAGAATTTTATATATAAGATAATAAATGAATAGATAAATAACGTTACACACTCATAGCCCCACCCACACTAGGATTCTCTGTGTTGTGGGTGCCATGGACAGACACAAGACAACAATAATTGTCATATTAATTGTTAATAGTTTTTTTAATGAATTTATAATAAAAAGCCTTTTCAATCATGCTTCCAATGATAGATAGCTATGAATACTAAGATAGTCATGCTTCGTCAAATATTGCCTGACCACAGGTTTGCATACTTTCAAAGGCAGCTCCACACCAATATCTGTATTTTGTAATGTTGTCAATGTCAATTTTTAAAAACATGACATTGTCATTATTCAAGCCCTCGCCAGTGAAAAAAATTAGTTTCACAATTTTTCCGCAACATGGCGAAATATGCAAAAGCCCGGGTAAAGCTATTATTTGTTGTGTGTGCTAAACAGTTAGCTCACAATTCTTTAGTTTTTACTGTACATTCTCAAATTTCCAGAGCCGATCGCGCTTGACCATCGCACGGTGGTGTGTCCGTTCATCGACGTCATAGCTTACGATACGTTCGAGTATCGTCCGCAAGATCAGGGCGCCCGTGGGGCCTTCGATTGGGAGTTTTACTACAAGCGGCTGCCCGTGCTGCCGAAAGATGAGGAGAATATGCCTGAACCATTTGAGTGAGTGATGCTTTTTTGCCCAAAAAGATGTTTGATACAGTCATCACATTTCTTAAGGGTTTGGAGCAGAATGGATAAATAGCTGCAACTATTTATTTTAAGAAACATATAATTATGCAAAGCATTAGTTAAGACTTTGTTACAATGGATATAAATATTGTTGTAAATATAGGTGGGCGCTGGCGACCACCTAGGTGGTCCATTTTTTTGTTTGCATATCACTTTCCATAAAAACAAATTACAGTATGCAATAAGCAGTTTGTATGTGAATGTTATTTCGTGTTATTATTCCAGGAGTCCAGTAATGGCGGGCGGTTTGTTTGCGATATCGCGGTCGTTCTTCTGGGAGCTGGGCGGCTACGACCCCGGACTGGACATATGGGGTGGGGAGCAGTACGAATTGAGTTTTAAGGTAAGCCTTTACTGCTAACTATCCTCATTTATGGATTGATTAAATTAATATTTTAATTAAAATCGATTTCTTTCACTTCACGTTATTATTTTATTCAGAATCAATTTAAAGTAACAGCCCAATAATAAAAAATCTTCAAAGATGGCGCTGGATTCGTCCTCGATCTATCCACATCGAGATGTGACTTGTCTAAATTTTCCACAAAAGGGAACTAAACTACTATTGAAAAAAATAAGTCTTGTAAATGTTTTCCAAATAAAATTTTAATAAAGGAAGTTAAATGTAGTTAGAATGTAAGAGGACAGCTTTTGTGGTAAATAAATAAATAAATAAAAATGGTATGTTGTAGGTGTGGCAATGCGGCGGGCGAATGGTGGACGCGCCGTGCTCGCGCGTGGGACACATCTACAGGAAGTTCGCGCCTTTCCCCAACCCTGGCCACGGGGACTTCGTAGGGCGGGTGAGTTGGAACCGTATCAGAACCATTGCTAGATGCCTATTGCAAGAGACAGGCAATAGTCAGTAACCCATTAATGACCCACTGGCGGGTCGGGTCTCCTCTCACAATGAGGGATGTAGGCCGCCGTCCACCACGCACCACTACTGCCCGTTCAGGTTTCCTCGCGATGTTTTCCTTCACCGTAACAGCAGGTGATATTTAATTTTTATAAAGCGCACATAACTTTTTTTCAAAGTCATTGATGCGTGCCACTCGGATTTGAACCCGGACCCATCGATTCGAGGTGGAATTCTAAGCCACTAGGCTATCACCGCTTGTGGCCTATCTATTAATCTTAATCAGGCCAGTATGGCACCTCAAATTTAGTTCACAGACTAAAAACCGTAACAGTGTTCATGCTGCCATCTAGTGAATATTTATTGTACCGCTCTTAGGCTCCTTGTTCTATAAATTTTTAAAATTTCAACGATAATATATCATAAACTCCATAACTTTTATTTTTGTAGAACTACAGGCGTGTTGCAGAAGTGTGGATGGACGAATACGCTCAATATCTGTACATGCGTAGACCACACTACAAGGACATCGACCCCGGTGACATCTCGGAACAGAAGGCTCTCCGGGAGAAACTAAAATGCAAGCCATTCCGCTGGTTTATAAAGCAGGCCAGTGTCTATAAAGTGATAAAACTATGATGATAAAACAGTCCATAACTTATATATTACTAGTTCGCCATGTGAGCATTGCACTGCCCTAATTTCTACGAATATGCAAATTAAATTCTGTTGCGTTAATTGAAGATTTAAGTAGTAGTAAGAGTACAGACAGCTGTATACCTCCTCAAGAGCTCCCGTTCCCAAGGCGGCGAACGAAAAGCGAGCTAAATTAACCCGGCACTATACCGAAGATATCCCGGACGTCAGTCTGTACGAAATTAGGGGGGCACTCAAACAGCTTAAAGATAACAAAGCTCCGGGGGATGACGGAGTTACAACGGAGCTGCTTAGAGCGGGCGGCAAACCAGTCCTAGTCGCGCTCCAGCAATTGTTTAATTCCGTCATCAGCACTGGAAGTACCCCGGAGGCGTGGAGCAGAAGCGTGGTGGTACTGTTCTTCAAGAAGGGGGACAAAACCCAACTGAAGAACTACAGGCCCATCGCGCTTCTGAGCCACGTCTATAAGCTGTTTTCGAGGGTCCTCACTAATCGTCTAGCGCGCAGACTCGACGACTTCCAGCCTCCCGAACAAGCCGGTTTCCGAAAAGGCTATAGTACCATAGACCACATACATACGCTTCGGCAGGTTATACAAAAGACCGAGGAGTATAACCTGCCGCTATGCGTAGCGTATGTGGACTATGAGAAGGCCTTCGATTCTATCGAGACCTGGGCGGTGCTCGACTATATTGACCTTAATTACAATCAGTTCATACCAAAGGGGCTTCAATTTTCTATTAATATATGTAGGTTAGTACTAAGACAAATACTTCACATAAATTATAAAATTAAATTCTTGACATTCAATCAAAAAAATAAAAGAATAGCGGATGCTTCGGTAGAACAAGTTCACAAAGGTACGCAAACGGAGTTGTTACACTACAAATCCGACAATAAAGTAGATAAAGAAACGCAAACTGATTCAAAGAATAACCAAAGTACTCAAAATCTTTTTCGTGTATAATAAAATAAATATATTACATCAAAATATAAATGGCTTAATTACAAAATCGGACGAGTTAACTGTTTGTTTAAATAATCTTGAATCAAAAAAAGTATCAATTCATGTGCTTTGTATTACAGAACATAATATGATATTATCAGACGTCAACTATTTATACATTCCGAATTTTACACTAGTATCATTAAGTTTCAGAGACAATAGAAAGGGTGGTTCGTGTATATTAATTCGGAATGGACATAAATTTCGAAATATAGCAGAGATACAGGCGTTTAATGTTAAAAATGTAATAGAATGTAGTGCTATTGAACTCTTAGATCACAACATTATTATTATCTGCATGTACAGACCACCAAAGAATAATGCAAACGCAATTGAAATCTTCTTCACTAAAGTTAATAACCTCTTAGAAAAACTAAGTTACAAAAATAAAAAAATCATTTTATGCGGAGATTTTAATATAGACATTTTAAAAAGAAATAAAATAACTTTTGAATTTGAGCAAGTCCTTTATTCGTATAATCTTAAATTATCAATTAACACGCCGACCCGGCTATGCAGTAAAACATGCATTGATAATTTTGCTCATAATATAAGAGGATGTAAAGCAAACGTCGTTGAGTTAGCGTTATCAGACCATACAGCACAAGTTTTAGAATGTCCAGTAAAAAGAAGCTATCTAATAACACACTGGTTTTGTTATAAAAGAGACTATTGTGCTGAGAACATAAACAAATTTGTCGATTGCTTAGGTAGTTTAAAATTTCATGAAGTTTATGCAAGTAAAGATCCAAACACCGCGTTTAACTCGTTTCATGACCTGTTTGAATTGTTTTATAATTTGTGTTTTCCTATAGTTAAAGTAAAAAGAACAATTAAGAAAAAGCCAAAATGGTTATCTAGAGGTATTAAAGCATGCACAAAAAAGAAAAGACATTTATTATGGACATATAGACTAACACGCTGTAATGCAGCAAAAAATGTCTTTAAAGAGTACTCAAATAAATTAAAGAGAATAATAAAATTAACCCAAAAATCCCAAAACGACTACTTAATTAAAAATGCGACAAACAAAACCAAAGCAACTTGGAAAGTGATAAGTGAAAATGGAAATAACGTTCCCAATTTTAACAACTATGAAATTAAAATTAGAGATACTATTGAAACCGATCCACAAGCAATCGCTAATGAGTTCAACAATTTTTTCTTAGATCAAATTATAAAAAATTGTAATAATAATATTGATTATAATAACTACGCCTTACATTGTGCCCATCATAACTCTCTCTTTTTAAGGCCTACTACTACCGAGGATTTAAAAAAGATAATACACCAATTAAATAATACGAATAGTACGGGATATGATAATATATGCACAAATATAATCAAAAGAGTATCAAATATAATTGCCCCTATTTTAACCCATACAATAAACTTAAGTATTGAACATGGAATATTTCCTGCAAAATTAAAAATAACTATAATTAAACCAATTTTCAAGAAGAACGACAAACTAGATATGGGTTGTTACAGGCCTATTGCCCTGATACCCATCTTTTCCAAAATATATGAAAAAGTAATATATAATAATGTTAATTCATACTTTGAAAAATTTGGTATTTTTGCAGAAGAACAAGTAGGATTTAGGAAAAATAAATCAATAAGCGTAGCTATTTATAATTTTTTACAAAAAGTTATGGCTAATTTAGACAACAAAAAGCATGTAGTTGCGCTTTATATGGATATGACCAGGGCATTTGATTATGTAGATCATAAATTATTAATATATAAACTAGAGAAATATGGAGTTAGGGATAATGCTCTTCTTTGGATCAAATCTTTCTTATCTGAAAGGCAACAACTGACGGAAATAACTAAAATGAACAACATTACAAGAACCGAGGAAAAATATCTATCGTACTCTAGAGAAGTACTCTATGGAGTGCCTCAAGGAAGTATACTTGGTCCATTACTTTTCCTTATATACATAAACGACTTCCCTAAATCCATTAATCAACCAATGATTCTTTTTGCAGATGATAGCACTGCTGTATTTACAAAAGATAAAACTAATTCAAATACATTTGAAACGGAAATAAATAGTGCTTTAGTAAGTCTAATACATTGGTTAAATAACAACAATTTAAAAATTAATCTTGATAAAACAAATGTGATGATATTTAGAAACAAACATAATACAAACGTAAAATCATATGAACAGTCGTTAAACATAAACTTTGAAGGGAAGATAATAAGCGAAACCGAAACCACAAATTTTTTAGGCATATATGTCGATTATAAATTAACCTGGACATCACACATGGAACATGTTTGTAAAAATTTAAACAAATTTTCCTTTGCGTTATATAAATTATCAAAAATAGTTAATACACAAGCGGTACTAAGCGCTTATTATGCATATGTTGAATCAACCCTAAGATACGGATTGATTTTCTGGGGTAACGCGACGGGAATAGAAACGGTATTTAAGGCCCAAAAGAAATGTATCAGAGCGATATGCCAGTTACGACAAACAGATACTTGTAAACCGCACTTTAAAAAACTAAATTTAATGACCCTTCCCTCTTTGTACATATACGAGATAGCGGTGATGGTAAGAAATAACATTGACAAATATGACACCCTTAAAACAAAAAGACATAATAATAAGCTATGCGCAATACCCTCTAAAACTAAGCAATATAATAAAAGCGTATTTTGTATGGGTCCAAAAATATATAATAACCTGCCTAACTTACTGAAAAGTAACAGCACATTTGATTTTAAACGGAAATTAAAAATGTTTCTAACCGAAAAAGCATACTATTCGGTTGCGGAATTCATTAATGAAAAAAATTAAATCTGTATTGTAATGTAAATTCTATTAAATGGAATGTAGAAACGCGCGTCTGAACAAATAAAGTATGTGTACCAAAACCTGTGTCGAGAGTTTTTTCCTCCGGCTTTTTCTCTCTTTACCCAGCGATGGGTGGCACATAGGCAGCCGATGAGTTCGATTAGGTAAAATTACAACTAATTATAAAAATAATAAATGTAATATGCGAAACTGACAAATGAAATATTATACCTGACAAACTTGTCAATTAAATTATGTATTAGTTATAAGTTTTCAATTAGTACTAACATTAGTTTTTATTTTATTTTTAAATGATTAAAATGTAATATAACTTTATAATTTGCATACCTGAGAAGGTGAATATGGATTGATCAAAATTCCCTGTAAAACCAATAACTAACCCATATTCGTGCAAATAAATGATTTTCATTTCATTTCATTTCATTTCATTTCATTTCATTTCATTTCATTTCATTTCATTTCATTTCATTTCGAGTCTCTTCAGCGATGCCAGATCGACTATCGGTACATCGAGGCGTTGAAGTGTGTATACAATGCCGCCACCATGAAAGTCCGAGTACACGACAACAGTACGAACCCCATCCACGTGCAGCGCGGCGTACGACAGGGGGATGTCATCTCCCCAAAACTTTTCACCGCTGCACTGGAAGATGTGTTCAAGCTGATGGAGTGGAAAGGACGTGGTATTAACATCAACGGCGAACACCTCTCGCACCTCCGATTTGCCGATGACATAGTGATCCTGGCGGAGTCGCTGGAGGAACTCAGCATTATGCTCAGCGACCTCAATAGTGCCTCACAACGGGTGGGTCTTAAGATGAACATGGACAAGACGAAAATCATGTCTAATGTCCATGTCACACCCGTACCGGTGGTTGTTGACGGCACTGCTCTCGAAGTTGTAGACGAATACGTTTACCTAGGACAAACGATCCGAATGGGTAAGTCCAACTTCGAGAGAGAGGTCACTCAAAGAATCCAACTCGGCTGGGCAGCGTTCGGGAATCTACGACACGTCTTGACGTCCGATATACCTCAGTGCCTGAAGTCGAAAGTTTTCGAGCAATGTGTGTTGCCAGTGATGACCTACGGTGCCGAGACGTGGTCCTTTACTGTGAGCCTAATGCACAAGCTCAGAGTCGCTCAGAGGGCAATGGAGAGAGCTATGCTTGGTATTTCTCTACGAGATAGAATCAGAAATGATGAAATCCGTAGAAGAACGAAGGTGACCGACATAGCTCTCAAAATTTGCAAATTAAAGTGGCAATGGGCTGGCCACATCGTTCGCAGGACTGACAACCGATGGGGAAAAAAGGTCCTCGAATGGCGACCACGTTTAGGCAAAAGGAGTACAGGCCGCCCTCCGACCAGGTGGATTGATGACCTGAAGAAGACAGCGGGAAACCGTTGGATTCAGAGGGCCCAGGACCGGGCGGAGTGGCGTCGATTAGGGGAGGCCCATGTCCAGCAGTGGACTACTAAGGGCTGAGAGGAAGGAGGAAGGAAGGAAGAGTACAGACTGGAAGTGACTGTAAACTGACTTCATTGTATATTGTGTTAGTATGTGTAGTAATACCATCGTGTACACACGCAATGTTTTTTGTAGGACAATAACATGGGGTTCTCCTTCGAAGTCAGTAGGCATTGGTTGGTGACTAGTTAATATCATGTGGCGGGTCTGCCTGTTTGCCTAGACTACACACGTATACATTACACACTACACATAATATGTATCTTGTTTTTGAAGGGTTTTTATTAATCTGTTTCTTGTACTTTACAGGTGGCATTTGATTTGGTGCACAAATATCCTCCAGTGGAACCATCTCCATTTGCAGAAGGCAGGGTGAGTGCATAGAAATACTTAACTAATTTTAGAGAGGTTATCTAACAATAATTTTATCGGTCCAGAAATATGACTGCACTCAGCCTAGTTCTGTCGGTTAACCCGAAGCATACATACCATACTAGCTGTCCTGGCACACTTCGTTTTGCCAAATATTTCAAATATTTTCAGATCTTCTCACCGCTTAAACCTCTCCTAGCAACACAAACATTTCGAAGCTAAAATGAGCCAAATCGATCCAGCCGTTCTGGACTTTTGGCTAGACTGATTAACAGTTATTCATTTTTTTTATTATATAGATTAATTAAAGAATAATTATTATTATTCTAATTAATTAATAATTAAAGAATATTTATTATTATTCTTTAATAATAATAATTTACACATTATGACCATGAGTACATTCTCAGATAAGGCCGCTATCGCACCCGCAGCTGTGCGTGGACGCGCACCACGGCGATCAAAACGACAAACTGCTGCTGAAGGCGTGCTCGGACTCCACCGCAGCTGAACAAAAGTTTATCTTCTCCTGGCATAAGGACATCCGGTGGGTTGCACACATTGTGGTTCTGTGCCCGAGCGGTGCTAACAGCGCGACAATATGCTTTTTTAGGTGCTAACTTCTTATGGGAGGGTAAACCGCTTCGTAACGTAACGCGTTACGGCGCCACTCTATCTGGTAACTATGGAAACTGTCAAAAGGGAACGTTTATAAATACATAATAAGTGTATTTTGTTATAGAAAAAAGCTAAATATTATAATTATTGTGATATCCGAAATTCAATTGTTTCCAGGATAAAGGATAGAAAAATGTGCTGGGATCTGCCCAATTCCGCCCCAAAGAGCCCCATATTGCTGTACGGCTGCCATCTTGGCGGCGGCAATCAACTTTGGAGGTATCATATGGTAGGTTGCTGTCATTATCATCATCGTTTCAAATCTTCGTAGTCGTAGTTAAGCAACGGCGGGCGCGGTCAGTACCTGGATGGTTGACCGCTAGCGGCGAATTAAATACGCGCTTTAGTGCTTGGGAGGGCTCGTTAAGCTGGCGGTCCCAGTTGTTATCGATACGATAGCAGTCGTTAAACTTTGTCGGAGGCTCTGTGGGCGTTTTGAAAACATCCGACGCGGGTTGGCCACTAACCCATTTCTCCATCGATTCGCATTGGAGCAGCGTGGTGGAGTACGCAGTTCGATATCTGACAACGCATTGTTTCATACGTTTCAGGACTTGAACACAATCACGGCGGGCACAGGCGACAATTGCTTGGAGTGGGAGAAGAATACCCGCGACCTCTACATCAACCGTTGCTCGGGGATCGAAGCCCAGCGCTGGGGCATCGATATCCTCAACGAAGACATGCTGGCCAAGTGGGAATCCATGATGCTCAGGGTTACCGGACCTGAACTTATCGAGTAAGATGATAAAAGTATGTATTCAGTGTGTGTCTACAAATCAAATACTGATGTGTTGTGAATCACCTGTGAAGCGAAATCAGTGTGTGTAATGGCCTGTTTCAATATTCAATTGTCGAATATGGATCGCCTTAGTAATGTTTGGTTGCCAGGCAACGTCCTGATGATACAAGTATTACGTTTTGTTTGCGAACATTTGAAACCTTGTATGACTGAGAGTTCCAAATAATGTTCTCAACCACTAACCACGTTGTTGTGACATAATTATCTTTTGCTGTATGTCCGAAGCGAACAGTTAGCGTCGTGTAATTTTACGCATGTCTGGATCCGTTCTAAAAAATTGTTATCATGTAAGATATATGATGTAATATATTATTATTCCATTTTGTACATACAGTATTACTGGCAATAAATAATTATAAATTATGTTGATAGGATTTTATATAACTATAATATTTAATATTTATGTATCAAAATGATAAAGATTTATGTACTTAAATGTCTCAAATGAATAATAATGTTACTGGAAATTAATAATTTATAATAACCAATTATAATTCATAAAAAAGCCATAGCTATAAAATAGAGTGTTATAAATACTATTTGAGTAGGACCATCATTAATGCAGAGGAAAATATATTAACCAAGAAATGTGGACTTTAAAAGATTTTATTTAATATGTTATTCATTCTTTTATCTGTTTTTGATATTATAGATAAAATATTTAAATCTTTATTTACAATTCGTAGGTATGTGTATTTGTGTAATCTATCTCAAAAATTACTTCTAAATAAATTTATTTACAGTTCAAAACATAGTATATTGATATCGACGGTTCCCGGGCTATTTGTATTAAGCGACATTTTGGGCGAAATTGACTTATATACATATTCGGAATCAGCGAATTTTTCCGCGTCGTTTGAGCGGGGTTTGGTGACGATCTGAGCACTTTTTTGTCGCTTAATACAATGGCATTTTTGGAGCCCATTTTGCACTACGATGTATGAACCGACACAAAATTTTGACAAATTTAGGCACTGTGTACTTAAGCTATACTATGAAATACCAGAGAGTTATTTAAACCAATTAGCCTCACCTGATAAATATTTTGAAATGTCGCTTCATACAATTAGCTTTACCTTATAAATACATAAGAATGTCACTTCATACAATTAGCTTTACCTTATAAATACATAAGAATGTCACTTCATACAATTAGCTTTACCTTATAAATACATTAGAATGTCACTTCATACAATTAGCTTTACCTCATAAATACGTAAGAATGTCGCTTAATACAATTAGCTAGATACTTGAATTTGCTAGATGTGGCGAATAAACCCATGTTCCTTAATATTTTATTGAACTAGCACTGTCGCTACAGTCACTACAAAAACAAAATTTTAGTACTTCAAACAAATTTAATAATAGCAGTATACACTTAATACAATCAAACTTGACTATGGATTGACTATTGAGGCGTCGGTTAAAACATTGGTTTTAGCGAGGGCGCGCTGGCGGCGCGTCCATCTAATACGGGCGTCTTATAACAGGGCGACTAGTTTTAGAAATTTAAGGGGTCTGAAATTCTACAAAAGGCGGACATTCTATGTGGGGCGCTCGGGGACATGGATGTCAAAATTGCCCATCCCACTAAAACCGGAGAAATAAGAATATTTAATTTGGTGGAATCCGTAAGCCGCCAGGAAATTATGGCAGCGATTGCGGACCTGCGGTTGCCCTTGGAGGACATAAAAGTTGGCGATATTCGTTTCACCCTACCGCACTGGGAATGGTATGGGCTCGTTGTCCACTCACTCCAGTTAAAAAACTGGCTAGTGAAAAGTACATCCGTGTTGATTGGATCAGAGTTCAAGTACTAGCACCACGCAAGCTGCAGTGCTTCCGATGTTTGGAGTTTGGACACGTGCGACAACAATGCACGAGCTCTGTGGACAGAAGTTCTCGCTGCTAAATGTGCGGTGAAAAAGATGACGATCACAAAGCGAGGGAATGCTCAGCTAAGTCACCTAAATGTACCGTATGTGCTGACATTGGCCTACCTGCAGACCACCGAATGCGAGGTAAAAAATGTACTCCGCCTTGAGCAAGAGCTTGGCTGGAAGTTCTCAGGATTCTTCTAACCCATCTCAGGATTGACATAGAAAGTCAACTAACGACTGAAGAAGCAATGGAGATTTAGAATTCACAGGATTTCGGGTCCTCCAGGGCAATCTGAATCACTGCCGCGGGGCTCAAGCTTTATTGTTAAGGTCCTGTGCGGAGTGGTCGATTGCCATGGCAGTGGTGGCAGAGCCGTACAATGTGCCGAAACATCCTCTTTGGTTCGGGGATATCGATGGCTCTGTTGCCATTTACTGGGGTGGAAAGAGATACCCTTCGTACTCCCTCATTGATGGAGGGCAGGATTAGGCAGGTGGAGTGGGGACCTCTCGCATTTGTAGGCTGCTACATACTCGTATCTCCCAACTGTGGAATTGGTGCCTATGAAGCATACCTAGATAGACTCGCAGTTTTTACCCGTAGATGCCTACCACGCCCTATTATAGTGCTGGATGATTTTAATGCTCGCTCAAAAGCATGGGGTGACACAAGGGGAAACAGAAGAGGAGAAGTTATCCAAATGTGGGCGACAGGGTTGGACCTTCGGCTTCTCAACACTGGATTCATAAGTACCTGCGTACGGTGGCAGGGGGAGTCAATTGTGGATTTGACATGGGCTTCAAATGATATCGGGATGGAGAGTCGCAGAAGAGTTAGTAAGTCTATCCGACCATCGCTACATCATGTTCGCTGTGACATTGCGACCCCCTAATAACAGACACGTTGGTCAAGCACGACGATGGTCTGTTAAACAGCTTGCCAGTAACCCATTAATGACCCACTACAGGGTCGGGTCTCCTTCTCGTAATGAGAGAGATGTAGGCCTTAGTCCACCACGCTGGCCTACTGCGGGTTGATGGACTTCACATACCTTTGAGAACATTTTTTTTGTGAACTCTTAGGCATGCAGGTTTCCTCACGATGTTTTCCTTCACCGTAACAGCAGGCGATATTCAATTTTTTTTTTTATAAAGCGCACATAACTTTTTTACAAAGTCATTGGTGCGTGCCACTGGGATTCGAACCCGGACCCCTCGATTCGAGGGAGGTCGAATTCTAAGCCACTGGGCTATCACCGCTCACGCTGGATTTTGAGCAGAAACCCTGACCTTTTCTGATCCCGAGAATGAATCAGTCTGGGTACGGGAAGTAATGACATCTATATGTGACGAAGCGATGCCCCGATGTAGGGCCTCTAATAGAAAAGAAGTATACTGGTGGTCTGAACACATTGCAGGATTGAGAGTTAGATATCCTTTGAAGCGGCAACAATCCTGACACGCTTTCCACCCCTCGACATCTTGGCGGACATGGATGACAAGATTTACCTGCAAAGTCGGGCATTTCTCCCAACGAGAAAATAACGATGAGCCAAGTCTTCTGCGAAAGCAGGCACATAGACAGGCTTGGACTGAATGGCGCCAACGTCTGGAGGAGAAGCATGCAGGTCAAAGAGCTGTTGGAACAATTCTGCCCAATTTTGACGCCTGGATGGGAGGGTAGTGTTACGTTCCGACTGTCACCGCGCATGGCTGCTTTGGTGAGCATTTGTGTCGGATTGGACGGGAAGAAAAACCCCATTGCTACCACTGTGATGGAGATAAGGACGACGCTCAGGACACCCTTGAAGCGTCTCCTGCATGGGAATATGAGCGTTCCGCCTTGGTTAGCCAAATTGGGGTTAACTTCGCTCCGTCTGCAATTGTAGCAAAGATGCTGGCGGAGAAGACAGACTGGAAGGCAGTGGTCTCCTTCTGTGAAGCCGTCATGGTAAAGAAAGAGGCCCTTGAGCGCACTCGGGAGATTGTTGACAAGATAATAATTCCTAGGTACCTTTAAATTCAACAATGTTTTAACCGCCCATTTCAGTAAACTTCATTACTCAGGCACGATTAGAAACAAATTAGTAAAAACAAATCTTCAATTTAATGCATTTAGCCTGGAGCTATTATTTTCAGTTCTAGGTGGTTAGGTCATTTAACCTGGAGCAAGAATTAACAAACCTAGGCGGATAAGTCAGTTAGCCAGGAGCAAAAAATACTAATTGGAGGCGGTTAAATCATTTAGCCTGGAACAAAAAATAAAATAAAAGGGTTATTTTGTATTAAACGACATCTAACTTCGTTAATAATAGGAATATCAGAAAAAAACCTAATCAGATTATGCAGACTATGTAACCTTATCAATAAATATCCATCTTTTTCTAAAATTTTACAAATTGCGGAAGTTATGAATTTTTTTTCAAAAATCAAAACTTTAAACTGCTCTGGTGTAAAGTTTACAAAATGTCGCTTAATACAAATAGCCCGGGAACCGTCGATATTAATTCATTGGATTTTATAATAATCTAAATTTTTTATAAGAATATATTAATTTATGATTTTAAACTTTTTTATAATTATTTTTGCTAACCAAATTCTACATTTTAAGTGTTGAAAAAACATTTTGTGTTGAGTAATCGCAAAAATGAATTAAAAGAACTGTAATTTTACTCTAAATGCAGCTGCTGTCTGGTCCTATATAAACAAAAGTAGTCTTTAGTAGTTGGTAATATATTATTAATTAATTGTTAATAGTGTGTATTTTTGTATTAAAGACTTTTAGATAATTTTAAGTCATGAAGAATTGGTAATAAAAATTGTTGAATGTGTTAAATAGTCTATTGTGCGATGTGTGTTCAATTCAATTTATTTATTACAAGGTTATAAGGGTTAAAAATAAATAAATTGAATTAATTGGGGGGCAGTTATTGACTCAACGTTGAGAGTATAATTATGTATGAAACATAAGGCATCTTAATCTTATCCTATTATGTTCGTGTGAGATTCCTATAGTGTTTGCGTTTATTTATACATATAATATTGTCGCGTCGTCAGGATAATGGGGTTCGTGAAAACACCAGTTGGTTCCGCAAGTACTTTATTGAACGTCCACACAACAAATCACCACTCTTTAAATACAGCAAAACACGTATACACACTTTCACAGAACGCACTTAATTAACTCACTCACTTAGTCGCAGTAGTATCACTTGTTATCGCCTGGATAGTTCGCTCCGATCGCTGATTAAAGACTGACTCTCTGAATGCCCGCCACGCATCTATTTATACCCGACTACAGATATACTAGAGGTTTCTGGAATGATCCTGAACAATAAAGACTAGAGTAGAATGTACTAAAGTTGTAAACAACTATAGACTAACCATGCTATTTTGAACCTTAACACATTAGGCATAGGGTTGAGATTCTATTACAAGGCATGTATATAACTGTCAGCGACGGGCGGTCGTGTGATTTATGGCCGGCTATGTACCTACTTATGTATTTCCCGATTCTTCCGACTGTCTTATGTAACACTGCCCCCCTCTTAATCATGCTCGTCCCGAGCATTATTCGACCCATGAAAAGGTGCCAATCTGTCGATGTGCACAATCTTCGGTTGCCTTCTGTCTGCTTGCTTAATGCGATAGGTGACATCGTTGATCTTCGTGATCACCTTATATGGGCCTTCCCATCGGGCTTGAAGCTTCGGCGATTTTCCCTTTTTCCTCAGGGGGTTGTGTAGCCAGACGTAGTCTCCTTCCTCAAAACCATGTGTCTTTGCGTTGCGGTCATAGCGGGTTTTCATCCTTGCGCTGGACGCCAGGCTGTTCTGTCGCACCAGGTCATGGGTTTCGTCCATCCGCCTTTGCAAATCGGCTACGTACTCAACCGTCGCTTTCGGGGCATCAGGTGGAGTGCCGGTCAACAAATCCACCGGCAGACGTACCTCTCTTCCGAAATTGACCTTGGCGGGGGTAAACCCAGTAGACTCATGTACCGCCGAGCGATAGGACATTAGAAACAGTGGTATGTACCGATCCCAATCTCGTTGATGAGACTCGACGACTTTGGCCAAGTGGTTTTCCAACGTTTGGTTGAATCTCTCGACCATGCCGTCAGATTGCGGGTGCGCTGGGGTGGTACGTGTCTTGTTTATTCCCAGAAGATTACACATTTCTTGGAATAAAGTTGACTCAAAGTTTCTACCCTGGTCGCTGTGCAGTTCTAAAGGCACGCCAAAACGACACACTACTTCCTGAACCAGCTTCTGGGCAACAGTCTTTGCTTCCTGGTTCGGGGTAGCAAACACCTCAGGCCATTTGGTGAAATAATCCTGAACCACAACTATGAATCGGTTCCCGTCCTCGGTTTGGGGAAATGGCCCAGCCACGTCTATGGCTATTCTTTCCCAGGGAGCTCCTACATTGTACAACTGCAGCTTCCCTCTAGATCTTGTTTGAGGTCCTTTTACTGAAGCGCATGCTGTACACTTTCTACACCATTCTTCGATGTCCTCACGGCAGCGTACCCAATAAAAACGTTCTCGTACCTTTACGAGTGTTTTCTTCACGCCCAGATGTCCACCGGATGCACCGTCGTGTACCAGCTTCAGTAGTGAGGCTACCTTGCTCTTCGGAATAACCATCTGCAGAATGTGTTCCTTTCCGTGGGGTGACTCCCATTTTCTATACAGCACGCCATTTTCCACCATGAGGCTGTCCCACTGGGCCCAGTATGCTTTAGTGACAGGGCTCGAAGCCGATACGTCACTCCACTGTGGTTTTTGTCCTCTGGCTTTCCAGTCCATGATCAGGCTAAGGTCCTTGTCTTGCTTCTGATCTTGGCTTATTTGTTCCTTACTCCAGGATTCGTCCAAGTCCTGCGTCCTTATGATCTTTACCACTTCCTTCGATTCATGCTTCAAGCAGTGCTTGCAGTTCTCGGGGCACGGTCGTCGTGACAGAGCATCTGCGTTTGCGTGAGCCTTCCCGCTACGATGTTCGATAGTGAAGTGGAACTCTTGAAGCTGTTCAATCCATCTCGCAACTTGTCCTTCAGGGTTCTTGAATTGGAGAAGCCACTTAAGAGCTGCATGGTCTGTGCGTATTGTGAATTCTCTGCCCAGCAAGTACTTGTTGAAGTGCTGTAAGGTCTTCACTACAGCAAGCAGCTCACGACGAGTAACGCAGTAATTTCTTTCCGGCTTCGACAAAGACTTGCTGAAGTACGCGATGACCACTTGTCGACCATCTTGCTCTTGTGGTATCCACTACAAATCTCCCATCTCTTCTAGGGTATCCCAAAATCGGAGCTGAACAGAGAAGCTTCTTCAGCTGAGTAAACGCACTCTCGCAATTTTGGTCCCAGATAAAATTTCTCTTTTCCTCTGTGGTAACAAGGCTGTTCCCATCACAAGCCTGTGATACTTGGAATGTTGGGGCTCGACGAAGTCCAGCCAGTGCCCGCCACGCGGCCCTGGCGCCATTTAGTTCCTGAGTGTCGACCTGGGTAGCCGTCGACACCAACCTATGTCTTTTCTGAGCCCGGCAGCTGATCTGTATATGACCTCGTTCACCGCACCCATAGCATACGGGTCCACTACGAGGTTGTATTGCAGCAACTACTTCTCGAACTCTATGAGTTCTATAGTCATTGCGAACTGCCTCCACTTCGAGTGCATGCGCAAGAGCGGTCTTCATGGTAGTGTGGTGACCCAAACGCACTGCAGCTCTCACCTCTGGATCTCTTATCCCGTTCGTGAACGCCTCCAGAATTTTCTCTTCAACGGGTGTTGAGCTTGATGCGTAGGCACGGCGTACCAGCAGCCCTATCTCCGTAGCCCACTGTTGCAAATTTTCGTTGGGCTTCTGCACTCGGTCTTTTAGTTGCGCCCGGTATACATGCTCCAAGTGCTTGTCTCCGTAACGGGCATCAAGAGCCTCAAATAGCGATTCTAGTGTCCTCTCATTCGCTGGCACGTTTTCTAAGATGCGTGCGGCATCTCCTCGAAGAGCAAGAGTAAGCGCCATGAGGCTCTGCTCTTCTTCCCAACCATTACCTTTAGCAATCATTGCAAATTGCTCTTTGAATGCTATCCACGATGTAGAGCCGTCGAAACTGGGGACTTTCAGTTTTGGACCTCCAGCAGTAATTGTAGGTGTAACGGAGGTGCCTACAGTCATGGTCTTCCGCAGCTTCCCCTCCAGTTCCTCGAACTTCTTTTCATGATCTACGAGGATAACCTTCTGGAGCTCTTTAAACTTCCGCTCATAGGCGCTAAAGGTTGCAGCATGATCTTGCGTTTGCGTCTTTAGGATCTCGACGTCTTCCTTCACGTGCTCCAACACTCCCTGGAAACCTTCGAGCTTCGTGTTGATTGTCTCCTGTAATAAGGTGGTGGCTTTGTGCTGGCTCTCTTGCAATCTTTCTTGTAACTGGACCGTGGCTTCTTGCAACTGGACAGTGGCTTCGCGTTGGCTCTTTTGCAATTTTTCTTGCATGGCCTGCATAGCACCGAGCAAGGCCTGTATATCAAAGCCGCCTGTATTACTCATCGTACCAGCTGGTACGGGTGCGGTCGCAGCGGCCGGCGCTGTTGAAGGTGCCGCAGTCGACACGAGTGCAGGTGTAGGTGCCGCGGTCGTCACTGTTGTCAAGCGCTCTCGCTGAGGCGACTCCATCCGCGATGCATCCAGAGCCGTCTGACGTCGAGTTCGCACTCCTTCTTCACTTTGCGGTACGACTGGCATCCCACTTCTGACACCAATTGTCGCGTCGTCAGGATAATGGGGTTCGTGAAAACACCAGTTGGTTCCGCAAGTACTTTATTGAACGTCCACACAACAAATCACCACTCTTTAAATACAGCAAAACACGTATACACACTTTCACAGAACGCACTTAATTAACTCACTCACTTAGTCGCAGTAGTATCACTTGTTATCGCCTGGATAGTTCGCTCCGATCGCTGATTAAAGACTGACTCTCTGAATGCCCGCCACGCATCTATTTATACCCGACTACAGATATACTAGAGGTTTCTGGAATGATCCTGAACAATAAAGACTAGAGTAGAATGTACTAAAGTTGTAAACAACTATAGACTAACCATGCTATTTTGAACCTTAACACATTAGGCATAGGGTTGAGATTCTATTACAAGGCATGTATATAACTGTCAGCGACGGGCGGTCGTGTGATTTATGGCCGGCTATGTACCTACTTATGTATTTCCCGATTCTTCCGACTGTCTTATGTAACAATATTTTAAAACTTATATGTATTTTAAAAGTTAAGACTATTTTTGTGCGGTACCTTGACTATTGCTAATTTGTTTTTATCTTAATGATTTATTCAATTATTTCTATTCTTAGAGTAAATACCGCCTAAATATTTTTTTATAAAAATCGGATTTTGTGCATTTTTGTGCCTAAAACTATGAATGACTTGATTTGATTTATTTTTTCTTAAGTCAATTAACGATCCTAGTGGACAATCTCTCGTGGGGTTATCCATACCTATTAGTATGTTTTTAAAAGAGGCGTTTACTAAAAATAAGATGGGTTAAGTTGAATGGACTTTGCATTAATTGATTAATCAAGGTTCCGCTCTCACTTTGTCGGGCATTTATGTAATGTATGTAGTTTTTATAGTCGTAATTTATTGGGTAAACAAGTCCTATGCGTTCCATACTTATATGTTTATTAAAACTGTGTAAAACATATCACTAGTTGTATTGAGGCACTGATGGAAATATAATAATTTTTATAGAATCAAAATTTTGTTTCATTGTAATATTTAAAAGATTATTGTCGTAACAAGGTATTAAAGTAGGTATGTTTGGTTGGTAGATTAAAAGGGTACCTAGATAGAAATAATTAAAACAAAGCATTAGTTTTAATATTTTTATTACATATTCCATTAGAATACTTTCTATATTTATTATTGTACATGCTTACATCGTCTCAGCACGCACATCCTGAACTATGGAGTCCCGTCGGACTTGACTATCTATACACAGAGTATTGGGGTCTACGCACCGTATCTACAATAGTACAAATTAAATTCAGCACGAGGATCTACGTGTAAATGCCTTGACCGCACCAGTGAAGCCCTCTAAAAGTCTATAGAAGCTTAAACTGTCTATGGTAAGTTGATGGTATACTAGACGAATACTCGTTAATCGATCTTGTACTCGACAAGTGTTAGTTTAAATGAAAATGAATATCGGTATGCTTAATTTATTTGAAATTTCATAAAAATATATTACAACTAAATTTATGGCAGGATGTTATAGAAACTAGTTTCAATTTCTTTTTTAGCAAATCTGATGGTAATAAAAAATAAGTAAAATTTTACTTAATCGATCAGCGAAATATTCATTGTTTCTACATCCTCAAACTGCGACGTTTCATTTATATTACATTATCACTGTATTCTAAAACCTTAACGACTTAACGTTATAAATAATCCAAGCGTAAAGATATGTACAATATTTTTTACACGATACAATTTTAAGTACCTATTTACAAATTAGAATTCTTTATACACCATAAAAAAGATAACTATACGCTCTAGTAAATATCACCGCGAAACGAATTACTACATTCACAATAGATAATAATAATATATACCGTTACATTAATTATCATAAATAAAAAATACATCTTATAGTCACTAAATAAAGAATAAGACGTATTACATTACAATGTATTGCTTCGTTTACTCACATTTTGAAAAATATCACCAAATAATGGGCCAATGGTGGTGACCCCGGGGAGCGTCCGTTATAATTCATCATTCCCATTTATCATTCCCGATTTAATTTCTCTTGTAAAAATATCGTCGCCCTCTCATCTCTCACTCAGTCAACTAGCATCCAATAGATTAGTACACTAACACGAAATAGACACCACAATTTAAATGAAACACATTTATGGACATATACATATTATAATAATACACTATATTACTACTTTAATTACAATTTTCCTTCTCACTGACTTACATTTACATATAAAAAACATAAACTTACTGATTACATACTTAGATGTGGTCAATGGCACCATAGAATTTCATTTCACTTATTAAAATATAAATTGATTGTATTAATATAAACGTTTAAAAATACTACTATTCTACAAAAAAAAATAGACTAGATCATTTAACTTCTGAAACATTAAATTAAACAAATTGTAAACTGTAACAAACAAATTCATTGTTATAAAAAAGTAAATGCATTATAAAATTTCTGATCACAAAACTCACAAAATAATTACTCATTCAGCACACGACACGTGTTTAATATTTTCGCGCCAACGACCACAGATAAAAAAAGCTTACGATCAAAATTGAGTATTATGTCGTTCAGTCTCTAGAAATGCAGGCTACGGCAAGTCAGCGAGAAGGCCTCACCTAACCAGATATTGTAAATCTACTTCTTGATTATTGCACAACACATGCCGAGTGTACGTATCAACGTTTCATTTACTTTAATTCATTTATTTGTCTATTAGTTTCACGAGGCCTTAACATGGGGTAGGAGCTATAAGAACTCTTGTCGCACTGAAGATAGGAATTCTATTAGGCCTTTCACAAACCATTCAGACTACTAAAAATAAAATTCAAAAACAATCACACAGGAATAGACAGGGAACTACAAGTGAAGAGAGGATTAATATATATTTTTTGTAAATTTTAGAACTTGTACGTATATTTGTTAACATTAGCGAGTCTGAATTGTGTGAAGGATCTTTTATTCTAATTGAAAATCTTACCATCAAGCTAGTCAGCAGAATAGTATTTTATTTAGAGAGAAGATTAAAGACCTTCGTACTGTAAAAATATCTAGGATAGTTTAATACAAAATGGCAATTTATAGGGTGACAGCTATGAAACGAATACACGGGATTAATAAATATGTAATTACGCATAGTAGGATAACATATAAAAATTATTGCTTATTCATATAGTAAATAGTATTGCGAAGTAAAAAGACCTTAGGTCTAACGTTACAAAGAAAAACCTACACGAATAAAGAATTACGTATTTACAGATATCTAAATGGATAGAACGAAATATTTGGCTAAAATATTATAGGAATACATGATTTTTGTGGAAATTAATCTAAGCAATTTGTGTATAGGATTAAAGTCGATAAAATTGTAAATAAATATCAAAATCGATTAGAAAATTGTGATGGTTGAGAATTAAGGTTTCGCAATTATTATGCTCAGTTCGTATCATAAGCTTCTCGATTAACGTTCCTTACGATTCGTTACCCTGTGATGAGTTGCTCGAAGAGATTCGACTTTTTATTATGCAAAGGACAAAACAACAATAAAACAAGATTCGGTCGCTTAGGTACGGGAAGCGAAAGTATGTTTCATCCGTCCATCCGCCGGAGCCCTCGCACCGATCGGACATCACTTCAACGGTCCCTCAATCGCACGCATCGGATCACCCGAGCTAGTCGGTATATTTAAAAAGTCTCGCGCGGTGACAGGTGTCAGGTGGCAGGTGACAGATGACAGGTGTCAGGTGTCAGACGGTGGCTAGGGCGCGAGTCACGAGCGGTGTCGCGAGCGGCCGCTGCGGCGTCGCTTGCGGCGGCCGTCGCGCACGAACACGATGTTGGCGGGGTCGTCCGCCAGCGCCGGATAGCGCGCCACCGAGTGCACGTCGCGCGCGGCCCACCCGTCCACCACGCCGTGCGATATCAGCTCCTCCTGATAATCAAACAAATAATTTATTTGCAACATAAGTAATACTATGAAATGTGATAATCTATCCAGGGTTTTGTACACCGTCGAACGCAGCGCCACATTCCCCTTTGATATTATGGTTGTTGATGTCGTTTTGACGTTTCAAAGAAGAGATATTTATGTAGCCATATCAAAGAAGAATGTAGCGCATTGGAGGTGGCGTCATTCGTCACGAGATGGCGCCACTGAATCCTGAATTACCCTATCGAAGTTTTCTACAATCGGAGCACGGTCGCTCCCCAAGCATGATCACCTAGACGGGAGATCTCCCTTTGCTAAAAATGCTTACGTTTTCCATGGTACACTTAGTAAAAATTATATCAAACCCTACCTTTTCCTCTTCAGTCCAGCTGCCGCGGCCCTCCCAGCCGGCAGCGACTAGCGCCTTCTCGCGCTCCCAAGCCCTTGCTGCGGCGCGTTTGTGTGCGTGCTTCAGCAGCTTCAGGCGCTCGGCCGCGGGCTCCACGCCGTAGCGCAGCACGATCACTGCTTGCGCGGAACCCTTGCCCACCGCGTGGACGCGCACCTGGAAGGTGAATTACGAATGTTAATAAGCAGCTGCCAGCAATTTGTGTTACCAGTGGGGGCCTAGGAGCCGAGACATGGTCCTTAATGCGAGCTTGTTTCATAAGATCAGAGTCGCTCAGAGGGTGATGTGGAGCGCTATGTTTGCTTTTTCTCTACGCAACAGAGTCCGTAAAAATGAAACCCATAAACGAACCGACATAGCTCACAAAGCAGCAAACTGAAGTGACAATGGACTGGCCACATCGTTCGAAGGACCTAAACGTCTCTTATAAATAAAAGTAATAATACAAAATTATTACAGACCGCTTTCACATGAAGAACACAGCGTAAAACCGTTGATTTCAGAGGGCCCAGGACTGTGCGGATTGGCGCTGATTAGGGGGTTAACAAATAAATACAAAGGGACTATAAAGTAAGCAGAAGAATTTAAATGCAAGACGCGGGGACATTTGAAAAGATATGAAAACATTCTTACCTCCAATCCTTGATCGTTTGTTTCATCTTGCGATACATTGAATTTGCCAGAAAGCCGCCTTAGCTCCTCCATATCATCGCGGATCTTCAAGGAATTGTCCTTCACGAAGTAGAATACGTCCTGATCGTGAATACTGAAGTGCACGTCTAAGAAATAGGAGTTATTGAACACTGTCGTGATAACGTCCTCCACTACACTATTAGCGCCATCAGCCACGCTTATGTAGGCCTTGCCGTCGACCCTAGAGATCAACACTCCTTCGCCAAACACGCCACGCTTATAAGACACTCTGGGTAACAGATTTCTTGTAATCGGCTCCATCTTTAATAGCGGGGTAGGCACAAATTCGATGTCGGAGAGTTTGTCGTTCACCTGAAAACAAAACAATCAAAGGTTAGTTTTTTCACCGACGATAATCACCACATATAATTTCTATGTACATTTACATACCTTGTCTATAATGCAATGGAGACCTGACATCACACCGAAATCGGGCGCCAGCTGTTGTCTTATAAGAGTGTTCATCGGCTGGAATATCATGTCAGTGATATATTTAGCTCCCATCATCTTGTGCAAGTCGTAGCCGTAGAGTTGCAGCCAGCTGGCTAAACTAGTCATGTAAGGTACGTCTTGGTTCTTATTTATAGGGTCGTTATTCCTAAATCTGTAGATGAAGATGTCGGTTGGTAGACTCAGCTTGGTAGCTAAATGTTCCCATCTAGGCGTCATCCACTGTCCCACCACAGGATCGTATAATCGATTGTCCAAATACACCAAGTTTGTGTTCGAGTCTAAAATACCTCCGTGGAAGTCAACAGGTAGGTAGAAACTCGGGTTAGTGTCTTTGACTATTTTGCCGAAAGGACTGCGTTTGATTTCTTTAATGATCTCCCCGTTCACGTCGAACACGACGAGCGGTGATCCATTGTGGTCGGTAGCTACGTAGAAGCGTTGGTCTTCAGTCTCGATACACGTTAAGAAATCTTTCTGGTCATAAAGGAATCGTACCGTTTTCTCTGCCTTGGTGAAATGCATGTGCGTGATCAGATTTGGAGTTTGTGGGTTGGTGTAGAAGAATTGGGTGACGTTGTTCTTATCATCTTTCCAGGCCACAAGCCTATTCCTGTCGTCGTAATAGTACCACATCTGGAACTTGTCTCTTTCGAAGGCGTGGACAAATTGACCTCTTGAATTGTATCTGTATTTTTGCTCACCACGCCTTATTACGAAGCCACGACCATCGTAGCTGCTGAATTCAATATCACCGTATTGCACAACTCTGTCACCAATATCGTAACCAAGATAACGTTTCTCTCCATGTTCAATGATACCAACGATGTTGCCGTTCTCATCGTAAACGTATTTCCAGTCGTCTTCTGATCCAACCACTTCCATAAGATGGCCATCGTAGTTGTAACTGATTCTTTCGTTTGATGAGGTGTCGCCAATCATCATCTTCTTAGCTTTTATTCGATTCCGTACGTCGTAGTCGAGTTCGAGCCGGAATACATCGAAAGACTTTATGTTCATAAGAACAGTCTTGATTCTGCCATGATCGTCGTAGTCTGTTATCGTGAAATATTGTTTGCTTGTGTCCTGCATAACGGACCGATTGAAAGTATTTCTATAGATTCTTAAATCACTAATGCCTTCAAGGATTCCGAGATTCTGATTGTACTTTAGTCTGAGCTGGGGCATTTCTTTGCTATTGATATTAACATCAATCATAGAAAGCCTAGCATTACCGTCATATTGGTATTTGAAGTGCGCATTGTTTAGACCGCTCTTCGAATTGAATTTCATCTTTTCGTCTTTCAGAATACCAGCATGATACTTATAATCTTGCTTGAGTTCGTAATCGGGGTCGGTGATTTCTACATTTTTCACAAGATGAGTATTTTCATGATAAACGTATCGGATCGCAGACGCGCCGGCCAGTATTGTCTCCAATTTCCCGGTTCCATCATAAACATAGAGAATTTTTCCAGATTGGTGTGGGTAAATCTTTGCCAAAACATGACCGTCATCATTGTACAAAATTTCATAGGGGTGCCTGTTCATCGGAGAAAAGTATTGGTATTTGAAGTAACCTAATGACGTCATGAGAGCGAACGTATGAATATGTCCTCTCGGCGTTGTCAGGTTTTGGAGCGCACCGGAGTCATCGTAGTCAAGCAAGTAGTCACTGCCCCTCGGAGTAGTCACTTTCAAAGGTAAGCTCGTAAACATATCTCTGAACGAATATGCTAGAGAGGAACCATCACCGTAGCGAATTTCGTGCAATCTTCCGGCTCTGTCGTAGTTGTATGTTTCATTCAACTCGCCCCATCTCCAGCTGGTCAGTCTGTTGAATCTGTCATATTCAAGTTCGACTTCAGCGAATATGCCGCTTCTCGGTCCCCACTTCACCGGTCTCGCCGTCCTGTCGTAAGTGACGTTCAGTAGCTCCACTTTATCGTCCATAAACACGGCTACAGTCGAAGTATCTCGGTCGTACTCTAACGTTAGTAGATTTTCACCATTCACTCGGAGTTTACGACCTATTTGTGCGACCGCCTTGCTGCTCTTTCCTTTATTTGATTGCAGTCGTCGGAGGAAGTATCGCCATTCGAATCGATTCGCTAAGTCACCGCCGACTTCTGTTCTTTGCTTGGCTGGCACTGGGTAACTTTCACCTAAAATAGGGTCGATTTCACTGAGAATGGTATAAGGCACCGTATCCGTAGACATAATGTGACCCCACGGCATGCTTGAGGAAATACTACCGTCAGTGGAAATTATAGTTTTCTTTTCAGCTTCTCCAACTTTCGTGGTTACTGTAGATCCCTTGATGAGTATTGAAATGGGTTTCCTGTTGTTTTCGCTTACACGGACAGTTGCGCCTTTCAGGCTGAGATCGAACATTAAGTTAATGATTCTACCCGTGGGTGTAACGGCTGATGTCAGTCTGCCGAATTCATCATACTTGTAGATGTAACTTCTACCAGTACTGTCATATTTAGCCTTCAATAAACCTGTCGTTCCATGATAATCGAATGTAACGTTGAAGTTGTCTGGTGTTCGCAGTTCTTGTAACATCTTCACCCGAGACATTTTCAGTCTACATTTCTGGCCCTTTGTGTTTTCTATAGAGTTAACGAGGCTGGAATAATCGCGAAGCATGAATACTTTGTTTCCGGCAGCATCTGTGACAGTACTGAGTTTTCCATTGCTTGTGTTCACAGTGTATGTGAAAACGTAGTTGTTTTCGCCGGTCAGGATATTCTTAGTCATGACGTGTTGACCGAACCTGTTGAATATGTAAGTTTCTTGCGTGTCTGGTGAATAAATTTCATACTCTCTGGCGCCACTTGCATCTGGAATACTCGCCATGACAGACCGGATCCTGTAGTTTGCTTGATCCGCGATGTGGACGATTCCATCGGGGCTAACGATAACAGCGGAGATAGTGTTAAACTTGGAGTTCGAAGCAAGGAAGTGATCAGCCTCGAAGCAGTCACAACCACGTTCCAAACAGTTGCACTTGGACTCAGCGCCAGCATAGAGGGAAATCTTCCCATCGGTTGTTATGAGGCGGACTCGATTAATTCTTTGGGAGTCACTTTCAGCTACGTATAAATCTCCAGCGGCACCAAACGCTATGCTTTGCGGCATTACTAGGGTAGCGTATGTGGCCAATTCCATGTCGAATCCAGTCAACGGCGACGGGCAATGAAGAGGACGTCCAGCAATCACTTTAACTCTACCATCGGGTGCCATTTGTAGGATCATGTGGTCGTCTATAATATGCAAACTGTTGTCCAGAGGATTGATGGCCAGTTCTGTGGGCCAACGGAGGTGGACTTCTTCGACGCTCAATGTCCCTTCGCATGGAATAGGTTTCCAGTGGGCTCTGTGCATGTGGTTTCCGATAACAGTCGTGATGATACCGTCCCGGTCGACCATGCGAATGTTTGTTCCATCAGCGAAGTATACAACATTGTCTATTGACACGGCGACTCCTTTAGGATAGGCGAGTTTGGCGTCTCTGGCTAATGCACCGTCGCCACAATGGGCTTCGTCTCCTGGCAGACATCTTTCACCAGAGCCAACAACAGTCTCCCAGTTGTGTTCGGGATCGCTGTAGTCGTCTGTGTTGCGCACTTTGATGATTTGATGAGACTCAGGGTCCGAAATGTAGAGGGTGCCGTCGAGGGGAGACAGAGCCATGTGGTAGCGGTACGAAACCCTGGTTGCACTGAAAGAAACAAATAACCTTAGGTAATTTTAAAACAATATGCAGTAAAGAAAATAAATTATTCAAATTGCCGCCTATAACGTGGTTTTTATACGTAAATAAGTAACAGCAATAAAAACTAAGTTCAAAACGGCACGCTGGTGTAATTTGCAGCGTGGAATTTTACAACTTTAAAGAATTAATCCGTTAGTTATAGCTGAATAATTGTAGACGCAATGCAAACAGCGATTTATTTAGCCACACCAGTGATTCTTCAGGCAAAAGGAGTAAAGAAGTAAAAGTATGAACACTGGAGACCCGAAAAAGACAGCCGGCAACGTTGGATTTAAAGGGCCCAGATCAGGCGGAGTGACTGTGATTAGGTGATGCCCATGTCCAGCCGTGGATTATATGGGACTGGAAAAAATGCGAAAACTGAACCCCACGTTCTTATCGGTACTGTCTTTGTGGACAAGGTTGAAGTCTTCCACGAATATGGATACATAGCGGGTGGCGGCGGAGTCACCATCGCACAATGGGTCTCCAATTTTCATAGCAGATAGCTGATCAAACTTCTGTGCGCAAATGTTCAAACTTACTTAAATATGACAACAGTTCGAACAAGATCCGTCGGTGCTGATTTTGCGGATTCATTAGAAGTGGTGGCGATTGCGACCCGGGCTTAACATTCTATACACACGCGTCTAGGAGGTAGATAGGAGGAATGCATGCTTACTTTAATTTGACAACAGTGCGAACTGTCCCATCGGTGCTGATTTTGCGAACGAGGTTGAAGTCGCCAACGAATATGGAGCCATCAGGGGCAGCTGCCAGTGCGACAGGAGCCAACAGTCTCTGTCGTACTGCGGGACCGGAACATTCAGTGCCGCACTCCAGCGCGCGTTGCCGACCGTCGCCCATGGCCGAGATGATGAGGCGAGGCTTATGCTTCAGGTAGATGTTGGTTCCGTCGCCCTTTTGCAGGATACCTGTTGGATAAATGTTGGATTGTAGTTGTTGAATGAGATATCGAAGCGCGGGTAGCGGCACGATACCTACAGTAAATAGAATGCACGCCTCACATTATATGCTGACCATGTGTGACGACGAAAGAAGCGAATAAAGCAATCGATAGAATACGTGACACGCGTCATGTCGAGACTGGCCAATCGGAAGTCGTATCCTCAAACGCGCTATCAAAGTTTCATAGAATCTGAGCATATATACAATTGGACTAAAGTTAGCATTCGGACTGCGGTACCTACCCCCTGGCAGTGAAATTGGCTGGCGGGAGATCTCCCCTTTATCTCCAAATACGCATTCACCCGCCTGGTCGCGCATCACCTGGATGGGTGATGGCTAGTGGCGAATCCGTGCTTCGAAAGGGCGGAATATTTCGGAAGCACACAATCATTTACTGTTCATGTCATAATCTGCGTCACATATCACCGAAAAGGCATTTTTCTTGTACATTGTAATTAATTAAAAGTCAAAGTACCCAGGTATTGTTCAGTAGAAGTAAACATAGATGCTTTGGATGAGCTTACCTTCATGGAAGTTGTATCGATGGTGGATATCCAGATTCCATCCGCCCACATCAGAAATGCTCATGTCATGCCCACTCAGCTTCGTGGTCTGCACGTTCCAAATTATGTCCTTGCAATCGGTGTATTGGTACCCAACTTTGACCAGCGCCGTCGTCACTCCATACACCCTCTGTCTGTACACGTTCAGTCTATTCCAGGGGTACGTAAACTTGATGACCGGATCAGCTTCGAAAACTTTCTCGAACAAAATCCCTTCGATGGTGATCCGAAGATGGATAAGTGCCAAGGTAGGAGGAACTTTTTCTGGTGTCAGCTGCAACTGAATAGTGGAGAGGTAGCCGGCCGCTCGGGAGCTGTGGTATACGAGGTTCAAACCCGTGCCTGGTATTTGAAGGCTTTCTTGGACAACCTGAAATGTAATGATCAATTAGAATTCCAGGTTTAGCCGATAATTTTACTACAATTTATTATATACTCCACGTTTTAAGTGCTAGCGAAAGTATGTAAAAATAGTGGCGACCATAACAAGGAATTAATTCCATATGAACCTATGGTACGTACTCGTAAACTACGTAACTTCTTTACTTAATACGTATTTACGTATAGGTACTTCTAAATATCGTTAAATGTATTAATAACTTTTTGGGTTTGACAGGATGAATATCCGGTATCGAGCATTGACTTATAATTGAAATACGACATTCGATATTGATATGAGGAAAATTATATGGATTAAGAAATTAGTAAAATAAAATAAAGAACAGAAGACAATAATAACCCAAACGTAATATAACACTTAATAAAAAATTTATGATCTTTCAACACAGACTACTCAGCATTTGCTTGAATTATATAGCTAGTCCAGTTTACCTGTGATTCAGCCAAGATAGCGCTCTTGTCTGGACAAGCGCCTTGGAAGCCGTGCTTCCACGTGGCCAACACTACTGGTTTCATTGCGTCATAGTCGTGAGCTAGACACGCCTGTGGAGGCCCCATGCCACCCTTGTCATCAGACGTCGTCATAACCACCTCATTGATGATTACCACCTGAAAATTTATGATAAAATAATGATTAAAGATAAAGGGAGTAGGTAAGGTAAGTACGGTGTATTGTAATTGGTATTTCGAAATTTAAAAAAGGAGTCGCAAACGGGCATACACCTGATGTTAAGTGGCCAAACAGTGGTAAATTAAAAAAGAAATCCAATTTGCTTACTAAGTATCTACCACCTATAAAATGTAGGTTATGTAACTTTCTGAGAATATGAAAGTACCAATCCACGCCGCAGTGCGAATAGAAATTAATTTAAAACAAACAACGAATGTAATAATGACAAAATTAAAATTTCGCGCAATAAAAATCCCCTGAGAACTTCATCAACTCTAAGCAAAATTAAGAGCTGAAATACCTAATGCCTCTTTGATCGTCGTTTCGCATGTTCCACAGGAAAGCGAAAAAAAAATTAAATTGCTTCATACGAACTTCGGTCGTCAAAGTTGTTTGAATTATTAACGTCTACATCGAGTGTGAAAGGCTGCCTTATGCGATATTCAGAGGTTTTGACCTATAAAATTTACATTAAAGACCGTCGATTCATATACGAATACCTCCGTTGAAAGGTTTACAGAATGCGTTATAAAATTTATAGGTTCATTTCAGGTATTGTAAATAGAACCCTATTTAAGGAATAAATCCACTTGATGCGAAAATATTGCATAAAATACAGGACGTTACTATACTAATCCGGTCCTACTGGGTTTAAAGTGTGTTTTGTTACGTATGATAAATTATTATAATAATAAAAAGGTACAACAAAATCGGAATTGTATGATAAAACCTGAAATGTGTAATACTGTGCCCAGAATAAAAACTTACCATCAAAGTACATTATGTCCTACTTTTTTACGTGTGCCTTTAGTATGAGAATGCAGACTGACATAATGATATACTAATGACAATTGACCGTACCAATACTTTGAGGAAAGTGTTCATGCTTACGGCACTGATGCCATTCAATTATGTTTTAAAAGATACCAACCTCATTCCACGGCACGAAGACGACTTGCGTAGACCGTTTGAAGGGAGCTCTTCCAAAGTGCAACGTCACAGCACCCCCTCCGTTCACCAACAGATCGAACCATCCATCTTCTCTTGTCAACGTGAAACCCTCCAAAGGCGTCGAAGTGGACACTCTCACCCCAACTAACCCAGATCCCAATGACGTCACTACTCGTCCTCTTATGACAGCTGATCGGCTGGAATTAGACAATGGCGATGATGACGACTCTGCCTAGCGATTTGAATGCATCGTGACTGATTTCGGAGGCTACATGAAAGGTATTGTGAAGTGTTCAATATTTACTAAGTGATCTGGTTTTGTAACAAGGAGTTCATAATTCGAGCTTTCTTTAACTACTTCAAATTGTTGCAAGACTAAAATTTTTCACGTTTATGATTTTATGGAAATATACTATTTTAATAAACGGTCTGCAAACCCAAACTTCTAAAGAGTCGTCAAGTACACTAAAAGATACCTCATGATTACTACTTTTCACTCAACGAGCAAATTGATACACTTTAAAATCAACTTCAAAATTTTCTACATTTGCATCAATAATTTCATCAATAGATTGAAATTCCCCAAACTCTACCTACATAAGGTCTACAAATCTTATTATAGTTATATAACATAAACATACATAAAAAGCGTAACACAAGACTCACAGGACAAGATTTAGGTAACTAAACATGAAGACGCATGCACACACGTATAAATATCATACATATAATTTGTTAAATATATACAAATGTATGATAGAATTAAGTGTTAAATATCTAAGTGTAAACGCAACACACTCCTAAATTTGATTCTAAATCTTACCTCGTGTTGAAGTGGTTCCAAAACATACTGCGCAGCGGAAAGACGGGAAATGACAAAGAATGAGTAAGTATCGTTAGATACAATCATGTTAACTTAGAAGAAGAAAGTTCAGAACATGTTAATAACAGCGCATCAGTTATCGATAGGCAACAAAAACATGCAACTCGACTGTTAGCAACCGCTCGGGACTTTCGTACACTTCTGTTTAAAATCAAAAATAAAAGACATAGATTCCTCGAAGATAGGGTGTAAGATAAGAAAACAAAATGTGACACACTTCGATATAAATAAAACATTAGGATTGACTGGGGCACAACATTGCGTATCTTATATAAAATTATTGATTATTTTAAACGAACAGGACAGACAATAATTCGGGACCAGTTGATATTTGTCTGTTCTTTTTTATTAAAGTGCATAGAAGGTTCGAGAAATGATTGCATATCAACTGATTCCTGGTACATCTAACATGACACCGAACACATTCTCACCTTTCGTTGAAGGTCTCCTGTTTGGCGTAATTTTGGAGACTACCTTCGTCGATGAGGAACTTCATTCTTTCGAAGAACGAAGCGGTGATTGCGGGTGGTTGTTTCCTCAATAAGATGTCCGTCGGCTTCGGCGATGACACGCAAAGCTGACTACCTTTACACGCAGCGCTTTGACAGCATTCGGGGTCTTCGCAGTCGATTAAGCCATCTGCATGGAACATAATACATTAATGTTTCCATAGACCAACTTTAGCACTAAATGTAGCTGAAAGGATACATAATACGGGGACCCTGCGTAAAGGTATATTAATTTGGGTGTATGTGCTCTCCCTAGAACCCGACCAATTTTAGTTATTTGGGCGTTAATTGATTCGTCTCAGTTTCGTGCGGGTTTCGGGTTTATTAACTCCAAGAAGAGATAACGTGTCAAATGTTAGTCGCCACGCTCCGTACACCAAAACGGCCAAAACTATTTGCATAAATTTGGAACTGCCAAAACTCGTTTACCGAAATTTGTTTACCAAATATGAAAGCATAATTTATTTTACACGCTGTCGAGTTTATTATGTGTGATAAAATTGTCTGAAACATAAATTACGTTTCATTTTCCTCCTTTTATTCTCACCTTTGTCGTTATCTTTTGAATCGTCACAGATTTGTTCCTTGAGGGTTGTGCAGTCGGGTCCGTCCCATCCATCGAAGCATTTGCACTCCCAATGGCCATCATTGGCGACCCTACACTGGCCGTGTCCAGCGCAGCCTCTCGGACATCCCTCTAGGGTGCAGTGCCTTCCATTCCAGCCAGAGACGCACAAACAAGTGCCATTTTTGCACTGGCCGTGGTCACTACAGCGAGCGTCGCAAAGTTTCGAAGTACAGAACTCTCCAGTCCACCCTGGGTCGCAAACACACGATTCGCCAACGCATCTACCGTGTGACCCACAGTCTATGTCGCAGACTTCTGCAAAGATCAATAAATGGTTGTAATTTTCACATTCCCACTTCCCCACAGAAATTAAAACACAAAGTATTAGCTCTACTTGGAATCGAACCCTTCATGCAATATACAGGCTTAAAATCCCATGAGGGAGTGAAAGTAAGGGGGAAAAAATGTATAATAAATTACCCTTAGAGCAGTCTTCACCAGACCACCGCGCGTGACAAGTGCAAGTTTGCGTATCTACATCGAAGGTGCCGTGGCCCGAACAATCCGGCAGACATTGCAAAGCATCCTTGTCCATGGTCGCGCAGTCTGTTCCCTTCCAGCCTTTCTTACAAACACACGCGCCTTCGATGCAAAACCCGTGACCAGAACACGTTGGGTGCGGGCAGTCCACCTCAGCGCAGAACCTTCCCTTGTATCCTCGAACGCAAGAACACTTTCCATTCACACAATGCCCGTGTCCGTTGCAATCAGGCACTTCGCATTCGTCGTGTCGTAAAGAACACTCCTTGCCTTTCCACCCAGGGTTACATTGGCATTCGCCGTTTATGTATTCACCACGTTGGCTGCACAGTACTGGACATACGCCTGGAACAAATTTGCGTTTTAGAAATTTTGTCAACAGCTAGAATTTAATATAGATCGTTTTTATTATACGTACTTTCACTACAATCGTCCCCTCCAAAGCCCGGTTGGCATTGACAGTGTCCCATGAGACATTCTCCTTTCCCGGAGCAACCATTAGGGCAATTATGGGTCATGTCCTCGGCCACTATCGCTATGAATGAGATTTCCTGCGGATCGCCATCATCGTTGTACAACGATAGAAACCAGTGTCCTTGTTCCATGTAGTGCGTTACTTCCTTCTTTACTGACGGCTGTAAATAAAAAAATGTCATAAATATCTATAGAAAAATCAAAAGTTATGTTTTAATTTCTTTTAAACTTACGTGTGATGCTCTGGTAGTTCTGGCTTTGAATCCACTGAGAACTTCCAAAAAGTGGTATTGCGTGTGCGTGGGTAAGGCGTTTCTCCTTGCGTAAACTCCTATTGATGCTCCTCTCGGGATCAAGTAATCGAATTTAACGTAAGAGGCTTCTGATTGATAGAACTGCATGTTCCAATAACTATATGGAGGGATTTCTTTTGATAATTTTTCACCTAAATTAATTTGTTTAAACGTCGTCCCATCCGGTGGGAACGACTGCGCTGGGAATGTCCTTGCACCTATAACATATAAAATTGTTAGAGTTCCATATTTTTCTCATCTATTTATAACACTTGCAAAATTATCATGCAAAAATGTGATGAAATTTTGTGATCAGACCTACGACCTAAGATTGTGCTTCAACATGTGCTTACACTTAGTCTAAATTGTCTACATAAATTAGCCGAACCAAAGTAAACTACAGTATTTACTATTAAGCGCATGCACTACAGTAGGTACTATAAATACATTCTTTCCACAATCGCCATCGCCACTATCGCCCTTTGATACATGCATGTTAATTTGTTAGGTTTCTTTTCACTAGTTCTTTTATCAAGAACCCCTTTGGAAATGAAGGTCAGTGAGTATTAGTAGTTTGTTATCAAAGTGCTAATTCAGAGACCTCACCTTCCAAAATAAGGATCGGTGGAGGTTTTATTTTTGGACAAACACATTTAGGGGCCTCTGTGATAGAAATCGTTTCAGATTCAGTAGCCGAGCCATCAGTTGTAGAGATGTCAGTTGTTGTTGAATCAAATTGTCGTTCTGTTGTTATAGTTGATTCGTTTTCATCGATTGATTTTGAAGTTATTGTCTTTTCTGTTATAATATCATCAGCTGGAGTTGATGTATAATCATCTGTAGTACTTTCAGTTGGCTCAGAATTAGTAGACGTTTCAGTTTTCACGATATCTTTACTTGTAGTTTTATCTGGATAGTCGTCATAAAAATCATCAGTGGAATTGCTGCTTTCGCAAATTGGACAAGAACACTCACAACTACCACCAAAATCTGTCTGTTGTATTTTTTGTGTCTTTGTTGAAGCCTCAATCGTCACCGGTTTGTTAAAATTTGTGGGTGCGGTCGGTTCTGAATCCATTGGAGTTATTTTAACGGATGGAATTTCATTAGAATCCCCAACTGTTGGAACAGTCACTGTCAATGAATATAAAGGCTTGTAAGAAGAATTTTCTGCATCATCTGATGAAATAGTAAGGTTAATCAAAACATGTTTGGCATTAGGTATTACATCTGGAGCTTTAGATTCCTTAATAATATTTACAGTAGAAGGCTCATCGGTTTCAATTTTCGTCTCAGCTGTTGTGATCGTATTATTAACAACAGAGTTAGTATTAGTTATAGAACTCGGTGACGATTGTGTTACCGGCACAACATGCTCTGTTTCAAGGAGAGGTTTATGTGTGGTAACAAAAGTTGCGTATTCAACTGACGTTGGTTTATTAGTTGGAGGCGTGTCTGTGTCAATGGCTGGTGGCGTGGTTACAAATTTAGGAGGAATTGTTGTTTCAACATTACGAGGCGTCATGTCTCTGTGATAGTAAAACTTTTCAAGGTTATTTTCCAAATCAGTGGACACGTTCGAGGAAATGTGTAATTCTTCGTTGACCTTGTTAAGACTTGTTAGTAGTTTTAAATATTCAAGTTTTTGTATTCCGTATGACAAGATTGATGGAAATCCATCGTTTTGCATATTTTCAAGATCGTAAGCGATGTCGCTGTTTTCACGTTCATTGTTTTTCTTTGGCGTAATGATTTCAGGCGGTGTTTCCAAATTATTTTTTGTTTCCGTTTTATCAACATTCGTTTTAATAACTATATCATCTTTTACAGTTGTTACGACTGTTGTAGTCTCATTATTATTTTGCGTTACGATAAGCGTGGTTGTATTGGTTAGATCACCAGTGTTAGCTTTTATATTACCCACATCGCTGGACACATAAGCATTGTTATTAACAACATTGTCTTCTTCCGTCGAATTAGTTTGGACCTTCTCCGTAGACGACACACCATGCACTAAACTAGCGGTGGTAACAGAAGGCACAGTGATTAATTCATGCATATCTACAGTAGCGGAAGAGTCCATGGAAGAAACAGAAGGTGGAACAGAAGAGGCATGCCCATCTACACTTCTACGATGGCGCGAGTGATTTTCGTCATTACCTGAGCCAGAGGATGTCGAGCTCTGGTGCGGCCTGCTTACTAGAGATTTATTACTTGATTCGAGTGTCGTCGCTTTCGACTCGGGAAATTTATCAGAGGATTCGCCAACTATTACTGTACATGGCTTGTTCTGATATGACCAGTTGTCAGTGAAATAGGACGCTGTAAAAAAAGATTTCATTTCGTTTCAATACAATTATGTTACGTTGTTACACCAAGTTTAAAGCGGGCGATTTATTTTCTAGTGCCATAAAGCCAAAATTTTATTATGCGACGAGCAACAGGTAAAATGTAAAGCGGAATCTTAATGGATTACGTACCTGACATATAAGAGGCGATCGCTAAGAGTAGAACAAACAGCATTATGAAAACTATCGCAGTGCACCTCCAAGAGCATCGAGACGAGAGGCCTTTTCTAAAGTGGAACCGGGAGGCAGTTGGTGGGAAGTGGGTCGCGCGGAGGTTGTTCCTCACGGGGAGGACGGGGACTGGCGCCCCGAACGCAGGGTGCCGGTCTCCCCGATCCATCCTCTCTAAAGTACTCTTTTCTTGTTTGCCTGGACTACTGCACGACGAGTTCGATTTGTAGTCCATAGACGGGTTCTTTTGAATGTCCCCTGGGGAGTAAATACATACATTGGTTAATAGTGGCATACTGTAGTTTGTTGTTGACTTCTATTACCCTCACAACTCGCCGTGAAGTGGACTACTATGTCTACGGGCGCGAGATTGTTGTAGCAAAAAAATAGGGAACCATTTTTTAAACCATTTAGGGTGAGCTGACAAACATACCTTTTTTTGTGACGGGGGGGGGGGGGGAACCTTCATAGGTACCCGAGAGCCGTGGGAGCGACTCCACGTTATGTGGGATTCTTACATACTAAAACCACCTCGGTGGCCTTCCTCTGCGCATGTGGGGGGCTCCGAGATCTCCAGCGGAACGCACCGGTGCCCCCTTGCGCGGCGTCCTTGAAGGACTCATCCCGGGGAGACTTCGTATAGACACGGGACACGCTGATGAACTTTTGAAACACTCTTAATGTCACTAACGAGTATTAAGCCAAGAAAGAATTATAGTCCCTTCTTAAAGATCCTGTATATTCCACAGTTCTCGTATAACACAAATATGCAAAGCACTTATTAGTAATTCCTAGCTACCTGAAGGCACGTAGAAGTTGCCAGAGGGGGTGCGCACCAGGCACGACGGCTCGAAGTCGGAGAGGTCGGCGGGGTTGCCAGTGATGCGGCCGTTCAGGCGAGACATGGTCGGGTTGCGGGGCGGCACATCGGGCGGGGGCCGGGAGCCTTCGAGCAGACAACCTGGGGACAAACATCATAGATGAGTTAGGCTATTAATGCCAGCAGCGCAATCGGAGCCTATAAAGGCTAAAACCAAAGGTTCTTAAGCTAATTTGAGTAGCAAAATGGCACGCAAATGTAAATGGTCCCCAACAATCAACTGATCCAACCTCAAATAGAGAAAATCCTATCTGAGGTTTTATGCGGGTGCTTTGCTACTTGTGAGGACCAAGATGTTTGCAACAAATAAAGTATTCCCGGCAACCATTATCTCCCTAGCCAAAACACAAGGCATGAAGAATATTCTGCTTTACGACGGGCCGGGTTAAAAGGCTGGCAGACCTCCCCGGACGAGTAACTATGGCTCTACAATCTTGAACCACACACATTAGGTACGCTATTTGCCAGCAGTACGGGTATACTTTCGCATTCTTCTGCGATCCTGGCAACAATGTTCTACTACAGGACCACTCGTTTGGAGGAAAAAGCGAAGTAGGTATCTCTACCCCACCTGCTTTCAAGGAAGTATCTGAAAACGGCGAGCGCCACTTCGAAAGGCGAAAAACAACATCTCCCTTAGCGAAACACAAGACCTTCAAACACAACTTCTGATCGTATAAAAATGAGATCATTATCGTTCCCCTAAACCGTGCCTTTAAGCACTGATGTCGATTTACTTTTCTCTTGATTAATACGAGTATGTTTTCTGATAATATTTATAAATCAGATTAGGGAGCAAATGAAATTTTCAAAACCGTTTGGCAGATAATTAATTAGTAGAGCGAAATTAGCAGGTCGTAATTAAATTAGGGCTACGCCGATAGTCTGTAAACAAATCGGGGTATTGGCTATGGAAATGGATCAAAGATCGCGTGTTTCGGCAGTTAGTTAATAAAGGAAATATATTGGATCGGGAGCTATGGCTCGAACCGCGGGGTGCGGTGAGGCCTCTCCCATCGCTAATATAAGTTAATGGAAAATCGAAGTATTATCTCCTACCCCTGCCACCCCGCCCGACCGCCAGCCAACTTTTGATCCTCGACAAATTTTAAGGATTCCTTGGAGCGTTAATTAATTTATTGTAGCGGCCGATGTAGCCGCAAGAAAACTCAATTAATTTTAAAAGGGTTTTTGTGTTGTTTTTTTTCGGCGATCGCCCTCCGTCTCGCGGAAAGAAAGCGCGGTTCTCGTTTCGTCTCTTTGAAGCCGCCCCTTACTGGCGTACTGCAGTAATTAGAAAGTAATGAATTTACTACCGCATTGAATAAAATAGCGAGCGTTTCGGTTGTGTTTTGTGCTCATACGCGACGCGAACTCAAACAAAGCACCTCATTATTTTATAAACGAAAAGTCACTCTCAAAAAATGTGAAATGTCATGCAATACAAAATTAGATCAAATGCCACAAACAAATTCGTTTAATTGAATCACATTGTGAGTGTGATTTCATTTTGCCGTATTAAGGCCAATTTGGACATTTTTCGGCTTCAATTAGATGCAAGTGTTGTTCCGTGACAGTCAAATTTTGATACGTCTGTTATTATTACTGCATCGCAATAGAAAATCAGGAATCGACAGAATTCTTTTAAAAAGTAAAGTGTAGAAACAACGAAAGAAACGATACCTACAACGCAATTTTAAAAAGACTGGATCAGGCCGAAAGCAGTCAGTAGATTACATTCATTTACAAATCGGGTATATTTGATTAGCATACATTAAACGGTCCGTAAGCACAGCTTAAACGCGGCAATTTATTTGGAGGCCCGTGGAGCTCCGGCACTACCGTCAATCCGACAGGCCTAGTTCCCGCCGATGAAAAACTGAAGCACCGACTCCCTCACCTAATTTAGGAGGACAAGTATAGTCATTAATACACACGTCACTCGCCGTCCTAGTACAAAATGCGGCCCATTTATATCTCAGCCCGGGGAGTGAGAATTATGGTAATCGGACGAATCGTGTCTTTTGTCTGTAATGGCGGGTAATTACCGAGGCACCTCCCGGGGACACTTCGTCTCCTGGAAGGGGCCCTGGAGCCCGAGAATTCGACACTCGTTAACCGAATCGTCTCAACTTTAAAAGGGAACGCGATTTTGAATGCCGCCGTGGGATTTGTCGAACTCGGCTTTTTTCAGCGTTTCACGAAAATTGCCTCCTCCCACCGATCTCCTCCGTATTGTTTACGCAACGAAAACATAGTTTTCTTTTTGTTTTACATGCGACCCGGACTTTTCGCCGCCCGGTTTTACCGCCCATATCATTTATTGACGTGTCTCCGCTATGCATAAAACTGAATAACAATCAGACGGATCCCACTATCCGTATTCCGGTTCGTTCGTTTTTATATTTTTCGAGCCATCTGGCATTCGCTCTCCTGCTTTCCGGAGCCGAACATTTTCCGGAGCCGGCTCGCTTACTTATTGGAAGATAAAAGGGGTGTGTTTCGACTCATTTGCGGTCGAGCTCGGGCTGATCAAACGCGATTTCTTATTGGAAATAGGAAAGTAGCAGACGTCGCTTGTAAAAGCGTATCGGTTTATCAGAAAACTACACATAGAGCCTAACTAATCTCAACCATATCTGTGTTCTAATAGCAGTCATCGACTTGGCAAGTAAAGTAGGTAGTAGATATCTTCGAGCCACTTCTGGCGTCGTTAGCTGTGTTCGTGCTTCATGTGGTGGAACGGGGCGTTTATTTACGAGATTTACAGTCAAACTGTCAAACATATATCTCTTTCAAGTTGTTTCATAACTCGGGACGTTGATGTATGAGAGCGCACACGTCCCAGTCACCCACTAGTAACTGGATACATTTAGGCAACCTCACGACTAGAAGACGCCGCCGCACACGTGCCGACAATCTTAAACTCGTTATCTGAAACGTTTCAAGAGCAATTTAGAATTTACCCCTTCGATCGATCGCAATGCGAGTACGAAATACTAATCGCGCACATTAATGTCGGAACGAATTATGTTCGAACAACAAATAGTTACGCGTTCAACACTCGAGTCGTACATTCAGAGAACCAATTCCCCAATTTCGATTTTAAATTTAGCACCGAAGTTGCGAACTCCGTCCAATATTTATATGAGAGCAGCACCGCGATTTATAGTTGGGAAACAATTGGAACTTGGTCCGCCGTCGTCGTGACTTCGTTTTAATTAGTACCCATTCATCGTGGAACAATTGAGTCCTCGAACAAATCCATTATCGGGAACTTTTCGATAGTCGAAAGAGGTGTATTCAAAGTTTGCGATTGTGATGAGATCGGACGGGACGCGCTGGAAGATTCCGTTGCTGCGATCTATCTTGCGAAGATTCTGTTCAATGAACTTTTACAATTTAGGTACAGGTTATTGAATTTTACTGGGCCATTTTAACTTTGTAATCGAATTCAAATAAGAGTAAAAGTTTAAATTACATATTGTGTTATTACAGTTTCATAGGAAATAAGAGAGGAATATGTGTAGGTGTTAAGCAGTTCAAGTAGTCAGGCCCCTACTAAATTTCTATTACGCAACTTCCTCTTTCTATAAATCTTGCATTATATTAAAGGTCCAAAGGGTTGAATAACTAAGAGTATGTATTAAGGGGTTTACGTGATATTTTTGTGTTTACGTAATGCATACTCAATTATAAAGCAGCTGCTCACCAATTGAGTCATACACCAATATACATTGGACTTAATGTAAATCTATACGCTGGGCAATGTATCATGTCAAGTAGCGCCCGCTTGCCGCACTGATAAGATTACTAGACAAAGGAAGTCCACCCATATCACTACCACGAGGACCGCTAAATGCGAACCTTCGTTTACTACCCGCCCCGTGCGAAGCAACTCTCAAATTTAACCCCAAGTTCGTAGAGTCTACAATACTTCTTACGGCCTTTATTAGTGTACTAACGTCAACGTCTGCTTCGGTAAAGGACAGTCAGCTTTATTTATGTCGACATACTGGCAATGTTGCCTTATGTGCCGGTGCCGCAGCAAAGGCAGACAAATGAAAAGCTACTTAGTGTACTAATTCATACAGTCGAGTTTCGATTGCCATCTGACGTTTAGAGTGTGCCTGGTTGAGGAATAATGGGCTTTTTGCTAATGATTTTAGAAGCGTTTTTTTGTTGAGGCCTGCAGGGCCCGGCCGGGTGGTTTCCTGGCCCGATAAGGAGACGATGTTGTCCAAGTCGGTACGTCACGCGACCTACACTAATTTATGTTGTTGCGATTCGAGATATGAACCCGCGGCCGCCACTTTGCACCAGCCGAGACACTTTTTATGGGCCGTTATGTTAACGAGATGTCTGGTAAAACAAAGAGACAGTCCGTATTTGCATTCCACGTGAAGTGCACTCCTTTTTATGTATAAATGCGCATTTGTAACGTTTGAAACTAACTGAAAACTGGCAATTGTAGTGTAGTCCGAATTATTTTTTGGCCGAAAAAGACCGTTGGGCGCTGAAACAAAAATTTTGGCGGCATTTTTATTAGTTGTCAAAACGGCTTCCGGCACGCTTTTTTCGAAATAGCCTATCAGTTTCGGATATATTTGACGTTACAAAAAGGTTCATTGTAGGAAATATGTACTCGTATTTTTTTTATTTTTGCTTAAATTTTTATATGAACCCGACTGAAGTCTTGAGCATGTTTTTCTTAGGTGTTCTTATGCTCAATTTAAAATCTTTTGGCATCGATCTATCTCCAATGCCTCTTATCTCAAATTAATTTTTTTTATCTCAAATTGTGTCGAACTGCAGAAGTTCCGATCTCATTTCTCCATTCCAATATTTTCACTGTCAGTTTACAGCGAAACAAATAAACATAAACAACAGCGAAGTTGATATTAAATGGGAAGCTGCAACCTTTCAGCTCGTTAGAAGGTCGGGGCGGCTCCTTCGTTAGTGTTACAGCAAACAGAAAAAATAAACGTACAGACAAGGATCCGATCACGTTACCACGCCACTATATCCTTAGATTTTCAACATCTGCTAATGGTCGAAACAATGCTCGCTCATCAATCTCACTATCTCATTGTACATATTTCTTTGTCTAAATCCATTAAATTAATTACGGCCATTCGGGGAGCGGACGGTATTTATTAGGCTCGTTATCATTCATTGCATCTTTCGATAGCGGCCACCGGTTCGAGGAGGTTGATCGATGCCGGAGTTACATGAAAACGGGGGCCAAATTAGCTGTCTGTTGAAGAATGCAGTTACGCCGTGACTGATTCCCGTCGCCGGATTTCAAGGGGAGGCGATTTGGTGAGACAAAGACACATAGGTGTCATCCGGCACGTCGATAAGGGGGCGCCAATTGGGAAATTCCTCGCGATATTGGACGAGGTGCGAGTAGAGGCCTATGCTGTATTTATTGCGGAGCTTTATCAAGTAGGGATGCCCATTACGATAGGTATATCGAAATATCGATACAGCACAATACGATGTATCGATATTTAATACGATATTTTGACCTTATGATACGTTTCGATATATCGTATCTCTATAAAATATCGTATCAAATGAAATGATGATAAATAGTGCCAGTGAACATTTTATTTTTCTTAGTTTTTTAATACAAACTAAATATTTTGCGTATGAAATTTAAAGAAAAGTTACGATAAAATAACGGGTATTTTAGGTATTTCATTAAAAAAACACTAATTCGCAAAATTCGAAAAACAACGAAATCGCATGCGATACGGTTACGATATGATATATCAATACAAAGGGTAGTGATATTTCCGCGTATCGATCCAAAGCAATACGATACAGTTACGATGCGATATATCGATACAACCTATTTTTTGGGCATCCCTATTATCAAAATTTGCCCCGCGAGTAAACATTCGACGCGGTATCTTGATGCTTGATATGTATCTACTGCTGAACATCAGCGTGGTTTGCGGCTCATGAGTAAAGTACTCATTCTTGGTAATTGGTACCTATTCTTGGTAGTATGTAGCTGCACAAATCGTAGATTTATGATTTTAGTTTGTTATTAGGATCGGTAGTTTTGCCCTAAGCAAAAAGATTTTCCCGGTTAGTTACATAGTTCTCATATGGATATCGTCAAGTGAGTGACACGTCGGATTTTCAGGCATCCAAAAGTACGCAAATCGATCGAACATCCTACCTGGATCTAAATTGTCATGTCTAACACGTTCAGTGCCACCGACTCGCCCGGCGAGTTCACGTAAATTTTATTCCAGTGCCGACGACTCGCCTGGCGAGTTCAGTGTTTTTCACCAATATTTCGAAAATGCATCCGTATTTTCTGCTCAAAATTATAGTTTAGACTAAATATATGCTAAACTAAAGATTTACGAGGTGGGCCGGGTGCGGAGACCCCGTTTATATTTGAATGGAAAAAAACTATTCTGCAATGCCTTGAACTCGCTAGGCGAGTTCGCTGCCATAGATCCTCAACCTTTTAAAGTAAATATGTCGCGACGTCAACATAGTAGCAAGGACTACCTACATACTTGTGATATGGAACCAATATACCACAAACTACAGTGGAATCTTAATAACTCGAATGTTAAGGGAAATGCTAACAATTTCGAACGAGTTATCGACTTACCAAGAACTTCGAGATACATATGATTTAAATGCGCTGAAACTTCGACTTAAAAATTAATACTGACGGACAAGCTCCGTTAAAAGTAATCGTGTCGACAAGGAACAAACATAACACAGCTGTGTTACTTATAAAGTTTTATGATTGTTTTCATTCATTGCACGTGTATAAGACAAAAACAATAGATTAGAAGCCCCGAACCCGAACATTCATTTTGGATTTTATTGCTATATTCTTAAAACTGAGAGCCCGTATTTCAGGGTAAAATTGTCTATTTACAAGTACATATTACAAAATTCAAAATATAACCTTAACAGTAACCACAGTTAAAAAGATTGACAACCACTGCTTAAATTACGAAACACACTTACCTTTTTTTTTATCCGAAGAGTTTTTTGCCATTTTTACAAGCTAAAACACTTTTTAAAGAAAAAAGACAAGTCCTAAAACACTTTTTAATTGCGTTGTACACTGTGACGGCCACAAAAATAACAAAACATAGAATTTACCATAAGTAGTGCCAGTGAACTCGCGTGGCGAGTCGATTCAATTTATATAGCAGTGCCGGCGACTCACCTGGTGAGTCCACCGGAAAATGTAGGCGGCATCTGAGAAGACATCATGAAAATCGTAGTGGTAATGAACGTGCTAAAATGTGAACTCTTCAAAGTTCCAGTTCTCAAAAAAGAAATCCAAGTCTATCACATTAATTCCGAACTCCAAACAGACTTGCCATATAACATTAATTGGAAACAGTGTACATTCCCTTAATTGGGAACTACCTCATTACGTTAAACAAATGCTACATAAAGCCAACGTGACTCCACGACACAAAGGTAGAGTAGAAGCTGCCAATCTGACCCGCAAACATTGAACAGGATAACGACAGAGGGTGAACGATTTAAACGCGGTCCTTTGATTCGACCTACCTCGAGATCTGTGATAACCGAAAGGCCGGCTTCATTAACCTTACCCGCTGAAAGCATTAATTACACTTAATAGAAACAAACAAACGCGAACAGATAAATGGGTCGAGATAGTTATTTAATTGTCTCATCCGAACTGCCGTGGAACGGAGCACAATGGGAGATAAAGAGTTGTTTATAGTCCACTAGCGTTGGCCCGCGACTTTGTTTGCGAGATGAGCGCTTTTTATGTGTCACGATATTCTTGATTTGAGCGTAGCCGAGACCTTTCCCAGATCAAACTACTTATAAGTATTATTCCATGTGAAATTAGCTGTTAAGCCCGATCATGTCTGGAACACACTAGTTACTTCTACTACGATAAGGATGACTAAACTAATCTTCTTACTAGGCACGATAAGGATGAAGGCTTTAGTTCACCACTTACCTTTGAGAATGTGGAGAACATGAGAACGTGGAGAACGTGGAGTAACAGCAGGTGATGTTTAATTTGAAAAAATACACATAACTTAGAAAAGTCGTTGGTTCGTTCCGCTAGGTTTGGAATAAAAGGCCAAAATCTTTACCTTTGAAAGAAGAAAATAGTTGTCTAGATGTATCATATCATTACAAATCTCCATGCCCAATGGACGTTTTACATGAAGTCTAGATTTTTACTTGATTTCCACAGATAAAAATAAAACATCAGCGATGTGACTTTAATTACTCCCGCAATTATGTTTACAGATAACTTAAAACGAGAGTCGTTACTCGAAAATTCCAAATTCAAACTCGCTATTTCCTCTTAGCTTTTGTCAAACTTTCTTACCCCCTTCCTTAGAACGATTCCTAACGATGCTGAATACAGATTAATGTTTTGTATAATTGCTTCAACAACAATGTTATTTGCAACGAACAATCAGCCGTCGGATCGGGAAGCGGCGCGAATATATCACGCTTCATTATCTCTTCCTGACAACTGAAGTCTCGGAGAAGGATAAGGCACTGAACTAAATTTAACTAAATGCTGCTTTGGTTTTTGTGCCGTATAATAAGGACAAAAGAGCTATTTTTGATCGCCGTGCTACGTAATGTCTGTCTGATATGAAGTTGTGTTTGCATAGTAAGAATTTCAACAAGCTTCAAGTGAGAACCGAGTATGTAGGTACATAAAAGCTTTCAGCCTATTACAGCCACCACGGATAAGAGACTATACTCCAAATAGTATGTTTAAGTAATGTTAAAACCTTTGAACATTAAAAGTTATCTTAAACTCTAAATGGGAATCAAACGTAAAGACAAAACGATTATTACCATTCCTCACCCATAGCAGTTACTAACCCTCGTAATCTTTACGTTTGTTAAGATATAACGACGTAGAGATACATAGAAAATGTTATTACCCAAATTAGACATTTTTTAATGTAACGCTTCACACTCATAGCCCCACACAAGGATTCTATGTGTCGTGCCATGGAGACACATGTTAAGAACGCATCCAACAACAGCCATCACATTTTCAAGTAACAAACGAATAACCTAATCCACATAAAAGTAAGATTCATGACCCAAAGGACGTCGTTATCCAAAAAACGTCTCCGAAAGATCGTGGAGCCCAACGTAACGTAACTCAGATCTGATATGCACGGGGCGGTTCAACCGGAGACACGTCAAGTGCTGGGGCAAACCCGGTCATATTTCCAGCGGTTTTTCGCCCAACACGTTTGATAGAGATTGATGATCGGTCACCCCTCGCCCCGCGACCGGGCTTACGCGATTACCCCGCAAAGGGGATTCGAATATATCCAAATTTAGACCGTGATGGACGTTTCTTACGCGGATAACTATCCTGATAATCCCCAGGCGTATCGCGTTAAGTAATCGATCGCGCACTCAGACGAAGGTCGGACGATTTGGTTATCCAACTTTTCTATTAATTTTGCCTAAATGACAAACGAATGTTTCCTCTGCGGTTTTGTTTTGTTTATGTAATTCTTAGTGTTATTTCAAAAGCGTTGTCGGATATATTTGGCTCTTCTATTAATTTAATCTATCTTGATTGTGCTCTTGACACGTACAGTACCAGCCAATGTTTACAAAACATTTCCATGCGTATCTATCATTTCATCAGGAACCGTGGTTTTGCGCGTATATGTTTGTGATGCACGTAATACCTGGGGGCTTTCAAGCTCGTCGATATTTGTTTGGTTTTGCATTCCACACTCGTATTATTTTATTGCTTTGCGCTTTTGTGGGTCACCAGTGTTTCGTTATAACAGCCCTCGCAACGGAAATCAATGGTTTAAACAAGTTCGAGTGCCATTAAAATATTCCTCTTTGTCCTCTATATCGAGTATCATAATAAACAAGGCTACGCTTGTAAAAACTTACCCTGCCTTTTAAATAAAGCTCATAAAGTCCACGTCCCTTTATTGTCGCGCTCACCCAAAAAGCTTGTTTCACGTAACGAATATTTTACCAGTTTTAAACGACGACCAGAGACAAAAAGGATCCCTTAAAATATGCCGTCGGACGGTACAAAGGCGCAATTCGATCCACCATTATCATCGGGTAATTAGCCAGGTTTTTAAATTTTCTTGTAAAAAATACGCGGCGCGTCTTTAACAATTTCCCGCGGCTGTAGAGTTGCGCATTTGTCACCGATGCACCGCCGCACCGCCGCTCCGCCGCGCCGCCGCGCCGCCGCGCCGCCGCGCCGCCGTGTTCACGCCGAAGAGGCATTCAACACCGGCTGAGTGGCTCCTTCACGCGGGAGACAAGGGCCGTTATTATACTACCTACGTGAATAAGCGTGCATTTTCCTTGCGTAATTGGCCATGATACCGGCAAAAACTAATGATTCCGTTTGCGTCAGTGCAACTTGTATCGACCGGGGCGGGATACTCGCATCGCACCGGGCTCGCTCAGGCGGCAAGGTGCGGTGTTGCCGGTACAAAAAGGTGAATTTAGCGTGCGCTTCCAGAGGGTGGGTTGACGTGCGTTGATAACCGTAGGTAAACGTTAGGGGTCGGGTCGAGAGTGCTCAATTGCGGTAAAATCATATCGGGTATGAAATAAATCAGCAAGTTTCGCGCCTCGGGACGGTTTGCGTTACACCCCGATTCGTTATCTGCATTTTAAAATAAATGTCGACGCGGAGGGACCTGACGTGACATTGACAGGTGTTCGTTGTTGTGTGCGCGTTCCTTTTCACGTGCGCGACACTTCTGATTTAGATTAATCGTACAACTTAGCCTGTTAAATGCGTACCTGTGCAGTCCGATGGGGATACGTGAATAAAAAGCCAGACGAACGAAAGGATTTTTTAGGAATTATTGTGTTCGTTTGCGTGTCTGGTTGATTCTCTTGAGGTTTTCTGTCTATGTTTGGGTTTTACTCAACATTTCTATCATCTGTGTTTATTTACTTAACACTCACGACATTTAACAGTGATATGAGTATATTCTATGTACTTAGATATTAAGTTTATATCTATCGTTTTAAATTCAATGCTATTGACATGAGGTTGGATGCCGGACATACTTTGGGCTTTCCTTTCAAAACGAGCATTCAAAGCCGGCACAGAAAACAATAATTTTTAAGAATGTTGGCATATAGCCATCGAATGGCCTAACATTTGTCTAGGAAACGTATTAAAACCACTTAAAATCCTCCTCCGCTCCCTAGGATGTTATTTATATGCCGAAATAGACGTGCATTAGAGGGTTTCTTCAAGTTTTTTGTTAGTTTCCGTTAGGGTTGGATCCGCGATTAAACGAATGTCATTCTGATTTATATCCACAATTATTACACATCACACGCTCCCCGGATGCTGCGGTTATGGCTATTCATTTGAGAGATTACAAGGGGTTGGATCTGCACGATGCGGATGTACACTCAGCTACATTTTATGTAGCATGATTGAAATATAAAATTTAATAATAATATACGAGTAGCGGATCCGGTAGACATTGCGCTACGGTCTGCCCTATTTTAGCCTTCCAAGACTCATTTAATCAATGCGTCATTAGACGAGTATCTTATTTTAGCTTTTCTTTGCTATAACATATCATATACATTATTCACTAAAATGGCTTAATCAATTTTTGAAACATGTATACATATTACTATTACAGAGCATACTGACTTACAGACAATGAATTCAGTAATTGCGTTGCTTTGACTTGTTTGGATGTAATGAAAAGGTTGTTGCTTTGCAGCAGCAGAAATTGAGTTTTTCGTGTAATTTGATAGCTTTTGACGCTATTCCGATTACTCTTATGGAGCTGACTGTACTTTCTGAGTGAAGCGTGTCTTTACTAATGTGCGTTGTCTAAATCGTATTTGTTTTTAATCCTTTTAGAGGAAAGCGTGTATGTTGTTAATTTCTATGCCTCTTTTTAAGTATAGCTGACGTCTTAATATTAAAGACTTCCAATAAAATATGTACGTAAAGTTTATATAATATTATGATTCAGATTGGCTAGTCGTTGGAATGTAATAGGTATATTCATTTAGTATTTAGATTAGAATTTTACTGTTAACATTAATATTTTTCAATTCATAAAGTATTCAAAGGAGCTCTCTCACCTGACTGCTTGTATGCCCGTTTATTTTTACAATGATGTAAAACATGGATCAAAACAACTTAAACATCATTATTTTGACGCTGCAAATTATTTCTTAGGAAACGATAATCGCTATTATAATTTTACGCCAGCAAATACATGAATTGAATTTATGTATCGTAAGTAAACATCGTTATGTTAGTGTTTGCAACGGAATTATTTATAGAGTGTGAGTCTAATCAATCATCTAGTGTAGTTTGTTTAATGTATTTGCCCCGGCTTTATTGTAATTCGTATATACACAAACAGACTGTTTGTTTTTGTATCTGTAGTCCATTAACGAGCATTGTTATCGTGTACGATGTACGTTTTTTATATTAGGTATGGCCAGCTGACTGGTGTTGTGACTAGATTTTACTGCTTTTTGATTGAAGAAATATTTCACTTCTTAAGAGAAGTTGCAACTTCCATAGAAAATTACCCACGACCGCCAGCTGCGAAAAATATCTTAAAAATTAGATAAAAATGAGTATTAATAAATTGCGTACCTCCAAATATCATCCTTAGTGGCTATCATACTTAGAAATTGCTCCAAATACTATTTTAGGAACAGTATTACTTATCTTAAAAATATTTTACTTTCAATCATACAATACCTACTACTCCAACGATCTTAAAAAATAAATCGGCGTAGAAGCCAATTAAAATTCTAACACAACACCATACGGTTCAAAATCGAGTAACACTAACAAAATGACAGATCGACGCAGGGTCAAGGAGAGAAAGGTGAAAAATGGAGTGGTACGGTCACCGGGGCGTTTTCATTCTCAAAATCTATCCACATATGAACGGGGTTGCCCCGGGATCGACAATGCCGGCCGATTCGAGATAGTCACGGGACACAATGCGATGCCTCAAATTCATCTTAGGGTGATAATTCTTGCTTTTTGGTAATGTTTACAAGTAATTGAGGTAGGGTTAAGAGCATTTGACGCTGACTGATGATTTTTGAAGGATCATGCTTTTGTTTTTTAATTATTTTACCGTACTTTTATACAGTTCTTAATTTTTTCTAATAGTAATTGAGTAGCAAACGGAAATCAATGCAGCCCACGAACACATTCAATCTCAAATAGAGAAGAAATCCTATTTGACGTTGTGTGCTTTTCATGTTCGTCTAACATAAAGTATCTTCGGCAACCATACCTGCCTAGCCAAAACACAAGACGCACGAAGAATGAATGAAGAAAATAGTTTCATTTTTAAAATCTATCCACATTTCAACGGGGTTGCCCCGGGATCAACAATGCCGGTCATCCATCGTGCACGGGTTCGAGATAGTCGCGATACGGGACACAATGCGATGCCCCAAAATCCATCTTAGGGTGATAATAGTTTTCCCCTACGCGTAACACGCTTTCCGAGATGTAAATGTGTTTGCGTTTTCTCTATTGGCCGTTGTAGTCCTACGAATAAAAGTGATAATAGTTGCTTTTTTGCAATGTTTACGTGTGGGTAAGGTAGGTTTAAAAGCATATGACGCTGACTGATGATTTTCAAAGTATCAGCCTTATGTTTTTTTATTGCTTTAACGGACTCTTTTATACTTCTTTTGATTTTATACATCCCTTTTATTTCTTTCGATCTTATTTTTTATTAAGTAATATTTATAAATTGAGTAGCAAACCCACATTCAGGCCACGTGATGCTAATAAGTGGTCACTTCAGCCCTGGGACGCCCAAATCCAACCTCAAATATAGAAGAAATCTTATCTGACGTGCGGATGCGGATGCTTTATTCTTTAGGACTCAGATGTTTGCCCCAAATAAAGTATTTTCGGCAGCCATACCTCCCCAGCCGAAACACAAGACGAACAAATGAAGAACATGCTGTAAAGAATACGGGTTAAGAACCTGGCCGAGTCCCTCCCTGGGCGAGTCACTATGGCTCTACCACGTGTTGTTGTCAGTAACCCATTAATGACCCACTACAGGGTCGGGTCTCCTCTCACAATGAGAGGGATGTAGGCCGCCGTCCACCACGCTGGCCTACTGCGGGTTGAAGGACTTCACATACCTTTGAGAACATTTTTTGTGAACTCTCAGGCATGCAGGTTTCCTCACGATGTTTTCCTTCACCGTAACAGCAGGTGATAAGTATTTAATTTTATAAAGCGCACATAACTTTTTTAACAAAGTCATTGGTGCGTGCCACTGGGATTCGAACCCGGACCCCTCTACTAGTTTGCTTGTTAGTGAGCGATGTCAGTATGCATCTACGAAGCTTATCTTCTGTACACTGTGTTTTGTGACAAAACGTTTACAAAATATGTATTCACTGCAAGTTGCAGGTATTACGTAGCAGCCGATAAAATATTTACGGTTGCTCTCTTAACCTACTAGTTAAAAATAGTAACAATTTGTAGAACTGGGTAGACGTTATTCATTATGAAATACTTCAATTGAGACAGTTTAGGGTCGTTCTTGAATTGACTAGGAACTTACTTTTAAATAAGATTTATTCAGTTATAAAGGCTACTGTAAAAACTTATTATCTGCATGTTCCCTTTCTAAGTTGATTTTCGTTTTTCTGGGTCAAAAGGATTATGCTGGCCAACACTTACAGTCTAAGTGTTTCTTACAGCAGCACTAAGTACTTTATGTGCCTTGTATAGTTGAAAGAATCCCATCAGTGTAGTCTCACTGTCTCTGGTAATGACACAACGGATCGTGGTCCTGAAAACATCACGAGGAAACCTGTATGTCTGTGAGTTCTCTATTATGTTCTCAAAGGCATGTGTTCACCAGGTGCAAGACAAGTTCACCAACACGCAATAGCGAGAAAGATGGACTAGGGCCTACATCCATCATTGTGAGACTCGATCCTGTAGTGGGTCACTAATGCGTTACAGACAACCTCAAATATTAATTTTCATCACAACACGTGATATAGGGCAGTTACTCGTAGATGTAAATAAAGCTCGGTGTGCGTCACGCTCGCGTCCGCCGTCGCTCGGCTGTACATATTTGATGCGGACGCAAAGGATTGACGATGGCCCGTTTTTTCGCTCGATCGGACACTCCATTTGTTATTCGATATTTTTGATGTACGGCCAAAGGTTGCCAGCCGATATCGGTACAAATGGATACAGGGGAAGCAATGCGGTTTGTATTTGTCGAGATTGTAGCTTGATACTATTGTGTTGGCTGTTTCTTCGCGGCATCGACTACGAAGAACTTAAGATTTAGTGTGAATGTGGAGATTTTGAACTTGTATTTAATGCTTTTTTCTATTACAGACCCATAGCCTCACTCGTGTAGTTATCAGTAGATACGTGGCGCAGTGATGCCGCGACTGCATAAAATCCTGGGTTCCATGCCCAGCTGAGAAATTTGAATGAGTTTCTGTTTCTTGTTTGGGTGTGCGTTCATGATGCCCTCGAAACATAGAATCTTAGGATGGGGGTATGATTGTAAAGCGTTTTTTCAAATTGCAACCAAATGTTTGCTTATTTACCAATAACATGACGCATATTTATATATTAAGTGTGGCGTCAAAAAGCATTCTAGATATACCGGATCACTGCACGCACGGATACCTATCATGATCGTATATTGATTTTATAAAGCACGAGCTAAATTGGTATTTCGATTGACTGAGCGACTCGCTAATGTACGGCTTCAGTCCATCGCCCAAAATGCACCAATTTTATGGAAGTGGTCGGCTAAATAAAGCCGCACATAAGTGCGCGTAGCGTTCGCCTAAGTGGTGGGCGAAAACACTACCGTCCAATTATGTGGCAGGTTTCCGCAAGCCTGCGTGCGTGGTCGATATTATTTGGACAAAAATCAAATATTATAACTGTGATGATATCGCTGTAAGGAAATGAAGCTGTCGTTTTGTTGTCTCATCGTGGTTTCAAGAAATTACGGATTGGAGTGTTGATGCCTACTATTACACGCTAAATGAAAAAAAATGATTTTTAATTTGTCTTAAACCAAAGAGTAAGTTGACCTACAAATATAAGTCTACCTAAAAGTTATAACCTCCATATAACTTATGTTTTCAATGGTATTTTTTTTTTGAAAACTTAGGTACATTTGCGCATGAACAGTTCAGCAAACGCAATAACCAAAATTTCATATTTTTTCTAAGCATTTACTCAGAGAAATCATAAATTTTTTTCATTGTCATGTGACTCTTGCGTGAATTCCAGGCATTTCGCTCGCGAAAATCGTTGACTCAATATTTTTGCTGAGTGAGTTATGATTGAATTTCAATAAAACTGGGAAACGTCATCGGATTATCAAGCACCACAGCCAGGTTCCGCGTAGTCTGGCTGGTACGAACCGCGCCCCAATCCATATTAGTGATTACACGCTAAACCAATCACCATTTCGGGTGTGAAATCCCGAATCAGTTCCACGTCAGCAGCATCGTTGCCGCCTGCTTTACATAAATAAATAGTGCTTCGAACTCATAAACTCAGCTTGTCGTGGTCGCTGGTACCAGCAACACCACGACTGTTATGGCCTGACCAATGCTTTAAATTAAATTTAATGCAAAAAATAGTAACTTTGCTTATGCTTAACGAAAACAAAGGCGAATCCTTATTTATACTTCTAAGTTAAATAGATTAATTAAAATAGTGTTTTTTAATGTAGGTACTAGCGGAACGGATCAGATATCGCTAATGTTCATGTAAAGCTTTTTTGGAATTTATGCAAGCGTGAATGTCTATCTCGAACGGGCTAACTTCATTCCTATCACGTTTGTATTTCAAATATACAAACTGTCTTTGTACTGCAGAAGAGGGCTATTCGCGCAATATATAGACTTGGGAATAGAGAATCTCTTAGAGAGAAATTCAAAGAAATAAATATACTTACTCTTGCATCGCAATATATTTATGAAAACATTATGTATGTTTATAAAAATAAGAGCAAGTTTATAACATTTAAGGATTTACACAAAACTAATTGTATTGTAACCAGGAATGTCCACAAACTTGTATTTCCAAAATGTCGGCTTCATAAAAAAAGCCGGTCATTTATGGGAATGTCCGTGCGAATATATAATAAAATTCCAATAGAAATTCAATCCCTGCCTTTTCACAAATTTAAACAAACTATCAAATCAGTCCTGTGCCGAAAGGCCTATTATGAAACTAAGGACTATTTAGAAGATAAGAAAGCGTGGGATTGAATAACTTCACTATAGGCTATTTCTATACACTATGTAACAATATTTATTTGTGAGCGGATGGCAATGGGGCGATATTGACACACACGATAGCTGTCACGTGTGTTCCTTTATTGGACCTAGCCATACTGCATTATAGACTAAGTTTTATTTACTTTTAAAAGAGTGCTGGGAGTTTTTTTCCGCCCGCTTTTTTCTCCCAGTCTACGTTTTGCCTGAGGGGCGATCAAAGCGGATGAATGTAGAATGTATAATTTATCTGTATGACTTTCATTAAGTGTGCACAAATTGTACCTAATAATGAATAAAAGCTTTTGAGTTTGAGTTTGAGTTTATCACTTAATATAAGTCTCAATTAAAGTAGTCATGTAATCTACGCTTAAAATACTTCACAAATATAAAGCACTAACACACGAAATCAGAGATAAGAAGATGTTTTCAAAATGCAAAATAAACAACCCCTTTACTGAAATGGCGGTGGACGGGAGGTGAAGAGAAAATAAACCTCCTTGTTAGGCGTAATCTAGTGGCTAAATAAAGGTCTGAGTTATGGCCGCTGCCGTGTGGATTAAAATGGATTTTTTTCATAAAAATGGGCAATAACCGAGCTGAGAGGGTACCCCTAGGGACAGAGGGCTCCGTTCCTGGAATTTCATTACTCCCCCTGACCGTAACGCCTTCTCACTGCAAAAGCCATTTTAGAAAGACTGCAATTGATTTTAAGCTTGCAACATTGATATTTATTTAATCTGTGGTAGGTAATCTTTGTCCACTACAATTTTTGGTATTTGGCGTGTTCGTAATAGAAGCTAGACGTAACAAAAGGGGTTCTGATATAATAAATACATTAGTAAAAGCCTTATAATTCAGCAAAAAGGCTTGATTGAAGGCTGACCATAAACAAGATGATGGAATACGGTTTTGTAAATAAATTTGAATTTCAAAGCGGCACCGCAATGATTCTAGTTAATTATTGTGCGTAGACTAAAAATACTGAAAGTAGAACGGAAGCTGCGGTCTTGCCAACGTTAAAATGCCGAGTCCAAAGCAGTCTAAATTCTTATAAATACTTGTAACCGGAGGATCAAAGAAAAACCTCAGAAAACTTTATTGTTACTTATTTACGCTGAATTTATTACATCTGAATAGATGAGTAAAAACTATCTTATATAATGTAAAAATATTCAGATTAGTTTCGTTCTTACTTTAGGTCAACCTGGTTTTGTGAAATAAGCGAGGACAAAATATTATGCCTATATTATGCCTATATAACAAGCTTTAAAACATATTTACAACGTCACTCTTAATAAAAAAGCCTAATACAAAACTTGGTTCTGAGTAAACAGTAAACACGTATTCTTAAGAATTTAATTACACAGAAGCGTACCAAAGACACAATATTTCCATTTTTATAACGAAAATATGCACAATTTTTTATATTAGGTAAATATTTTTAAGAACTGAAGTAATATGGAATCGAAATAACGTAACCGTATCACGTTTATTATAGCACACGCGGATGATAATAAAAAGGCATTTAAAGAGGTATGCAAAAAGCATCCAACAAAGGCCTAAGGATAAAGACGCGCTGAATCCAGCGTCGGCGCGTCTACAAGAGTATTCCATCAGGGAGATAGGTATCACAGAGGTAGATCTAAATAGATCACGAAAATGAATGATCACGAAAACGAAAGCACTTCCCGTGCCAATACATTTGAAAAGTTTGCGCAAGCATCGTTACTATTTCATTTACTCCGAATGTATGCCCGAATTTCCTATTGTATGCCCGCATAGGATAGACTGTTCGTAACTTATTATAATTTTGTAACATCTTACTCGTGTAACAGTCAACAATAAATACATTCTTTTCTTTTCTTTTCTGAATTCCACAGTTCTTCACACGGGACGTCAGATTTATTTATTCCTCCAATCAAAAAACTCGAAAAAAATCGTATTATTTGACTATCACGAGTTTGAATCGATTCGAATGATTATGGGTAATTAATCTAAATATTCATACATACGTAAATTATACATTTATACGAGTATCTATGGGCTTTTTTGATTCGGCTTCGCATTGATCTAGGATTCCCATCACTAAAATGCCCTTTTCGCTTCAGTAGGCAGTAAAAAAGCAGCACTTAGTCTTCATTCTGCTAGGCTAACTTGCGTTATCTATTTAGATCCATATCTGTGAGCTCGCACCTTCGCATTTTTATGTTTTCATAAATTTCCGGCTTGATCAATATTTTATATTCGCACCCGCGCCGAACGGGGCTTTTTGCGAGCCCCAGCCATTTATTTATTCGGTGGCCCCGCGAGGGCCACACTTGCGTTCGATACATTTTTCACTGCTATAATGTTATCACGTCCCCGTAACGACGTTACCGCGCCTTGAGATCTGCGCTTCTTAATTTTAACACGGTTTGTGTTTGTCGCTTTAGGTTTTGTATAAATATTTACATAGAAAAAGAAAGTTGATAGAACGGCAATAATAACATAATTGTTCCGAATCCCCTTAGCATTAACGGTTCAAATTAATTGTAAGACTCCCACATACAGTAGCAAGAAGCGATAGAGAAATTTAGGAAAATCTAGGGGTAAATCTGCCCTGCCCAAGTTATTCTATCTACCACCCATTTCTATAGATTTTTTTTGGCCTATTAACCGTCTACCGACTACTATAATAATTGCCCTATATTATGTGGGTGTAAAACGATCCATACGTTTCCTGTAAGAGCTACCCAAACCTATGTATAGTAAGGTTCGCCTTTAATTTCCACTTCCAGTAATGGTTCGTTGAGCTCTCTATTTAAATAGGAGCGAAAGGTCAAGTAAATGTTAACGCTGACGTATAAACACTTTCATTATTACAGTTGCCCTATAACCATGTCTACTACCGCTGTAATAAGATTTATAGTAACTAGAGATAGCCAAGTATTGAAATTTGAATTCGACACGTAACGAAATGTACATACACGTCATGTTTGTCTGTGTGTATGTCAAAGTATTCAACTACCATATGTGGTGTTTTTTTTTAATTTTATGGAATTCTAATGCATTTTATTAAAAAATATTAGGATTCCTGCATTTCTTTAATCGTGCCAATTTCAAACTCCTGTAAGTTTCCTGTAAGTTTTAAGTTTTTCCCAAAACATTTACGCTTCACGTATTAATACATAAGATTAAAACTCCCACGTTACTGTGTACTATACGATTCATTTGTCCATTTTTGTCTAAAGATAAAGCGACAATTTGTAATAACAAAAATACACAAATGACAAGCACACTTTGAAATATCGCCTCCAATATGCGGAGCGACGTAAAAGAAGGCGCACAATGTCCCAGTGTTATCGAGAGTATAAATAAAATGTACCTAGTTTTCCAATAGCTATCAGTAACGGGTGACAAATACTGGGAAAGTGGCGGGCAGGCGTCCATTCACATTATCAGTGGTTGGTCGGCATAATTTATTTGCTGGAGCAAATAGGATTAGCGACGGGGCGCATTGGGTCATTTTTTGGATCACAAAGGGGGCCCGGGCGGACTATCCTATCGATTCCGTTCAGACGATCAACACTGCGTCACGCTACAATAATTTATATGTCCGAGAGATTTAATGCGCTGGTCCGCTAGTCTCGGTAACGTGGAAAATACGCGCAGTTGTTCCACCGGGTTACTTTATGGGAGTTGTGCTAGCATGGTATGCTTTCTTATTTTTGTTGAGAAGACACTGCTGAATAGGTCAGTATACGGTATAGTTCTGGGGTTTTGTGCACCTTTTGTGAACAAAGGCGGCGTCACATTCACCTTGACCTGTGCTTTCAAAAAGCCAGAAATAGTGATTTTCATTTATTTTAAGATCATTACAAAACGTGGCGAAACGATGCGATAAATTTTATGAAAGTTTTATTATTAATATCATAATATTCGTAATAATATTTCCAATGTTTAATATCGGGAAGATTCCAACGTAAAATTAGCCAAGCGTTTGAGATCCGACAACGAATTAAGGATATCCCTGCTTCCATTATATTTTAGTAGACACTTACTCCGAGCAATCTTCAGGAGGCCTCCGCTTCCTTTAACATTAAAAGCTCGCCTTCGAAAGTAAACAGAGTACGTTGAAATGTAGGTCGAGACGTGACAGGTGCCCTTAAATAGGGATGCCCAATAATGTATCGATATATCGCATCTTAACTGTATCGTATCGATATATCGTAACCGCATTATTTTTTATTGATGTGCAATTTTTCGAAAAGAAAGGTATGATATACGAGAAAAAATAACAAAAACAAACTTATTTTACTAATCCGCATCCGTAATAAGTGGTTGACGGTAATACAAAGTCCAAAGAGCTGTTTACCTAATCCATGCCTATCTACAAGTTTGAACAAAAGCTGCTGGCATTCTAAAAATTTTGTCTATGGTTTGGTGCCTGAAGACCTCTTAATATTACGAATTAAGAATAACAAATAATTCAATGGCACTATTTATCATCATTTCACTATGATATAATAGGAATTTACAAGTTATAAAAAAATGTAGTAAGTAGTTTGATACGATACGTTAATGTGTTATATTTTAAAGTGATATGAAATATCGAAGCGTATCGCATGGTCAAAATATCGATATATCGTATAGTGCTGTATCGATATTTCTATACATCGCATGGACATCTCTACCCTCAAAAGCTGAGATTGTATGGGTTGTAAGTAATCCGGAGCGGGCTTATCCGATGTTCGAACAAATAAAAATACTTATCACGTAACTCCCGGCCGAGGTAATAAAGTGTCACCAACAATCACCGCTCACTGCTGTAGGAGCCAAGAATACAATTTGCCAGCCTTTGAGCTAAAACAAATCGCGTCACAATCACGTTAGCTTATTGTAAATTGCCCGATATTTTTATTTTCAGTTTTTTTTTGTTGTTTTAAAAGTAATTGGACTAACAAAAGCCCACGGGCTCCCAACCTCATATTGATAAAAAAATCGTATCTGAGGTTGCATGCGGGTGCTTTCCTACTGATGAGGACATCTAATACTAAGTTAGTATTCGAATCAAATAAAGTATCCCAGGAAACAGTACCTCACCAGCTGAAACACAAGACACGAAGAACATTTTGCTTTACGACGGGTAAACAGGCTGGCGGTAAGGTACCCCGGACGAGCTATAGTGGGTCTACCATCTAATAAAATTAAGGTTTACTGTATGGGTAATTTACGTAGGTACAGTAACTGTTCCAATATTATTAAAAATTTTGAGTTACAATTTTGTACAGAAGAGTATTTAAGTATTTTCTAATGTAATATGCCAGTCGACAATAAGCTTTAGGTTCAATAGAATTATGAGTTTATAATGAGATGTCCACTCAGGACTATTAACTGCAGCAGGTTATTTAAACTGACATTTTTTCTAGTTTTTAATCACTGAACAACAAAGATTTTTAGTAACCATTAGCGATTTATTCAAGACTGAAGACTCCTTTATTTCGTGTCAAATCGACATTTATCTAGTGCTTTCTAAACCCATTTAGTATCTGCTTTGAAATTGAAATTTTCAGCGATCATCAATCGTGAACGGTCCTGTGATGTTTTCAGTTGGAGCAAAACATTCGTTTTGTTGGTCTGCTTTGTTTTCGCGCCGTTTTTGTCGGCCATGTTGCGTTGCCATCGCGCCGAGTGTGCCGCGTGTAAAAAATAATATACGAGTACATGCAAATTGTTCGCGGATTTATGCAAAGTAATGTATAAATAATGCCCGCAGATTATACTTTAGTGTTGTAGTGGCTACCTGTCTTCGTTATGAGGTTTATTTTGTCACATGAAATGCTTTCTGTCTTTATTTAAGGTTAAAATTTTCTTTGAAATCCCAAGAGTCCTTGGTAAGCGTTTAGCTACGAGTATTCGCAAACAAGACGGGTTTAACTTTGGGATTTAAACTTAACAATAAAAAGAAGTATCAACTTAAATATAAGACACGCTATTACTGATAGATTACTTTTGGTTGTTGGATAAAGAAATCCACTTATTTCGAGGTTATATTTACGCAAAAAAAATAGTACTTATTAGCAATAGTATAGTATTAGTAGCAACCAGATAGTACTTATTCACCACACTAGCAATAGATGCTTTCTCTGACGGAATTATAAGTTCTATTACCCATAAAACGTTAAAGGATAATTACTATTCTTACAAAAAGCACATAAAAAGGCACGGTTTATACCAAGTGTATTCCTAATTCGTACCTAGCTTACGATAGCCGCTCCAACAGCATGTTCCACGTACGATCAATATTTACTGCTTGTAACCCGACACCGTCAACATTGGACGACGGACGATGAATAACTTTCTGTGGCCGGGGACGGTTCTATACAACAATAAGACTAGATAAACTCATGGAAACAAGCCGATAAATAGCATGAACAAAATGTGAGAACATGAAGAAAATGTGAGTTTTAATGTGGCGTATTTGTCGGCACCTATTTTCTAACACTTATTGCTGTGTATCTATCCACAACAAGCCAAGGTTTGAACTCACTAAATCACTTTATTTGTCTGTTTGCTTGACAATTCATTCGCTTTAAAGATCTTAAAATTGTAGCATACGTAGGTAAAACCCCCCTTAATTAGGATCAGGTGGAGTGGCGTCGATTAGGGGAGACCTCTGTCCAATTGTCTAGCAGGACTACTTAAGACTGAAAGGGGATAAAAATGCATCGATGGACTTACAATACAGAATATAAAAAAGTACGAGGTTTCGTTAAGGTTCACTTTAAAAGGTTAAACTTGACGTATTGACTGTGTCGCCACTGCTCGACCAAGTTTTGAGAAAATACACAACTAAATGTACCTACATAATGTGAACAGAGTATAAAATTAAAAAATATGTATTTTTCAATATAAGTAATTTCGATCATGTCATCGCCTAGTTCGCTCAACTATACACACTATAAACAGGTGTGCCTTGCAAGCAGTGATAGTATTGTGATGGTAATTACATACGCTAGTTATTTTATAGCTACAGGGGACATTAGTATGATAATGATTACGTATTATTGTAGCGATAGCGGTATTCCGAGTTCAATGTACCCATTTGAAAGCTGGTAGTACTTGTGACATCTAGGTATGCTGCAAAATTAGGCTAAGAACACTGCCTAGAGCCTGAACTTACGCAGTATAGTTATCGTATCGAGCTGCTGTTAGTATGTGAAGATGTTAAGACAGACGGACTTATGACATACTAACAACTGACGCGAACTATACGAATACTTTGATGATAGTGTTCGTTCATGCTCAATGCACAGTCTCATGATCAAGTTCAAATTCGAAACAAAAAAGGTTTCAAGGGGTATATCGGTATTTTTGATCAAGATCGTGAGTTCAATTGATGATTGTATAAGAATCGACATTGACAAATAAACTTACCACACACCATGATTATTATTCTTCATTTGCAATTACAGATAAAAAATATTACTTCACATTTATGTTAATAGATACATGTTTAAAATAAACAATTTCCGTATCAAAATTTTCTCGGATTATCGTTACAAATGACGTTTTGACGCGCACACACGATCAACTCGCGCGATCCTAATTTTCGAATTCCCGAGCGGCACAGAAAAATAATTTCGAACAATTTCAATAAAGCCACAATTTCACGCGCGCGTTGGCGCGAACTCGCGAGTGTTACAATTTAATAGAACTTCAAAAGGGCTGCTGATTCCGCCACAATTCTATCAGCTTAGCGCGAGATCCCGGCATTATGCGTATAAAAAGCGGTTATCGCCGGAGGGTGAAAGGGGAACGTTGCGGATGTGAAGCTACACTACGAAATATCGAACACAACTTTGCCACTATTATCTATACCTACTATACAAAGTGTCCTTCCTTAGGCGAACGCTGAAAAGATTGTGTTGTTAACGCGCAATATACTGTTTACTTTTCGTAGCGAACACTTGTTTGCATAGCTTAGCACCGAACGCGGTGGCGTGTCTACAGTGACTGTATTGAATTCCTTAACGTTCTTAGGTTCTAGAGTTATTCGTGTTCTTAATAGCCCTATATTTTACTTCGATAGGTGCTTTACAGCTACATATTTTAACTGCGCCTTTTCCTCCTTTATTTTGCAAACAAAAAGCTGTTGTTGACATTGCAATGGTTTTGGGAGCAGCATAAATTTTAATATTCTCACAAATAATGAACGTGCTAAGAAATAAGAGCGCGTACAAAGAATATTCACAAAACTGAATATAATTGAAAGAAACATGCTACACAAAAGCTGTATGAAGGAAATCCTTTACTAGAGTTGTGAAAACTTTAAAAAAATACCGTCGGCGGCCATTTTTCTGTTCGTGAAAACGGCGCGAAAATGGTGCGGTTAGAAAATGGCGGCTTTATATTTATAGTTTCAATTATCGCACTTTGCATGCTCAGCCGAGCAACAACTCCTTAACTTGGAAACAAGATCCTATTAGAACAAAATAATGTGTTAGTGGGATAAAGGAAAACTTGAAAAAGAATATTTCTGTTTTAAAATAATCCGAGGGAACCCCACATCTTTACAAAAATCACAGCCATTAATAAAATAAGCTTTTAAATTTTGAAACACCTATTTGTCGTTTGTTGTAATGTAATGTATTCTCGGAATAACGTATTTATTCATAAGCCTTCCACGTCCAGAAGTGTGATTTAGGATATAAAATGTATAAAAATAAAATTTCCAAGCTACGATCAACAAATCCGTGCGTAAAACCCATCGACTGAAAATTACAGCGGCGTAAAAGCGATCGTCAACAAAATTAATTCGTCATTCGGAGGCAAACGCCTCATTTAAACGGCAATAATCAGCGCGTAAAACGTTTTAGTGTTGCCACTTTTAAAAACCTTAAAATGTTTAGTGTTGCCACTCCAAAAACCTGTAAAATAAAAATAAATTCCATGAATTGTGGGTAATATATTTTATTGTTATCGACGACTTTGGGTCAATCGGACATTTTAGAAAATTTGTTTTTTTTTGTTTCGAATAATTCTCCAGTTAAAATAGTTTGTAACAGCGATTACTATTTTACTTAAAATTAGTGATTCAGAATTAATAGGACCGGGTGCTACAGCCCACAGTGGACTAGGAAAGACTGCCATAAAGAAGAAGAAAAGTTAACCTAAGTAAGACTTTTGAGAACGCCCCAATTTCAATAATTTCTACACTTAAAAGTGATAAATATAGATATACTTACACTTGGTTCAATCAATCAGAGCTTAACGAACCCCCCGATTAAGCAAAGTATCAGCAATGCATCACATAAAGTACCTACTTACAACACATTCAAACGTAGCAATACGCAGACGTGGTGCAATTAAAATAAAGCGATTTCAGCGCTCGTCCGTCGATTTAACTGGCACTATTTAGGGACGATTACGCAGCGTCATTGCCCATTGTCCACCAGCGATTAAGCGCGAACTACAATGGCCCCAATCCGACCCCTAACGAAGCGACTTCGCCCGTTTCCGCGCCACTTCGGTCCGAAGACGTAATTTGTGGCGACGAAAATTGTAGAGCGAATTTTGACAGAATTACCCAACTTCGTGTCAGAGTCAGCGAGTTAGCGACTGCAGCGCTCTTCGGGACTTATTACGTGAACTCGATAATTTTAAACAACGAACAACAATATCCGGTTGCGCAAAATCAACATTGTTTATTAGCTGCTGGAATATCGGAGGAAATTTGTTCGTGTAGTGAAAGACGAATATTTTCGGTTTCAATTCCATTTAATTTTGACATTTATTGCTGAACGAAAACTTACTCTTGTCAACTATAAACAGCGGCTAAAGAAAAAGGATTTAAAAACTTTACGTACTTAGAGTGGGAAAATGATAAAATCAAATTGTCGAAGCGGATTCCATCGAATCAAAGAAATAGACCAAAACATTTGCTTAATTGAAACCAAAGCTTATTCCTCAGTCATCAATCTATACATTTAGATTGTTCCGTAATATTTCGTGTCTACTGTTCGCGTAATTACTCGTTGACAAAGGCGGCGCTACCCTTTGTCGGGCGCGCCAATAATGATGCTGTAAACTTTACTAATTTCGCAACAGCCACGAACGCTGGAGCACAGTTCACGTTCCGAATATTCCACGCTTCAAGAACTGTATTTTATGAATCACTAGCCGGCAGCGGAAATATGGCAACTTTTCCATGAAAATTCAATTTGGTCGGAAAATGGCGAGTTTTTTTGATATTAAGGAAGTTGTGAACGATGCGGACAACTGATGTTAAGTGGTCGTTGCAGCCCATGGATCATCATATCCGAACTCAAAAATGATTGAAAATCTATCAGAAATTGTTAGTAAATGCGTTGCTATATGGATATGCCATCTGGGCTAATAATGTTTTTGCATAGAATTTTCTAGTTAAAAAAACACAGTAGATATGTCAGTTTGCATAGTATTTTCTAGTTCAAAAACCATGCGGAAAGACACCGCACACAGAACAAATGACCAGATTGTTTGAATTCGCTTCGTGGTTCTGAAATAGGTATTACGTATTACGAAGGCACTACGTACGTAGTTCTAAAATTTTAAAACCAAAAAAATTCAGCTTAAATTTCTTTCAATGAAGGCGAGTAATATTTGCTATCCAAATACATTTGGACGGGCAGCGCTAAAGCGATATAATCAGCAACTCAAATATACTCGGTCAGCTCAAAGGCGCTGCTAAAATCAACCAAAAAAGTTTATGAGTAATTCAGCGGTACAGAGCGGTGTAGCGATGGAAGCGCTGAAAAATAATGCGGCGGCCATTCGTACCACTTTCACTGATTTGGGGTTTTTAAAAATTCAAAAAATTTCAGCTCTAATTCAAAGCCGACGAGTAATGGTCTGGTTGTATGCTTTCGGGCGATACTCTTCAGTTTAGACTAGCAGACTTTTATGTATACGAGCGATATTATTTAGATGTACGAAATTTATTTCCTTTGGTTTTCATATTTATATTAGGCCGTCTCTTTATTATTTTTATTTCCAAATGTATTGAATAGACATTTTTATACGTACTTTAAGGCAGTAAAAATGTTTTATAAGCTTTTGGCGATATACTTTTTCCTTTTTCATTTTAATTAAGCAATGCTTCAAGTTACGGTCCCGAATTGGGATTTAATATGTAACATTTTAATCCATGGACAAGTTATGATGAAGTGATTATACAAAAAGAAAAAGGTTATTATTTTGTAAAAATATTATTTTGAAAAAGGTTAAAAGCTACCTAACCTCGAATTCATCAGATCGTTATAGACAATGAGTTCAACGGGTAACCGGTCAATGAGTCGTCATCAAACGGAATAGAACTTGAAGCGAATTGAAGAAACGGCCTCGAGTCATCGACCACGCCTATTGACCTATTTGACAAGTGGTTAGTTGCTGTCGAGCGGTTTTGTGATGACATTTCTAGTTTTCTGTTGTTCTAAAATCAAAATTTATTTTTAAATTAGGAAGCAGTGTCATTCAAAGATTCTCTATACGTCCCAATGGTTTATTGTTGTACCAAACGACTGTAAAATGGGTTCCATATGTGTAAACTTTTTAAAAAATTCGGCCGTGTCATACTCGCCGTAAGCTCTATGGAATCTAAAAATGTGTTGTAAAAAATATTATGGCGCATTAAATAGGTGGAAAAATATATTAAGGTAAACTTCAGGAGGTTTTTAAAGGGAGAAGAAGAGAAAGATTTGAGGAGTTTGGGAGAAGTTGTTAGTGTAGGTACGGTAGCAAGCATAATACTACTTTAATCCTGTTAGAATTTGTTTTTTTTTAATTTATCAATAACAAAACAATAACACAATTTACAATATTAAGCATTGCAAAAACCGGTTAAAGTGCCATATTGTAAAACAGCTTTTACCAAAACCTCAAAAAGGTTGTATTTACCTATATTAAAAGTAAAAGATTGTATGTTAAAAGCCTCATAACAAGATACGTGCGCTTCACATCGCAGATAAAAATGCCAAAAACAGAGAATTTTAAATCATCATCAGAACTACAAAAAAGGATCTTAATCCGCCATCCGGAACTACGGGTAAATAGTAGTCGTTCATTATAAATGAGATTTAAATGGGAGACGTAATGATAAAAGCACTTACATGGAGCGTAAATACTCGGTGCGTTTTTAAATTAATCGCGCGAAATTGTTTGCGGCGTCCGCAGAATCTCTGTTGCACACAAATTTAATTCCATTTCGATAGTATCCTCAATTACCGGGCTGTCTCATTCCAAGCGATGAAAAATCATAATATTATTTTTTGGTGATAGACGCATAGTACCTCGCCCGGGAAGGTACCTTGCCGCCAGCCTCTTAACCCGCCGGAGAGCAGTGTTCTTTAAGTCTTCTGTTTCGGCTGGGGAGGTATGGTTGCCGGGTATACTTTTTTTGAGGCGAACATCTTGAGTCCTCATGAGTAGCAAAGCACCCGCATACAGCCTCAAGTGGTGATTGACTAGCGAGCAAAACCATCGTGCTTGTATACGGTCCTAATTAGCTGACATAAAGTACCGTCCACGACCAGGACAAAATTTAAACACAGGGTTCTGTATGCCCATGTGACATGGCAATTACGACAAGGGGTTACAAAATATAACAAATTTATTGATATCTCATTGGACTGTGAAATCTATGGTTATTAGAGAATCTCCTTGTATTTCGAATTGTAAATCTATAATTTGATTTGACACGCTACATATCAATTCTGGTGTGTGATTATTTCTACTATCCGTCATGGTGATGACGACGCGACAATGTGTGCATGTCTCCTGCCCTAGGTGATCGACTACATGTGTATCGAAATAGTTTTGAAGCCCGAAAAATGTTCGCCACTCGCTTCACATAAAACCAGCGGTCCTCACTGCAGTCTCAGTTGCAATTAAGGCGACGTTCCCACAGGACGGGGAGCTTAAGCCATAATTGAGACGCAAGAATTTATCGAAACTTAAGAAGCTGTTAATTATTGTCTCTATTGTTCTCCTAATGACATTAAACAAAGGATCGACCCATTACATTACAGTGGACGTTCTTTAGCGGTTTTCTGTTAAACCGTAATGGCGAGAAGTTTCTCCTAAATCCTCGGTTAAAATGGGAACGGAAATGCTTAGCAAAGCCAGCTTCCCTCATCTTGCTTTAGGGGTCTATACGCTCCAAATCCCCGGATTGGGTTTTCTATGTAGCGCGGATGGCTTGTACTGCTTTGATTACTATTTTCGCTTTGCTGACTTACCAAATAACTTAATTATCCCAGTGTGGAGATTAAGGTTATTAATATGCGTTTAATAGGGTAGAGAAATTAGTAGAACGTCAACTGACATACATCCATTTTAACCTGTTAAAATGATAATCAAAAAAATATCCGTTATTAGTATGTAGGGAAAAATTTAAGCAGCGTAGGTACAAGGATTTCGATTTTTTAAAATTTGCGCAGCACCGATAAATATATCGTTTCAGTAATACCTTTAAATATATGTACATCAATATTAAAAAAGTTAACAAATTTCTCAACCTAAATATTTTACTGAGTTATTAATTATGCTTTGCCAAAAATAAAATGCATGAAGCATTATATGGCAAACATTTGGACCAACGTTCGCCAAGCTGGCGGCCATAATGCTTAATAATTAATGTTGGATCTTGCGGCTTTTCGACCGCGAAACTGGCCGGCGAGTGTTTCCAGTATATTATAACGGGACAAAGAGACAGATTAAACAGAATGTGGCCTGAAAGAAAATGGTACGGGAAAAATACGGTTCACGTCACGGAAAATATAACCAGATCAGGCTGGCTTAAGTGTGTTTAGAAGGAGTGGAGTTTGACACAAGGTTTGTTATATACGACTACGTGTATTATTATTATTTTTGATTAAGCGTCCATAATAGAATTGTTTAGAACACGAGCATACCAGTTTCGTGAGTTTTAAGTTCAATGATTTTGTTGGAAAACAGGCAAAACTACAGCCGTATTTGTATGAGTAAACAAACAATTGTGATGTCAATGTTAACGTTAAAAGCTTGTTTTTTTTAAGTTTGTCATACATTTTCTTTTGGAGGCTACTTTAATTTGGCCCAGATTGTTGTCGATTAATAGGAAACAGCCGTTAAATATTTTCAGAGGTCGTATCGTCAATTTAAAACCTTCCATACGCATTGGCCACTAGCCTGTATTTGTTCCAATTCTAGTGCCCCGAGCATGAAAACTATCGACATAGAATTCGCACAGTTAGCGTGTGCCATTAGTACGGGAACATGTCAGTCTGTCTTGACATCTTCGCATACTATTGACAGCTCTATACTATGACTATACGAAACTGCGTAAGTTTATGCTGGAGTCACAGATCTCTTTCTGTTACGATAGCCTCATATATAAGTAAGTCCCAATCTCCACTACTTTAAGTATAAAACTTTTCAAATCCGCACATGAAGTAACGAGTATTATTCATAGATCGAGCAAGTTTCCCTCTTTATAGCCGCTCTACTAAGTAGGCTAAAGTTTTTCATGTATAAAATCCGGTTAAGCTCGTAAAGCGGGCCATGAAAACGTTAGTAGTCGATGAAACGCAGTGCATTAACCGCCCCACAACTGGAGGAAGCGCCGGCCTATACACTCACTTGTACCATAGTCAGCTAGCAGCTAGAACGAGCAGTAGACAGCAGTGGACAGCGATGAGAGAAGAGAGAAGTAGAAAGAAATCTTTAATGTGATAAACATTGCAATCCAAAAATTACAAAAATCTCAGCTGTAGACGACGATGAGCAAGAACAAGAAAGAAGTAGAAACAGTCTTCATTTCTACTTCGTCTTATACAAATAATAAAACCCTTATTACCAGAAAAATAAACGTCCGGAATTTTTATGAGAGATCTGTATAACAGTAAAGATTAATATTTCTGTGTTCTTAATTTAACGGATAAGTTCTCCATAATGTTCTCAATAATTACTGAAACTCCCAGCAATGCAGGTTTCCACACGATGTTTTTCTTTGCCGTTACAGTAGCTAGTATGTGATGTTATAAAGCGCACATAACCTTCAAGAAAGTCGAAGTTCGTACCACAAGTTTGAATCAGGTTAGAGGCTAATAAGAGGCCGAGTTCTTAATCACTAGGCTATCACTGTAAAGTATATCGTACATTAACTGTTAGTACAACAAGTAAGCAGGAACACTACAACTGAATCTAGATATAGCGCGAGGGGGTGGCTCCCACCCCTTTTAGTCTAGCCGCGAACTGAGTATCCGATTTCTTACTTACAGACGATATCTCTTACAAAACGCTGCCGTTTTAAGGCACTTTTATTTTTAAATTCAGCCGCCATTTGTTTTGCGGGCGTGATATAAAAATACATTAGTGGCGAATAGAACGGAAGGTATTAGGTTTAAAGTCAGTTTTGTTTAGCTCTGTACTTTCGTTATTCGCTGCGGATGGAGTCGGAATTTTAGTGATAGGTGCTGGTTTGTTCAATATTAGGTGGGAAACATTATGTTGTTAGGTATAGAGTATTTTTAGAATTCGTTGTTGAGTAAGGTAGGTCACTGGAACACACATAAATTATCATCTTAATTATAGAGTAGTTAATCCTCTGGATTTGTAGTTTTAATTAGATAGGTACATAAGGATATCGAAAACTACTTTGTAAGTTATTAACAAATTTTGATCTATGGGAATAGGAATATCTATGGGAATTAAACTAGGGCCGATCTAATTATTCCATGCGGTAGCCGCCTAAGCGTTTGGTTACGTCATCAAGACAGAAAATAATGTTATCAATAAAACATTACCTAACCGCTAAAAATGTAATCTCCATTTCAAATTACGACTTCTAGTGATTTATTCAAAGAAATATCCCTTTAATAGGATAGTTATGATTGAGCGTCGCTGTTCCTCAACTATCCGTGAACTAGGCAACTAGACAAGGAGATTATTTTTCAATCAGCCTTATCGCTGGTCGCAAACTGGGCGGTTAACTGCAAATAGATTGCCTGTCTCGTAGTTTTAAAATGTATTGTATTAGGCCCTTTCCAACTGTGCGTTTGTGACGCCGCGTTTTTCTAATCTGAGGGAATATTAGCTTTATTTATACCATAATTATTCAACATTCAATTCAACATTCTGGCTAGAGTAAGATGCATTTTCGGTTTTTTACGTCTATTCAGTTTTCTTGGAAAACAGAAAAATGCTGTTGCTCAGTTTTAGTCTTTTTGAGCATGTTTTACATCACTCTATCGCGTGCCCTGAAATAATTAAATAAAAGCAACCAATTTTTTATTAATTTCTTGCGGCGCAAAGTGGTTAGAGTGTAGTAAATAAATTTTTATTGACTCTTGTTTATCTATTTATCGTAAAAGCATTTGTATTTTTCATTAATTAAATATAAATGCTAAAAGAACAATGATTTATGAATAGTTCCGATTAAGACAGTGTTTCGTGTCCTTTCCTTTCCTTTACGTAAGAAATGAACGTTTCTAGAAATGACGGTGAACGGGTGCAAAACGCCACTTTACAAACACCCTAAGGCCAGCAAACGAATCGATGGTCGGAAATGGGTATAAGTAGGCGAGCAAATAGGGCCACGTCTGATAAGTGGCTCGCAGCTGATTGATGCCTCCATCAGCCGCGATTACTGCCTTTGTTGCATATTCCAAGCGACGGAATCGGAGCGAATGCATGCACGCGGTTACTGCATTAGGAGCATGCAAACATCGATGTGGCATACCAAGCCGCCTTACATTTGTTATTTCAATCTGTTTAGGACTTTTAACACCTTTCTGTTCGTTAACATACATAGGTTCTTCTATTCGAGGTGCAAGCCAAAATTTTTCCGTACCAACACCAGTTTAAAGATAAAGCATGTAACGCCGCTTTATAGAAAGCGATAGAAAGTAGATAAAATGTGCCGGAGGCATGAATCGTCGAAGTATTCGTACGGTAAACATGAGATGGTCCGACATTTTTCCATACTAATGGCACACGTTAACTTTACAAACATTTTGACGATAGCGTTCATGGTCGGGTGGAAATATAGCCTCACGCTATTGAAAGATTGATAGAGAAAGAAAGTCTACTTTCTAGATAGACTGGCGTCGGTCTATTTTTTATATTATTGACTTCGCCGCGTACATGTGTTTAATTTATCTTGAAAATGCAGAGTTAAACCTCCACCCATGCGTCCAAGGGTGGCTCGAGTTTAACTCAAGTCAGAGTTTGTTTGTTCGAGAGCTCTTTTTAATTATCTGCACATTTACTTCTAATCGTTCAACAAAAGTATTAAAACAACTCAAATCCCTTCTTACTCGTATAAGTAGGTAATAACTCTCCATTCACACGAAAAGTTTGTTTGATGATGTTCAAGCTTAAATTAATGCATAAAATCAGTTTGAACGTTACAATACAGTTCGGAGTACGTAATCTTATTAATATGCAAATTGTTCCGTGTGTGAACACAACATATAGCTTTCTGCATAATTTTCAAGTTACTACAGGATTTTGGTGTAAAATCAGAAGCATTGAGCTTAAAAAACTAGAACTAACTTTCAGTGTTAGTATGGGAAAACAGCTTTATATTGTGTACATTTGTAATTCACTCTATGCTTTTCATAAAGTAAAGTGTTTGAAAATTTTACAGCAGGTTGGTTTAATTAAAAAAATAACTTTGTGGTTTATGAATCGATTGTTTTCTTCCACATTAAATCTGAAAGGTAGGTATTACCTTTCAGATTTAATGTGGAACCTATTTCTATGACGCATAACATAATAATAAATTACACTACGGTGCTTAGTCAATCGTTAATTAGTCAATTTTATTAGTCAATTGACATGTGTTCAGAGCCAGATCGGTGAAAATGATCACTATAGTCAAATATTCGTATAGTTAACCTGTGTCACTAATAACAAGATGTACAGATGTTATTTCTTTCCTATACTAATGACATACGAATACGTCAACTATATGAATACTTTGACGATAGTGGTCATATTCGAGGCACATGTCGCAGTCCACCTAATCTGAAGGAAACTAAAAAAGTATGTATATTTAAGTATATTTTATGATCATTTAAGTAAACTCAGCGTTATTTAAAAGTGTAAAATTTTAACGTTTAAAGTGCCGTGGCATACTCGTAAAATCCCGCCCAGTTAGTTATGTGACTCAATCATGCAAAGTAATTAGTTTGAGAATATTTAATAAATTATACGGTTAAAAGTAAATATTTTGTAATGAAGTGAAATATGGGCTTCCATGGATGGAGTTCCAGATTGAATTAAAATAAAATCAGTTGCAGAGGTGAAGTACGTGTAGCTACCGGTAACCGTAATTTAGGGATACCTACAATTTATGGTTAAATTTCGGTATTGCGTAATACTTATGCCGTCGCCCTGATACGACGCGCAACGCAACAGTATGTTCTTTATATTAAGTATATGTGTTTCGGTCGGAGAGATGTGATTGTTTGTTTCAGAAAACTAGTTTTAAATACGACGGCAGTGATAGGGTTTAGGTAGACGTGGGTGTCCCCGTGATAAGCGTGGAAATAAAAATCAAGATTCAGTTGAACACTTTCAGCTTTCTCACACATTGAGTAGAGCACGACCTTTAAGGCTAAGCGTAGGTATACTCATTCTAACGTTAACAAAGTTAATTAGAAATGACAGATTAAAAATAAACATCAACATTAACAGTTACCGTGCCGAGAGCAGCACAGTTGCAGCGGACGGGTTAGCTGTAAAATCTTCGCTCATTAAAAACTTTTCAACGCTTAATAAAAATCTTATTGAACCCGGTCGCCTGAAGTGCATCGGGGGGTTGAGGCCCCGGGCTTAGGGGGCTGAAATGGCCCAGCTAAGTGTATTACGGACGGATCGCTGCCTTTGATTCGTCACATCAAAGACGATGTCGTTCGTTCGTAGCTAAATCGAATCAGACCTGCTTTGTTTCGTCACTATTGTAGGTAGGTAAAGGACCTCTATTCCTCCGCTCGATAAAGATGCCGCTTCAATAGGTCTCTAGGACGTTCCTATCGGATGTAAAAAGTTCTTATAGTTGAAATTCAGAAACGTCTTTGTTCGAACTGACAAAAGTTTCCGGGGATCACTTTATTGGAACGCTTTATGAGTTCGCGAATTGTTTCAGAGTAAGACGATGGAGTTACCCTTGTTCTTTTGATATAATTTCTGAAGAACATATTTATTTGTCGATCGAAATTTTACGAAGGAGTTATTAGACTCGTAATGAACGGCGAAATTAAGCACGAAAGGATTAAGAACGCGAAGCTCGGGTAACGTACTTCGAAGAAAGTCGCACAATAAATTTGACTGCGAACGTAAACTTTATTATGCGAGTTTAAAACGTGGTTGGAACTACGAAGATTACCAAATATTTTGCAACTATGCAGTTTATGTTCATAATTGAAGACAGTCGTCACGAGTCATGACCCGCTCTGCGGTGCTCCGAGATGACACATTTTAACGCAAACAGCAACTGGGTCTATTTCCGAGATGCCCCAAATTTTTCCGACGGCGAAATTTGTTGGAGCTTTAAGCGGGTACGAACGTTGTTATTGTTATTTGTCGAGCTCGGAGCACATCGCCGGCAATAAACCAGCCGAGGGTTAATTCCGAGGCGGCTTGGCACCGATGCTGCGTTAAAAACTAAACCAATATACTTCTTAAAATTACAGCAGCACTGTGAGGGTTATATAAGCGAACGTGACCTGAGGAGATTTTGGCAAGCGCCCCGGCTCTGACTTACAGACACGAATTTTTCCTCACATTTATATCTTTAAGTGTGTTAGACGGAATGTATCGCGATGTTATCGTAGCGATAGAACGTAAAGATTGCCTTTATAGACAAATTCGAATTCTGGAAGTGGGTGAAGTTGTTTTTATCGCTATTTTATGGAACACTAATTTTTCCGGCAGTAAAGTCGAATAAATATGCATTAAGCTTCTCGGAATAGGCATTTGATGATCTTAAACGGAATAGTAAGCATTAACTGAATTTGGTATGATCGTGCTAGTGTCTGCATAATAACGTTTAATGTTAGGTAATGGAATATTCATGACATGTAAACTGAATATTATGTAAAATATATCAGTGAAGCCAGTATTTTGTTAAGACAGCTTATGAAGCTTCTAGAATTTACCTCTTTAGGGCTTTTGCCACCATTTTTTCATTCACTTTTCCTTTCAAACCTCCAATCTGAGCAAAGGTTTTCCAAAATTCCAAGGAATTTCCAGCTGAATTCTTCCGAGAAACGTACAAACCGGTCCGAAGGCTCATTGCAAGCGCGCCACGTCCGGCCCAACTGCGATTGTTTTCGCCCGCCCAGCAATGAGTACGTGAAACGCCTCTCAACTAGCCCGATCTTATTACTAATTTTCTTGTGAATCACAATTGTGCGTTTCATTCAAAATAGGCATATTAGGTGTTAGAGCCATAGCAGCTCGTCTAGCGAGGTATCTTACGAGGCTGGCTCTTAAGCAGAATGTTCTTCATGTCTTGTGTTTCGGCTGGGGATGTATCGTATGGTTGCCGGCGATACTTTATTTGCGGCGAACATCTTAGTCCTTAGTAGCCGCATACGAGCTCAGAAAGGATTTTATTTCTCTATTCGAGGTTGGATGCGGGCGTCCATAGGCTGCAGTGACCACTTTACTGCATGCCATTTTTCTAGAGAATTACTATAAAAATGTATGTATATTTGTAGGTATATGTATGATGTCGGTTAGCCGATTTTTGTCACAGCGACTGTTTCTATGACCGGATGAACCCTTCACCGATGTGCTTGTTCATGGCTCCGGCGCAGCAGTGCACTCGTATTTTCAGACGATCGAGGCTTTACATTCATGCTTAAGTTCAATTATTCAGTACCATTGAGAGGGTCTCTAACTGAGGTTACATGCAAGATCGACTGGTGTTTAAATTGAAGAATAATTGAATATATGCCAGCGATCAAGAAAATTTCGATAGCGTGATTCAGAGCACCCGTGGCGCCATCTCGTGGCGAGTGGCGGGAGTCGCCGCTGTTGAAATGGATATAGTTCTGCAGAGAAGGAATTCATTTTAAATGACATGACATGACTAAAATTGACAGTATTAACAGATAACCCGCAGGATGGACTGGGGTTTAATTGAAGTCAGCGCACCACGACCCAGTCGGTGGAACGATTGTTTTCTGTCAGAGGGCTGGCGCCAGTCCAGCGCCGCTACGTGCGCGGCTTACATCGAACCAGGACTCGTGGATGGTTGCAGATTGTTCTATTTTCACTCAATATACAGCCTGATAGATATTTTTTCCAAAATTATAAAATGCACATACATACTTTTATACTGTACGACTTATTATATTTTCACTCAATATACAGCCTTAAAGATATTTTTTCCAAAATTCTAAAATGCACATACCTACATACTTTTATACTGTACGACTTATTATATTTTCACTCAATATACAGCCTTAAAGATATTTTTTCCAAAATTCTAAAATGCACATACATACTTTTATACAGCACGACTTATTATATTTTCATTCAATATACAGCCTGATAGATATTTGTTCCAAAATTCTAAAATGCACATACTTTTATACTGTTAAAAGGCAGAATTAAAAAAGAACCATTTTTAATGATTTTTTTTAAGATGATGAAAACAAAAAACTGATTGCATCCATAAGCAAAACCAAAGGCGAGTCATGGATGAAGTCCTATTTGAGAGCGTTCACAGGCGCGTTGTTACTTACGAGAACTAAGATGGCGACCTCAAATTAATAACAGTATCTGCATCTTCCAGTCCACTCAAATCTATTCACATCTTCAAACTGTACAAACTATATTGCTCTGTGTTGAAGAGATTCTGCTTCCAATTTTAAAACCGTACTAACAAATCCCATTCCAAGCAGTCTATCTAATTACCATTAAAATCACAAAAGCTTCGAGCCTACTATCTCTTCGATTTATATTTTGAGTACTAAACTGCTCACTTGAATATTTTATACCTCGTTCTGTTCCAGTGAATCGCAAGCTGTCTATTATTAACAAACGAGTCAGCTATAATACGGCTAAGTATCCTTTAATTTGGAAAATTAAAATTATACTCGACTGCAATGCTCTTTTTGAACGAATTGATACAAAATACAAATGAAGCTCCAAATAATGAAATGGACATATATTTCGGACGAAGCGACACGGAATGGCTGTAAAAATTAACACGAAATGTGTTCACAGCATTAATTTTAATGTAAACGTTACATTTTAAAGCATGCAGAAACTTATAGCTCTTTTGTTTAAATAAACGGACAACAAAAGGTACGAAATTTACGAAAGTGTTAACGCTATAAGTTGTATAATCATTGCAATTTGTCGGTAAACGCAAATATTTCCCTCTAAGGGTCAGAGGTATCTCTTCAGGGGTGTAAAACTGCAAAGAGTTTTGTATTGATGCTTGATTTCCAGAAATCTGTGAGTCATTCGGAAAGAGTCAACAAAACGCTCGTTACCTCACATTTAGCATACAAAAAATACGAGTATCCGCAAAATAAACATTCATTTTCATCTTTGTCTCCGATACAACAAAACCGAGTCAACGTTTAAACTAATATTCCGGGAGCCAGTAACAGATTTACATGACCAAGTTCCTCCCGATCGAAAATTCCTGAGATGCATAAGGGACTTATACTATGAATACTAGTGGCCGTCAGCTGCCACTCCGTTGGTGGGTTGGGCCGTGGCACCCTCCCAAACATGCAGAAAAAAAATTTTTTTTCAGTCATTTCCTCTCATTTGAAAATACATTCAGATTATAGTTTATCTAGTACTTTAAAAGAAAAACATCGTCAGCTGACCATAACGCGGTGGATTATACGTCAGCTGGCTCCTTGAACATGAGAAAAAAAATTTTTTTTTCAGTGATTTCCTCTCAACTAAAAATTTACCTGGTGATAGTTTATATGCTACTATGAATGAAAATTAACGTCAGCTGGCTGTATCTCGGTGGAAAGTTCGTCAGCTGGTACCTTGAAAGGGGTAACGCAACAGCATCTATGACCTACTGAATCTTATCAGCTGACGACTTTTCCCTTGACTTACAGGTAGCTGATGTTTTTTATTATTTACTAGAGTATTTTAACAATTCTCATAAAAAATTTCATCCGGGAGGAAATAACGTTTTTTAAGTTATTACCGTCTTCAAAAAAGGAGGTTATCAATTCGACACGTTTGTATGTAATATTCTCAGAACCGCACAATTTTTACATATTATGTTGGTCTATTACGGCTTCCAAACAAGAATACCAAATTTCATAGGTGTATGTATGTATGTATGTATGTAGATATGTTCGTCCTCGCATATCTCCGAAACTAATTGACGGATCGTGTTCTTTCTTTGTTTTTTGTTTGTTTGTATTTTGTTCAACTTAGAGAATGGTAAAAGTTTCATCAAAATCGGTCCAGTAGTTATCGTGATATGGACTTTAAACTAAAAAATACGAAATAAAATAATTAAAAAAAAATAAACCGACATCAAAAAATTTGTTACATAGTTTAGGCCTACTATTTTTGAGGTTGGTGCCTATATAACAATAGAAACAAAATACTTGATACTAAAGACACCAACCTCAATAAATAGTACTTAGCGCGCGCGAATGATAACTATTTATTAAATTATAGCGACAGCGACTCTGATTGGGACGAAGATTAGTTAACACTGCTATTTGACTGACCTGTTGGTCTAGTGATAGTGGTTAGCGACCCTAACCACTACGCCAGAGGTCGTGGGTTCGATTCCCACCCAGGACAAATATTTGTGTGATGAGTAGTGCCAAGATTGTTTACCAAATAAGACAAGAGAATAAAAATTAACTGTAGTGTTTAATTACTCTATGAGCGTGTTACTATAGTAACAGTTCAGTATAAGATAAACATGTCGAACGTATTACCTTTTTGTGTCTTTTGTAAAAAAACTAATGGTCAGTTAAAATTATTTAGCGAAGATAAAGTTTAAAGTCCATATCACGATAACTACTGGACCGATTTTGATGAAACTTTTACCATTCCCTAAGTTGAACAAAATACAAACAAACAAAAAACAAAGAAAGAACACGATCCGTCAATTAGTTTCGGAGATATGCGAGGACAAACATATCTACATACATACATACATACATACACCTATGAAATTTGGTATTCTTGTTTGGAAGCCGTAATAAACCAACATAATATGTAAAAATTGTGCGGTTCTGAGAATATTACATACAAACGTGTCGAATTGATAACCTCCTTTTTTGAAGACGGTAATAACTTAAAAAACGTTATTTCCTCCCGGATGAAAATTTTTATGAGAATTGTTAAAATACTCTAGTAAATAATAAAAAACATCAGCTACCTGTAAGTCAAGGGAAAAGTCGTCAGCTGATAAGATTCAGTAGGTCATAGATGCTGTTGCGTTACCCCTTTCAAGGTACCAGCTGACGAACTTTCCACCGAGATACAGCCAGCTGACGTTAATTTTCATTCATAGTAGCATATAAACTATCACCAGGTAAATTTTTAGTTGAGAGGAAATCACTGAAAAAAAAATTTTTTTTCTCATGTTCAAGGAGCCAGCTGACGTATAATCCACCGCGTTATGGTCAGCTGACGATGTTTTTCTTTTAAAATACTAGATAAACTATAATCTGAATGTATTTTCAAATGAGAGGAAATGACTGAAAAAAAATTTTTTTTCTGCATGTTTGGGAGGGTGCCACGGCCCAACCCACCAACGGAGTGGCAGCTGACGGCCACTAGTATTCATAGTATAAGCCCCTTATGTATTTTACGAAGTTTCTCTCGAGAGGAAATGATTGACCGAAAATGCACCTGGCTCCCGGACTATAACAACCGTCTCATTATTCGCACTCGCGCCTTTCTATCGGAAATGCGTTATTTACCGACGCTGCACGCTTGTATTCCGCACAATTAATTTTTACAAGCGCATCTACGCTTTTTATTTCCGCTACGCCGTAGCGCCGTAGCCGTGCACCGTAGTCTTCGTAGCGAGTATTTTGTAGTTTTTACGCCGTAGCAAACTTCGTAGCTGATTTTTTTCGTTTTTTACGTATTTTGTAATGAAACTGTATTGTTTTTACACTATCTGCGAAGTTATTTTTATTTCACGCTGCCTTCGCTCATATTTTACACGTCAATTCTATTGGAGTTGTTTTACGATGCTGCTGAGTTTTATGGTAATGAATCAACATTGTTTTCTTAGAATCATACTCGTGCTCGCAACTGTGTGAAAATGCGAAAAAGTAATGAAATTGAGATAGAATTTTCACTTTACTTACTATAATGATGAAGCTGCTATTCATGTGAAGCGACTGGTGTAATAAAATGAAGTTATATCTTAAGTAAAAAGAGCTGTATAGTGAAAAGGTTCATGTTTATGTTTGCTATTTTCAATTTGTCTGGCAGCTCGTAAAGTTTGTATATATTTTTTTAAATTTTCTTTTCAGAAGTAACGAAGTGTTTGCACACGACAATGGACCATATGAACGAGTATTTTAAGAGTTTCACAAATACGACAATTTACTTTTATTGCATTTAAAAAAAAATGAATTATATATAATTATACATAGAAATCGAAGACCCTATGGGCGGTTTGAAAATATTAGTTGATCAGCCTATTCCACCATACGTATTGGAGTGGTGGTCTCGGTGGAACTATGTCAAACCAGTGGAACATAAAAAACAATACCCAGATCTATTAAAATTTGGAGCACATTGTCATCAAAGAAGGGCAATGAACGCACCAGCCTTTACCCAAATGGCGGAACAATTAATTAATTACATCACTAATTAGGTCAACCCACTTGATCACAAATGTTATGCGGCGACCAGGTGAATGACTTTGGGGTCGCTGACCCGGTGAACCTTGCTCAAGAACCTTCATAATCCGAGTGCACTACACTGGCCTTATGAATTATTCTTATTCGCACTCACTCGCCGGTTCGGATTAATTAGGTACTTAGCAAATGGTGACGGGTTAAATATAAATATTGTAAGCGATAATCACTTTGCATATAAATTGCTTACAAATTGAAAACAGCTTACATGTTTATATCGACTGGACAGAAGTGGACAGTCTATAAACAGGTTGCATAATAAATAGAAAACAGGACAATACCTAACTATGCTGCTAACTAGCCAAATTAAAACTATCTGCGCGCTAAAATTCATCGTAACCATTTAAATATTTCTGCTATGCTTCAATGTGTTTATTGCTCACACGTTTAGATACTTAAAATAACACACTAAAGCGCAAAGGTGACTATCCCGGTCGCACGCGTTATTCTCTTGAACGCAGGGATACACTAAATTTCGCACGCACCATTTCACACTTGCCGTTCGAAATTCTCCTTTTTTAAATTTAGTAAATATTTCACGTGGCGCCATATGTGTGCCGGTTTCCTTCGTTTATACGTTTTTATTTCATTTCTCCTTCTGCTGCGATATATTGTTGCTCGCGCTGTATTATTTTCGTTGTTTGAACGCCGTATGTTACTGTCCTTATTTATTTCCTAACACTTGTTATATTTTCTCAGAGTTACCGATTTTTGGAATGTTCGGGAAAGCTTTGTGTTTTAAATGTCGCTTTTACATTGAAAATTTATCGCGACTAAGCGTGACTTGGAAAAAGGAGTACAGCCACCCTCTAAGTTGGTGAACTGAAAAAACTGAAACCTGAAGAAGAAAGTGGAAAGCCGTTGGGTTCAGAAGGCCTAGGCCCAGTCCAAAGGATGATTATTAGAGGATTATTGGATGGATGTTTTAAAGCATGACTTTGTGTTTGTTTAGTAAGTATTTTCCACCAATCCGCTTTGGAGTAGCGTGGTGGAGTATTCTCCAGGCCTCCCCCATTGTGGCGAGAGACCCATGCCATACGACATAAAGAGTTGCACAAATTAGCGTTTTTAGGTGATTTTTCACAACAATACTAATAAGTAGTTAGTTTATTGTACCCCTAGAAAAGAATTTCGCATATTAAAATTCAAGGGCACATCACATCGACTGTCCAATTTTAATAAATTGTCATTGAGGGCCATTCAGAACGGGATTACGTTGTTAGTTCGAGTGTAGGGGAAGTCGGGGAGGCAGGGGCGGGGTAGCAAAACAACTGCGCGGTATAATTGCTCCAATTTGTCGCGAGCACAGCCCAGAGATTGCTAATGACGTCACCTCCGGCTTGTCAGACGACCCGTCACTCAGCACGGACACCACTTTTGTTTAAGACTTGTTTTTTTAAATGAAATTTTAGTAATTATAGTAATAATGTGTAAATTTTACGTGAAAGATCAGGTATAAAATTGATCTCTTCACGTTATATGAAATGAAATGCAGGCATAGGCAGAAAGTACAGTTTTTAATTTATTGACATCGAAATTTTGTGTTTTTTGGTCATTACTTGATAACGAGATCGATTTGTCGTTTTTTTGTTGTGTCAGATGATCAGAAAAAGATACGTATAAAAATAATTTTAAATGCCGTGCTGGCAGAATTTGTAATATGTCAACATAAAAATAGTAATTAAAATTATACAAATATGTTACCAAATGTGCTTTATTTCACTAAATGTATCGGAGAGCAACAGATCGCCCGTATTTAAATAAACAAAAAAAAAAAAAAACAATAAAATTGGAATTCTAAAACTTCAGTTAGCGTCATGACGAGGCTATATGAAAGCTAGTTAGGGGTCGCATGACGTCACCGCTGTCCCTATCCTCCCACAATTAACGCTCACTCCAAGTTTTCTTGCGAACGGAAAATAATTGCGATTGAGTTGCGAATTTCGCTTTTGCTACCCGACGCCAACCAAGCCCTTAATTGGTGCTTAAATAGCGAATTCATGCCTCGAAAACATTTTAATAGGCCAGAAGCGGTCGCATTGTCAACTCGTCTGTTATTCGAGTCAGCCATTCGAGTACGCTCTCGAGTTCCGAGAATAACCCATACTCTTTATTGGGCATGTATTTTATCAGCTAATGAACGTTTTAGAGGATTTTTTACGTGAAAGGAACGTAAAATTTTGACGGTCTTAAGTAGGTTTTTGAATCACAAATATCCATATCAGTCGTCTTTTCAGTTAAGCACGAAAAAATTCGATCACAATTCCTACCTCATTCACGTAATTTTACTTTCATATCGACATAATGGAAGAAAGATCCTCGAATGCCGACCATGTTTAGGTAAAAGGAGCACAAGCCGACCAGGTGGACTGACGACCTAAAAAAGACAACGGAAAACCGCTGGATTCAGATGGCCCAGGACCGGGTGGAGTGGCGTCGAGTAAGGGAGGCCCATGTCCAGCAGTGGACTGCGAATGGCTGAAAGGGAGGAAGGAAGGACTATAACGATTCACACTCATAGCCCCACACTAGGATTCCCTGTGTCGTGGGTGCCATGGACAAGAACACAACACACCCAGACAAGAAATAGAAATTCATATTCGTCATTCAAATCTCTGCTCTGCTGGGAATCGAACCCAAGACCCTCCACGCAGCGCACCGGTGTCCACCACTCAGGCCGTCGAATAGAACCATAAGATGATTCAACATAAGATTCTACTTACCATTACAATAGTACATCCTAAGATAATAAAACTAAGCCCAATTTCAGCTGAGTGTTCTGTACAGAGTTGAAATCTCCTAATTAGATTGTCAATCAATTAGTGTAACTAGAAAAGGTCACGTACCCGCTCGGCTCCAAAATTATCGCTAACAAGGGGAAAAATACCTATACATTTGACCTTTCTTAAACATATATTATTTTCTAAGAAAACGATACTATTTTCGTGATTACATCGACAAAATTTGATAATATTACCTATATTATCGTCTATTCTATTTATAAATAAATAAAAAATCCACTACTATTAGGTATAAATAGTTTGTGAGAATGGACGGAAGTTTGTTACTCTTTCACGCAAAAACGGCTGTACAGATATGAACGAAATTTGGTCCACATAGTTTATAATCGGGTATAACATATTGTACACTTTATCCCTCTCTAGATCGAGTTCTTAAATCCAAGCGGAAGAAGCCGCGGGCAAGGTCTAGTCAAGAAGTTATAAATATGTAGATAAGTTCGAATTTCGGCACTAATAAAGCATTCCATTTAACTACATCAGGGAGCAAGAGATCCTCGTACATTACCGCCAGCGTATTAATATCAAGGGTAAAATAACCGGGAACGCAGAAACACATATCCACACGTCGATAGTTCCGAACTAATGAAGTTTCAAACGAAACTTCGCCGCATTGGGGCTCATTACCGGCTGAACGACAGAGAACTTGAACTGAACTGACGGATAAGGTGTTCTGTAACACAGACTAAATATGTTTTGAGTAGATCTTTGAATTAGGCAGTAGAGTTAGAAAGCAGACCAAATAATCTGTTTTTTTTTCTTTTTAAATTATTTCGAGGGGTTTCTTTTTCTATTTTGATTAAATTGTTTTTCAAACTAATTGAGTAGATAAAGATCACGCAGGCCACCTGACGTTAAATGGTCACTGTAGCCAATGGATGCAAATATTCAACCTAAATTAGAGAATAAAATCTTGTTTACAGGTTCTGTAACCTATGTCAGGCACCAGGTTCTCACACGAGGGGCTCTGGAATGGAACATTTATGTGTCACGCCTGTACCTACCTTATGTCATGTGAGAACCAAATAAATTACTTTATTATTATTATTATTGTTTGAGGTCGTACGTGAGTGCTTTGTTACTCATGAGCGCTAAGATGTTCGCCTCAAATAAAATATCCCTGGCAACCGTATCTCCCAACCGAAACACAAGACATGACAAACATGTTGCTTTACGAAGGGTGAAAAGGCTAGCGGTATAGTTTCGGACGAGCTACTAAGACTCTATCACATAAAAATTGTCATGTAAAAATAAGTTGGTACGAAAGATTCGAGTTTAGAATTTAACTCGTGGTAGCGCTAACGATCCACAGCAGAACTCATCTCGTTAAAGCACCAATAGAAGTCTTGGCTACAGTAAAATGTATTACACAAGGCCTTTGTAGCAGGAGACATTTCTACTTTATGAAACGTACAAGCGCAAAGAATATACCCAGTACGATCGGAATCTGTTTGATCAATTAGGAGATGTGCTTTGTGCATTATCGGATTAATGTTGTCGATTCGTTCGCTCACTGTTGTTAAAAATGCTTCTGAAAAACAATTGAATTCGAATGTTTGAAAATGGAATATTCGATGATACAGCACTGATATACAGGTTCTAGACTAAAAACTCTTGATTTTCTTTTTGTAGTATGGACATAACAAATGAATATGCAGTGCACCCACTGTTATGTAGTCACTGCAACCATGCTGCAACCCATGAATAATATTTAAAAATAGAAGACTGGAAACGTACCTAATAGTGACCTACTGTAGGGTAGGCTTCGTCCACTATGAGAAGAAGTGGTCTTAGTCCACCACGCTAACCTAGTTAAGGTATGTGTGGGTTAGTTGGGCTTCACATTCTTTTGAGACCATTCTGGGAAACGCTCAGACTTGCAGCTTCCCTGAGAATATTTGCCTTCACAGTTGCAGCCATTAAACCTTTTTTGATGCACATAACATAGGAAAGTCATTGACACCACTGGGATTCGAAACTAGACCCCTCTAGTGAGAGCCAGAATTCATTGCAACTGAGTTGTTACCACTTACCCATTGACATGGCAGTGACCGCTTCTGATAAAAATAGGAACAAAACCCTGACGGCCATGCTTCGATTGTCATCTCGATGTTTTGTATAGGTATATGCCAGCGATGTAGAAAACTTCAAAAGCGTGATTCAAGATACCCGTGGTGCCATCTCTCGACGAGTAGTGGAAGTCGTCTTAATTCATTTAATTTACTCTAATTTACTGCTATTCAAGGACAAAATTCCTAAATTCGACTTCAAAGAAAACGGTCCTCGACAAACGTACACGGTAGTAAAAGTCGATTTTATTTAAGGGTGAACGTTGCATAGCGAAAAAGTTTTACGACTTTACTTAGTTAATTGAAACAATTAACTGGAGCTCACGTAATAAAGCGAGTCGAGTTGAAAGCTTCCGCTCTTCAGGCAGTGACCCACTCTGCCTTTTTTTCGGCCTTTGTCGGGAGCCAGAGAAATTCTCGTTTTATTTATTGTACGGTTGATTTGGCTTCTGTACTTTCGAGTTGTAAGTTGACAGGAGTCGGCTAAATTAAAAAGTAATGAGGATTTTATTTTATTTTTTATTTAATTTCGTAAGTACAGAATACGCCCACAATACGACGCATTTACCTCGTGCGTATACGTAACGCAATACGAGTACTAAGGGAGCGCTCACACTGCGCGCGACTAAGTCATACGTACGACTCTGCGTAGCGCGGCCTAAGACATCGGACAAAATAATAATCCACAATAACTCGATCGCTAATAAAAAAGAACGCAAACCTAAAACGATAAAGTAGCGAAATACTCATTTCGAATAATTTCGATTCGTCCTCCGGAGAGTCCGAAGTTCGCCACTTCGCTAATTTCGAATAAAAAGTCGGCAACAATTTGTCGAGCTCGCGCAGAATCCCAACGCAAATACCAACTTTTCTAAAATATTCACTCGATTCGTTCGTAAAAAAAACAGCGGTGAAGTTTATTGTATCGGAATGCGAATTCCGAGTTTATCTCCCCACTCCGCGCGGGACGAACTTGGTCCCAACTTCCATGAAATAATAGCCCGAGAGGCTGGCGATTAAAAACTGCAAGGATATTGTAACGTCTGATATTTTAAGCTCACGATGGTGGGACAGAAAAAAACCCTGCCGTCAGTCAGCTGGGTTCTATCGTGTTTAGCGCGGAAATGACTTTAATAGTGAAAAAAAATTATACACATCGCAACTACTGTCTAAAAGTTGAAAATTATGTTGTGAATAGTAAAATGAAATTAATTAAGAAAGTAGTTGTCAATTGTATGTATCAAAAGCATTACGTTTTATACATTAGCGTTTACGCTACAGAATTCATCTGTCGGATGCAAGCAATTCCTTTACTTCGCTAATGTGATTTGATAGATTTTGGAAAATGCTTGCAGTTTTTGGTCGCCGGCCCCTCCGGCTATCGTTTCAAACTTCGATGAAATAATATTATCATTCGAGTTACTCTCTGTACTGCCGTAAATAAGTGTAATTAAAAACACGACGCCAATTTTCGGTACGTTTTGTTCTTATTTATGTTCCGTACGTACTACGTGGAAAATGTTTTTAATCGAAATATAAAATTTTTGTTTCTGTTCCAAGAAAGCGCTCCTATTTTAAAATATTTTTACAGTATTTTAAAAGTTTACAACAAACAAGAATGGGCTGGGCTGCAACCCTTTTATAGCCCACTATTGGGCACGGGTCTCTATCCACACCCCCTGTTGTGGAGCCTGGAATGATCCAGGAAAGAACACCGCCACGCTGCTCCAGTGCCGATTGGTGGAAAAACGAGCTAGTGGCCAACCCGTGTCGTGTAAAACCGTCCCGACAAGATTTAACGAGTGCTAGCTTAACAAAAAAAATTGGTCTGACGGCTTAACGTGCCCTCCGAAGCACGGAAACGCGTTTAATTCGAAACTAGCGGTCACCCATCAAATACTGACTGCGCCTGACGTTGTTTACCTCTACGCTTGCGATCTTATCAAGCAGGGGTTCATTGCTCTTCCTAAACATACCTAAATGTTGAACGTTACAAATAGTTAACATCTCGTGCGATTTTTCTAACGTAGCAATACGAGCGCCCAAGGAGTCGTTTCGCATTTATCATCTGCGGCCGCAGCATCCGATATCCTCAACGGGCATCGTTATCAGTAGCTAATGTTACTGCAACGCTACGTAACGGACGCTGTACTACGTTATGGTTTAATCTCGCTGGAGTGATCTTCCTATTGGTGTGTAATGTTCGTGGTTCTTTTATGGTGTGAAGTCGGGTATTGTCCATTATTTTATCAGTTAAGTAGTCCAGTTATGTAGCAGTCAAGACAAAACCCTCACTGGGGAGATGGAAACAAATTTGGGGTAATAATTAGGTTGGTACGCTGTATATTCATTGTAAAATTTCGGTGCTCAACAATTCCTAAACTACAAAGTGTATCAACATCAAAGTTACTGACAACAATTTTGATATTGATTGCGTTCATTGGTCATTCGGTTACCTGTAGTTGGTTTGACATTTCCAAAATGCTGGAGTCGTGGTGACCGACATAAAGTGCGCTTTCCCTACCATATAGCACCTTTCGTATCACAAGTATACGATAGGTCTTGACTGATTTATTAGTTAGTTGATTGAAAAGAGCGCGTGTTAATCAAGTCTATGTCTCCCTGGAGAGCGAAAATCGTAATCTGTTCCAAGTTTATCGAATAGTCAGCATGCCTACGAGTAGGTACGTCTGGATTTTCAGACGAAAACAATATCGGCAATCCGTCTCATTCCCAACAGGCGAGGCGCGGCTGAGCGAACTAAAACATTAAAGTAACAAAGCATCGAGTACAATAGGTACAGAATACCACTACAGCAGTTTTTGCGTTTATCCGACTACGGTGCGGCTGTGAAATGTTTTTACTTGAAAACTTCCAGTTCCTTTAAGTTCCATTTTTAAAAGCGTTATCATCATTGGGAGGATGATTTTATGGCCAAAGTTACGAAACATTTATCAGAAACGCATCGCATAAAATTTCAGGTATCTCATTGGTCTCCCAATTTTCTGAGATTGAAGTAGTTAGTAACGTCACTTTCTCGGAGTAAAATGAGCACGTTGTTCACTCATTAATACAACACATTTCAAGCAATAGATACAACATGCCGTCAATGCTGTTTCGTGGTGAAACAACAAAGAACTCTGATCCAAATGTAATTAACAAATCTTAACAATAGTATTGTAGTTCCAATCGGCACAGCATAGGTTCAGATAGATAAAACATCGTCTATCCATCTGAATCCCAAAGGCCAAAACGCGGCTAGCGAAGTACGTAAGCATTAAAGTTGTAAAACGTAGTATTGTTCAATCTCTAGGCATTATAACGATTGCAGTCGATTTTTAAGGTACCATTTGCTTTGTCCAATTGCTGAATGCCTTGTCAATCGAGATACTTTTAATACAAAGTTAAAACGTAAAAAATCCATAGATTTTTCGTCACAAATTTAACATAAAATTAATGGAACATTACACCTATTATTATATGTTTCAGCATCACTTTAATGGTGTCGATCTTGTCGATAACAAATGATTATGTATCACGTCATTACTGCATGGCTTGTAATCTATGTAGTTAAGGTAAGCACATAAGCCATAACAAATTTATACTTAATACAAACATATCTTAGAAAATTCGTACCAAATACTAGACGATTTACTAGGGACAGTGAAAGAATTTTTCAAAACATTTTCAAAGTTTTTTCAACTTTAGAGGTAAACCTCCACATCGATTCATCACGTCTTTACACCGACAACAATAACAGATGATTCTCCTTTCAAAATTCACCCCATACCGTACCTATTTCGACACTATAAATTGTTCGGCGAGCGCTGAGCTTATAAATGGGGCCTAATGACGCAAGGTAGGCTGAACAGGAATTTATAATAGACGAAAAACGTCGATATTAGCTACGACAATAACAGAGTAATTTTTCTTTCACACCGCTCGCTTAAAAAAAAAACATCGTTCAGCAAAACTGGAACTCACCACCTTTTGTTCTGTTCGACAAAGAAAATTCTGTACCGCCAGTGAAAAGTGATCTAAGTCCAAAATGCTGATTTTAGGGAAATCGCAGTTAAAGGTTTAAAAAATCGTAGCTAGTTAAGCTAGTATTAATACTTGTAAATAAAAATTATCATTTGGAGGAGTACAATGCAAAAATTTGAGTTATATCTTTAGACTCATGAATTAGTTTACACCATTTTTTACAGCTTATATTTCTATGCAAACTAATAAAAAGCGTGTAAAAAAATTTCGACGTAAATATTAAGCGTAGAAATACCTCGATTAGACCGAGAAATAGCAAATTTTTCAGTGAATATTACAGTTCAATAATTACCAAACAGACACAACTCGAGTTAAATCACTTTTCACTACACAGAATTGTGAGCGTCGGGTGTCAGCCGTGTAAACGATAAAAAATAATGCAAATTCACTTCGAGGCCCATCTCGGGGAATAACGTCCGATCGTTACATAGATAACGGAGTTTTTCCGTTAAATCGAGCCGCTTCCGTCCTTAACGACATTGCCCTTCGTTAAGCAGAAAAGTGATTCAGGTAGTCGTTTGTGTTGAGTGTCTTTTTTCATTTCTGTAGCCGTTTAAAGTGTGTTTCGGATGAGAATTTATATTGATATTGCTTCCAGTTAACGTTAAAATGCCAGTAAATTCTTTAAGTTTTCGCGTTTGGACGGTACCATACCTTGTTCTTGGCGAAAAAACTTTGAATGCTACAAGCTTCATATTTCTTCGAACACAGCATTGAATCTATTATTGTTTATTCTTCTATTTTTTGAATAAAAAGTTCCTTTACCGAATTTTCGGAAAAAAGACGCAGGGTCTTTTTTTTCGAAAATATAACCTTATTTTTGTTCAAGACAAGTGTGAATAGGCACCTTCTATTTATTTCCATATCGGCCGATTACTGCTAAGCACGGGACTATTTCTAATTAAAATAAATTTATAAAAATGCTATTGCTAAAACCTATCCAATTAAAATCAGCAATAACTAGATATTTTCCCAAAAACTCCGCCGAGGGGCTAGATTTATAGTATAAAATCCTTTTAATATCCAAAAGAAAATTCAAAAACAAATTGTACACTGCCTTTCTGAAGTCAGTTAAGAATATGTTTCGCTATTATGACTCAAATGGAGAATGTTCTCAGAAAGGAAAGTTTCCGACGTTTGTGAAGTTTCGCTCGTTTTTATGTTGCAAATTGTATTATTTCGATAGTAAAATAAACTCCTTCTAGCGTGTATTTATAACAATTTCTATAATACTATTGAAGCAGCATAAAAAATCTTAGATTATAGGGAAAACATCACAGCAGTAGGATATAAAAAGGATTGAAGTCAGTGAACTTCAGTACCTACAGTAACGACGGGTTAATCACGTTTCCTTCACTAGGATCGGGACGTAGATACCATGGACACACATACATATACAAGAAAAGAACACACACACCCAGATTAGAAATAGAAAAATAAACTCATCATTCAAATCTCTGATGCTCTGGGAATCGAACCCAGGACCCTCAGCGCAGCGCACCAACGTCTTAACCACTGAGCCACTCATGTCTTCATCGCATTGAAATTGTACATACATTTGTTACAAGTGTTGCTATTCCTGAGTACTAAGATAATCTCTATTTAGAATCTCCGGTACATCTTCCCAATCGAATCACCAGTGCCGTGAGTATGAACACGATCGTCAAAGTATTCGTACGGCAAACGTCAGTCATACGTCGATCAGTCTTGACATCATCCCATACTAAAGGCAGCTCGACATGATTATTACACGAAACTACGTAAGTAAAGCTCGAGGCACATGACGTGTAGGTAACGTTGGTGCTTCGGATATGAGCTCTCCCCTTCTGGAGGTTATGATTCTGCAACGCTGTTACATAATTTCACATACTTATTTCGCCGTCATCATAAAAAGTAAACCACGGTACTCCACACGGCCGCGCGACCTTTCATAATGTTTGTATTAAAAACGGTACAAAAGTCCCGGACAAAAGGCTATGTGACCCAAATGAGACATAAAGCTAGGCTCAGCCCAAAGTGGCCCGTGACGCAATTAGAGATATGGCTTCACAATAACGCGAAGCAGTGCATATACATCAAAATGGGACACATTGTGCACTAATGTGACACAGTTGTGAACAAAGCGACCGCTGCGCTGTCGGGAACAATGTGCTGCGCTGAGTGCGATCTGCCCCGGAACGTCATATTATCATGTGTTGTTTATTTATTTCACCCAGATACATAAGTAGGAACAAAATTGAATTAGGAAATAACAAATGAACGTGCAGGCTAGTGGTAAAAGTTAACAGTTGTGCAGTTCTAGGTGAGAGCTACATGTTTGTGCCTTTTGGAGTTGAAACTCTGGGTCCGTGGGGTCCGGAAACTAGAACGTTTTTTAAAGACTTATCTTTTCGGTTAAGTCACGTTACTGGGGACCCAAGAGCTGGATCCTTCTTTGGACAAAGGAGTATTGCTATCCAAAGGGGGAATGCAGCCAGCATCTTAGGTACCCTGCCGCAGGACAGTGGTTTGGACTCATTATTTTATTTGTAAAAGTTAACTGATAACTATAAATTCGATAACCAACAGGGAAGAAAGGTCCTCGAATGGCGATCACGTCTCGGCAAAACTATTATGATGATTCAAACATAACATGATTCCAACTTCAACTAAGTGGATTAATGAATTAAAACGACATCGAAAAACTCGAATTATTCAGAGAGCTGAGTAACGTCGATAAGAGGAGCCCCATGTCCAGTAGTGGACTACAAAGAGCTGAATGAAAAGAAGGAAGATTGAGAAAAAGATATTTCAAGCAAACGATTTTATTTAAGGTATAAATTGAAAAAATTGACGGAAATGTAATAGATTCAAGTATCAACGTGGCATGTTACAATGACTTATACCTACTTCAAAAACTCGTATACAACACACATTATGTACAATCATTTAGATCTGTGTATCATATTATGAGAACTCTGAATCTGTGTGTTATATGAGAACTATGAATTATTCTCAGCTCCTGCATGTGAACGTTTAAGCGCATTGTGAACTCTCTTGTTCGAGAAGCGAGCGAGCGAACTTGTTCCGCGAACCGCTAACTCGCTAGTAACGTAATTTGCCGGTTGTGTCATGATGAGCACTCGCATGAGTTCCAGCATCGCTTAGGTATAACTATACGAGTAATGTAATTTTGTATGGTCTCGGGAACGTAAAACAATATAAGGCACTACTTTTATATTTTTCGGTTGTCGTATTAATGTGTAAAATAATAACCGCATTATTTTGACACCTTGATGATAAGAATATTTACGAGTTGTCGCGTATACAATGGAAGATTCAAATAAAATTTTACTTTTTCTACGATCTTCAAGTTCAGTTGTTGTCCATAATAATCGACTAGATTGAAGATTGACCAATCTGATGAGCCGTGGCCTACATTCACATATGTCATGTGAAGATTTCAAGCAGTTTCAAGCAGGTTTTGTATTATATTCTTGAGTTATGAATTAATTCCAGTACATATGAGTGAGCGGTTGATCGCGTCGCAAACTTGGTTGTTCGAGAAGCGAGCGAGCGAACTCTGTGCGGAAAGCGCTAACTCGCTATCGGCGGTACACGCTCGTAATGTAATTTTCCGTGTGTCGCGATGAGTGCTCACCGAGCATGAACTTACGCAGTTTCGTAAAGTAATCGTATCGAGCAGACATTAGTATGGGAAGATGTCAAGACAGACTGATTATGATGTACTAATGACTGACGTTTACTATGCGAACACTGACGATAATGTGCTCACAGCTCAGATGGGTTGTTGTATCGTCTAGGTGAATCTTTGTGATAAGGTGATTATGTCATGTAGTGCCAAGTCTTATGACAATGTAGTAGTCGGAATGTACCCATTATAATACGATTATGACACAATTGTAACAGTAGACACTATGGATCTTTGAGAAAGTGTCGTTTTTAATCGTCTACCAAAGGAAGTCAATTTAAAAAAGTTAAATTCTAGTAGTTCAGTTATAGTTAGCTGTTAAAATCTATTAATATTGGCAGCTAAGAAGCTTATTGAAAGTCTCTGAGGTACTTTTCGCAACTAAAAATTTATAATGAATCCCAAGAAACCATAACTTAACCAAGTGAAAACTTCACCGGACTCCAAATGAATGTCAATGTGTATCTTATAGATTTTATCTTCTAGATATAAAGAAATACACTTACAGCCGATAAATACTCTCGTCACGTCCTTAGTGGTAACAAAGTTAGGTAATTATGATCGAAAGTTGCGGCAAATTCGAAAACTTTTCTAAAGGCCGAATGTCATTTTTGAAGAAAAAAGTTTAGGTCTGAGGTTGTGATCAAACTGACCGTGAAACTTAGAAGGACTTTGTATGATCAAATATAGACCGGATTAGTATATGATGCGAAACTTTAAACAAATAAAAAGTTAGAAGCTAAAAGTTCTAGGTACACTGCTAATTGGCGATATTGTGTATACTTATAGGAATAGATACTTAGAATGTCTTTAAAAAGGGGAAAAAAAATTAACTCAAGCAAGTACATTTATGCTGTCTTATGTAGTGTGACACAGCGGTGATAGCCCAGTGGCTTAGAATTCGACCTCGAATCGAGGGGTCCGGGTTCGAATCCCAGTGGCACGCACCAATGACTTTGTAAAAAAGTTATGTGCGATTTATAAAATTAAATAAAATATCACCTGCTGTTACGGTGAAGGAAAACATCGTGAGGAAACCTGCATGCCTGAGAGTTCACCAACCCGCAGTAGGCCAGCGTGGTGGACTAAGGCCAACATCCCTCTCATTGTGAGAGGAGACCCGAGCCTGTAGTGGGTCATTAATGGGTTAAAACAACATGTAGTGTGAAATAAAGACGCTTAATAATATAGGTTACATTACGGTATTAGAATGGCTTAATTAAAGCATTTGTTCAATGTTGATTGAATTGTCACCGAACCTGAGAAGTCTGCGACTTTAGACTTTTCATACCTCGAGCCTTGTCTTAATTGGCTAACATAACCATCATCCAACACCTCTTTTATCTGTTCTGTGATCCAACACGACAAAATTTAAACACAGGGCTCTTTATGGTGCTTTCCTTAAAGAAATACGTATGATACGCAATGTCGTTATCTTGTAAATTTAGCAGGCGACATCGGACTCGGGGCTAGTCTTATTTATAAGGCGTCTAACTCCACACTTATAACAAGTCTACCAACTGCAAGAAAGCTTTCCGTGACCGTAAAGGCAAAAAGAAAATGAAGCAAATTTACGTTATAACAAGCCCATATAGCTTCTATGCAGGAAGTGAAAACTTTTCTAAGTTAAACCTGATGGTATATCAAAGTCGGGTAAATTGCAAAGCGGCGGCATAATAAATTCTTCATACATTTACATTGAATCGCGCTTAGAATTGTGTGACAGGCACGCCACTCTGCGCTCGGACGAGTAAATGATGTTAGGGCGGCGACAAACTAGGCGTTTACGTTTAAATTGCGTTTCTAAACCAGGGACGGCTTTATGTCCGAGGAGTAGGTGAGACATACACAGAGTAGCTCGCAGGGGACTAATAGGTGATAGACCCTTCGTAAGTAAGACGCTTCGCTTCGATCTTGGATCAAAGATGCCGTTGTTTTAAATGTACCAGGGATTATAAAAGAAACCACTTTTCAGAAGTGTTTTACAGAGCGTCGAGTGGGTTTAAAAAATGACTCAAGTTTTGTACAAAAGCGTTAAATTTCAAGTCAATCCTTTAAGTTTTTAATTCCTTACTTGATGTTAATTATTATGATGCAAAAAATAACGCTGATACACGTGATGAGCAAAAAGGCACCAGTTCTAATACTTCTTTATATTTTTTTATTTTGCCAGGACTTTTTAATTTGAGAATTAGTTGGACTAAAGTGTGTATTGTAGGTAGAGTGTAAATAAATTTCTCAGTCTTTTCTGTATTAAATTTTATCTGTTCCCAAAATAATGTCACTATAATAATTTGGACTAAAGTGTGTATTGTAGGTAGAGTGTAAATAAATTTCTCAGTCTTTTCTGTATTAAATTTTATCTGTTCCCAAAATAATGTCACTATAATAATTTGTAAAAGTGTACATGTTTCTAACATATTATAATAAAAAACTACTAGTACCTCTATCACTCGTCGTCAAAATAAACGCCACGCGCGAACAGGCCCTAAGCAAAAAGTTTAGTTGCAGTCAACCAGTCGAGTTTCCAGTGCTTTCACTCGAAAACTAACTTTGTTTCGCAAACTTGTACTCTAACGCTTTCCATTAAGAACACTTTTCCATTCTCTCCCCACAATTGGATACCAATACGTGGTTCGCATCGCTAAAACGCAAGGTTATTAAATTTTTACCGCTCCGTACTACACTCGCTTCTACCAAAGAGTTTTGTCTTAATTGTTTTTTAATGCCAATCACTTACTTTCATTTCGGTTTGTTTTTCGGCAGGTACTTTAACTCGTAGAAAGGCTGTAACGGTAGGTTCTATTACTGTTCTACGTGTAGTGAAGGGTTTTTTTAAACATATTATATGAGTATTTGAGTAGCAAACGGGTTTTTTAAAATATACGAGTGATTGAGTAGCAAACGGGCATGCTGACTTGATCTTAAGTGGTCAATTCAGCACCTGGACACCTACATCCAACCTCAGCAAGAATTCCTATCTGAGTTCCTTCCTTGTATGCGGGTGCTTTGCTACTCATGAGGACTAAGATGTTCGCCTCAAATAAAGTTTCTCCGGCATCTATGCCGCTCCAGCCGAAACACAAGACATGAAGAACATGCTACTTTACGCGTTACGAGGCTGGCGGTACCTCGCCGCGTGAGCTATTATGGTTCTATCACCAATATAAGGTTTTGGATATTTTTTAATAATTTTTACCTACCACTTGTGGCTATACCTACGAGTTAGTTATCAATTGCTCAAAATAATCGAAATATCATTCGTTTTCCGAATCGAAAAGGGAACGTAGCCGCTCTACAGCAGCTGTTGATGGATTTGTTCGATACATCGTTCGTCAATTGGAAGAAATTGATGGCCATTATGTCGGAACGCCTTCCATGCGAATTAAGTTTATTTTCCGCTAACTTTTTCGATTATTCAGCCCTTCGTTCTTCTAGTAGGTACGGTAAGACAAAATGTTTTCCTTTTATAGCAAATACTTAATATTCACTATTAGTATAACAATATTAGGATTTTTATAAATTTCATTTCTTCCTCTAAAATATTACCTAAGATGGTATTGTTACCGTTTTGAGCTTTTACAACCATACATATTTATAAAATTTCTCAAGTCATGTGTACATTCGTAGTCATTATTTCGTGTATGAATCGATTTTGATGAGGGTTTCCCACGGGTTTCCTTATATGAATATAACTAGTCTGTGCGCGCGGCTTAGCCCGCGTGGATTTTAGAACTTGCGGTTATTGTGACTAAACTATGATAGATAGATATGTGCCCTCGCGGACTTTTTTGTAGATCTTAATCCTACAAACCCGTAGTACATAATTTTGTTCTCTTGTCAATAGTTTTTGCAGCGCACGCATAAATAGTTTTTCGGTTTAATTTTCTTACGGATCCCTATTTTTTTTTGCTTATAACCTTTCTCTATAAATGGACTATCCAACACTGAAATAATTTTTGAAATCGGTCCAGTAGTTCCTGAGATTAGCGCGTTCAAACAAACAAACAAACTCTTAAGCTTTATAATATTAGTATAGATATTGTTCTTTTGATGACGCAGAGACAATGACTTACGTTCGTGGTCTGGACGATCGTATGTAGATCTCAGCATGCCTGTAACAAACATATACAATTTAAAATTTCGAAAACGGTTAAAAAATGAATATTGAACTAAGTGAGATTTCTCGATAAGCTAGGGTTCGACGACGGAGTTATCCCCAGATTGTGTCCAGTCGTTGTTTGTTCATATGCCAAGTGTCTAGAAAACTTCGTTAGCGTGGTTCAGGATACCTGAGGTGAGGTGAGATCTTTTGACAAGTGAAAGAACTCAACAGAAATGCATTAACTTCTACGTTTTTTATTAAGCAGACGAGAAGCAAACTTGTCTTTGGAAATCTATAGGTTAAAATTTTTTAAGATTTCCAAGAATTTGGGATGGGCGTTATAAGTCCGTCAGAAAGAACTTATCTTTCTTTTTTATGAACTTATCTTTTATTTATAAAATAGGAAGATAAAATTTCCCGCTCAATTATACAGCGTGCTCTATTCAAATGTCATTGTGTTTACACAGATAACAAACAATAAACACCTGTCAACACCAAACAGGAAATTTACCATCTAAAATCGAGATCGAATTTATTTCCATTCATCATGAGGCACGTTCATACTGTCCAGTTCATTCATTCAGTTCATTCACTGAGTCTCCAAAGAACAATCAGAGCCTTTAGCGCAGAGATTCTCAAATTTTAGTGGACACGAAATTAGATTTATATCACTGTTATTGCTATCATTATTTTTCAACAATTCCATTTGTTAATGTTATCAAAAAAAACTGAAATCTGGACGTAATGAGCCTCGAAATAAAGATATACAAGAAAAAAAAATATTTATAAGTACTTTCTTACTAATACTTAAAACCTATCGAGTGTTAGTAAAATAGTCCTTGTAAATTCATTTATAAGTTGCTTAACTGCTTTGTATAAGTCTTAAACTTTTAAAAATGTGTGAAATTTATGTTCATTTATTACTCTTAGTGATTTTTTCTTTCATAACAGATATTTTAAAGTAGGTATCTAAAGTTTGAGGAACGCTGGTTTAGAATGCAACACCAGGTTGCCATGACAACCGGTTCTGGTGCTAATTAGTCGAGTAGCGTGATACTGTCCACTGAAGCATTTTGTACCATTTAGCACCTCCAATTGAAGCTTCATTGATAGATGGAACACTGGCACAAGTCGGTGAATACAAACCCTATACCAATGTATGGTATGTATTGACCATATAGATTATAGATAATAACTAGTATCCGAAGTTGTGAGGAGTTTTTTTTATTCTTACCTGGATACGTGATTAGAGTTCTTCAAAATGCTCTAATAAATTAATCTTTTAAATAAAGTCACGCTTGTTAAAATAACGTTTTACATTTTGATTCCTCACATTTGATTTTAATTACATACAGAATATTTGCTGAGGAAAAAACAAACTATCAAATATATAAACTGTCAAAATATCAATAATAATTCAATAAATTTTCTGTAAAGGTAAATTGCCTAAAAACTGTTACGTTGTAAACAGAACCCTTGTAAAGCAAACAAAACATATTGTAACATTATAACATGGGTGGTATCTCACTTACAGTAACATTAAACACAAGTAGAGTATACTTAGCTTTATATTATGTTCCTTTAAAAGACAGTCCAGATTAGTAGTGCTTCAGACTTATTTCTAGTGAAGCGACTAAAATATCAACTAAATAAATATCAACGGTTCATCACCGAAAAAATCTAGTGTTTTGGCCGTACATCGTCAGACCTGTGACTTTATAATCTGTAAAAAAAAACAATCAAAAAAATTTTTAATGCGGTCGAATTTACCTAACGTATGTAGGTAAAATAGTGAAATACTTGTGATTAAAAAACTAAAGAGTTCCAAGACTTATTTCGCAATTTGATACCCATATAAATTACCAAGTACCAGGGCAACATGACAATAAAGAGATAAACACAAGCGACCCTTGCTTTCGAAAGCGGCGACACCGCCGGCTGCCCGAACGTACATATTTGGTAGCGGCGGCCATTCTACCGCCTCTGTATGGAAGCGAGTCTTGGTCCCTATATGGCCGCAAGTTCCATTCTGCGGTACAATCGGAGATACTGTATCGGATACTATACCCGGCGACAGTAGGGCTTAAGGCTCGTCTATAAATAGGACAAGAAAAGCTATGAAAAGGGCAGTTTCTATGTAATACTGTAATTGTTACGGGTTTAATAGAAAACCTGTGTAATTTAATTTGCTATTCAAAAGCCGTACTGCGATGTATGGGTGAAAAAATATGGTTTTTTTCAATCATTCAATAGTGTCTTTAACATTCGTGGAATTCTGACGACCTGAGTGGCACAGTGATTAAGTCACTGTTGCGCTGCGCGGATGGTCCCCGGGTTCGATCTCAGCACAGTTTTTTTTATTCAATAAAAAAGGGCTTTGTCGTAAAAACGAACGCCCTGGTAAAATACAAAAAGTGGACTTAAATATAATATTTTCTTAGTTTACCTAATACTACGACTATTTACTAGGGCATACATTTTTTTTGCTTTTTCGGTTAGAGGTTAGCACAGATTTGAATGACGAATTTGAATTTCTGTTTCTGGTTTGGGTGTGTTGTGTCCTTGCCTTGTGTGTGTTCATCGCACCTACGACACAAAGAATCCTAGTCTGTGGCCATGTGTGTAACGTTATTTTATATTACAAGAAAAAAAGTACTGACAAAGTTAGACAACCATACTAGGAATTCAATTAAAAGTAGAGCTTTCTAGCCATATGTCGCAGTTATTTTAGTGCCTCCAGTATATTTCGAGTTCTTTTAGTGTAGTCTTTCCAATAATGGAACCAAACAATAATGGAACTCTGTTTCTATTATAGGATTATATACTTTGCAGTACAAAAGTGAGCATTGAAGATACGAACTAGTAGTCAACAAGTTTAGATAGAAGGTAGGCAAGGTAAATTAATATCTTTGTCTGTAACCTTTTAGTGACCTACTGCAGGGTCGGGTGTATGCATGTAGGCCTTAGTCCACCTCCCTGCCCTAGTGCGTGTTGGTGGACTTCACATGCCCCTCTGATTCCCTACCCCGCAATATACATATGCAAGCCATCACCTTATTTTATACCTGTCTTTGTTAATGAACACCTACTGATTTATGTATCGTCATAACCGGTTGTCTGGTGATATTTAATTTGATTAATGCACATTACTTTTTAAGAAGTCAATGGTATTTTTGGAAACTGAATCAACCTATAGCATTTCTATTAAAACAGACAACTACCTAACTCTATAACAGTTTTGGCATTTCAGATTATATTGAAACGTATTAATAGACAGTGTAATCAAGGCACTGCTGCCTTCCGTGGCGACACGTAGTTTAATATACGCGTTTGATTAAGATTAATTGTTCCGATAGCAAACTTGCCAGCCTTATCGCCATCACACCGCAGCGGAGAAGACGCTTCGAGAACTTTCCAAATTGTGTTTTGTTGTTTAAGAAAATGAGGGTATAAAGAGAAGAATAACACAATACAATTGCTTTTATTGTGCATCGCGAAACAATAGAAAACTTAAAGTAGCAAACCAGGTTATTATTTTTTTCTAATATTTTTTAAAGTATTTGTTTAAATTATTTAATAATAAAGGGTCACTGCACCTAATGGACATTTGACCTAAAAAGGATTGAGGTATTTACTACAAGTAAATTTGATAACTTTTTTAATTTCCCTTTCAAATTTCAATATATTTTAGACGTAAAAAAATTTTCTTATCTATGAGTAGGTACAGCAATTATTTTCTTAAAAAAATCACCCCTCTGAACTAATTGCAAAGGGTTGTATCAGTAATCTCAAAAAGCAATATCCTTGGGACGCATGGGCTTTTATTTTGGAAAGAAAGCTCGCTACTGAGCTTTACCATCAGCGATTAACGACGCTTACATAATTATGTTTGAAATCCAAATGTACTCGTATATTATGCGATTTGTTGCTGCTGTCAATGGGGCTTAGGTTATTTATCACTTGAAAAAGGAATCAAAAATTCTTATAAAATAATTATAACACATTTATCAAACCTAAGTTGGCGTAGTAATAAATTATTTATTTAATTTGTAAAAAAAGGCGGGAAAAATTACCTTGTGTAAAGTCATATTGGTCGGTTGTCGGAGGTCAAATAGGCACATTAAACATCCTGTAACGCGTATCTCCCAATTCGCATCACAGCAACGTAGTAAATCTGTGTTGCCATGTACTTAAACAAAGCTGCACAGTTTTGAAAGTTGCATGCATCCTCGCTTATCGCTTTCCGCCAGCAGTCAGACCAGTTTTATAGAAAAGCATAAAAGTGGGCGCGAAGGTGTCACTCCACCGACGGTCGTAAATCTTGGGATGCTGCGATCTATCTACTTGTTGATCTCACTTTGAATAGAGAGGGATGCGCGCTTCTATAGCTCCGCGATAGTGTTGTATAATATTTATAATGAGCGCTTTGTTAAGCAAGCATCACTAGGAAAGCATCACTAAGAAAATGTCTTAATGATGACGACATTTCCTTACTTACCTTTTTATAATAAACAAACCAAGCTAATTGGTAAATGGGCCATCAAGGGGTCATCGTCGCCTATTGACACTGGCGACACCAGTGCGTTGTCGGGTTTGAAGGTGAGCTGTTTACACTCTGTATTTATTAAAATACTGGATTTTTAGTTTACGAAGTTTTATGCCTTTTAACATCAGCTTGGAGATTGAATTTCCAAAAACCTTCCTGCTGAATAAATGTAATCCATATGATTTTTTTTACAGCTAACGTACCGAGTAGATTTAGGCTGTACGGTGACATGTACCTAGGTCACTCAGTCTTATAAGTAATTTCAATATTATGATGTTAAAGAAAAAAGCATTCTGTCAATCAGCAATATTTCTTACGACAATCTGAATATCGTACTTCAATTATTCTTCAATTTCAATTCAAAATAAATCAAAAGTTTGGTAAAAGATGCATTGTCAACAATTACCGATTACCGATAAAATCCGCAGCTAACAATCAAAATTAATACGACGAAAGATATAAACAATGGCGCAATTATTTCAAAAAAGCGTCAGCTGCCCTTAAAAAGCAAGGCCGCAATTTCTTATTTATTTTAAAATAACGAGAAATAAAATAAAGCTGCGATCACACCATAACGGCGACCATTGCGCAACACATGCCCTGAATTGCGCCGCAGAGGACAGAAATTGCGATTGCTAATGGGTGGCATCGGATATTTATCGGAATAGTTGCCACTAGCGATGAGCGAACAACGATTTGGTTGCTTCAAAAAAATATATATTTAAAAAAATTAAAAAAGATTTTTTTTAAAAGCAATCCTTTCATTTGATATACACATACTTACTCGTATTGTGGGAGTGCACAAAAAGTAACTCGTGCGCCATCTAAGTCGGCCGCCATAATGGATTTAGAATGACGTCACCAAGATAATCATGAATTGTCACCCACTTTAAACGAGTATGTAAAAACTCACCTCAATCGGTTACGGATAACTGCTTTAAAATTGAGTTGCAAGATTTTACCCAAAGAAATCAATGATTAAAGAGCACGTAAAAAAAAAATATGAATTGTATTAGAAAATACTTGTGTTTTTTATTTTCGTGTAGAACCACTTATCTGTTGGGCTAGAATTTAACTAGCTTCTCCCCACAAATACTTAAGTACTCAGTTTATCCTGTATCCTTGATCACGTAATATGCACCACTGTCATTATTAGGCACATAAACTTAATTTTCATTACTACCAAAATGAGATCAAAGGTAATGGTAAAAAACTGTTATTTTGGAACTGCTGGGTTAGTCAACATTTACATAAATGATGCCATCATCAGTTACCACTTCAGGGTCGGGTCTGCTCTCACAATGAGAAGGCCTTAGTCCATCACGCTAGCTTGCGAGTTGGTGGACATACATTTCTCTACGTGATTTGTCTACGTGACAGAATCAGAAATGATGAAATCTGTAGAAGAACGAATGTGATCAACATAGCTCTCAAAGTTTCAATGTGCCCAAGATCGGGTGGCGTTGATTAGGGGCCCATTTCCAGCAGTGGACTACCAAGGGCTGAAAGGAACGAAGGAAGGCATGAATAATTTGTTGTCTATTCGCAGATCGCGTTCAGTATGACAAGCGATGGGCGTATCGCAGTATTCACGACGCAACCAAAGAGGATCGCGCCTTATAGAGAGCGCATCCCAGTAATTGTGATATGCCCAAACAAGTTCATCTCTTTATATAACTTGCTTTGCGAAATGCTTTGTGCTATGCTGCTGCGAGTTTGTGGTTCTGGGTACAGGGCAAATAGGGGCAATTTGAGTATTTTAGTTCTTGATGTAAATAGTGCAACATTACTTACATTGTTGTGGCATATCAATTAACTTTTAGCGAGATATGAACTTATATGAACTGAATTTTGTGTGCTTAGGCCAGCGTGGTGGACTAAGTAGGCCTTAGTCCACCACCATCTCATTGTGAGAGGAGACCCAACCCTGCAGTGGGTTAGTAGTAATGGGTTACTGACAATGAATATTTTAAGATTTTAAGGCGTTTCAATGTGTCTGGTTTTATTCGTAGGATGTGGACAAAATGGTCAACTTATGAACGCGTAATAGGGACTGCACATGTCAGTACAAGTACAAGTGTACAGTACAATTTCGTAAGAATCAGATTGTCAGTTTGGGTTTCGCCTCCTGCCGTATGCCGTCGCGTATGTAATAATCACCTTCTTATAAGGAGTTGACGGATGATGGTCGTTACACACTGCGAAAGGATCGGTGAATTACGAATTACGTTTTTAACAGGCTCTCAAAAAAGGAGAATTTATATTTCAACGGAACATATGACGCATGTTGGCAATTTGGATTGGGTTTAGGTTACATCAGTTTGATTCAGCGAAAATTTGAAGTTTCTGAGAGAGAATTTGAATCGACATACAAACGTTAGATAGGGTTCTAATATAAAGGATACAAAATATTGTCTCTTTTCATAACTTTTAAATTTCATATCTTGACAAAATCGCGGTCTGCAGACTGTGATGACTAAAAAAGTTCTGCGTGACTAAAAAATTGGTTACAAAAGGAAATATTACATCAAAAATAATCGAATATCGATAACGATTGCCAACAGTGAGCACAGACCACCAACAGTTTATGTACCTGCTAATTATTAAGTTGTTAATAAGAAGTAATCCGAACCTTATTTGGATATCGAGGTAATGCAGTCAGCTGTTTCCATGACACGTAAAATTAGTGTTAAGAATCGAGTCCATAAAAGCTTTTGGGATGATGTTTTTTTTAAATAAAGGGATAAGCATCTTCGTTCCCGTGGTCTTAATAATTTGACCAGGACCAGGGATAAAAAGTATCCTATATGATAATCTAGGTTATTATAATCTACGAGTGTATCAAATTTCATGCAAATCTGATTAGCCGTTTCTCCGTGAAAGAGTTACATCCACCCATCCATTCATACATATTCACAAACTTTCGCATTTATAATAGTAGGTAGTAGGATAATTCCACTTTAGACATCAATAAAGTTAAACGTAAACTAGGAGAAAAAAGTTAGCGGAAAATAACTCCCAGCACTTTTTAAATAATCTTTTGCTTCTTTATTAAATATACAAAGATTCTTATCTTATTATTCTAAGGTAAAGTTGAAAAGATATATTACGTTAGCAAATACTGGGTGTTTACTCAGAAAATAGTAATATTCATACGAATTCAGGGGTGTTATTCGGAATAACTTCTTCGCGGAATAAATACGAATTTTGAGGAGGTTCTATCATCGCCTGGAGGTTTCCGGTTGGGGTCGAGGGTTGCTGGGTAAAGGAATATGATATTTGATATATGACAATTTATCGAAAACCATTTTCGATCATAGCTTAGTCGAGTAAAATAGAACGGATTCCGCGATTCTGGATAAGGCGAAATGTAAATGCGAACTGCAAACTCGAAATGGATATTAGGGATGTTTAAAAAACACTTTTTTTCGGACACAATGATTTCTTCTAATGCTACTTTCCTTATGTTAAATTTTTTTGGCAAAGAAAATACTAATAATTTATTGAAAAAAATCCATACCTACTAATTTGATGGATTGTATGGATGGATTGTACTATTACGGATTTACAATTCCGTCGTGTGGACGTTCGATTCAAAACGTGACCCCCGAAAAAAGTTGTAAATTTAACTACTGTTTCTGATTTGTATATAAGTGTACTTGTCCAATCATGTCACGTATAGACCATGGTGCCTAGATGAAATTGTAAAAGTTGAAAAGTTACACAAAATTTAAATAAATTCATAATTTAAAATTTGAATAAATTCATAATTTAATCAACAGTTCAATTTAATCTGCAATCAACTTCATGAAATCTTATTGTAACACACTTACGTAGTCTGTTTTACATACAAACTCAAATGTGCAACCAAGGCGCAACAAATGGGTCAATCGCGGTACACGTCGTGTCAGATCGTGACCGCGCGACGATATATTACGTCGACAGGCGACGACAGCCGACGAGCGTGCTCCGTACCCATGGTCCGCTTTGTCAAATGTCCCAACACAAATACTGGAGAAGCGAGCACGAATTCGAGTACAAAAACGTTTCGTTAAAAGAGCAAGGGGGGTACAGGTTAGTAGCTTAAAAACTTTAAGCTCTGGTACAGATTCATTGCATTTATGTACTGCGACTATTTAAACGCATGTTACGATTCAGGTAAAGAAAAACATAAGAATATGAAGTTAAGAAATCTATGCGAAAAGCTGTTTATCTCGGGCCGACGATACGACTACTTAAAAGCACGTTACTATTCAGATGTATAAAAAATAAGTCCGACCGATAAATCACGTCGACACGACGAAAACACGCGAAGTGCGCGGCGCGGGCCCAACTCATTGGATCCCTAGTGTATTTCACAATAATTGTGACACAAAACAATTTAGATAATATCAATGAAAATAAAAAGCTTGTAGTTTTATCGATGTGTTTTTGACTCTATGTAATTTTTTTAAGTGTGAAAATTCCTTAGAATTGTGGTCACGCTGTACATACAATCATATAACTTGTCATGTCATGTCAGTACCCATTAATGACCCACTACAGGGTCGGGTCTCCTCTCACAATGCGAAGGATGTAGGCCTTAGTCCACCACGCTGGCCTACTGCGGGTTGGTGGACTTCGCATGCCTTTGAGGACATTTTTTTGTGAACTCTCAGGCATGCAGGTTTCCTCACGATGTTTTCCTTCACCGTAACAGCAGGTGATATTTAATTTCATAAATCGCACATAACTTTTATTACAAAGTCATTGGTGCGTGCCACTGGGATTCGAACCCGGATCCCTCGATTCGAGGTCGAATTCTAAGCCACTGGGCTATCACCGCTGCATATAACTTAGCAAACAAATAAATCACCAAGTCGATTGTTGTCGAACACGGTTAAATCTTAAATGATTAAATTGTTGAAACACATACGCACAGCGTCGTGATCTGTTGATATGCGCATTGTGCGCGATTCTAATACGGCACAAAGGCATAACGCGGAACATAAAAGGAGATACAAATGGCCGTATAAATGGGTCAATCTCGGAGCATGTCGAGCCGTGACGATAAATCACGTCGGCGCGACGACAATGGGCGTCGTGAGCGCGCGTCGTGCGCGGCGCGTGCCGGTCTCGGATCACGAGGATCGTTTGCTTTTGTTAACCGAATACAAATGCCTCTAGTTTCATATTCTGGCGATTGAATGTTTATTGACGTCCACGTTAATAGACCGCTTGGGTATTTTTTACTTTTTATGATCGGTATAAAAGCGGTAGAAGCCTTTATATGTGGTAGAGCCATATTAACTTTACCTTACGTAGAGCAGAGGTACCTTACCGCCAGTCTCTTAAAACGTCGTACGGCAGCATGTACTATATGTCTTGTTTCGACTGGAGACGCATGGTCAAATGAGTATACTGTATATAAGGCGAACACGCGAGGCGATTCCAAGGAATGGGAAAAGACGTAGAGGAAGGCAGATTAAAAGGTGGGAAGACAACTTGATTAAGGGCTGGAGGAGAACTGCACTAGATCGGCACAAGTGGAGAGAATTTGAGGAGGCCTATGTCGGAGGACAACCTGAACCGGTAGCTGAGGATAAAATAACTAATTAATATGTATGTTATTAAGTTCAGAGAAATAAAGGCTATTTTTATTTTATTTATTTATTTTATATAAGGCGAACATCTCAGTCCTCGTCAGTAGCAAGACCAGCAACGCATTAACATCCATTTCAGATAGGATTTATACCCTATTGGAGGTCAGCTTACTCAGCCTACATTTATTGGCTTCATGCCGGTTTGATACTCATATAGAATAAAAAATAAAACATAAGAAACCGTGCAAATATTTTTACGAGAATATTGCCGCCAATGGGAAACCACTTTGGACTTCAAACAAGATAAGGAGGCACTGCCTTATAATGTCGGATGCGTTTCTCTTGCTATTATACATGATATACTAATGAACCTACTGTCTAACTAACAGAGGTCATTGACCCGCACTGTGTATAAAAAGTGTCTACATATATTTAATTAACAACTTACTTTACGATAAACTTAGCTTACTATAATATGATAAGATATAAATAGATTAAAGATAAGAAAAATCAAACATGTCACCATCACACCTAAAGCAACGTTTTAATAGAACGTCGCTTCAAAACCGTCTAATCATTACTTCACGTAAGCGAGTTTAAGCGGCTCGCACACAACAGCTATACGTATAGCGAAGTGTTACGGACGGGTAATTTATCTCTGTCAGGCGCTGGTGTGCCCCCAGCTTTGCATTAGGCTTTCTGATAACGGCGGGTTAAGTGAAACGTCCGCCCCTCTGAAAAGAAATTCGCGAAAACATATGTACGAGTTTAAATAGATGGTGTACGGGGAAAGATGCTCGGTTTATTTGGAATAAGGCGTTGAAAATAAAAAGCGTTGGCTGTTTTTTTATCACGGATAGTTTACCTGCGTTAAATTATAGGATATTTATCAGACAGAGCGGCAACTAACTTTCCGTGCAAGCTCAAATGGTTTCACCGACCACATAAATGACATAGACATTTAAATATAGTTTAAATGTCTATTATTACTTTGGTTTTACATTACAAATCTTAGGTGAGTCATTACATCATGTCATGAGTCAGTAACAGTCGTAGTTACAATACAGGTCGAATGCGGTCAGTGCGGCCATGACCGCATGTCGGGCGTGTCGCCGCATAAGAATGTAAATAAGTAATTTTCTGATAGTAGTCGACATATTCCATTAACGTTATTTGTTGAAATTGAATGTCACTGCGTATATGAATACAAGAATCTTTCTTTTTTTTCTAATAGACGTTGTTAAAGCTATAAATAAATATAAACAACGCTTCACACTCACAACCCCACACTAGGATTCCCTGTGTCGTGGGTGCCATGGACACACACAAGACAACAACACAACACACCCAGACCAGAAACAGAAATTCAAATTTACCATTCAAATCTCTGCTCTGCTGGGAATCGAACCCAGGACCCTCCACGCAACGCAACGGTGTCTTAACCACTGCGCCACTCAGGTCGTCAAAGCTATTTGAAGTAAGGTGGTAATTGCGGTCTAGGAAAATGCTATACCTATCACGACGGGTTAAGAGTATGGCGGTAATCTCCCCAGGCGAGCTACTAATTACTATGGCTCTTCATAGCAAAAGGGCAGCAGTTGTACTGAGAGTGTAAAAAATGCACCTTACGCAGCTAAATAAGTAGCGTCATGTTTCTAATGACGTATCATAAGTAACGAGTAACGTAACGATACGATAGTAACGAGTACTAATTGTAAAAGTAACGAATACATACGGCTTCGCTTTTTTTCGTTACTTTTACACCTCTCTTTTATGTCCAGGCTGTATCCACTTTTATGTCCAAGATAAGAACATAAGGTTCTTCCCTAGGCGAACTATGTTGTAAAAGAGTAGCAGTTCTAAAAACAGTGGAACTCATAGTGGATTTAAATCTTAATGACGTCTTAAGAAAATGGTTCGAACGTCACGAGGATTCAAATTATGTTTAAATTAATTTTGCTTGCAGATAAAACGACACACAGATATTATGTAAACACACTTTTAGACCGATATTTTTTCTACCTTTTTCATCACTTTAAAAAAGAAAAGGCACAACGAGAGCACTCGGTCTGAGAAATAAAAACGATTTTATTTAAAGTTCTCGAAGAAATCGCATCAAAGGTAAAAAAGGTATTTAATTCAGAATCTTAACAATACACTCCTTGAGGAAAACGGGGTTGCGGCGTTTCGGGGTGTAGTTAATTTTAATGCTGGCTGTAATTAACGAATCTTAAGGCTCTCGAATATGAGGACGAGGGTTTCCTTGCCTTAATCACGGCAAGGGTTGGTGTAAGTGCTTAAGAGATGGCGGGATAGTCAAGGTAATTAAGAAGGAAAAAAAATGACACTATTTTGTAGATAGGTACCGCGTTGACCGTTCATTGGAAATTACTTATTGTCGTACTAATATCTTGTGACTTAAATTGAGATTAAATGCTTTGCAACTTCCACAAACTATTAGATATAAGTAACGATCTTAATAAATCATCTATCATAATGATCCCAAAAACCAACCATATTTTATTCCATTATTATCCAAAATCACTTAAAAATTATTAACGTAAACGTTTCATTTGATGGGAATTAATTTATAATATCAAAAAATTATTTTGATATACTTTGAAACGACTGTTTAATGAAAAGTAAAAAACATTATAATCGAATAGTTTTACTTCGAAACATCAGCCAGCAAATCACAATTAAAACTGCTGTATTTTTTTAATCTATAAATAAAACATTTATATAATTTCAGCTAAAATCCTCGAGTCCACGTCCAGTTGATAGGTTATAAATAATCCATCGGGAGCTAACACCTGACCTCTATAACCGAGTTTAGGAAGATTCGGGAATCTTCGGCGTGTTGCATAATTGAATAACCGAATAAATTCGGTAACACGTTCGATCCCCGAGGACGTCTAGTTGATTTCGTCAAATCTAGCCCGGATCCTGCTTGCATGAATGAAACATGAAGATTTTGCAAGGTTATCTACGTGTGGTTATTTTGAGGCTAAAAATTAAACCGACTTAACCTAAATTACATTCATACAAGTTGAATACGTTTCCAAATTGTACTGTATGATAAATATACGGCGAGATCGAATGTTAGTTGAATTTCTTCCATCTTAGAATGCTTTATCGGCATTCTAAGATAAAAGAATCCGAAATTAAATCAGTTGAAAGTTGTGAAGGCTAACAATAGGCATGGATAGTTAAAAAAGGTGTGCAGGCACTGAATACAAAATCCAATCCACCTGAGAATAGGTACTGAACCGTAAATCAGAAGCCTTATATTTTTTGGATGGGTAAAACCTTTGGGCATTGATGTACGTACACTACTAGCATATCTCACGAGCTAAAAAGACGATGCTAAAAATACAACGGCGCTTTAAAAGTGGAATAAACCTTGGAACACCTGAAATTTCAGTATTACTGAGTGACCTAATATTTTTTTTGTTATGTAAAACCTAATTATCTTGATGTACAACGTGTACAAACCTAAAAATTCAATACTTATGATATAAGCCTCGACTTTTTAGAATTTACTAGCAGTTTTATTATACCCGCTACCGCTCATGACTTGTTCGCAATTTCGCGCTTCAACGGAGAGAGGAGGCGTTTTTCTTGGTTTTTCATAGCAACAGCAGCGGTAGGAAAATTAGATGTTTAACGTAATGAGGACTTATCAGCGCAAGGGGCCAGGCCTGATATTGAGCTGTAAGTTTTTATTAAACTTTAATATTGTTATATTATTTTAATATCGTGTAGAACGCGAGGTCTTGTGCATAAAGAGCGTTGCGTACGTTGATAGTAGCATAGTGTTGTAATTTTTAAATTCTTCTTGGTCCAAATCATAGAGTATCTGAGAGTCCCAAAATAATAAGACACAATCTTTAGAATAGCGTCGGGCTAAGGTATAGAATAGGGTTACAGGCCCTTAAACGAAACTTGATTAATTGCTTTGAAAAGACATGTTGCGGTTATAATTTTGGAACAAGGGTATCTTGTAAATATCAAAAGAAATAATTATATCCGGGGTGTATGCCCGGATCGCCAATACTGAAGGTTCGATCACAGCACACGCCTCTGGCATATTATCAGCTTATCAGCAAAATCCATTTATGCTTGTAATTGGCCGCAAATACGATACAGCGGGATTTTTAAGCTCAGAGAATCCTCAACGGGCCACAATTCGAATTTAATCTACTGGAACGCTACCCTCATTCACAATATTAAAATATGATTCCGAGCGGAGGGTTGGAGGGCGAGCGGGGGAGGGGTCGAACGCAATCAGCATCTGATCACGCGTTCCTTTTGAAATCGGCTTATCCTATCCTAAGCCGCGTAAAGACATCCGAAATTGCACCTAAATACCAACGGAAAAGGTCCACTTTCTACCGCCCAGAACACCCGCGTAATGACCTACGTAGGAGACGGTACCTTTGAACGTGTAATTATGGCGGAATTTTGGGCAAAATTAATACGGAGATAAGCCTCCTTGTACCCCCTTAAAAATTGCACAAGAACACCATTCGTCAGTCATACGAAAGAAATTCGCTAACTTCTAATGCTGCACAAAAGCCAGAATTAAGTCTCGGCTGAATTATTTAAGTCTTACGGAAGGTGATAATCCCCGTGGCGGGAATTTTATTACGATTCTGCCACACATTTTTCATGGGAATTATAGGCAGTGTCGAAAGAAAAAGATAACAGGAATGGAAACAGAAGAAGAACCGAAAAATAATAAAAACCAAAATGGCGGTCAGAACAGAACATTGAAAAATTTTAAATGTTTTATCGTTTGCTTTCGCGGAAACATGGCTGTGTCGAGATGGGAATTAAATAGCTGAGTGAAATTTGAAATTAATTTAAAAATAATTCTCTTTTCGTTCAAATACAAAAAAATGTTCTTGAAGGTATGTGAAGTCCACCAACCCACAGTAGGCCAGCGTGGTGGACTAAGGCCTACATCCATCTCAATGTGAGAGGAGACCCTACCCTGTAGTGGGTCGTTAATGGGTTGCTGACAAGAGCCTTTGAAGATCCCTAAATAGAAGTATATGACTTCTTATTCATCTCTATAACTCTATAAAACACGCCATACGTATGACATAGCAGAATGCCTATCTACCGTGCTATGTATTAAAACGGTGGCAAACTGCCGCGTCACCATTTTTATTACGACCCCCGATGAATCGGATTGATTGATTCGACTTAATAATACACTGAAAACTCTTTTAAACACGAACAGAAGCCGGTAGGAAACTGTCTTGCCGTTCTATCATTCCCAAATACTTTGAACCATTAATGGAAAGATATTGACGGCTTTCCCCATTTATCTTCGCTCCCTTATAGACCGAGAGCTGGCAGGCGTTTTTCGAGAAGTGTTTGTCAAAATCCTATTGAATAGATTTTATTTGTAATATCCGAAGTTGCCGATCAATAATTCAGACCTGGATGGTAGGTGAGGGAATTCAGACAAACTTAAAGAAGTGTTGGAGGCGGGTTTAAAATTTTTAACAACATTAATTTTAGTGTAGTTTAGAAGAATTAAAAAAAATATTAAGAAAGAATACTGGGACGAACTTATAACCTTGGAACATTACAATAATTCCATTTAACATGATTTTATAATGCCTCCAACACTTCTCGAAAAATTACTGCCAGCTTTTGGGCTATTAATTTAACTTTGCAGAAATGCAAGTCAGTGAGCGTCTTGACAAGTTAATGCGTGAACAATCGAGTGAACACGTCCGTCCCGCGCGGCAGTCGGCAATTGAATGCGCATATCAATTGCAGGTAGCAGGAGAATGATATTGGCATAGTGTTGGCGCCTATCGATAGTTTTATTTTTTCTAATTGACAAAGATATTTCCTGAAAAAGTTTGAGAATTTTTTTTATAATGGGTGTCTGATGTAAATGATTTTATCTAAAAAGTTACGACGACATTCTGTTAATTAATAAATTGTTACCGTGTAATAATTTGAGAAGTATATTTTTTCCAACGAATCGTAAATACAAAAGTCTTATCATAAAAGATTTTTATGTATTTAGTTAAGTGAACAGTCAAGTCATTTTTATTTGACATAGTAATTAACATTAGTTATAAAAATACGGCCCATTCTTTTGACAATTTCAGAATCATGTACAAACCTTGCAATAGGTTCAACCAACTTGATTACAATAATTATTTATTGGTTTTCCAACTGACAAGCAACGCTAGGACAGATAATAAAAATGGTAGTTAACACGTACAGTGTATACAACACACGTAGCGGGTTCCTGTAAGGTTCGTTAGCGCTGCGACCCGCCTGGCGTGTCCAAAAGATGCGAGTAGGTAAAGTAAGGTAAGTAATAGTAATAATATGCCATATCTAAAACGCCCACGAAAATTGACAACGCACCGAACACGTTAAAAGAACCTTTCATTTTACCGATATCGATAGATTCAAGTACCAACCTAGCGGCCGTTTCGCGCGTACATCCTTACCAACATTAACATATCAAACGGAGGCGAGTGTTGTGAATTTCCACCGCGTGCGATTTAGTATCGATAGGTCTTCTTTTGTGGCGATTTGCGATCGGTGCTACTTTGTAGTTGTTACTTTAGCTGAACGCACGCACGGACGGCGTTGTAAACCAAGCTTGTTATGTATGCCTCGCACTGTCCTGCACTGGAATGTAGTTCGTAGATAGGAAAGATACTTTTTATGGTTTTATTTGTTTGTCTATTTCATGAATTTTAGAAGTAGTAGTGAAGATGTTGGATAGTCATCTGCAATCGATTAGTGAGCAACTGCAGGGTCTATATAGGATATAGGCCTTAATTTAGCCATAGCTATTTAATTCGTGTGAGCTGGGAACTGCTTCACATGCCCGAGAACATTATGAGCAACTCAGGCAACAGGATTCCTCACGGTGTTTGTTGGATACTTTAATGTCGGTTTAATTTTTTTAAATTAAATTTTGTTTTGATGACTTGAGTGACTCAGTGTTTCAGTGAGAAGCAAAGTTTGAAGTATTCATTTATCTTTCATTTAGCAACCACATCACCCAGAACGGAACAAAGCGACATAATAATAATACTTAATAGCAATTTATGAGGTTCGCAGTATTTCCTGAACGAATCACAATATTTGTTGGTACCCAAGAAATTTCACGAAAGATTTTAAAAATTCATGCTTTCCAAACGACCGAGCCTTAAACTTAGACAGTTCAACACAAGTGCACGATCATCGCTTAATATTCCACTAGGTATTCCATTATTCCATCCATTTCCTATTCCATTCCAATCAAAACAATTTACGGGCTGATACTCGATGTAGCGTGTTCAATTACCCCAGCAACCCTCGGCTTACCTCTTAATACGTTTAAACAACAAGCCGGTACCTGGCACTGGCTACCACACCCCCGCTGTCAGTCAGACCACACCTGGATCTCAGCGTTTTAGGGTTCAGTATCCGAAAGGTGATAGCGGTGATAGATATAGCGGTGATAGCCCAGTGGCTTAGAGTTCGACCTCGAATCGAGGGGTCCGGGTTCGAATCCCAGTGGCACGCACCAATGACTTTGTAAAAAAGTTATGTGCGCTTTATAAAATTAAATATCACCTGCTGTTACGGTGAAGGAAAACATCGTGAGGAAACCCGCATGCTTGAGAGTTCACAAAAAGTATGTGAAGTATGTGAAGTCCACCACCTGATCACACAGAGAAAGAAAAAAATAATACGGATGTTGAAACGGGAACTGTCACTATTGTTTTGGACGTAAAATAGAGAAGAATCAGAAGCTTTATGAATTTGTCCTAATCGCCGTGTCACATGTCAGTGCATATTAGTATAAGATCCCGCCATACAACGACCTTCACCGAGATGTTTATTTGATGAAACGTATTTTATATTCAATTTAATATGTCAATAAATATGGCGGGATCTTAGACTATATTGTCAGTTATTCAGAGACCTGTGTTTGAATTTACTTGTGCTGCTTGGTCGTTTGGTTGTGTTGTACTGCTACAGTAAATTAGGCCATAGACGTTCTTAGTGGAGGAACAACGTTATCCGTAAGGAACCTTGAGTGTGCAAGCCCGATTCACACTTAACTGATTTTTAAGCCACGCCACTTTAGATATCGCCATCGATTCGGTTATTAATGGAAAAGTTAATTTTAATCTTTTTTTCAGACCATTTTTGAAGTTTCGAAGCGCCCTGAAAGGAAAGTTCGTTTCGTTTTGAACAGTCATTGGTGATTTTCTGTTTTCTATTTTCGGTTTTGGTGTTTGGCGTGTACTCGCAACTTTTTGGGGATACCCAATGCTTATTAGATGTTGGTTTAACTGATTTTAGACAGCAAAAAGTGGCTATGTTTTCAGGCTCGTTACTGGCAATTCGTTAATGGCTTCGTTAATAATTCTTTTTCAGTTTATTGGGCATGAATAGGTAATAAAAATGATTTTGCGTTCAAATTAATATACTGCAGGATTCTTCTTATATCACTGAATAATCAGCGCACAGCCTAAACTTCGCTAACCTTACCTTAACAATACATTTTTTTTGTATATAAGACGCAAACGGGTGTGCAGTGCAGGTGCCCTGATAGTTAATAAGTGATCTCTGAAGCCCATGGATACCCACATCCAATTAAAAAAGAAATTCTATCTGTGGTTGTACGTGTGTGCTTTGATAGTCATAAGAACTAAGATGTTCATATCAAATAATATTGCGCAACCATACCTTCTAGCTGAAACACGAAGAACATGCTACTTAACGATGGGTTAAGAAGCTGGCGGTAAGGCTGCGTTTCCACCAGAGATGTGCGAGGATGCGTCGCGAGGAATGCGTTTTTGAAGAACCAATAGAATCGCATCATTTACCTAGCGTCAGAGCTGTGCAGCGAGGCTTGGTAAACCAATAGAATTGCTATTGGTTTTTAAAAAACGTATCCCTCGCTACGCATCCTCTGGTGGAAAAGCAGCCTTAGGCAGGCTTCATCGCCTATCCGTTTAAAAACACATACTATGTAAAGTCAAAACAACAACACAGGTGTGCACTCACACGTCGCGTTGTCAATAGCAAACTCTCATTATACAAATAACATGGAACGGTTTAAAGTATACCTATTTCGATTTTTTCACCACCGTTTCTGTCGGGGGTGAAATGAAATTGTGTGTTTGATTGTATAAATTGCGGCCTCCCGCAGCGGTGTAGATTTTATTCAATGTATTTTTAAATTTGTAGTTTCCTTCCAATGTTGTTCCTCTGTTATTTTATAGTGTATCGTTAGTTATCAACGCTTCGTTGTTTTTCTGTTGTATAGAAGAAGAAAATTAGGTTTCAAACTATCAATAAGGCGGAAGCTGCAAACAATTCTATCCTCAAAACCAGGAAGTAGGGACTAAATACCAAAGGAACTAAGATCTAAAAGGACTAAAGGAAGGCATTGCTCTCACCTCTATACTGATAGAAGGCACGCACCAATGACATTCTTTAAAGGTACCTGCCGTAACGCTAAAGGAAAACATCGCTTTTCAGAGTTCTCCAGAATTTCTCAAGGGTACGTGAAGTCGACCAACCCGCGTTAGGCGTGGTGGACTAAGACCATCATCCTCATTGTGAGAGACCGACCCTGCAGTGGGTCACCGACACAGTTACACACTAAAGTACGGATTACACAACGGTTACCGGTAGACACGGGTTACAGACTAAAATATCTGCAGACCACACACGGCCGCCGTCCTATCGCGATACGAATCTAGCTGGGCCAAGCTTCCGCATAAATTAAAACTAATAAACGTCCCACAAAGCATCGCTCCTCCAATATAGACAATTACGATGCATTTCCAGCATAATGGCCGACGATCGTCTTTGAGCGGCTAATTGGAAACAGGGAAATGGTCTACGCTAGCGGTTCTCAAGCTTTTGTACGGAATGGCTTGGCTCCTCACCATACATTATTTCATCTACAATCGCTCGAGAGGCACCTAAAATTATTTCTATTGTACTATATATTTGACGTTCATCGACTGTTTCACCTTTAAGTACCTTTGTGGTTGATAAAGTTTAATGTCGACAGTATTAATATGTTTTTTAAAAATAATATTTAACAGTAAACAAACATACAATACGACTAATGCTGAAGCCCGTTAGTAAACATATTATTTTTCCACCTGAAACGTGACCAATACTTGTGTGTTCACCCACCACACGGCTAAGAGCTATGAGTATGTAGCGACATAAATATCTTCTACCTACTATACTCTATACCTAGTTAATCGTCTCAATTTGTCTTTCCGGCAACCAAAATGTAAAAGAATCGCTCTAAAACACCTAATATGTAAGAAAGTTGGTTTAAAACTTTCTGAATAGAAGATGGTAGGAATATTAAACGGGTTTTCGATTAAATAGTTAGTTGAGGACCACTGACCTAGGTCCATTGATTTAGATTATTGCTAACCTATCGCAGCTGTGCCTTTGGACTTCGCGTGGTAGAACACCGTTAATGAATGTTTGGACCATTGTGGTCTGTTACGAGAGGTACATGCCGCCACCCTATTAATCCGCCGTCGTTTAAGTACGGGTAGTAATTCTGTTTCGGTTGCGGAAGTACAGTTGTCTGAGTTTTAAGTACCTACATCATTACGCAGGAGTAGCGACGAATCTATTTAAATCCTCAGACTGTATTTCAGACCTATCGCTTTATCAAAAAAGCCTTTAAAAATTACCTATACGGCAATAAGAAACGCTAATTCTATAAGTTAGTAAATATTTTTTTACGATACCAAAATTCTTAATTTTTTTCTATTACCTATAGCTATAACGTTACGCTAATTATAACTATAACGTTATAACGGCTAGACCGATTTAGGTAGTAGTAGGTTTAAACGATGAAAAAATTTTAAAAGAATGTATGAAAAAACAAATAAGTGTTTGTTTGTCCTTTTTTAACAGTAGGTACCTACTTAGTATGAAACTTCTTTATTTTGAAAAGCAGAATCAGCCGGGTCAGCTAATCGGATATAAAACCTTCCTAAGATCGTATGTGACCGTATCCTATTTTAAAAGTTTCTCCTATAACACAAAAACTACCCTCACGATTCTCGCCGTGCAGTGGCGTGTAGTCATAACTAAATCATACAGTTTGAAATGCCACACTGTTTAAAATGCTATCGAATATCGTTGTGTTATAACGTATCGATCTGCCAGTGCATTATTGAACGACGAAGGAACGTTAGCGTCCGTTGTTAGGCATCTCTCTATACTTATTGACTGGAATCGTCAAAATACCAGTTTTATGAGCATGGACAATATCGTCAAAGTATTCGTACGGTGTACGTCAGTCATTTGTATGTCTATATGTGTGTCTGACATCTTCCCATAATAATCGCACACGTTAACTATACGAATAAGTACTTTGACGACAGTGCCCTGTCATTGTCAAACGAAAACTATACTTATCGACGTTCGTCAGAAAACAATTTTCTTTCCATGTTTAAGTATGTAGATTGTAGCTATTATGAGTTAGTTTGTTAGTGAGGACTTTAACGGTTTTATTTTACTACTTTTGACCTTATTTTGTCAATCAGACTGTAATTTTTTCTTAACATAGGTACCTATATACATATAACCCAAGTTCACCCCTTGTAAACCTTTGAATGCTTATGTTACCATAACTTTGAGCAACTGTTTAAGAATTAACTGAATTTTTGTTGTTGAAATGAGGTAGTTATGCCCATAATATGCCGATAATTAGTCGAAAAAACCCTAAAGAAAGTGAATAAACAAATTTAAACGTAAATAAAGTGTGAAGATGGTTCAAAATTACCCGAAAATGTTCAAGTTGACTATCGCGAGCGTATTTTTGAGTAGAGTTTCTCGGAATACACTATCGTATTTTACGTCGATAAGACTTGACGAGACCCTTATACGTTCGCAAAGTGTTTGTTCGGGCTATTTCTGCGTTACCTAATATAGTTTATATAGAATCGTTACTGCAACTGACGGACGACCTGCGTGGCGCAGTGGTTAAGACACCGGTGCGCTGCGCGGAGGGTCCTGGGTTCGATTCCCAGCAGAGCAGACATTTGAATGATGAATTTGAATTTCTGTTTCTGGTCTGGGTGTGTTGTGTTCTTGCCTTGTGTGTGTCCATGGCACCCACGACACAGGGAATCCTAGTGTGGGGCTATGAGTGTGAAGCGTTATTTATTTTTATTTTAACTATGTAATAGTAAACTCCTCGGAACTATTGTGACTGTGACTACTTTATGAGTGATTCATGTGCCAAGAAACATAGCTTAGTGATTTTTAGAAAATACGAAAGATACAGGAATCAATTTTCAGGTAAAATATACTGAGATATAACAACCTAAAGATGTAAGAACGTTTGTTCTCAGTTAGGTCCTATTTGGCCTCAAACCTCAACACACAACAAAACCCAATAACAAAATATAAAGAATATGTTGTACACGGCGGGCTATGAGGGTGGCGGCAGGGTACCTCCTCGTTCCACCAGAAATGACTCTACTTACAAGATTACAGTTCTTAAAAGCTTATCCTCTATTGTACTAAGCATAGGATTTAATGTATGTACATAATAATATTGGTGAAGAAAATAATTAAATAGAATATTATGACGTCAGAGTGCGGGAAGACAAACCGCCGGGCTTTGAAGATGCGAAGCCGAATAAATTTCATAACTGTTGACAAATTTCATTAGGCCCAAAATAAAATACGTGGTAAATATTTAGATGAATGATATAATTTTATAAATAGCTCAAAATGCACGCTCAGGATTGAGTTAAATTATGAATAATAAAATAATTAATAATAAATAATTAATAATGAATAATTCATAAACTGAATATCGATACGATGGACACACATCTTCACTCTCTCATATGCACGGCGAAACATTCAAATACCTTGTATGAAAATTTAGTCTTGAATCATACAAAAACTCAAATATTTTTACGTTTTTGTAGACTTACAAATTTAATAGTATTTTCCTATACATCATTAGGAAGCAAGATAAATAAAGACGGCTTTAATTTACTTTGCACACTTAATTTAAATTTAATTAAACCCTAGTTATTTGTATGCAACTGCATCAAATTAACGTTTTGTCTTTGATTTTTTAAAGGAACATCTCTTCTAGTTTGTGCCCGTAACGATAAGCATGAATACCCTGTTATATCTCCCTCAGATTCGGCAACAAAAGTAAGTGTCACGACGATGTCGACAGTTATTACGTTCTTGAATAATAGCGCAACAATGTGACCGACCGAATTTAATCAGCAACTAAGTCACATTCTCTTATTATTACAACGGGTTATTGCTTAGCGTTTTATTTATGAGTCCCGACCCATTTCAGTTGTGAAGTCTTGCTGCTTTGTTATATTATTAAAATTGTAATTATAAAGGTGACCATAAAATAAAAGGTGATACTCCCCTGAACTTTTAGGTACTCCTATTTATCAATTTTTATATTTGTGAGTACGGTTTAAAACATCATGTAAAGACCTACTCGTATATAATAATTTCTAATATAGATATAATGTTTTAAGACATATTTTTTAAGCGAGAATTTTACTTATAACATCACTGTTAAGATGTATAGGACAGACTGCAAAGCTGCTAGGTACAGTTCTTAAAAACTGCAGTTTCTTGCAATTAATCACAATTTATTATTTTCATTACTAAATTAATAAATGATAAATTAAATAACGCTTCACACTCATAGCCCCACACTAGGATTCCCTGTGTTGTGAGTGCCATGGACACACACAAGAGAACGACATAGACACCCAGCCAGACCAGAAACAGAAATTTGAACTCATCATTCAAATCTCTGCTCCGCTGGGAATCGCCACCCAGGACCCTCCACACAGCGCACTGGCGTCTTTACCAACTGAGCGTTCATTCATTGATGCAATAAAATCTTTAAAATCTGAAAAAGACAGATATGTTTCACGAAAACCATAAGCAATTATGGAGGGATACTCTAAGTAATTACTTACCTTAAGTACTAATTATAATTAAAACTAGCTATAAACTTAAAATTTAAAACTGTAAGCGTAGATCAAACACACAGTATCTACGAGTACCTTCAAGTAAATTTACTTAACACATAACATTATCATAATTTTATTACGACTACATACGTACCTACTAGAACAGTTTTGCTAGTAAGAAACTTCATATAAGTACAATTGCAGGGAGTTTGTATAGAGAATGTGTAATGCGAAATGATTTGAACGCCGGGGAAGTTTACAAATTATTGTGTGGCTGAGTATGGAAGGATATTATTATGCGGAATATCTCATTACGTTGGGCATTGGTCGGTAGTCGATACGGATACCAACTAAAAGGTAGATGTTAAGGATGTTATACCTAGGCAGAAATTTTGAGCAAAATATTAGGTATGTTTTATTATTATTATTTGCGTTTCGCTTTTCCGGGAAAATTGTTGTTTATTGTTTCTAGAAAACAGGATTTAGTTTTTAAAAACATATACGAGTACGAGTAGGTAACAGTCGTCGAACTACCATCTGCCGTCCAAATATTATTTTCGGGAGAACGTTTCGAAATATTTTTTTGGCAATGTAGGTATGTGAAGATGAAAAGATGGATGATTGTTAATCTTTAATATCAAACTCGCAAACCGGGTTTCAATAAAACTTGGTAATTATATCCAGCTATAATTTACGAGTACCTATAGGTAACTTATCCTGGACTAAACTCTTCTTATACACATAAACGTCGCAAAAGCTTGAGTACCTAGTCCTTCCTACATCTACAAAAAAAACACTGTCGTTGTCACTCATCAAATTCGCAAACTTGCGATACTCGAGCCCTCATTATCAGAATCTTCAATCACTGCTAAAAGAAGCACTCGATTTGTTAGATAATCACTCGAGTTGTTTACCAAACGCCTATCGACAAAGGTGTCTAACGAAGGCAGTGTCGGCGTGAAATGATAAAAGTTTCTCTTTGAGGACAGGGAGGAAGAGGGAAGAAACACAAATGCGGGCCGCGGCGGGGAGTCGTTACACTTGCCGGGACAGAACGTACGAGTACGTATTCATAGACGTTATTCGACTACATCGCACGCCGTGTGAACGCTCCCATAGTATTTCTATTTGTTTGAGCGTGAACTTACATATAGGTACGAACGAAATCGCATCCAAAGTGCAGTTTAAATGGTCTTGCGACACAACAAAAGATTTTATTAAAAAGGAAATTTGCCATGGATCGGTGGTAGTCATAAAGACAAGGCATCCTGCTGTAGGGCCGTTGGCATAAGTGTAAAGGATGAATATTTTCATAGATTTAATCTACTAGTTAAAAAGTGTTGTTCTTAATGTGCGTTAACCCAAAAAATTCGAATTCGTGGCAAACGCATGTGCTGACTGCACATTTTCAATGCATTTTGCCGTCAAAGATCAAACATTGAGCCCAGGTTTCAACAGCTCCTTACATGGTGTATGGTGGAAGAATATGAGCCTTCTTATTATAGAAAAGAGAAACAGTTATTAAATGCCACCTTATTAAAACTTTTTAATGACCGATTACAAGACCTAACAAATGTCTGCACTCCCATACACCGCGTACCAGCAGCGCTCGCATAAAATTTCAAATAGTTTCTTCTCTGTCCCTCGTACCGCGAGTGAGAGAGCCCCAGCTATTGTCAGCCGCAGCCACTGTGATTCCTCGTTGATGTGAACAGGCCCTTACTTTACACATAGTCTCGTCGCGAACGTTTGAGTTGCATTCATTACGTTTGTCTAGTGCTTTCGGAATTTGCGAAGACAATGTTTATGCACGTATCGCGCTTACATGGGATTGTAGGTAAGTAAAATTTGCATCAGTTTGAGAAATATAAGCGGCCCCTATATGGGGGTAGACTGAACAGCTCAAAGACATACGTTTGGGATAATGAAGTGGTGTTGCCAGCGTAGTTTTGACTGTTTACTATTTGAGTGTAAGATAGTTTCCAAAGAACCTCTTTAAATATATACACGAGAACAGCTTATTATAGCCACCAGCCTTTATAGTAGGTATGTGATATATTGTTAATATACAATGTATATGAAAGATTTTATAAATTACAATAACTTGAACGCAGCCGTAGCTATCGTACTTGCATTTTTTCATATCATTATTATATGGTACCAACTGTTTAGAAAAACTTTTGTAGCGTGATTCAGGACACCCGTGACGCCATCTCTTGACGAATAATGTAAGTCACGTCATGTCTATAAGTATAAGTGCTCGCGTTACTAACCGTTCTACCGTGTTCAAGCCATTTTTTCTCTACAAACATTTCCAGCTTGATTTTCTCAAAGCAATTCGGTGACTCCACGCCACTGAGTCGTTTGTTTGTCTGCGAGAACAGACAAACACGACTTAATTCTACTGATTGAGCGACAACATATACCCGTGTGAGACAATTAATTCGTTGTGGCTGAATTAGATCTAGCGACACCGCGAACCCCGACAGTAGGGATGTCCAAAAATGGGTTGTATCGATATATCGCATCGTAACGGTATCGTATTCCTTTGTATCGATATATCCTATCGTATTTGTATCACATGTTTTTTATTGAATTGCGAATTTTGCTATTTTATTAGTGTTTTTAATGAAAACGGGTATTTCTTTAATTTTTTACGCAAAAATTTCATTCTTACCAAGAAATAAAAAAACAAATATTCAGTGTTTCAAAATTTCAACTATTTATCATTATTTCGCTATGATGTTATAGGAATTTTGAAGTAATAAAATAAAAAAATGTCGCAGTTTCCTACGATACGATATTTTAAAGTGATACAATATACTCGTATATATAATCGAAACGTATCGTATGGTCAAATTATCGTATTAAACATCGATATATCATAATGTGCTGTATCGATATTTCGATATATCGTATCGTATTGGGCATCCCTACCCGACACCTCGACACCGCGACTGTGACACTTCACGAGATGTCACACAGAACCCAAAGGGGTGATAAATTAATGTTACATCGTTAGTAGCTATGGTAATTATTGATAGTTACGTTTGAATATGCGATGATTTAATTATTCAAATGTATGTTCCTGTATCTGTTGTAAATAATAGATTTAACCACTTGGCTGTCCCGTGAGTCATATGTGGTGCATACTCGTATCAATTTATTGTGTCTATTTATTAGACAGGAAAAGTATTAAAGTCGATCTTCTCAAGAGATATAGATACTAATTGCATTTGTTCGAAAACAGTTATAAAGTATTTAAAAGTGGCATCTTTATGCAATCTGTATTATGTATAGTATCTATGTCTGCTCATTTGCTCGCTAATAAACATAGAAAACATAAAAAATTTATCCTATAATGAGCTTAAGGATTAAAATGAAGCATTTTAACAATACGCGTACACATTAAACCACAATTTCATATAAAATAGCACTAAAATCGTGGCTGGATTGGTGCCTGAAAACATTGACTAACTTCAAATGTTGTTATTTCTCTATTGACGATCGAGATCGATAGGGGCCCCCCTCAGATCAAATACAAAGGCCCTAGTTCCTAGTCAGACCACCAAACGCTAACCAATATTTATCATCAAAAAACTTATATAATTCGAAGAAATCGAACCTTAATTACTGACTACAATAGGGGCCCCATTATCCCCTAATGTGCCCAGTATTGCCCAGGGCCTCCAATAGGCTAAAGACGGCCCTGTATACGGATTTCAAGCGATAATTCAGGTCGCTTCGCCTTCGCCGGTGTCTGTACAGCGAACTTCGTCCGTTTCGGCCCAATCTCGGAGACGTCTGCCCCAACTACGCTCCATGCACTTGCAACTAAATATTCGCTGTTCGCAATATCTGACGCTAAATTTGAAACTGGAGACGCTTCCCAATCATATCCAGTATATTGGGACATTGGAATAGTTTCAAATATTAATAACCGTATTGAATAAGGAAACTCCCTATATCAATGCTTTTATAGATGTCGGAAAGTGAATGTGAGTATACTTGGCTGCAACCCTTTACTCACTGTTGGGTACGGATCTGGAGCACTCCACCACGCTGCTCCAATGCGGATTCGTGATCGTAGAGTATACTTCCTTCCTTTCAGTCCTTGGTAGTCCACTGCTGGACATGGGCCTCCCCTAATCGACGCAACTCAACCCGGTCCTGGGCTCTCTGAATCCAACGGTTTCCCGCTGTCTTCTTCAGGTCATCAGTCCACCTATATATTTACCCCGTGTTTATTGCCACGTCACACGTCATTACCTTGTGGTATGATAGTGCAATGTTCAATTAGGACAACTCAGAACAGAACCCTGTGTTTAAATTTTGTAGTGTTGGTTGCTCGGTCTGTTATGTCAGCCAAACAAGGCCTAAAGATCCTCAAATTCTTATGAGTCGACCACAAGGCCACTAGAACGTTTCAGGGACGAAAAAAGAAAGATACAATATCTTCTTTTCATCTATAAAACGTGATTGAAAGCACTATTTAAATGTTGCGAAATAAAAACAAAGTTACATTTCAAAGGCGTTTGCTCAATTTAAAACGTTTATTGAAATCGGTTGCCAATAGAACCTGTCGGAGACAGCTTGTGTATTTAAAAAAGTTTCACAATTTTTCTTCCAAACTATTCAGGCTTTCCCCAACTTTGATTAACTTTGATTAGGGTACCTTTTTCTCGTTTTAGCGTTTGTGTTACTTATTAAGTTGGTAAATTTGTTTAACCCTTTTTATAAGTAGCAATTTCAATATAGCGAGAGAATATTTTAGTAAGGCTCACAACAATTTTTACGCATTTCAAATTTGATGACGATGTCTAGAGGGTGAGGTAAAGCAAGGCTTGTTACCCACTGCATATGCAGGTTCTAAGGTTCTAAGTTCCACTATGAAACCTCATGTACTTAGCATAGAATAGTAAACAGGATATTTCATCCGCTTTCGGTAATGTGTGGGAGTGCATACGTAATTCGCGAACACATCCCGGTGGTTGCGCGAAGGATGCAAGGATGCAATATACTCGTATGTGAGCGTGAGATCGAACCATTAACAAATTTTCACGTATTTTCAAGGATTCAGGTAACCTGGAAGCGGTGATAGCCCAGTGGCTTAGAATTCGACCTCGAATCGAGGGGTCCGGGTTCGAATCCCAGTGGCACGCACCAATGACTTTGTAATAAAAGTTATTTGCGATTTATGAAATTAAATATCACCTGCTGTTACGGTGAAGGAAAACATCGTGAGGAAAGCTGCATGCCTGAGAGTTCACAAAAAAAATGTTCTCAAAGGCATGAGAAGTCCACCAACCCGCACTAGGCCAGCGTGGTGGACGGCGGCCTACATCCCTCTCATTACGAGAAGGAGACCCGACCCTGTAGTGGGTCATTAATGGGTTACTGGCAGGTAGCCTGGAATAGTGGTAGCCACGGCGAGATTTTTGTTCATACGACATTGCCCCATGCGCATGTCTGTAATGCATTAGTGCGCGTTGCAGGGTCGAGTCTGCTCTCACAATACGAACTTAGTCTTACGGCCGCACTCAGAGACGTCATTTAACGTAATGTTCATTACAAACAAATAAAATCGTCTTTATTCGTATTGACAGAATTGTCATCGTTATTTTCATAATGAGCCATTAACGTTAATGAATGTCTCTGAGTACGGCGGTTAGTGTCACACACTGTCAATTGCGTCTTGGTTAATAGGGATGTTTCCATCTTAATTAATTTCAAAATGTAATTCTGCGAATAAGTTGCATTAACGATTATCTGAGAATGCAGCCCACCTACCAGTACATATGTCTAAAAAAATAATTTTGAACAGTAAACAATGTTAGTTCGGTCAATTTGAACAATTGAAATAACAGAAATTCCGACAGATCCAAAATTTCGTAAAGACCTTAGGTTTACCATTACAAATAAAGTGCCAAAAGTCTCCTTCGATCCCATGTTATAGTTATTCGGGGTCCAAGGTAAAATTTTTAGGTTTTTTGGATTTTTTTCTTTTCGAAGGTTTTATCGAAAAAGTACCTCAGCCCAAAATGACAAACAATTCCTGGCTTTTGAGATAAGTATCCAGTGTTAGTCGATATTTTAAAAATCCCAATTCGTTTGCAATTCACGTATTTAATTCCGCCATACATTTTACCTGCCGTGTTTACCGTCCTTAGGCCCTGGGTTGCGTTTAGGTATGCTCCTGGGAAATCTAATGATATATGGCAGTGGAAGGGACTTTTGGCTGAAAATGTTCCGGGATCGTCTTTTTGCTCCGGATTTGGGACGAATTTTAATTCGTTCATATTTTTATGCCACGGGATTTGGTTTAATTTTGTTTCGAGTAAAATTGCTGAGAAAAGGATCTCTGTACCGTCATTACCTATTACCTTACGTACATATGTATTTCACTCTGTTATCGAAAATGCACTTACCTATCGTATGGTTTTTAAAGTTCTTTTAATATAAAACATTGAAGATATCGTTTTGTTGCTCAGGGCAATCGTGTCAGTGTATTTATTGAGTGAACTTAAGGATATAGTTACCTATTGTTGTATCTAATGATATTGCCATTTTATGAACTTTCGGACTTTTATTTTTAGCGCATAGATACTATTGCTGCAAGCGCACAAAAATTGCTTGTCTTTATACGAGTAGTACTTATCTTTTTAAGTTTAAAAGGCAAGATATAAAAACTTGAGAGTTGTCAAGGGACACCCGGAAGGAACGAAGTTCATGACGTAAATGACAATGTCATTTACGACATTACGACTTTTTGCTGTTATGACGTAACTGAAGTTCATGACGTAACTGACGTAGTCATGAACTTCAGTCATTGTCATTTACGTCATGACTTACGTCATGACAGCAAAAAGTGTCGTGACAACTTTTCGTAAGAATTTTTTCCGTCTAACCCCCTTTCACAACGCGCGATAAGGAACTTCGTTCCAATTAGTAAAGAAAACTTGACTACTAATCAATCTAAATAAAGATTAGAAGGTTAACACACTTAGACCCTTAATTTTTAAGTCAGTTACAGTGCATTGTTCGTGACAGGTGCTCTGTATCGCAGTAACCCGTTCGCCGCAGTACTAAATCGTCTTACCACTGCGGCTTAACCAAATCGACGAACCACTGTTTACCCGGCATGAGCATACATCCGCGCCCGCAATGTTTGCCTTGGATTCCGTACATTAGATGAGTGAACATCGGTCGCGTCCCGAATCAATTCGTTTTGTCAGGAGCCCATTGATGACCCACTACAGAGTCGGGAGGGAACCTCTCACGATGAGAGGGATGTAGGCCGCCGTCCACCACGCTGGCCTACTGCGGGTTGGTGGACTTCACATACCTTTGAGAACATATTTTGTTAAGTCTCAGGCATGCAGGTTTCCTCACGATGTTTTCCTTCACCGTAACAGCGGGTGATATTTAATTTTGTAAAGCGCACATAACCTTTTTTACAAAATCCTGGGATTCGGACCCGGACCTCTCGATTCGAGGTCGAATCCTAAACCTCTGGGCTATCACAGATTCAATTCGTTTAATGAATGCCATACATTACGACCGGAACAATCCCGATGAGCTAGCCAAGTTTCAGAATCTACAGTGTCAACAGTAACGGAGACCACCATTCGTCGTCTCCGCGCCGAGGCGAGCGGACGTCTGATATTTATTTTATTAATAAATATGTTAATGCCTCAGGTAAGTCAGGTAAGTGGCGCGACTGCATTATTCAACGGGCGAGGTAGCGGTTGACACAGCCACGGATACCGGCCATGCAAATTCAATCCGGCTAGATGCGACGCGATGTGAATTATCATAATTATTGTAAGTAAGGTTTTTGTTTCTATACCTGCGGGGGAAGTTTAATCCGAAGTTTGCCCGACACTTTTAGTTTTATAAAGCCGTCATCGCGCGGTATTTGCAATTCAGATGGTCGGAAAAGGCGGACGGGATCCGTCGCCGGCACAACTTTTGCCGCGGGCGGATTTGTTTGAAAAATATACAAGTTTCGTCTTTTTCGGTCGCGGGGGCCTGCGCTGGTGTTACAAGGATTGAATAACATTACTATGCGCGCTCGGTTGTTAACGGTGTTAACGCGGCGTCTGTTTTACATGCGCTTAATTTTTGTCGCGTTGGTTCGTGTTTTAAATCTTTTTAAGGTGTTGCCATTCGTCTGTTGACACCCGCAGGTCTGTGGGATTTGTGTTGTATGCATAATCTTGAAACGCACCTTGAAAAATGTAATACATATTGTTATGTCATAGTAAAAACGGCGTGGTTTGTGCTGGCATACTCCTTCCCTCACGTTTCGCTTGAAGTAAGTTCTACTATTAAAGTTGGATGGATTCAGATCTCTCTTATCTCTCCAGAGATTTAAATTTAAGGCGATACCTTACTTCTTCCAAGGATTAAGGCCCTCTTATTAAAGAGTAGTCTAGAATATCGATGCATCTATTTAAACAAAGGCAGTGTTTTGATCACGTTTCAGGTTTGATGTGGTTTTCAATACATTGAAGGGACTCGTTAATGACCAGTTGGTCACCCTTCTTTTCTATGTATGAAATTGTCTTCGTATAATTTTTTACATGCAAAAACCTACTTACTATTACGAATTAATGTGAAAGTTTTTGAGGATGGACGGACGGTGGGATAGATGATTTGTTGCTCTTTCATACAAAAATGCTGAATAGATTTGGATGAAATTTGGTACCTACGCACGTAAACCTTAATACACATATCTGACAGTTTTTATCCCTATCTGTACCAGTTCTGATTCACGCGGACGAAGCCGCAGGCAAAATGTAATTCGGAAAAATCGAGAATTTTATAGCATCGGAATTACACGTCAAACGTTTACCGATATTATTCGCACTTTTATTGCACCGTCAGCCTATCTACAGGGTGTTCGGTAACCCTCCACTCGTAAATGCGTTGTCGGATCGCTTTAAGCCGTCGAATCCTTTTTTATGGGCCGAAGAATTGTCACTTTGGATTTATTGCTGTGTTAGTTGTCGCACCTGGATTTCTTCGCTTTCTTTGGTAAATAATGCGGTTTGTTTGATAATCACACCCCTGCAACCGAAGGATGTTACATGGCGAGTTACGAGGGCACCCATAAATCCTTGGCTCATAGGATCACCTCAAAGGTGTGACTAACTCAAAATGGACTGTCCAGCAGTTGTACAATCGATGGTCATACGAACTAATTGGCAGATTGTGGGGACGACAGTACCTACAAATACTTACCGTACCTTTTAGTAGCGGTAGATTAAAACATGTTATAAATTTATTGACGAATGATGAAAACATACCTACATCACGGCACAAAGTACACCTTATATGTACAAGTAATTTGTATACCTGAAACGGTAAAAACTTTTTTGTATAAATTTGTATACCTGAAACGGTGAACACGGCTTGATCAATGCGACGTAATATCTTATAGACGAACCTATATTCCAACAAATAAATGTTTTCATTTTCATTTTAAAATGCATCTATATTTATACGCAATGCATTTCTAAAAGCGATATAAAAATGAACGAGTAGGTTGCCTTGCAAATGTATTTTTGAGACGAAATTGAGCGAATATTTTCGTAGCCGGAATTTTCCGCTATCCGTCTGTCACGGATAACGAACAAAAATTAGTCAGTAATCAACAAAAAAGACACGTGAAATTTTTCTGTGCAAACTTTCAGATTGTCAGAAATACATATAGTCCAAGATTTTTAGATGTCCGCTCTGCATAAAATCCTTCTACGTGATTTTTCGATTGGATTATGTCAGAGGGTGCCCCCTAAGTATAAAACCGAGTTTCTGTCGCCTGAAACCGCGAGCGTTAGCCGCCATCTTGGAAACCGTTTTTTTGCATATATCTCGGAAACGGTAAGTTTTACGTTAAAAACCGAAGAGATCTTTTTTGCAGAGAACAAAATTTCCCATCTTTTTTGTCCCAAACTTTTCCCCCTATTGTTGATATTTTCCGATATATTTGAGTAAAAAAACCAAATTTTTTGTTTTTGTAAAGTATCTCAATAATTTTCAGAGATACGAAAAAAATGTTGAAATTAAAGTTGGAGAGCATGAAATTTTCTACAAATTTTGTATAAAATTTTTTCTCGCAAAATTATTAGTTGCTGAGTTCTAGCGCAATAAAAGATCATGAAAATCAGCGGTAAGTGGTAATACGTTACTCTCGCATGCAAACAAAAAGTATTAGTAAATTCGATGTCTCCGCGGAAAGTATTGTTTTTCAGAAGGTAAGTAATTTAAGTCAGAACGTCGTTAAAATGAGTACGTGTTTTATATGTGAGAAATTTATAAGTGATAAAGACGTACAAGTGGTGAAAGAAAAAGGTGTGCAAAGACTGATACAATCAAGCATAAAAAGAGAGCAAAAAGAACACGCAAGAACCTTCCAAAATCGCCCTTCCGGTTGTAAACAGCGAAAAATGTTATAAATCTAACATCGACGAATAAAATTAATCAAATACAATTTATTAAATTAATATTCTGCGATCCTGATTTGTACAGAGCGACTTATATCGCGCAAATGATAATGAATTTGGATACATGAATAAATTTTCATTCCTTTTTCCAATAATTCGTTAAAATATTTTTATTGTGCAAAATTTCCTTTTTAATCTTTCATTTCCCTCCTTTTCACGATAAATATAATCGTTACCGTCGCCATGATAAAATTTTTCGATTATACTTTTTTGTTTGCATGCCAGAGTAACGTATTACCGCTCATCGCTGATTTTCGATTCCAGGTGACAATTTTTATTCAGCTAGAACTCAGCAACTAATCATTTTACAAGAAAAAGTTTTATACAAAATTTGTAGAAAATTTTATGCTCTCCAACTTTAATATTAACATTTTTTTCGTATCTTTGAAAATTATTGAGATACTTTACAAAAACAAAAAATTTGGTTTTTTTACTCAAATATATCGGAAAATATCAACAATAGGGGGAAAAGTTTGGTACAAAAAAGATGGGAAATTTTGTTCTCTGCAAAAAAGATCTCTTCGGTTTTTAACGTAAAACTTACCGTTTCCGAGATATATGCAAAAAAACGGTTTCCAAGATGGCGGCTAACGCTCGCGGTTTCGGGCGACAGAAACTCGGTTTTATACTTAGGGGGCACCCTCTGACATAATCCAATCGAAAAATCACGTAGAAGGATTTTATGCACAGCGGACCGATTTTTGGTGCTAAAATTCCTGGACTAATAGTATTATTGACTTAAAGTTCGATTAAGCTGCTCTATACCTACGTTATGACAGTAAATTATTATCGTTATTAAATGTCATGCTGAATTTGAGGCAAAAATAAACATTTTAATACAGTGTAAAAAGTAATTAGTAGTAGAAGTACGACTTGAACCACCGAAAATGGATCAAGATGTCCATTTAGCATCTCCTGTATAAAATAAAAAGATACTACTGAATGCTTACGAAATCTTGAAAACTACTCAACAACGGCAGAAGACATACCTACTCAACTAAAGATTTTCCTTCGTTGTATGAAATTCTTGTACACTTCCAAAACGTCTTATCTATCGCCAAAATTCAGAAAAGCGTATCTTTTACGTAACTTGTGTAGGTAAGCTTTCTCATGAAGTAACTTCTGTAGGTACTCAATAGTTATTCAAAAAATGTAACACCAACATTTTCTAACGCCGCTCCTGTGGCTGACATTTTGAAAAAAGAATATTCGATTTGCGAGCGTCCCGCTGCCAATCAGGGGGCGCGGGTCGCTTATTTCCGTTCTGTTACCGTACGCTTCCGGGAGACGCGTCTTGCGATTAAAATACGCGATAGGATGTCCGCGCACTCGTTACCAAGGACGCAGATTAGTTTCTCAGATACAAATTCTTTATTTGCGAGAGCGTAGTTAATGGTACCGGTCGCTGCTTCAATTCAAAAGTATCACAAAACAGATCTCTCTTTTTTAAAGAGAACGAATCAACAATGGGAGAGAGATAATGGAGAAGATATTGTAAATTTTGTTTGCAGGTCAAAAAGCCTATTTGCTCATCATCAATTACATCGAGAAACATTAAACCTGAATTCTTACACGTCTTAAATCGCGAAGTTTAGAAGTGTAGAGTAAGGCGCGCGTGATTTTTTTCGCGTCTTGACGTGAACTAACTCCCTGCATTCATCACTCAGTAGTGTAGTGTTTGGTAATACCCGAAAGGACAGAAAACAAAATAGAGACCAAAATTTCGTTCTACATATATCCAGTCCAGTTAGTACCTAGATACAAAAGTTAAATAACAGTATGAGTCAGAAGTGACTAATGCGATAGCGTAGTGGTTAACTGCTGGATTAGTTTTAGTTTAACTTGCCCTCGTTTTATAGTACAGCGATATATATTTTCCAAATAAAAAGTGACGGAATTTCACTCTCCCCGATTACAACACTGAGCTTGTGTTTATGTATTATAGGTAAAAATTTGAATTTTAAAATATTCCTGTAACCTGTAACTGCCTGAGTTTATTTTCGCGAAGAAAGAGTTCTTAAATAAAATTTTATCTGCGACCTCTATACCCTTCGTAACTCTACACGCAGCCTACGGCAGGATGTTTTAGCAAATGAGTGTCGGTACAAACTCGAAAAGGCGCCCTGTGAAAGTACGTAGCTGTTGAAAAGGAACCTGCTATAAAGCAGGCACTACACATAGGCCAACGCGTTGGCAAGCGCGCTGGCCCAGCCACTGGCCCAACGTATAGAACGGGCGTTGGCGCATTGGCGGTAGGTATTTGAACGTTGGCCGGCGCGCTTGCGAGCGTGCCGCGCGGTGTCGGCAACATCAAAGGACACTTGTCGCAAGCTTGGCGCATCATCCACATATAGGCCGCGCGATCAGTGTGCCCGGAGCAGCGATCAACAGTTAGTGACTCAACATCCATTTTGAATCCGTCCGCACATTGGCCCGAACCAAACCATACTGAACGACCTTCCAATGTGTGGATACTGTGGATTACTCACAAGCGCGTTAGCAAGCGCACCGCCATCCAGCGTGTTGGCGAATGCGCTGGCCTATGTGTAGAGGTTACATTACACAGACATACAGCGACCTATAGACTGCGACCAACGAGCACATTTCGTATTGGTGTTTTTGGAAGTTTCGAAAACCGATTCGTGGAACTGAAAGAGTGTGTTTCTATTGAGTGTAACGGAATTTATGGGATGTATGTAGGTACTTAGGTATTCTGTATACATAGGATTTGACCAATATTCAGTATGATTCAAATATTAAGTTCAAACTCTGTGTTGTGACTTTGTGTTGGTATAGGAAATAACTCCATATCTTGCTTGCTTCAAGTACCTACTGATTACATTATATCTGAAGAATCGTAATAGCGAGGCTCTTTCTGGAACTACAAACATATTGCACGTATTTATTTCTGCAATAATACCTAGAATCCACAAGTTTATTAAAGAATGTTTTAAGGGCATATTTCAACGTTATTAGAACCAATACAAAACTTTATATTTCCGCATCGTTGTAAGCAGAGTACGAATAAAATAAATTGTTAATTAGTTCATGCGAGTTCGCTTACTTTCATCAACATAATACCGGGAATGAAGGTAGACCGGCTAAATAGGAAAGAATTGAGGCATAACTGGAGCCCCGAACAAGTTGTTTTTGCATAACCAAAGTTTTAATTAGCGGATTAATACGCGGCCCGTTAAATACCACAAAGGCATTATAGGTAAACATACGGATCGACGTTTTGCGCTTTAACGACCAGTGTTATAACTTTTTACATCAGATTGCTAGTTGAAGAGGATAATGAAATAAGTAAAACAAGGTCTAGGCCATCAATTAGGATCTTCGTCGAATTTAAACGTTCAAATTCTGTCTGTATCAACTATTATTTTGGTTTGTCAATAATATATCATTAGCATCAATCATCAAAATAACGAAAATATATTATATAGGCCATCAACGATTCATCTTTTTGATGTTCAGTCCTTTAAGTAAGCCGCTTTAAGTTTTCTCATTTTTATTAAATTATGGTTTTCATATTCACGATATTATGTAATTACAACAAATAACAAGCTGTATCTGCCTCAAACATCAACCGTGTACTCCGAGATACTTCAGAAACTCCACCGAAAACCGTTTAACGAAATTACTCTCGTTTTGTGCAAATATTAAAGGTCTGATTGAGTTGAAAACTTGGTGAATTACCGCGCAAACCGTGCACCCTTTGATTAGTTTATTCCGCTTTGCTTTGTGTGTCATATTGGGCCATCAGGGCCCAAACTTTGACACTTGTTTTGTTTGTTTACGCAATTACAAACAAGGTCTCTTCGCTACGGTAATTTTATGAACTGCGGTGTTTCTGTAAACGATCGTTTTCGGTCGATATTTCGACTCGTGATGTATTGTTTTGTTTGTATATTTATGTTTTCAATGTTTTTGATATACTAAACAAAGCCTTGGGCTTTGCGAAAAACCCTTGAACAACCTATTACTTAATTCAATATAATGGTTCTTTATGTCTAATAATGTGAATAATGTATGTTGTTGTAGATGTGTGTTGTGACTCACTTGCTATTGGTTTACATTGACTATCCTGAATCAGATATCAAACATTTTTTACCTGAAACAAAAATACATTTTTAATTAGTTAATTAATAAAGAAACTGTAGAGGTGACATGACGACGAGAAATAATAGTAATTTTATGAATTATTATAATCAGATTTAATTAAAATTTTAGAATTACTTAATTGTGTAGCGAATTGTAGTGTGTATATGAACCGCTTTTCTTATTTGTCTCTAGAAATCGAGTGTAGGTAGGTACACCAGATTTTTTTTATTTTTTCCTTTATTTTCGTCCTTGCTTACAGACATTTTTTTTGATACTCGTACAATGGCCAAGGAATACACGCAAGTATAGGCATTGTATCGATTTTGGAGCACACACATTAGTTGCCAACAGGCCGTCAGCGCGATGTTTTCCTTAAAACGTTTAAGGTGTTGAAGAGACGATGTTTTTGTAAGACACGCCGCACACATACGTGGTATGTTTACATTTTTTTTTGTATATTCTATGGTATATTCTGAACGGAGATTTAGTATGCCTCGCCATGTTGTGGAAAAATTATTAACTCATTTCTTGTACCGGCGAAAATGCGAATGATGACATGTTTATAATTAAACTAATGAGCGTGCAAAATCTTGACATCAACAACGTTAAGAAGACAGATAGGTGTAGCCCTAACAAAGAAGAATGTGGCGCCACTATTTATTGAAACAAAAACAAATCAAGCCATCGATGTGTTATAGGAGAATAGGCATGATGACTAATTTTCAAAAACTCTTCTAAATATTCTAAACTCTTAAATTTTAAGTTTCAAATTCATTTCAAAACGCTCGCCCGTGTCATGGCGTCTGTCATTACGTCAAGGCTCAGTAAAAAATGCAGAGATCACGTACTCTTAAACGAAAAAAGTTACGTTTACTGAGACGTGACGTAAATTGACGTAATTCGATCTGATGGGTGTTTAAGCTATCATGGCGGATTGTTGTATTTTGTAGATTTATTTTAACATATGAATTATTAATCTCGGCATTAATAAGAGAATAAATACATGTTTCAAAATCTTTGAATCCTATTTCAATAGATCAGATAAATATTTGGGCGATACTTGATTACTGTCATTATGCCTATTACAGTCACTAGCATTGGCGCTAGCAATTGTCACGGACGCTTTCATTTCTTTCTTCGCGCGCTTTTTATCTTCTTTTAATTTAAAACTAAAGAACTGCAGCGAACGCGTGTGCTGCCATTCAGCCGAAAATTATAAATAAATAAAAAAACAAATGATAACATCATAAATGGAACATTAATACAGCAGTCGGTAAGCTTCAGGTCACAGTCAATACATTGAATCATAACCTGGCTGAAGCAAGCAATTTCTTGTGACTCGGAAGGGGTGGACTAGAGGTTACATAGACAAATTTGAGATCCACGTCTAGAATATCTCAGGCCTTTGAAGTGGAAACAATTCAATTTACAGCGTAAGACAGAGCCTTTGATCGTTATTGTGTTTGGATATGGGCTTCCAAGATGTCTTCCATGTCCGCCTGGGTCTCCAAGACCACTTAAATTTCGTTTGTTCAGTTAAACCAGTTCATACAGTTTTCTAAACATAACGACAGACTTAAATTTTGCTTCGGTTTTAGAATTAAGGACTGTAACTTATCCTAAGACTGTAACTTATCCCTTACACGGTCTAAATTCTTCCGCGTTCTGTTTTTATTCTTACTTCGGTTTTGGTTTCCTTTAATGTCTAACATTTTAGTCATCTACCTGCAGGTGTCAGCCTTCAGACAATTGTTGGACCAAAAAACATTTTTTTCCGACTGAAAATTACAATAATTTAATTTTAGTTTTTTAAATTAAATTATTGTAATGCCTAGTTATAAACCGACATTTGACTACCTTGAGACACTTAAACATAAACAATCATTTCCAAAAACTGTAACGGATTTTTAACCTAAAAATGCTTCCTTGTAAAATTTTAATTCAACATTGGTGAAATTAATCAAAAAATATTTGATGGCGCAGTTCCGTTCAAATATTTGCATCGGAAATTTAAATCGGACGAAAATAAATATCGATAATAATTTGAGTAACAATTTTATAACTACAATAAAGGCGTCAGCACACACCCGCATAACGTATGCAAATTAATTCATAGCCAATGACTAGTAATTATGTTTTAATGAAGCTATAAATTAATTTGTTAAAAATTCATTTATTTAAAAAACAGTCGGTACGGGATACTATGTGAGTAACGAGGGTTTCGAAAATGGCGTCCGAATAACCGTTAATTCGGTTAATTGTAGTACTCTTGTAATAAATTTAATTCTCGTTATAAATTTAAGAGATTAAGCCGTCCATGCGTCCAGTGTGCGGTGCTCCTTGAAATACGATGTGCCTGTAATTACTCGATAGGTCGGCTTTTTGATTGTGTACGGTATGCCTATATTTATAAGTATACAATGTCTGTAAAGTATAAATTGCAGCGCTAAATTTGGTTAAATTCATGTTTTATAGTAATGTGGAGTTATGAGGTTAATAACAAGCGAAGGCAATTCAAATAAAGAAAACAATAAAATTATAAAAATATTGAGAAATTTTGTAAGTTTTGTAAGTGTGTCTACCTGAAATTTATTCAGAAAATTATAACTGATTGAATTGATGAAAATTATAGATTCTGCGAAAGACTATGTTGCAATTTATTACATCATTGTGAATTCCAATATTTTACGCGTAATATTTTCCCATTATTTTCCACTATCCTAAAAAATCAAGTAGGTACAGTCACCGCCTCGTCAATAATTAGTAAGTTTGTACCTACACATTTGTCGCGATCTCAACAAACTATCCATAAATGTAACACTAATACGTCAAATTGCTTCGTCAAAAACTGAATGAAATGAACATCGCACCAGGCTCGCAGGAATAATTCTCCCCATCGATATTTTCAACAATGTGAAAATGTCGTCCATATTAGTACGTAGGTATATTATAATGGTAGTATACCTACTGTTTTTTTTTACACTAAATTTCTTCAATCACGCCGGTTATTTGAAAATATACGCTTACAAATATTCGGTTGAATTTGATTACATATGCAACATGTGAAAAATTAGATAGTCCTCGTCCGATTTATATTATTAAAGTAGGTAATTTTTATTCTTTTTAATTTGGGAAGTAACATTTTTCACAAAGTAACAACTATAAGTATTTTTATTGGTAAAATATTCCAAATATAGAAAAAAATCTAACTTAATTTTATCCCAAAAATGTTACATTATACTGCCATACTCCAGGCTCGCAGAAACAATAACAAGTCCCGATATTCCCGCCCCACTCTTTGCAACAGTAAAGAGTAAATATCGTCAAAATTACACTACCTTTGTACTTGTATATTGTAACTCAGTCTTCTCGCTGGCAACTCCTAAATATTGGAGCGCGAATATTTGTCGTGTAGAAAGAGTTTGTTGCTTTGCTTTCTTTAAATATTTAAGAGTAGGTATTTGTAAACTTTATTTAAAGTTGTTTTAATTTGCTGAATTTATTTGACGTTAAAGCCCATTTGACCGTCGATGTTTGGCGGTAACAAAAAATAACACTAATGTTTTGGGAAACACGATATGAACAATGTACCTACAGCACGTATTTACAGCATGCAATTATAACAATTATACCTCCTACTGATATTATAAGATAAACTCCTATTAAAGGTAGATTTTTTTAACCAATTAACTTTTTAGCAACACGTGCAACTAGATATATTATATACTAAAACAAAAATTTGTTAAATTGTTTCATGAACAAAAAAAAAAGAATTCTTGACATTTTATTTTAAACTAACCCTATACCCCTAATGCTACCTAATGATCACTAATCCAATTCTCATGTCTCGAAACTGCATTACGGGGTTATAAAATTTTAGGTACATTTTTATATTCCATTACCAAAATATTTGAGCTCCACATTTGCATGTGCGATAATAATGTGTATACAACCTTACACTCGGAGGGGAGCGTTGGCCAAAAAGGATAAACACGTTAAAGGGTACTATCCACAAAGAAAACACTTATGATTGTACGCGGAATAGGGGAAGAGGGGGCAAAAAGTCAATCTAAAATTTTCGCATTTTCCCCGACACATGGAGTGGAAAACGTTATTTCTAACGTAAACATAAAAATATTGCACATAAAACGTCACGTCGTGTTATGTTATGATATTTGCCGTTTATTTTAGTCCTATTACTACATACAGATGATTCGAGAGTTTATTTTATTTCTTACCGGGCTGTGTGAGGGATGTTTGTTATTTTGACAAATATTTAAACGATTTGAAACGAATTTATTATGAAAAATATAATTTTTCAGTAGGTATTTTCTAAACCCGATTTTTGAAACCAACGGAAAAAAATTGCGGTTTGAAGCAATAAAAAAACATAATGGTTTTCACTATTCCAAATTTCTCTGGCTCTAAAAGTTCCCTATGCAACTCATCTCACCTATTATGTTTACGAAATATCTCCACACAAATTTCCTTATTAGGAGATGTAACAAAACATTTAAAAGTATCCAACAATGTACAGAATAGCAAAATGAAACATCTTGGGAAATTATGTAGTAATTTTATAATAGAATTGCACCTTGTTAGTACCACGCGCGTCGAATACATGCCCTGGACGTGGACTATGTGGTCGCAGTGCTAGCGGACGCTTGAGCGGAGCGGGCAGCGGAAATTAAATAGGGTTCCCAGTAGTAGTAGTAATAGTAGTAGAGTAGAGAAAAATTATAAACCATAACCATTGTACTTGCTAGTGCAGAGTATTAAAAAAATGAAGCTAATATACCTTTGAGCTTCATTCACGTATTTTTTAAATGCAAAGTAAGGAAAAGTTATAAAAAACAAAGACAATTAAAATCTGTTGTAATAATCCAAATATTTAGTCACTATAATGTAGAGTGACTTACGTTAATTCCTAATAATGTTACAATTTTCGTTCAGCATTCTCACCTTATTATGGCGCAAAAATAGGAAAGACAACTACAAAATTCAAAATGAAGTCGGTAACAATATTCTCCTCACAAACTTAAAACCTTTTGCGATATAACAAGTTTTTAAAAACATTTCAATTAAGTAATTATATTAAAATACATATATATCAAATTAAGTTATTATATTCCTCTCCGCTGGCACCAGCACCCACCACATCCGCAGCTCACGTCCTCGCCTGAGGCGTTCGGATTAAGCGGATTACAGGCGCGGATGTATACATGTTTTTCGCGCTAACAATTACATATTATTATGCCGGAAGACGGAATCGCCCCGAATATCTCGTAACATAATAATATTATTATACAAGAACAATGTTAAGTATAAACGGGGCTAATGTATTTAACTTGGATGTTATTAGTATGGACAACTGATTGATAAGACATTATCGTATATTTGAAATGTATTAGGTACAAATTAAGATAATGATTACAAAAGTTATTTGTACCGCAAATTAGACACTTTATACTGCAACAGTCTTCACTTTAATATACCTACCAGAAACGAATGGTAATATTGTTTGCAACCAAAAATATCGATAAGTTTCAGAATTCGCATAAAATATTAATAAGTATAAGTTGTTTATTGGTTTAATCGAATTTCAATTAGGGCATTTCCATACACAGCCCTGCGTTTAAATTTTGTCGTGTTGCCTAGTCCACAAATTAAACCGAGTTTAAGACACGGCTTCAGTCAGAAGTAATGAAATAAAGAAGAGATATACAAATAGGTGACATCCAAATCTAAGGTTGCAAATTCCGTGCAGCTGCGAGGCGCGAGATAGTAGCATTTCTTTGGCTTTCAAAGATATTCACTTTAACATTCTAAGAAATGCACAAATACTCCAAAGCGCAACAGAACCCGACTTCCGTAGCGCCAGAAACTGCAAGAACAGCCAGAAATAATTATGAAGTAAGGAATGATTCAAAATTTTCCCTCGATAATGAAATAAGAAATAGTGCAGATATTTAAATAAGTGCCGCCAAATTCGACGTTGCATATTCCATGCGTTTTCAATGTGTCTGAGAGCCAAAACCACAGATACTCACATTCGACGACAAGAGGAAAAATGTAAAAATAGAGGATTAATCAGATAAGTATGTATGTAGCATCCAATTTAAGATTGCAAATACCATTTGGTTGCAATATATGAGATCAAGGTATTTATTTTGCTTTCAAAGAAATGCTATGAGTCGGTTTGAAATTTTCTAGAAATGCCCCAACACTCAATAACCCACCCTAAAGCGACTAATGAAATTCGTACAAAGAAATAACCCAAAATTTTCACTTTCTAATGAGAAAGGTAAAAGTGCAACTATTCAAACAAGTTCCATGCAAGATACGAAATCAGAATACAAATTCAACACCAACACCGAATACGAATAATTCCAGAAACGCAACGCAACGCCGCTGTTGCCACAACCCGAAGACGGACCATTATATTATCACGCTGCGGTAACTCCTAAAGCGCGAACACTCTCGAGAAAGTATGCTGAGTCGAAAGAATCTTTCGTAGTCAGTCGCCTATGAATGTATAATGATCGCATCTTTGTGGGCCCCGGCCTTTTGTTCTACCGTCCGTTTGGCGGATTACCGGTTCCGTCTGAAACTTCAGACTGAGTTGTGCACTTTACGGGTTTGTTTTGATACCATTTTCTTGCATACCGTTTGCTTTACATTCGGACAGCTGTTGAGGATTTTCTTTATAGACGTATCGTGATATAAGGATTCGTTTTCAAGTGCAGATTAAGAATAGTCATTACAACATGAGTAGTTATGTCAGCATACGAGAGACATGAATTACGAGTAAAAGGGATGATAAAGAAAATGTTCAGAATGTTGCTAAATTTACTATTTGCATTTAAAATAAAATAAACCCTCAAACTGTGGGTGAAACAGAATAAATCTTTTATTTAATTTACGTATTTTAGGAAAATAAACTAATGATAGCTCGGCACGAATACTTATCAAGACATGACCTGTGTAAACAAACGACAGCCTATATTCAAATTAGTTTCAAAGTGGGTGGTCCCATTATACATAAATCTGATAAAATTTTAATTATAACATTATAATAGCTTAATTTTTCCCATAAAGCATCCGACATAATTATAAAGCTGTGGCAAGTTCGTGACTAAGAGTGATAAAGGCCGAATGATAACGCGTACGCCCTAAATTATATCTCAGAAAGTACCACAGAAAAAGAAAACTTAGAAGGAAATATTCAAGAAAGGGTGAAATAACCCATTTAATTTGATAGATGTTGTCCTATCAGCAATCAAATTGCTTAATTTTTATTCTTATTTTGAATTACGCAGAAGAGTTCAAAAATGAAAGCTTTTTATTTATACAAATTATGAAATACAATGAAATTTACTTAAGACGAGAAGATATAATTACACTGAAATAATTTCCAAATATTAATTGACGCAATTGCGAATTGGTTTCAACGGTTTAAAATAACGAGAATCAGATCAACATTCCAGTTGGAAGGAGGCCGGTGGAAAGTTTTTGAAAAGTATTTAAGGCAAATTGGATTACCCGAAGCAAATGGTCTGCGGGCAAATTATGAGATCAAACAGTTGAACAGCGAGGAACTAATCGCGTTACGCCGAATTATAGTCGTAGGCAGTCTTCTACAGACGGTGACTATACTAGAGCGAAAGTAAAAAAGGGCTCAATTTTTTAGCATCTTTAAAAATAAAAAAGGCCCAAGCGTTTTTGAAACATCATAGAAAGAAAACTACACTAGCAGTCAGAATTTCAAATCTTACATGTTGGAAGTCAAAGTTAAATCAGACAAACTAGCAGTTTATATTTTAAGATAAACTTATGATGTAACAAGGTGGTATCTACATTTGGGCAAGAAATGGATATTCCTGGGTATACTTACCATAAATCGCATAATAAAGTCTAATTTCAATAGCCTCAGATTCCTGTACTTCAAGGGCTGTAGGATATTGATGACCCAAGAATCCCTAGTCTTTGACGGTAACAATGAACTTTTTTATTTTCAAGAACTGTATGAACCAGATTCATTATTGCGTGTCATTATTGGACTCGATCGCACTGTAACATAATGTAGAAAAATCCGGGAAAAATTCGCCCCATTTCCCGATCCACATTCAAAGATAAACGAATCCATTACCGAGATGTCTTGATGCGATATAAAATTTTCCTGTAGTCACTGCGATAACTTAGCATTACGGAATTAAAGCTGAACGCGCTAATAATAATACACGAAAACATTATCCGCGTTCCCATTACGTAGCGTTTTACTTCGCCCGGATAAATTACAACGTTATGAATAAATTTCACATAAAACTGACGACTGCACCTTTGCGAAGACAGGGATGGAGTCATATAAAAAGTATGAAGCGAGAAAGAGAGGTGTTATAGCGAGTCGTAATCCGAAAATTTCATTAAGAAGTCTGGCGATTCGAAATGTCGGCTGATATCTAAAATGTTCGGGCGTTCTTATTAAGATGCGCGCGAATTCCTCCAATTCTGCGGAATGATTTTAATACAGTCTTTTAATGTGCAATTTGCGATATCGGACGGACAAGTTTTCTCGCTTCGTAAGTATCAAGACTTTCTAATGGTTATTTTTAAATGTGATAGTGAAGATCTAATCAGGAACGGTAGACTTTAATACAGACCCAATTGGTCGGTTGAATAATGCTTTACAACTTTCTGTAGTAATTATAATGGTACAGCAATACACACAAAAATGTGACCAATATTGTGTTAGGTTCCATTATCTTAGGTACCGTGTATTGTTCTCTGTACATTGTGTTTTTACGTGTATAATCTGTGAATACGGTACGTTTGGTAATATGCATATTTTTAGCACTTTAAGGGTCTACGCAGACGTACCACGTGGTTACCGTAACCACACCACATCCACACCACGTGGTCGGGTGTCAAATAGTACGAAAACTGTCACTTCCATTCACACGACCGACTGCGCTATTTACACGAGACCATAAACTGACTGCATTTTGTCGCGTGGTTGTGGTGTGGTTGTGGTACGACCCATAATTGGTACACCGATGATAGATTGAAGGGGATTGAAGTGAACGGGTTTTGGCGAGAAGCTCAAATATTCCGTCTGGGCGGTTAACTGCGACAGAAGGTGACAATTTTTTGTAATCTTATTATTTTCTTAATTTAATATAATTTCAGTATTAGCGAGTAGTAATTGTATCGTGTAGTTGCTTTGTGGAGTCTGGAATTAAAATCTTGTAAATTTGTAAACACGTTTCGTTTTCCTTATAGTTACCCAAAAATTGTTAGTCTAAAAGGAACCTCAATGAATCTTTGCGAATTAGATTTACGCCCAAAATTAAATACCGATCTTCAGATTGAAATTGATGTTTGGTTGCCAAGATAGCCAAAATACTCCATATTTATTTGAAAGTATAAATGTTGTCTGGCAACAAAAAGTCAAGTTATTAATTTCTCGCGTTATTCATTTATTAAAAGTTTAACAGATAAGTGAATCTGCATAATAAAGAAACAAAAGAGATATTCCATAATTTCATCGTATTATAAAAGAAACACTTTTAATTCAGGTTTTGTCACTAAGTACAAAATATTAATAGACATTGTTTGCAAGGTTTATGGAGTCGTGTATACAAGAACTTAATTACTTTTTCAGTAACGACGTGTCACTGGCAATTACACTAAGTAGAAATCTTAATCAAACTTTTCCGCAAAAACGCCAAATCATTCTTTTTTCGAATACAGCGGTATGTTACGGGCGTCATTAATTACATTCGCGGCACTTTTTAGGTCTGAAAAGTCTGCGACATCGAGTATGTGAAAAAGAAACCAATTGCGATTCGTATTTGGCAACAAAAAACTACTATAACACTACTCATATCCGAAAGCTTCAAAATAATATTTAAGGCCCTCCTAACAGTTGCCAAATTAAAAAAAATATGATACATTTTTAGGACCAAGATAGTCTTGTCACTCTGTAACTTACAATCTTTGACTAACAAACTCCCCAACAAAGACGCCGTTTCGGGTTTTTATATTAGCAATGAAATAAAAAGATTTTTTTCTAACCTCAAAGTCCTTTTCATTAAAGGGCCCGTACCATTAACTGCCAGAAATTCCCCCGAGCAAACTTGATTTGCGTCGCATTTAATTCAATTTACAATTAAAAAGGTTCTGTTTACTTTTGGGACCTTTGCTACTAATTTGTTCTATCGCTAATTTTTTCGTCTATTTGCGAAGGTCGCGTGAGTGGATTTTTAAAGCCATTAGCTGATTGGTTGGGTTGCAGTTTGTTTGCTCAGTCAATAATGATTCGATTGATATCTAATTCTACTGGCAATAATACAGGTAAACCTGATAATGAGCAGAGTTCGATGCGTTTTTGTTACTTAAAGATTAATTCTACGCTTCCTTGGTTTCTTCTGTTTAATTTGAAAAATGAAATTACATGTTCTCTAAAAACCCCCATTTTAAATAATTATTTAAAGTTGCTTGCCTTTAACATTTTCTCTCGTTCAAAGTATCCCTGTACTCTTCAACGTAAGGATACAGACATTTTCAGTCAAACTTGTGCATAAAGAATTATTTTTTATTATTACGGATATTATTTTTTCAGAATGCAATATTCTTCAAAGAAACTTGGCATATAAAAGTGATTGCAAACTTTTTGCTGGTAGGTACTTTATTATTATATACTCTAGCGGGATCATGTGTAAGCTTTGGTTAAGCGTGAGCATAAAGTGATATTCAATGAATATTAAAATGGCATGGCAACTTCACCCCTCTGAACGTAAGTGGACGTCATTAACAAATGCTTCTGAATTTACAATCGCTGCGTCAAAAATAACGTCACAAAATTCACTATGTTTAAAGAACTTGTTTCACTACACGCGTATAACGATAAAAAAAATAGTTGTAAGTCGTTACAGGTTTTACCCGAACCATGACATCTCACTTTGACAAATTCCACATCTATTTGTGTAATTGCAAATTTGTAAAACGATCTAAAGTATGTTATTATAATATTTCTGTGTTAATTCAGTGCGATTTATCAGAGTGATGTTAAGATAGTTAGATATATTATGTCCAATAGGTACCTGTTTATTATATATCGACAAATATACAAAGGCAAATAAAAAATTTGATACTTTCTTTTTGTAGTTAGCTTAAAGGAGGTTTGAAGATCTTTACTCTAAAAAAAGACTCGGTTTCAAGCGGTGTCACGGTGAAAAGGCGAAAGCGTTCGAATTAAATACAACCCTTTAAAAATCAAATACAATATTTTCAAAACACGTTAAATTAAGCTTAATCACTAGGTACTCACAACAAAAAATGAGTTCAATGACCTAAGCGAATAACAACTCAATCGCTTTTAGCGAACCCACCTTTGGTGTCACTCCAGCCCCGAATTCGGTATCAAAATGCGCGCCCACGACCACACACTCTACTCTCATCCTATTAACCGAATTATCATATCAAACGCGACCGAACCATCCGCCGTGTAAAAAAGAAACAATCGCCCAAACCTCCCATACTCTTATTAAACCAAAGGGGTTATAGACCAGCGGCCAACAACCCTTCATCACGGGAATCGCAACTTTATGTCCATAACACTAAGGGGTAAGTGACTGCAAATTGAATTTTGTGTCATAACGAGCTTTCGTAGCAATCAAAGGTTCGCCCATTTAAATAAATCTAGCCTCGGATTGAAATCCGCTGGGGCGTGGCCGCAAGTGTGGATATCAATTTTGTGAGTCCATAAATGATAGAACATGCGCTTTTATTGCCGATAAATATTAATAAGGATGAAGCTCGCAACAGCGGTTGAAAAATGACCTTTTGGTATGTAGGTCGTGGATGGCTTGTCGGGTTTTTAGGCAGAGTAGTTCAGTATCGTGTTTGTCTGGCAAGTCTATTGTGTTGGAAAATTGTACTTTTATATTATACCGTATTAAAAACGGATCTTTAAAATTGATCAATTTGTAGATAATGTAATAAAAATGTCCATTAACCAAATCATGCTCAAATCCTCAAATTCGCTGCTGGACATGGGCCTTCCCTCATCGTCTTTACTTTTTGTCTTCTTGAGATCATCAGTCCACCTGGTCAGAGGGCTGTCCGTACTCCTTTTGAACAGACGACGCCCTTTTTGTCCCCATCGATTGTCAGTCCTGTGAACCTATTGCCACTCTAATTTGCAAACTTTGAAAGCTATGTCGGTCACCTTCGTTCTTCTACAGATTGAACAATTCTTATACCCGGGCAAGTGTTGTTCCTGGGCAAGTCGTGTTAGCGGGCATGACTAGGGCCCGGGCAAGGTCGCTGTAACGACGCTGATATACCGCCCTGCAGCCTCGTAACGACGCCCTCTGTAGTTTTAATCTTCTTTATGGCTGACCCTTCTGGAGAGTTCGCAGGTATGATCGCATTAATGCTATCCGAAATTCGGCGCTGAAATTGAGGGCATTAAACTTTATGGACGCGTGTAGAGACTTAAGATGTACGTTAAGTGAGCTTTAGAAGACTTTTAAAAAGTAATTTCTGAACTATTCTCAACTATTTATACGACCTGAGTACGATAAAACCTTTATTATTCGTGCTAAGTATGAATGAATATACTTATGCACGGCTAAGTGCGTGGCTATAATAGCTTCGTATAATAGTGTAATATACATTTAGTTAATTGTATTAGGCGGAAATCCATTGTTACTTAGTTGCTATTAATACCATGCAACAGTCCGCGCATTTGGAGCCAGCAAAGTTTACTATACACCATACCTTGCAATAGCATAAAGTGTAATATACCTTTAACTGTTGTTGTAATAAACTGACTTGAGCCTACTAACTGACTTGACTGATGATCCGATTTTGGGGATAGGTATGCGTCAGTAGTAGGTACCTACGACGTAGTAGTATGTGTGACGTACTGTCTGCTATAAATAATATAACTGAGGAAAGAAAGGTCCTCGAATGGCGACCGCGTCTAGGCTATAGGAGTGGTCGCCTACCGACCAAGTGGACTGACGACCTGAAGAAGGCACCGGGAAACCGTTGGATTCAAAGGGCCAAGACCGGGTGGAGTGGTGTCGATTAGGGGAGGCCCATGTCCAGCAGTGGACTACGAAGGTTGAAAGGAAGGAAGAATGGATGTCATAGTTCCGCAAACAAACATACACTTACACTTCGCGTAATATTATCAGATTAGTCTCGATTTTTAAATCGATTTCAACATTGACGTAATATAACTTCGTTCTGAACGGGTCGGTACAGTGAAGAACGTAAATCCGCAGCTAATGTACACTGAGCGATGATTTTTCAAAGCAAACCGTGGGGCGTGCGCGCGACATAAACGCTACAATTAATTTCGCGAGTCTCAGAGCGGGATGCGGCTTAACTATAGAGATGTAAGCGGTTTAAATTTAAAATTGAGTAAAAATTCAACATTGAACTTACATCGACATGTTTTTTACGACAACAACTGAGCCTGAAGTAAAAGGTACATTCATTATGCAAACAATAAATAAATTTGAAATTATGTTTGTTTTTTCCGGTAAAACTTTTTACATTGAACAGTTATTGACCGGAAAGCAATTTGAACGCGTTTACATGACCTTTATTTTTTGGGCCTTGTATCTCTTCGTCAACTTAAGCAAAGTTATATTGAAAAATGTTGTTCTAAACATATAATTTTGAATTATAGTTACCAAAGTTCCGATCATTTCGTCAGTCCTTTCCCTTCATTCAGAAAAATAGTCTCAAATAAATAGAAAATCGCTAGATCATTTCAGTAGTCACATTTTTATTAAAAAGGTTGTGAAAGATTGATGTAAGGAAAAATTTAATTAGCAATCTACATTACCCCGATTGCTTATCACTTAAGGGCGTCTCAAGGAATCGGAGCAAAATTGTAAGACATTAATCTTGAGCTCACGCGAAAAGTATTGTACAGATTACGTGGGGGACTCAGGCTTGGCTCGGTAATCAGGGGTACATAGGCAAATAATGTTTAGCGGGTAAAGGCGACGTGAGGCAGGGAAGCAGAACCTTTATTTTCGGGTCGTCCTGATAACTTATACGGTAGAGCCAATTTAGCTCGCTCAGGAAGGTGGCTTATGTCATGTCAGTACCCATTAATGACCCACTACAGGGTCGGGTCTCCTCTCACAATGAGAGGGATGTAGGCCTTAGTCCACCACGCTGGCCTACTGCTTGTTGGTGGACTTCACATGCCTTTGAGAACATTTTTTTGTGAACTCTCAGGCATGCAGGTTTCCTCACGATGTTCTCCTTCACCGTAACAGCAGGTGATATTTAATTTTATAAATCGCACATAACTTTTATTACAAAGTCATTGGTGCGTGCCACTGGGATTCGAACCCGGACCCCTCGATTCGAGGTCGAATTCTAAGCCACTGGGCTATCACCGCTTGGTGGCTTATTACCACCCTATTAACTCACCGTGGTACCGCTGGTTTAAGTTAAGGACTTCTGTTGTCAGATAAGGACATTAGTTGTCAGTTACTAGTCAAATCATTTATTTCAAGCGGCGAACTTACTCAAAATTTCAAAATTAAAAAGTTTTTATTCATTATCAGATACAATTTGTGCACACACTATGAACGTCATACATATTGCATTATAAATTGTAAGTATGATCTCCACATACAATGAAATCATGAAGTCCACATACAAACACAGCTAAATTTTTTAACTGGTCTTAAAAGCTGTTGTGAAGCAATCAAGTAATTAAATTCTATCTGCATCATCAGAGACTGTATTAGCAACCTCAGTCATCATACCCCAATGCCTAGCTGTGTTTAGTGGACACCTGGTGGCTGGCATACTTCTACATATTACTTCCAAAACACGTCACAATTTTTATTTACTTTGCAAACTGTTTCAGTAACGCCAACAAAATATGCGGTTTCAAAAACACCGACCTCTCAAAGCAGTTGCGGGGACGTAGTTCAAACCACATAAATTTTACACAAAAGAGCAACATTTAGCTCCATAATAGTTTCATTAAGGATCCATACACACTAGATCATGCGTGAACAAACACATCGCACCACAATTTGTATCTCGCTAACTTAGCAACCTCATACACCCTCGCCTTAACTGTGAGTGGGAAATTAATCAGCTGCGGTTCGCATTAAAGTAAATTCTAAACAACATGAGTACATAAATTGTCTTAATGGCCCGCGAGTGATACGGATAAGATATTTAGTAGGAGATATTTAGTCAGATATGTGTACATAGCAGATACTTAGTAAAAGATACTTAGTCAGATATGGATAGAAGTTACTTAGCAGGAGGTACTTGGATATACATAGGAGTTACTTAGTAACAGATACTTAGACAGATATAGGTACACAGGATATATTTAGCACGAAATACTTAGTCACATGAGAAAGTGATATGATTGGATAAAAGTAGTTTATAGGCGTTCGGAGGTCAAGTCCTATGAATCTGAAGAATCGGTTGAAATGAGGTATGGAAAATACGGGTACATACATTGAAACTCAGTGAATCCCTACTGTAATTAAAAGGATAACGCAGCGATAACATGATAAAGCCCCTATTAAAACTATGTTACTTTATATACTTAACCCTGAGATTCAAAAAAATTATGTACGAGTACCTACAGTATAACGTTACTCTAAAAATAACGCGATAAAAACCATACTAGTTTTTACGTAGTGACAACATCAGATAACGTAAATACTAGGGAAGTAAAAAACGTGTTAAAAATTGTAATTACGCTAAGATAATTTCCTTCCCGGTAGAAAATTACATTTTCATAATTCATACATTCCTTCCACAGCGAAGCAAGGAGTGAATTTCATAAGGACAACGCAACGTGTGTATACTACACTACGGTGTTACATACACTACCGTGTTACGTATAATTATGAGTGAAGAATTTTCTTTTTGCTACAAATGAATCCAGAAAAGTCTGTCGTAAATTAGAGCTTTAAGGTTCCGTTAGTATGTCTGGTATCTCATAAGGTTAAAAAAGTATCATTTCATCAAGTAAGAACCAGCCGCCAATATACGATAAGTTGAAGCGTCTTCTTTGACTGTCAATAAATCGAATTCTCGTAATTATTTTACTTTTGTTTGTATTAAGAAATAGCGCTTTTGTAAGGGTGTGTTTCAATTAATTTTAACTCACGGGACAGAAACGGCAACCCAATTCCAGACAAGCGGAAACAGCGCTGCAGCCAAAAAGTCGAGCTAGAGCTAGAGCTGTTACAAACGCTGTTATTTTACTATTTCTCGTTTAGGGCAAAGCTCTACAGCGCACGAGTAGCGATTTGTTAGCAAAACTACTAGATTCTCTTGCAACCTTTCACTAGATTGAAAGGAAATCATTTACAAAACTGCCTTGGGGTATTGGGGTTGTTCATACACTAAATAAATTTCCAGTCATTTTCAGAAAAAATGATTTTATTACAAATTCTTTATGCAAATAAAATTGGAAAACAGACAAACAGTTCACCATACTCAACGTACGGGTTTTCCATATGTAACGTGAAAACCCATTTTTTTTCAAACAAATAATAATCTTTTTACATGCTTTTTTTTGTTAATTATTATTGTTACCATTGATCGTGACAACTTCACTTTAGGCTCGTTCAGTAAGATAACATTGTTTTTTAATTTTTTTTACAAAAAGCCTTCTTCAATATTCTTCAGTCTCGAGTTTCATATACAGTGTAAACTCTTTATAACGTTATCCTTTATAACGATAAACTCCCTATAATGTTGAAGTGAGCCCAACTTGGTTGGTTTGCGTTAAAACCCATATATTGAAACACTCTTTATAGCGAAACACCATTCTCTATTACGAAGAAATGTGTTCATATTTTTAGACAGTAAATATTTATTATCGGTATTATTGTTTATGTTATGTTATCAGTTAACAAAAGACTTTGAAGCTCCGAAACATCCGAGGTCGGTCTAGCTTTTGTTAGTCTTAATTGCCTTGAACACCTGCAGTATAACGCATTGTTTTCTCGGAAGTGATGGTCTTCGACCAAGCATACTTGGTACCTATCGTATTATCAGTCGTAAACCTACTTTGAAACTGTTAACATGGCCAGTAAACGGAAAGCGATTAGTGTTGACGAAAAAGTTTGTGTGATACGTGCGATTGAAAACGTCATACAAAGTTATCAGACTATATGAGTAAACAATAATTTATAAGCATTTATTATCTAAGACATACATATTAAAAATTCTTGTTAATTTGGTTGTTTTTTTGTTCACTCCATATAACAATAACTCTCTATAACGACAAAAAATGCTCAGTCCCTTGAGTTTCGTTATAAAGAGTTTACACTGTATTATATTCTTCATTATCTTTTATCGTTTATCCATTGTATATAGGTAAAGGGGTGAACCACTGAGCGCGGATGCGTCTGACTCTGTGGCTTCGTAATATCCTGTCTCACTGACCTCTGCGCTTTGAGCTGCTCTGCGCCGCAAGCTGGTAGAGGGCGTTAGTGTTTGTTATGACATCAAGATATCTGCTTATTCGTAGATGGTATCATAGATATAATATTAGGTAGATCGACTGTCAAATGATAGATACGAAACCAAAAATGTGATTTTCACGCTCAATTTCGTTATTGTTGACTTAATTTTTAAGAACACTGGTATTTTTAGTGGGACAACTCACACTCGGCTTTCTAATCCCACAGACAGCTGTGAGCTTGTGTTATGGTAACCAGATAACTGATAAACCTACATATATATTTTTTAAAAAGATAATTTACACCCAGACACAGAACAAACACTTGTGCTCATCACACAAATATTTGTCCTGGGTGGGAATCGAACCCACGACCTCCGGCGTGGTAGAGACGCTAATCACTAGACGAACAGTCCAGTCAATTAATTATTAAATTAAATTAATTCCACGGTAAGGGTATTTTTTATTCATTGTCTATTCACAATAGGCAAGTTATTAGAACGGACTACTAGTGCTATTCACTGTGTCTTCGTAATATTATCCTGTCACCTCTGCACCACGAGCCTTACAGTGCTCATCGCCACCGCATTCAAAGCAATAACCACAGATTAAACCCGCCCCAGTCTTTACGCGAAACCAATAAAGCCCACACTCAACATCAAAGGTCCAGAATGAAAGTCGGAATGAAACTCCGGCGGTCCTTCGTAGCTTGTTTCGCCTTGGTGTCGGTTAATAATGTCTTTTCGAGACGTTTTTGGATCGTTTTGTTCTAAAGTAAATATAATAGACGGGGCTTAAGGTTGCGCTGACACGGAACTCGACTGTTGGAGTTTTAGACGAGTTCTGAACTGTTTTTTATGATGATGAATTTGAGGGGTTGTATGGTGTTTATACTTTTCAATTTTACTGTGATCTAGAGCCTTGAGTGAACTTGGTTTAACCTATTACTATTATTGTTAATGTATTTTTTATTTTTAGTTCGTCTACTCGCTATTCATTGCTAATAATGTGATGAGTGAATCATTCGTACATATATAATACCTAAGTATTTATCTGATCTTATAGACATTAGAATCCTTACGTCAACAATCATATAAATAACTAAAGACTATAATGAAAATCTTAAGAAAGTCTTGTACGAAGAAACAAGTAGTACTCGTAACATAGGTAGATTATTTTCGAAGTCATTTTAGTATGTTCGTGAAGCAAGTCGAAGCAATTAACTATCTCAACTAATTTGAAGTAGAATCAGGCTGATAATAGAGAGCAAGTCTAGTCTGGATTATTTCCGCTCTTTAACTGTGTCTTTCATCTGATTGCCCACAATCGCGTTACAGCGAGCATTGTCTCGCCCACGAATGATAAATCCAGCGTCCGGCGAAGTAACTGCCATTACACAATGATAATAATTTAATACCGGGGATACTTTATTTGGCGAAAATCTTAGTCCATATTAGTAGCAAAGCATCCTCATACGATTTTTTTCTCTGTTAAAGATTTGATGCAGGCGTCCATGGGCTGGTATCCTATAGTAACCAATTAACACATTACCATTAAGCCCGCCTTTTGTACCGCATATTCTTCGGTATGAATAAAGTTTTAAATAAATAAATAAATAAATGTTCGAGAAACAAGTTGAAGCAATTTTAAAGCGACTCTTCGATCAGAGACTGCCGCTTCTAGCACTTTTTTTTAATCAGAAAGCGGCGCCTCTCTCGTAAACCGGCGACATAATAGCTACGTTCGTAGTGTGGGATGTGAATGTAAAAAAAATGTTTATGCTAGTCGACTACGTAATTACCGTTTATCACAAACAAAGTTATGACTCATAACTTTGTTTGTGATAAAAGGTCAGTTTCCAGAAATAGGTTTATTTAGTTGTCTACGGTTGCGCTAGCCACTTCGCCTAGTCACCATTCATTCTTACTTCTATAAAAATAAAAAGTAATATTCTTGGGCACACGTATACCAATGTATCCGTACTTAACGTTACTTGCGTTCTAGGTTAATAGGCACTATTTGGGTCACAGATAAGAATTAAATTTATATTATGCCTTTTCATGTCCGGAGCGAAGTTAAGTCAGCTACATGCAGGACGAATTAATGCAAAATGTTTTTCAGTTCCTTTATACGTTCGCTTTGTGTTGTACCAAGTTTAAAGAGGTCGCGATAACAGTTGGTAGGTAGGTACTTTAGCAAGTTATCACGGGAAGTGACTCTATGTGACTATAATACAGTTACTTATTTTAAATGGAATGTATGATGAATGAAATGTGTTGACGATAATGTGTCCTGTCGAATGATAATAATAGAATTTATTATTTAGTAACAAGTGAGCGTATGCTTGACCAGTGATTAGCTAATAGGTGTTGCATCTAAATCATAACTATGCTTATTTGTTGTAAATAAATATAGTGCACCGACCGCAAGTGAAATCAAATAAATTAATATTTAAAAGTGATTGTTTATTAATTTTGACGCTGACATTTTGGGATGATCATAAAGGTAGGAAGATAGAAAATAATATTTTATGAAATTTTCATTAAACACTATCTAAAACATCTAAAAAAATTTTAAAAATACTGAACAGAAAATACAACCTCAAACTTGAACGTAATATCATCAAGTTGTTACATAAAGATATTTCAAGATCCAGTCATAAACGAAGCGACAATCTGAAACATTTACATCACGCGACACATAAAGGCAGTAGGAGACGTAATAAAATAATTAAGTGAAGTTGAGTCGCACACGCCTCGGGTCCCCGGGCTCAAAGTCGCCGGTCGAGAGAATTAATAGGGTTATTGTGGCAATAAATACAGAGGCGCCTAGTTTGTGGCTGGCCGCGGTCAGATAAATCAAGAGGGCCCGCAAGATGTCCCGTGTTGCACCCTCCTACCCGCTTTGTGTGGCCCACGGGATAGGCGACGGTTACAACACCAAGTTACATTACAACTACAACTTACATTTAGAGCAGTGTGTAATAATGCTACGCCATAAACTTTTAGCGAACGGCTATAAAACTGTGTTCTAGCAACAAGAAAAAAATAGCAGCACATAATAAACAAAAACACGAATGAATTTGTTCACATCGTTGATATCGAACTTCACTTGGTGGGTTCGTTTGATTTACAATTTTGTCTCACAGCTTCATTCTACGCGATTTGTAGTTTACATTGTCAGTAACCCATTAATGACCGACTACAGGGTCGGGTTGCCTCTCACAATGGGGGGGGATGTAGGCCTTAGTCCACCACGCTAGCCTACTGCGGGTTGGTGGACTTCACATACCTTTGAGAACATTGATGGCAACTAAACAATAAATGCGATTTTCCTTATTTTCAAAAACGGACTTTAGTTTTTTCCCTGTTTTTAAGATAATTTGCACAACACGCCCTGAATTTGTGATTCATTTATCTTCCCTCTATTCTTATTTACCTTCCCGCTGACCGCTTATGTTTTACCGCTCACAGTTTACGCCATTCTCAGTTTGGTGAAGCTAACTTCTGAGCCCGCAAAGGGAATGTCGCGATATATCGAGCAAGTTATTTCCCTCCCATACTTTGACGTGTTCAGTGTTCAGCCAACGTGCAAGTTTAATGTGTAAACCATTACGTAATTGAGAGTGGAGTGATTGCCCTAATGTGCATACGAGCGCTGCGCCAGAATTAGAACGATTAATAGCAAACATCAACTGACATTTTTAATTCAATACACCTAATATTTTCATAGCGGCTTTGTTGAGCGTTACTAGATGTTACGATGTTAGAAACAAAATAATATAAATACTATTCACTCTATAGGGATAAGTCTTTTTGTACTTTGTCTAAATTGTGCTATTCAATGTCAATGTCTCTTGGGTGCAAGAAAATAGTACATATTTGTATTGTATTGTCAATGCTTATTGAAGCGATAAGTTTTATTAAGGTTACACTTGTATATGTAATGAATAAAAGAGTTTGTACTTACTATACGAATAAAACCTACAATTTTTGGTAATTCGTTTAAATTATGAATGAAGTTTATAATTAGAGCTACTTTATATGGCATCTACATATATTTACAATGATGAATATAAAATATTGAAAATAAACATTCTCGTAATTAAATATCTACCATTGTGTGGGTATTCAGTATTGTGTTAACGATAAAGCGTGTATTTAGTGTTCGCTTTTATGAATTATACTTATAAACCGAATGGTATTCCAGGAAATGTTTCATCATAATGCAGCAATTTCATAATTAAATTAAAATAACCTATAATAATTTCATAATAATTTAAATAAACAGAGAGGCAAATAAAGTAGGTACTTATGTCATGGGATGAAATATAATGTTTGATATCTTGAGGAAATATCGGTTACACACATTTATAGTTTAAGTCGCAAAAAGATTTAACAGAGGATTGTTGTTTTGAAAACGTTTTACAAAAACGCACTATTGCGTTACAACAAAACTGTAAAGGAATTCCCAAAACACAACAACGCGTGAAGAACAATTTCACTTTAACCAACACTGACCCTCGGCTATCTGGGACCCTCATTAATTAGGGACAAGACAGGGCCCCAATTGGGCCCCTCGTTTGTATTTCAACTGACAATTTCATAGGTGGCAATACCAGTATAGTTCAAAACCGCAATACAGCAAACAAAAAATCAAATTTTTCATTTTACGATTGGGGAAGTGATTTTGTGCTCCATGTCAGTCTGTAAATAGCAACGCATTTATTGACAATCTCAGTATTTTTTTTACTGCATTTTCAATATCACGTCATCCGTAAGAGAAGAGAAAAAAATTCATAGACATTAATTTCATTTTATTTAGAGATTTTTAGTTGTTTTTAGCGCTGATATAAAACGATATCACCTTTTATTGAAAAGAACAAGTAATCGTTGCCACACTCCAACATTATAGAACATTTTTTCCACGTAAAAATCAAGTTTAAACCCAGGTTTAAAATATAGCGTGCAAGCAAGTTCGCCGTAACGATGCGATTTGCATGGCTCTATAAGTGGCCCTAAGGGACGAAGCACTCCACTTGTCAGTGACAAATGGCGTGGTCGACGTAGCCTCGGTTTTGTTTAGCCGTTCCCGTTCTAATGAATGCCCCCGACGATAAAGAGAGTAACTTATTGTAAGTCAAACGTGTGTATGTTTGTTCCATCGTAGCTGCTAAATAAATGGACAGATTTGCATGCGGTTTTTTGTATTCGAAAGCTGATGTTATCGAGATGGTTCTTTCCTACTTACGAATATTAAGACCAATGTGTGTATGTTTGTTCGATCTTAGCGTGCTTCGGCATGGGCCGATGTGGATTCATTTTTTTCTGGTGAAACATCATTTCATCGAAAGCTGATGTAATGATGTTTTTCAGCTATAATATATAAAAATGACCCTATAAGTGGCCCTAAGAGACGAAGCACTATACTTGCCTTCGACAAGTAGCGTGGACACCGCGGCGGTTATGTTTAGAAAATTCTTGTTCTAATTTATGTCCGTCAGAATTGAAAGAAAAAGCCATCGACTTTAATGGCTAAGTAGGGTAAAGTGTTAATGTGTAACAAGCAAATGCAACACTTAAAACTTAAAACGTAATTGGACTTTACTATTACTTCTTATCAAGGAAATTTAAATAATAATATCATACTACTTTTAGGAGAATTTTGCAACAGTATTTTATTTTGTCCATCAATTTACGCCGTGCTTCCTGTTAATCACACCCACGGCACTGTATTGTAGGCATACAGAAAGGGATTGTCAGTCGATTGCCGGTCGCCTCAGGCGATTTTACACTCGGTCCGAAAGCCAACTCACACAAGCAAGTGGTCACTGCCCGAAGCCTTCCTAAACGCTGTCAAACCCTAAATTATCTCGAGGCAAATTGTACACCCGTTAATTATAACTTTACCCTGTCCGTAAAACTGCACACTTCAATTAAAAGTCTTCGGAATTAGAACGTTGTGAATGTTGTTAGGTGAAATTTTAAAGCACCGGGCCGTGCGTGGTGCCCTGAGGGAGGCCAACTCGTATATCATAAAAATATTGTTCGTAAATGTTTTTGTCTAAATTTTGAAATCTTAGTTATTTAATTTAAGGCTGATTGAATATTTAATAAAAGAATAACATAAATGAATAAGGATCACGATGTAGTATTTACTAAAGTTGAATTTTTATAGTTCACTTTAAGTTAAAAGCTAGATTTTTATGCAAGTAATTATCGTTTATCGTCCATTTAGAAATTCAAATTGAAAAAGCTTTTAAACAACCATTTTTAGTGCGAAAGCAAACGTTTTAGTAAAAATATAGAGCGAAATTATTTTTATTCAAATTCCTATTTTTTAATTTGAAGTACTTTTTTATTCATTGCCTTGGATACCTCGCACATCCTTTCATCAGACTAATAACATGCCATTAGACGTGTACGTTGCGAATAAATTTAAAAAGGCCTTGATGTTCTTTTGTGTTCAAATTGAGTACTCAAATTGAAGTGTTACACTGACAAATCATGTTTCTAATTGTACGAACACGAATTTGGGGGTACAATCTACCAATTCTGAATCTCGTCAATTCAAGCCATTAATCTCCCAATGAAAAGATTCGGTGTAAAAAGAAAATGTAAATGTACGATTCGTTCGATTTAGGTTACCTACATTCGTTCGGAACAGTCGTTAGCGGAGGAATTTTTAAATGACAAACGCTCTCCTTCTTTCGTCCTCTGATTGCTATGTAATGTAAAATGTTTCGGTGGCTCTGAAATATTTTTAATTTAGGTTCGCCTTCAAATTTTAGCATCAGGATTTGTGAAATTATTACCAGTATTGATAACTTTTCTCAAAGATTCTTGGATTGGAATTTTAGTATATCATTTACTGCGCTGTCTTTCGGAATGTTCGAGTAAATAAATGAAGAATATGCTAATGTAGAAATATCAATAGTATAAGGATGGAAAATGTTTCCCATTTAAAAGAAAGCTCAATTTTTGCAACAAATCCCGTATGAGAAAAACTCAAGCCGCAGTTTATTTCAAGTATGACAATGAGAGAGAGGAGAGTGTTTCTTAGGTAACTCAGATTAAAAAAGATGGAATAATAATCACACAGTCTTTGCCCCGTGCAGGAGGAGTAGGAAAAGAAAACCAAGTAAACTTAGTTCTCGAGTTGCACGATGGTGCTCTAAGCGGTACAAATGAAGGAACCCTCTTAGCTCCGTTATTTATTAAGCGTGCTCTCTTCCCGCGCTTTTTCAAATTTCGAATTAATGGCATACATCGTCTTTTTCTTGTGTAATTGGCTGCGAGTTATTTTCTCCTTTTTTATAAAATTAACAAACGTACTTCTGGCAGGGCTTTTAAACATAAAAAAACAACTAAAAGTTGACGAAACCTCATAGAAGAGACGGGAGAGAAACTTCGGAAAGTATGAAATAAGTTCAGGATTTCTTATCTACTTTTCTCTGGGAAAATGTGTCATGTATTTATATTACCTACCATTGAAAATAATAGACACGCAATAGAAATGATTGAAGGTGGAAACGGTTCTGACGAAACGTATGAGAACATTCCTACCTTTATTGAAAGGAAAGATTACTTACATCACAATTCAACCAGTATCTAAGCTCGGCCAATAAAAGCAATAACGGACTCAACCATCAGAATTGTTTACGAACAGCCGATGTCCTCTTTTAATGGGAAATTCTTTGAGACGAGGTATCACAAACTTCGAGAGCAAACAGCAAAAGTTCAAAAGGAATAAGACAAATGAAAAGTGCGGGTCCCGTATAATGTCAAGATGGTACACAATTCGGAATACCTGCAGAGGTAAACATTGAAACGTCGAGATTTACAGTATTTGCCAGTTTGGGTTTTCTCGAGGGTGAAAATTGTGATCCAATCAAGCGAATTAATCCAGATTTGGGACGAACGGTGGAAATTTTAAATGAAGCGAATTAAATTCGTATAGAACGTGACCGAAGCGCGTACAGAGCTATCAAAATACGGTAAGAAAGGAGGCCTGTCGAAAGCAGGATTGGAACAGTAAAAACTAATAGAATGGCAACAACACAAAGAGGTTCTTTTCACGGACGATCTGCTAGCTACTCACGCTCACGTGTGCGATGACCTCGATTCCAGCTTGCCTGCGCCTAAATGACTTTTGTTCCCCCCATAAACTGTCAGTGATGCGTGACATTTGGTGAACTTGAACTAGTTTGGGACTTGTTATTTCTATCGGAAAGATACTCCAATTCCATGGGTAGGTGGTTTTATGCTAATACACAAGCGCTTTTCTTAAAAAGCTGGTCAGATGTGAATTTCATACTCTGATCGAATGAGCTTAGACACAAGTACTCGCAAGACGACGGTACGAATATAGACACGTAAGAAGGTACATAATGTAGATCGCACAAAATGTCCGTAGGATTATCCATACGTTTTAGCAGACGCTCAAAACTTTAGTTCTAAAGTATGCGAAGTTTTTATTTAAGCCCTGCTATCGATGTTCCACATACGCCTATACGTATACGTTTCTACTTTCTAACTTGAACCGTTCTTAGACATTCCTGTCTGCCTCATCTCCCTTGGAGCAAGGAAAACTTTCTCCAACTCCTTTAATCCTGGCAATGTGTTTTGTCGCGGGGTACGCCCATTGTTGCCAGCAAACTTTTTTCTCCTTTCCAACTTTTTTCTTTAATTTTATTTCGGCCTCTGTGGATTATCTCACGTCTTTGCGTTTTATACGCTGCGATTGTCGCCTTTTATTGTGCCGTCTTATTGGTCTCATACCAGTCGCTTTTGTGTGTGAAATTGAGCCTGGTAATTTGTGATTGAACTTTCATTCAAAATTTTTGTACAATTCTACGTACGGACACACTTACAAAAGATGTCGTCAAAAAAAAAATAAAGAAGAATTTGCTTAGAGCATTGCTTGTAACAATTTTAAAATTAAATGAAATAGAAAGAATTGTTTCGATTATAGCAATGTTATTTTCACGTGGAGAATTCAGAAAGGTTTAAACGTCGCAGTCGTGTCGTTACATGTAACCAAGATTCAGGTAACGTTTACTTTTGAAAAACGAATTAGGCTCCCCGATTTCGTTATTTTTATTCAGTACCAAAGTTTGTATTGTTTTTCCTCTTTTTGTTTCAACGCACAATCGTTCTTGTTTTAAACTTTCACTGTAAGATAATATTCGCTCAATGACTTCTTTTCTTTGAAGATTTTTATCTTTTAAATTCATTAGAATACTTTTGCGGCCCTTTTCGTTATCACGAGTAAATGGTTTCGTGGAACGCTATCGGGAATTAACTTGTAATAATTGGTTTTATAGTCAAATGAACCTTAAGGAATCAAATGATAAAAGTTCACGGCATTGCAGTGACCTTAAGGGCTTAGTAGGAATATAAAAATCATTTGTTATTAAGAATCCTATTAATATTAAAGGGCGCGGCGCGTTTTAGTCGGACTAGCTTTTTTACGAAGCAATTCGCCGTGAAATTATTTTTCATATACAGAGGATACAATTCCTACAATACATAATTGAAATATACACGCACGCGCGACTTACATTTTGATTTCTCATTATATTAAAAATATCGAATACCAACCTAACATCTATTATCGTTTATTACGTTAGGATTAAGTTTCAGAAACATAAATCAAGCGACGAATTTAAAAGTCTTTTCCGTAGGAGCGTGCGTTTTAAGACGAATGGCTTGGCCCGGGTGTCGGACACGAGGTTCCGTTCCCTCTCCGATCCCAGGGGATCTTTAGACCCCCCGTTGACCTCTAGGGCTGTCAAACGCACCCGATGCCATCGTTAAAATCACGATAAAGAGTCGCGATATATATTGGTCCTTCGAGCCGGATAGGATGTTTTCTATATCATGGAGGAAACGCCTAAAAATTGAAATTAAGGTTATTATTATATTGTTTTTTAAAGGTTTCAAAATAGAAAAATTGTTGCAGCCAATAAAATTAATAGAATAATTATATAAAAATGACTGAACCAATAATTGCCAATGGAATGATGACACAAAAGATCAATAAATTAGTTTATGGTTATCAAAGATTCTAATCTGATATTTAATGTAAGATCAATAACATGCTAGCTAGGTAGGTTGTTATTATAATTTAAGGATTAAAGTCACATGCACCTCAGCCTACTTAGGGTTTCAGTAATAAAATAACGAAGCCAAAAACCCTTAAATATGAGCCGATCATAAAAGTACAAGTAACATACATATGTCTCTAGTAGAACAAAACGATATCGAATAAAAACCTTATGAGTAATCCAATCAACTTGAAACATACGTTTAGATGTATCATTGAATAGGAACGTCCCACAATAATGGACTAGGTACATGAAAGAATCGATCGCCCTAAGTAATAAGACGACCGTTGCGTCGGTTTGTTTGTCCTGTAGCCGAGCAAAGGTCCGCAGCTAGGGTTGCCAGATGTCCTGGCCTTTATTTATTCACTAGCTGTGCCCGCGACTTCGTCCGCGTGGAATTTTGAATAAAAGTACGCCTACGAGTACTTTACTCTTTATAAGCTATCTGCCAGTGAAGGTCCCGTCGAAATCGGTCTAGCCGTTGCGTCATGGATACTCACAAGACAACAACACACTCACCCAGACACATAAATTTAAACTCATTATGCAAATATCTGCTCTATTGGGAATCGAACCCTCAGCGCAGCGCATCGGCGACTTAACCACTGCACCACTCAGGTCGTCAGTCAACCATTAAACGTCAAAAGCCAAATGTCACTATTATGTCATATGTCAATCTGTCTTGACATCTTTCTATACAGTAGCTTGATACTGCTCGAGTCACAGTCTGAAGGAAGGATAGTGTAGAATCCCAAGTGTCTAAAAACCTGGGAACCCTACCCGCATCTCAAGATATGTACAAAACACGATGTTTGCCGCCGAGACACGCCGATCCGCCCTAATCTTAGATATTGTGTTTGCTGCCGAACAAGCTTCCTAATAATAATATGATCCTGAAAGCCCTATTGAGTTGCCAAAAACTCTACAACCCGCGATTACTCTGTAAATTAGAAAAGATTATTATTAAAAGTAAGAAAAAAGCTCGTATATTTGAGATTTTGGCGATTGTTTTTGCGTGAAAGAGCAACAAACTTTCAGTCCCACAAACTTTCACATTTAAAATAGTAGTAGGATTGAGAGGTGATAGATCAATGGCTGAGAATGCGATCTCTTATTCGAGAGGTCAAGGTTCGAATCCCAGTGGCCCATGACTATTACGTCATGTTTCTATTCAAAAACAAATATCACCTGCTGTAACAGTCAAGGAAAACAAAGTCAGAAAACCTGCAATCCGAAGAGTTTTCCATTATATGCTAAACGGGATGTGAAGTCCACAATAGGCCAGCGTGGTGGACGAAAGCCTGCATCTTTCTCATTCTGACAGGACAGGTCTCCTGTCAGAATCACAAACGGGTTACAGAAGTTAATTAGCGCAAAGTTACAGTAACAGAAATTCGAAATCGAAAAACGATCGCGACACAACATTTGAAATCTGCGTTCCAAAAAGGAATTGATTGGTAGAACCAAACGTTTAGATTACCAAGCAAAATTCGCCGACTCCCCAAATATAAAGACGTAAGCAATCCTTGCAATAATCATTGCGTTCGCAATAAAGTTCCGGGCGCTGTCATCGGCACGAGTCAATAGAAATTCTCATATAGGAACTTTCGATTCATCGAGGAAACAAAATGAGTGAAGTTGTAGCGTAAAAGAAATTGGATTTCGTATTGAATTGACGGGGCGGGGCAGAGGGGGAAAGCAAACACAGGTGAAAGAGATGGTAAATACAATATGTCAAGGATCGAGCTTAATCCAGTGTTCCAGAAACTATGCAGTTTTACTTCGGAATTGTCTGCCTGTGTCTCCTGTTTCAGTTTCCTTTACTAAGGTTTTAGCTGATTTCCAATACCATCTTTCTGTCCCACTGAAGCCTCGTGCTGTGGTAGCCTAGTAGTAAAGAATTCGACCTCTAATTTGTAAGGTCTGGGTTCGAATGCCAACGACTTTGACTTCCGCGTAAATCTATGAATTTGAACCAGCGATGGATAGAAAGAATTCTTAGGTATAAAAAGTATCCTTATCCTAATTAAAGTATGTTGATCCAGATTATATGTTTTAGTTCCTCTTCTAGTTCTTCCAATTTCGCTTGCTCTCTCAGGGTCCGTGTGTTGTATGTAGCCAGATGGTCCGATCACATCGCAAAACTTGCAGGACGGCTTTGGCATCGAAGAGCCACGGACCGTGCGGCGTGGAGGGGCCTTGGAGAGGCATATGCCCAACGGTGGGCGTCATAAATGCTGGCGAAGAAGAAGAAGAAGAAAAAATCCAGGTTATAATCTAGCTGTGTTACAAATTTAACAATCCATCAATCTATTCATTCGAACACACATCCAAATATCCTCACAAACTTTAGCATTTATAATTGTTGTAGGATATATGAAAGCTGTTTTAAACGAAACTGGTACAGGACCGATGTCCGCATACCGAGTCTGATCGAGCAAGGAATGCTTAAGTAGTGCTTTAGCCAGAAATGGTGCACATTTACTGAGCGAGTTTTTGCACCAACCCTTGTTCAAAGACATGTGGTTCAGGTCCATAGCAGTCCCGTTTCCCGATGGCTTTATTGGAATGTGGACATCATTCATGTTTAATTTCAAATTGTTCCAGAAACGTCTGAGAACACAGCTCAACTTCCAATAGTTTTAAAAAGTGATTTTTTATTGTGGTACGAAACAATTATAATACTACAATTGACTTGAAACAGTAATGACGTCACAAGTCTGGGCCTTTACAAAACATAGATTTCGTATGAAGAACCGGGATCATGACGTCATTTTTCGTTTATTGACAGTTCAATAAAAGTATCTCAATTGACTTAGTCCACAACCCAATTTCAAATGGAATGTTTAATACCGACGTCCAACGGGAGTAAGACAGAAATAATAAACAGACTTCCCTCATCTCGAAGACGAAATTAACATATAAATTCAGACAATCTTCTGACTTGGGAATCGAACGAGCGCCCTCGTGAAATTTGTTCCAGTAAGTTCTCGGGTGCGTTGGATGGCGATTAATTAAAAATACGTTGCCCTATTTTACTCCAACGAGTGTTTATCGCACGCAATCGACAAAGTTAAGCAATGACGGGCGTGATATCGTCAAAGTATTCGTATTGTTATCGTGTGCCATTAGTATAGAAAGATGTCAAGAAGTATGTCATATGACATACTAATGAGTGGCGTTTACTATACGGAAACTGACGTTTACTATACAATACTTTGACGACAGTATTCATACTTACGGCACTGTTGTAGAGACGACATGGACCCTTCGTAAAGGCACATGCAATAAGTGAGGTACGCAAAATGGAGCTACTTTTTCTGTAATTTTTTTCATACATTACACAGATTTTTTGCATCCCATATCTGCAATCTCAAAGGGTTAGTACCCAACGTGTGTACAAACCCCTCGTGGGCAACTCTAGGGTGTCTAGCAAAAAATAACGACGCCAACAATGTAGCGGCAGACGGCGACAAAACAAGAGCGTCTAACAAGGGATCTGAATTAGCGCGTGTCTTATCTAGTAATATAATAAGCGCAATAAGGTCCACGTTCGCACAATGCCCCAATCCCCTGTTATCCCCAAATCCAGGGGCAGACAAAGAACTTCCGCTCCCGCTACACGCTCAGCCGTTCACTTCCGTCGACACTACAACCTTTATCGATCGTGTGTTATCGCCTCTATTTGATATCTACCACCTATACTACCAACTATTGCTACATGTATAGATAACGCAAGTTAGCTCGGAATGAAGACACCGGTTTTTAACAAAACAATAACGCTTTAGTGATGGGAATCCTACTTCAAGCGGAGCCGATTTAATAGCGACAGTATATACGTAGTACGAATGATATTAATTATAAATTATTCGATTGATTGTTCACGATCATTCGAATCGAAGAGTTACTTCATAATAATGACGAATATAAAACAAATCGATTTTATTTCAGTTATTGGATTTGGTTAGAGATGATAAAGCTGACTTTGTTTGTATCTTTCTTTTCTATTTACAAAAGAAAAGAAAGATACGAAAACGTTTATTGTTGTTATATGTAGGTAATATGTAATAAATAAATAAATAAATTTGTTAGAGAAACTGGTACCATGGTACCGAGCTCTTGTTTATTATACTTTTTGGTTATAAACCAAATAATGTTTATGGTATTAATTTCTTTTATATATATAACAAAGGTTTAGGTGTTTCCCCAATTTATTGCGTTATAAAGAAATTACAGACGTTATTTATAGCCCTACGAATATAGGTCCAGTATTAAAAACCGAAGTACAATTTGATAAGGGATTTTATTTTGCCATTTCAGCCTAAACCCCTGTTGTATTTCCGTCTAGTTAAACTTTTATGACTTGATTTCCGAGTTTCAGGTTCGGTTTTATGGTCGTCTGGACTCGAACCCGCTTAATAGCAGAATCGGCGATCACGCAACTAAATCTAGCTATAGGGGAAAAGTGGCATGAAGGAACCAGGTTTTGAAAGAGCCACTTGCATTATTTCGGTAGTTTAGGATCAAATCTGGTTGCAATAATTTTCGTCTTGCATAACTTTTGCAACAACAGTTTTATAATACAGGCTGGCTCTTTCATAACTTTTAGTGGCTCTTTCAATACCGACAAGTTTTGAAAGAGCCAGATGACACTTTTTTTAATGATACATTCATTTATTTTTTTATCATGATAAAGGTTTTTGCATATGAGATTACCTACCTTAATAAATAAATAAAAATTTGAGAGACAATTATCATGATATCTTTCATTTAAAGTATATTATTTGCTTTGTTTAGTGAACTGGCTTTTTAATGCCACTTCTCCCATACTACTACGAGGTTTAGTTTATAACTCGTCTACGGTACTCCCTCGAACCCTTGCATTAACCAATTTACACCCCCGATTTCAACCCCGAAGCATATAAATTTTACGTAACCGACGAGCCGCTTCCGGACCTCGCCTTCTAAAATGGGGGGTTGTTTCTTAAAAATACAGATCGTAGCCACCCTTATGCCTCTTCACATAAGGTTCAGAAGTCAATGACCGCGGGTCAGAAATCGGGACGCGAAAATATGGCCGCATCATAATTGGCCGTTAAGCGGCGTTTTTCGTGTATGTTTTCCACCTAGGAAATACTTTGATGTTTTAGTCTATGCTTATAGTTATGTCACTTTGAATAATGTTGTTTTATTCGACGCTGCATGATAGAGATAGAGAATGGGTAACATTGTAAATTGAAACGTTGTCTTTTTATTTTGTCTCATACTTGTTTAACTTGGTGCTCACCAGAGTCGGAAATTCGCGCAATAGATGTGATCAATAACTGTTTCAATCATCGGCTTTCATTTCAATATTTCAGCAACTTTTTACTATTTTTTTTACAATAAGCCAATTTATTAGACGATCGAAAATATTATTAGAGACTATAAATTCAAATAACACTAGATTCTGCTACTTAGTTTTATAAATATTTGGAGACAATGTAAGATATTCTTTGATATTTTTGACTTTACATCTAACACCTAACTTACACTTTAGAATATTTCTCGTAGATAACGCAATGAGATATTGACTGTATGCGACGACCGTATCAAGTTTTTTGCGTTTATACTCGTAATTTATCATAGTACAACTCACTTGAACGTCCTTTTCATCTAGGTATTCCATGCAATCAAGCAAGTGAGTTGATTCTTACCTGAAACCAAAAACAACGAAGAGGTTAACTAACAATTTCCAACCAATTAGGGCTCGGCCGCGCCCGAACTATTTTGATTAATGACAAGGTTAATTGATAGAATAAATCTGCTACAATCAAATCTACACCCGGTTTTTAGGGCTCGTTTAATTATGATTTGTTAGGGGTACGTTTTTGGGGCGAGGTTCACACATTTAGCTTGTTTCCTGCCAAAAATGTTACTCTTTTAAACAATAAATATTAAAGTTTTCTTAATAAGTTTCATTGTGTATTATCTTTCACAGACGATATTTTTAACAAAACTAGCATCCGTTATTACATTGTCTGTACTACAGATGTTCGCGTGATGTATTGTGATGGATGGCGCTGCAAACGAAATTGATGGCACAAATATTAATTAATCTTAGTTATGTGGAAAATGTTTAATTTGCTCCGCGAAAGCTCCGAGCTTTGTTCAGTTCAGTTTTACTGTTTCTAGTTGGAAATTCAAGTTTATTTATCAACGGGCCGCGACTGCGCTCACGTTTAAATAATGTTCAAGCTTAGTTTGAACATTATTTAGATGCAACCCTTTAATGGCCCACTGTTGAGAACGGGTCTCTCCCCCCCCCCACAAGAGGGGGGCTTGGAGCATACTCCACCACGCTGCTCCAATGCGGATTAGTGAAGATACGCGCCAGCGGCCAACCATGTCAGTTGCTTTCAAACGACCCATAGGGCCTCCGACAAGGTTTAATGACTGCTATCGTACCGATAACAACCGGGACCGACGGTTTAACGTGCCCTCTGAAACACGGAAGCACGTTCACTTCCGTTAATTCGCCACAACCACTTCCGTTAATTCGCCACAACCACCCGTCCAGGTACTGATCGCGCCCGGCGTTGTTTAACTCTGCTTAAAAGATTGCTTTGATTAAGTTGCTACACTATATAAAAGAAAAGATTTGTTACAATCTTGTTAGACACCTAAGCTGCTGAATAAAGATCGCACGCCCGAGACAAGGCAGAATTAGCATCGCTAGGCGGAGCGACGCGCGGGTTAAGACGCCAAGTCTGCTGCCGTAACTTAAACAAATTGAGCAAACATTCCCACCCTGTTGGCTTTGTGCTGTATCAAATTAGATAATTGCCGTCCGTAAGATCTTGGATGCGGTGATAGCCCAGTGGCTTAGAATTCGACCTCGAATCGAGAGGTCCGGGTTCGAATCCCAGTAGCACGCACCAATGACTTTGTGAAAAAGTTATGTGCGCTTTATAAAAATTAAATATCACCTGCTATTACGGTGAAGGAAAACATCGTGAGGAAACCTGCATGCCTGAGAGTTCATAAAAAAAAAATGTTCTCAAAGGTATGTGAAGTCCACCAACCCGCAGTGGTGGACTAAGGCCTACATCCTTCTCATTACGAGACGAAGACCCGACCCTGTAATGGGTCGTTAATGGGTTACTGGCAAGATCTTGGATGATACTGCTGTTAAGGCATATAGGAAACGATTGTTTCTTATGAAATAAAATGACAACTGCTATTACGGCGAAGGAAAACATCGCGAAGTAATTAGCACGCCTGAGAGTTGTTGTCTATAATATTTCAAACTTGTACGCTTTCGACGCTTCTGTACTCTTCATTTTGCAAGTTTCGTTCAACTTTCTGGTTTCCTATGTCCTTTGCGCCGTTCTTAGGCCTTAAAAATATCATAAACACTCGTTTTGTGTCCATAAAATTATATGATCGCGGCAGAAGACTTAGCTCGTATCGTTGATGTTCAAATTACGATGTGTACGGCGCATTATGCCAATAACTCGTATTTAAGCCTAAAATAGAGGCATTACAAACTCCGTTCAACGCTTTTACGGTACAGCCAGACACATCTCACCTCATATAAATACTTTATTGTACCAAAAACTTCGACGCAACTCCAAGGCAGGTGGTACGTAGAGCCATTTGTTATGACTTCAAGTGTGGAAAAAGGGAAGCGGGAATACACATAATTTGTGTATGGAAACGGTGCGGGTATGGGGTAGGCTAATTGTGCGCCGTTTGTATGAAAATTCGGTTATTTACAACGCGAGATCTTTTATCAAAAGGCTGAGTGGTTGAGGGTCGGAGATGCGGAGCGTTGCGCGGGTTTCGTAAAAATACGATAAGGCGAAAAAGCCTTTGTTGAATGATCTAGCCATCGAACGTATAGGCGAGATCAAAGGAAAGTGTAGGTTTTTGGAGAGTTATACATGATTTAAGGTTAAAAACATTTTTTTAATAATGTAACAAATTATTCTCCGTCCACCTGTCTTTCGGTCACAAAAATTAATTATAGGTGGGCAAAATACTGTTTGAGATTATTAGAATTATTAGAAAAAATTGGACTGTAGAGAGTCTAATGCTTTGCTTCTGATCTTTCTGCAACTTCGACAAAATTACTGATTAAACACGAGATGAATCAAATTTTAAAATATACAAGTTTTCCACAGAAACTGACTACTTATATTACAATGAAGATATCTATAAGAACATAATAACATATTCCGCAATATCCATGAAAAAATCTACACACATCTTTAATGTAGTTATTGATATTAGATCGGTCAAATATAATAGGCTGGTATAGCTAATTCACGCCCCATCAGCTATGTCCAACCGAGCAAAACATCGCACTTACACTAATGCGAGCCGTGTTCAACCGGATATCAGCACATTTAACGCACTGCTGATGATAACATTATAGACAATACAGAAACTGATCGTTCCGTATGAGGAGGAAAGAAAATGCGGTAAAACAGGCGAACAATACTCATACAATATATTGGAACAAACGCGATTTCGAAATGTGATGACAGTGTTGGAAATTCTTCAGAGTGTAAGTTTTATTTGTAGTAATACTCAATTACAAACGGGCATGCTATGCGAGCCACCTGACCTTAAGTTATGTTAATTCAGCTCATGGATCATCATCTAACTTCAAATGGAGAACAAATCCTGTCTGAGGTCATGAGCGGTGCTTTGCTTGCTACTCATGAGGACTAAGATGTTCGTTTCAAATAAAATATAAGTAAGATTAAGAAGCGGTAAGGGACCCCCGAGCGAACGAGCTTTGACTCTACCACCTAAAAGACGTTTACAGTGAAATATCATTCGGCATATATCATTTTACTTTAAATGTTATGGACGTAGTTAAGCCTACCGAATGTAAAGTGGTCGCTACAGCTCATTAAAAATCTAATAAAGAACAAAAATAAACACGCAATATAGCTAGGATAAATCTACATTCAAAAGTAAATTCATTGAAACGAGAACATTTTCCACGAGTAAACTTCTTCCCGTCCTTTTCGGTCCTTAAGATTCTAAAAACAATATTGCTATTCATTGGAATGGAAACAGACTTAAAGGCGATACTGTTGAATAATTACTCGTAGTTGCAACAGATAAAACAGCAGCTACATATAACGTAGGTATATATGTATAACATCAGATAAGGCCAGATCACTTCACATCACTTAAACTGTTTAGCGCTAAACACCTCGGAACATCAGGTCGCCTTGTCGATGGTTTCAAATCACGATGGCATCGAAAACAAGCGATTTTGGATCTTATTCCTTATATCATTAAGGCTGTATCGTGACGCTTTGTGAAATGAAGGGAATCCATCAGAGGGAGAGCAGATGATTCAAATTGCAGGTAACGGAACGATATCTCACGACTTGGAAGTAACGTTCGTCCCAGAATGAGACACGATCTTGATGGAAGATGAGAAAGTATGCTGGGTATCATTAAATTTTCTAAGAGAAGACGAACGGATTTTGTACGACGTTATTTTTATCTAGGAGAGCTATAAACCACAAAATACGTAGCAATCTTTTGCAAACATTATTCGCTGCAATGTGTTTGTTACTAAGTTCTCAATTATTTCACATTGGACATGTATTTTCACGTACTATAATGACCATAAAACCTAAGTATACCATACAGCATAATATTATGTTACACCAGTATGATCTAAAACAGATTGATAAAATATCAAAAATAGATAAAGCGATGACAGAGTTGAAACTGTATTGTTGAATATCTAAAAACGTGTAGCCATTTGTTAAATTAATTTTAAAAATAAAGTTGAAATCAGAGGTGTTTTCTCTCACTTATCATTTCCACAAGGCGCAGCATTCCATCAAATCCAACATACAAAAGGTTTGTCGTTCGATCCGTTGATCAACCAACCCGGATTAGATCATTTACGCTAATACGTATGAAATTCCCGTAACAGGATCCCGATCATTTCACAGAGTTTCACGAGCCGTCGTGTGCGCGCAATTACAGCCCATATCGGCAGCTCGCTCGTCACGAACTGCACTTCAGCGAAATTATCTTGTCATTTGTGTTAAGGTTCGATCCAGGAACACAATGAGGGTAGTTTATAAATTCTGCTCGCATATCATCACGATTAAGTATCAGTTTTTAGCCCATCTACGGCAGTCGTAGATTTTTTATTACAAGCAAGCGCACATGCAAACTTGAAATATTTACGTATAAAAATGTTTCTGGCCGCAGTATAGAAAACATAATGAGGGTAGTTCATAAATTCTGCTCGAATATCATGACGATTAAGGATCAGGTTTTAATCTATAGTAAATCTATAGTTCGAGTAAATCTATACTAAATTCCATTTAATGTAGGGAATTTTAAAGCACAAGCAATTTTTGCAATGATAATCGCAAATTAGATTGGGACTAGGATTTTGAATGAGTACAACTTGGGATTGTGAGTGAGTACTTGGGTCTTGAATTTCATTGATTTCATATTGAGTAAATGAGTAAGTACTTATAATATGGTAAACATGATCATTTACCTAATAGTTTTAACGTTTCGCTTGTCGCTGTTCGTCACTATTCAAACCTATGGGATCGACATGAGTAAACATGGTATTCGCTCATTCGTTCTCTTGGTCAAATTTTATTACTTTGACCCAATTTGCGTGATGTTTTTCCTGTTGTAAATCTTCGTGGTATGCTAAAATGTTCTCTGTCTCGGAACTACAACCGACAACCGTATATTGCAATAAACTTGTTTGTTTCTCCTTAGCTATTCGGCTCCAAGGACGTGTTCTTGACTGCTAATTTGGAGCATGTTATTAATGGGAAGACTAGATGCCTTAAATCAAGCTTTGTTCTTAGGTTTAACGAACTCTCAGGTTTAAATTTTGGCAGTAGTCTCCTGATTCTATTTAGAGTAGGTTCTGATATTCAGAGTACCGAAGAGTCTTGTGGACCTAACGATCTTTCAATCTCGCTTTATACGTCCAGTGCTGGGAATACTTAGGATATTGTTGTAAAGGCGCGATTAAAGCCGGTTCGAAGGATCAGGAAGTTTCTGGAGAGTTATCGAGTGAAGTGAAGCGACGTCAAAGGTCCGTTACTCCAAGCGAGGTCAGCGATCGGCGCTTCGATACCGCGAGCCCTTTGTTGCCTTTAACATGGCTCTATTTAATTCATTTACTCCTATATTGTAAACGCTAAAAGGATAGCCTATTTGTCCTCTATAGATGATGTTGGTGTGATGTGATTTAACACTACTAACGGGTTCTGGGATTGGTGTGACATCAACAGCGCATACGAGTGTTAAGGGAAATTATTGTTACGGACTTATTGCGATTGGTTTTTCTCTGGGCCCTTTTGCTACGACGAATGTTATAAGTTCTACTATATTTTCTGATGAACTTACTAGAAAATTTCATAACCTCACCAAAAATTACCAGCATGGACTTATCGGAATGAAACAATCCCTACTGCTGTAGATTGTGTGCAGTTAAAGGGTTAAATATTTTTATTTATTTATTAAGTTCTAGAACGATTGTTATATCATATCTTTTATTTAAAAAGTTAAAATACTTTCTAAAAGTACGTTGTTTTGGCTTCCACAATATTTAAGACAAGAATTTTACCAGATAATTATCTTCATAGAAACATTAAATTTATCATACGTTTAGCACAGATGTAACGAAAAATAATTACATTACTACTCATCGTATCTAATCTGGTCGACTTAAATTAAATAGGGCATAGGTCGGAATCAATTTTCGACGTGAAACCTTGTCGAACCAAAGGCAACTGGGGCCCCGTACCGGCGACAATACTGAGTTATCGCTGGGCTTAGTTCGACAGAGTTGCCAAACCGGCTAAATAGTGTAAGGCCCATGGGACCCGCCTAGTTATCTTTCCGAGTGTTCGAGTTAGATTAGTTTTTGTTCCCTTTATTTATTATAGGAAATATGTACGGTTAGTTTCCTTTAATATAATTCTTTGTGCTTCTTTCACGTTTATCATAGGAGCTAAAATAACATCTGAATATTTTGTGACTTGATATTAAGTACCGCATTACTGAAACTTATCGCAAAAAAATGTACAAATAGATACAAAAACTACCCTTTTAATTGGTTGTATCCGCAAAACATCAAGTTTTTTCAATTAAAACAGTACTTAACCTCTAAAATTATTCTAACACTTTATTTCTATTTGATGATCCTTTTAATAATAATATTAAAGAGGATTATCCGACACGCATTAAAAATTGTTATTTCAGGCAGGGCATTAAAGCTTTCCTGGAGGCGAATAATCTAATGGATACAAGATAGCCAAATATATCTATTATATCATCTACTAGTAATAGACCAAAATAAATTTCAGAGAATATCGTCTATCCCTGTTTTTATTCCTAGCAGTGAAATTACACAATGAATAATATGAATAAAAGGTAAAAAAAGAGAGATAGGCAAAAATAGTAAACGAGATAGTTTGGGGTACTCAAAAGAAGATGCGATTGAGAGTGTCTCTGTCGGTAGTTTTTAAAACTCCAAGAGATAGCAAACGTATTTATTACAAACAGACGAACAAAGGAATTATAATTAAAAAAAATGCTTTTCACTCGTAGCGTACACACAAACACCAGACCATCTGCTCCGCTGGGAATCGAACCCAGGACCCTCCTCGCAACGCACCAGCATCTCAACCACTGAGCCACTCAGATCGTCAACGCTACAAGGGATGTAATAGTATACATACTAAATATACTTTACATGTAAAGATTAAGACACTTCGCCAAAGGGGGGCACAATTATGCCAATTTAAAACCAACACATTATGCAATGGTTACTTTGAAGGAATTTCAACGAACTATCAAAGCAAAGAAGACGGAGCATCAATACCTAATTGTATAATAATTCAGCGGGCAGCGAAAAAAGTAAACAGTTTTCCTCGGAGCATTAAAAATAGACTCCCCTATTCGATTAAGGGGAAGGAAATAAGAAAAAACCGCCTCCCCCAGCTCTATTTCATAATTTGCATCGCAAACGCAAATAAATTTAAAATATTGCTCTGAAGCCTTAATTTTCCCCTTCTGACAGTCAAATCAATCTTCGGGAACATTCGACATTATTCCGACCGTGAATTGTTCGAGTTTTATCAACTAACATAAATATTTGGGCGCAATGTACCGAACATGACAAAGCATTTTCAACAACAATAATACGGAGGACGTTTTAGAGGAACGGTGATAGCCTAAGAGCTGGTCGACATTTTTCGAGAAGTGTTTGAGGCATCATAAACTCGATTGTTTCCGGTACTAAAAATGCAGACCTCGCTGGCTGGGTGATGAAATTTAGCAACTCAAAAGTATTTAAGGTGTTTTCATTTTTTTTTAATTCCCTCCAAATGGTGAAAATATGAATTTATTTTCAGATTTTTGTTATATAAAATTAAAATGTTAGTAACAATAACAGATGCCTGGCGAGATTATAAACCTTACCTACTTAGTACTAGCTTCATTTAATAAAAAAAAAATTAAATGCTAAATAAAAAGTTTTAAAGATTTTACACACTTTTTTTCACAAAAAAATCGTTTATTGTTGAGGCCTTGGCTAAATTCCATTACCCGCCAGATTTGCATTTTGTAGTTCGGATGTTACAAATAATAATGATTTTACGATGCCTCAAACATTTCTCGAAAAATGTCTACCAGCTCTTGGGCTAATATGTAAGTGCAGCTACTCATATGTAAATAACAGACGGACAAAGAGGTTCGTGTTCGCTGGAAAACCTGCGTTAGAATTTGTTTACAAGGGTTCTCAAAATATTCCTGAATATGAGACTACCATTTACACAAACTGAACTGTTTAGTCGAGGTCGGTCTCTTTTTAGGTTGAAAAAGGCTGTAGTGAATTATGTGAATTATTAACAACTTAACCGGATATGAAATGTCGTTTTCATATGAAATAATTCTCAATTATAAAATAAAATATCACCTGCTGTTACGGTGAAGGAAAACATCGTGAGGAAACCTCCATGCCTGAGAGTTCAAAAAATGTTCTCAAAGGCATGTGAAGTCCACCAACCCGCAGTAGTGGTGCGTGGTGGACGGCGGCCTACATCCCTCTCATTTTAAGAGGAGACCCGACCCTGTAGTGGGTCATTAATGGGTTACTGTCCTCAATCACCACAATCAAGAGCTATTCATGTAGTCCTTACTACTCATATCAAAATAAAGTGGAGTTTACTTTTCGGAAAATCTACTTTTTTTACTATTTTTCCTTCCTTGGTTTCCTTGGTTTCAGCCCTTGGTAGTCCACTGGTGGACATGAGCCTCCCCTACACCACTCGCCGGTCCTCGGCCCTCTGAATCCACCGGTTTCCAGTTGCCTTCTTCAGGTCGTCAGTACACCTGGTAGGAGGGTAGTCTGTGCTCCTTTTGCCCAAACGTGGTCGCTTCAAATGGTTTTCACTGTGCTCATAAAATGCAAATTGACGGTCATTAATGCAAGTATGAAAAATATTAAAAAGCCTAAAGCGAAATGATTTATTCCGATAATAAAATTGAACCGAAATGCATACCTTGACGTACTCGTAGAATTTTCAACAGCAATACATATAGAGCACGCTAATATTTATGCAACGTGTACATATTGTTTAGTCGAGATGTGTGTTCGTATTTTAATGTCACAGTTTCCAATATGAACCAGATTGTTTATAGCGAAATTAATTTCGTCATTAATTCAACTAATGCTATAGACAGATTAAAAGTGAATATGATTTACATATTATATTTTTTAATTCAGTAACAAACGGACCTACAGGCCACGTGATGATAAGATCACCCACGTCCAACCTCAAATAGGATGGAAATCTTACATTGGTGTGTTGCTACTCATGAACACTAAGATTTTTTCTCAAAGTCCTGTACCTAAGCTTCCCCAAACGACAAACAAGACATGAAAATCATGCTGTTTGACGATGAGTAAAGAGGCTAAAAAAAGAGGCGGTAAAATACCCAAACGGATATGTTACACTTTCTAATATGGACAGGTATGTATGTAGTATGTATGGAGCAAAATTTTGTTGCTAAACCCAAAGCTGTAGGTACTAAAGACGAATATGATGAGAGCATTTTCCACAACAATGAAAAGTTGACAATATACAGTAATGTTTGAAAGGGCAGGGTACCTAAGTGTAGCTAGTCTTAACAGTTTAACTTTAATCGCAAGTAACAACATTAACAACTTTTGCAACTTCAATGTGAACAACAAAAACTACTGCCACCATCTTTTCTTTCCTTCCAAACGTCAAAATCAAATGTCAAATGTCACTTGTGAAAAACCGCGCCAAAACTAGGCTTAATAGTAAAGTTGTTGTTGCTAACACTAGTCATATGTAAATAGCCAGTTTACAAAGCGGTCTGTGCTTCTAGGAAAACCATCGTTTGAATCCGTGTGTACTCAAAATATGCAGAAAAATAACGTTAACATTCGTGCAAGTTTCTGTAATTCGTTAACTCAGAATTTGTGTTTTATATCAAAGCATCAATTCACATAGCATAGACTTTAAGACTTAAATTTTAAGGAAAACAAGTTATAAATTATGCTATAAACTGAATTTAAATAGAAATTTATAGATAAATAATTGTTACTGTTAATTGGAGCTACTCGTATTTTTAAAACAAATAAAATTGTCGAGTTTCGACGTTAGCATGAAAAAAAGTGCATCGATTACAAGAAAAATCTGTTCAATTGCAGTTTAAAGTACACCAAGTATCACATGCTGTAAAATCAAAATGTAGGTAACCAATCATATTAAAAATTAAATTGAGAGTTGTCAAGGGACACCCGGAAGGAACGAAGTTCATGTCGTAAATGACAATGTCATTTACGACATTTTTTGCTGTCATGACGTAACTGAAGTTCATGACGTAACTGACGTAGTCATGAACTTCAGTCATTGTCATTTACGTCATGACTTACGTCATGACAGCAAAAATTGTCGTGACAACTTTTCGTAAGAATTTTTTCCGTCTAGCCCCCTTTCACAACGCGCGATAAGGAACTTCGTTCCAATACGATGCTTTTTACAATACGTAAGCATTATGAATGTTTGCTTGCATTTTCTTTGCAAAAACTATTCAAATTTTACGACACTAGATATCGAGGGGGACAGAATCAACTTAAAATCGGGAATCAAATAAGATCGCGTATTCGCGTCGCGTCAGCCGAGGGGACAGAGATCTCGTGCGTTACAACGTCCGACGTGGCATAACGTATTCTCTGAATGACAAATCAGTTTCTATCATTTTGTTAGGGTTCTGTAACTCAGTTGTGAAAAGGAGTCGTGTTATTTCGTCTTTCTTTTGTGCGTCTTCCGTGCTTCTGTGATTGATCATCAGGATGAAGATATTAATAAAATGTTGTAAGTAGCCTGCCATCTGTGTTTGCCAAGTCGATAGCGTCTAACTGGCAACAAAATTAGACACAAAAATGTTGTGAAACGTGTTTATTCAATATCTGGTATTACGGAACCCTATAGCGTGAGACCGTCTCACGTTTGCCCAATTTCATTGCCTTCTCTCTTGTTTTGTTGCTTGCATATTTTGAAATGTAACGTCTATTTGTTTGATAAGGTATCCGAATAGATATCGAAAAAAACATTCGTAAAATATAGTCATGTTTGAGCAGAAATATTATTAGATTGTAGTACTGTCATGAATTTATGAATTCATTTCGTTCACTGCTCAATATCTCCTATCATAGAGCTTGCAGTCCCTAAGACATGTAAAATGTCTGTTAAATGCAACCGAGCAATAACTACTACCTTCATTATAAGTGCAAAACTTCGATAGCGTGATTCAGGAATACTCGTGGCGTCATCTCATGATGAGTGGCGGAAGTCAGTGAGTGAGAGAGTTTACGTAAAAGCAAAATAATGGCATCCGTACTGCTATACTATATTAAACTATCGTATTGCGTCTTAGCGTAAAGTATATAATAGCTAGGTAATGTCTAATCCAATCCTACTTCCGCTATTAGCTCCAGACGATTCCCTACAAACGTACAGTTCTGTGGTTACCTTCGGTCTGCGGCGATGGGGGATACACCCTCTCGTGTAAAAACCGGAACTTTGTGCAAAGAAAGAAAAAATGGTTAGCTCGGTTCGAATTTCAGTTAGAAAATCGGTGTAATCATTGCAGTTAATTTGTATTTCACTTTGGATTCAGAAAATGTGTTTGTACCTACAGAAAGATGATTCTACTAATTTGCGATAAGGACGCCATTATGAAACCATTCTAATCGATCTCTACTGATATTAGTCGTCATTAACCCGTTAATGACCCACTATGGTAGACTTCACATAACATTTTTTTGTGAACTCTCAGTGTGTGTCTCAGGCATGCAGGTTTGTTTCCTCACGATGTTTTCCTTCACCGTAACAGAAGGTGATATTTAATTTTATACAGCGCACATAACTTTTTTTTACAAAGTCATTGGTGCGTGCCACTGGGACTCAAACCCCTTGATTCTGGGCCGAATTCTAAGCCACTGGGCTGTCACCATTCGTCGTTAAACTCTCGTTAAACTATAAACATATTCGTTAAACATAGTACCTAATGCAACTTCATGTTTTACAAAAAATGACAAATATGACATGTATTCAGAATTAATCCATTATGATACGATTATGACTCAACTGTAATAGAAGATTCGGCTCTGATATTGTCAACAATGTAGTGAATAATGTTATTCATTACTCCTGGCATCGGTTATAAATTTTAGTGCTTCAATATAAACTGTTCATCAATCATACATAATTTATCTCAAAATAAAGAAATTGAATGAAATCTCTCAGAGGTTATCAGTATAGTGTCATTTCGTTATGGTTTCATAATTTATGTGGAGACAACAGTATGATTGATTTAACTAGTTTGTTGTTTTATTTTTTCTTTATAATTAGATAACAACTTTAAGTACTCGTATTTGTTGCTAGTGACTGTCACCAGTCCAGACAGATTTTAGAACTTGGTGCAGAGAAGGATAAAAAGTATCCTATGTGTTAATCCAGGTTATGATCTATCTGTGTACCAAATTTCATCCAAATCTGTTCAGCCGTTTTTGCGTGAAAGAGTAACAAACGTCCATCCATGCTCACAAACAAGCATTTATAACAGTTGCAGGATAGTAAGTAGGATATAATCAATATAAGTTACAAAGGCTAAAATATTCTGATCATAAATCAATACGTTCAAGGCTTAATCAAGCCTCAGAAGCTCCCTTAACTGCGTCTAAAGACTCCACAAATCGTTCAACCGAAGTTTGGGATAAGACCAAAGTTCCATCTTTTAAACTAGTTACAACTAATAAGTCGTTTATGGCTCGATGTATTAGATTTTGTAACAAGATTCCTGACTCCGGCACTGAGCTCGGAGGTAAAGTTTGAATCCCGTGTAATGCTATCGGTAGTGGATAGAGAGTATCGCGCACATACCCTGCAAAATAATATTATATGTTCTATAATAGTATAAGACCAACTTATCTGCAGTTAGATAGCTTTGCTTCGTAAAATGATAGAAAATTTGAATAGTCGGCGAGATTGTAGAATAAACCTATCGATCACATATAGATAGAAAAGCCATTTCAAAATCGGTCCATTCGTTATTGGTTCAAAATTTGGTCGTACGACAGTTATTTTAAAATTAAATATTAATAATAACGGGACATCTCTAGCCAGACGAATTTACAGGATTAAAAAAAGTAACCTAAAAGGCAAAAAATCCAATTTGAGGCACAAAACATTTTGCAATCTACATCCAATCTATTTAGAAAGTTCAAACCGGAGGGTCAAAACCTTGAATCGACTGAGACCGTCTGGACCTAATACAAGGGGAGCAGGTCTCGATAGTTCATAAACGAAACCCTTTATACTTGCAAGTCAGCGAGATGAGAATTGACTCGACGCTATTCCGGATTGTAATGCAGGTGGAAATTTCATTGTGAACTCTATCGTATTACATCCAATGTGAAAATCTTCTTATTACTTTATTTTTAAGACATTTGTAGCTCAAATTAAGTAGTTATTGAACCCAATTCCAATATTCTCGAAATTATAAGAGATCCAGTCTAAGGTTGTATGAAAACACAAAGTTTATGCACGCTAAAAGCTGACTAATAGAGCATCAATAGGTATTGGATAGGCTATAACTAAAATGGTATACGACATCGAAATATAATCTATGAAACCGGTTACTTTAATGACATTTTAAGAAATTCCAAATATAAAAAGCCCAATAAACCTGCGTTAAAAGATTTCCCATACGCTTTTTATCTGTCACTATTCACTTTCTTTAGTCTTTTCGCTAATCAAGTAGAGCAAGCTTCTTTATATGAGTCATTTCTCTACAGAGAGCTTCTTTATAACTCCTCTAACATCTGTCTATTACCTAGAAAACTGCTCACATTTTCATCATGTATTTTCCGATAAATTGTGCAACTTTTCAATGTATAATCTCTAGCTCCGGGTACCAGGCTATCATAGCTTGAAGGAGGTCGTCCGCTTACATTCTCAGTTGCATCGGAAAGTCCTAATACTACTATAGATGTGAAAGCTTGTGAGTACGGATGAATGCCTGTTACTCTCTCACGCAAATTATTCACTGGACGAAATTCTAAAATCCACGCAGACGAAGCCGCAGGCAAAACCTAGTCTTATATAAGCGAAATTCTCTCGCTAATCAAGTAGACTCGCAACATAAAGCTCCTTTGTCCGAGTAACTCCTCTTTAAACATCTGTCTATTACCTAGAAAACTCGCTCACATTTTCATCATGTATTTTCCGATAAATTGTGCAACTTTTCACTGCGTAATCTCTAAGCGCCTCGCCGGGTACCAGGCTATCATGACTTGAAAGAGGTCGTCCGTTTACATTTTCAATTGCATCGGGAAGCCGGCGGCGATACATTAACATAATTGCAGCGCTGTATTGATTGGCCGACTGCGGGCTACGCTTTTACTGGACGCTGGACAGAGGATCCGTGGAGCCTTTGTTAGTAGCTTTTTATGAAAATTGCTTTGAGACTTGGCCTGGTTGCTGCTCCGTTGGTTCGAGTTAAAGTAAAAAGAGAACGGAAAATGTAGTGACTTTTACAAAATTATGGACAGTGCAGTTATTTAGATAAAGCTGTGTGTTTAATTCAGGATAAACCTTCGTTGCTATATTGTAAAAAATCATAATAAAAAAATCATATTATTTTTCGTAGTTACCTCGTTTTCGTACACTACATATATAATATAATCTATGCCCACATTGCTTTTATCACCTCACTATTTTACGTACCTTCTTACATTTCATTTTACGTTTCTCTTGAAACATCGTTGCATCGTGCAAAGTGCTCCCGACCACAGATGTTATGCAAAGGAACACCAACAGTAAGACGTCAAAAAGCTAAGTATTAACCGGTATGCACATCGCAAAAATAATGCTACATTCGAAAGATCAGATCGCGGAAGATTCAATTAGGTACAACTGCTCTACACATTGCTATGGGCCATTGAAACCAGTAGGCGTACCATCAGTAGCCGACAGAAACGCGAAGATACGATCACGACTACCTCGGAGTCTATAGTTGTTACTGTCGCGAAATTGAATAATAGTCACAATTATTTGCGCGGGAATACTATTCGCAGCGGTGATAGCCCAGTGGCTTAGAATTCGACCTCGAATCGAGGGATCCGGGTTCGAATCCCAGTGGCACGCACCAATGACTTTGTAATAAAAGTTATGTGCGATTTATGAAATTAAATATCACCTGCTGTTACGGTGAAGGAAAACATCGTGAGGAAACCTGCATGCCTGAAAGTTCACAAAAAAATGTTCTCAAAGGCATGCGAAGTCCACCAACCCGCAGTAGGCCAGCGTGGTGGACTAAGGCCTACATCCTTCTCATTGTGAGAGGAGACCCGACCCTGTAATGGGTCATTAATGGGTACTGACACTATACGTTTAAAGGTGTTGGTGATAATTTTATGTGTAGACTGTATTCTAGATATTATTATGTTTTCTTACAAGCCGAGGTCTTTCAGAGACATTCTGTGGTGATGTGGTTTACGAGTAACGCCTTTCTAAATAAAAGGCCTTCTTGACGGCGAGATACAAAACGGCGGTGACTTCCCGAGCTAACTACACCTTGACCTCTTATGAGGTTATCAGTTAACGGTTCCAAGTGAAGCGCTCAGCTTTTTACTCACATTTCGTGTAAAGTTTCATAGTTTTTACAAGCGACAACTTTGCCCGAGGCTGTCTTATAAACCCTAAGGAGTTCGTTACAAAGTTATAATCACTGCTGATGGGACGGGAGTCAATATAAAAACTTGATCTAATTAGTGCTTTAGTTCTGTTTATTGTTAGGCTGGAGAATGCTATATAATTTATATATTTTCGTGCAATATTTACAATGAATATTCGTAAATTTAAATTGTCTTCAGGTACAAGTTCAAGTGTATGTCAATAAATCTTTTTGTAATGTGAAATTGACTGAAAGTGTCACGCGTGAACTTGTTTTTTAAAAAAAGGTAATAAAATGTTGCACACACTTACATAGATTATAACCTAATAAAGTTTACGCGTTAGCGTTACGTTAAGTTAGCGAAAGCTCGAAAAATGTTATTGACATTTTTTTAATAGAAGGCTAAATAATGAATATTTCAATTTTTTCACTATCAAAAATGAAATCTAAATATAATGTAAATATATTGTATCAGGCGTTACTTTGCGGAAATCCATTGTTATTTGAAATCCATGGACCATATCCATCCCAAAACAAGTTCCAAGTGTGCGGATTGTTGCAAAGAAATATAAATACAACTTAAATCTAAATAAACATTATGGATATAACAAACACCAGATAGATATTAAATTGCAAACAATAGGAACAAAAAGGAAACGGACCAATAATTTCATTCCGGAGTCCTTTGTCAAATTAACATTTGATAACGCGTCATGTACACGTGGTGAATGTGAACGAGCGAATGAATGAACGATTGAAAGGTCGCATGAGGGTAGTCGTACAATAGAAGTTAATAATTTGAAAATTTTTAAAGGAAAAACTTCTTTAAATGCTGTTATGATGAGTTTAAATTTCTGTTTCTGGTCTGGGTGTGTTTGTGGAATCCTAGTGTGGGGCTATGACTGTGAAGCGTTATAGAAGTATCAAACACGTGTGCGCAACCTGGTAGCTAAATTTCAATTATGACACCAGTATGAAATCAGTCCAATTCAATCCTATTGACATTACCTATGTCGAACTGTAAAAATTACCAAATTTAAACATGATAACCAATTCTTAAATTGTTAAATGTGGTAGTCACATACATAATACGATTATCACTTAGGTAGGTAGTTTTACTTAATCTTTTAGGACACGCAGGCAACTTTGGTTTTAGTAAACAATGGTATTTAAAACTTCAGTTTGTTTTCATCCCCTTCACAACAAACAATCATAATTTATTTATTATCCATGAGTGTGTGCTCACACGATCCATTCCATTCCAATTCCGCATCTTCGAATAAGAAACCGCGAATGAATTTGATATTAGAGATCGCGTTCCGATTCTAATCATCCGTCGAGTCCTCAAAACCTAATTTGAGTTACGCGCGCGTTTACGTTCCCAACGCTTTGGGAATACCCTCCTTTTTCTTCGCTCGCCGAACTTACAGAGTAAGCGCCCAGGCGGAGAACTGTACCCTTAGTCTGAGTTTTAGAATGTCGCTACTACACACACATACACATAGATACGTAAATCATACACAGCTCATTATCATTAGAGGTAAATGATTTTTAGAAGAGTTAAAAATTTTAAAATCATATTTTTGTATGGAGTTATACGAATACCTACCTACATATCGTTAGACATTATAATACTTACAAATATTTAATACCTACGGGATAATATGAGTTCGAAATTTTACAGAGCATTACGGCCAATTCACGGTTATTGTCAGTAACCCATTAATGACCCACTACAGGATCGGGTCTCCTCTAGGCCTTAGTCCACCACGCTAGCCTAATGCGGGTTGGTGGACTTCACATGGCTTTGAGAACATTTTTTGAACTCTCAGGCATGCAGGTTTCCTCACGATGTTTTCCTTCACCGTAACAGCAGATGATATTTAATTTTAAAAAGCGCACATTACTTTTTTAAAAAGTCATTCGTGCGTGGCACTGGGATTCGAACCCCGGACCCCTCGATTAAAAGGTCGAATTCTTAGCCACTGGGCTATCACCACTCGATTGTTATGTTTCATTAATATTATTAATTAAACTTTAAATAAAAGAGAGCGTTAATTTAAAATAGAGCAATTTTATGATGATCTATCTAATGCTTTATTAATTTATTTAACTCTTCTAAAAATCTTTTACCTCTATTTGGGTTATTACACTGTGCGACTCCTGTGTGGTAGGCTGTGTATGTGTGTGTAGTAACGGTATTGCTAAAACTCAGACTAAGGGTACAGGGCCGGAATCAGTACGAAAACGTAGAAAATTACACTCTGTCTGGGTTTGATTCCTTGTAATTGCACATGTACGGGTTCTAACACAAGGGTCTTTCGTTTCAATTCGCCCCAGAGCGGGATTTCAGAGGGGATATTTCGGGAAACATCGCAGCTAGATTAGTGGTTTTAATTGAAGAGTTTTTGTATTCCGTACCCCAAAAGCCGGTTTATGTCGGCTTTGGCTACTTATTTTGATTGGTGAAATACGATTTGTAAAGACTCGATGTGAATGCGGCGAACGTTGTTAAAAAGTTAGCAACTTAAAAAGCGAAGGGTCAATTTTAATTTTTAAATGGATTCGCGGATTATGGGCCTATTGAAATGTTTGTATTACCTGGGAAATATCAGAATGTTTGATGTTCAGTAAACCGTCCAGCAACATACCTGTAACAAAAATTGTTTGATTTAGTTTTGTGTTATTTAAAAAATATTATTATGCTACAATCCCGCCTCTCTCGTAGGTCGAATTTGTAGCCACTAGGCTATCACCGCTAAGAAGAAAACTATTATTTAAAGCAACATCAACGCCTGGAAATGGAAGTCTTGTGAGGGGAAGTCGCAACTGATGAAGTCTGAAACATGGAGTATGTATTCACTCGTCAAGGTCCAAGCTACAGCGAATCATTAAGAGAATTAATACAAACAAAGCCCCAAAACAGTATTGGACGTGGCAGGTCTCCAGTCCGTAAACCGATTAGCATCTGACCTTCGTCGAGCTCGCTCCAACAAACATCGGGACCATTACTTGCTTTATTAAGTTTTGACACGCTCCTTAATCTTATTTGGAGTGCGGAAAATAACGCGCTTAAAAGTTTTGTATTTAAATTTTACAATGCTGTAAAAAACACTCATTATGGTTTGAATATATACGCTTGCACGCAAGACGGTTCACGAGTTCACGTGTTATGCAGTTTGGAGCTGCGTGGTGGGGTCTTCTCCAGGCCTCTGCCTGTGTGGGGAGAGACCCGAGCTTAACAGTGGGCCATGAAAGGGTTTCCAGTCAGCCATTGCAGCCAAGTTACTCAGATTACCTATGTCCAAAATGATATATGATATATGTTTTTCTGCGACTGCTGGATCGGATCTTACAACAGCTGGATCTTACAACAAGAAGGGAATCTTGAACCACCACATTATTGAATTACACCAGGTTGGTGGATTTCTCATGCCTTTGACTCTTTGAGAGTATTTGCCAGTAACCCAATAATGACCCACTACAGGGTCGGGTCTCCTTCTCGTAATGAGAGGGATGTAGGCCGCCGTCCACCACGCTGGCCTACTGCGGGTTGGTGGACTTCACATACCTTTGAGGACATTTTTTTTTGTGAACTCTCAGGCATGCAGGTTTCCTCACGATGTTTTCCTTCACCGGGACAGCAGGTGATATTTAATTTTATAAAGCGCACATAACTTTTTTTACAAAGTCATTGGTGCGTGCCACTGGGATTCGAACCCGGACCCCTCGATTCGAGGTCGAATTCTAAGCCACCGCTATGATTTTTGAGAGAATACACACCGCTTTGAGAGTATACACCTCTATAAAGTCAACTGAGGTACAGAGGAAAACTACGAGTGGAACATGTAATCTGATATCAGACCCATAATTACTGGTACCTATTGAAGGTTTCCCCCGTATATGAAAATAACCTAAAGTTAACTTAGATCAAAAAGGGAAAAGTCTAAAATGCTAAAGTTGCTTAATTCATGAGGTCGCATGCCGATACCGCCCAAAAAGTCTGCAGAGTGATTCTTCGAGATACATCGGAGTACATGCTGAAACGACACTACCGAAGTAGCGTTGAGGAAGAAACCACAAAGATTTTTGAGAAACATTCTCTTTGTAAGGGTACAGTATGGGATCCGCTCCAAAAAGCTCACCTAGCCTTACGAGTGATAAATAGAACGCATGCTACTATGCGAGTATGCAGTGCATTAACATGCATTGTCACCAGAAATAGGCTATGCACTAGAGGATCATTTATTCAGGGAATGCCCCATTTATACCGCGACCGAGATAGCTCGAGCTCCCACATGTTAAGGTATTACACAAGTTGGCCTCGATAGCAACCACCGGTGCGTAGAGGTTTGGATTCTGTGTGCTTGATGAATTTTTAGAATTATCCGAGTAATTCGATCAAAATATCGTAGTTTTATAGGTGATAGGGCCATTGCAGGTTGCCAGGGTACCTTACCGCCACACCCTTGATATGTCATAAAAAGCGTGAAGTCTTGTTCTACGGTTAGGTTATCGGGCAGACTTAAGGGGACTTTCTTAGTCCGCAGGACTAGCAACTTTCTTAAACTTATTCACAATCATACCATTAGATTTTAAAGAGTCGAGTTGAGAGATAACTCGATCCTATGGATACGCACGTCCAAAATCAAATAGGACAGAAATCCTATCTGAGGTGATATGGTGTTTCTGTACTATTCGTCGCTATTAATATCGTCGCTTTACAGAAACCTCCAACAACCGTTCCTTCCAATTGACACACAAGTCGTGATGAACATGTTTTCACGGCGCTTAATAAGGGTGACGGAAAAGACCTTCCGGGGGATCAACGGGGATCAACAAAGTCACCACGTAAAAATGTTTCACGTAGTAAAACGAGCGATATTCGTATCTCACCCCGCTGTCAAATTCACACATACATTAAAGCGCAAAGTATTAGCTAAATAAAGTATTAGCTATTCACATAGCGCTGCATCCAGCGTAAGTAAACATGTAACGTTCTAACTCGGTCGCGTATATACGTCGCTGTGAATAAATGATACTCAGCGCTTCAACTTTCTGATCTAAAACATTTGATGATGTGCTCAGGGTTGGAACAGCTGGTTTGCTTCGCAGTGTTATAAAGTTTTTCTTAATAACGTTTTAGACACATAGCCCCACACTAGGATTCCTGGGTGCCATGGACAAGACAAGAATACACACAAATGGACCTGAAAAAGGAATATAAATTCATCAATCAAATATCTGCTCCGTTGTGAATCGAATCCAGGACGCATTCTTATCGCCGGCGACTTAACCATTGCTCCACTTAGGTTGTCACGTGAAGTGCTCACTGATACAACCAATGGTCAAAGGACATCAACGTCAAATCTTAAATAGGATAGAAATTCAATCTGAGATCGTATGAGGCTTCTGAAAAACATGATAAACATGTCGTTTCACGACGGGTTAAGAGGGTAGCGGTAAGGTATATCGACAAACGACCAGCAATGACTCTGAAATTAAAAAAAATTTCGACCTTCCGACCAGATGGACTGAATTTGCGAGAAACTTTTGGATTCAAAGGGCCTAGGACCGGGTGGAGTCGATTAGGAGAGACCCGTGTCCAGCAGGCTACGAATGGCTGAAAAGAAAAAGAGGCAATAAGTTACCACTAGATGTGCCTACAATGCAGTCAAACAACATTAGGTACATCGTAAGTACGTAGAAACTTAGATACTGATACAAAATATTAAAGCCTTCGCCCATCTTTGTTCCAGAGTAAACAAACTCTATTTGCCAAGTTCGAAATAATTTAGTGCTGCGAGATAACACTCAAGTGGACTGAGTAATACATGATTTAAAGTAGTTACGTGAGGAGTAAACTTGTGCTCTAGGGTAGTAAAATAGGCTTTGGCTGCTACTCAGTAACTTATAATGGAACCACTCCACCACGCTGGCCTATTGTTCAATGGTAGACTTTTCATACCTGTTAGAAAACTAAAGAAATATCAGATATGCAAGCTTTTCTCAGAATGTTGAACATCTTTTTGCAGTATGTGACATTTATTTTTTATAAGACAAACGCGAATTAGAAATATCATTGGTGCGTGCCACTGGATTTCAAACTCAAAGCTCGCTTTATCATGAATCTATCAGCTATTAAAAGGATTTGGATACATTAATCAGACAGGTTCAAATAACAAAAGATTGTTCATCAGTCTATCTGCTTGGAATCATTACAAAAAAATGTATGCGACTTGGGCAAGGAATATCTCGCGTTAGGCTAGATTATCATACTTGGAGCTTGACGGAATCGGCGATCATAGTGTAACAGTTTAGAAAACTTCGATACCGTGATTCAAGATACCTGTGGCGCCATCTTTTGACGCCGCGACGAAAGTCGCCACGCCCGTCATCAATTTAATCAACTCTCGTACCTCTCCCGATATTCCGTGCCCCGTATTTCACGTGACCTGTCACGGCGACCCGTCCGTCCCGTGTGTGCATTGGCTAACAGGATTGCAACTGCTCACTTATTCACGGGTCGCTCCACCAACAAACGCTAGTTTTTGATCTACATCTTGTTAATTAATTTTCAAAATAGGATCGTGTTTTCAGACAGCAAATGGTGTTTACAAGGAAAGAAACCAACTAACTCATAAACAAAAATAAAATCATTAAAACGACCATATTCGTCTTCAATAACATTCACCTTTTAAGAGCCCCCGCGCACCAGGCATCCTGGCTGCGGCAGCCAGAATATTTGCGCAGCCAATTATAGCAGCCAATCAACGACTAGTCTAGATCCTCTGTATCGAAAGTCATCTTATCAAAGTTCGGAACGCAAAATACGTCTGGCTGCTATAACTAGTGCGCGGGGACTGACCGCAGCCACATACATTCGCCTACACACGTTGTTCTGGCTGGAACTAAGAACCTTATTGGCTGACATAACCGACCGACAAACCAAAATTTAAACAGAGGGCATGCGACAAATTGACGTTGTCATACGAGCAACTTTTGCGCGCGACAGCAGTTAGAACAAGACCTTACATATTATATTGACGGCAAGAGGTAGGTAGTTATAATGAATAACTCAGACCAATTATTATTTATGATTCAAAGCGCAATAACATTTTACTACTTATAACGTGCTCACCAGAAAATATAAGTTTATTAAATGATGCAATCTGTTATTATGCATTTTTATTTGTTGCACAGATGTTATCTTGAGTAACGACTTTTTTGCATTTTTCGTTAGGAATTCAGTCAGTAACCCATTAATGACCCACTACAGGGTCGGGTCTCCTCTCACAACGAGAGGGATGTAGGCCTTAGTCCACCACGCTGGCCTAATGCGGGTTGGTGGACTTCACATGCCTTCGAGAAAATTTTTTTTGAACTTTCAGGCATGCAGGTTTCCTCACGATGTTTTCCTTCACCGTAACAGCAGGTGGTGCGTGCCACTGGGATTCGAACCCTGACCCCTCGATTCGAGGTCGAATTCTAAGCCACTGGGCTATCACCGCTTCCATTCCGCTCCGTCAGGAATTACTTTGACTTTATTTCTATATGTCAGTCTAACTACAAGAATAAAGTCAAGTCAAGTAAGGCCAATATTTCATACAAATTTAATTTATTATGAACCTACGCAGAAAACTTTAAAGGCGTTTTATAGAACATTGTATTAGTATTGTTGTTATAAAAGCTAGTTGCGACTCTGTTAGTTTTCTCAATTACACGTAGCAGCGTATACACATGAAGCAATTCTTCATTTCTAACTCAAAATGATGTTGGTAGTGGACTTTCATTGACCAACAGACATCAGATGGCTTCAACGTTCGTTGGTCAAAAATAAGGACCAGAAATAATAAACTAGGTACAGAATTGATGAAAAATGTGGGTTTATACGGAGGCGGGAAGCAAATAAAATCATACTTCTTTCGATAAATAATAATGTCATAGGTCGTATCAGAGTATATCAAATGTCAATACTCTTAGGGGCATTACAGAAAATTCGAATGAGGCAAGTTACTTTCTCATTACGTTTTGGTCAATTATTATTTTGCGAAAAGAAAACTAATGAGTTTAATAATAAGTTTGTTTGAATGTTATCAAAGATTTTGATTGAAATTTTGATTGATTTATGAAAATCGATTTAGGTCGGACATACGGACTCATTTTAATATTATCAGATCACTTTTCATACTATGTTCTAGCAAATAAAGAATTTCTATTTGTATATAATATAGAAACCAACAGCAATGTATTTTTTAAACTCCATTTCATCCTGTCCCGTATTATTTCAGCGAGAACAGATAAAGATTTCTCTCGGAGCAGCTTCCAACCGCGTTGCATTATTTATTGGGCAAAACTTTGTATTTCAACACAACAAACAGATGCTTACCTCACCTGTGGACCGATTTATTCAACGACAAAATAAACTCTATTATCCGGGAAATAGGTCATGTTTTTCCGTGTTAATAATGGACAGGTTATGATTCTGTTGTGTAATCGGTAAATAAAACTCTATTTGTTGAGGTAGAGAATTCTTTTTGGAGTGGATCATAATCGGTTATGGTTTATTTTACTCGTTATACTAGACCCTGTCCTGTTTCATGGATTAAAGTTTATTAACAAATTGTGTAATGAAGTGTTTAATTTAGTAGCCAATATTGACCTGTATGCAATTAATTATGTGTATCCTGTGAATTTAGACGCCATAGCTCGTAGACAAACATTCAGTGTCTAAAGTGGACTAAAGAACACTACTACTCTCTGAAGATTAAGGTAGTGAGATTATAGATTTTATCATTTAAGGATATAGAAAATTACAAGCCATGCCCTGAGGTTCAGCTTTTTAGAAATGAATGTAAATAGGAAATTCAAGCATAACGGACATAATAACAGTGATTTTATGATATCTATTTTTTTGTTTTTAGTATATTTTGGGTTGTATATCTTAATATTCGTTCATTTTCTAATAAATTTTTATTGAATTTTTATTCTTAAAAGGTTATAAGTGGATTTTTTAATGATATCACAAGGAAAATTTTAAGCTATCCATCCTTTTAGAAGTGCGACTGTGTTTATTTTACAAAACCGCCATCATATTAGAAGCTATTATAAATAACATGAATTTCTTTAAAATTCAAAACTAAGTACCCTTCTCAGACAGACATAAACATTAAATAAAATACCGATATTAGAAGCCTGTAGCGATATTGTCCCATCGGATGTTTTATTCAAGCGTTGAGAATTATGCCGAGACTCAAAGACGGCTTGTTTGGTTATGCTAATCGTGTTATGATGCACTGTCTTATACCGGTAGGTAGTAGACTAAGATAGTCTCCAAAAGAACGACCTTATCCTTTAAACAAGACGATTTGAATAATGTTTTTGAGCCAAGCCTTTTGATACCAAATCAAACAAAAACACTAGCACAAGGCATGTAGCTGTAGGAGAGATGAAACTAATAAATGTTGTTGATCTTATAAAAACAGTTTCAAAAAAGTCTAAAAGAAATGGCAAAATAGAACTTAATGATGGTAATACGATAAAGATAGTTACCTCATAACATCGGTATGAGTTCACTCACGAATAAATGATAACAAAATATTTTAATCGTATATCATTAATGTTTATTGCAACTACAGCAGACATACGAGTAATCCTTATTCGGCAATAAGTAACTGCTAATATTAGCCTCAATCCAGTCAGCTCCCTGTATCAAAGGATTAACCCATATTATCCATTACAATAGAATAGAGCCATTATCATAACATTATTCGGGGAAATAATTCGATGAAAGAAAACAATATTAGCAGAACCATATACAATATTAAACCATCGTGTAAGCCAGCAGATGGGATATGCGATAAGAAATACAGAACACAATTTTGTTATAGATAAGTGGGAGTGTACGAAATATGAAGATTCTGGGAACACGAAGACGCATTATGTGTGAAGTGATTTTGAAATGATCCAAAACTTTGATTTATTTGAATTTTCTTCAAGATTTCTAATAAAGAAGGTCACTTAACTTTAACTGTTTATTCAAATTATTTGCAAAGCAAAATGATAAGTAAGTAATATTATATTGAAACGCTGGACGGCTAAATTAGCATAGTCCACTAAAAATGTATTACATTTCCCAGCAAACCAGTAACAACAAAGGTATTTTTAGACCTATAGGTGAAAATTTAAACAAGGCAACAAAGAATCAAGAAGCAGGGAGGTGAAGGAAGCTTCATGCAACATTCAAGGCTGTAATTAAACAGTAATGAGCGCGAGTGGGAACCGGTAAGTCGGAATCAGGTGACAATTACCTCGTGGAAAATTCAACAGCAGTGGTACGGAGTTAATGAAAAGTGGTCAAGCTTTAAGCTAAAGGCTAAAGAAGAACGTAAAATTTTATTTAAAGAAGTTAGTAATGATAGTAGAATGGGGTAGGTTTCGAAGGGAAGCAGTTATTTCAATTTTAAGTAAAAACGTAAAAATAGCAGCTCCAATAATAAGTTAGGCATAAGACCCATCATATTGGTAAAGATGGCTGAAACTAAATTTATTTATTTTTATTTAACTATGCCCAGCTATTTTTATTTAACAATGAAAGATACTAAGGCATAAGTACCTACATTCTTTTCAATGTGAAAGGAGACTCGAATGCCAAAAAAATGGGTATATAATCTCCAAAATTACAAGGAGAGGGTTAGAAGGAAGGCCATCTATTAAAAAATGCTGTTCCGACATCAAAATTTACAGGGAAATAAATCGAAAGTTGTTTCATCTGGGATCGTAAAAGTATTCAATTTATCTACCGTTGCTAAGACATTGTGTTCCTAATCTGTAGTGTTATGGCCTACGTGAACCAATTTAGCATCAGCGGTACTTCGGTACTCTGATCCCTCTTTACTATCGCCGATTCAGCTAATCTATTACGAAGATGGACTTCGGAATGTCTGTATACGTTTTATGAGATATATTTATTGTCTTTATCATCTTTAACACTACGTACCTATAGCTATTTTTGATTGCAGTATTTTGTCATACTTTCTTTGATCAAACTTAAAGAGAGTAACAAGATAAAAGTTAAATTCTTTTCCTTTTTTCGGCCGTTAATTTTGATTTTTTTTGTTAACGTTTTGATATAATATTTATTTAATTGAACTGATAATTAATGGTTTTAATTCTCTCATGAATTGGCTCTTTCAGAATACAAAATAAACGAACCCACTTTAAAAATATAATAAATATAATTTATTTTGGGGTTCGGAAAATATTCATTGCAAAAAATTTGGATACCGGAATACAATGCTTGATATTATTTAAGCTATTTACCAACTAACAGGCTTTAATTAGAATCTCTACGCATAAAGGGCGTCCTTTGTCCATTGTCATGTATTTCCGACCACTCTTTCCTTATCTCCTTCCCATTATCCTACGCACGGTCCATTGACCCCACTCCTTTTCCTCACAGCAAAAATCCCGACACCGCCGTTATTACTAGCGTCAATACACCCGGAGCCCACCATTATCCTCGACAAATCCTTACTTACTTCGCTGTCAATCTCACACCTTCGGGGCGTAAAATGAAATATCTGGATTATCCTAAATTAGATACGGGGTAACGAGCCCCACTGACGATAATGGGATCCCAGCCTTAGAAAAACCAATTTCGATTGCAAGGCGCTTGTTTGACTGGGATCGATCAGCGATCATTCTGACTAACGGTTGGGATTTACGCGGACTAGCACTCGATGCGAGCATCGAAACGCGAACTCTACGAGTAGACCGTAGAGTAGGGATCGTGAAACAATTAATCGAACACGTTTACGGAAAAGGCCGTCAAAATAATTTAAAGATTTAGAGATGTTTTTTTTAATCTATTGTAGTATAATTGTAAATTGTAAATGATGATAGAAGAGCAGATTGCTTTGGGATTGAGTATAATTTTATGCTGAAATATCTAACATACTTAAATAATATCAAATCAGCCCATAAACTTACCCAACATTGGGTTTAATTCAGCAAAGCGACTTTTTACTGCAAAATGTTAACATTGAATTTATTGTCTGAATACAATACTCACTATTAAGTCACGATGGTCTTTTCAGGATAGGAAATTCCCTCTTATCGCCATATCGCAGGCAATAAAGCAAGTCCAGAGAAGTCTCAAATATAGTAGGGAGATTATCTTCGAAGACGGTATGGGGTCTAATATTATGCACTCCTTTGAATTCAGAAGGTGAGCGATCAAGATTGTCGTCTATGTAACGAAATATGTTTTGCATCGTATAATAAATCAAAAAATTCAAATTGAACGTTTTTTGTTTTTTTTTATTAGGAGCCAAAACGAATGCGAATAATTTGAAAATTTTCATAAAAATTCATTCGAATCGAAAAATTTGTGTGTTTGTGTGTATGTGTGTATGTGTGTGTGTGTGTGTGTGTGTACAAAAATAAAATTTTTAACAATTTTGTTCTGTCTGTCGGTCTGTTTGTTCCGGCTCTCGGTAATCTCTGGAATGGCTGGACCGATTTTGACGGGACTTTCACTGGCAGATACATAGCTGATGTAATAAGGAGTAACTTAGGCTACTTTTATATAAGAATATTAAATTAAGATATGTAGTTAAATTCCACGTGGACGAAGTCGCAGCCACAGCTAGTAGATAACTAAATTACTACCGACATGTCAAACACACTCGCGACGAGGCAAGGGGTGGCTAATGGTTGCACCCTCCGGTATATTTGTAGCGAAATCAGACTTGTGGAAGCAATATAAAATGTAATTTTGCATTTAACGTAACCCTTACTAGCGAAACACATTTATGACTTACGTGTATGAAGAATCGATGATGGAAAGATTTATTACCGTGGTCTTTCACCAATCACATTCAACAGGGTTAAGTAATGTCCTCACTGCATGCTTTCGTGTTTCTTTTTAATGAGTTAATGTTTTTTTTATAGTAATTGAGTACCAAAACGGCATGCAGGCCACCTGATGTTAAAATAGAGAAAAAATCCTATCTGAGTTTGTACAGTTGCTTTGTTACTCATGAGGACTAAGATCAAATAAAGTATCTTCGGCATGATGATACTTTATTTCGTCGAAACACAAGAACTGAAGAACACGCTGCTTTACGACGGGTTACGAGGCTGGCGGTAAGGCACCTCCCCAGCCTAAACACAAAACATTAAGAACAGGCGACTTTACGACGGGTTACGAGGCTGACAGCAAGGTACTTCCTGCACGAGCTACTATGGCTACCTACCTACCTACCATCTATTAAACTCTTTACAATACAAATAGCAAAATCTCTCCATCGTGAACCGGACAGCCGTTTGTCACTAGAAATTAAATACTAAACACCTGATGGCTAAATTGAATCTGTAGCGACGTCACACGCACGCGGCGACCCGCTGTGTGCGGCGCCAGACGCGGGCCTGACGTGTCGATATGCGATATGGAATTATATTTTCATCACACAAAACGAAAAGAAGAACCCATTTCTTACAGTTAGTTTACAGGACACGTCGATTTGCCGAAGCTGCAGTGCAGTAAAGACCTGTTCAAACCTACGCGGTATTCGCTGCCGCTGTGAGTAAAGGTAAAACAACTTGTCTGGACGCGTTCGACAGTAGTAATAATAATAAATATTTCACTTCCACGTGTCTTTATGAACTAATTACTTGACAGTTCGTCAGTGATGGAGCAAAAATCGTATTAATGGTAATGAAATTTTCACATAAGGACAATGGAATTTATTTAATAGGAATAGTTTCATAATGACGTCATAATGGACTGGATGAATTGGATTTGGAAATTAAATAAATAAATAACGCTTAGCCCCACCAGGATTCCCTATGTCGTGGGTGCTAAGGACACATAAAAGACAAGAACACAACACACCCAGACCAGAAACAGAAATTCAAATTCATCATTCGAACCTCTGCTCTGCTGGGAATCGAACCCAGGACCCTCCACGCAGCGCACCGGTTGGCTTAACCACTGCGCCACTTGGGTCGTCCCATTAAAAAGTATACTCTCGCTCATTGAGCTCGAAGTTTAAACAACAAACATAAAAGTTTGTTGTTTAAACTTTTCAAGTTAAAGGTGATGAAAATGGTTTGACTATGTCGATGCTGATAAATCTGATAAAACACCTTTTTATCGATTGTATCGAGACCGTTCCGACTCTACAATGTAATGATGCATTTCAACGATGCACCAACAATGCGAACAGGGGAAGAGGGGAATCTTTTGTGTCGAGAGGTGTCGGTTTACTATTTTTTGGAGGCACTTTCGGTGAAAATGTGAAAGAACCCTCTATAAGGGTAGGTTTTGGAGGACGCCTTTTAACAGAACGTAGGTGTGACGTAGAGCTTCCCGATTTGCAAATCAAAGCCTGCGACACCTTTTTGTTTGAATTGTTTTTGAACCTGAGTAGTGCGAAAATTTCGGGCACTTTTGAGGAGCATTTCACTGGCTAGACGAAGCGAGCGAAGCTTCTACTTGAATTGATACTCAGATTGATTTATCATAAGATAGATACTCGTAGATGGTGAGCTAATAAATGCACATTTAAAACAAATCAGAAAAATAAACAAACTATTTATCCCAACAGAACAGTAAATGTATACGAAAAAGTCGTACCTACCAACTTGGGAACTACAAGGTCTAAAGTTTGTCAAAAAAACAAATTACCTAATTTTCAAGATATACGAATTGGTTGAATTACCGACGGTTAATCATATTGCAAACTGTAATAACACTTCACATAATAATAATATGAAATGAATACAAAGCTTTCGTCATACAAACTTTGCACTTATTAGTATTTGATATAAAGGAATTTATTTTCTTTTATTTTTTATTTGTTACAATAATATTTAAAATGATTTTAAATATTATTACATTAAATATTATTATTTATTACATTATTATGACATTACAAATAATTAAATGTTTTTTTTTACATTTACATTTATTTGATGTTACGGTAAAATCCAATTTAATTACATTTTCAAGGTCAATAAATAAAGTCCTGAGCCCAGTGAATGAGTGTTCCAAGAAATATTTGTAAAAAATCTCATTGCCAAATTATAATTATGTTATAAGAATACTTTCACTTTAACTGTATTTCTTTTCATTCTCAAAGCAGGATTAACTCAATTTCGGAGGCTTCGAATGTTCTTTTGTGCGGGAAAAATAAGGCTTTCGAGGAGTTTTAATGGAATTTGCGTTAACGTTACCAGGAAGTTCATTGTCTATTTCTGTGTACAATACTTCTTTATTAAAATTTGAAAGTGCATTGGATAAGTTGGATGGATACTAGTAGAATTAGTAGGTATCATTTATATAGTCTGGTTACTATTCCTTGGTGAATAATCTTGGCACTCCTTTTTATTGAGAAAAAGTTTAAATTGCTTTAAAAAATTAAATTATAGTTACTTGAAATTTGTTTTAGTTATGATTTTATAAATGATAGTTATGATGATATTAAATGACTTTTTTCAATTTTTGTGCTTCAGTTTTTTAAATCGCAAATAAAAATAAAAATACATGCTAAGATTGTGTAAAAATGGACTATAGTAGCAAATGGTACTGAAAATGTACATTATTTAAAAGTAATTAAATGGAAGTTGTAAGCCCTGTATCTTATAATATACGTGGGAATTAAGTATAATAGTAGGAATCAACCCCAAATAATTACTTAGTTACTCATGACGACTAAGTAAAGCACTAGTAAGACCTCAAATAAAGTAGTTCCAGAATCCCTTATAAGAACTCATCCTAATACTTTAAAAATGACTGTGGCATCAATTTTCACTTATCTTGCTTAAGAACAATCAAAAATAATGATCAAAACACGCCCTCAGACTTTCAATAAAATGAATCATGTGCCCCGACCCTAATCGCCATTAGAACAATTTTCAGCAAGTCGATTTTGTTCTGAATGAAAGGTTTTCCGAAGAAAGCACCGAGCTTAATTAAGCTCATCAATACACGTTCCTTTGAAAGCGCTTGAGTTGGCAATCTTTGGGTATTCCGCTAACAGGTTGTAAATATGTACAGGTTGGTGGTCCAAGTTACAAGAAATTCAAATTAAAAGAAAAGTTTTTTTATTTTAGGCTAGCCTAGAAGCTAGCTAATCTTGAAAAATAGTGTAAGACGTCTTAGTATAAATGGAACGGGTAAATTTATGTAAATATCAATAAATACTAAAATATTACCTACCTATTCTATACCAGCAGCCATATCTGTGCTTTAGAATCATTTATAGATATACAAATTAATCGATAACAGTATTTTAGGTATTTTATATATTGTTATCAACATAAAAATATCAAGTTTATAAAGTGAGTCGTTAGCACTTAAAATTTCATATTGCATGTTTTACACAAGTTTTTTTTTTGTTAAGTTTTGTACAAATATGATCATTCTTTACAAACATACCAAAACACTGTGTTTTCAAATTTTAAAAACAAAAATTAATGTGCAGGCTTTCTAATAGAAGGTAAAAATTTTTGTAACACAAGTTTTTTGTTCAGTTTCGAACAAATATTATTATTTCACAAACATATCAAAACACTATGTTAGCAAATTTCAAAAACAAAAATAAACATCCAGTTTCCTTATAGTATCTATTAGTGTAAAAGAAAAAGGTTTTGCAGACTGACAAGCAAATTGCAAATCACAATCACATTTCTACATCAACACGTACAAATCAACTCGTTAATCGCTTTCGCCTACACCTTGGTACGAAGCAGTGCTACTGTTCGGAGCCCCGTCTTATCGGGGGCCCGCAGGCGAGCCGCGCGTATTTTTGCCAACAACTTCTTTTCACCAGCTTTTAGACTACATATTGTAGTACTGATGGAATTTGATTCCACCCTTATCGGCTGAATGTTGCGCAGCCCACAACTTCACTGATCCCTTAATAGGTTCTATTGAGAATTTTGAGCCTTGGCCTTTTATGGAGATAATGGTAATAAAAATGGAAATTGAATTAAAAAATTGAAAGTTTAACGACAATTGTGACAAAAGTAATATAAAAGGTGAATTTTTCAAATGTGGAGGGGAAATACGAAAAGATAAAAATAGAAAAACGAAAAGTACTGGAAGGCGTCTGGGCCCGCCTTTGCTAAAACTGTATCGTTGGAACTTTGAAGATTCAATAAACCTAGCCAGGAATCGAACCTGTATATGAAAATATTTAAGACTCAGTCGAGTTGGAAGTTTATTATACATACTTATAATATGTTCTTTTAATTATGTCACCTTACACATTTGTAGTTTATACTAACATAAAGTAGCATTGTTCTGTATTACTTAAAAATCACAGTAATTTTCTGTTATCACTACTACAGATTTTCCTACCAAAAATATTAATTTTTAATGAGGTCATTTCACCTGCGAAACATTGTTTCGACATCATAATTCGTGTTCTGTGCATAAATTCTAAGAAGAAAGTATTGTTTATTGAAAGTAAATTAAAAGTATCAACATTGCAGTTTTCATCTCATTTAAACTATCAGGACATGATGTAATCAGGCAAATCGAATTTCGAATTCTTTCCTCCTTAAAATCCTCAGAAACAGCTTTGCCATCCGAGATTAAATTGGATAAGTTCTCGAATCAGTTCTTCAACTTTTTAAAAGCTAGACTTTTTTAAACTTAGACTAAGTAAGAAATGTAATCATCTTCAGTGATAAAAGTGCCGTGTAATCCATTTTCATCCCAAGTTGCTGAGTGCGGTCTTAAACGATATATAACCCTCAAAAACTTTCTTAGCCCCCTACAATGAAGAAAAAAACGGGAACATGGTATTTGTGTTAACATCGCCAAGTTTGTAATTCAGTCGTTGCTGTACAAGATAGCTCTTAATACAAGGGTATAAAGACCATTACATCAGCAAATATGAGATACAGTAGACACGGAAATTTCTTGCAGAGCGTCTAAAATTGCCTCTTTCCCTTATATCTCCTTTTCCCTTTGTTGTTACGACATCGCGTCTTGAATCTGTGTTTTATTCTCGGTATTATTTATTACTTACTGCTTATAATATGCCAATCCTACTTTTGTAGAACCTTCTATCGAATTTCCGAAAAGCATTTCCGCTTCTGATGACACCAAAATGTATAATATTGTACGGATATGATACCTTTGTATAAAGTAGGTCAGTAAGTTATTACGAATTGTCTGTTCTGTGCTTAAATGTATATTAAATTGTAACGTGTTAATTTGGTCGATATGTTAAGGATAATTATAAATCACCATGCATCACCATACTTAAGTTAGAAGTTAATATGACTAAACATGAAATTAAATAAAAAAAGATATAATATACATCTATTGAAATGTAAAATAATAAATTTACCAAATTACTTAGAATAGGCTTCAGATTATAATATCGTGTCAGCAACACAAAACAATGTAAGGGATATTTATGTTTAACAGTCGACAACGTTTAAGATGAAGAACATATGGATGACCACAATAAAAACATTAATTATCATCAATTGAAAATGAAACTAATACAAGGTCCTAACAGCTATTATTTAACCACGAAAATAGCACAGTTCCATCCATCAGATATATTTCATGAGATAAATGTATTCCATGTTAGGTTACTCGAATTGCCAGACGGCATTGTCTTTCGATAAAATACAGGCGCGATATCGCTTGCTCCACAACAATAGCCGATCGCTTTAAGGTGGAAATGAAAAGCTAACGATGTAAATAGGGCTTTGGCGGGCTCGTAGTCAGGTCTTTGTGGAACGTACGCTTTTATTTTTACAGAAATAGCTACCGCTACAGTTTTGTCGTGTAATTTTTCGATTGTAATTTTGCTCCTATATTTTATGTTGTAAGACTTTAAAAGTGTTTACCGTAATTGTAATTTTATCATCATTGAAATCTAAAATTACCCGCCATGAAGAAATTCCCATGTTTTCAATAAGGTCATTGAGGTACATCTCAGTTTACAACAATTATTGTTTAAGATGTACCTCAATGACCTTATTGACCTTATTATTATCATCATCACAACGTATCCAATTGCAATATAAGAAATTTTGATGTTAAACATGAATTGTAAGAGGTATGTATAACGTAGTGTATCTTATGGTCCAGGAAACATTCAAATAGATTCCAGCTTATACATATAACGTTACCTGCGGCAAAACACAATAAAATATACACAAAATTGTCTGGTTCCAGAAAATCATAACTGAAAAGCTAGCAAGTATAAAATAATCATTTGCAATGTGAAACATTTTTATACCTATTTTAACAGAGATTACTTCAAAAGCTTCAACAATATTTCAATTTTCAGGTGTTTGACAAATAGAGCTCATTGTTTTTGATTAAACAATAAAAGCTCTGCGGATTAACAAATTAGCATATCGTTTTTTGTGTGTTCAACGAATTTTATTACAATCGTTGGAAAGAAATGGCCTTGTGAGTCTATATTTTATTTAACATCATATGAATAAATAATTTCGCGAAAATGATTTCATAATTGAAGCGTCGGCTTTTACCTTTTTATTTCAAAATGTTTCCTTAACAGAAGATGTTCGAATTCGACGTATACATTATATAATTTATTAAATAATTAAAAAGATAATTTCAAAGTGCTATTGTTATGTTTTTTTTTATAATTAAAAATGAAATCTGTTAAAAAGTAAGGTTATCGTGTCATTACAAACATAAATAGTTAAAGAATATGTTATTAGATGCTGTAAGACGAAGAAAAAGAACTTTCATTAGCATCAAATCAAGGACAAGAAAGAAAGACAGCAAGAAAATAAGTCTACTCATGCGCCCGAACACTCTGTCAATTTTGAATACCTACTAAACAAAGCAAAAATACAGATTTTAAGTTATCCAGAAAGTGGAGAAGACTGGCCCGAGTTCGGCGTTAGTTTAAGAATATATTTTTATTTTCTTCTTGGTGAACTCGAACGATTGCAAAACAAAGAGCATTTCGGCGGAGACGAGGCCTGCGAGCGACATCGAGCGGACGCAAACTATCGACAAGTTGCGGAAGACGCTCCCGAAAGCGAACTCTCCCGAAGCCTCACCGACGCAGTTATTTTCATTTAAGTTTGAAAATTGCCACTCCTCGCTCACAACACAAATTGTACTGAAATAGGGATCGATAATGGGATTGTAGGTGCGATTTTCTTCGGGATGAGCTGCACAGTGTAAATCTTCGAGATAGAAAAATTTCGGAAATTGTCTCCGAGATTTATCGTCGCGCCGCGTGCGCCTCGCGAAATTGTTTTTTGATTTTACGGCGACAGTAGAAGGCGTATTAGATTGTAATGTCGAAGAAATATTGTAAGACGCGGTTTTTTATGAAAAGCGTAATAGTTCTTAAATGAAGCTTCAATACCACGCGTGCCCCGTACATTTGCCTACCATACGTCTCAAGATTTGTTTCAAATGAAAGTCACATTTTATTATGATCGGGAATAAAACAAGAGACAGACCTGAAAATTTCATGGGAATTATTCCCAATAACGCAAGCAGTGGAAGAAGAAAACGTAATAAATTTTAATCCCGATTACACGAGCCTCTTCCGCGGTCTTTGAAAATTCAAGATTATTACGCTCGCATTTCTCGGGCCTTTGAGCTTTCCGAGGCCAAAAGATTTACATAAAAAGAAACTTTCCGTCTTCGAAATTATGATTCAATTAGTATTAAAGGATTGGTCTCTCAAAGGGCTTGGACTTTTTCGGGTCTGTCGAGTGCGACTGATACGGAACTCCTTTGTGCTTTCGAGCAAACTAAGCAGGATCTGGCTTTGTACGGGTTTGTAGCGGAAAGGAATTGGTACAAATAACAAGCGGAAATACAGTGAGTGAGATGGTGTATAATGTAAGCGGCTAGCGAAAAGCGGCCACGTATTAGGCGCTAATAAAATTGAGTGGAATTCCTCAAGGGAGCATTTTGGGTCCATTTTATTGTTTAACTTGTGAAATTAGTCTTGTCTCTTGCGTTACGTTTAAGATAATGTTATTTGAAAAAAAAAAAATGAAAGGGTAAAGCTTTGGACTGAATTCTACAAGTTTTGCAATAAAAAGTAAACGATTTCAAACTTTTGTTTTTGTATAATAATATTTGTTATCTCCGGTTGTAAGGCTAGCATCCTCAAAGTTTCGGTCTGTATAAAGGTACTAAAAACATTGCGCTGTATCTGTCACTTGTAATACTGGATATTTGTTACTCCCGAACCCCCGGCATCGCCTCGGATTAAGTGACGAATTATACATTTTTTCAGTCGTCACAACCTCGCGATTATTCTGCTTCGTCCGTAACTTTGAGATATTCGTCTTGAGGATTAAGGGGTGCTTTGAGCGAACGAAATTTCACGGAATTCCCTTGATGGATGAATACGGAAGCCTTAATTCTGGGGTGTAAAATAGTAAAAGAGATGAGAAAGAGTGCGACGGTGACACTAATGACATCATATTCTTGGCATTACGCCGGAATCACTGTGATACTGAAAAAAGGGCCCTTAAAACATCCTCATTTCTGGGGCTATTAGATCGTGTAAGATAGTAGCTCTTTCTTTTAACTTGTAATATACGTGTTAGTATTTCGTTTCTATATAGAAACAAAAAGCGAGAAAATAAAGCTTTAATGTATTTGTTTTTACATATTTGCTAATTTTAGGACGTACTTACCATTTATCAGTGTGACGGATACTATCGAAATTCTTAACTATTTTAATATAGAAATTTTTAAAGTCAAAATTTGAATGTAGTTACCCACATAACAGAATTAAATATCATAGAAGGATTTTCGAATTTTAAAATTTACTCCATTCCGTGAATATTTCGATGGGAATTAACAGCGACAAGGATGAAAGAGCAGCTAAAAGGTTTCCGGTCATAGAACTCCAGTTGAACCAGACCACGCTACGGCAGCATTTGGAAATTTAAAAACACATTCATTCATTAAACAGACACACATAAAAGTTTAACGAAGCGGTGCCATATTCTTTAACGAATTTCCGGCTTCCATTGTGGATGTCATACCACCGACACATACACCCATCCTGCTTTCTCTACTGAATGTACCGTATGTGGGACAGAGACAGCTACAACTGACAATCGTGAACCCTTGTATCGCTCAACGGTTCGTCACAAATTTGGGCTTAATAGAGGTAATTAAATAAGACACTTGTACTGAAATGTGATGTAAAAGCATTCTTATCGTGTATCTAGCTGTTTAACACATTCACCGCATCCGTTTTTATGACACCTTGACCATTTATGACGGCAATGTGCGATCTTTGGATAAGAGCAATTTTAAAGTCTGTTGGCTACCTATTAGGAAGGTTGTTTCCCTTTGTTGGGAGTCGTAAAAAAGAAGGACTTGTAATGTAATCGAGAGATAGGATATTTGAAATAGTACCGTTGGTAGCATTTGATGCCACAGATGGCAGGAAGAAAAATCATGACAATAAATACAATAGTTGGTATATTTTAGCATTTCTTTACAAATTTCAAAGAGTTGAAGACTTAAGAAGAAGAAACAATACTATAACATGCGCACAGACGACGTAGAGCTCACAAATACAACGTATATTACGTAACTAAAGCAAATTTATCATCAAAAATAGATTAAATGTAGAGCAAAAAGTAATTGCAGTATATATAGAAATAGCTCACAGCCCAGGGGCTAGAGCAGGATGCCAGCGGTAAGTATCGGCAGCGATGCAAAATGAAGCATGTGATTGCTTGGGAATCGCATTATAGCGCAGTCCAGAATATTGCCGATGCGCTATATATAAAAGATTAAAATTAAAAAATCGTTACAGAAAACTGTAAAATTGATGACAAGTATGATAAATACGAAAGATACAAAATTATTAATTTGGAAATTTGAAAGTTGGAAAGATATCAACATAGCTCAAAAAGATAGAAATAAACGAATGAAATACAAATTATAAATTAATCGGATTTGACATTTGTTTTGAGTACTAAACATTTGAAATTGAATTTAAAGTAGAAAATCCCCACTACAATCAATGGTTTTAAATCTAGTATTAAAATTCTAGTTAATGCTTGTAAAGCTTAAGCGTCTTCAGCAATAATAAAAGTAATGGAATACTCTTTCTCCTTAGCAAATACTTTGCTCAAACAATCTTCCCCTATCTAGGCTCTTAAGTCTCTAGCCGCAATCAAATCAAATGTTTTTCTTTACTCTCGTCTTAAGGGATTACTTTCTAAATCAAAGGAATCATTCGCAAGTGATTTGCTATTGTCCGGATAAATGGCTAAATGGAATCTTTGACTACAGTAGCTTATCTGTGCTCCTTCCAGTATCCAACTTAATCGGTATTCAGTAAAGCACGGTAACGTAGAAGCCTCCCTGCTTACGTAATGGATTTTTATCGTGTCGTATTATATGAAAATTGAATTGGAAATCCAACAGACCAGTCTTAATTTGCATGACATTGGAGTCTATAATCATCCGAGATTTCATTGAAAGCAATTTAATTAGAATTTCTACGATACGAACGTCTAGAAATGATGGAATGTCGGGCCGATGAAGCATTGTACATTGGAAATGCAATGCGATTTATCGCTATCCAGTTTTTATTAAATCCTTCAATTGATTAAAATTCATGATAAATTTCTCTTGATTTATCATATAACATTTTTCATTGGTGTGAAGGTAGTTGGGAAATAGTTTGTTACAATAGTATTGTTTTGTATCCCTAAGGTGATCCCGAAGCCAAGTTACCAATTCAATAACAATTGTTTTACGTGTTGCTTGACCGAAATAGTCGTCGTAACTTTCTCTACAAATATAACGAGCGTACATTTTCGATCCCACCGCGTGTTTTCGATGTTCCCGATGGTCTGAAAACTTTGCCATGAATTTCAGGGCCTCTTGTTTGTTTACATTCAGTTTTTGGGTTCCAATTTAAACTATCGCTGCTTTTATTTGTCGTTTAGTGCGACGTTTGTCCCGTGGTTGTTCGGGTACACTTTGTTTGGGTCGAATTTATTCTGGCCATGTTTTGGTTCTCCGAAATTTAGGAATAATTTGTCGGTATAATGAAAGTGGTGTTTAATCTTTAATTTGGGTCGACCTACGGTGGGGCCCATTTGTGCCGTGCGTTAATTTTAACATGTACCTGTAGACTTTAGTAGTAAGGATTTTAGTAGTGGACTTTACTCCAAGTAATTGCGTCTCCCACATTTGCCACCCTTTTAAATTGAGTCAACAACGAATTTAATTTTAGTGGTGGAAACTTTAGTAGGAGTATGTAGGTAAACAATCTGACAACATTGGTCTTATTAGGCGTATAAACATTACCCTTGCTCAAATTTAAATGCATTCATATTTTTACCATCTCTTAATTCTCTCATATCAAACGTATTTCTTCGTCATTTCGATCTTGAACATTATCCGTCAAGAGTATAGACTTGTCTTTCAGTGACATATATTTTCTATTACAGAAAGGATAAAATCCATAATCAAACAGGGCTGTTAGAGAACGACATTAAGGATTAAATTCACCTTATGATCGAATTTTTGTAATTTATTATCATTGATAAAAAGGACTATGTCATAAGGCTCTTTAAAAAGGGCGTAAAAAGTGACTGGTGAACCCTGTTGTCTTGTAAGTAGGCGATAGTGATCACTTACCATCAGTTGGTCGCCTGTTTGCCTTCTCTTTTAATATAAAAATCTGAGCATACCGTTTTACACGAGCAGAGTGGAGTCCCTCGCGAGCGGTGTCTCAGAGTCCGTCAAAGCCGGATGCGCACTGGCGAATCCTTGCTGCCTATGTGCCGGTTTGCTACTCATATTCAGTACATTAAAAAGGGGGATGGAAATTTTACCGTTTTGCACGAGCAGAGTGGAATCCCTCGCGAGCGGCAGCTCAGAATCCGTCAAAGTCGCGTCGGACGCGTTGTCGGACGCGGAAGTGGGGGTGGTGGGGGCGGTCGGCGAGTCGGACAGGCCACGGCGCGCGCGTCTCCGCCCGCTGCCGCTGCTCGAACCGCTGCCCGAGCCGTACGGGTGGAGCCGGCCCAGGCCTGGAGACAAAATCACTATTATTAGTACGACTAATAGTCAAGGCAAACTGGTATATAGGCAAGGACGCGTTAGACGCGGAGGTAAAGAGGGTCAGCGGTCGGCGAGTCGCTGCTTGAACCGTACGAGTGAAGCAGGCTTAGGCCTGGAGACAAAGCCTTTTTTTATGGGTCATAAGGCTCTGAGTAAGGAAAAGTCGCGTCAGACGTGTTATTGGATGCGGAGTTGAAATGGACCAGGCGATAGGCTAGCGGCAAAATTACTCTTAGCATCTGCTTTATGGGTACTGGGATAGAGCTCAGGACGATACTACGAAGTGTTTGGAATAAAATAGGATTGAAATTCCATCTGAGATCACACGAAAGTGGGCTCATGAGGGCTAAGATGGTCTGATCGGAGAACATATTGCGTCACGACGAGTTAAGTGGTTGGGGTCCTCGTGTTGCAGTGAATATTTAATATTCGATCATTTTTATAATAAATAAAATTTGTAAGCAGCATGGTATTTTCAATTAAAGTCAAAAGCAATCTGTATACCAACCAATTTTTACACCAAAATGTTAAAATATTAAGGCTGAAATAATAGAAACCAAAATTCGAGACGAAATAATGTTGAGCGGGAAGCAAGCGACAGAGGACATTATAAGGAGATAACAATAAAGTGAAAGACAAAGGCGAATCCGCAAAAAAGACGAACAATTTCCAAGTTGAAGACAATTTTCCCATACATTCATTAAGCATTTACCTGTTAGATATCGGGAGAGACAAGATCAAAAACAAATGACAAAGGAGCGGAAGCCGTATCACAAAAAATGGAAATAGAAATCAAAGGTATAATTAGGATTAATAAGGCTTCGAAAGACGACAACGACTACAATGAAGGGTCTCGAATAGATTTAAATGTAAAAGTAATAACCGTGATTGGACCAAATCGATCTAGGTATAAGTATGAAGCAATCGACATCTACACATAAGTTCTTTAGTTGCATGTTATCATTTAATCAAAAGCGACTTCCTTTGCTCAATTTGTAATACTCAACACTGAAATTATTTCAGAAATTCAAGTGCTTTCTTTCATAACATACGTATTGCGTAGAAATAAATTGTATAGAAGGTACCTATAATAAATACCTCTCGATTCCAAATTCCATTATTCAAATTCATTATAAGTACCGTTCAGCTCTCAGAAATATCTCATTACCAACTTTATGAAAGCTTATCGTTGAAGCGGGGCAACGTTCATGAAATTTCTTTAATCCCGCGACTAAAGTCTAATCGTATGAGGCCATTAAGGAAAAAGTATCAGAAAGGAATAAACCGGCCATGGACGAGAGCTCTCGAGACGGCGAACGAAACTTTTTAATTTAAGGCAAACATCCCAAGAGGCCCAACTCAAAGGACTCCAAGAAAATAAAATTAGTTTCGACTGTACCTCATTACTGGACTTCGTAATTGAGTATGCAGATTGCATGTGAAAAGTTTTTTTTTACATCCAAGAAATGATGTCAACCAGATCTTTTCTAAAACACGTTGGGAACACCGTACAAGAGGAGATTTCAAATAATTCGTCAGGACTGGGAGTTTCAAAAGAAGAACTTGAAAAATTCATACGTGTAAGGATTAAGGCAGGAGGGCCGCCATTAAAAATACATTTCTATGTGAATTATGAAGGAGCTGAAGCTGAAAGGACTGGCTTAATAAAGTTAAAATGCTAGAATTAAAATAGCAAAATAACGTGATTATGAAAGGTACTGAAATATTTACTGCACTTGGACGGTAAATTAATGTGAGTTAAAATATTTTAATTTTTGATTCGTCATTCAAAATAAACAACATTAAAAGCTTAGAGAAGGATATATCGTTAGAAAACAAAGTGAAAAAGAAAGCACAGCCTGTACTTTCTGAATCTAACGTTTTAAATTCACTTCATAAATTGAGCCCTTCTCAAAAATATTGTAGAAAGAAAAGTTCGAAACGAAATTCTTGCACCTTATCAAATAGCCACAAAACTTGTTCAATGTGATAATTAAGTACACAGAGAAAGGCGGACCCCTTCACAAAGGAGCTCCAAACAAAAAGGACAATGCGTTCGTTAGAGGAATTTTTGCTGAGGCCCGCGAAGATCCAGTTGGACATTCGGGAGGAATGCTAATTGTAAGTGGATTGCATAATGCTGAGCTCCCAGCCTCGTGATGAATAGCGCTGTTTCATCCTTTTTTACATAAAAGACTCCCACATAAAAGAGATATAACGGACATTGTGGAAAACTTTGGATAAATTTTAAAAACAGCTGAAGTCAACGTAAATATCGCCAATATTTTTAGTCTACTTGAAATTTAAGAGCCAAATGGAAAGTAAATGAACGACGTGATCGTCATATTGAAAAGCCTAAACGATTTAAAAGCATTGGAAATATTTTATATTTTCCGGCACCGTTGCGAACATGTGGATGAAATTTTCGGACTTGGGTGTTGTTTTAATAAGTGAAACTGATCGTAAAGCTTAAAAGTAAAAAGGAAATATGATAAAAACTATAAAAAGTAACGTAAATTTATTTCTACGATTTCAAGTATTACTTACTAATAAGAGTAAAAATGTTCCAAGGAAAAGAAAGTCACTTATATCACAACACAACACAGTAACTACAATCACAATTTTTAAGCTTAAAAATTCTAATTAAATGTTTAGGGAAACACACGGGTCGCTAATCACGTTCGTCCGTGAATAAATTATAAACATTAATCGTGACCTGAAACTGTATTCTAGAATCCAACAACATTACCCGTGGTGGGCGTTTGGGGACTAATACAAATAAAAATATTGCCTGTTTCCTCTTGCAACGATAACAGGCGATAATTGCGTAGCGCAGGACGTCCGTGCTGATAACCGTTGACCGGTCATTTAAATGAATTCCATATTGTACTTACTCATATCACGAAACCAAAAATAACCACTGAACCTATCAGAAAAAACATAATCCTCCCAAATCTGTTTCCACTTCTCATCCGAAATGTGATAAAGTTTGTTTGCGACTAAATAAAATTACAACAAAATTCAATTCCACAAAATAGTAAACTCATAAATATACAATTGGCAAGTTACTTGCGCAGCGAAATCACGTCTACATGAGCAAGGAGTAACCCCACCGAAAAGAATCCGCGAAAACATTCGACAAATAAACGCTAAATCCGCTTTCCGCACGTATTGTTAGCTCTTCGTTACTAGCCCCGAAAGAAACTACAATTTGAATCTCACAAAGTAGCACAAACGAACCGGCAAACCTGGAATCTCTAGGGGGATCAACCTGTCACAACTCGTCAGACGACAAAAAAAGATCACTGTAAGAGCCTCGAAATATTACGAGTGTAGAATTGGCAGGAGCAGAATTTCGCTCCATTGACTTCGAACCGTTCGATATTTGCATAGCAAGCCTTTTCTCATGTTAATTCTTTCGCTTCGGGTATTTTAGCTAAACGCACACACTCCATTCTTTCTGTATGTAAATCAATGTGAACTCCCGCAGTCCCTACATCAGATATAATATTCTAAACACGGTGCCCCGCGTTAAGGCAAACGTAGAAATTTGTCACATGAGCGATGGTTCACCTACGTGTTTCGCCGTCCAAATCCCAAATATAATCCGTCGCCGTACGAATAAAACACACCTTTATTACTTTAACGGGAGAATCTTAAATCCTGCGCGGCCGTCTTCGGGGATTTCGCGTTTCACACGGCCACGGACCAGGATTACCGAGCGAATTTATATCTTAGCAATGTAATCAAAAAGATCGCTTTCGATTGCAGTCGCGCTCCCGCAGAACAGAGTTGTAGTTACGTGGAGTGCGACTGTATGATTTTATGCCAGCAAAAGTAAAGAAGGTTGACAAATAGGTCGGGCGTGCCGATGTTCAGTTTTATTAAAATTAAACCGTTCTATCGTGACACTAATAAAAAGCGGTAGAGTATAAAATCGTTTGCACACCACCGTTTAAATTTACAGCGAGAACACGAAGGATAAGCTGAACATTTTTATTATCATCGCGGTAGTTTATTGCGTCTCGAGCTCGAGCATTAGAAATAATCTTCACTGTGGGGTGTATGAGATAAAGTATAAGGAAAAAAACGTCGAAAATGAAAACGTCTCTGGAACGTTCCGATGCTTCTTATGCCTTAATAGACAGTTTGAAATGAAAACGCGGAGTGAGCGCGAATATAGTAAAAACAAAGCGAACCATAAATCTGTCGGGCCTAAGCAAAACAGCGGAGTCGAAAGGCTCCGTCCACAGTCGTAACTCAATCTTAGCCGCGCAATTTCACCGACAATTTATTCGCCATGAACTGTAGTTGTCAAATGCTGACGTTAGCGTATCGAAGGAATAAATGATAGACATAAAAGAGAGGCCGTAGACGAGGATCCTCGGTATTGTGATCACGTAGAACAGATGCGAGACACAGTGGAGACGCAATCTTCGAGGAAAGAATTACATTTATCCAAAGGATGGGGAAATCACTAGTAATTCAATGCATGGAGGCGATGAAACACATTCAAATATAGAAAATGCTGCGAGTGCGTGTTGCTCCTACGAGATGAGTTCGCTGTAGGTGAGTGTGCTCCAAGACGTCTTCGCAGAAATGTAGAGGATAATAAAGGGAAATATGAAAGCGAAGTGTGAGAATATTCGACTCTTCAACGATTTCATGTCGATGAAAATAGTATGGAAGAGAATATGTAATTGGTAATATCACTATTTTGGACTATTCTGTTGTAAAGGTTCCCCAAATTGAAATAATAATGTATCCTCAGCATATAGATACTCGTAATGTTTCTTTAATCTGTGTAATGATTGAGAAGACAAACATAATGAACTACCCCAAATATAAGATGCAAGATCTAAAAAGTACAGTAATTGTACCTTCTACTCTCGGGTTTCAAATTTCTTCTGTACTAGCTGACCCGCTTGACGTTGTCTTGTGTAAAATTTAAAGTTTCTAACTACAACGAACGACTTTTCCATTTTCTCTCCTTTGAAAAATAAAAAAACCAAAAATCCAGTTTCAGCATTAGCTTCAAGCCAACGTTTCAAATTTCAGCTACCTCGCGCAATAATTTTGGATGTGCATTGAATTTATTTATAGACATTGTGTATTTTACAGACACATACAACCAAACATATTATGATTTCATTATTTCAAATTGATACGCTCTCACTAATCCCTATTACTTGCTAAAATTTTTCGATTTGTGAAAAGCTTCGGGGCGGTACTTAGCAACTTGTTTCAGAATAAGTAAAGATTTGCTTTAGCAGAAGTTCACAAACTGTTTGGAATATTAATCACAAATTCAATACTGGCGTATATTTTAGGCTCGTAAATACATTTCATCTCAAACATTCTCGGTAACTAAGACAGGCTTTTGCTTACTTGTTTTGCTGTGTCAGAAGAAATTATATGATGATATAATTTCTTAGAAAATTTCTTAAGTGGATAAGGGAAAGGTCGTCCAATCTTAAAGAGGATTATAGGATGTTCTGATGGTATGATGATGAGATCCAGGCGGATTGCAACTGCGTCGACCAGTTTTCTTCTATTTATTTTAAGAGAGAGCTTCGCATATGTGCTTTTATAAGACGCATACTGTTTTTTCTATAACAATCTATTTGTCATTAATTACCCACTGCAGAGTCGGGTCTCCACTCACAATGAGATGGATATGGGCCTACAATGGCCTAATGCGGATTGGTTGACTTCACATTCAACATTTTTGTGAGCATGTAGCATGCAAGTTTTCTCACAGTTGTTTTCATCACCGTTACAACACGTAGTATATAAATTGTTTGTTGGCTGGTTGAAAGTTATTGCCATCGGGTTTCGAAACCAGATCCCTTAAGCAACTATTTTTAGCCACTGGACTATCACCGCTTGTGAATGTACGGCAGCAAAAGCCGTTAGAAAGGCTCACAATGGTTTCCACTCCTATTAAAAGAATTTGAGTACTGTTTATTAATACAGCTTAGCTTTACGTTAGTTTCGGTCCCCAATTTACTATACGGTGACCACAGCCGCTAAAATTTACTACATCCAGTACAAGCAGTTGGCCTTATGACAAGATAATAACTTTGGACGTATCGGCCGGTCCCCGAGGTGCAATCGGCTCCAACACGGCGAACAGAGTGCAGCGATCAGCACCATCATTGCATCAGCCGAACTTAGATACAAAAATCCGGCATCGAATGTTTGTTTTTGATTTTTGTCTAACGAGACAATGGGGAAATGATGAGCACCGGGCCGTACCCCGCCTTTGGGACTTCACCCCAAACCCCTATCGTTCCCTTTCAATAGAAAGTTAACTTTACTGCTTAGTAGATAGAAGTTAAATTCATTTGCGACCGAACTTGATTTAAGTTGCTTCGGATTTCGGACGGCCACATATGGCGTCAAACGGTCTATACGAGTGACGGGATGCCACTCGGGGGAGTCGGATTGGCCTCTCGACGGGACAGTACTATGTCACTGTTGGGTACTGTACTACACTGGCAAGATTTAAAACGCCAGGGGCTCGGCTTTAATTGGCATTTAAAGTTTTCGGTCCAGCGAATTCATTTGCTGGTAATTAAAATTAATTTATTTGTTCAACTGCTCAGCCCGCGCTACAAAGAAATGTCAAGTTACTGATTAACAAGGTTGGAGTTAAATATAGAATTAATAGGTACAGAAGATTATTGAAATTGATATGAAATAAATCAACGGCGGTCTACATTCATAGCATAAGGGTCTAGAACTCTAGAAGGTCAAATAGAAACTATTATCTCTAGCCCACGAATTTATTCAGTACAGTGAACAAAATTTCATCCAAATTTGTTCAGCCGTGTCTGCGTGGAAGAGTAACAAAGATTCATCGTCACAAAAATTCAAATTTGATGTGAAAAAGTATAACAATATGAAAGTTTGGAAGTTTTTTTAATGTATACATTTATTTCTAAACCTTCAATCTCATACAGATTCTATGTTATATCGCTCGCATGGAAAATATTGATGCATACTAACACGGTTAATTAACATACCCGTTAATTGTGTTCTGATATGTTAATATCATAACATCGATAGATGCGGTGGATTCAGTCGAACATTGATAATGAACGCTGATATTAATAGAGCATCAGTCAACAAATTACTGGATTAGTTACAGTTAACCAAAGCTCCCTTATATACCTCTAATTGGGTACCCGACAAGCGAGCGATAATAGCCCAGTAGCTTAGAATTGTGTCTCCTAATCGAAGGGTCGGGTTCGAATCCTAGTGGCGCTTCAATGACTGAAAAAGAAGTTATGTGCGCTTTATAAAATTAAATATCACCTGCTGTTATGTTGAAAGAAAGAACGTGAGAAAGCTTGCATGCCTGAGGGTTCAAAAAAAATGTCCAAGTGAAGTCCACCAACCCGCATAAGGCCAGCGTGGTGGACGGCGGCCTACATCCCCATTGTGAGAGGAGACCCGACCCTGTAGTGGGTAATTAACGGGTGTCCCGGCACCCCATCTTGACTAATAAAAATCTAAGCAAATAAATCGCGAACTCGTTGACTAACTGAATGATTTATTAAAGTTGCTTAAGTTAGTATTGATCGTTGTATGACGCTGGCATCGTTTGGGGATCCAGCGAAATGAGGTCAACTGAATAGGATGTCCTCAAGTTTTGTTCACGTTTGTTTTCAAGAGAGTCGTGTGTGAGCGTATGCTTGAATTATGCTTTTATGGCGGCACTTCACTTGGTATTTGCGTATTTGTATTCAAATATTTGCATGATATTTGATGCAACACGATGCACACATTAACAAATAGATCGTCAACACATGGACATCCAGCCAAGAAACATATATACACATGAGTTTTACATCGAAAGGCATTATCAGGGGGCCTGCACACTTGAGAATTTTTTTCTTTTGTGACTGTCAGGCATGCAGTTTTCCTCATGATGTTTTCCTTCACCGTTACTGCAAGTGGTGTTTAATTTTATAAAGCGCGCATGTCATGTCAGTACCCATTAATGACCCCCTACAAGGTTGGGTCTCCTCTCACAATGAGAGGGATGTAGGCCTTAGTCCACCACGCTGGCCTACTGCGGGTTGGTGGACAGGTATTTATAACTTTTTTAAAGAAAGTTCCAGATTCGTGCCACTGGGATACGAACCCGGACCCCACGAGCAAGATGGTTCTTACCGACTGGGCTATCACCGCCGTAACGTTCGTTAACAACTTCAAATAAAATTCCTAGTTAACAAAACTGATTTCATCTTCACCGATACTAATCTCTAAAAGCCCACACACAGTACCAGTTAAAATAACCAAATAGTTTAAGTCTCGTAACGAGCCTCCTATGGTTTATTAACTTAACCGCGATAGGTTAACTGTAACCACATGGAACTAAGTGATCGGTTACAGGGGAGAAAGTCAACATAAATTATTTGGAGTACAATCCCCGTTTTTCAAAGACAAAGCATTTAGTGATTTTATTTATATAACGTTGTATGTTGATGATTTTCCAATTTTTTTGTGTGATTAATTAATTCGTTAACAATAGATATACATAACTGCTTTTTCTGTCTTATGGCTTCTACAAATGATAGGTAAAAGGTAACAAAAAGAAAAAAAGGATTGTGTCATTCTAGTTTGAATGGATGATCCTGAACCTATATTTTTCGATCTGCTAACTAAATCAAAATAAAAAAGAATTAAAACGTTGCATTGCGTTGTTTTACGGCTAGGGTTATTTATGCCTTTTAATCTTCTCAGTGGTTTTTGTGAAGTTATTAATATTGTTTTTGGTGTTTCTCGCATTCATTTTCGTAAAAAAAAAATTAACCGAATTGGTCTAGGCTTTCTTGAGTTTGCGCTTAACACATCTGTCGATAGTTTTTAGTTCAGGTTTTTTGAATAAAATGCTAAGTACCACCCTTACATTGAATTCGCTATTTATCCTTCGAAGTAAACATCCAAAGGTTGACAGGCAAATATCGTCTGCCATTTGCACTGCTCCCAAAATATATCTAAGTCATCAGTGCGCGTGATATATTTTTATGCATCACACTGTGCCATAGAGAAACGCCCGAGCGGGAAGAAAGAGTATCTACTGTGAATAAAATAAATCGTTCCGTGTCGTTTAGAGACCGTTCTACGAAACTTAGATGGTATCGATTCGAATAAAGATGGAACTTTAGGCGTTACTGCTATCTTCCGATCTATATGTCGGCGAGTAAATCCGGCAAAGAATTACGAGGCAATTTACTCCATAGACTCTTCCCGTAAGTACTAATGTTATTTTTACGTTCGACGGTTTAGACTCATTATGGACAATTAGTTTAAATGTTATGGTTTCGTCGATTTACGATATGGGTTCTACGCCAAGAGGCATCGTGTGAAAAGTTTAATTGAATCGATTTTGGTTTTTATTTGGCCAGTCGAATGACAGTTTTAATGCGTAGTTACAGTTACATGTGTATCTAATTAAATCTTAAGATTTTTATCATGTAATATTAAAGGTTTTAGGCGGGTTTTTGTTCTCTTTAGCACTAGGAATATCGTAAAGCTATGTCAGGCAAACACATCTCTTTTCTTCTTCTCAGGCATTACTAGGTTTGCGGCTGTATGTCGAGATTATTTTTGTATTCTGTGTTCGAGAGGAGAGTAAATAAAAAAACTCATATCCAATAGGAAGTTTTCGAAGAAACAATGTTGCCTTGACAGCCACATGCCAGCTATAACACTGGGCTTTGCATCACTTATGGTAAGTACAATAGACAACAAAAGTTGTCGCGTTCTACACCAGTCCATCCAACTGAAAGGTATAACCGATTAATTTATTAACATGACCTAGTTATCTATCGTTCAGCAAAATAAGCCCGAAACTGTTCAATAATTCAATAATTAGCTAGCCGACATTGTCGCAGCCCGTCCTAATTAAAAGCGGCCCCGACATTTGCGATACAAAATAGATCACATTTGGAAACACGTTACTGTTTCGGGGACATAAATTTGTAATGCGGCTTCGGTCCGCATCCGATGATTAATTGACCCGATCTGACCCAACAATTACTTCAATTATTTACCTCCGGTTTACTGTTACTGTGCAATTCGATAGTCCTCCTTTAATTTGAATTATGGACGTACTGTTCGCTTCTTTGTTCGAACAATTATGTTAATTTGGTTCATCAGCGTTTTATTTAATCTGCTATTGAATATCGAATGAGTTCACATGGTGTAAGCTCGGAATTTTATGTAAGTGCCGTATAACGAGGATGGTTCGTTACGGTGCGGTGCGGTGGTCTGTAAACAAACATAATTATTTCATGGACCATAATAATAACGTTTAGAATAGTTTAGATGGAGCTGAAAGCTTGGTGTTTATATTGGCAAGCTGTGAACTAAAGTCATATTTTTAAATAGTTTTGCGGATTGTGTGGATAAAATTTTTTTTTGATGTTTATAAAAAATATGGCATCTACTCGTAATACCTCCGCAATTGTCATTGTTGTATTATTTTAACAATAGTGGTTTTATTTGGAGAAGACACATCATGCTGCCTGTGATAGGCATTTGAAATTTTTAAAATAAATTTTTAAATGCCCAGTTCAAAGAGATCACAAAGAAATTACAAGTTCAATGTCCCGAAATGTATTTTAATTATTAAAAAAGAACATGAAAATGAAATAAATGATACGAAGTTAATAAGATTAGATAGAAATTAGAATTAAGTCAATAACAAAAAATATATTTAATTCTAAAACTAATAGGTTGTCATAGCGTTAACATAAAGCCATGAAAAGGCATTATCACAGAGAATAATACATTTCCGTGGGCGTAACGCAATGTCATTAATTAATCAAATTAATGAATCGAGAATTATTATAATTAGTGTCATCCAGTGATTATTATGAGCCGATGTTTTTGAATGGAGTGGGCTGAAATTGGCGCGCTATCACGGGTGTTAACGAATTGTCGAATTTGGTTCATTTTGATGCAAAAGGTTATTTACATCCAACTAATTAACAGAAAATTTGGATAAGCCAGGAATTCATTTTATTTCTAAAATTATAATCATTTCGATATTTGTTATCTGTAATAAAGAGGTACTCATTCAAACAATGATGTAAAAGTAATTAATATGCATGAAACTTTAGTAAAAGCTTGCTAATTTTGATAATAATTTTTTGGTAATTTAAATTTGACTGAGATTTTAATATACTGGTAATTATTAAATATTCTTGTGAATATGGGAGATTGACGAACTGAGTAAATTTTGACCTTAAAACGAATGCGATAAAATTTAATAAAAACGTTCTAAATACATTTTCAACGGTTTAAATACAACAAAAAATAATTATTTCGGTTATATTTATTTTCTTATTTATTAGATTTTTTTTAATGAAATATTAATTGGGTGGATCAACTTTTTCTTGTCCTGAATCAACAAAAAGTCGTTTTTTATTAACTTAATAATATTTTATCTGATGTGTGTATAAATTAATTAAAATATAATAAACTTTCAGTGTGTGATCCGTGCAGCGAACTTTTTAATGATTTTCCAGTATTTTTGAGCACTTATAGAGGATAACACTATGATTTCTGTCCTTTGGGTCACCAACGATGTAACTCTCATTTCAGCAATGAAACAACTCAATTTATACAATCAAAAGAGCTTTATTGTTTTATTAAGTGCAAAACTACACGGTGGCTCCATCAAATTAAATAACCCAAAAGTAATTATTCCAAAAAATATATCGATTGTGTCTCTTGGGTCACTTTTGTAACAAAAAATATCGAATATTCTCTCTGTAATTAATTTCCACAAAAAAAATACAATTAAACAATAATACTTTCATTTCTCTTCAGGAGAAGGATTGACATACAAAAAAACAAGTTCATTAACTATTTTAAACAAAACAAAAAAAGGGTTAAACTATCGTGAAATTAGGGGACAACACAATGACCCAGGAGACAATTATAGTGACTCAAGAGACAATAACAGTATCAAGTAGCACTACAACAATATAGAAAACACCAAAGTAATTAGCTTATTCTAAGTTTTGTTATGTGTATTTTGTTTTGTTAGTATATACATAAGTAGATTTTGTTATATGTTTATGCTCTTGATCTGGGAGGTAAACAACTACAGTATGTAGCGAGACTTGATTCCTGGACCCTCCAAAATGGTGCGCTTGAATATCTTTATGGTATTAAGTTATGCTTTTATTGTGCCTTTAAGTTACGGTTTTTCTTGATCAAAAGTTTTGTATAAAGCCTTCATTTTATCCAGCAGAAATCTCTTCTGAACTTTTGTGCCGCGTTTAGTTTTCGTTTCTTTTTGGCCGTAGTCCTGTATATATCGTCTCGCAACAATAAAGTTGTAATTTTATTTTTTATGTCCGTCACATCCTTTCCTAGTTTTACAGTGGTTCTTACTTTCCTTTAAGTTCCAGGGGTTTTTTAATCAAATCTTGATTTTTTTGATTTATCAGCATTCAGAAAAATGTTTTTCGCAAAGTTTTTTCTTTTATCTTTTTGATGTTCTTGTATTTTCTTTTATAGCATAGTCTGTCGTATTTATCATTTTTGTCCAAGTCTGTCTCATTTACAACTTTTTTCTGAGAGCTTCTATAGAACCGTGTCTTATATTTTTCATATCTTTTCTTTAATATCATATTTTCTTTCTTGAGTTTTTAAATTTTCTCTGTACAACTTTGAACGATCTTTTCTCACTTTTTCCTTCCTTTTTCTTGCTTTTTGAAATATTAGGGGAATGTATCATATTTCGTGAATTAGATGTAGTGGAACCATTTGTTTCATTGTTTTCTTCTGTTACCGGAGGAAGCACATCATTATTAGGGATGGAAAACTAGGAGGCGTTATTTCAAATAAACGGTTGAGGTTTTCCTTACGGAGTTTCCATATAACTCTTGTATCTTTCCGTCGGACTCAAATCTTTTACTAGTCTTTTTTTCTTATGGTAATTCTCTCTTTTCTTTTTCTTGTACTCTTCATACTTTTCGGGACTTTTTTTTTAACTTTTCTTTATACCTATCTTCTTTGTTTTTCAGCCGCAGTTAAAGGCATTTTCTCTACAACAAAAAAAAGGATCTGATGAAGTGACTATCTTGTGTAATTCTTATCATACCAAAATTAACATAATTTTAAAATATTATCAAATATAATAGTCGAGTTAGATATTATGCTGGTCAATAGCAATGACTTTAAAAAAATATGTAATTAACTTAAATTATTTCATTATTAATTTACAAAATTACAGTCTAAAGTCTTCTGGGTCACCAAATATTTCTCTTGGGTCACCGTCTTAGTGACTCATGGGACCGGTAAGCCAGGAGACAAATATTAGAAAAACGTCATTATTTGCAAATGATTACGAAAAAAATGTAACAAAAGTACTACCAATGGAAAATCAGACTTAATAACGATGTCATATTGTAAAAATTCTCAAATATTTTTATGGAACTTACCGTAATTTCGTGGTGAGGAAGCGGAACCACATTAAACACACGCATGCCGTCTCCGAGCGGCGGGCGAGATAGCCGAGCCAATTCAAGGAGAAAACGACGCGAGCCTTGATCGCGTGATTTAAAGACAAGTTTCCTATTGGTTAAGCGGCTAATAGCACTATCTCGATTTCATTTACAGATTTCAAATATGGTCAGCCAGCGGAAAACGATATTTGGATATAATTAGGGACAGATTTATAATTACCTGTAGAAACAAAACTTAAACAAATAACACTTTTTCTTTCACGTATTTGAGAAAATTGAACATTATTATTGAATACCCGTCATTCACAATTATATGGTTTTTGGGGATTTTTTACGAAACAGTGCAAAATTCGATGCTGCCTAGCTTTGGGGACAGGTTGAATTTGTATGGAGGCCAAATTTTGTCCCCTGGCAAACCAATAATTTTTCAATAAATTATAAAAATACGTAATATTTCTCTTCAAAACTTTATTACTTATTCATCTGATATAATATAAGACGTAATATTATTAAGTAAATAATTATTTTTCTGCTATATAACGTGGTTGATCTGTCAGGGACAACCTATGACAAAGAAAAGTTGATTCACCCAATTTCATAAAATTATCGAAGTATTTTATTTTTCAGGATATAAAATTATAATTGGTAAAGTTATACATTATAACAGTTGCATAAAATGAAAATGTTCATTTTGAAATGAAAATAATGCTGTTGTTTTTGTTTACTTACATTTTAGTGAGATTTTATTTCGCTGGGTCAAATCTGACCCAAAGCACGGTAACGTCAGTAATATTAAAGATCTTATGAAGGTTAAGTATCTACATCCTAAATAATAGATAATTGTGTAAATTATATAAATAAACAGTAGAAGTGAAAATTCTGTAACACAAAACAAACGCAATATAAACATCAATACAACATGGATGTATAGATACAGTAACAGTAGGCATGTATTGCAAATAAACGGCAAAATTCTTATAACACATTACACAAAACGACCACTCTTCCCAGTATTAAACAAGCGTCGCTAAAATGAAAACAAATACACATTCGATTCAATTCCACTAAAACTGTGTCAATACAGTCCCGGGAATAAATTCCGGGGTAAAAATAAGAGATCGCGCTAAAGTGCCACTTTTGCCGCCTACACGCCGCATCGTGCCGGAGAGAGATCTCTCTTAGAGACGACAGAAAAGTGAGTTGGAGAGTGACAGAAAAATCGATTAAAAAAAATCGATTTAGAAGAAATAGAATTTTTTGGTAACAATCGCATTAAAAAAAAAATAACAGGATATTTCTTTAATATGTCAAGATCAATAAAATAATTATTGCCTTCAGTAATGATTGACATTTAGGCGCTAGAGTGCCTAAAAATAAGAAAATTCGATCAGGAAAAAATCGATGGATAAAATATCGATTTTAATAATAATCAAGAAAGTTAACAAAAATAAAACCTTATAAACCTTAGCCTTTACTTGAATAGTTTAAAATCAATTATTTAGTTATATTACACAAGAAAAAAAAGAAGCAGAAAATCGATTATCAATCGATTCTATTTATAAAAATCGAATATAGGGAAAAAATCGAACAATGTAAAATCGATGTGTTCACATCCCTACCACATCCCACCCATCTTCGGCTCTATCTAGAGTGGCTCACATCGATCCTGTACTTTTATTTCCACTATCAGTTTTATCGTGCCACCAACGCTGCCGATCTCCGTTATGATATTGACACTTAAGGGTATCGTCGTATGGGATGAATCCATGATTTTATGGTGGTCCACGTCAGTTATCGCGTTTTATGGGGATGTATAGGACGGAAACATTCGAAATCACTTTCTTTTAGGTCGTAATTTTCAATTTTTTTCAAGAATTTTGTCGGTTGATCGTTCGCCGTTAAAGTCCTTTGAATGTCTGTATTTCGTTTCAGTGTGGCCTTGATCTTGACTGACATAACCGACCGACGACCGATAAACACGACAATATTTAATTACAGGGCTTTCGTCAGCATGTTTCGTCGCATGTCAGTGTTCGACGCCGTCGAAATACGCACTGACTGGCATGCGACAAATTGTACGAAATGACCTCGTCGTACGAGCAACTTGTCCGTACGACATGGCAATTAGGACACCGGGTACTATGCACTTCACATAGGTATACGTATGTGCAAGTAGCGCATATAGCTTTGTGGGTACTGTAGACCGCATTGGGTTTACCAGATTAAGCAACATCGCATGCAGCCAGTAAGTACACGAATACAGAGACCACTAGCGGCAAATATGCGAGTACTTTGAACATATACATACCTACAATACTTTGAACAATATGCTTTGTCCAATACCCAAACTGAAAATTGGAACAGCGTGGTGGCGAATGCTATTGGCTGTCCCACCAATCAGAGACTTAGAAATTAGAATTAGGATTTTTTTGAGGTTGGTTGTGGGCGTCCTTAGACTGCAGTGACCACTAAATATCAGAAAGGATATGAACAGAACTTATGCCTACACATCGAATCAACTCTCATACATAAGTCCATCAGCAGTTTACGTCAGAACCAATAACAGCTTCTGCCATACAACACCAATGACATTCGATTCTCCATTACCATTATGAAAATACCCAGATATTCAAAAGTCCGGTTTTCAATGCAGCTGTCAAAAATGTGAATACTAGGTGCATATAACAATGTTCCATTTCGGAAATGAATGGACGACGGTAACGAATATAGACGTTTGGCTGTAAATAAAGCATGGCCGTGGGTTCCACTGTTAAGTGGTTCGACTGTAAGTGGCCAGCGATTAGCTATGTTTTTTGTTTATCATTTGTTCGTTCTTCGAACAATGCGCTCGAATCATTACCGCTTAAGTGCTAAAGGGGCTTAGTTTAATCTCATTCGTTTAGCTATTTTAAGATCAAATTTTATTTTAAGGTTTCGACAGTATACTCTGAGAATGATATGAAGATAACTCATAAGGGCTCCCCATACTTGTTGATTGAAGTTTAATCCAAAATGTTACCAGTCAATAAGGTTAACAGCTGTGTAACAACGTGTTGCGGTTGGAAAGTACCTTCTCATACATATGTAATATGTATGCTTTAGCGACAAAACAATAATCGTTAACTCATGCGTTATATCGTAACAGATAAAAATAACAGATATTTAGAAGGAACAGTTCACAGTGACTGCCACGTCAAATTATCTCTTCCACAAGAACAGACTGACCACGCATCGCATCACATCTCCTCGCTGCTCGCTTACAGTCTAACACCTACCATTACATCTATTGTGAGAGTCATGGATGTAAACATATGGTCGTCTATTTTCGTGAAGAAATGGAGACATAAAGATAAGTTTACAGCACTCGCCTCCTTTGCATGCGCCGGTATATTGTTTAGTGCGACAAAAGTTTTTTACTGTGCTTTTATGTGTTCGATGCACTCTCGATCAGTATTTATGGGCGGCGTATATTTTACCAGCTGAAAATGCTTCGTTTTATATTCAACGTTACTTAACTGGTAATAAATGTATCTTTGTTATTACACCCCAGAGTCCGCTGTCTCTCTGTCGACCGATAAAAATATACGCGCGGCTTTATTGGTTTGTTAATTTTTTAATCATCGTAAACTCTTCATTGTGTGGATTTTTAAGGGCGTCATATCGTGTGTTTAGTGACTGAATACGAAATTAATTGACATGAAAAATAATATATAAAGATTTTATATTTTTCGCATATAAGGCAATTTGTTATAAATCGTAATTTGACGTATTAGTGGCAGGTTTAAGGTTTTTTTTCTTCCCGTTGGCAGCACATAAGTTTCTCCAGACCATTGGAATACGGACTAGAGCATACTCGTATAAAGCGAATGGAGATTGCGTTTCGACTTCCTATCGAATGCCTTCTGATAACCTTGGTTTTTAAGTCACAGTCGCAGAAAATATGACGTAACAGTGGGTTAAAAATAATGCCTTTACTGGTATTTAAGCTCATTTCTTGGACAAGTAGCAAAGATAAAATAACAGGAAAAAGCAAAAGAAAAACATCTCTAAACTCGGTCGCAAGCATCCTTTCCTATTAACCATGCCATATCGTACAACACGCCAACAAAGCGAGTACTTATCAAAATGCCACAGCAAATGTGATATAACAGTGCTCTTCCGCGGCTAACAGCCGACTGGGGAGCTATATCATCGTCCGCACTCCGAATACCCGCGTTCTTATTTCGAACGCGTGTTCTTATTTCGAACGCGTTCTTATTTCGAATGCCCGTTCGAAATTACGTGCAGCCATCTTTATTGTCACGATGACGGATTTAGATTGCTCGTTTGATTGATGCGTTGGCTCTTTACTGCATGATTGCTATCACATGTCCTTTATAGTTGCTAGCTTCAAACGTAAGTGAGTTTGATGGGTAACATTTGTTGGTGTCGTTCGATTTTAATTTTGGATTGCTTTTTAGGATTACGGCTTTAATGGGAAAGATTGGACGCGACAAAGACGGAGGTGGAATTTTACTTTTCATTCTTATTTAAAAAACCTTTTATTTTACTATATTTGGAATCGTCTCAAACGAGTTAGTTTCGAATTCCAGATGATGATTTTGGTTTTTGAACTCTACACTGAGCCGTGAGTCACATGTGACTCATTCACTTATAAACTATTTTGTCTACTTACTAGACAGGAAGTGTTAAATATATTCAAGGCTTAATTTCATAAAATACACCCACTGAATAATTTGTCAAAACCTGGAACAATGTACAGAGTCGTCGTACTGGCATAACAAGATAAATAATCTTGTCCGCCGTAGAAAAAAGAAAACAAAGAAAAAAAAGCAAACAATTAAAACTTAAAACAAAAACGCGACAATAAAACGGCTGCTGCAGTAAAACAGTTATTCAATTGACGGGGCGTTAATCAAAAACAAAATACGAGTAGGAGCGCAATCGGAAACTGAACGAAATGCAATTGTAGTACGAATTATTTAATCGCCTCTCTTGAATAGAGTTGTCGCTATCGTTATGAGACTTAAAGTATGCGTATTATAAATTAGCCCAGACGAATGATTGTTTATTGAATAATTCCTTTATTTTCAACTCGCTGTGCCGAGACTTCTTCCGCGTGGAATTGAACTATGTTTACACTATACCATAGTTCTAAAATAAACTAGCCTACGCTACTGTTTTTGTAACACCAGCTATCTGCCAGTGAAAGTCTCGTCAAAATCGGACCACACGTTCTAGAGATTAGCCGGAACAAACAGACAGACAAAAATTGTAAAAAATGTTATTTTGGTATATGTACCGTGTTACCACTATAAAATGTATGAAGCATGCACCAAAACGCACCGGAAAAACGCAAACGTCGCCTTTGTAGAACAAGGGGTGGATGCAACTTTGTTACAACGACCTGGATAAAATATTTTCCAATACCGAGGGTTATTGGTCAAAAATGACTACCGAACAAGATTATCTTTTCCGCACCACGCTGCAATGTGAAAGGAACTTAAAAGAAACGCCACAAAGTCGATTTTCGCGTGACACGTGTCAGCTCCTTCATTTGCCAAGGCTTGCCCGCCGTTCCTGTTATATGTAGGTTAGTCGACCCGACGACGTTATTTAAGGGCACGTTATAACAAAAGCTGGTTTTAAATTAAAATTCTTCAAATTTAAGATCTGTAGGTACGTGACATTAAGGTGCTTATTGGATTTCTTTAATATTAAAAGAATTGAGTTTGTGACTTTTCAGTACCTACTATTATGATTTGAAGCTTGTTTGTGGAAAATTTTCAACTACAGGGCCCTGATTCACTAAGTTACACAAAAGATTTCTTGTCGAAATCGTGTGACATTAAACTGTACGTCATTTCATGAACACGGCACAACAAGGAATCTTAAATGTCTATTCTATAAGGCACACAACAGATTGTGACGTTATTTGACTTTTAAGCCTTTTTTGACTTTTTATCACGGGTAAGACACGACATTGCCGCAATACGAGTGTGAAAAGATACAGAATCAGGCCCCAGGTCCAAGATTCTATTCCTAGCATAGCAAAGAGATTGATGACGTGTGTGTCGTCTGAATTCTTTGTATGCATACCCTAATCGCGTGCGCCTATGACATTATTGAGACAAAACAAAACGCACGATGTTGTTGATGTTCTTATTTCAAACTTTGTGTCGACACCGGGCAGGAGACCAGCTTATTGGTCAGTTTCTTTCCCCTCCCCCACCCCGCACACTATTATCCACCTTTAAGTGTCGATAAGGGGATACGCAAGTGACGCGTGTTTTAATTTGCGTGTTTCCTTCTCTTATATCGGTATTAAAAACAATATTATCGAACCAGTGGATATTTCTGTCTATATATAACAAAGGAACGTCGTATTCTGACATAATACCTCGATGTGTCACCGTATAAATGGCTCAGAAGAATAAATGTCCTCTCTCGCCGCTTCCGGAAAGTTTTATATCTTTACAAAACACACTATTGGTTATCTTGTATCCTGAGTCGAACTCCAAAACAACTATAAACCTTTCCTAAATTGTTTTTTTAGTACGCGTTTCTAAGTTATGTGGAAAATTTATCATCAGATTATCAGTATGTAATAGCGATTTCTCTGGTAGATATTGTTGCTTTTTGGTGGACTGTAAGGGTAACTATGCATTAGCTTAATGCATAAGTTTCATCATCATGCATCAACAAATATGAACAGTTTACAAAAATCTTTTCCAGTCCATTTAAAGTTAAGAAGTGCCTATATCCGAGTTTATATTTAAATTTTTTTTTTATAAAATTCACGATTTTGACGAGTTAAAAACAACAAAGCTTTTCCGTGTACACTTTTTTCATGTTTTAAATCGAGATAATTTTTTTTAAATAAGTTTTCAATAAAAAGTTAATGACAGATCTTAATTCACGTACATGTGGGTAAATAAAACCTCAAATATAATACGTGCCTACACAAGAATAATTTAAAAACCTTAACATTATTATTACAACAAAAAAAAACATAAAATTAAGAGCCATACTTAAAATCAAAGACAATATCCGATAACCCCTTCAACAATAAAGCTCATCCAAGCGTAATCTGATCTCCTTTGCAACAGTAACTGCGTCCAAAGGGACTCCTTCAGGCGACAGGATTACCAAGTTTTTCCATCTAAAACTTCAACTATAAATCGTGAGTCTACTCAACTATCCCTCGACGGCCTCTTATTGACAATTTATGGCAGATTTGCATATCTAAGGACTAAATTACTGAGTAACTTCGGATGATGGCTTCGGGAGTGAGGGACGTGTTCATTGATGGCAAGTTAGGAGGAATATTGATTCGGATCTGTACTAGCTACCTGCCACTTGGTACATTTTGTCTGCCTTCTTCGGTATGTTGCTTCGGCTCGTGCCTTGTTGGTGGTACACGTTGTCTGCCTTCTTGGGTTGGGAATAAAACCTTAGATGCAAATGATAAACATGACAAAAAAACTGCGATTGTTATATGAAACAGGTGCGATTGACATTATTTTATGTCAGTTTTTATCCGCGAAGACATAAGAATTCATAAGCCCAGAGACAGACAGGAGACACAGACAGGAGAGACAGAGATTATACAAATTTATTAATCTACGTCAAAAAGTCTGTGTGTATTTTATTAATAAAATTAATTTCTATCCGTTGCGTGATTCACGTGTGCGTGTCAAAAACATTCATATCTACAAACTTACGCATAATATTGAAAGTAAGCCTATAGAAGCTAATTGATACGAGTTTATTTCATTCAATTTCTTAGCCAATTTCACTTCTTTAGGGTTTAAATTTGGCTAAATCCGTTCTTATCTAATACGTTGTTTTCCTGTCCATACGCTACTTACTATCTTTCTACCTTTTACATAAAAGGCACTTTTAGAACTATGTCGTACTACCTATTGTTAGTGATTTCGTGATGAGTCTCCTTTCCCTTTTATATAGATTTGAGATAACCTTATATGCGATGCACATGTAGGATCGAATCGATAATATAATTAGGCAACCAAATAAGGCCCTAATTGTTCCAAACCGCAGACGGGGCTTTCTACCGCAGTGTCCACAAATCTAACGCAATAGATGCGAACCGACACTAATTACACTATTTACCTTTTGTCTAATGATGGGAGGAAAAATAGAAACAGTCTGGCAGTACACCGATGCAATCGTCGCTAATTCATATTATGTCTCATTACTGGGATACGCATATAGCGGTGATAGCCCAGTGGCTTAGAATTCGACCTCGAATCGAGGGGTTCGGGTTCGAACCCCAGTGGCACGCACCAATGACTTTGTAAAAAAGTTATGTGCGCTTTATAAAATTAAATATCACCTTACGGTGAAGGAAAACATCGTGAGGAAACCTGCATGCCTGAGAGTTCACAAAAAAAAAATGTTCTCAAAGGCATGCGAAGTCCACCAACCCGCAGTAGGCCAGCGTGGTGGACGGCGGCCTACATCCCTCTCATTACGAGAAGGAGACCCGATCCTGTAGTGGGTCATTAATGGGTAATGGGTTACTGGATACGCAATGGTTTATATACGCAACAGGGACAGTTCTATTGTACTCGTATACTTCACGACAATTCAATTAACTCGATATAGTAGTGGCAATTCGACTACAATTTATTGAAATTTGAATTTTGACACGTAACAGAATGTACGTACCTATACGTCATCTTTGTTATGTGTGCATGTCAATGTAGGTACTTTACGATCATAAGTATCTAATGTATAGGCGTGTTTTTGCTGAATTTCATGTATTTCTTATGCATTTTATTTGCAATAATATTAGATTGCATGCATTCGTTTTCATATAAATTGTGCCGAATTTCATAGTGTTCCGTTCGCGTAGTGCTGTAAAGTGTATCCATAATTTTCGCTTCACTTATTAATGTAAATAAGGTAATTACTGAAACAACCCAAAAACACGACAGATAACACCCAGCCAAAGTAAAGGCGACCTAAAAATAAATTATATCTAAAATTTTTTGTGCCCTTGTTTGATATCCTGACACTCCATCGTTTCATATAAAAACCTCTGTACCCTTAGTCTGAGTTTTAGCGATACAGAAACGAAACGTTTGTGGGTTTCGTTTCGGATAGATTCTATACGTAATTCATACATAGCTTACTACACAGGAGTCCACAGTGTAATAACAAATAGAGGTACCTAAAAGATTTTTTGAGAAGTTTAAAAATCAAATTTTTGTATGGAGTGAAAGATATGAATACTTATCGTTAGACATTATAATACTAACAAATATTTAATACCTACGGGATACTATTAGTACGAAATTTTACAGTGCATTACGGCCAATCCACGGTTATTATGTTTCATTAATATTATTAAACATTGAAAGAGTGTTAATTAAAAATAAAGCAATTTCTGTGATGATTTCTCTAATGCTTTATTAATTTTTTTAACTCTTCTAAAAATCTTTTTCCTCTGTTGGTTATTACACTGTGCATTTTCGTCGTAAGCTGTGTATGTGTGCGTTTCGTTTCGGAACTGCTAAAACTCAGACTATGGGTACCGTTTTCACATACTCGTATCATACATTTTAGTAAGACTGGTTAGGATTGGTCAATGGAGAGCATGAAATTGCTCAAAACCGCAGACAGTAGGTACCGGGCCCCTGTCCACAAATGTAACGTGATAGAAACTCATATAAACTATTGCATAATGTTTTCTCAGGCAATGGATATATGGCCATGGACCAACCACCTAATAATCCACGTTTATTAAAAAAATAAATATAAAAACTTTAAAATCTTAGCCACACATCAGTGTCGTAGGTGTTGTAGGTGTCATGGACGCACACTAAACAAGAACACACACACCAGAACAGAAATAATAACTCAAATTTAAAAACCTCTACTGGGAATTGAACCCTGCAACCTCTTTGCAACGGTGTCTTAAGCACTGCGCTACAGGTCATATTTTATCTGAAAAATAATGGACAGATAAAAAAACGTTACTTTTATAGAAAAACATCTGCGCACGGATCTTTACTGCTCTAAACTTAAAACCGTTTCACTCAAAGTCACCAGCTTTTAGATCATAATCCGCATATAACACGACAGTAACAGCTTACCGTAATTACAAACATAACATTCACACAATTTCCAGCCTTAAAGACATTTAATAGTAAATGCTATTTTTCCGTAGAAAATGTTCCGTCGATTGGTCGACGGATAAGGTCGACAATTGCTCAAAACCGCAGACGGCAGCAGCGTCCGACCACAGTCCGCAATGTAACACGATAGACGACTCGTCTCAACTCGATAATATAAAATCGATATCGCGAAGGATACCGTTCTTGATGGAATTAAAAAGTCACTTACAGAAATAAAACTGTACTTGCATAAAATTACACAATTTTTTGCACAATTTGTGTATGATAGTAAATGCTAGGAGCGTCACCAGTTTGGGTGTCAGGGTTATTTGATTGAAACTGATTTGCAGTTCTAGTTTTGTCGCTGGAGATGACCCAAGACACATAGTAAGGGTGAAGCCTTTACTTATTGTTCAATCAAACTCTGCATTGACGGCGACCCTTGAATAAAACTCAAACTAACAGATAAAATCGCAACGCGTAACAGTCGCGCGACTATATTTCTTTCCTGCTGATTAGATATGGAAAATAATATTTCTCGGTGAAATAATACCCTGATTTATTCGCACGGGTCTGATAACGGGGAGAGATGGGCCCTTTAATGGCCGGAGCGGGCCGAAATTGGCCGAAATTGTCCGAAATGGGCCGAAATGTTCGTCCTAAACTCGCATTTTTACATATTATTTTACCGGCCGCGTTAAATTATGGCGGATTTTTCGTGGGAGTTATGAGGAGCATATTTCGCGAAGGTGCGTTGGGAGCAATCCTCGGTTCGAGAGGCGCGGCAGGAATAATTATATTGTGCTATATATCACCTGGGCCTGCCTTTTGCTTTAATGTGATGGTACTGTATGGCATCTGAAATATATTTTGCTGACGGAACGATTCTTTATGGATAGACAAAAGTGGCGTCGAGGGAAATCCTATGTCCAGCAGTGGACTTCGAACAGTAGAAAAGAAGGTAGGAATATTTTTCATACAATCCACCATTTTTTACGTTAACAATTAATTAATGACATTATTTTAAAGATTTTGTATAAAATTCTGAAGAACAACTGCATCAGTTGGATGCTTCGTAAATACTGTTTTCAAGAATTTCTATAAAATTCTAAAGAAAAATTGCATTAGTTACATGGTTCATAAATACTGTCATTTCTCCGTTAACAGCAGAATAAAACTTGTTCCTGATACCAGGCGACTTGTTGTCAACTAGGGCTTCGTGACGGCACGAAGGCACCAGGAGTGGAATTAGCGCGCATTAGGGCTAGTACGGGCTCACCTCATTCGCTTTACAACAGTTTTACAAGTATTATTATACCACCAACGTGGAGCTAGTAGTCAATGCCTGGAGTATATCGCAAGCCGTCAAAATATTCCCCCTATAAAACCCTTTGTTCTGACTGACTGACTGACGGATCAACGTACAGCCTAAATCAGTGATGGTGTAGATCTGAAACGTAGAGGGTGTGTTCATTGCATGACGTAGGCATCCGATAAGAAATCCGAAATTCTACCCCTAAGGGGGTGAAAATGGGGGCAAAGTTTGTATGGCACAACGTGATTCCTTGGTCCAATCTGCTTCAAACTTACACTAAACAATATACTATGCATTGAGTCAATATGTACAAATGGCAACCTCCCTTTAAGGCCATTTTAGGTCTTATGTCTAAGTTTTGGATGTCTTACTGGACAGCAGTAATGCACACAGAAAGGCATATGGATGGTTTAAAGAATGTAACACCGACTGGATCCTGCATCCCCATCAGTTTGGAGTGGAGCAATATGATTATACTGCAAGTCGTCTACTGTTAAAGGGGAGAACAACATGTCTAAAACTAGGGCGTAAATGTACTCAATCATTCAAATTTGTAAGCTATTTTTTTTTAATGAACTGGGAAAATAGTGTAGAAAACGTTTACGAATATGGTAAAAAAAAGTTTTTGCGACATTCACTAACTAACTCCTTCAGGGATGGGGTCGATTTCAGTCCATGCGGACATTGGGTCGTCACATGGCTTGAGGATCAGGAATTCGAGAAATTTTGAGCATTTAAAATGAATATTTGTCGGGCCAGTAGTTCTAAATACTGAGGGGTTCTACGACCATGCTTAAATATAATTTACAATTTATAATAATATTGTTCAAAATCTACTAAAGAAGCTACATCATGCTTCTTTTTCCCAAAGCGAATCTCACAAAAGCATTGCGTAGGTATTCCGTGTTCCAGTGCTTTTGTGTTTGAAGCAATATTACAGGGTGCTCTACTATTTAGAGTCAGATACGAAGCAGTGGTACAGGGTGTTCAAATTTTACTTCAATACCTTCACGCGTCAGATCATCTCCTGCCGTGGAGCGTTAGAGCAGCTGAAATTAAAAAATACAAAATTTCAATGAAAACAGAACCCTAATTTTTACACAAATAAGAAACAAAATCATAAATAATAATAATTAAAGCTATCGCACAGATTGTAAATTTTAAAGATTTTGTAAGTGTGAATAATGAAGAATTGAATTTATAGAATCCCTTATCCGTACTGTTGAATTGTAGGTGAATAAAACATTTTCAAGCCAGAATACCCGGTAACTCCGTAGTTCAACTCGCATTCACGAATCCGCACCCCAATGACAACTACCAAAAAGTAGCGATATTCGGAATCCCATCCATACGTCGAATACGAAATCGGATCCGTTCCATTCGTCGAAACAAATGCGAAATCGGCTCCTGCAATCCAATGCACCAGAGCGAGATGGGAATAGGGAAAGTCTGGGTGGGAAAGAGAGAGATGCAATGCGGACAGCGTTGGACGCCAATGGAATTGCAAATGTGGCGCGAGGCAGCTTACTTTTCTTCAGTTAAAGATACGTACGAGTATGTCAGTGGAAAAAGTTCCCGTTCCGTGTGAGCTTTTAAGACTATCTTGGAGCCTGTTTTGAAGACCAATTTCAATATTGCCTTCGAATAGTAGATGAATTTTAAAGCATACGTCTGTTGAGTGCCTACGTTTTAGCTTAAGATTGATTTTCAGCTGTAATAAAATGGAATGGAGGAATTTAATCCTTTTCACATTTTATCAATCGGCCCGTAAACCAGTTCGATTGTAGCCCATTAATGACTCACTACAGGATCGGATCTCTTCTCACAATGAGCCTTCTCATCAAAGTACTCAAAGATGGACTAAGGCCTACTCGTACATACTTATGTAGGCCTTAGTCCATCATACGGCCTAATGAGGTAAACTTCACATGCCTTATAGTTCTTTTGTGTTTCTCAGACATGCAGGTTTCCTCACGATGTCTTCCTTCATCGTAACAACAGTGATAAATAATGTTATAAAGCGCAAACTAGTCTGCATATTCTTAAAATAGGTACTAAACAACAAATGCCTGTAATATAAATTGGAAGACACTAAAAAAAGGAAAGAATAGTCCCAAAATATTCTATCAGAAGAATACTTGCTTAACAGGCACTACAATTAAAAATAGCGAACAGGACAGCTCTTGTGAACAATCGACTTCGCATTAATAAGATTGTAGTGTTCAAGATTTTGTGAACGCTGGAAAAAAGCACTGCTCTTGACATGTCAGTGTTCTGTCTTTAGAAGTCAATAACAGTCCTTTGGTCTTAGACCGATTTTTTCCTACTAAGTGCACCTTTAATTTCTGCTAAAATTCTGTCCAGGACTGAAATAATCCTGGACAGTATTTTTAATCTTGACTTGGTAATTGGCAATCTTAGCACTACTTTTTATTGCTTTTAAAATAATAAATGATATTTATTTTATTAAAGCAATTTTAAACTCCTTAAAAATTTAATACTGAAAATTTTGTCTCAGCATTCAATGACATTTTTTAAAACTTTATAATTTAGTGTCAGAAAAGACACGCTAAGATTGTTTACCAAATAGGACAAGCGTAAAAAACGGACGATACGTCACTTCATCACGTTCCAGAACTTTCCACGTGGACCTCTGTCTGATCAGGGATTCATTGCTTTCCTAAAAGCTTAATTGTAATGCCTTTTGTGCCTATAATTACCTGGCTGGAGTCGCAAGTGGGGACAAAGAGGCGTAATGTCCGCGCGAATTAAGAATTCTTTTGACAAGAAGGACGCTACGCCGAAAATGTTTGCGCACCGCGCGCTTTGCAGGCGCGTGTACTCGTGTAGTGGGACCGTGGCTGTGTGGTGCTTATTTGCGTTGGCAATGGCTGCTTGCCTTCGAATTCAGAGGGTTTATGTATGTGGTTATGTGTGAGCGGTGATAGCCCAGTAGCTGAGAATTCAACCTCGAATCGAGGGGTCCGGGCTCGAATTCCAATGACTTTATAAAAAAGTTATGTGCGCTTTATCAAATTAAATATCACCTGCTGTTAATAAAATTAATAATTATTCTTTGATTTATAATTCTTCAATTTAAGGAAAGGGTTAAGGGTTCTTTAATTTAGGTATCTCTATAATATCATCAAGTAAGTTCCTTTTATGTTGGTGTCTATTGCTTCTAAACAAGAATAACTAATTGCCTACTCTTTCTCAATAGGTATTATTTGTCTACTTATCACAACTCTTTCAAAACAGTCCTTTCCATCAAATACCTGCCAATTACCGATGTTACTACCGTGAAACCATTTCTATTCAAGTTTATAAAGTTCGTATACCAGTAACTCGATTAATTGCTCCAATCTTCGTAGCTGAAGAGCGGAAGAAAAACCTTCGCTGAAGTTTAAAAGGGTCCATTTGCATATTGATATCATTCAATGTAGCCTTAGGGATTTTTGGATTCCATCAACCGGAAAGCTTGATGGGAATAATTATGGAAAAAAATTGAGTTATAAAATTGTAGTCACGATTCTTTGGATTTCTTACCCTTAAGGAAGCCACGTGCGAAAGGTCTTTTAGTTTGATATAGTCTTCGCAAATCATATAAAAAATAAAAATTAAAAAGTTACAGTCCAACACGGATTTACAGAAATGTAATTTTATTCATGAGTCAAAAAGCTCCATTGAATTTAACAGACAATGCCGAGAACCCGTCAGTCATTAGTATGTCATAATTATTGTAATGTCAGTCTGCCTTGACATCTTCCCATACTAATATGAATATGTGTAATGAGGCAATGGTTAATACATTAAAACAGAAAAGCAATGAAAATGCAATAACGCTTGAAAGTCAACAATTTCAACTTAACAAACGCATTTTATCGCCTAACTTAAGAACTTAAACAATTGTAATCCTCTCAGAACCCAAACAAAAGACATCAGGGCATAAAATTTTAATTCAGTGTAAAGTTTACAAGAAAATCCTAGATCTCGGACGAGAGCCGTCTGAATCGATTGGCGAAGTACCAAGACTATACGTGAGAGTGTCTGAGGATCAGGGGTTCGATTTGATAGCTTTGAATTTAAATTTTCGCTTTTCTATTTGTTTTGGAACGTGATGTATTGGTTCGAACTTCGAACTAATCATTTTCAGGATCCGACTTGTGATTTATGTAGATCGTCAGTGGACCATCATCGCATGCGTGACTATAACCTATTAATGACCAACTGGAAGATGATCATGAGAATGATGTAGGCCTTAGTCCACCACGCTGGTTTATTGTAAGTTGGCATGACTTCACATGCCTTGAAGAACATTATGGAAGCTTGTCTAACGCTGTTTTCTTTCATCGCTACCTGCAAGTGTCACTCTTGAATTTTAACGCACATAACAGTCAATGGTGTACGCCAATAAGACTCGAACATGGACCTCCCGATTGAGAGGTCAAACGCTTAGCCACTGGGCTATTCTCGCTACCATCACGTGCATCTTAAACCCATACTTTAAAACACTCTGCTCTGCTTCAGTTACTCGTGAAAATACTTTTAAATGGTACTTACTTATATAACTATAACCGCAGTCATCCCGATGTTGTTGCGACTCACCTGTAAAGAAAAAAAACAGTTTGGTAAATCAATGAAATAATTATTTAGTTCAGTGGGTGCTACATGGGATTAACAGGTATCACAAAAACTGTCATTCTATAAAATATCCTTCTCGACTTCTCAAACCCTAGGCCGTTCTTAGTTTGGGCGAATTTAACGCGTGCGTATACGTACGTACACGTACGAACAATCCCGACCTTAGAAATACTACGGGAGCGCTCAAGCAGCGCGCGAGTCAATCGTACGAGTACGTGCTCGCTAGCCATATTCTTTATAACATTCAAAATATTTACATGTCTTAAGCATTACGTAAACGTCAAATTGGACTTTCCATTCATGGAGCCGTCACGACTCGCGCCACAGGGAGAGCGAAGTCGAAAAATTTTCATTCATAACGACGACGATCAAAAAGTCGTGACACGACACGACTATAAAAACGCAAAATACGTTAGCGTCGGCCATTATGAGAAAATGTAAGCGACTTCAAACATGTGCGACAGTTCATTTCGTCTTACAACGTCGGTGCGCCTTCCGTAAAATTAACTTTCACTCTATTCCTATTAACATAAAGTCCAAATTCAAGTTAGAACTAGTCGAGCAACTTCAAATTTAAACTTGTTCGAATGACGTTGCCGTGAGAACATATGTCACGCGGATCAACTCAAAAATGAGTCTTGTTGTGAGGACTTAAGGTGCATAATCCGATGTTCGTCAACGCTCTTGTAATCGTCACGGAGCGTATCGAGCGCCATCGTCACGCGGCATTAGATTCAAATCTCGAACTCTTTAAAACGGAATAATGGCATCTTCCGCGTTGAAGGGCCACACTTAAAATTTAACACATTCCAAATTAGACCTTGCTGCCTTACGATAAGGTTGACGCTGCCTAACAGAACGCGCAGTGATGTTATTTGATATTCGGTGGATAAAACCTAAAGTGCGGTTACAGAATAAACAATGGTCCTCTAATTTGATTCCATCAATATGTGCGCCTACTGGAATTGAATAAAAGCATTGAAGGTTTATTTATAATTCTGACTGATGCATCAAAGTTAGGAAGGAGGTAGGTTCAGCTCGGTAGTTATGGTTTTGAAGTTCGACTTATCGAATCTATCGGATTTTTTCACTTTTTCTTTAGCTGTCAAGGATCTAGTTCTATATCTAGGTGTCTCCCGAGGCGTATCACTGAGTCCGGTGTTCAGTTTTTATGTCGGAAATATAAATGTTTACATCAGTCGTCTCAGGCAACTGATTCTGCATCCACTGTGTTGACATTAAAATACAGTTGTGGTTTGTTGAACGTGCAAATCTTCAAAACCTTTAGTCAGATTTAAAACAATAATTATCACGATTTATTAGTAGGTTTGTAATTTATTTCTCTATCACAAAATCCGCAGCTCTGCAATTCTAAATATATTAATTGCAATGTAGGAGTTTATTTTTAATCAAGAAAAGCCTAGTTTTAACGGTAAAAATTTCCCAGAATCATGAAAGCGAATCTCGCCAACCGCTAGTTAAATAACACAATGTCGACATACTAACGAAAAAGCTTAACGTATTTTGTTACACAAAGCAAGCACAAAGTAATCCTATAGAAAAATCGTAAAAGTTGACACGACACCTACTAGCCCAAGCGTTAAATAGCGCAAATTCTCTTTGGGCATAATGACGTAATTCTATACTTTAAGGGCCGGTAGGAATTTAATTTTGGCCCTTTATAATTTTGACGGTGAAAGCGGTGATAGCCGAGCGCCTTAGAATTCGACCTCTTCACCGAGGGGTCTGGGTTCGAATCCCAGTGGTTATGTGCACTTTGTAAAATCAACTATCACCCGTTGCTACGGTGAAGGAAAACATCGTGAGGATACCTGCATGCCTGAGAGTTCACAAAAAAAAGGTTCTCAAAGGCATGTGAAGTCCACCAACCCGCAATAGCCCAGCGTGGTGGATGGCTACATCTCTCTCATTGTGAGAGGAGACCCGCCCCGCCCGCCAGTGGGTCATTAATGGGTTACTGACAAATGAGCTAACAGGAATTTAATTTTGGCCCTTTATATTTTTGACCACGCTGCGAAATGAGGGGAGGTTTAGGCTCTTTCAGAGGGGACGGCCGAACGCGTGACACTGACGCGTGTCAAGGTCAGAGATTTTATCGGATGGGGCGTTAAGTGTGTAAGTTATTGTTATTTATATATTTTTTGGAGTTTACTCCTAAAGAATCGATTTTCATATAAGGCACCCGGTATGAGAAAAATATGGAGAGTAAAACCTATTCATCAAATGGATGGTAACGTTTTTGGTGCGCATCATTCCTCGCGCAGCTGTCACTTTTAACCTGTCACTTTCACTGCCACACCTAAAATTAAATCAAAAGTTTTGATACTTCTAACCAACTAAGAGATTTGTAGATCTCCTTAAAGTTTAGTAACACTCTTATGGTGTTGCTAGGTTCCTCTTGTCCATAGGTGATGGTGGCCATTTACCATTAGGTGACACGTATGCTCGTTTGCTGGTTACACACATAAAAATAAACGATCGGTCTCAAAGCTATATTGGTAACTAGCCTAAACCAGAGCTTCTCAATCTGATCGGTCCATGTATGCCTATTAGACTTTTTTTATAAGACGTTGACTTTTTTATAAGACGTATATGTATATACGTTTTACTCTCGCACTTTGACTAGATACGCAACTTTATTTACACAAAAGACCAATAGATACTGCTCTTTTGTATTTCTCTAAAAAAATAACATTATCTATTAAAAAAATTAACATGCATGGCACCCACTTGAATGAATGTGATGGCTGATGGGTGGGCTTGTTCTTTGTTGCAAATCTCTATTTAATTTGTTGTTGCTAATCTCTATGTTATTGAGTAAATTTGACTCTTCAAATTTACTCAATTTTAATTCCAACTCATATTCAGCTTAACACACGAAGAAGTCAGCTAAGCTGCCGCCATTACGTCAATTTTATCATGTATCCCCGTATGAGTCAGTATGAGTCAACCGTACCCCAGTGGCACACAAACTACACTTTGAGAATCCCTGGCCTAGAACATTGCGGCCGTCAACACGTACGTATAAAAGCAGGGACCACCTAAAAACCGTAAAGAGGTCAAGTGACGGTCCTTTATAATCTGTCTTGGGACGTTTGGACTCCACATCTAAGTTATAAGTATGAAGATTGGACTTCGACAAAGATGGCACAAAGGAGAAAATAAGAGCCGAAAGGTATATCACGGGTAGGCAGTGTTAAGCTGTGTATAGCTAGTATATTTTTACGCGAATAAATTATATACAATATAAAAATCCGACCACCCAATATTACCAACATCCTGTCTTTTGATTCAAATTTCGTTACTTCAAAGCCCACATTTCGCACCGATGACGCACTCAGGATGCTCACTTGTCTCATTATGCAAATATTTTGAAGAAAAAAAAAACGCATGGGAACGTCAAACAAAGGCATCACTAGGTAGAATACCATCGTGATAGGGGCCTATTGAATACCGAAGTGGTTGATTGAACAGCTAACGACTTGTCAGACAATGGGCGATGAACTATAAGCGGCAAGTTATACATTTATTTATACTCTGAATAGTCCATTCATCTTTTGAAGTCAATTTCTGGACATAAGTCTGTATAGATCTCTTCCATCTTCGGAATACAACGACCTTCTTCTGCCTTCATGTTATCAGTTCACTAGGACCAAGTTTAATCGCCATTCAAGGACATTTCTTCCTCATAAGATTTCGAGTTCTTACGTGCCAGTTAACTCTTAAGTATATCAATGAGGAAAACAAATAAACACAGCGATCAAATTATATATCGCAACATTAAATACGGGCGATAAAATTGGTAATTTACGTTAAAAACTTCCTCAAAACAGGGCACTTCTTTCTACTTCTTTTCTGTTCGTGCTTCTAAAATCAACGGTTGCCCGACTACATCCGCGCGCATTTAAATTACGTAAAAAATTCATGGAAATGATTTGTTGTTTCAGGATAAAAGTATCTTATTACGTATTCGCAAGTTTTACCATTTGAGGGAAACTTCCCTGATTATTTATACGGAAAATTTGACAAGATCTTCATTTAAAAACGGGGGCAGATAAATATTGAAATGAAAAAAGAATAAAGCTCAACTGACCAGAAAAATCTGATCAGAACACACACAACGTCAAAATTATTTACTCTATTGCAAAAAGAAAACATTACTTCACATTAAAGTGTAATGTAGTATAAAACGTGTAAAGGGTGTAAAATGAAGTTTATGTTTATGTCTCCGATAAACCCAAACATTCCTTCCAATTACTATGCCTGTATTCCTTAACCTTAATAACCATAACAAGATATCACTGATATCAGTGAGTTGTTGGCTTAAAAGAATAGATATTTTCAACTCCTCGCAATATCTTCGCTTGATCGCTTTTAATTAAACGTGGAACTTGTGCCTTTTAACTTAAATCTTATACTAAAAATAATTTCCTCGTAAAGTTGATTAAAATGCACCCCTTCAAGTACTCCTTGCCATCTTAATCACTTCGAGGCATGCGAGCCGTGAACGTATGAGTAACATGTGATTCAGATTTTGTATTTTGTTTAAAATAAGAATTCATAACTTCAATTGGGGCAAGCCTAATCCAGAAATAAGAAATAAAAGAAGAACAGGCCGCCCTCCTACCAGGTGGACTGACGACCTGAAGAAGAGAGCGGGAAACCGTTGGATTTCGAGGGTCAAGGAATAGGTGGAGTGGCGTCGATTAGGGGAGGCCCATGTCCAGCAGTGGACTACCAAGGGCTGAAAGGAAGGAAGGATCTATCGATCTACAAGTAGATTGGATGTAGAGTCATTATAATTCGCTTAAGGAAAAGCCAACCACCGTTCTCATAATATGCCGCGAAGAAATTATTCGAGTGTTTTTGAAACGATTTTGATAACATTTGTGACGCCGTGTTTACGTCACCATTTTCACTGCGCTATTTATTATTTCATTAGTTTAATGCAACTTGCCTACCACAAATAGCCTAGTACCCTGTGCATTAATACGTCAAACATCAGTCATTAGTACATATGTCATGTCTGTCTGACATCTTTCCATACTAATAACAGCTCAAGACGATTACTATACGGTGAACTACTAAACAGCGTAAATTCATGCTCGAAGCACAGTAGCCGTTGTAAAGTAAAAAAGCATAAGTCATTTTTTATTATTACTTCATCAATAAATGAAAGGCTCACTGGCTGTATGTCGCTCTGTCCTTCGCCTGTCAGGCCACAGAGCAAAACAATAACAACGATAACATTGTGGCGGGCTGTCAGTTACGGTGAGAGGTCTATATTTGAACGCTGAACTCAAATTTCAGTAGAATACTAGTCTGCAATTTTCGAAGAGGTTATACGTGAGAATTAGAATAGAATGATGGGGTCAAATATGATTACTTAAAGAAAAATTGTGTTTCGTCTAGATGTGGTTTCATACTGGACTATATTATATATTTATCGTAGCTATAGATTGCCAAATAGTCCGAATTCGACAATAATACATTGAAATTTGAATTTTTACGTCATGTCTGTCTATTTGTGCATGTTAAAGTATTCAAACTTATGGTGTGCGTGACGTGTTTTTTTGATGATTTCATGTATCTCTTATAAGTTAATTATGAGATTTCAATGAGCTTTTTTCAGACGTAAAAGTTGTTTTTCAGTTACATATTCTCCAGTCGGAGAAACAAGACGAGAGGTGACGCATCGCACTGTTAGTCTGAGTCTACGCCTTGTGCTTTTTGGCCGACATAACCGACCAAGCAACGAACACGACAAAAAACACAGGTCTCTGTATAGAGATTTCCTAATTGAACAATGAACATGCTACAAAATGTATGTAATGCCGTTGTCGTACGACCAATTTTTGCGTGTCATAGCAATAACGACAAGGTGACCCGTCGCACCAATTATTTCACCAACAAAAAAAAGGATTAATCAAAACAATCTTAATTTAACGGGTCCTTCTATTCTGATATCGACTGTTTAACTCTCTGGTGCTAAGTGTTCACACTCGAACGGTTTTCGAGAAGTTACTCAGTTGCCATGGCAACTACAAAACGATATTGGATCTCGCTTAATTTTGCCCGATAATTGAGAGGGTTTCAATTGAATTCTTTCATCGAATTAGTCCTTTATGTTCAGTCAAAGATTAACGATGAACGAGTAATAAGGGATCATTACTTCAAGGATAATGGCTGGGTGGCAAAATTATCAGTATTTTTTGCTGTCTTAGAATTTTTAGCGCACTTGTAATTTTTCATTTGTTTAATAGTATTTTTTTGATGTCGTAATAGAAAACGCGTTAAGGCCATTTGATGTCAGTCTATCTAAGATTGTAAGGAGTGTAAATGTGGCAGGTACTACACTTCTGGTTATGTGTTGTTTGCATATTTGTTTGAAATATTGGTATAATATTTGAATATAATATTTCCCTTCACTACAACAGCAGATAGGTGAAATTTAATATTAAATGCCGTACATAACTTTTAAGAAAGTCATCGGCATTCGAACCCGGGTCGCTCAAGTTAGAGGCTGAATTCTAAGCCACTGAACTATCGCTACTTCATATAAATGTTTTCTATATAAATATACCTATAACGTTTCAGATATATCTGTGACGCAGACTCTCACTCCGGATTCAAAGTCAGTACATCCGTTCAGTCTCGACGTCTAATGACTGAGAGGTCTCGGTTCAAACAAAAATGTACCAACTACAGAATAAAAGTTTTCGTGATTTAAAATTTAAGGTTTAAGAAGACAGGAAATAGCGAAAAACGGGGTTGGGCGGTTCGAGTGCACCCGTCGCGAAGAATTTTTAACGATACCTATAATTCATTTTGAAAATTTCTGGTAAATTTATTAAAGGATTTCATTAAAGGAACTAAAATGTCATTAATGACTCAAATTTTATCATGTAGCATTAGGATGTTTTATTCACTAGTAGGTACGTATATTTATTAGCTAGAAATAAAAATTACTCGGCAAAATAAAACAAATAAACTTGTAAGTTATAAAAAAACACAACAAACTGACAAAACTCATTGTTGCTAGCTAGAAAATTGTAATCAAAACAAAAACTAAGACCTCAAAATGGAACCTTCATTTGCTTAAAACAAAAAAACATGAAAAATCATCTTGCATAGAAGTTTCTAAACGTGCAAGAGCGACGTCGGCACATCCGATGTGAATTCCCGTCGTCTAATTAGCTATCTATAGGGTTACCATAATAAGGCAGCTTTAAACCGGGACAGGAGCCAGGGCTAGGTCAAAAAAAAACGAAACTAAAAAAATTTCATGAAAAAAAAAACGCAGACTGAATCAGACTCAAGGGCCAAGAAAAAAAACGTTAAAAAATACTGTTAAATTAAAAATATATTTTCAAACTGTTGTTATGAGCAGGGACAGTAAAGCTTATACGGCATACTCTAGCATGCAGCTCCGGTCATCCGACCAAATTACAAAAAAGTATTTTCACGTGACAATGACAACTCGTAACAAAGATTATCAATATTAATTTTGTGTAGAATATTTGTCATTTTTTATGTATTGCGTTTACAAATTACCAAACCTTAGTCAAACCGGGAACCGGGGAGCAACATGTGAAAACGGGGAAATCCCGGTCAGACCGGGACGTATGGAAAGCCTAGCTATCTAAGGGAGGACAGCAGTGTCACTTCACGAAGTCTTTCGCCGCACCCTTAAGTCCATGACCATTAGACCGAATATCGCTTATCACACGCGCCATCTAGATATGCAGCTTCTTTATGAAAAGGCTTTTCCAAACATTTCATTGAAAGACGAGCGAGTCTGGTGCGACGATGTGATAGACATACAGTAAGCGACATTATATACTTTTGAATTATTTTTTTCAATAATCCTTATTTAAAAAGGTCAAAAGTGAACAATCACAATTTTTATATGAGGTATGGTTTTATACTCACCCGTATTATAAAGTAGGATTACCTTTTTTTAACTTTTTTTCGTAATCTGAACTATAATAGGCAAAAATGAAGACACATTAGAATTCTAAAAAAAGTCCTTGTTTCCAGAATAAACAATGAAATGACAAAAAGTTACTAAAAAACAGACTTCAAAACAACACGTAAAAGTTATGAAATAACATTTCTTCTGTTTTTTGAGGTCCTCCCATTAAGCTTATCAAGATGTTTGTAAATTTATTATTTCAATTTTTTTTTGATTCTAACAGAGTTACCAAGATCGCAGTTAAACAAAATAAAAAGCCTAATAAACCAATTATTTCCATAGAGTATCCTCCTACCTACGTATTCTTTTGTTACAAAACATGCTGAAAAGCAAAATAAAATTGAAAAATAAATCAAAACATGCGATGACGTCAGTACATCCGACGTGAATTCCCGTCGTCTAATTAGCTATCAAAGGGTATGAAAAGGCCCTTATAACAGGTTCATTGGGCGTCTGTGAATACGTCTCGAGGGCCAAAGTAAACAATAGACACATTCTATATTACTGACTCGGCTTAAATTTTTATATGATCGAACGAGGTATGATCGAACGACTATAAAATGGATTTGTTGCGGTACATTTTGAAGACAGTGAGTATTTTCGACTGGCCTATCGATCTCGAGTGCTTAGAAATCCCAATTGCTACCCTGCTGCGAAAGATGTGGTTTTTTATGGGTATACAAATGGAACGTAAAGCACCATTTTTTACAGATTCTTTAACGGTACAAGCGACCCGCCTTGCGTGTCCAAAACAAGGTACATATACATGGCAGCATCGCTAAGGCGTCCACGAAAACTGACAAGGCGCTCAACGTTAATCTATTCCTGAACTATAAAAACAATTTTATTATTTATTTAAGTTATAAAAAACTACTCAATGGTGAAGACGGATTTCTTGCTTTGATTGACTTTTGTGGCGTGTCACGCACGGACGCTTGGTTATTTCGTTTTGTTTTACTATCCGAGGGATTTTGTTTACTCTATTCTGAATATCTGACACGGCCGACTGCACTCATCCAAATAAATCAGTTTCATACTACTGTAAAAGAAGAAAAAAAACAAACACTTTAATTATTTTAATCTTCCTCACATTCTTTTCATATTTTTCTTACCTCTTTGGAGTTACACGAACATTTCAAAATTAAAATGAGCGAAATCGGTCCAGCCGTTCTCGAATTTTGCGAGACTAACAAATAGAGATTTATTTTATTATACATAGATAGATATAGGTATGTATAGAAGATAGTAAAAAGGCGACAATAATGAAAACCGTAATGAAAATTCAACCCAACATGTGTAGTCCAAGTCTAATATATTTTTACAGATTACCGATATTACTTTTTGTCGCTCACTTCGCATCTCAATTTACTCCAAATCCCATGACATTCACCATTGTATCGTACGTTATACAAAGGCAGTAACGATAATACCTGTGTTATTGACTCTAACTAGTGATTGTTCTACAACGGTGTGTCTGGGCGGAGTGGGGGTGTCATCGCCACGGTTGCCTTCACAAAAATAACGAAGTACTCCATTTGGGACAATATCACCCTTGCTAAGGTTAAGGTATGTGTTGGATGAAAGGATAGGTAATAGAATTTTTATGAGCGATGTAACCGTGCAAATTCAAATTCAAATTCAAAAGTTTTTATTCATTATTAGGTACAATTAGTGCACACTTACTGAACGTACATTTAACATTATGCAAACATCCGCTTTGATCGCCTTTCGGTATAGTGTGCTGTCCCTTTGTTTACGCTTGTTCGTGCAATTTCAAAACTGTGCGGTTCCCGCCGTGTTTTAACGGGTGTCTTGAACCTAATAATGACCCACTATTAGGGTCGGGTCTCCTCTCATAATGAGAAGGATGTAGGCCTTAGTCTAACACGCGGGCTTATACGAGTCGGTAAACTTCACATGCCTTGAGAACGTTATGAAGGCATGCAGGTTTCCTCATGATGTTTTCGTTCACCGTTACAGCAGGTGATTATAATTTTATAAAGCGCTCATAACTTTTAAGGGTCATTGGTAGCACGCACCAACTGGGATTCGAAAAAATAAGAGGCCGAATTATAAACCACTGGACTTTTACCGCTTTTTAACAGTACTAGGTAACAGTGACAGTAAGCAGTAAACAAGTATCAAAAAATCCTTCGCTTTGATATTTTTGGTATTATCGCTTATCGCTCAATCGCTCACGGGGTGACTCGAAAAGGGTGGAGTGGTTTTATTGTGCCGCCGCTTTTGGGAGTTCAAGTTTGCAGAAGAACAGTGTCTTTTGATGATGGTGCCGTAATGTGTATACGTACGTGTACGTATATACGTACGTGTACGTATACATGAGACCAGACTGTCGTTCCTGATGTTGTCGCGTAGTAGAGTGGAATGAAAAACGTTTCCTTCCACAATATTAGTGTACTTACAGTTCTGCAAACCTTATAGATTGAAAATGTGGAATTAAAAATGTAGTAATTGTGAATACAAAGCCTCAAAAAGGAAAGGTGCATTATAGCGTCTCTCATGCAGTCGTCGCTATCACCAGACACACAGGCTCTTGTACTTACTACTCGGATGTCAGTGAGGACGCCATCGCAACCTTCATAAAACAGGCCATAGAGGCGAACACAGCTGCAATTGAGGAATACAACCTGGCTACTGCTATCAGCCACAGAGACTACCAAGTCATAGCAGAAACCCTAAAAGAATGCCCGGGACGATCCAAGGAGACACCGGGCCAAAATTGACAAAGAATTTTTTCTGGAGCAATATATTATAGGAAATGCAGACAAATAACTTGATGCAAAAAAAGGCACGGACCTAGAGTCTGTGGACAACAAATGAAGATTATAAAAAAAATGTGGAATTAATTAAGGAATGGAAATGGAATCTAGTAGTTCTATATTTTTTTACATTAACTCGGTAAAATAATACAGAGAAGCGTCCACCATGCTGCCTGAATGTGGACGTTAAACATAACTAGTAGTTAGTACGTCACATGTCAATTTGATATCAAATACTAATAATTTGCCTGTGGGGCGATCAAATAATGTAGATTGTAGAATGTACATTGTATAACCTATAATGTAATAATATGTGTGTATGACGTTCATTAAGTGTGCACAAGTAGTGAATAAAAACTTTTTAGGTCGAGTTTGAATTTAATTCAGAGGGCCCATAACCGGATAGAGTTTGCGCACTTCTCGCAGGAGTCTATGTGCCTACAACCGTAACACGTCTCTCTCTAACATATTATAACCTGAGCCGAACAAGAATTTCGCGGAAAATCTTGGGACTAACTGCAAAGTAACTGAAGATTTATTAGCGGTATAAAAGTTACAGTTTCGCTTTATGCTCGTCGTAACGTACAGGTCCAGGGGTAGTTTGTTCGCGGGTAGTTTTCAAATTACATTGATTTAGTGCGGGCCGAGTTGGTTGTTGGTCGTTTAGAACCATTTGTATGAGGAATCGCTGCACTGTGGCCACTTAGGGACTTCACGGTTGCCATAGAAAAAGGAAGGAAATAGAACGGCAATAATAACATGTTTGTTTCAAATACACTTTGAGTTTCTATCACATTCTGACCTCAATGCGACTCGAAATTACGAGTTAAAAAAATCGATTTTTCATGATATCTGAAGCCTACGGCATTACTGTCCCCATTCTCAAAATGAATGAATGCTCGATTATATTCAACATAATATTTCCGTAGTATTATCATGTATATGTATAATGTTAGTATCATTACTAACATTAATCGTAAGTTCGTAACTAACATTTTAGTAAAACTTAAAATTTCATTTTTTATAAACCAAAACATACCCGTCATATTCGCTTTACTGCACAAACTCTTACATCTTTAAACTTGATCATAATTTAAAAAAAATCACACAATAAAACGAACGCAACCAAAAACAATCAAAAAGTCAATATCGATAAATCAACGATCGATAAAGTTGCAGTGCACTGTACGTCACGTCGTAATTTCTTTTGGATTAGAGCAATAAAACGTTTATGGGTCGTAAATAAATACGTACGAGTACGTACATCGCTAGTGGCTGGTGTACGTATCGCCCGCACTCCATACTCGTAAATCGAATACGCCACTTGATTAAAGAATGATCTCGGCGAAAGTGGAGGTAAATTTAAAAACTATTACAAAAAAGAATGATTAAAAACACACATATTTGGGAAAAAAACAATGATCAAAAACACACATAGTTGGACACAAAGACAGAGAGATACGCGACACTTTATATCACCACTTTTCAGGGGTTAAAAACACTTTTCAGGGGTTAAAAACACTTTTAATTTTTTATTGTAATCGGGATAACTGTAGTCCAATGGTTATTATGTGGTCATTGCAACCCATAGACACTTGCATCTAATCTAACCTAAACAGGAAGGAAATCCCATTTGAGGTCATGTATAAGGCTCAAATAAATCATACCTTCCCATCAGAAACACAAGACATGAAGAACATTCTGATTTACGATGGGTTAAGAGGGTGGCGGTTTAGACCTCCACGTGTGGGTAACAGTTTTTAACGAATTAACTCAACGATTTTTTGGATTATTCCGCAACCTATGATGATTTAAAATAATGAATTCTTGGTATGTTAAAGCCAGTTATTATTTAATTGCAGTCCATCTAATATATACTCATTTGCTGTTCCACTGCGAAGGTAAACAAGCGTTGCTCGTACAGCAAATATAGTCTAGACATTAACTTCATTAGTTAACGCGTCGACACGGTACAATTTCCGAGCAAATACAATTTAATGACAAAAGCAAATGTACACCTGGATTCGACGCGCCGATCAGTTTGGCTGAACCGACGAACATTCGCGCAATCCTTTAAGCAAATTGTTCGCAGCGACGAGCAAACACCAAACAAGCCTTGTAATCCTGTGACAAAGTCGACGTGATTTGGAATTTTTTTCCTAAAATTTATACCACCTTTTACTCCTTTAAGCCGCGCTGGAATAGGATTTTGAGTTTCAGATATGACCTAATATTTTTCGACTGTTACTATTGTGACCATTTACACCCCTCTAATTATGAGAGGACACTCGATTTAGCAGTGGGTCACTAATGGGTCTCAGACCATTGCCTATTTAGTCATTGAACATAAAATAGTATGAAAAGTTTCTCATCGTATCCGAAGAACGAAGGTCAACGACATAGCTCTCAAAGTTTGCAAAGTAAAGTGGCAATGGGCTGGCCACATCATTCGCAGGAATGATAACCGATGAGGAAGAAAGGGCCTCGAATGGCGACCACGACCACGACTACGCGAACTGATGACCTGAAGAAGACGGCGTTCCGTTGGATTCAAAGGGCCCAGGACCGGGTGGAGAAGCGTCGATTAGGGGAAGCCCAGGTCCAGCAGTGGACTATGAAGGGATGAAAGGAAGGAAGGGAGTTTGTTAATCATATCTTCTGCATAGCTTGGCGAGGTAACGTTGCCAGAGTAACAAATTTCAGGCGACTTGCGTCTTCTAAAGCGCAACTTCAACACCAGATTGTTTCCAGAAGTAACCGATAAATTTACTTCATTAGCGCAGCGCTAGCGAATTCAAAAGCAATTTATTGTCAAAGCAAACGAGGGATTCGTCGCACTCGATCAATTTGCCCGAATTTGGTTGAACTGACGAAAATTCGTCGGAAACCCTTTAGCAAATTGAACGGGGCCTGTTCGTCAAGCGACGAGCAAACACGCACAGTGCACATAATACACAAACAGAGGCGCTTGTACTTGTAATCCCTTAGTACACGAGGGTACCTTTGCGATGCGATGATTGAACAGCACTTGGAAAATTTAAGTAAATATTATGCAGATTAATTAAATGTGCTTTGGAATTGATTAACTTTTGATTTTGCTCACCTAACTCCAAACAGTTTTTGGGATATCAGGTTGAAATGGGGTAGTTTTAGTATTTTTCGCTATTTTATGTGGAATTTTTCGCCATCTCATCCATTTCGCCATCCACGCACACTTGAACAATTCCTCCTGTATAGCCTGCAACGCGAGATGAATTGTAAATGTTATTTCGAATTAAGATGACTTATTTAGAGAAATTACAAAATGTAGAAAACATGAAAATTTTCATTGATTTGCACCGATTCAATTTTCACCGTGAATTTTTCGATAAATAAATACTGTTAAAGTACCAAACACATCATAATACTAGTAATTTTCAGGACACAATAAAACAAAATCTCTTATGCACAATATTCGCTGTTCTATTAGTAGCTCGCAACAATTACTATTCGTATAACAATATGATACGAATTCACCGCTAACAGTAGCCATTACGAACATTTCATAACCGTCGTGACGAGATAAGCGCAAATACATGCACTCGGAACAATAAAGGACACCCGCCGCGGGCCAGCGACAGAGTTTATCTACAAAATCTTCGAAACACCGATAGCAATAGCCCCGGGCTACGAATATTATTAAGTGCGTGCTACGACGCGCTACGCCGTAGGCTGCTACGAACTTGCTACTCAATAATGTCTGAACTGTTTCCAATTGAGTAGTCGGGACTGACGGTTCGTGTTCGTTGTTATTGATGGTTGTGTTCGCGATATGGATGTTTCAGTTCTTGGAAGTTGGAAGTTGCCGAGGACTGGAGTTTTTTGTTATTTATTTATTTATTTATTTATTTATTTATTAAACCATGCTCGCAGTGCTTACAGCATAGCCAAGGCGCACTTCGAGCCATACATAATTATATAATAATACTTATAATAATACAATATCTCATATAGTTATACATATATCAGTTTAAATTCGAGACAAGGTACATATGCAGGTTTTTAAGAAACCTGATATGTTCATATTGAATATATCAACTTCTGGATTCTGAGCAATCAAGGCGTTGAGTAAGGCAATGGCCTGGGCCGTGGGTGCGTGGCGGGCGGTCTGCGAGCGCGCCGGCGGGGCCGCCAGCAGTGCGCGCGCGCGCCGCCGTCGACCCAGCTCCGGAACAACGAGCGAACAACGCTCTAGAGCAGAGGGATTGTCTACTTTGTTGTTCAGAAGTAGATAGTAGTGCAGTAGTATTGTACACTTGCGCCTTAACTCAAGTGTATCAATGCCAACCATACCGAATATGAAAAGGGATGGGTAAAGATATGGGTAATACCCGTACATTTTCTTGTACAGATATCTTGCAAATTTTTTTTGCACCTTCTCGAGCATTAGTGTGTACTTGTGTTCGTGAGGGTGCCAAGCGATCGAATTATATTCTAATTTACTCCTCACGTACGCATAATACAGCGTTAAGATGGTGTTTTGATCGTTGAATCGTGCGTCCTGCCTCATAACAAAGCCGAGAGACTTATAGGCTCGGCCGCATAGTTCTGCGATATATGGATTGAATGTAAGTCCAGTATCCAGAGTCAGTCCCAAGTCACGGATTTGTGACACGTGAAATGGGTGAACGGGAGCGGGTAAAGGTGATGCATTTGCATTTGGAAATATTAAACTCAAGTTGGTTCCGTTCACTCCATCCCACGACCCTGTCAATATCGCGCTGTAGCGCCTCGCAATCTGCCGCGCTGTCTACTCCCAGAAACAGCTTCAGATCGTCGGCGAACATGAGGCACTTAGCCGTCCGGACCTCGTTCGGCAAATCATTGATCATTATAAGAAACTGTGTTGGTCCCAACGTACTGCCCTGACTCACCCCCGAGCAAGTAGTGTAGACATCTGATCTGTAGTTATGCAATTGAACGTACTGTACCCGATTAAGAAAATAGTCAGCAAAAAAATTTAATTTTGTTATGTTCATAATATAATATATACAAATATTTAAATATCTTTATATAACAGCATTTTTTAAATACATAGTAAACTACATCAGAATTAAAAAAGGCTGAGATTGTGAGAGAATACACTGATCGGAACAACAGCTTCAGTAAACGTTGTAAAAGTGTTTCATTTTAAACCGAAATGACCGCTAAGCTCTCAAATATTTTTGCTCCCCACATGATATACAACTATAAAGTAATTATTTAGCTTAAATGTACCTATGTTAAACGTAGGCACGTTTCAATCACGTTAATTAATTGAGAAAACCATTACAACAGAAATGAGACAGTTTTTCAAAGAAAACTAAGAAGCGGCACGAAAGTAATTACATTAATTTTGCTTTGAAAAAGAATGAGAATTTGTGTAACATTCGCTTTTGTGAGGCTTCTCTCGCAATCGTCCCACCGCTATCAGATTAGCTACAAGCGAGAAGATTTGCTCTACATATCTCTTGATCGCTTACCGTCATTCGATTTTGATAGAGCAGGGGATTTACAAAAATATTCCCCATCCCTAATCCTAAGTGAATTCAGGATAATGATGTTGCATGTTGGAATCATGTGTATGGCATTCTTGTGGCATCCTGCTGTCAATTCATTTTCGTATCCCTTTGTTATTTGTGCTCTATCTAGGCCTTATACTAATTCAAGAGTCAAAAGATTTTATTAATTACAAGACTGTGCCCGCGTGGATTTTAGAACTTGAGCTCCAAAAATAGGTTTATCGGTGTTTAAAGTTAATGCGTAAAAAGTGTAAACTAATGTTGATTTTATTTTTCTGCAATTAACACAATAATTATGTCACTATTTTCTTTAGAAATAAGGGCTTTAAAATCATAATGACATTTACAAAAGGCTTGCCTTCAGAGCAGGGTATTGTTTTAAGTTTTTCTGTGTTTAATACACCCCCGTGGTCATAATTCGTGTGAGGGTAGCAAAGGGTAAGTAAGGGTGGGAGGGTAAGTTATTTATAAACCAATTAAAACTGCTGGCAATGGATGATAACGACGGGTCGATCTTTCGACTTTTGTTTCTGTGATGTTTTATGGGTTCGGCTTATTACATTTATTTATGAGAATACTAATGGACAAAATCGTTTGAATTATTCAGCTAATGGTGTAGGTTATTCTATAAATTTTATTGTATTTGTCAGTAACCCATTAATGACCCACTACAGGGTCGGGTCTCCTCTCACAATGAGAGGGATGTAGGCCGCCGTCCACCACGCACCACTAGTAGTGGTCCACTACTGCGGGTTGGTAGACTTCACATGCCTTTGAGAACATTTTTTTTGTGAACTCTCAGGCATGCGGGTTTCCTCACGATGTTTTCCTTCACCGTAACAGCAGGTGATATTTAATTTTATAAATCGCACATAACTTTTTTACAAAGTCATTGGTGCGTGCCACTGGGATTCGAACCCGGACCCCTCAATTCGAGGTCGAATTCTAAGCCACTGGGCTGTCACCGCTTGTGTATTTATTAAATACTTTATTCTATCACTTATTCTACTCTTATTGTATTTATTAAATACTTTATTCTACCACTTATACAATGGCATACAATGGACATATAATGGCATTCTCTACCAGTTCTGTACTTTTCTTTTAATCAAAATGGTCTGTTAAATCTTAAAATCAACCCATATTCTTGCAAATAAACGTTAGTATCTTTGAAGTGTAGTAATTAAATGAATCGATTCTTGAAATCTTCATGAGCATTTAGAACAGTATTTAATGTAATGGACGTAAAAATCAAAAGATTCATGAGTTGTATACTTTCGTTTTACTATTTCAGATTCCCCTAACACTACGTACATTCAAGTAGTTAATCGCCCAAAGACTTAAAGTAATACCTACTCACGCCATTTTCAAAACAAGTCCTAAACATGTTTGACAGATTGCAAGCCGCCCGAACGTGTAACGGATTTTCACGATAAAATGTTTCATATAAGGCTAACAAATGGTAGTCGGACTTCAGGGCCCGATTTAGCAAAACGACCGTCCATAGACTGTAGATCGTAGAATTGGCATGCAGATGGGCTTTTTTGTGATATTTTTAATATGGCAGATCCTTGAATGGTTGGCTTATGGTGACGCCCGTGAGGGTTCCTAGATGATAGCCTAAAGCGAAAATGTTTGTTTATTGTACACATATTGTATAAGTACAAATGAACGTATTGTCAGTAACCCATTAATGACCCACTACAGGGTCGGGTCTCCTCTCACAACGAGAGGGATGTGGGCCGCCGTCCACCACGCTGGCCTACTGCGGGTTGGTGGACTTCACATGAATATGAGAACATTTTTTTTGTGAACTCTCAGGCATGCAGGTTCCCTCACGATGTTTTCCTTCACCGTAACAGCAGAAGACAGTTACAGCCAGTTAAATATAAATACATATATGATAATTGATAGACTTATCGTTTAGATTAAAATGATAGTTACATACAAATAATGCAGCGTACAGAAAATATGTTATGAATTGGAAGTAAGTACACAGTGATACCATATAATTAAGAATCAATTTCGATACGATTTTGTAGCAACATATTTTAAGTATATTATAGTAACTAGCAAATATTAACATTTGTTTAAAAAGTTCCACTTATTTTGTCCACTCAAATATATAACTAAACACAAGAACTTTCCATCCTTACAGCGAGATAATCTGTGGTCGATTCCAAATTACTGATTCGCTTAAATTGCGTTCCACTATTCTATTCTACCTATTCTATCCATCACTAGCTCTATAGTTCGCCCTCAAGCGACAAACGTCATAATATCACCGATTAGTGGAACTGAGGGCGCAAAACACGGGTTAAACACCAGTACTGATGTCCATCATACTTCACGGCTAAAGCGGCTTACTGGCAATCCAAGTTGGTTATAATGGTTTGACGGCAACCGTTTTTATATTCCAATTTTTAGTACTGGTCTACAATATGTTTGAAATCTACTCTACTGTTTGAAACGCATCAGTGAGTCATAGCAAGATCGTTTCTCCTTTTATGTTATATCACTAATATATAATTAAATATTTTATAACATTGAATATTCGGTCGGGAGTGTACGGGATTGTGCGTACGGCGTACGTAAACAGCGCATGAGTTCAATTCATACGAAATCGTGTCCAAATTGAGCGCGGTCTTGGTCCTTGGATGGTGGACTTCATATCCTTTCGAGACATTATGGAGTACTCTTAGGCGTTCAGGTTTTCTCACGATGTTTTCCTTCATTTTAATTTGACTAATTTTATCAATATTTTTTGTTAATATACTCACAGTATTCCTAGGCAAGTTGAATAGTACCTATGTACCATTGAATTAAAGTAATAAGCGACCCGACCCTTCCATTGCTTTTATTCCGATTGGATAGTAATCAAAATTGCCGTCCTTGGCTACTAAAGCCGTACCAAACCTTTCTTAAACATTTTTTATACCTACTTTGATTTCTGTAGGTCTGTAGGTACTCGTATATATATAGACTCTTTGTTGACACGCTATATAATTATGATATTTTAAGAATATTTCATAATTATGACATTTTAATAATAGGCCATGATAATTATTTAAAAAAAAAATCCTACTACTATTACAAATGGAAATGTTTGTGAGGATGGATGGATGGGTGGATGGATGGATAGATGGATGTTTGTACTCTTTCAGGCAAAAACAAAACAGCTGCACGGATTTGGATGAAATTTGGCGTGCACTTAGTTTAAAACCTGGATTTAACATAGATAATAAGATATTTTTAATTTCTGTTCGGACCAAGTTAGAAAATCTACGCGAACGAATAATCAATCATAATCTAATCTTTATTTATTTAGAAAAATCTATCTGCTTCATAAAGGTTGAAATAAAATATTAGGTACCGACACAAGATACTACTGAAAACAATGACTGTGCTCTCAATTTCGTAACAAATACACAATGATAGACAAGCAAAAAACGATTCACACACAAGTTAGTACAACCGTCAACGACCCTCTATACAACATGTTTCAATTAGTTGCTAATGTAACGTTAATATCACGTTCGGTGATACTTTTTGTGGAAAAAAATTGGTCAAGTATGATCGTATGTTGTGTTGGGGTTCCGTGTCATAATTATGGCAGGTTATATTGAATCTTGATTGATTCAATTGAATTCAATTGAACTGTTATATTGAATCTAAGAAACCAAGGTAGGTTAATAGAGTTGAGATTTTTATTGATTGTGTCAAAATTCAATTCAATTTAATTGTTTATACTTTAATAATTTAAGAATACATGGCAGAAAATCAGAAAAGATATTTGAAATAGGCATACCTAACAATACAGGGCTATGAATGAGTTAAGTGTGTATGTGTGTGAGAGAGAGAATGCGTAATAAATATGATTCTATTGTTTTAAATTTATTTTTTAATCATTAATAAAATATTGTTTATTTTCCTGTGAATAGGTTCTTGAAGAAGGAAGTGGGCTTTGAAAATTGTCTTTATTCGTCCATATTTTAAAGTGTCAAATGAATGAGTTTTTCTTACATTCAAAAATATTTGGCTCACACTTAGTCTTTCGATAACAGAGATAGTTTAGCGAATAACTCTAGGATTTTGATTCGATACACAGAATCCTAAAAACGGAAAAAAATATGAAATATAATCATATCTTGTACAGTCAGGGGCATGATGAAATATCGTCCTTTCAATAGATCCGGATTCCCCTCGTATTTTATTACACCGTTGAAATACAAAAGAGTTCGCATAGACAACGTATTGGTCCGCGACTCGCCACCCTATTCTAATAGCTTCTGACATTTGATTAATGGCATAGAAATAGGGGAAGCTCTGACTAGCACCAGCTGTTGTCACACAGTGAGCGGTAAACAAACGAAGCATACTTTAATGTACATACATGTAAACACAGAAATATAAAATTAAATGATATTAAAAAAAAGCAAAAATCAATTCGTCTGTCATGTGCTAGACATTGCCTTTCCTAATTAACACCATTGCCAGGTTCAGGGCCTGTTGAAATCACCTTCCCACTGTTTTCTTTATTTAATAAGTATCCCTACTTAGAAGGTGACTTTAATGTACTCCTTTAGTTGAGATGTAGTTAGAATTTGAGGGTTTTTAAAATTTTTAGTTTTATCAATCATTTAAATTCCTATTTTTTGAGAACAGCAAATAATGTTTAAAGTTGATATTACGATATTTTTAAATGAATCTACTTATTAACATTTATAAACATTGAAAAGTAATTTAAACTCAAACTGTGCTCATGTTCCATAGCGTATAGCATTCAAATCAAACCGGTTAATTCACGAACATGTCACAATCTCGATTAACATCTCTCATCGTAACTAGCAAGCAGTGAAACACGAGAACAATAGAGCTAGGGGAACCCAAACATCTATCTAGGCGTACATTTTAAAACTGAAACCCGTCAATACTCGACATCCTTGCTTCGAGTACCATTCTCCTACTGTCAATTAAGGCCTCGTTAATGAATATTAGGTGCTTAATAATGAAAAAAACGTGATTGATGGAACCTTGTCGGACGTAATGAAAGGACAATTTTGTTAAGGTTTTATTAAAATTAATGACGTCGGCACCGCGGACGTCCCTTTATTTTGAGTAAGATATCAAATGATGTGATTGGATGAAACTGATTGAGTGGGGAATGCACTTGAGTTTGTTGTTTGTAATGATTTGAGTGATGAATTCTATTGTTATGTACGTAAATCTCACGCGTTTACCAATAATTCGATGTATACTACTATGTATTTATATTCGATTCAAACTAATAACTAAGTAGGAATATTAATTTGGATGTAGGAAGTAAATGCGAGACAATTCAAATTACAAAAAAAAACTTTTTTGTTACTTTATTCCATCAAATACACATAGGATGTACATACACTATAGTACCGATAATTCTATACGAAAATTCTATAGACCTAAAATGAATTATTGATAACTCTTTCCAATGCACTAGTTCCATGATTTTAATAAAAATTATAAGTTATATTAAGACAAGCGTGAGACTGATCTTTATTTTTGAGTTAATTACGGGCGATTTTTGAGCTGCACATGCTGAGCAGCTCAAACAAAGCGAACAAACGTATCTCAAAATTTTCCAGATCTAAATTCGAATGCATTTCCAGGAACCTCACAGCATATTGCGCTATTCACACACAGAGACCTAGAATGTGAGCAACGGCGCCCTCGACCACGCTTTCTTTGACGCAACGGAACAAAACCGCTGCAAACCGCCCGGGAATCGTATATTCGACCATCGATACAATTCTATGTACGATACGACCCGGGCGAATAAAGTTTCCTTCTATCGGCCAACCAATGACATGGGATTATCGACTACATTGGAATTTTTGATATTGTTAATTGTTTTTTTGATATTTTGTAATTTAAGTTCTAAGCAATATTTTTTTTTGTTAATAAGGAAAATAAATTATTGAAAATTAAATGCACATTTTTAAATCATTTAGTGCTAAATGCGTACAGCAATCGTATATTCGACCGTCGATAGAATTCGATGCACGTTCCGACTCGGGCGAATAAAATTTTACCAAATTGAATCGGCCGATCTTGCCACTGGCTCGGAAAATTGGTTGAACCGGTCAGTTGGGCCACTAACGCGATGTGTTACGGCGTGATTCATTACTGAGATTCATTTGTGTCTCACGATCGGCAGATAGGATATGTGAATAGGAGACGAACTTTTGTCGGAGTTGAAGTGACGATTTGTTATGACGTCGTTTTGGAATGATAGTTGGGAAAATTTCTCGACGAATCCGCATGGAGCAGCGTGGTGGAGTACGCTCCAGGCCTCACCTTGTTGTGGGGAGAGACACGTGCCCAACAGTGGGCCATAAATATGGGGAAAAATGGCGATGCTTCCCCTAAGGAGATAACATCGCGCGCTATCCTCATAGCATCCTATTTTTTTATTAAAGTTACAAAGTTTTGTCCATCAATTCGCATGAGGCCAGCGTGGTGGACTAAGGCCTACATCCCTCTCATTGTGAGAGGGGATCCTTCTTATTGTGAGGGGACCCGACCCTGTAGTGGGTCATTAATGGGCTATTGATATGCACTACAGTAAACACTGAATATTAGATAATCTCGCCACTAATTTGATCAACTTAATTGACTTTTTTTAGTTGCATAAATGTAGCAAGCATTTGATATTTGACCTTAAATTAAACCACTAAGAAACGATCTAATTAATATCTTAGTATTAGTAAAAAGAGATATTCATCATGCCAAGATATTCATCAGTCAACCAAATATAAAACAGATGAGTGAAATCTTGAACTAGTGAAGTGAATAAAACACTCAACAAGGTAGTGGTAGTATTGGTAAAGTGCAAGAGAATTTTGAAAGACAGGAATCCGCTCGGGAGTTGTATATTCGATCAAGGATGGAATTCTGCACGAACGGTCGACTTGAAGCGAATTAAATTTTGGGATATTGAATCCATTGCGTTTGCCAAGCTGGTATCTGTTGAACTGACCGCTGACTTTAGTAACTGACCACTGCCCTGACTTTAGTTTGTGGGGTAACTATGGAATATCGAACCACTACTACTAATTATAAACAGTAGTGAACACACTATATTAATTGTACTCAGAAATAGTGAACATACTATTTCTGTGTACAATAAAGTAGATTTGTTCGTATTTAAGCACTTTTAACATTTAAGCGGCTTACAAGAACTAAGGTTTAAAGATGATCTCAAAACAACTTAAGACTTCAGAACGGAAAAAAATATATGAAGTTTATTTTTTAATGCTTCGTACTCACTAGATTCCCTGTGTCGTGGGTGTTTAAACTCACTATTCAAACCTCTTATTAGCTGGGAATCGATCCCAGAACGGGCATATTAACCGATGCGCTACTTGAAAAACTAATTCGGTCTTAAAATTCAAACACAAAAACCTTAATTGACCCACCAATATCTAATTGACGAATATATGCAAATGAACACAGGCGTGACTGTTATACTACCGTAAATATCTAGTCAAAAACTAATTTAAAAGCCGGCAGCAAACTAATTGATTAACGAGCATTTACGGCGAAACACCTCCAATAGCTATCAATTCGAAACTGCATTACGATAAAATTGAATCGTCCCGTTTAGGCGTCGGTGCGTGAAATTGACCGCGCAGGCCTGGCCGCTGTATCTTCCGTGGTCTAGATTGTGTGTGTGAGTTGTGTGCTGTCGTATTGTCTGCTCCCCATTAGTGATCAACTACAGGTGTGAGTCTTCTGACACAACGAGTAGGTTCAGCCCGTTCGATATCTGTGCGTGAAATTGACCGGGAAAGCTGGCCGCTGTATCTTCCGTGGTATAGACTGTGTGTGTGTGTAGTTTGTGATGTCGTATTGTCTGCTACCAATTAGCGACTCACTGCAGGGTTCAGACTCCACTCACAATAAGGATATGCCTTACCTCCACTTCTTTTCGGTCAGTGTGGTGACCACTGTAGCTTCCGTGGTCTAACTTCTGTGTGTGTGCTGTCGTATTGAGTGCAACCTATTAGGGATCCACGTTGCTCATCAACGGGTACTTAAGAATTTTTTGCAGAGAGATAAATGTACGAGAGACAAATAAATGTGTATGTTAATCAAAATTATAAACTATTTGTGCACCAAATATCAACCCAATCCGTTTATTCGTTTCTGCGTAAAGAGACTTTATAAGAAATTAGCGGCATTGCTTCCGATTGAAACCAATAGCGTTGCAGCATAATTGAATCGGCGCTGATCCGTGAAATTGGCCGGTTGGACAACTTGTCACTATCTTCCGTGGTCCAGATTATGTGTGTGCCGGGTGTCGTATAAGCTCCTGAATTATACATGGGCCCGACCTGTGATTTAGTGCGATGTTCCGGCGGGCCTCGGCAACACTTATGCGTTATATCCGCTTTCGTTTACATGTTTATGGAGATTCGGTGCTAGTGTACATACATTTACGGTAACGTTCCAGAATTTAATGTAAGTGCTGCTGTGTATGAAATGTAGAACGCAGGCTGTATAATACGAAGGTATGATGGTTATAAAAGGTCCTCGAATGGCGACCACGGTTAGGCAAAAGGAGCACAGGCTGCCCTCCTGCCAGGTGGAATGACGACCTGAAGAAGGCAACGGGAAACCGTTGGATTCAGAGGGCCCAGGACCGGGTGGAGTTGTATCGATTATGGGAGGCCCATGTCCAGCATGGACTGCCAAGGGCTGAAAGGAAGGAAGGAAGGAATGGATGTAAACAAACAAAAAATACTAATAATTAAGTCCAAATAAAGACAGACAGTAGAGTATGATTTCAGACCATCCCCAGTCGTGGGGAGAGACCTGTGTCCAACAGTGGGCCAAAGGGTTGCAGCAGGACATTCACTAGGTCTCTACCGCGACCTATCAACGACGGGAGCTCATGATTAAGGAGATCGGATATGTTTGAAACTAGTTGGGCTACCCCGATGAACATACAGGAAAATCCGAATGAACCCGTATGTTCGTTAAAAATATATTTTTATTTCACGAGGGAATCGAACTCAGGATCCTCAAAACGGTACATGTTATAATGATAACAAATGCGATTATACGGTCGAATGAATCCCTTAAACCCTAACCTAAGATAAACGATTCTCGTCTATAAGATATCAATGCTAAAAAAATATAATCCACAACAAAGTTTCCAGTCTTTCGAGGGATTATTTTTTTCTTAACCGCCATTTCGAATGCACTCAAATAATCACAAAAAGCTTTTAAAGGTCACGTATTTCTCGAGATAAATCTCAAATCTAATCGCGGAAGAACTTTTTTCATCCCTCTACCATCCTTAGATACAGGAAGTAAAAAAAGTGATAAAGACATCTTTGAGAATGAAAAAATCTTACCTGGGATTTAGATCTTCGTGATAGCGTCAATATAATGTTTTCATTATAGGTGATCGGATTATTCACCACATAAAAGCTTAATGTGAACATAATATGGACAATTGAGTTTTAACGTTACGTAACTACTTTGTTGTAAAAGTTTCTTTAGTAAAGATTTTTTTTGTTAAGATAGCCAAAAATGCCAAAATGCATTGGTACAATACAACACATGAAATCAGCAGAAATCGTCGATAATTATAATATACAAAATCTTCAAAATCACCGAAGTAGAGAAGCGCACATATAATTTAGTAACAAAGAAAGGTGTTTATTTCCTTAAGATCTTTGACACCAACAAAAAGAAAACAGTAGGTATGAGATAGATAGATTGCAGCAATACAAATAAAAAAGGAATACATACAGTACAGATACATAAACAAAAAAAATACCAGAGGAAAACGATAGATAATTATAATCGATTAATACATACGAACCATACGTGGTCTAAACAAGAAACTAACCAGAAATACGTTCATCATAATGTAAGCTGTAGCGTGACAGCCAAGTACAAGTAAGCAGCCTAGTATTACACGAACCATTTGTAGGTATTATTGAACTCGCAGTCATATGTTGACCCAGCCGCGGTCAGTATAAAAACACATATTCTTGACTAATATCCATTAAGACCCCCTCACAAACCGAAGCCACCACAGTTCAAACCGTATAAATCTTTTCAAAAGAAACCAACACTATTTTCTGATTACTCATCAAGTCTTTGGGCAAATTGCTATTTCCTACATTTCCGGTGGCAACACAAAAGGTCCATGAATTAATAGGGAGTGGTCATTGAAAGGCGACTTCTGGGGTCACTTGCAAAGAAACTAAAATAGCTAATGATTGGGGTGAATGAGAAAGAAATCGGAAATGTATTGCGAATGCAGGGGCAGACTGACAGCTGAATGGACATTATGTATGGAACGCCTGGCTCATCAGATGTTTTATGGCGATTACTAAACGTGTAATAGCCTTGTATGTAACATACATCCATTATTGCAACCAAAGTATACAAATTCCCGGCTGTAACGGTAAAGGAAAACATAGAAAGAAAAGCTAATTGCCCGAAAGTTCTTCAAAATATTGTCGTACATGTGAAATCCACCACAAAAAAGATAGTTTTGTCTTTTTTGAGAATAAAGATGTTTCTCAAGTTACATTCTAGCAGGTAAACCGTTTATGTTTTAATTTCCTCCGTTTCAGCTTCAAAATAATTTGTCACCGCGACTATCTCGACTAACTCGGCTAAACTACAAAAACATATACCCTTGCAGTGCAATTGCGAGAATGAATTTAAACTTTACCTCGAATTCAAGCTGTTGCCAAAAATTAGCTTAAAAAGCAAGTGGAGCGAACTTCCTAAGCTTTTCGCGCGAAAGCGATAGCGAGCGAGCTTTTAAGCTAAAATTATTAAGCGAAACTTGCACGAATGTTGGTTGAGCTTTGGTAAGTTTTACGTTTAATCGGGGTTGATTTTGCTTGAACTAGGCTTTGCGCGCGGCTTCGTTCGCGTGGTTCATAGGATAATGTCATCGTAAACTTTGTAGGATTGTAACTTGAATTAAATTAAATGCTAAAATAACCATCCTTTTTGTAAATATTATCCAGAAGGAGTAGGATGAAACTATACTTTACCAACATTTTACGTGAAAACTTTTAATTGGTGCTGCGTATTTACAGACATCAGTTTTTTTTCTCTATCTAGAAAAGAGAAATATAATATCTATCTAAAAATCTAGAAAGTTTTGCCTGAAAAAACAAATACACTCCTCTCCACTCGTCTCCTCTCAGAATTTGAAGGGTACTTATACCTTGATCTTTGTCCACCACGCTGGCCCATTTAGGTGGACAGGCAAGTAGCAGTAAGACATGATAGTCGCCTAAAATAAACTATGAGTATATCTGGCGATACCCGACGTACAGGAGACGCTGATTTTTAGCCAAACACATTTTGGAACGACTTTTCAAAAGCAAAACCGACCTATTTCTTAAGAAGCAAGCCAGCGATTTATGTTCGTACCACAGAAAAACTATTTCGTTATTTACCCTCAGTGTACCCTTTAGTAAGGAATTAGAGGGGCGGCTCGCCCGAGAGTTATTTCATTGCACACTATCAGCGTATGTTGGCTTCTTTTATTACTTGGATGCTATCCCGTTATACCATCGCCATTAGTCTTGTACTGACTTAACGTAGGTTTGTATATCAGAGATTATGTTAGCGAACGGATGAAGCGATCAACATTTACGGTCGTATTGACTCTGCTGAAAAAAAACCGCGGAAAAACTTGAGCAAAAAATTTGTATGTAACACTGAACTAAATGGTTAGGACGGTTGCGGTAATTTTTGTGTGCGTGCGTACGTGTGTGTGTGCGTGCGTGAGTGTGTGCGTACGTGTGTGCTTACGTGCTCGCATGCATGTGTGTGAGAGAGTGTTTGTACTGAACTTTAGTGGACACTGCTCCCCGTTAGCGGCATTATGGTAGTGGAATGTTATTTTCAAACGGTTTTGATCGGCGATGTTTAACCATAGTGGTAGTGGTCAACCGATATAAACGGGTTAGTTACAGAAATAATTATGTGGTTAACGACTATAGGTACCTATTAATAACGCCCAAGGCCGACTGCCTAACGTATCATTGAAGTACGGAAGCGAGCGTGAAAATTTTCCATTAGCTGTATCCATTCATCAAAATTTCTTCGCCCTATATCAGCATTCCTTCAAAAACGTGTATTTGTTTACATTTGATCTTGACCCGGATACATCCCAAAGCATTATACAAGTTTTAAACGATAAAATTCCTTCATCCCAAATCGACTCGCTTACGTAATAAAGCGTCGATTATTGGGAAAATTCCTTCACAAACGCCTCTTAGACGGACGGACCCTGCATTTTATGAAAAAGTAAATTTAAATATTAAGTAATGAATGGAGCAAATAAATGGGGCCTCCTGAATTCCATGAATGGCTACGCAGGCCTCTAAGAGTTTTAACGAGTCCGGGCCACTTGCCGAACTCTAATAAAAGGATCATAATAAAAAGTATAAGGGCCACTTACACTGTGATTAGGTTTGAGCGACGCTGCGACTGGTTTGTTATTCGCTTAGTCGCAGCGGTGGTTTTGAAGGTACTTGCTTACTTAATGATGCTTGGTGTTTAGAACATACATGAACAACGTTATTAAAAATAAATCCCTACTTACCTTGGTGTATAAGGAGCAGTTATTTTAACGAAAGTTTATTTACAATTAGATCCTGCAAACGGGCATGCATTCAATTTCTTGTGTTTAAATTGTGTCCTCGTGACTACACTGCTCATTACTAAACGAGTAAGTAATAGGTTTCGATCTGGCATAAAATATATTTTGATAATGCATAAGCATATATATCATGTCCTGCATTTTTCCTTTAAGATCACAAATCGCATAATAATTAATTTAAATATTGTAGTTTCAAATAGTTCTGATCGCATATGACCTTTGAAGCATATGACCATCGCAAGTCGTTCAACCACTGTTTTGTTCTAAACGAATCCTTACATCGCCATTATCAGATTGGGCGGGAAAAAATTAATTGTATGCTAAGAACCGATTATTATTCCATAAGGGATCCATTTTAGACCGTTCCGGCGTAGAACGGTTCCCGGGTCGTAATCCCGGGTGAAAAATCAACCACTTCGCCCGCTTACTCGCAGTACATCGTCTAAGCAAACACTATTTGAATAATGTGGACCAGTAACGTGTGTATCCCGGATACAACGAAATGCGATGTTGATCGGATGCTTTTATCCGTTTTTTATATTCGTGGTAAGTGTACTTATTGGGTGCTCGATGGGGTTATCGGGGAATGGGTCAGAAGTACCAGTTGGAAACGTTTCGAATATTTCAGAATTCGAGATAATATTCGGGAATAATTCAGATATTGATATTTTTAGATCTTACTTTTTTCTGGCTTATATTATTGGAATTGTTTTAAAATAGGAATGTGATTTTTTTAAATGTAGGTTAAATTTAAGTATATAATCTTTCTTTTTGGTCTAGGTATTTATCACTGCATCCATTCATGGCAAACCTATAAAGCTTAAACGTAATAGAACCCCCAAAATAATTTTATGATTTCTTTAAGACCTCAAAATTATGGCCCACATCGCAATATCACTTTTAAAAACTGTTTAAAAAATTATATAAATATGCAGGGCCTATGCTCTGAAACGTAAGCACTTTTCCTTATAGAGTACATCGCCAAAAGCGTTACAAACTAAAACATCGCTCCAAATGGTTATTCCAAAACACTCTTCATTTTAATTCCACGAGAAAATTCCTTAACACTGCTCATTAAACGTCCATACAAAATTTCACACAGAACGAAAGATAAAGGCGGTTCCACATAACCTTATCTGTTACACGACCAAGAGCTCATAACGTAACCAATAAAAAATAACCATAACAGTTATCTTTACAACTTAACCATAGATTAGGGTAACGTTAACAAGGGTGATATGACCCTATGATTGTTTTATTATGATATAAATTCCTCGCTTTACAGTTTGTTTATCCTTAGGCGGTTATCACGACGGCGGTGCGACGGATGATGCTGCGTTGATCTGAATTATCTTAATTTGTAGGTACATATATTTTAAATAATGGATGAATCCTTAAAGGTATATTTTCATACATATTTGTACCAATTTTTCCGCATTTTTTCTAAGACACGAAATACTTAAGTAAAAGTAACAAAAAATAAATTAAAAATCCTAGGAATACGGACTTGACTAATTAGGGAATTTTCAATAACAAGAAGCAGTGATAGCGACGTGTTGACTGACTGACATATGACTGACACAATATATAGTCATATTGCCATATAACTGACATATTGACGACCCGAGTGGCGCAGTGGTTAAGACACCGGTTCGCTATGCGGAGAGTCCAGGGTTCGATTCCCAGCAGAGCAGAGGTTCGAATGATGAATTTGAATTTATGTTTCTGGTCTGGGTGTGTTGTGTTCTTGTCTTGTGTGTCCATGCTCCATGGCACCCACGACACAGGGAATCCTAGTGTGGGGCTATGAGTGTGAAGCGTTATATTTATTTATATGACACATTTTAACTACCCACAAATTCATACATCCAAAACGCTGAATCTAATATACGTGGCATTCTGAAATATTTGATTTTTATTGCGGTTGGACCTATTTGATATACAGTTCAAAACTCAATTTTTTGCCGCTACTAACAGTTCATATATGACAATTTCCGGACTGTTTTTCGGCACCTGTCAGGTAGACCAAATAGTTCACGCGATTGTGAACACTAAATCAGTTGCGTTAGTGGTTATGTTAGCTTGTTTCTAGTTAGTGTATGGAGTTAGCATGTGTGGTAAACAACTCATAAATTAGCCGCGCGTGGACATCTCTACTCTCACCGGTGATAGATTGACCGAATATTGTAAACAGGAAAATAAAACGTGAATAATATCCGTATCTTTATTTGAGCTCTGTTTTTATTGCCTGCACGGGATAGTTTTTTTTTCAGCATAGATTTTTAGCGGGATTAAGCCGAGTGCGGGTTGATTTACGCTAGTTATCTAAACTTATCGTACAAAGCAGTAAATATAGTATGTTTGTTTGAACGCGATAATCTCAGGAACTAACGATCGGATTTAAAAAAATCTTTTTGCTTATGTTAGCACCATTCATAGGGAAAAAAATCGTTTGTATCGTATGTTTGTTCTTCTTTCACTTTAAAACAGCGGAAGGTTGTTGTAAGTTATTGTATGGAGATATTCGATATGCTAAAGCATGTTGCTTCATGATGAGTTAAGAGGGAGAATACCTTCCGGGCACCATTAATAAAGTTTTGGCTATGTCAATGTAATAATAATACAGACTATTATTTTGCCAGTCGGTCACTCTTTGATATATTTACAGCCTATGCCAGTCTGTAATCGTCAGTCAGTCAATTGTTCTTTGATATTACATAGATTGATATTCTGCGTATTCTGAACACAACGTCGCCTCCTCTATGTAGGTCAAACGCACCCGTAGGTACACCAGTTTTAATTGAAAAAGTTAAATCGCCTATTTTCATCGATTACCCCTCCACTTTTAACGAACGCGCCGTTCCGAATGAGGCCATTGTAGTTTCAACCTTTTTCGTAGACGGGGATTTTTTTTGAAAAGGTACTAATGAAGGTAGCCACTATACTAACAACGACTGATGACATACTATTATACTATTACATCTAACCTCACATAGTTATAACATTGTAGCTTGTCTAAGGATCTTATAACCTTAGATCTTATGACTAAATTCCGCTAAAAAGTATCCTGTATGTTCATTTAGGTTATAATGTAACGGTGTACCAAATCTCATTCAAATCTGTTCAGCAGTTTTGAATGAGAGATGTGGTCTAATAGCAGTAATAGTGTGGGTAGCTTCCCTTAGGTTTATTATTCGTCTGATTAGTTGCTAAAACTACTCTAGCTAACTATATCTTAAGCGCTAAGTTTCGTAGCTTAAAATCTATACATTCTGAGTGTCATAGCCTGTTAACCTTGTCCCAATTAAACTTTGAATAGACTCCTTCCAGTAAAGTTGACGCGCCAACTGACCATGCCGGCTGTGGTTGCAAGCAAGCCCGAAGTCAGTCGAACTCTGCCGAACTTGCCCGAAGTTGCGCCGAACGATCAATACGACGCCTAGCACCAGCGTGCGTCAATTCCTGGTGTAAAAGTCACACTTTTGGCAAAGGTTAGTAGCTTAGTGGGATTGGAGGGTAAACTGGGAGGGTAAGGTAAGATGGGGTAAAACTTCAAAAGTCGTTTGAGATTTGACTGATGGTAACTGGTTAGAATGCCTTAACCAGTGTCCTTCAATTTAGAGTGACAGAACTAAAAACGTACGAGTACTGAGTACATACTGTTTCAAAATAAGAATTCCGTTTTAAAAGCAGTTGTGACAGTCGTGTTCTTCATTGAAATTTGAATTTTTCGTGATTTAAAAAAAATGGTCGTAAATAGATGGATACATGTATGGGAAGATGTCAAGACAGACTGACATATCGCATACTAATGACTGCTGTTTTCTATACAAATACTTTGATAATAGTGTTCATGATCACGACGCAGTTTTAACAGCTGGTAATAATGGAGTAGTTGTCACGAGTCGTGAGCACAATCTTTATTGGTCGGTTTGACGTTGACTGCTCTGTTGGTTCACGCGATTGGTTCATCAGTCAGTGCAGGTCGTCTATTGGTCTAGAGCATATTCTTAGGCTGCTGTACATTGGTCGAAATTTTACGATATTCCTACTACTAATCTGTGCTCACGGCTCGTGACGGTTACTACCTATGTATTTTTTGTTAAGGTAGGTACGATATTCAGTCATACCACTCATATTCGATCCCTGACGGTCAACTCGGTATTCCATGACGAGCTCTACAGCTTAAAATTCGAACGGCTTAAACTTTAAATTGCAGCTGTTTTCCACGAATCCCAGTTTGTTTTGAATTTCGAATGTAGGACGATTTTTATTTGGAACATTTTTTCCAATTTTACCGCTAATTGGTGGAAAGGATTAAATCGTACGTACGGAATGACGATTTTCATTAATGAATAAACCAAATTTTGTTGGATTTTGGAAATTTTGGATGTTGGAAAACATTTTGGTGAAAACTTAGTCATACAAGCGATATTTTCGCGATATTTTTCTTTACCTATCTATGCTTAAACTATCATTTTTTCGCTGTCCCGTGAGTCACATGCGAATTACGCCGATTGTAGATTGTGTCTTTTTACTGGACAAGCAAAGAATTAACATTACCTGACTTATTACAGCCACTATTTCTTCAACCAAAAATAAAAATCTATTTAAAACAAACTTTGATCAACGACGTCAAGTACGTAATCCAATCGAACCGTCTATCGTCTGCTTTCTGAAACTACTCGTAATTCAGACAAACACGGCAAGTGCGAGATTTCTTTGGAAGGTCCAATCTGGGTCACGGGCGCTGCCGGGGTCGATTCGTGTCACGAAAACGAACGGGAGCCGCGATTTGGGACGCGTGGCTGAAAATACTATTCGTAACGCAACTATTGACATTGTAGGTTTCGAATTATAAAAGGACTAGACTGCGCCCGCGGCTTCGCTCGCGTGGATTTTAGAACTTGGTGCAGAGAAGGATAAACTGTATCCTATATGTTAATCCAGGTTATGATCTATCTGTGTACCAAATTTCATCCAAATGTGTTCAGCCTTTGAGAACATTATAGAGAACTCTTAAGCATGCAGGATGTTTTCATTCATCATTACAGCAGGTGACTAATTTTGCATGACTAAGAAAATTCATTGGTTCTAGCTACTGTGATTAGAACCTAGACCCCTTGAATAAATCGCCGAATTTTTGGCCTCTGTTTACGTTTATATTTATAAAACACTGAAGAAACGACTTTTAAGAAACGTTCGGAAATCGGAAATCGTTCGGAAATTTATTAGATAAACTATGAGTAAGTCAAAATTCACTGGGCTATCCGCTCATGAGTTTGCAAAGGCTTTACGTTGTTGAAGCAAGTACAGCTAAGTACGTACTCGCACGGTTCGATTGCACTGCTTCGTATAGCTAAGTTTTGGTTACTCTAGACTTGAGTTTTGAGAGTTTAGCTTACGTTCATTGTAAATAAACAACTTGAAAATAAAATGAAATGAAATTAATGTGCTGCGCTTCAGTTGGACATAAAAGGGTTTAAGTTAAAGTCTCCTTTTTTAAGCTCAGATTTCTGCTCTGTTGAGAGTCAATCACAAGAAACTATGCAGAACAGACTGGCTTGCCAACCAAAGCGCCACATAGGTTGTATATTAACCAAGTTTTTATTATTTTGGTTACGTTTTTTGAATTAGTTCTTTGTAGCAAAAGTTTTCTGTGTTACAAATTTCACGATAAAAGCTTATTTTACTTGTCAGTAAATGTAGGCCTTAGTCCACCACGCTGGCCTAGTGCGGCCTAGTGGTGGATTTCACATGCCTTTGAGAATTTTTTTTTTTCTGAACTCTCAGGCATGCAGGTTTCCTTCACCGTAACAGCAGGTGATATTTAATTTTATAAATCGCACATAACTTTTTTACAAAGTCATTGGTGCGTGCCACTGGGATTCGAACCCGGACCCCTCGATTCGAGGTCGAATTCTAAGCCACTGGGCTATCATTTACGATTTTGGTTAGGTTTTTTGAATTACTTCTTTCAAGTAGTAAATTTAAAAGTTTTCTGTGTTACAAATTTCACGATAAAAGCTTATTTTAGTTTAATACTGTATAAAAATATAAATATTAAATGTGAAAGTTTATTAACATGACAGTAATGTATGGCGATACACAAAGATAGCGTGCTACGAACATCATTACAATTCTCAAGCGAGTATTTGCGTGATTTGGAGCCTGTTAAATAATTGTGTTGTTAAATAACAATGTTAAATAATAGCTTAATAAAACATAGCTCTTTTGTGATTTCAATGAAAATTTTACAGTTGTAAAAATTTAGAAATTGTTGTTTTTGAATAAGTTATATCATTATTATCAATCTGTGAGACTTAATAGAACGTTAACTTCACTTGGTTAAGAGATGGTTGTCACAAAGAAAAAAGCCCGAGTGGCGCAGTGGTTAAGACACCGGTGCGCTATGCGGAGGGTCCTGGGTTCGATTCCCAGCAGAGCAGAGGTTCGAATGATGAATTTGAATTTCTGTTTCTGGTCTGGGTGTGTTGTGTTGTTGTCTTGTGTGTGTCCATGGCGCCCACGACACAGGGAATCCTAGTGTGGGGCTATGAGTGTGAAGCGTTATTTATTTATTTATTTAAAGCCTTTACTTATAGCTGAAAACACGGAGATGCTTTATGATGTTTAAGATGAGAACTAATTTTAATCGAGGTCAGGCATCGTTTTTATCACTTTACAACATATTTGCTCGTTTTTTTTTTGGTCGTCAGGTTTGGCCCGGTATCTCTTTGGATGGTCGCGAGCGTCGTGTCAAAGTTTCGTCTTAGTCTTCAAGTTAGTTATATGAGCTTCTTATGAACACGTTGTGTATGTGACAATTGTGCCCAAAAATAACATTACAACGGGAGCCAATCACACAATTTTTACCCGCCAAACTCCAATCAGATCCCAATTCGGGCTCATTACTAAAACACAAGCAACGCGATTAACGTACTCGTAGGGCGCAAAAATCGCTCGAAATCCGCAACCGACGCCGGTAACGAAATTCCCGAAGCGCATGCATCGTAAATTTACGGCACGCGGGAGGCTAAGTTGTGTACTTTAGTGCGGTAAGCTTTACTGGCCGCTTTGAGGCACAGGATGTAGCGGGTTAAGCACCTATCCTTCTACTTTTATACACGCGAATGCTTGTGACGATGGATTGACGGATGAGTGTTACTCATAAAGACGGCTAACAGATTTCCATGCAATTTGGTACAGGTAGATTATAACTTGCATTAACATAGTTTTTATCACATGTCAGTACCCATTAATGACCCACTACAGGGTCGGGTCTCCTCTCACAATGAGAAGGATGTAGGCCTTAGTCCACCACGCTGGCCTACTGCGGGTTGATGGACTTCGCATGCCTTTGAGAACATTTTTTTTGTGAACTCTCAGGCATGCAGGTTTCCTCACGATGTTTTCCTTCACCGTAACAGCAGGTGATATTTAATTTCATAAATCGCACATAACTTTTATTACAAAGTCATTGGTGCGTGCCACTGGGATTCGAACCCGGATCCCTCGATTCGAGGTCGAATTCTAAGCCACTCGGCTATCACCGCTGCCCGGTCAGATTATAACTTGGATTAACTTAGTTTTTATCACTCTCCGGGTCAAATTATTAGGTCTGGACGTGGACGAAGTCGCGGGCGGAAGCGAGTAAAAAGCGCTTCTGTCTCGCATTTTTTACGACGCCGATTTAGACATTTCACAATAAAACCAACGGCCGGGTGCTTCAAACACATTCCCACTGATTTTTCCATCCACCACGTTTAAACAAAACGCTGCTCTTATGCTTTGGGCCATACCACGGGTGCAAAGTACAAGCGGGCGGACCGCTATGCGATATTCATATAAACAAAACATAGTGGTAGACTAGAAGCGTACACAGCAAATACTGAACACAGACGGGCCGTTATTAAATTGCGCGGTAATGTTCTGGGTTCGATTCCCGGCGGAGGCAACACTCGAGAGTATCAGGTTAGTGCTTTAACGACCGCGTGGTCGATGCTTTGACATAGGTACTCAAGTAACACAATACTTCTGGGTTTTACTACTTTCTAGTATACTATTTTTAATACTTGATAATTTTATCGTAACAGTAAAATATAGGCGAAGTGTTTTCGATTAGGGGAAGCCCTTATCCAGCAGTAAAATACCAAGGGCCGAAAAGAAAGAATGCCTAAAAATTTAATAGTTTTTCAATTTTACACATTGATATACAAAAAAAAATTAATGATTTTATAGAACAAAAATCATAAAATGAAATAATTCGATTTAATTCCAGCGATAATTATTAATTTTTATGTTATACGAATACCTACCTATTGCATTATTTGGTGGTTATTTAATCACTAACCAGTTCAAAAGGCAACTTAGGTTACTTACTTACAATGGCAACTTAGATGTAAGGTGATAAAGCTTGGAAAGGAATGCCTAGATTGTTCTGGAAACCTGTTACTAACAAGTATACTACTAATACACTTAACATTGCTGTAGTAAATGTTGCCAATAACTGGCATACCTGTATTACATATTACACAAATAAGCTCCATACAATGTTGTCTAAGGCCTCTACTTATCTTATTGCGAGGAAAACTAAACATGCAGTTACTACTAATGAGTTATAGGATGATAGTCCAGTTGCTAAAAATCTGGCCACACACTCGAAAGGTCCAGGTTTGAAGCCCAATGGCACGAATTTATCTCTGAAAAAGTGAGCACACTTTATAAAATAAAACATTACTTGCTTTACCGATGAAGGAAAACATAGCGAGGAAACCTAAAAACGTGAGACATTACAAACAAAAAGGTTCACGAAAGCATGTGAAGTCCACCAACCCACATAAGCCAGCGTGGTGGACTAACGCCTACATCTTTCTCATTGTGAGAGTACACCCGACCCTGCAGTGGGTCATTAATGGGTCACAGACAATTAATGAGTTCACGTACTATGAAGAATAAATATTAAATAAACAACGCTTCACACTCATAGCCCCACACTAGGATTCCCTGTGTCGTGGGTGCCATGGACACACACAAGACAAGAATAGAACACACCCGACCAGAAACAGATATTCAAATTCATCATTCAAATCACTGCTGCTAGGAATCGAACCGAGGACCCTCCGTTCAGCGCACCGGTGTCTTAACCACTGCGCCACTTGGGTCGTCAAGAATGCAAAAATCAAAATCTTTCACCATTTCTGATTATGAGCACTTTCCTTACCATGATTCCGACATTACCTCGCCTATTAATATCGGATCACAATTTCATTAATATCGTATTAATGAAAGGAATATGCGGTGCAATACACAACAGAACTAATTAATGTTCTTTGTTATAATAAAATAATATCACGCCCTTCTTGGTAGTACAAAACTTAGTATAAGATAATAACTGGTCTACCGGTAAGCGGTGATAATGCTTAGTGGCTAAGAATCCAGGCTCTCATTCGAGGCCCGGGTTCGAATCCCAGTGGCGCATGCACACTTTCTTATATGTGCGCTTTATAAAATTAAATGTCACTTGATGTATGAAGGAAAACATCGTGAGGAAAACGGCATGTTTGATCGTCATTGTGTTCTCAAAGCCGTATGAAGAAAACCAACCCGCACTATGCCAACGTGGTGGACTTCAGCCTCCATCCTTCTAGTTGTGAGCTCATAAGCCTTGGATGGAACCCGTTCAAACTAGAATAAAATAATAGTCAGAATAGCCCTATAAAATGCGTGTGAGTTGAGTAAGTTAATATAACGGATAATACTTTTAAATAGATACTTGCTTCAAGGGTTGGTTATGTCGGCAAGTACAAGGCCTATTGCTAACAAAAAGCCTAAGTATTTCTAAATATAAAGCCATCTGCACACGGCGATATTGAAACGCTAAGCTTGACAAACAGTGGCAGTCGCGCCGTTAGGGGACGCTTAATCTCATCTTAAATAACGGAACAAACACCTTTACTGAGCCCTTCAGCCAGGAATTAGCCCTGTCAATAGTGGTATATTTGGGTGTCAGTAGTACACAGGAACACCGTCGTTCGCAGGACTGACAACTGATCGGGAAGAAAGGTTCTCGAATGGCGACCACGTTAAGGCAAAAAGAGCACAGGCCACTCTCCTACCAGGTGGACTGACAACCTGAAGAAGACAGCGGGAAACCGATGTATTCAGAGGGCCCAAAACCGGGGCTACATAGATGTCATATTTGACGGTTTTTAATTATCCGATGAAATTTCGTTTCATTGGCGTAGGTACAACTGGCCATCATGTTACAGCTTGGTGTATTTCACAGTTTGACATAATGACAGTAAGATTGAATTTAAATGGTTTCACAATGACCAATCGCAATGAGTCGAACCCCGAGAGGGGTGCACTAAGTTTTCTGTTTCTTGTTCCTTCATAACATAGAAATTTTGAATAGTCTAACAAAACGAATAAAAACTAAAACGACTGCATCTGGCCGAAACTAAACAATTCAAGTGAGCATAATTATTAATTTATTCACTAATTACGATGCAGAGATAACAATGAATAGGTAATTTAGACTACCAATTTGTTATCGCGCGAGCTAATGAAAACAAAAACACAACTGAATACTAAAATCTAATTACGGACGGCCTCGATACTATCTCGGGATCCAATGACCACTAGAGGTAGCGGTTTGACCACCCGAACAGAACACGGCTTCGTGACAATAGCCTGTACCGGGTCTTGAGATTACTGAAAGATTTTTCGTTTTTGTTCGACTCTGAACTTCAAAAAAGTATGAAATAAAATTTGTTTTATTTTCAATTTCATACTTTTTTGGGTGTGAAATTGAACAGTCATGGCAGTATCACTAAAAAGCGACATAAAAGCCAAAATAAAAACTATAATAAACGTCCCTTTAAGTATGCCAATTTTGATATCCCGACATTCTATCTTGACATGTATAAAAAATTAAAAATCTTTGTTTAAAATACGTAACATTAAGCCTCTATAAACTCAAATAAAGCAAGAACAACTTACTATATAAGTAGCACGCCTCCGGCGCCGTCACTGCGACACGGTTATCTACGACAGTTTCCGAATAAAAAATTCCAAATCCGGGTTAAATTTTTCGAAAAAGCCAGTCCAAAATCGCTTGGACACACTGCGATATGTGCTCTGACAAGCCGCCCGGGGCCCGTGAAAACATTATGTAACCGCCACATGAAACTTTATTCTTTGTTCACGTGTGGTATAGTTTATAAATACTCATTTTAAGTTAGTACTACAGAAAAGGTGCTGTAGGATTTGAGCATCTCATTAGACTTAAGGTGGCATTCCATGGTGCTTGATTATGCGATTATCTATGCTCAGGACTTGTACGAGTATATGCTCCCAGAGATTTCCTGTGTTGTTCACAAGTATGTAACGTCAGAAAAGTTCTATAGGATATAGCTCGACTTAAGGCAACCTTTCATGATGCTTGATTCTGCGATTCTCTACGCTCAGTTCAGTCTTATTACAATTGAGTCAAAATAGCATCATTTTGGTTAATCTACTAATTCAATGGATTCTGATGATGGACTTTCATTGAAATACAACTGTCTACATGTTTGAAATACTTTTCACATAATGTACTGTCAATAGGATTGAAATGGAATGGTTTCATAATGGTCTTATAATGACAAATAGGTACACTCAGACCCATGAAATTGTATGCCCGTCCACAGAAGACTTCTTCCTATTATTCCTATGTTGGAACATTCGAACGCATTTGTGTATTTAAATAAATCTCTATTACAATCTGTATTCAAGTACTTAATATTATTACGCAATGTATCCCGCATTCTACAAAGCTTGAGTGAAATTCATAATTACCGTTCTTAACATTTCATTTGAAACGTTCTCGAGAGCGAAACAATTTGAAACTAATAACAATTTATTGGGAAACACCAAATTCTATCCAATTAAATAAATCGTACGAATCCGGAACTTTTCGGGTACAGTATGGTGTAATTTGTCAAACAATCTAATCACATGGGGACAAACTTTTCCTTACCAGTATAACAAGTGACAGGATGTCACTTGTTCAGAGAAATAATTCATTTTTCACATCTGTACGCCATAGAAACGGTGTCATATTTAGAATCTAAATAATAGGCATGATGACTAATTTTCAAAAACTCTTCTATGATATTCAGAAGTTTCTATTATGTCTAAAATATATCATATTTTTGTAGAAAATTAAGGTTTTTGTGCAATAAAAGTACATTTAAATTTAAATTTTCAAATTTATTCCAAAACGCTCGCCTGTGTCATGGCGTCTGTCATTGCGCCACGGCTCAGTAAAAAATGCCAGATCGCGTATAATATGCTTACGAAAAAAATGATGTTAACTAAGACGTGACGTAAATTGACGTAATTCGATTTGATGGGTGTTTAAGCTATCATGGCGGATTGTTGTATTTTGTAGATTTATTTTAACAAATAAATTATTAATCTCGACATTAATAAGAGAATAAATAAATGTTTCAAAATCTTTGAATCCTATTTCATTAGATCAGATAAATATTTTGGCGATACTTGATTACTGTCATCATGCCTATTATAAAACGTGAAGCGAAGTTTTGGGTACAATTTACAGGTCGCTCGAAAACGCAGCGGTTTGAAATTTGGCACAATTAAAGTTTATATGGAGAAGAATGCAGGCATTTTAATACACGAAAGTCATCAAAAAACACGTCACACACATTACCATAACTGTGAGTAGGTACTTAGACATGCACACAGACAAACATGATGTTACGTGTCAAATGCAAAATTTCAATAAATTTCGACTCTTGCGATCTCTTATATTTATTATTTTAACGATTATGACATACCGATGTAAGTAAGTTCGGTTCAACATCCACAGATGTAGACAAGCGAAACAAAAACACAAAAGGAAGCTAGCAGATGACGTCAGCAACAGCTGTGTCTATAATGAGCTCGGCGACCACATCTTTGACCCCTATCTTTCCACCTTACACCCTCTCGCAACGGTCTTTCCGTAGGGAGCAAAGGGGACGGGAGCTCAAGTAAGACTGGTCGCAAAAGCCTAATAGTGACAGTTGAGATTAGAACCAAAGCGTCCTGTCAATCAGCGTAAGACGCACTGTGGTTCCGTTCGCGGGATTTGCATTTGGAATTCGAAATTCGAATTTGAAAACCGAATGACGGTACGAATTGGTAGGAAAATAAATGACGGAAGCGTTTTGTTTATGGTTGAACTTTGCATGTTACGAATGTAAATGCTAATACCTACGGGATAAATAGAATAAATGTGTGATCAATGTGTCTGTTACGCATTAGTGACCCACTCCAGTCCAGGGTCGGGTCTCACAATGAGAAGGATGTGTGATCAATTGGAGTTAAGAATTTAGTTTGTCTTTAAATTCTATTTTTATAGCATGCCTTTTATAGTAAGCCAGTATTTTATTTGGGGGAGGGAGGTGGGGGGTATTTTGCAGAGGGACATAATTTAAGAGTAGTAGCGGCCATATTGCTCTTTGTTAGAACCTTACAATGCATCCACATTTAAAACATACAGTATAAGACAAACCCTACTTAAAGTAGAATGTTATTTCTATGTTTCGCCACATATAGGATACTAGCCATTAGAACTCGAAAAAAATACGTACCCCTCTTACGTTTGAATGGAATTCAAAACGTCTTCTTCAGAACCATGTCAACCATCATCTGTCATCTTACGAGGGTGACATACCTATTGACAGAACCCCCGTTGAAAATAAACATAAAAAATCTTGTTCAAAGAATTCTTCCATTTAATTCCATCCATATTTTACTCAACCAAAGAATCTGAATCTCATTAACAACGCTTACAGAACTATCCATCACACATTTCAACATTACATGATATTACCAATAGTAGGGGAGAGTGCCGTGAACGGGACTAAACGTACTCATTTGATATTTCATGGCACCTCAATTTACAATAAAAGTTAAAATAATTTTGAGTCTATTTTAGTTGCATGTCACTGAAATAGGTACTCATTTTTACAGATGTTGCTTTAAGCTCCTATCAATAAAAAAATAGGTGTAAAATATGTTGTAAAAATATATCTATAATAAAATTATAATATATGTAATAATAAAAAGTTTATGATTCAAAATGCTTGCATACTTTAAAGTTATTAAATATGAAAAGTTTTCTTTATATTTTTAGTGTTAGAATTTGTTGCTGAAATGAAAACTAAAAATAAATAAAAAGCACCACACCACTACAATCTATTAATTCCTAATATGATTTTTGGCAACAACGCATATTTTTAAAATGGCTAAATTAAACTTTTGACTACTGTTACAGCTCCTGGAAATATGTAAAAGCCTGTACAATGCAGTCCCTTCTTAGACTCCTCTCCCCTATACGTAATTCATTACGATCACGAACAATCGCCACACGAACCCGTAGTCCATAATCGGCAGGCTTATGTAAGGACGTGTCGGACCGTCCCCGCCTCGCCCGAAACGGCGACAGTTACTAATGTCGGAGCGCGAACGGTCATTAGTATTCCTATTTAGGCACGCCGGGATTTTTGGGGAGGGAGTTCTTGTATTGGTCCTTTGAGAAACGTTGCTCAATACCTACATGAACTCTCTCACAGAAATTTACAATTTTGTTTTTAAAACTTTTTGTCATAAATCATTAAAAAAAATAAAAATCCCGGCTGCTAAACATCTCAAATCAATAATAGAAACTTAACAAAAACTAAAACCCGTCTTAAAATCATAGTCTGAAATGTTTAAAACAAGAAAATATTCTTATTTGAAAGTTTTAAGTATGTATGTAATTGTACAAGCTATTACATTACAGTAATATTAAAATATTTTTCAGTCAAAAAAATACATACAGACCTACAATATGTCCACATTTTTAAAGGAATAATAAATAATCATTCTTAACTTTTTAGATATTATTATTTATTTACCCGGGGTTTACAGCCACTTACCCTATATCCATATAATATAGGGACTCCCTCAAACAATACATACCTAGCTGAATCGTCTACATCTTGACCTATTGTCGGGCGCAGAGTTATAAGGTCCCGACTTCAATACAGTCACGACTACGACTCGGGCTTTTTGTGCATTTCACTCCATTCAATCCGTACAAAGTACTTCAATGATTCCGTGTACCTACGTTTCGGAATGTCGGATAAAATGGCGCTTTTTCATCTTGAGTAACGACGATCAGTTTTTGTCATGACTTGTACTTACTGTTGAAGACTATTTTGAGAAGTCGACTACTAAATCAGCTTCAGTAGTTGTATAGATATATGTCTAGGACTGTTATTACCTTAAAAATACCTATGTGATTACCTGAATAACATAAACATACAAATGGCAAAATCAAGATCATACGAGCAATACCGTTTAAACTAACTCGAAATCTTATTAAGAGAGGCTCTTTAATGTCTGTAGAACGCTCGAAATTATTTATTTCACTCGTATTTACATCAAAAAGTAATCTAAAGAGATCGTATATGTAAACAAGACATTTATTTATTCGTAAAAGCGTGTGTAAATAACGTCGAACGTACTTGGATGTTGGATGTTTCAATGAATAAGGTTGCTGTTTTACCGTTTAAAAGTAACGAGATTTTTTTTTTCATACAAAATTTATAACTTATTAGGTACCAAAACTATTTATAAAGGTTAGCATAATATGTTTATCATATATCCAACTATACTTTTATTAAGGCCAAAATTTGTAAGAACGGATAGATGAATGTCTGTTGCTCTTTCACGCAAAACGTCTGAACGAATTTGGATGAAATTTGGTGCATAGGTACTAATAGGTAGGTTGAAACTTGCTTTAACAGAAAGGATACTTTCTATCCCTTACACGTTATAGCTATTCGTTATAGCTATTCATCACTGGGTCAAGTTCTGAAATCCATGCGGACTGAAATGCTGAAAGGAAGGAAGGAAATCTTTGGTTTTGGTGACAAAATTGAATATACAGTAGAACGCCGATTAACCGAATCGCCAATTATCCGAATCGGTCCTCAGTGTAATATAAAAAATTAAAAACAAGTAATTTTTGTTTTGTTTTAATGTACCTAAAGAGTTGAAACTCGCTAGAGTACAGATATAGGTATTTCAACTGTTGTGCGAAAAGCAATGAAAAGGTCGTATTTGTTAAATTTAATAAAGTTTATTCTATGTGTAACAGAACGTTTCGTTCGCTTCATTACCAGTCTATGTCCGATTATCCGAATGGACCCCGGTCCCAATTCATTCGGATAGACGGCGTTCTACTGTACCTATTACTTAACTACTTAGTTAGTTTAATGTAAACACTCAGACAAGTACCTTAAACTGTGACAGGGGAATCTTCAGGGAATTGACGGAGCGTTGTGTTTATGTAAGCGAAATGTAGCTTGTTATTAAAAACGCTCATCAGTCCGTGAAGATTAAAAAGTTGTGAGTGAGTGAATGAATGAATGAATGGATGGGGGAATGAATGATTTGAATGACTTAAGGCTTGTTCCAGTTGTGCTCCGAGCATGCCATTAGTATTGGAAGATATACATATACAGAAGTTATCTATCCCTTCCCCATACTATGACTAACGTTACGACGAATACTTAGTATATAATGGACTTAAATATGATTAATATTAAAGCAAGTATGGTGGAAATAACGAAATACTTTATTTTACTTTCAGGAATGAGAATTTTTGTTTTAAAATAATTGACAAAATCTTCTACAACTAAAAAATATAATTACTTTCTTTATTTAATTCGGTTTCACTACCAAATAGTCAATGTATTGTATATCATTTAAACCTCTAAATTATTTTTTACCATTTCTTATAAGTTTTTATGGTAAATATTGTTTACCATAAAAACTTATAAACCTTAAAATGCTTCAATCTACGTTTTCCCATCAACGAACCGAGCTCGAAAGTAGTGTAATTCCGGGAACGTTCCCGTCCAGATAAACACGTTACCGACGGACCATCAATCAGGAACGCCATCGCAAATTGATACCCTGACCTGTTCCATCCATCACTCCATCTTAACATCTGGTTGGCAGATCGTTAAACAGCTCCATGTGGAAATACGTTAACTAGGAATTACATTTCTGCGGTCATGTCACATGGTGGACTATTTTTTTATAAGATGACCTAAATGATACACAAAAATCGTTTAGATATATAGTTCGACAATACTTGCATCGATACGTCATAGTTTTATTCGTTTTACGTCATAATTTAATAAGTATTTCCAGAATTTAAAGCTATTAAATGTTGTGGTAATGACAATTTTAGTCCTACGTTATTACATAGTTCGGCTACTGCATAAGAGATGGCGCTAGTAGTATTCATTTACAGTACGAAACAGACTACAGGGCGTTATACAAAACATGAGGTCGAGAACTCTCAAAAAACCGCTAGAGTGGTGATATTATTTCAATTATCAAAAATTATATTAGTGGTACTCATACTGTTAAGAGCACGAAATAGATAAAAAATGTTCCTCATTAATCTGTTCTGTGGTTAAAATTCCGCGAAACACTAAAACCAAAAATATGAATCGTTAGCAAACGTATATTTACTATTTTTTAGCTATGATACAACTGAACGGAAAGAAAAAGTAAAACAATATCACAAAGTATTCCAAACAAACGTAGTACCGTTGTTCCCCAACAGATGGCGTTACTCACAGCAAAGCTGTCGAATAGGCGCGCGCGCACGCGTGTCGAATTGAAACATTAAATACCGTCGCGCTCTGTTCATTCCATTTCGCTTTATACCCGGGGATAATTTACAAAGGAACCGTTTACCGTTCTAAAAGATATAATGTACTCAATAAAAAGCTGTTAGGTTGAAGAAAACGCTGACCACTCGTAAAGTTTTGGTTTAACCGCAATTAAACCGAGCTTTAGAAAAGATTCCTTTTATCTTCGTCAATAGAAATAGTAAATTGACTCCTCCCAATTACTATTTGTATTTATTTCAATCGAATTTATAGTTAAAATTATGCTTTTTAAAGCGTGACCCTATTTTTAATTTTCATCAGAGTAGTACGCAAATTCTTAGAGCCCAATTCTTCTCCAACCAAATCCTACGTCTTATTAAACACCTCAAACGCCCCATCAATCACCACGCCTGGGTGCGTATGACCAAATGTATGAAGAACCCCAATGTATGATAATGAACGGTATCCATCCACAAGTGTATTGTTCCGGAAAATTGAAAATATGTCTAATATGCCATTCATGTATTCATAAGTAGGTAATACAGACGGTGGGGCTGTGTTTACCATATTTTCGTGTAATCGTATTAAGTAAATATCGTGCAAACTGAATTCGTAATGGTAGAATCTGTAGACGAACGTAATAGACGAACGTAATATTCCATCTTTGGATTAAATTGGCAATTTTATTGAGCCCAAGAATCGTATGGATCTTTATGGTAATACTGAGAAGAAAAAACAGAAGAAGGGAGAAGGATGTATCTTCTTCACTCACCGCACAACGGTAATAATACTGACTCATGACTGGTGTGTGCTGCGTGGAGGGTCCTGGGTTCGATTCACCGCAGAGCAGAGATTTGAATGATGAATTTGAATTTCTGTTTCTGGTCTGGGTGTGTTGTGTTCTTGTCTTGTGTGTGTCTATGGCGCCCACGACACAGGGAATCCTAGTGTGGGGCTATGAGTGTGAAGCGTTATTATATATTATTTATAACGAAAAAACTTTACTTATATTCACATTTGAAATTTATAAGAGTTGAACCGAAAATCGAGACTAAAAGTTAAAAAGTCTAAAAGTCGTATGGTCCTTCTTAACCCACTAAAGCGGTGCCAGCCGGGTCGGCTAGTTTTTAAATGAAAAAACGTGGTTTACATTTGTTGATTAAAATGTTGACTTCCTCCGTGTTAACCCTTTGTATGAGGCCATCAATTAGCTTGATGAACCCTGATTCATTTTGGAAATTACAGAACGGGATAAACCAATTTTATTAATGCGAGTAGGCAATTATTAATTATTATGAGTTGATTATTATTTGAAGCCTGATATGGTGATTAATTGAGGGTAGTTTATATTAATTGCTTTATTGATATTGGGAGAAGTTTTTGAAATTTGCGGTACATTTGGTGGGTTGCGGTATTTAATGCTAATAACATCTGGCATTGCGGTGACTGGTTTGAGCAGTGGCGTTACCTCAATATCAATCTGGTAAGGTAGATCTGGGTTCAATTCTCTATTTTTTGACGACGTGAGTGGTACATTGGTTAAGTCAGTGTCATAACTACGCAAAGAGTCTGGCTTCGATTCCCAACACTGTATAGATTTAAATGATGAATTAGAATTTCTGTTTCTAGTCTGGTTGTGTTGTGTTCTTGTCTTGTTGTGTCCATGGCATCCACGACACAGGGAATCCTAGTGTGGAGCTATGAGTGTGAAGCGTTATTTATTTATTTAAGATTTTTTATACACAAACAATGCACAGAAACATAACAACACACACAAGACTTTGTATACAAAGACACTGTCTATTTCTGACTGAAATTCTACGACCAGACATTTTATTTTCTTTTTGCTGTTTCAAATCTATCAATAACCGGAGCCGATGACAACGTTCCCTCCGAAGCACTATCAGCAGCACTATCTTTCCTATCAGGTACAGAGACAGGCCTCACAAGAATAGCAGGACTACGCGCCTTCACATAATAATTGACTATCAAGCTCGGACGTCACACCCTCAGGGCAATTCACTAACCAATGATCGAGTAATTTTGCATCGCGTGTTAATAATATGTCAATCTAAACGCAGTGCTGCCAACATAACACCTGTTTTCCTGATATCGGCGATCTTCCCACAGCGCGAGCGTTATCATTAGTGATATGATTAATGTTCAGCCCAATTTCGGCAACGACATATGCCCGCCACTCGTGTGTAATTAAATCAACGCAGCATTAGAGTGTTATATTAAATTATGTTCGGTTATTTGTATAGATAAGGCGGGAAGGGCCAATTGTTTGAATAAAAGCGTGATTATTTCTTTGATGGTGGTTGATGATGATGTACAATACCGGTTGTGGCATATCATATTGGAACGATAAACGCATCCATTCTTGCTGTTGAATATAGACATTAATAAAACACAAGTAGAACACCACATTAAAATACTTAAACCTCAGACAAAATTAAACAATAGAAACAAACAACTTCAAAATCACCACAGGCTGACGCTAGTCAAGTAGTAAACGCTATAAAATCATACGACAGACAATAAACAACACAAAGAATCAAACGCCTTTAACAGACCCATAAAAGCCAAAAACGATACTTATTTTTATACTAAATCGTGTAAAAACGCAATAAACAACGAACAAGCTATAACACGAGGATGGTCTTTATAAAACGATTTGTACCCATAGGCTGATACATTTTGTTTCACAGACATAAGTACGCGATAAAATGTTGAACATAAAATCGAAACATAAAGAAAAAATAACAAAACACTAGGATTTCTTGGAAGTCCATACACAAGACAATAACTCAATCTGATTAGAAGCAGAAATAAGAACCTTCATTCTGGTTGAAATCTAAAATAGGGCACAGCGTGCTTGCGTTACGTTATTGAATATGCATGAAACAAATAAGATAATCAAAATCAGAAAAGATAATAAAACATCAGACCGATGCGTTTCTCTGGCGGAAGTGCTAGGGGAGGACATAGGGAGCTTTTAGTGCGCAAAAATAATAAATAAATTTAGCTTTTATATAAAAAAAAATCCTACATAACCTGACATCGCTGTGAAGGTAAAACATAAAATTAAAACTTATTTTAAGAGCCAATGATACACACCTACAGGAAAAAATCGTGTCGTTTTTACGATCGAATCGAAACAGCGAAAGTATTTTGTTAGCATTATTAACTTTAACGGTTCTGCGACCATTACTGGGCTGACACCAGTAATTTCTTTTCAAAAGCGAGCTTTAAGCGTAGAATTGGCTAATTGCAAAATTTAATTGCCATCCCAATTGTACTTAATATACGTAATGTTCTGAATGAGTTCTCCTGAATTATGACGCTCATTGCCGTTAAATGAGTATGTGAACATGACAAGAACGTGTCCATTATGCTTTATAGGTGGTAAGCCGATGGTTAATGTCTGTCTGAAGATTCTGGAGAGGTATAAACAGGTAACGGTAACCAGAGTAAGAAACGGTAAGTAAGAAACGAAATCATTTCTTCTCAATAACATACACAATAGAGTAAATCTTTATTGCACACTACACTAAACAAATGGAAAGGATAAAAGCAATTAATAAAAAGTATAACATTACAACAGCATGCAATAAGGCCGCTTTATCGCTAATGCAGCGATCTCTTCCAGGCAAGCTATGTTTGAGAATATAATAGAAAACATAAAAACAGAGGGATAGGGTGTGCGGACATACACCAGCGACAGAAAAGTAGGTTTGATTGTAACTGGACTGCAATGATCACTTGACATCAGACTTGATATTTTTACACCATAAAAATTCAACAATTTGTGTTGCGTGTGAAAATCCAAAATGGAAATATCATCAAACTTCAGAACGTATATTATTTAAAAAGCTAAAACCTATGCAAGCTTTATTACTATCGAAAACTTCCCATCTGTACAACACATTCATTTTTATTCCATACATACATTTGAAATGTTGATCAGTAACCGATAGAATTTCAAAACAAGCTTTGACGTCTGTTATTTTAGTCGTGTATTTGTTCAGGGTGTGTTTGACTTGCAATGGACCTGCACGGCATCTTAACTATTTCCCCTTAAAGTTTCCGGTTAATTTAACCACACACGTGTCTTTGAACGGTTCTCACAACTCTCCCACTTTTTATTACCCTCATGTCCCCTCGAGCTAGTCTCATTGACACCTACAATCATTGTAAGTGAACTGTTTGGTGTTGCAGGTGTATTATTATCTTCTATTTTATAGGACATAATATCTTCTATTTTATTTAACTCTTAGTTCATCTTGTATGACATGATCCGTTCAACCAAAGATCTGGCAATGAAAAGGTAGAACTTATTATAGTTAGGTTCATTTTTCTAATGAATAATGCCACGTTATGTCCTTTCCTCAAATTCAATAAAGATTTTTAAGATTATTTTAACCTTATAAATCTTTATTGAATATATGAGACTGATAATAAAACAAAATATAATATTATCATACCAATTTAAGTTATCTCAATTGGATCAGAGATTCAAACAAGCGTAACAGATAGGTATAAAAACAAATATAGGTGATATTAATATCATTTGTGTTTTTACAAAGACTAATGACAGGTAACACAAAGAAATAACAAAGACAAATGATAAAGAAATTACTCCTACCAACACTCAATACACCATCATCATTAGCTGAGCGTGTCATGCACGAAGGTAGTCAAGACAGTGCAACTGTTACAGTCACAGACACCAAACACAAGAAAGCTACACAAAAGGCCCCTCCAAATTTCCGGTTAATTTAACCCGAGGTCGCCACATGTACCAGGGTCCCACGTGGACTGTACAAACAGTTCCCAGAAAGGCGATGTCATCAGAAACAAAAACATCCATCCCTAATTGCTTGCATTATGACAATGCCTTGGAACTTTCGCCTGTAATTATGACTTGTGGACCGGCACTGTAATTCTAAGCTCCCAATTACGTAGAGAATTATACACTAACCTTCTTTAAATGTAAATTCAAACAAATGTTTACGTGCTCAACGTCTTGTAAATGGTCGTTTTGTTTTGTTTTATGTAGGAGTTATGTGACTTGACCTATTGTTATTAGTAATGCTACTGCTTCCTAATAACTTTAATTCCCTTTTACAATTATCCTTAATGCCATTAACGATCTTTTTAACATCGATTAACTAGCTACCTAATCTACATTTGCCGCCAAAATAATACACACAACAAAAAATAATTCACAAAATCGAATCGGTGCCCTAAAAACGTCATAAGGAAGCAATGTCAACGACCTCACGAAATTTCCATTACCGGCAGCAAATAATGTAATCGATGATAATGTATTTCATTTCAGCCTCGACGCGATACAAAGGCGGGATGACAATGCACATCCAGCCGTCAAGATGGCCAGACCGAACCCGTTGCAGATTGCTACAAAAACTCACCGAGCACACAAAGCTTTAAGTTGACAAATAACGTGCTTTTTGCGTTCCACAAATATTAAAGTGTTCGTTTAAAATGACCCACTTTTTGTCGATCTTGAAACTGATATTGACAAAAAGGTAAAAACTTTACAAGATCCAGTGAAAAGTATCGACGATTCCGTAAGCACCTTAAATAGCTATTTTGTTGGTTTTTATCCAGTATCATCAACAGTCGAGTTGACAAAGTCTGGAGCGTCCTTTTTTGTCATAACTTCCCAAAAAATGAATAGTGGTGCATTATTTTCTTCGATAAATAAACTGTTTGAGTTTTTATGCATCTCTCATATCCTGGGCATCCCTAAAAGAGCCATTAGATTTCCATATGGATCCCGAGCCAAACGGAAGAATAGGCGAGATGTAAATTACGTTAAAAATGAATGCGAGAGGGCGGGACCCTGTACTTTGATACGGTAATAGTGCGTGGCTTCGTCACACGGGTGGTCTCCGGTCTCCACTGAACTATTTCAATATGCTTTTTTATTATTTGCTATGGTGATCCATGTTTGCTTGGTGGGTGTTGGGTGATTTGTTGACTCCGGATTGGCCATCGATCACTAAGTAAACTGATACTTAACAAGTTTTTACTGCTTCGAGCACGCGCGTCGAACTAATACCAATATTTGGACGTCCATCCCGATTTCGAAAGTTTTAGGAAAATTTTACACGAAATTATAGTCATTTTAGAATTGCAAATATTTAGGTTCTAAATTGAAAATATAGATATTGCGGAGGTCGTTTCGAGCATGCCTAGTTTATAGGGCGTGAAAACAAATCAATAACACATAGTTAACAAACAGGTGAAACCGATTTGAATATCAACGTTCTGGTTAAGAAACCCGATACGAAATAAGTCAAAGTTGCTAATAAATTAGATTGTAGTTTGTAAAGGAACATTGGTACTCTAAAAACCTAATTAACTTCTTGTAAGTTTGCTGTTATTAGGCACGTTATAGTTAATGACGTGTCACTGGATTACGATGTTACATTATTAAAGGCGTACGCCACACAACATGTCATTATCGAACTGGCAACTAATAATGAGTTCCAACGAGCACAACATGTAATATTGAAGCATTAACTTGCCTTAGTTTCCAAAGATGTTGTGACATTTGAAGACACAATCATTTACGATGCTAATAATTTAATAACATTTGTAAGAATGTATGGATGACTGCTATTCTATCAAGCAAAAAATTATTAAGGATTTGTCAGTAACCCATTAATGGCCCACTACAGGGTCGGGTCTCCTCTCACGATGGATGTAGGTCTTAGTCCACCACGCTGGCCTAATGCACCCGCATGGTCCCCTAATGGTGGACGCATTTAATCAAGGATTTAGTAAGAGGAAATTTTGTACCAAAATACCAGTCTATCAGACCAAAACGTGAGAATCGTGAGCAGAAACGTACATTTAGGTGCTGATTTGCTCACTGCTGCCTTGTATTAGTTTTAGGTCAAGGATTATCGGTTAGTTCGGTGATCTGGAAATCCATTGTTGTTTGTTGTTTGTATGAACACGTATCTCTCCTAGCATGAGGTAGTCCTAACATGTCACATATGAATCTAAAACATAACGCAACACATATCTGAAACATAACGCAAATTCGTGGAGATGATGTCCAAGCGCCAACCAATATCGGATACCTCATTTCAACTGCCCATTAGGTCTTTAACTAAATGTAACTACCGATAAAAAGGAATTGTTGCTTTATGACCATATAGAGCAGTGGCTAAGCGGTCCTATGTCGAATCCCGTCTGCAAGTTATGTGGGTTTTACAAAATTAAATGTCACCTGTGTAAAAGTGAAAAACAAAACTGGAAAAAATCTGGTAATCTGGTAGACGGATGTGATGGTCAGGTATTAGGAAGTGTGGTTGACTAAATTAAATACATACTTCTCATTGCGAGAAAACCCAATCCTATATTTGGTTACTGATGAGTTGGAGACAGTCGAAAAGGACTTGGAAGTATTCAAACTTACCGTAAGAATATTAACAATAGAAAAGTTAAAAATAACCCCAAGGACGTGGAACAATCGGTACAATAAAACAAGTAGTCAGTAGGCATTGAATACTCAATTCCAATGGTAAATAGCATTACGAATGCAAAAAATCTTCGCCAACGAATATCAATGAAGTGAGTGACAATAAATATTCCCTAATAAATAAATCTGAATATAAACCACTTGTTGTAGTGCTGTCTAGTAACTGATCAACGACCGCGTAAATAAACTCTTTTAGTAAAAAAATCAAGTACAGTTCCTTTATTATTAGCGAGACTAATGAACAGCGATTCATTTTAATATTATGTAGATTTCAGTGAAACTAAAATCGTATGCAATTTTTGTCTTTAAAATGTCCGTCGGAAATTTTTGAACAAAATTTTTCCTCAACGCAATGGAATGTTTTGTCGCCTCATAGTTCGTAGTAAGACACGACACTATGAATCACATCAATTGTAATGGAGGATAGACCTCAGATACTCGCGTCGTTTACTAATGTGTTTACATTTGGAATAATTATAGTAAGTAGTAACTGAGTAATGACAAATGAAGCCTAGTGGTTATGTCAATAAATAAGCGTGAACGAGAATTCATATAAACCGTGAATATGTAATAACTACATTCTCGTAAATCTACTCGTAAAGCGCAGTGGTTAAAATATCGGTGCGCGGAGGGTCATAGGTTCGAATCCCAGCGTAGAGATGCGGTACATGGTATAGTAATCAAGTTCTACATATTATTTTTATTGTCTAAATAGGTGTTCAAATCTCCGAGTTTATTCAATTTCATAATATAGTTCCTTGAAAAAGCAATCCTAACTACCTTAGATACTAATATGTGATTTTTTTCGCATTAGTGGTTCCGTACCTACTCACCACCGTACAATACTTCTTGTGATTAATACCTATTATTATAGCGAGTATAATAATAATGATGAAAGTATACGAAAAACGTATGACTTTCAACTGATTTAACAAACCATTTCAGCGCGTAAAAATATCCAAAAACCCCCTAACTTCGAGAACTCGATACCTACCAATTCTGGTTCCATTTCTACCGAGCATACAAGCTCAATGCTCCTCTCACTTGAATTAATTGAAGAAAGTCATCGTCAATTTATTCCAGTTCTCTCCGCTCCTTCTTCACGCCTATCTTATTCTTATCGTTAACAAACAAACAGTTAAGGAGTTTATTTTAATGTAGGATAATAGCATACACAAGTTAAGTTTGTTGGCCTTACAAGATGATGATACACTCGAAGATATACATAACTACCACCTTTTTGAAGTCCAAAATCGTTATAATAGTTAATTAATTTAATGATAAACGAACACCGTTCAATTAAATTATAATCAAAATTTATAAATGTTTAAAAATAGCAATAAAAGTGACACATTTAAATCAGAATAACAACTAATAAACTATATTTATATATGTTTATAATATATAACATTTATCATGAATCATGATAATATATTATAGTCGAACACGGTGTTTCATTGTATCAAAATTTAAAAATTGTTGCTTTGGAGAATAAACAAAGTGAATAAAATACACCACAGAGAAATCACCGAAATGTTTATTAGATAAAATATTTTTTCTAGATACAACTTTTTGATAATATTTTGATACATTAGTAAGGCTTTTTATACCGTCTTAACAGATAAAGAGCTTTACTTGTTTATGTTCAGAGCAAAGAAAGCTTAATGCATTAAAACATCAACCAACCATCGTCGTATGTTTCGTATGTTCTGTGACTTTACATTTGTTTATGACAGAATGTATGTGTACATATGTGTATTTACTCAAATATCATAGCTCTTAGTTTAACCGCGAAGCTTATCGTCCTTGAATAAATATTAATAAAGGGCCATTAGAACGTTTATCTTAAAGTAACAAACGGATCTCTCTTCTGGTTTAAACAACGATGTCGGTTGTACCAGTCGCGTTGAACCACGAATTGCATTCAATTAAATATTTTAACGTAGTTTTAAAATCTTTGCTTTCAATTTCTAGACGAGCTGCGCAGATTTTTTAGACTGAATTACTTGGTAGTCAATTGAGATACGTTTCATGAACTCCTGTGAAGTTTTAAATATTTATTAATAGTTTTTCTATAAGAAACATAGCTTATAAGTTGTCTAATTTTTAAACGGAATTTTAATTCTTTATTTTTCTGGGAATTAGTATAAAGTGAAACAAATTGAAAACATTATTTTTATTAAGAAAATCAATTGTTTCATAGTTGTACGATATGTTGTAAATAAGTCCGTATTTTCCCATCATTACCTAACGCTAGTATAAAACATACCTAGAATAGTTTGTACGTTTCCACATTATGTTGTTTTCAGTGAATACTTGAATAGTAGTCATTGTAAGTAGGTACTTATTCGATCAGTTTATTATGTTACGAAGTGAGTGTTGTTATAAATAATTTTTTCACTTAAAAATAAGAAAGTTGATAAGTGTATTTTCCCTTAGACTAAGTAAGCAAAGACCGAATAAGAAGAATAAATAAGACAGGGATAAAATTTTTCAAGAGTTAAAATGTTTTACGTGATATATTTTATAAAAGGTTGTAAATTTAAAAGGTCGTTTACTGTGAACTTATGAAGTATCTAACTATAACTTTAACTATTGTTCTATTTTTTCTGATTGGATTTTATTCTTATCCGAATAGACTAACGGTTTATAGAATAATTATAGAAAACTAGACGCACGGTAGTGCGTTAAATAAAGTACACAAAATACTTTTAACGTCTGTTAGTAAATTCTTTGCTTTGCTTTGATTTAAATGCTTTCATTATTTTATTTAATCCCAAGAGAAACTCGTGACCAACAACCTAAATAGATTTTTATTTTTGGTAACCACAAAATCGAAAAACACTAACATTATTAGTTGGAATTTCATCTATTTTCTACACCCTCAATTATTTTGTTTGCCTCGCCACCTACGCAGTGGGTACTAACATCGCTCTTAGTTCAAGTTATTTACTAAATTAAAGTTTACAAAATGTAGGTAACCTACTTATATTAATGAATTAAAAACACTAAAATTTAAGTATTTATTTGTACTGGGCTTTTTCTTATAGAACGGTTATTAATGATGAAAGAAAGATTTAGTTTTTAATAAAAATCAAATGGATCGTTGAACTTATCGCAATTTTCAATACAAGTCTGGTATGTTCATTCCTATCTATTGTTGGTTAATCGTGCCTTTTAAGAAAGCAGAGATATTTAAATCTAGATGGCTAGATGGATGAGAGCCACTTTGAGAATATAACAGGAGCTATGAAAAAGTAAAAAAAGAGTTGTTAAAATTCTAGACAGGGGAGAGCGAAAACTTCCTTATTAAAGTTATTCTAGGCATCCCGGCTTAGCATTATAATGAAGGCAGATTTGTTTACGCAAAATCTACTGTAGATACAAGTTCTCAAACATTTATTATTGAGACAAGTTGAACATTGTTGCATTCACTGAAACTTTGTTAGCTTTTTGAAATCAATGAAATAGATCTGTATTTATATTGTAAATTAATATCGAATCCCCTATTTCACTTCTCCAATTATCTGTAAAATTTTAGTTTTATGCGAAAATTTAACTAACTAACCGAGTATATTCAGACCTCATCTAGGTATCTATCTTTACTATTCTATACTTACTACATATTATTCTATGTAACTTTACTTACAGTAAAATTACACCAGTTAGAAACAACCGCCACAATTGAACTTTAATTTGGAAAACGATTAAGTAACAAATTCCGATTTCCTTCCTCTGACATTTATTTCGTTGCTCATTCTATTAATTAATATTAATATTTGGCATTTCAAATCAAGTTCACTGTCACGGTGTAAAATTAATTACCAATTGGCCGGTACAGCTCCCGTAATTGGATTAACTGGTTTTATCAAATAGCCAAGCTTAGGCAATTCCGCCAAGTTTCAGTAATCGACTACCCGCCGAGCGTTTCGTTAATGAAAAATCCTTTATCTTAATTACACTTTGATCGAAACTCGGGAGATATTACAGGATTGCCGATATTAAATTTGTCGGGACCAATTTAAAAGTTTGCTCCGTTTAAGCTGGCGTAAATTAAATTCGGGATCGGTGTAAACAAACTAGGTAAGTCATAGTTGACACCGAAACACAACATCGATATTTCGTAACCGACCCGCCTCGGCTAGAATCATGACTGAAAAATCCTGAAACCACCAATTCGCCGTCAACAACACTGCAGCTGTCCTCAAACGTCGCAGAAACCGCATAGAGGTTTGCAATTACAGCAGCGACTTCAACCAAAACAGACTTACGTTGATCGAAGAAGCAGCGGTCCAGACCATTCATAACGCACACAACCGCATAGTGCACTCAATACACAATTTTTATTCACACAAGCACATGTGCATGTCACGTCGCACTAATCACGTTCGAACTTGGTCACTGCACAACGTCAGGGCGGATTTGTACATACGTCTTTTTCTGACGTGTTACCGTCACGACGGTCGACGCGCGACTGGAGTGCGCGCGGCGCTTACCCGGCGAGGAGGGAGGGGGTATGCGTGAGTCCGGAATCCACTTCCCACGTGCTCTGTGCCGTCCCTCTCTAAGGACGGGTTTTTAAAAGCTCCAAGCTCCAAGCTCCGAGTTCAGCCGTAGGGCGATGTTTCTCAGTACCTAACCTTGTTTATGCGACTGACCGAAGTGAAGCTAATAATAACACGCGAATAACACATCGGTGCGTTTTGTTCGATGCGACTTTTTGCAATGCGATTTGTGTATGCAACTCAGATGTTTGTTTTCTTTCGCGTTCCGGTGCGATGCGTGACTTTTATTTAATATCATAATATGTTTGCGTTCATGATTTTTTAAGCTTTATAAGTTGTTTGTATTAAAATCGTTGCAATATTAGAATTCTTCTAGGATCACAGCATTAAAAAAACGCAAAATAATCGTTCTATCTTCGGTTAACCATTAAAATAATGTTTCTTTATCTCAAAGTAGAGGTTATTCCCTTTTCGTTACAGTACCTACGTACTTAATAATAGTTTTAAGTGTTTCTATATTTGGGACCACTGTAGTGTACTCGCATGACTTACAGAGCCGTGACGTCGCATCGTTTTCTTTGTCTAATGCTTTCTCAGATAAGACTTTTCATATGGGATACAAGGGTGCTTATTTACCTTTACTCCAAGTAACTCACAAACTCACAAGTTATCTGATTCATCAGAAATTGTGAACTATTTTTATCAAAAAAATAGTAATTTTTCGTAACCTTGTATGTGTGTCTAATGGTGTCATTAGATATCTTTAAGCACTTTCTGAAGCAGCATTGTTAGCTATGCTCCAGACCTGTTCATATTATGGGTTGAATTCAAGACCTCTTTACATTGTGGGTCAGTTGGGTCACCCATGCATAGCAGTGGGACATAAAAAGGGTTAAAGCCAAAGATGAGTAAGAACAAACATCTAAAAAGGAAGTTAACCCTAATTTCAAAAATAAAGAAACAAAAACTTAATGGTATTCTCAAAATTCTATTTCGGTGGTCGTCCCGTTATCGTTGTCAGTCATCGGAGGGTTTTAGTGCCGTGAACGGTGTTTTACCACCGCGGATAAGTATTTCACTGAACTAAAGATAGATCACGCATTGTGTGTCTGTACTGTAATATGAGTGTTGTGATAGAGAATTAGATTATATTTTTCAAATGGCAATTAAATCTAAAGCAGCAATAGATTCGTAAAAATTCGACCTTTGTTAATATGCCCAAATATCTTATGAAGCATTAGATCTGCTGATAAGTGACAGACTGATAGACTGATGTCTAGAAGCAGGACACAAAAAGTAACGCACCCATAGATTACCATGCATCTACGAATATCTATGATCTTTGAAAACCAACATAGGAGCTAAATTAGAACATTTCCATAAAATAAACTGTATTATATAAAAAGTTTTGTAGGACTTGACTGAGTTAATAGCAGTATGACATTTAAAACAAGTCTTGGCCTGCTAACCAGAGCCGCCATGGTGACAGACTAACGCCCGAATTTTAAAAACCGATCTACAGATTATGGATTGAGATTGATACTGTTTAGTTACCAAGATACCTACTCAAAATATTCAATATAATTTCTTTGAAAAAACAAATGTTGCCTGGCATTCAAATTAAATTTAGGCGATCCATAATCTGAAGTTGGGTTATTAATTTCCGGCGTAGATCATTGCACTCTAAAAGAGAAGATACGTAAGTTAATTATGAACGACAAGGCTAAAACTTAGCATCCAAGTTATAAGTAGTCACCGACAAACCCTATCTTGCCGTGACACTATCTTAAAGTCAATACACGCATCTGTCATCTGTCAGACGGTTAACCCTCTCGATGCGTGTTTTTGTAATAACGGCCCCCCGTCCCCCACTATCTCAATTAAAACAACTCTCGTCCGTTTCTTAGGGACCCATTAGGGATTCCTCAGTGGAGTGTTAAGTACATTACAAAGCAGTATAATCTAATAAATAAACAGCGGGACAGGGGGACACATTCGAGTGATTAAGGGGTTGAAGAGACACAGAATCGCTGTAGCGATGAATTCTGTAAGTTGTTAGTGTTTCCCCTATTTAGGGGATATTAATTGTTTGCATGTAAATTTCCTTGAAATATCTTCTATACACCTTACAATGGGACCTTATGGTTACCAGTTCATGTAAGCTTTATATTAACTACAGTCAGATAGATAGATATTTATGAAATCCGTTAATTTTTGAGGACGTATGTGATACATATAAGTATACCTAGGCTGCACTTATTTGGGTTTCATGGACAATGAGAAAGATGTACATAGGTCTCCAACACGCTGGTTTATTACAGATCTTTTGACGAGTATCGTAAATTGATGAATCAATTCCAAGGCCGAGAGTAAACCTAAAAATAATTAATAAAAAAATTTTAAAGTGTAATACTAAAATGCCTACTCTACCCACGTAGGTATACCCTGCGGAGCTGAGCCGTTTTCTATGATTATACAACAAGCAATTAAAAAAACTTTAAAGCTATAACACTAAAATGCCTACCCAACCCACGTAGGTATACCCCGGGTCCTTCGCTGATAACGCGCTATCAACAAGGTAGCAGTTTCAAGAGTAATTATCTACCGGAAGTGTTCCATCTTAGTCACCGGGCACCGCCGCCATTGCTGTGGCTAGTGGGGGTGAAAATTGCAAGGGAAATATTTTATTTGCCGCATAATATTGTAATTTGTGGCTTGAGAGAGGTTTTTGTTTTTTTTTTAATAGAAAATGTACAGTATGTTTTTTCTAATATTGTCCAACTTGGTAAAATATCTTGGCACTACTTTTTGTGTAAATAAAAGTGTGAAGAACAAAAAAGCTAAAAACAAGTGGATAATTAATATTGGATATTATTATTTCATCTTATATTTTAATGATCGTGATTGACAGCATTCACTAACAAGTAAGTAAGTGAAACAAATTAAGAAGTTGGTGGATTTCGCATGCCTTTGAAAATATAATAGAGAACAATCAATCTCACATAAAGTTTTTCGTAGCTGCTACTGGGATTCGAACCCGGATCCATCGAGTAAGATGTTCAATTCGTAGACTGGGCTTTTCTCGCGGAATTTATATACATAACGCTCGATATATGTACATAATTTTATTTTACAAAGAAATATAGGCACATATATAGTTGCAAACAAAGTCCTCCAAATAGGATTTTTCGCTATAGCTCACAGTTACAAAAAGGAATACGTAAATCCGTCATACGAACGTACCGGGTACATTCGCGCAAAAAAACTTTAAAAACGATGGTGTATTCAAACCGCTTTTTAAATAAATTCCATTAAGAGTACCGCGCGTTGAATGAGCCCGAATAGAGCTATCCGTTTCTTTCACTCGCGGTAGTTTGGAGCGGGATAGAGGATTATATTCGGGGATGTTTGACGAATACAGGAGCTCATTCTGTCGAATTGTCGATAGCATCTGATGGGACAAGCGTGAATGAATGCCGTTTTCGTTCATGTACAAATAAAATAAAGGGTTTTTGTACTTGATGATTCAATTACGGGAGATGAAGAGGACGTTTGTTTTGATATCTAAAAAATATAAGTAATATGTTTTCAACCTTATCGAACATAAACAACATTATAATAATACCTAATTTCAGTATGATTCGATACGATAATTTTAGAGCTGAGACTAATCAAACTTGATTCAACTTATAAGTAATGGGTTTTTTTTAATATTTATTACTTACCTATTTCGCTGTATTTTATACCTTACGTCATACAATGACGCCAATTACTACGAACATTGTAATTAAATATTAAATAAATAGATTTGAATGCGAAAAAAGATTTAATTTTTTTTAATTGGTTGCTTGTTAGAACTTGCTTCTTAAGTTTAAGTCAGATACGGACATAAATCTTGCAAATAATTTGCATCCACAATACGACTATCTAGCAACCTCATATCTGTTACTGCCAAAGCGCTATCGAATCGGTAACGAACGCTTGCCTTACGCAACCGCAAATGCTTCATGCTTGCGAAACGAGCCTGCCTTTTGTGATATATCGCTCCCGTTACGGTAGATTAAGCTACAAATTGTGACAGATATCAGCCGTCCATCCGCGCATTGAAAGACCTTTGACGTTATGTGTATTGATAATGTGGTTGAATGTACATGAATCGCACGTAACATTGCGCATGTGCAAGGGATAAAAAAATTTAAACAGGGTTAAAATTTATGTACCATGAATCACCAACAGTCGTGAACTACATTCACCTTCCGTGTTTTGGAATGTAAGTTTAACTGTGGGTCCCATTATTCCGTTGTTTTTATCTCTAGAAGTTGCTAAAAGTCATAGGCCTTTTGAGTTCGGCCTTCTGCTGTTCTGAGAAGACGAAGAGACATGATATGTCCACCTATGACACTTAAACATAAATACGTTTTCTTTACGGCAAATCCTCATTACGTTGTAATTCGAATAACAATTGCATTCAATGCAAATGCTTGATTTGAAATTCGTCGCTGCGCTATTAATTTATTTAGGATGTTTGTAAAATGTTTAAATAGTTACATACATAGCAATGTGTTTAGACATTACCACCAAACCAACCAACCAAATTAGAAAATCGAAATTCTGATTTCAGAGCAAAAAGTTTAAAAAAAATGTGTTTAGACATTACCAATCCAACCAACCAAATTAGAAAATCGAAATTCTGATTTCAGAGCAAAAAGTTTAAAAAAAATGCGTTTAGACATTGCCAATCCAACCAACCAAATGAGAAAATCGACATCTCGATTTTAGAGCGCAACCTCATAACGATTGCACTCGATTCCTAGAAACAGGTAAGTTGTGTGCTAAGCCTAACGCTTTTTACATGAACTTAGTATTCAATGCAAGTAATGCAACTGCAGTAGTGGACGGAAAGCGACATGCGACGCGACGCTAATGTATAATAATGAGAGATAAACACAAATAGTGTGTAGGTATAATGAGGGCCGGGTCATTTGCAATTTTCATTCGTGTTACGGTGTGTTAGGATTTCGTGCGCGACTGTACTTTTGATCAAATGTTGGCGTATTTTTTTCTTAGGAAGTATTCAAACCAATGTTAATAACGGGTTAAATTCCAGAATTATACATCGTTTATAACAATGTCTTGGTATTAAAAATACGAGATAGAATGCATGAAATCACGAAAATCGAGCCCTATTTTTATGTTGTCAGTTTTAAGTTGAAAAAAAGATATAAATACATAATATACATTTTTTTCTACAGGCTATCCAATAAATAAATATCAATAGACATGGGGTAAAAACCAGATAGACTACATATAACTTACTAACAATTAAAACTCTTAGTCTCTTACAAGGGGTCTCTTAGGCATATCCCAACATTAAAAGAACGCATAACATTCAAAGACCATTACCTACTGCTCTGCTGGGAATCGAACTCGGAACTCCCCGCGTAGTGTGCCGATCTGTCAACAACTGCGCTTAGGTACAGCCCCTCTTTACTTCCAATCACTAATATCAAAATGTATTATCCAATAAATTGGTACATTTCAACCAAATCGTCAAATATGACAAACATTGGTTCCAATACCGACTAGCATTGGACTAAGCTTGACAATAACTTAATTTCCTCAACGAAGGGCGACTCCCCAGCGCCTGTCGGATGACGATCTCGTAACTAGATTAGAAGAATCGATAGGGTTAAACCGGTTGAACCGTTGAATGTACTCAACGGTGTAACGTTGGATTGTGTCAGAGGTGGAGTGTTCCAATCCATTTGCAATCATGAACTAGTGTTTCGTGTTTTATGGGTTCTGTTACTTAGATTTAATGGTATCTTTAATGTTAGGATTTATCCAACCAGAAGATAATAGCGCGCAAATTTTCTATTGGTCTTTTGATAGCCAATGTTATGAAAAGTTAGGTAGCTAAGACAAATCTGAGGTTAACAATTTTCAATTGTCAAATTTCAATCTACACCGTAGTCATTCTGAGTATAATCCTGGGTGTAGTTGCCGTCACGAATGGTGAGCAGAACTTTCATTGGTCGGTTTGACATTGACTGCGCTGCGGTGCACACGATTGGTTCGACTAACGTCAGTTCGTCAGTGTGCGTCGTCTATTGGTCCAGCACGTTTGTTCGGCTGCTGTACATTGGTAGTATACAATATCCCTACCACTGATAATCTGTGCTCACGACTCATGACGGTTACTATACGTAATGTATTAAACGACCTCAAATTTTCCTACATTGTGTATGTTTTAATAAAAAAATTAACTATTGAATAAAACTTCAAACTTCAACCTCACATAATTTTTAACAGCAATAAAATCTCAATTTCCGGTTTGAAACATTGACTTCCGATAAACCCCGTTTTCTCATTTCATCATTTGCAAGCGAGACGTCGAGCTGTGCGGACGTCACTCGCAAACGGGAAGAAAGCAAACAGAATTTTATATCCGCACTAGATTTTATTACACGTCGTGCGCTCGACACTGCGCTGATTGTATTGTCGACAGTAAAACTCACAATTCGCCATTGAATTCCTTCTGAACGTCAACCATTGGAAGAATCTAGAATAAAGCTGAATTACAACGTGTATGCGCGATTGAAAAAGCATATTCGCCTAACTTTGTAGGTTTAGTTTCATTTTACGACGTCATATAATATCTTCAAGTTTGTATTGCGTTGTTTATATTACAGTTAGTGTCATTCCATAAATTTTGTATTGGTATGTATTGTATGAACAGTGTTAGAGCGTGCGAAATACCTGAAGCGGCTTTTGCGAAGCCCTTAACACGTAAAGCTTTACAAAAATTATGTATGTATAACGAGTGGGTCAATAATGCGTTATCATTAATGACCCACTCAGAGTCTATGGGTCTGATGAGTCTATGGACTGCAAGCTCTTTTCTTCTGAATTCCTATAAAAAAAGAAGGAATTTTTTCGAATTTTTTTCGCAAAATAGCGAGGACTACAAAAACTAGTCGGACTATACACCTAATATGTTCTACTCTCTTTGTACTTAGTACGAAAGTACTGTACTAGGCAGTAGCATACATTTAGTTTGGCATTACGGAAATTACACTTACGGTTAAAAGCTTCTTTGTTGTACGAGTACTTTATTCGTTACCTGAAACGAAAAGAAAATGAATTATTATTTTGTGTACTGCTAAAAACGCCAATTCACACTGAGATTATGGTGTTATGAATAATACGCACACACGTCTCGTATTATGAATCGTGACTCTCTTTAGATCTTTATGTCGATTTTAACGTTTACTGATTTTTTTACTATAATTTTAACCATTTATTTAATAGTGTCAGCTCACCTAGTAAGAGGTCCTGGAGAGCAGAGAATGATGAATGAAAATGATCGGTGGGATTCGAACCCGGACCTCTCGAGGAACTCCTTGTTTTAATTGCCAGGTCGTTCTACAACAAAATCATGGGTTAAGTTTGTCGTTTGTCGCCTGCGTACATTTGTCGCTTGTCAGTGGATATTAGGACAGCTCCATTCAAAGACATGTGTTTGAATTTTGTCGCATCGTTTGGTCGGTCGGTTGTGTCGTATTGCGACGGCCAATAAGCATAAGGCATGAAGCCGCGTTCAGTTTGGACCGATTCCCGATTAGATTAGAAGTACTATGGGAGCGCTATCTGCGTTCGAGTTAGTCGCACGTCAACAGTCGCACGCAGTTTGATCGCTCCCGTGGTATAAAGGTCGGGATTGTTCGTGCGTGAACGCACGTATCCGCACGAATTAAATTCGTATGAAATCGCGACCAAACTGAACGCGGCCTAAGAGACCTAATGATTAGTTACAGGTTTAGTAATGCTTATATTTCACACATAAATAACCCTTCCTTCCTTTCAGCCCTTGGTAGTCATGCTGGACATGGGCCTCCCGTAATCGGCGCTACTCCACCCGGTCCTGGGCCCTCTGAATCCAACGGTTTTCCGCTGTCTTCTTCATGTCATCAGTCCACCTGGTGGAAGGGTGGCTTTTTGCCTAAACGTGGACGCCATTCGAGGACCTTTTTTCCCCATCGGTTGTCTAACATAAATAATGTTACATAATTATGTTATTACATAAAAACTTGCATGTCACAATCCGTTCAACATAATAACTACAGTAGGTGACCAGGCACGCCCTGGCGTTTAGTGGAGCATTTTGTTCCATTTAATACCTAATGCGGACAGACAGACATAATTACTAATAATAATACATGTCCGCTAGCCAGTCCGTGCTAATAGCAGTTGTTACGTTTATTTCGAATTAAACTCCCCGGTATTAATGCATATTTGTAAGTAGTAACGCCATTGTAACAGGTGATAGCCCAGTGGTTGTGTGTTCGGCTTCTTACTCGACGGGTCCGGGTTTGAATCTCAGTGACTTTCTTAAAAGTACGCGCACGCGCTTGACTTTTCTTAAAAGTGATGTGCTTTTTTACATGACATTATATGTTTGATGACATGACATTGATATTAAATGTCACCTGATGTAACGGAGAAGAAAAAACATTGAGTTTAAGCCTGCACGCCTAAGAGCTTTCCATAATGTTCTCAAAGGCATTTGAAGTTCACCAACCAGCATCAGGCCAGCGTGGTGGACTAATATGCCTATCCTTCATAATATTTTCAAAGGCATGTGAAGTCCACCAACCCGCATTAGACCAGCGTGGTGGACTAAGTCTTGTTACATCCTTCTCATTGTGACAGGAGACATGATAGTGCAGTGCACTAATGGGTTACATACAAAGCCATCGTTCCAAGGTAAACCATAATGATTCTTCTAGCACACATTTTTGCTTTCGCAAAAAAAATCGTTTCAGGTAAATATTTTTGGGTATTGGATAACATAATTTTATGATGCTTCAAACACTTCTCGAAAAATGTCTGACAGCTCTTGGACTATTTCGCTATGAAGGTAGTCAAAAGATGGCGAATCCATAACGTATCTTATCTTATCATTAAATATTAGCAATGAGTCACCGAACAAGTTTGACACGATGACTGATGATGTGGTGAAATAAATTTTAATCATGATTTAGAAGACTGAGTTCTGACCCACTGATTGATTGACTTTTACGCTTGTGATGTATGTGCAGAAGTATTTCCGGTTGGAGTTTATTAAATATTAATATTAAGTATTAAAATACTGAATTAAATGGGCAAATTGGGTATAGTTTGACGACCTGAGTGACGCAGTGGTTAAGTCGTCGGTGCGCTGCGCAAGGGTCCCGGGTTCAATTCCCAGCGGAGCTGAGATTTGAATGATTAAATTTCTGTTTCTAACCTAAGTGTGTGCGTTCTTGTCTTGTGTATCTATGTCATCAACGACACAGAGGTTTAGCACGATCCGTCAATTAGTTTCGGAGATATGCGAGGACGAACACATCTACATGTACTTACAGACATACATACATGCATATATACATACTCGTACATACATACACTCATGAAATTTGCTATACCTAATTGTTTAGAAGCCGTAATAGACCAACATAATAATACGTCAAAATTTTGCAGTTCCGAGAATATTACATATCGACGGTTCCCGGGCTATTTGTATTAAGCGACATTTTGTAAACTTTACACCAGAGCAGTTTAAAGTTTTGATTTTTGAAAAAAAATTCATAACTTCCGCAATTTGTAAAATTTTAGAAAAAGATGGATATTTATTGATAAGGTTACATAGTCTGCATAATCTGAATAGGTTTTTTTTCTGATATTCCTATTATTAACGAAGTTAGATGTCGTTTAATACAAAATAACCCTTTTATTTTATTTTTTTGTTCCAGGCTAAATGATTTAACCGCCTACAATTAGTATTTTTTGTTCCTGGCTAACTGACTTATCCGCCTAGGTTTATTAATTCTTGCTCCAGGCTAAATGACCTAACCACCTAGAACTGAAAATAATAGCTCCAGGCTAAATGCATTAAATTGAAGATTTGTTTTAAATAATTTGTTTCTAATCGTGCCTGAGTAATGAAGTTTACTGAAATGGGCGGTTAAAACATTGTTGAATTTAAAGGTACCTAGGAATTATTTTCTTGTCAACAATCTCCCGGGTGCGCTCAAGGGCCTCTTTCTTTACCATGACGGCTTCACAGAAGGAGACCACTGCCTTCCAGTCTGTCTTCTCCGCCAGCATCTTTGATACAATTGCAGACGGAGCGAAGTTAACCCCAATTTGGCTAACCAAGGCGGAACGCTCATATTCCCATGCAGGACACGCTTCAAGGGTGTGCTGAGCGTCGTCCTGATCTCCATCACAGTGGTAGCAATGGGGTTTTTCTTCCCGTCCAATCCGACACAAATGCTCACCAAAGCAGCCATGCGCGGTGACAGTCGGAACGTAACACTACCCTCCCATCCAGGCGTCAAAATTGGACAGAATTGTTCCACCAGCTCTTTGACCTGCATGCTTCTCCTCCAGACGTTGGCGCCATTCAGTCCAAGCCCGTCTATGTGCCTGCTTTCGCAGAAGACTTGGCTCATCGTTATTTTCTCGTTGGGAGAATTGCCCGACTTTGCAGGTAAATCTTGTCATCCATGTCCGCCAAGATGTCGAGGGGTGGAAAGCGTGTCAGGATTGTTGCCGCTTCAAAGGATATCTTACTCTCAATCCTGCAATGTGTTCAGACCACCAGTATACTTCTTTTCTATTAGAGGCCCTACATCGAGGCATCGCTACGTCACATATAGATGTCATTACTTCCCGTACCCAGACTGGTTCATTCTCGGGATCAGAAAAGGGCAGGGTTTCTGCTCAAAATCCAGCGTTGGTAGCAGCGAGTAATAGATCCCTATTAAGCTGTTTAACAGACCATCGTCGTGCTTGACCAACGTGTCTGTTATTAGGGGGTCGCAATGTCACAGCGAACATGATATAGCGATGGTCGGATAGACTTACTAACTCTTCTGCGACTCTCCATCCCGATATCATGTGAAGCCCATGTCAAATCCACAATTGTCTCCCCCTGCCACCGTACGCAGGTACTTATGAATCCAGTGTTGAGAAGCCGAAGGTCCAACCCTGTCGCCCACATTTGGATAACTTCTCCTCTTCTGTTTCCCCTTGTGTCACCCCATGCTTTTGAGCGAGCATTAAAATCACCCAGCACTATAATAGGGCGTGGTAGGCATCTACGGGTAAAAACTGCGAGTCTATCTAGGTATGCTTCATAGGCACCAATTCCACAGTTGGGAGATACGAGTATGTAGCAGCCTACAAATGCGAGAGGTCCCCACTCCACCTGCCTAATCCTGCCCTCCATCAATGAGGGAGTACGAAGGGTATCTCTTTCCACCCCAGTAAATGGCAACAGAGCCTTCGATATCCCCGAACCAAAGAGGATGTTTCGGCACATCGTACGGCTCTGTCACCATTGCCACGGCAATCGACCACTCCGCACAGGACCTTAACAATAAAGCTTAAGCCCCGCGGCAGTGATTCAGATTGCCCTGGAGGACCCGAAATCCTGTGAATTCTGAATCTCCATTGCTTCCTCAGTCGTTATTTGATTTTCCATGTCAATCCTGAGATGGGTTAGAAGAATCCTGAGAACTTCCAGCCAAGCTCTTGCTCTGAGGCGGAGTACATTTTTTACCTCGCATTCGGTGGTCTGCAGGTAGGCCAATGTCAGCACATACGGTACATTTAGGTGACTTAGCTGAGCATTCCCTCGCTTTGTGATCGTCATCTTTTTCACCGCACATTTAGCAGCGAGAACTTCTGTCCACAGAGCTCGTGCATTGTTGTCGCACGTGTCCAAACTCCAAACATCGGAAGCACTGCAGCTTGCGTGGTGCTAGTATTTGAACTCTTGCCCTGATCCAATCAAAACGGATGTACTTTTCACTAGCCAGTTTTTTAACTGGAGTGAGTGGACAACGAGCCCATACCATTCCCAGTGCGGTAGGGTGAAACGAATATCGCCAACTTTGATGTCCTCCAAGGGCAACCGCAGGTCCGCAATCGCTGCCATAATTTCCTGGCGGCTTACGGATTCCACCAAATTCAATATTCTTATTTCTCCGGTTTTAGTGGGATGGGCAATTTTGACATCCATGTCCCCGAGCGCCCCACGTAACCGTTCCGCTAGAATGTCCGCGTTTTGTAGAATTTCAGACCCCTTAAATTTCTAAAACTAGTCGCCCTGTTATTAGACGCCCGTATTAGATGGACACGCCGCCAGCGCGCCCTCGCTAAAACCAATGTTTTAACCGACGCCTCAATAGTCAATCCATAGTCAAGTTTGATTGTATTAAGTGTATACTGCTATTATTAAATTTGTTTGAAGTACTAAAATTTTGTTTTTGTAGTGACTGTAGCGACAGTGCTAGTTTAATAAAATATTAAGGAACATGGGTTTATTCGCCACATCTAGCAAATTCAAGTATCTAGCTAATTGTATTAAGCGACATTCTTACGTATTTATGAGGTAAAGCTAATTGTATCAAGTGACATTCTAATGTATTTATAAGGTAAAGCTAATTGTATGAAGTGACATTCTTATGTATTTATAAGGTAAAGCTAATTGTATGAAGTGACATTCTTATGTATTTATAAGGTAAAGCTAATTGTATGAAGCGACATTTCAAAATATTTATCAGGTGAGGCTAATTGGTTTAAATAACTCTCTGGTATTTCATAGTATAGCTTAAGTACACAGTTCCTAAATTTGTCAAAATTTTGTGTCGGTTCATACATCGTAGTGCAAAATGGGCTCCAAAAATGCCATTGTATTAAGCGACAAAAAAGTGCTCAGATCGTCACCAAACCCCGCTCAAACGACGCGGAAAAATTCGCTGATTCCGAATATGTATATAAGTCAATTTCGCCCAAAATGTCGCTTAATACAAATAGCCCGGGAACCGTCGATATACATACGTGTCGAATTGATAACCTCCTTTTTTGAAGTCGGTAAAAAAGATACAAATGAAGCTAATAAAACCGTGTTAAAAACATTTCCTGCATCAGATTTCTCAAAGCTGATGCAATTTAAAACAGAAAAATTAACATTTAAAATTAAATATTAAAACCCTCAGCTTTCTAAATTAAATGATATTCGCGTAACATTAGGCATTTTTAATCAGCGCAAAACATAGGTTGTCCGCCAAATAATTAGACCCTTATCAAGAGACCCTATTAATCATTCCCTTCACAGTGTTACATCGTAAGGGATATTAAAAAAAGTATTATGGCAAGGGATTAAGAGTTAAGGGACTGGTTTCACTAACGGAGAGTTACTTTGAAACTAGAAAAGGTCTAGTTCATAATTTGCATATCCCGAGGGAATCCTTGAAACTTGAAAAGCGTTATTGATAAAGTTGATAATTGACATCTATTCATAATGATACACACATCCCGTTGGTTGACTTATAAATTTTAAATTCTTAACTGATAGATATCAGATTAAATTACGCTGGTAAACCTTCATAATCATAATCATAATATAATAATGATAACATCATTATAATTATGATTATGGTAAACCTTATCTCATTAAGGTTTTTTCATAATTTCAAATGGTTAATTGGTCAAAAGATACAATACACGCATCCACCATATTGTCAAATTGGGCAAAGCTTTGACTCTGTTTAATGTTATAGCTGAGTGTCAATGGACAAAATTGACCACTAAAACCGAAAACCTTAGCTATTAAACATACAAAGCATCCTCGTTCACTTCACTCTACACTTTTAATTTAACTCTCGCTTAACCTCTTCTAATAAAACTAGTGGCTAAGAGCAAAAACAGTGATCTTCGAACTCAATTAGAAGAAAAAAGATATTCTCATAACACTGAGACCTATGCACCTTGAGGCCCATTCAAACTGACAAGCGGCACAAAAATAGACAGGTACCCGCCTCCTGGTACACCGCACCGAACCCATCCTATACGAGTAGTTGCATTAAGGCGCTGATAACATGTAATTCAGCAAATTTGCTATTCTTATTTTTCATTTCCAGCAAAAATTACAAAGTATTTTACAATGGGAAAAATATATGTTATTCTAGACCGTATTCCGAACGACAACATAGTCGTCGAAACACATTTTGACAAAGTTGCCTCGATAAAAAAAAATTGCAAAGTTACCCCTTTTCTGAATTCTTATACTAAACTACAACGTTGTTTGTTAATATTTATTCAAATAATTTAACCAGTATATTAGCAGACCTTCGTTATTATCACATCATTGTGTTAATTTTTTTCAATAAGCTTATAAATATTCAGTAAATCAGTAAAATTTAAAACTTTTCTTTCGCGTGCTCCGCGCAATATTTTCGTATTTTGTATTTCTCGCTTACTATTATGGCAATTGACAGAGAGCGCAGAGGCGCGATGCTAGGTGGACGTGCGTCACTCCGTCATTCCAAAATAATACACAGTTGTCGTATATAGCACAATTTCATAGCTTTGTCAGAGGCTTGTGTGGCGTATTATGTAGGACGCCAGGCTGTATACGCTGGGGCGTGGGTTCAAATCCGCGTGTGCGTGACTTTATTTTTCACTTTTATATAATTATATTTTTTATATAATACAAATTTTTACATCGATTATTGATTTTGGAAATTGTTGAATAAATAAGAAGACAGATTTTATTAAGTTACAAATAAATAAAAGTTTCAACGTCAATTTAATAACTTTTTTTTTGTTATAAGCTATACAATTATTTTTGAAATTATAAATTTATCTAAAATTCGTTATTTTTTTTCGGAATTCGGAAATATAAATAACCATTAGATAGCATAATATGAAATAAAAAAATAGTAATACAAAAAACATTTCAATCCAGAATGTCTTCTTATATTTTGCTTCGGGTTCGAACCCGGGTCATATAATGTAGGATTCCCTCCCGTTTTCAAATTGTACGCCGCCGAAATTCGCGCGACGCGACGTTGCCAAACCGACAGTAAAGAAGACACCGCTACGCGCGGCGTTGCCGTCTAGAATTGTACCTATCACTATCACGGTAATTTTTATAAACGGTTAGGAGGAATAGTGGGGCCGCCGGCTAGGGCTGTGCGTCTTCGTGGATTGATAGGTAATAATACCTATTAGGTATAAAGGAAGTGTTCAATAAAAATGCGTGTTGTTTTTTGATTGGTAGATTTAATTAAAAAACCGTGTTTACGTTTGAATAACAAGTCGGTTTGATAAATTTGCGACCGAGAAATATTTGCGCCTTTACTGAGACGTACGAAATGCTTTATTATTAAATATTTTGTGAATATTTCATGAGTCTATATATTTTTGTTGTTATTAATAAAGAGAAAAAAAACGCATGCATTTAAGTTGAAGATTTGAGTTGAAGGCCCAATGGAAATAAACTGAATGTTTTCAAACATAATACATACATCTAATAATATAATCTATAATACCTATGCAAGTATTTATTTTTATTACCTACTAGCTGACCCGGCACACTTCGTTTTGCCATTATAAAATATGTATATTATATCATTGCAGTTTGCATAATAGAAGTGGCATCCATAAAGAAAAATCTTGACGTTTCTAAATGCATGACATTGCCATATGAACTTATGAAGTATTCAATCTAAAATGATGTTTGACAGGTAGTACATGGGTAGAACAGTTTATATAGGAAAATGAAATTGTTGTTTTTATTATTTTCTTTACATTGTTTTCAAATTTTCTCTCCGTAAGAACCATCCTCGTACTTAAAGGAATATCCAAAAAAAATTAGCGAAATCGGTTCAGCTCCTCCCGAGATTTGCGCTTAGCAACATATTCATTTTTATATTGTACAAGGTGGAGATGACGTTACCTCATTAATTTAAACCACAAAGATCGTGTACTTAAGTGTGTTAAAGCATACGAAAAGGTTCAGGACCGAAAATAAAAAAATATGCAAATTTCAAACAAAATAATTACACAAATAAAAGACACAAAAAGTAACAGGCTCAAGGTGAAAGGTCATTGACCTGAAACGAAAGGAAGCCAAAAGCGGCTTTTTTCAAACGGTAGGCATAGTACTGCGCCGCCGGCGCGCCGACTGATTTATGGCCTGTGTCGGCTGTGTAACTAGAGGGTTTTCAACAATTTAAAAAATCGTTCCTACTCCCATGCCGGGAGTCTAGGTTCGATTCCAGCTCTCGCCTTTCCTAAAACCACGTGATGAAACCTGTATGTCTCAGAATACATGTTTTTACATGATAGACGAATTAACTGGTTATACAAAAACCAGTTAAATCGTCTATCTGTCTTTTACTCGATCTCGTGACAAATTTACTTGCTTTTATGTGGTTAGGTATTATTTGAGGCCATCGAAAAATTTGAGGGTAATAATATGCAATAACATTATGAAGCTTGTTCCAAGCCTCTTTAATATTGTAAGAAGAAATTGAATTGTTGGTTGACATGTTTAGGTACTGCTGAATTATTGAATTTTTAATTTAATAGTGATTTAATAGCGAAACAATGGCATTCTGGGTACATCCTCTGAAAGAGAAGACCGTGTTTTATTTATTTTTTGGTGAGATGAATAGAAAACATAGGTATTATATGGACCTTTGATGGAGAATAATAATAAGAAGTTTTAGGTGTTCAATAAAAAAGCTCCGCGTTTTAAAATCACATCATTACTAGAGTCGTCCATATTTCTTTAAAACTGGAAACAGTGCCATCTATTGACGATGTTGTCCACATTTCTTTAACACTTGAAACAGTGCCGATTTTATCATTTTATTTAGTTCTCATAGAGTCCGCTCCACTAACAGTGGCGCATGAGGGGCATGGGGTAGGCGGGAGCCGCGAGCCGAAGATGCCCGATTCCTAAAATCATCGGGTGTTGTCAGGCTCTTAAGAGGGATAATTTCAAATTAATTTCTTGCGACCATTTTATAGTATTTCGGGTAAGAGGTTGCGACAGAGGTGTGACAATCTTAGTGTTTGAAGCAGCAGCGTGTATATTTTTTTCTCCTAGTCCTGAATCACGGGAGTTGATTAGATGTATTACAATTTTTGTACAATTATTATTTATTATTATTAATTACTTTATACAAATTTGTACAATTATTAATGACGTTAACGATATATGTGCCCATTTTTGGTTTGAAACAGAAATTTTTATTAATTCGCACGAGAGAGTTGCGGTAGCATCCGAAGTGCTCTAGTCGTAATTTGGGCCACCTTGCCACATAAAAAAACAGTAAAAACTATAACAATTGTAGCCGACCAATGAACAAAAGACTTGAGTGTTAGTTTTTTGTTACATATTTTTCAAAATAGGGAGAGAACAATAGTTACTGTTTGAAAACGAGCTGGTCCATGTGCTGCAGTGTCAATTTAACATCGATCTGGCCTTATTGTTTCATATTTTAAGGCACTTTTGAAGATCGTTGTGTATAAGAGAATCCTCTTACCTCTCTAACCTCTTTTGAAGAATATTGGCGTATACAGGAGAATCCTTATAAGTGTCAAGTTACAGTTCGGTGTAACAGCCGTCCACTCGTTTCCTTTGCGGCGCGATCAAAGCCGCGGGTTCAGCGGTCGAGCCCCGAGCGTCCGTGCGACCGAACCGCATTACCGCATTGTTCGTTACATTGTAATTATTGCGATGCGCTCAATCATGCAAATAAGTGACGTTCTGATCTTATCATAGGTCTGAGTTAAGAGACATAGATTTTAGATAAAGGAATTGTGGCTAATAGATGTGGCTGTAGTCATAAGGATCGGTGTAGGATGTTAGGAAACATTGTACCTATGTAGTTTGTCTTAGGAGATATATACCGCCAGCCTTTTAATCCATCATAAAGCAGACATTGCTTATGCGTTTAGAGTCAAGAGGACTTAGACTCTAAAATCCTTTATGAAAAAGGAAGCAAGATAGATGTAGCTTGTCCGTCGTACCTTAACGCCAGCCTCTTAGCCCTTCGACCACTTAAGATTGGATGACCTGCCTTTTTGCTACTTAATTACTATGAAAAAAATCTATAAAACTCAGATAAAAACATTCTCACTAACCCCAAAACAGCAGAAAACGGCTTTGATTACACGAAGCATCTCAGGTGTCTCATATCCGTTCCATTTCATCTAAAACCAATCTCGAAAACGGTACAATCCAAGAAAACCTCCACAAACAGTATCTTACCCGAAAACCGGTTAAATAAAACGTTACGCAAGCAAAACCGGGTACTAGCAAATAAAAGGCACCCGTTCAGTATTTATTTCGGAAAGTGAGGCGAAATCAGCGCACGACGCGCCCCGCAAACTTGTATTCGAAGGAAAATGTATATTTCTTGTACGGGAGCAAGTTTGTCTAAGTTGCGAGTTGCAACCGGCGAATAAGGGATCGCTAGGCTCTGGGGCGCGGAAGCGGGAGCGAGAGCGGGAATATTTAATTATCTGTTGTGTATTTTTCGAAAAAATAAGTAGCGATTTCTTCCACAAATAATGTGGTTACCTACAAAATTCAATAGAGACAGGAGCGCTGATAGCCCATTGACCACGAATTCGACTCAAGGATGTGGGCAATGTTCAAATCCCAGCGGCAGACACTAATTATATATCCTATATATAAGCCTTCTTCTGAGGGGCACTCAGCAATCACCTGATGGGATCTCCCCAGTTCTCCAAAATATGTAAGTTTATTATTACTATACGACTATTATACTAATTTACTTTGATCAGCGTGGTGGAGTATACTCCAGGCCTCCCCGTGCTGCACGAGAAGCAAATGGAAAGCACGGTTCACTGTATATTTCGGAAAGTGAGACAGAATCAGCGCACGACGTATTTAGCGTATTTTCCTTTAAAACTTTTGCAACGTTTTTTTTTTGTTATTATACATAGTTCCTGGTCGATGAAAAGTTCAATAAATAAAACTAATTTATTCCATTGACTGATTACTCGTTTACGTTAATCGTTCTAATCGCTCCGCCTCCTAATATGTTCGCAGCCTACTTCCCGCATATTCTCTTTTCTTTAAAAGATTTTTCACATAGAACGGGCGGAGAACGGAACAATTTACAACCGTAATACAAATCTAAAGTTTAGCTCCGGTGAATGAATAAAAAAACCTAACAAAACAACTTCTTGATGTATTCATTCAGGCTCCGTCGGTCCTTTGATTTGTGTAGAGCTGAAAATAAAATAAAAGCTAAAAAATTTTTTATTCAACATGTTATTATCTAGTCCTACGTACACATTAGAATCATTGAAGATTATTCAGAGATGTATCTATAACCGCCCTTATCATACATACTTCACATGCTGTTGGTTGCGTATGGGAGTTACTGCAGACATGAAGTGAGTAACATTTTAGTCTTTAATCGTATTTTGATAGAGGAATTAAGCGACCAAAGCGCACAAATAACGTCATCTCGGAGCTTTATTTATATAAATAAATAAAGTGATAAATAAATAAAGTGATAAATAAATAAAGTGATAAATAAATAAAGTGATAAATAAATAAAGTTTTTTTACATAAGTATACGACAGCGATGTAAAAAACTTCGATAGCGTGATTCAGGATCCTGGCGCCATCTGATTCTGTTGACGAATGAAAGATGTCGCAACCGTTGCAACACATCCATTAATCCTGCTGTCACCAATCAAATTGGCCTGGCCGTCTGACCTTTGCTACTTTGATATAATAAACCGTTAAAATAGCTATTATTTTTTGTAATTTCTTCCAAGAATTGTGTATTTGAACAATGGACATATTTTCACGTACTGATTTAATAAGGATTAGTAGTAAACCCAACACGTTGACTCCGACAAAGCTCACATACACCAACACGTAATATAATAACAAGTAAAAGCTTAATAATTCTTGGTATGGTTGCAGTGTCAATGTCAGAAGAAATGATCTGTATTTGCTAAACAATAAGGTTGTAAATCGTTTGATACATGCGTCTTCATGAAACGAAACACTGCATGGTGATGAACTAAAACAATTGAAATTGCACAAAGAATACAACGCGTAATGCCACGTAATTGGATCGCTCTGTGAATACAAATACGGATTTGTATGATAGGAATCGGACTGGTTTGTTTGTGTGGAGAAATGCAGTGACGAGTGTTGAGGAATTTCTGATGGGTGGTGAAATATTCTTCGTATATTTTATGACAAAAACTTACCTACAAATTTGTTTCCATTGAGATTCTGTGATCAGGTTTCAGTCAGTTTTTGTTATGAAATCCCTTATATTAATTACTACCTCGATGGTAGAGCCATTGATTGTTTACACGGGGCATTTCCGGTACCTTTATAACCCGCCTTGAAGCGGCTTGGTCTTCATGTATTTCGATTTAGGAGGTGTGGCTGCAGGAGATAGGTACTATTTAAGTAGAACATCTTAGTTCTCCATCCACCTAGACATTAGATTATTACATATATTTAATTTGGGGTTAACATTTTAGCCCCCTTAAAGGTCCTCGAAAGACCCTTAGTCTGAGTTTTAGCAGTTCCGAAACGAAACGCACACATACACAGCTTACCAGACGAAAATGCACAGTAATAACCATCAGAGGAAAATGATTTTTAGAAGAGTAAAAAAATTAATAAAGCATTAGAGAAATCATCACAGAAATTGCTTTATTTTTAATTAACACTCTTTCAATGTTTAATAATATTAATGAAACATAATAACCGTGGATTGGCCGTAATGCACTGTAAAATTTCGAACTAATAATATCCCGTAGGTATTAAATATTTGTTAGTATTATAATGTCCAACGATAAATATTCATATTATCTTTCACTCCATACAAAAATTTGATTTCAAATTTTTTAATTCCTTTAAAAATCTTTTACCTCTATTTGTTTAGTAAGCTGTGTATGATTTAAGTATCTATCCGAAACGAAACGCACAAACGTTTCGTTTCGGTATCGCTAAAACTCAGACTAAGGATACAGGCGGCCCTCCGACCACGTTAGCTGATTGACCTAAAGAAGACGGCGGGATAGCGTTGGATTCAAAGGGCTCAGGACCAGACTTAGTGGCGTCGATTGGGGAAGGTCAATGTCCAGCTGTGGAGGGCTGAAAGAGAGGGAGAAGGAGAAGTAACAATACGACCTTCAAAAAGGAGTTTCATTCCATTTGAACTGGTGTCCATGGGTTGCAGTCACCACTTACCATCAAGTGGAACACGTTTAAAACTCGTACAATAAAAACAGACACCGGTGTATAAACATCGATTTACAAACACAATACGTAATGTATCTACTTCGATCGCAATGTATGCCGTTTTGTAAGCGCGCTCTAACAAGACGTGAAATGGGCATTCAATGTTAAACGCAGTCAGATGGGCTAAGTTAGTTATTGATTAGTGTGAGTGTAAGCCAATTCCGCACTGGGACCGCGCGCCTCTCTGCTTTGATAGGGCCTAAATTTTGTTTGTCTTTCCATACATACATACATACATACATCTACAATTGAATTAAATTGGAGTGTATATTTGTAATATAAAAATAACCACTTTTTACTAAATGCATATTATGTATACACTGTACAAATACCAACATAACATTTTTGTACAATTTTTGTCTGCCTGTGTGTTTGTTCCGGCTAATCTCTGGACCGATTTTGACGGGACTTTCACTGGCAGATAGCTGATGCAATAAGGAGTGACTTAGGCTACTTTCATTTTAGAATTCCACGCGGACGAAGTCAGCCTTGTGTACGAAGGGCCTAATATACCAATACCGCGCATCTCAATAGTGTGCGTGAGCGCCGGAGTGTTTCTACGCTAAGGTCAATGGTCAAGTGGTCGCGATAAAAATAGCATTTGTTTTGGAGAACCCAGTTTGATGAATGCGAAACCGATTTCAATATTTAAATATCAAATAATGATTTACGAAGAATGTTCACTTAAAATATTATAAGTAAGTCTTTGTTGTTGTTCTCATAATTTGCTGGGAAGCAGGCTGGGGGATGCATGAATGCCTGCGAGTGGGCTTAGTGAGCTGAAGTACTAAGCTATTGACTAACAACTATAGACATCTTCTCTAGCAGAACAGTCCTGTGGTCCTTAATGTCCAATATGTTTGTCGGTTGCCTGTACGCTCATTTGCTAATTCTATATGTAATAAAAAATGTCAATGGTAATTTATAGCATGAAGAAGTCTTCATAAATGCGTTTGGAGTGAGGTTCAGCGCTGCCAACCGCTGTGAAAAATACGCTGAAACAAATTTGCATTCATCGAAATAACAATACACAAATAAACGCGTTTATAGTCAAGGCTGTAAAAACGTGACCGTTACAATATTTTTTTTTCTTTAAGGCACGACACAAAAGGCACAAGACATGTCGTGACATACTTAGAGAAAGAAAAGTATATTAAAAAAAGAAAAGAAAAGTATATAAAAAAAAAGATAAAAAGACAGCTACCAGACTATTGTCGAGCAAGCAGATAAAGGCCCAAATTATGCTCCAAACATTCCTTAAACACAAATGGACAAACGTTTCGATTGTTTGGAGTCCATTGTTGCATACATCAGATAGGAACTGATCGAGCCACCTTTAGTTATGTCCGTTCTGGACATATTTGGAGCAATTTACGATATGAAAATCAAATTTAAACAAATACCTAGACGTTTGCCAGAAATATTTGCCAAAATTATAAAATGAGTGGTTTGAATAAATTGTTTCTCAATTAAATAACACTTTGAAGTGTTTTTATTTAAATAAAAACGTGTCGTGAGCTATTGGAATGAGTTGTGATGGTCTATTCGTACCTAGAGATAAGGGAGGGTGGTGGGCCCATACCAAAACAAGTTCCACGCATAACACTAAATACCGACTATTATTAAATAGTTTTGAATTTAATTAAAGGATCGCGGCCGTCAAACTTAAAAACGAACGCAAACAATTCAAATTCTAACGGAACTGCCAAATTTGTTCGGCCAAAGAGCTACTACTTAGTTGAAAATATTCCGACTAATTGCATTGGAAACTCATTAGCAGGTCGAGAATTGCTGATTCAATTTCCCCATTTTGTTTCTTTCATGTACCAAACGGGGTCGGTAGTGCGCTAAACGGTTGCGCGCGGTTATGGGAAGCAGTACACGTTATTAGCGCATCGGTGAATAACGAGTCATGTTAGTCTATGGGTATTGTTCTGTCTATAGATTGTTTGCGATACTGTTGCTCTGGTGAATACGCAGTGCACGAGTAGATCGCAAGTTTGTGAGGATAGAAAAAGGACCTTAGGTCCTTAGTAAGTCCTTAGGCGCGGGTCCAACAAAAGGGGAGGCCTGGAGCATACTTTACCACGTTGTTCCAACGCGGATTGGTGAGAAATGGGCTAGTAGCCAACCCGTGTCGGATGTTTTCAAACCGCCGCGACAAGGTTTAACGACTGCTATCGTATCTTTAACAACCGGGACTGTTACGTTCGTAGACCGCCCCCAACGTTGCTGAACTTTTTCGATCACTGATATTACGATTATAAATTTTGTGGTAATGTATGGATGGGTGAATATGTTAGTCTTTCAAGCAAAATTAACATATTTTATAGGATACTTTTTATCCCTGTCTGGATCCAATTCTTAGCTTCACGTGGAGAAAGTCGCGGGCGGAAGGTAGTACCTAAGCAATAAACTTCAGAAGTTGAAGACCAATAGTGGCGAATCATTCAAAAATTTCGATCGATTAAGTATCTCTGAATATCACAACTACTTATAACACAAAACACGAAAAACGTGGAATATTGATACTACCGCCTACAAAAGTAAAATCCATATTTCTTAACACAGTCACATAAATAAGATAATGTCAAAAATAGAATAGTTGTTTTCTTTTCTGTAAAATAGAAAACAACTGCTCAAACATTGGAAGTGCTGGTAGCATTAAAAATTTCATCATTCCAAAGAGAGCTTAACCGATAAGAGGTTTCTTTACGAATATTTATAGAGTAAGCGAACGTCTATTCAAAAGGGGTCAAGAAAAAGAAGATTATTGGCCCAACTCGACTACGACGCATTAGCCCACACTTTAAAAAGACATTACAACTAAATCTTTGAGAGATAAAAGCAACAACAATGGTTGGTCCAACGCGGGCAATTAATCAAAATGAGAGATAGTTCTGTTACCGGAATAGGTGCATTCATTTATTCTATATCGAACGGAGACGTGTGGGATGCTTGTGTCTAAACAGAAGTAATGGTCCGAGCATTCTTTTCCTTATTAACCCCAACGTTATTATTACGTCCAATATCTTCCTTAGATATCCAATTATCGTCTTTAGTACCAATGCTATTAGAGTCTTCGGCTTCGTTGTTTGGTTATTCGAATTGAATTTGTGATTTGGTATAGATATCTTGTAAGTTATTAATATTATTTCTGTTTGAACCGCTATCCTTGTTCATCCTTTGTTCTACAGTGACGCATTCGTTAGTTTTGATTTTGTTACTTTTAGTTACAACTTTATTTTGAGCTCTCTACCATCTTTTGTGTTCCAATTATTTATTTTAACTGTTTTTAGAACACGATTCCCATTCATGTCATGTCGATCGATCATAATAGTAATGTTTCTTGTTTTTTCCTTACTTTATTTTGTACACGCATCGTACGTGTTTTGAATGCTTGAAATTTCTTATGGTAACATTTAAAAGAGTTATAGGAACTGTTGTTTTAAAAATGCAAGTCATTTTTCATTGTTATGTATATTAATAACATTTCATTTCTCCTGGTGGCAGAGTGTCTAAAAGTCTCAGTAAAAACATCTTGAAACTTGCACATACTAGATAAAATCCTTCTGAGCTGCCACCGATGTCAAGATATCAAAGCTTTGGTCAAATCAACTATATAATAATTTTTGAGTTAAAAATTAGAAACAAATATACATTTATTTTTATCACAATATTAATAAGATACATCATACACAATGGCTGTGAATATTTTTCTTAATTATACCTTATTGGTTGTCACTGTACCATCAGCGCCACACCTAACCGTATCTTCATATTCTTCTCATTTGAAAATAAACCATAAATCATTGCGATAGAGTCATATTTCGCTTGTGTTTTGGGAGTTTTTTATTTTGGTTTCTATTTGATGGGCAGTACCATAACGCTTTGGAGTTAGAAAAGCGTTAATTAAGTACGGTGTTCTAAGACGAGTGGGCGGACCGACCCCACAGGTACCGTACCACAGGAATGCAACGGGATTAAGGCGAATGTCTATTCCCCGCTGTTTGAGATCGCAAGCGATTCGTAAAGTGACAACGTCGGGCGCGGTCAGTACCTGGACGGGTGACCGCTAGTGGCGAATTAAATGCGCGCTTACGTGCTTCAGAGGACACGTTAAGCCATCGGTCCTGGTTGTTATGAATAGTAGTTGTTAAACCTTGTCGGAGGCTCCATGGGCGGTTTGAAAACATCCGTCACGGGTTGGCCAATAGCCCGTTTCTCCACCAATCCGCATAGGAGCAGCGTGGTGGAGTATACTCCAGACCTCACCCTATTGTGGCGAGAGATCTATGACCAACAGTGGGCCATAAAAGGATTGCAGCCATCCTGTTAGCACAAAGATAAATAGTAGTGGCTCATTCTATTACTCTTACCGCGGCTGTGAGTGAGAGAGAGTGATAGAATGAGTTTTTGGAAATTAAGGCCTCTGAGCTAGCTATAGTATAGCTTAAGAATAAATATGTTGTTTTAGTCTCCTATGCTGGCCTACTGCGGGTTTACAATTAACATCCCTTTGAGAACACTATGAACTGACTGAGAATTTATGAACTGACAGGCATGCACGTTGGGTCACGATTTTTTATAGATAGTTAGATATGTGCATTACAGCATAAAACACATAGATTGTACATGTGTTCCTATTTTCCTCTTATAAAAAAAGTCTTGAATAGTTTCAATTACGTCGCCTTAAATCTCTTGTTAATTAAACACCTTATACATGTTTTTTTCAAATCAAAACTTTACGTTTTGCTTTTTTAAATTAAAAAACTTTAAACCATATCGATCGAAAATTATACGGCAAAGACTTTCTATATTAATGAAAATAATAAATTAAATTTAAACACAGGGACTATGAAAACGTGATAAACGAACTAAATTTTTTCATACCAATTTTACCCTTTTAGGGATTGAATTTCGTAAAATCCTTTCTTAGCTGAGATTTCGTGATTCCGCCGGGTAGTGTTATTTTTCGCTTTAATAAAATCTATTCAGTATCATGCTAACCAACCCCAAAAGATAAATAAGGCTATATCTCCAAAAAGATCGCAACAGTGATTCATTAAACTGATATTAAAACCGATAAGATCAACAAAACTTACAAAAACTATTACGCTTACAAATCCAACTATAAAAGTTTAAGCCAATTTAACCGTTTCACAAGCTTTAAGAAAGAATGTTAATGTTAAGAAAGAAGGTTATTTCTAAAAGTCTTATAGTAAGTATAAGAACGGCGGGTTATCGGTGCATCTCGACTGAACCGATACGCAGCTAAACAATTAGGAGGCATTCGACTGATCGCACCGTACTGTACTCGTTTGGGTACTACTTACACCGAACAGTAATTCCTAATGTTGTGTATGATGCTTTCGCTAGCAGTCTCCTGTCACCTGTCTCTTTTGGTCTCAAATTTTTTTTTCAAATTTTACAAAAAATACTTGGCGTGATATCCACTGTACGTTGAGCCGTGTGCTCAATTACACGTAGCACTGTGCAGGTTCGATTCTCAGCAGAGCAGAAATTTAAATGCATTAAAATTTCTGTTTCTGGTCTGGGTGTTTATGTGTTGTCTTGTATGTGTTTATGATCCCAACATACCAATACAGGGAATCTTAGCGTGAAGCATCATGTGATACTTGTAATAAATTATTATGTGAAGACAAGACATGTCGTAAATAACGTGAAACTAGTAAAACTTGTACCTAATAAATAATTTTCTTGGCCCAAGTATTGAGTGAAAACCAATGCTAGTTAGCGAGCGTTATATAAGTACTATACCTTCAACTTTTACAAGAAAAACATCTTGTAAAATTTATAGTTAAAGGACTCAAACTATTTTTGTTATCTTTTTCAACTGGGCATTATTGCTCTTATAACTTAGTTACACTTCGGTGTAAACAAAACGATCGCGACAGCACAGGTTAGATAGTTCACGGACGATAACATCGGTACACGGTATTTTTGTGCCATAACCAACTACCTAATGAGAGCCAGTACCGCTACTTTCTATACCGCTACAGGTGGTAGGTATTGTAGTTTGCCCTACCTACGAGTACGACCGACCTTACATCCATGCTTTCTCCTTTGCGGCTTCCAAACAAGAATACCAAATTTCATAGGTGTAGGTGTATATTTCAGCGGTGATAGCCCAGTGGCTTAGAATTCGACCTCGATTCGAGGGATCCGGGTTCGAATCCCAGTGGCACGCACCAATGACTTTGTAAAAAAGTTATGTGCGCTTTATAAAATAAAATATCGCCTGCTGTTACGTTGAAGGAAAACATCGTGAGGAAACCTACATGCCTGAGAGTTCACAAAAAAAAATGATCTCAAAGGTATGTGAAGTCCACCAACCCGCAGTAGGCCAGCGTGGTGGACTAAAGCCTATATCCCTCTCATTACGAGAAGGAGACCCGACCCTGTAGTGGGTCATTAATAGGTTACTGGCAGGTGTATATTTGTCCTCGCACATCTCCAAAACTAATTGATTGTGATTTTTGTTTGATTGCATTTTTTCAACCTAGGCGATGGTAAAAGTTTCATCATTTCGATATCATTCTGTGTTCATTTTATTAAAACGTAAAACCTCAATGAAACATTGTCGCCATTTGAGGACCATTTTTGCCCATCACTATTCGTCGAAAGTTGTAAATTTCATTGCTATTCGAGACGTCTATGACATTCACCTTTGTATTTAAACTCTATATTATGTTTTCTTTATGGCATTGTATGCTATAAGCATTTATTGAACACGAATATGTTTTATTAAAACATCTAAATAATTCGCTGCTTCTTAACGTCTTAGCTTTTCAGAGTCTTTAAAATCTCCGCAGAATTACTGCTCAAGTGTAATCCAAAAATAAACAGAAATATTCACTTTAAAACACTGGTAAAACCTAACAAACGATACGTCAATGCCGATATCGAACGAAATCTCTACAAAATATCTGTTTCAATACCAACACGCCAACATCCGAATAAGAAGGCGCGTTCTTATTCATATTAAGATTTTTCACACAACTGTGATTTCAAGCTTTCCATGCAAACAATTTTGCGAAGAAAAATGTCCAATTTAATCCCTGCGCGGATGTCTTCGATCCGCGTTCGACGTCCTCATCCGATTTTTTCGAAATACCCACCTCCGATTGACATTCAATCTTATTTTCAACGCGATTAAGCCCCATTTCCGATGACGGTTACAAATTGCCCGCTTGTTTTTTTATTCCTGCCATTCAAAAATGGACTGTAATGCTCAATCATAAAGTCGTGTTTCGCTTGTTTGTGTACAGTCGTGTCTATTATCTGTCGAACAATATGTGCGATGTGATTCCGCATTAAATATTCAGAAATAATTTGCCGGAGCGCTAATGTGGGCCCGTATTTACACTGTACAGGATTACGGTACATTCGGGTGCGGATACGTGATGGACGCGACTGTACTTGTCGGACAACCGTTTGTGACACAAATGTGACAGATATTTATGTTAAGTATTAATTTAATGCCACCTGTTGTAACGTTGAAGGAAAACGTCGTAAAGAAACCTGCACGAATAAGAGTAATCTTCTGTGGGATGTGACATTAATAGATTATTCAATGTTCTCTTTTGTGGTAATCACATTTTTTTCGGATTTATTTGGGACATTTAGCTCCCATCGTTCGTCACAATTTTACAACTGAGACTCACTAAACTGATAAAAAAGATGCCTGCAATCGGTTCTTATTATGAAATTGCTATTGGTGAGTTATCCCGTTCGGAGTTGCAAGACTCCAAAACTTTTCTCCGATTCTGAGACGGTTCACACTACTTCACATCCTTAGTTGATGGTTTATACCTAAGTGGGCGAGTGATTAGTCTTAGCCCATTGAACGTGAACCAGTACGATCTTTATATCTTGGTTCTCAGTTGGGCCAGATGTGGGTGCCAGATATATTTTATTTGAGGTTAATATATCATCTTTTAGGTAGCAACGCACCACATACGAGTAGGTACCGTGGGATTCCTGTGTGCACTGCAAGCACCTCTTTTCAGAAATAAACACACAGCATCCATCCTATTTGATGTACAAGTAACATCATCTCAAGTCACCTGCATACTAGTTTGCTACTTATTTACTAAAAAAAAGTTCACGTTCGCCTATGTATGCTCAATATATAGCCGTACGATACACAGTTGAGTAAATTATTTTAAACAAAATATCGAAACGAAAGCTCACATTCACGAAGTTATCACGGATAGTTCTCCCATAAACGTCTATAAACACGGACGCAACTGAGCCATAACAATTATATCAACCAACACAGACGCGGAATTGATTTCCGAATTGAATAATAAATTTTCACGGAATTCGAATGCAAATTTTTTATTTTTACACTTTTTTGTTTCTACCTCCCGAAAGTACGAGGTAGTATTATTGTTTTTTTTATTTATTTCCACCTGAAAGTGCGGCCGAAGCGTTGTATTGGAAGAGAATTTATGGGCAATTGTGTAATACTTATTAGACTATAATTTTAAGTAGTTGGGTTTTAGTTTTTGTTAACTTTTTAACATTTTATTCCGCACTAACAACGATAACAAAGTGAACTTTCAATCAAACTACAAAACATTTTCCTGCTCAATAATAATAACCAAAATTTGAATTTAGTTCCAATATTTTATTTAAAACGAGCGCAGCTAAATAAAATGCTATGAAAACATTTATTTCCTATACGGCACTTTTCCACGCCTCTGTACCCGCACGAGTACAATCGCGTGCAATCATCATAAATTATTTACTTTAAAAATTCAACGTTTAAGTCGTTCGCCAATTGGAATGAAACATAAAAATGAGTTATTTAAATAATCATTAAAGTAATTTACTCGTATTTTGTAATGAAATTAAAGTTAATTTAGTTAGTTTATTTAATGAATCAAATATATACCTATTATTGATTCGTTATTATTCGACATTGCTATTTTCCTATTATCCTAGAATATTACCGTCAAGCCATACATACCAGTCTAAAATAATCCTAATTGACTATAGACGTGTGTGTCCTTGGCTTGCAGTGACAACTTAACTTCAGGTGGCCTTCATAGTACTTCTATTTGCTACTCCATTCGTTCCAAAACTGGTGATAAATATTATAAACAACATTAGGTGCTGATTAATAGGTGCAGTGGCTTTTAAAATTCTACATACTTATTCGGCAACGGGGAATTACTATTGCTTAAACGTCAAATAGAGTGACAATCAAATCAAATTAGGTGAAACTGTCGGTGGACGCGCACGATCGTGAGGTAATTGCTGGTAAGGCTCGGTTTGCATGTGGCGTTTCAAAAGCCACGTTTTTGACACAGAATTATAGTGATTGTACGACGAGGCGTAAATACTATATACGCAGAGCTACCTTCTAGCCTCGCTTAACGTATTATTTTACCATTAATATTTGACAGGGAAATCACTTAACGTTATCATAGGTAAAACAAATGACTACGATGTAGACGTACCTATGATGATATGATGCACGTCCCTGTACGATATGGCCTTAGAGATCAATCAATTTATGTTTCAGTATACTCTAAAATTATCACTTTGAATAGTCTTGGGTCCTCAAAATGAAACGTTTTTGTTCACCTACTCAACTTTCCAATAGCTTGTAGTAAACCTCTTCAAGCAGTGGGGCTATACCACTACGCTTAAGTTTTAATATATGCCCATATTATTTATGTGCGCTTATAAACGGCTTGAATTTTTGCGAGACTAATAATAAATGAAAAAAAACCTTTACGTCTAATTTTGCTCTGTGGGCACTTTAATACTGCTACTACAAAAAAACTGCTGCGTTTTATCGCCTACTGGAGTCTAAACCTTAGCATTCGTTACTCCACTGAAGCGTGGGCGGCCACAATTATCGTGTCTATCTGCAATCGTGTGAGCTTTAAAAGGTTAAAGTGCCTGAATTGTCTATCTTTAAATATTTATCTATAATTAAATGGACATAATTGCGCTAATAACTCCATTCGTAACGTCGGTCCGTCGGTCTGTAAACAGTAGTTGTTGCATGTCCGTGTTTACCGTAATTGGTGGAAAATTGTGACATTTTTACTACATTTTGTCCTAACGATGAAGCGGTTAGTTTACATTTTTGTAATTTACAATTGTAAATGATAACACAATTTTAAAGTAGAAGTACCAAGAAAGGTGCGAACCGGATTAATAAACAGAAGGTTCTGTAAATACCTTTGATAAAAATGTTCAAACAAGTATCATAAGTAAAAATGTTGAAAAATGACACTTTTCTTGGAGAAATCCCTTCAATTTATAAATAGTTTTTCTTCTTATATGAAAAGTGCTTTTTTCTGACTAAAATTATTTTAGCTATTTTTTATATCGTATGTACTTATAACGGTTATAGTAGTCTTGATATAAGTTTATCCTACCCTACACCTTACAGATTTACCATATTGGATGGATTTTTAGTCATATTAAGGAGGGTCTCCGGTCTCCAACGACGCCCGAGTCCTACCACGCGCTCGTACGAACACATCGTTTCGTGGGGCTTGATTCTACATGACCATTCACACTCGTATTGCGCCAACGTCGTGTCTTACCCGTGATAAAAAGTCAAAAAAGGCTTAAAAGTCAATATCGTGACAATCTATTGTGTGCCTTATAGAATAGACATTAAGGTTCTTTGTCGTGCTGAGTTCATGAAATCGTGCGGTTTGATGTCACACGATATCGGCACGAAATCTGAATGGTCAAGCATTGTTTACTTTTTGTCACGGGTAAGACACGACATTGCAGCGATACGAGTGTGAATGGTCATACAGAATCTGGCCCCAGTATTTCCAAATTCAGTGCGTATCTCCATTAGTGCCTATAGCTGCAAACACAGGCCTGTGTTTAAATTTGGTTGTGTGGGTTGATCAGTCGGTTATTTCACCCAGTTTAGAAAGTCTTATATTACCTTCCGAAGCAAGGAAATACGCACACTAAAAAATAGAAACTATGTGCTATTGACTTTAGATCTATCAGTAATCACCAAACATGACAATAGTCTGTTTGTACGTCAAACCTGCGCTTAAACATTGCGAGATTATCAATACACCCAAAGCCTGAGATCAGATCAAATAGGCGCAACGCCACGCGAATTTCACCCTTCCTACACACACAATAGAGGTCACAGAGCTATACCGGTTTAATATTTACAGTGTTGTGTTTTGGTTGTGATAATGAGATGCAACTGGACGTGTCGCTGTACTGAATATATTTCAGATATCTACTCGTATGTTCAACTGTTTCATTTCGTCATGACATTTTGTTCGTTCGAATGTCGGCTTTAAGTTCTTGTACATAAAGTCCATGATATATGTCTTTGTGTAATGCTGTTGATATTACCGCATTGTGCGTGGATCCTTGTTTGTTGTCCTCTTCTGAAATACGAGATTTAGGATGCTTTTTCACCAGATACTATGCAGCTTTGATGCGAAAATGTGAAGTTAGTAGTTACCTATAGTGTATACCAGTGTTGCCGGCTTAGGAGTAGTCCAATTTTGTAGCTAAAACTGAACTATCGACCATTACCACAAATCGATATGATAAAGGCAAGTTAGTTACTGACATTTCAAGTTGACGACCTGAGTGGCGCAGTGGTTAAGACGCCGGTGCGCCGCGCGACGGGTCCTGGGTCCGATTCCCAGCAGAGCAGGGATTTGAATGATGAGTTCTGGTCTGGGTGTAGTGTTCTTGTCTTGTGAGTGTCCATGGCACCCACGACACAGGGAATCCTAGTGTGGGGCTATGAGTGTGAAGATTTCTTTGTAGCTGACCCGGAACACTTTGCTCTGCTATAAAAGTATTAGGTATATTTCGTATATTTAATGTCGTAACTCGAATAGTCACTTTGAAGGCTATTAATCTTGGGTACAGTTTAATTTCATCTAACAAAAATACCGTCTTTGTCTGTCAGTAACCCATTAATGACCCACTACAGGGTCGGGTCTCCTCTCACAATGAGAGGGACGTAGGCCTTAGTCCACCACGCTGGCCTACTGTGGGTTGGTGGACTTCACATACCTTTGAGATATTTTTTTGTGAACTCTAAGGCACGCATGCCACAGGGATTCCAACACGGACCCCTCGATTCGAGGTCGAACTCTAAGCCACTGGGCTATCACCGCTATACTTGACACTATAATATTGGCATCTATACCTGACACTATATTGGCGTCTATAGGTACTTGAGTACAGACAAATATTTTGCTTAGATTCGTTCTTAGCGATGTCATTACTTAGCTATTTACTCTTGTACTAGTCTATATTACTCTAATCAGTCTACAGATTGCAGTCGCATTCCAATCCAACACAGAGTAAAAGCAGAAAGTGTCATTTCAAAGAGTCGAGATGAGAAGCGAATAAACATCTCACTAGGTGGGAAACACAAAGGCAACACGAAAATCCTATGAAATCACGTCCTAGTAGTCAAGTGAACGCAATCGCGACGCAACCGCATTACACTTTTATAAAAATGACGCTATCCGCGAGTTCCCCTCCAACAAGGTGTTGGGGTTCAAATAATTTATTTCTCTCCTCCGCAGACAACATAAGCTGCGAGAAAAATAAGCAAACTATCCACTTTTAGGACCAAGTTGCGACGGAACGCCGCACGATTCAAAAGTCAACCCTGCGGTCGCGACACTGGGGTCTTTTTGGCACTATGACTCAGAAAAGGGTATAAATTTCTAGCCCGGACGGCAGCGGCGCGTCGACCTTATTTAATTTCATAATAAATTGCAATAATTGCATTAGTCGGGTCGGCGCGAAAATAAATCAGGCGATACGGACTACTGACTCGTCGTAGCCCGAGCTCTCTGTCAAGTGGTAAAAATGACAGGCCATTGCCACGTGAATTATGTCTCGGTGCGTTGTCCCGACGTCGTAAACTCGAAAATACGTCGTCAGGAAGTAATGGTTGTTCTATCAATGAGTTGTTTGTAAAGTACTTTACTTGCTGATACTTGGTGAATCACTCCGAGACGTTACTGAGCCAACGCTATTTTTAGTTCCGATAACGTATCTCCACTCGGAGTCCATTTCTTTAATGGCTTACCCGAATAAGTTTACAACTTAATAACATTGCGATAAATTTGTTATGGCGTGGAGTTCAAATTATTTCTGATCTTATTTTGGTTTTTGTCTTTTTAAAGATAACAAGATCTAAATCCTTTAAATTGTTCAGTCGAAAATCAACAGTTTTCATTTCGCAGAAATTATTCAAACAAATAAAACAGAATTCGACTGAGAATATTGAGTTGCTTTCCATTGTGGCAAATAAACATATTTCCTTTCTTAATTTAATACGCTGAAAATCAAATGATGTTCTTCGTTTAAAACAAAATAAACATCGCCAATAATTTAATCATATCGCACTTAGTCTTGTTAAATGCGTTAACATTTCCAGCGACAAAGACCGTCCGATTCAATTAACATAAAACATTGCGCCTGTAAAACTATAATTGAGTCATATATCTCTACCCCAGTCTATGGTGAAAATGTCCCGACGACTTATGAAGATTCGATTAAGAGCACGCCAGATTAAGCCCTGATACATGGAAAAACAATTACGGGTAACGCTGAAACAATGATAGAATATACAGTTCATGCTCTGTTCACTGTATCTTGGCTTGTGGTATTCCCGACCTGGGGTAGGAATTAAGAGGGTTAAACAATGTGGGCCGTTAGTTGAATTTATCGTTTTTCAGATAAACTTAAACGGGGATTAGTGCGTTAATTACGTTGTAGAGAAAGCAGATGCTGTTCTGTATTAGAGCGAATTGTGTGTTTAATTGCATTGCGTTGCGTTTCTGCCATTCCTTGCAGTCTTAAGCGACTGTATTCAGGCTTTATTTATTCAATTTATCGCTTTAATTTCATCTCCAACTTGTGAATTCAACGGAAAATGTTCTTGAAACTATCGTCGTTACTTGTATTTAGTGCTATTTTGTTTAAGGGCTTCGAAATGTTTTGAATTTATATACCTACGACGTTTTATTTTGCATAATATTAGATATGCAAAAAAATCAGTTTCTTAGTTTTTCTGTAAGAAATCATTACTATGCTGATTCTGATGAAATTCAACATAGACTTAGGTAGATTAAGGAATGATTTCCTCGTGTGCACGGACACGTTAGTGGGGACGTCTGAAGTTGACAACAAAACCGGTTGGTTGCAATGTTGGTCGTATGGCAATGTCATTTTGTTGCCTATCCGTGCCCCTCGATTCAAAGAGCTGTGTTTAAATTTTGTCGCGTTGGTCGGTCGGTCGGACAGCAAAAGTTTTGTCGTTGCGACACCCAATTAGGACAAGGCCTCAATGTAGGTTCACCGAAGTGAAGGAACGACCATCACCAGGATAGATAACAATGTCATTAGCAGCACTGATTCATCTCATGCATTAAGATGGCGATAACGTGAACTACGAGGCTTCTTAACATTCTTCTAAGAAACGTGGACGGCTTTAACTAGTCGATGAAAATTACAAACTCGGGGATTCTCCCACAAAATCGTTGGAAGGATTGAGGATTTTTTCTTGAAGTTAATATTATCTTATTTTAAGTGTTTTAACCCGACGACTGCGAAGCAAAAAGAGGGTTAGGTATGTGTTTGACCGGGATGTATGTAATTACCTACTTAATTACCTACTTAAGACGTCGGACGGTATGTAGATGATAGCTCTCTGTAACCCATTAGTATCGCACTGATGGTAGAGAACGCTTTGACTAGAATTTAGTCTGCTTTTCGTATCATTTGTATGAGGTCAGGTTTCATTTTACTATGAGAAGGTTGTAGGCCTTAGTGCTCCATGCTAGCCGCATATGTAATGGGCACGCCACTGGGATTAGAACCCCGACACGATAAAAAAGAGCCCGTATTTTAAGCAACAAAATCACTACTACTTGTCAAAAATTTTGCAGCCACTATATACTTGCAACGCTATTCAGTCAGTAACCCATTAATGACCCACTACAGGGTCGGGTCTCCTCTCACAATGAGAAGGAAATAGGCCTACCACCACGCTGGCCTAGTGCGGGTTGGTGGACTTCACATGCCTTTGAGAACTTTTTTTTCTGAACTCTCAGGCATACAGGTTTCCTCACGATGTTTTCCTTCACCGTAACAGTAGGTGATTTAATTTTTTTAAAGCGCACATAACTTTTTTTAACAAAGTCATTGGTGCGTGCCACTGGGATTCGAACCCGGACTCCTAGATTCGAGGTCGAATTCTCAAGTCACTGGGCTATCACCGCTGCAACGCTATTAAATGGTTCAAAATTATAATATACAATGAAAAATAATTTTAGACACACGTCATATTTGAGTGTAACACAGTGAATAAAATCATTCAAAACCGTTTCTGTACATTGTATAGAGTAGTCATAGGTCAAGATTCGATCCCACATCACAATAGATTCGGGCGTCCGTTAGCGCGTCGTGTATCGGTGATCGTGCTTCCACCGGGACTCGAACCGCATACTAATGCGACGCGGATATTATAATGTACGACCTAAAGCTGCATTACGCCTGAATGTGACAGGTTTAGGCATAAAATAAAAAAATGTGTTAAAATTTGTCAGTATCTATTTGAAGTTCATCATAATTATCGTATCATTAAGGTATTTCGGCTAAAAATGTAGGTAGGTACCTTCCGCAGCCATAACTGTTCACCGTGTATGTAAGATTTGGATTTCATCTTTAAAACGAACTATTTTCACACTTTTTTCTTGCAATTACAGCGAATTACGTAACTTAACTAAATCAAGTACCTAATTAAGGTGGCCCGTTTGCTGTTTTGCTTCCCATTTGAGTTAAATTATTATTATCTTAGGGCCAGATATAGGTTCTTTAGTTGAGGCGATCATATTATTCATAGGCTAGCAACGCATACATATTCCATAATAACCGTATCTAGGATTTCTATTTTATTTTAGAGTGTTGAGTGACGGTGACTGTTATTTTACGTACACACTGTAGGCTGGGTCGAAAAACATGGTATTTCACAGCGGTACAGTTGCCGTCACGAGTGGTGAGCACAACTTTCATTGGTCGGTTTGACATTGACTGCGCTGCGGTGCACACGATTGGTTCGACAGTCGTCAGTTCGTCAGTGTGCGTCGTCTATTGGTCCAGCACGTTTTTTTCGGCTGCTGTACATTGGCCGAAAGTATACAATATCCCTGATAAATAATGTGTGCTCACGACTCATGACGGTTACCATATAAAGGTTGCAATAAGCTAGCTTCCTACTTGCATGTGCTAAAATGGCTCTATCATATACAAAAAAACTATCCACATAAAACATACTACATAAAACTATCCACAAAATTCTCAGACTCTTCCAGTATCTTTACTTACCGATCAATCGATCTCGGAACATCTATCGATTCTCGCCTATTGTCTCTGATCCGATAATCGATTATACCGAAACGTCGGTGCGTGTATTCATTGTAACGCAAACGTTTAACAAGACGTGATCGTAATGTGAATCGATTTTTGAGATTTCTTTGAAATGGTACCGGTTCTAAGAGCTCTTCGATCGCATCTTAAAAGACAACCTTAAAAACTATTAGAATTTTTAAAATGTTTGCTTCATTGATTATTAATAAAAAGTATTTAAAAAAGTATTAGCTGGTTGTGTTCTAGGATGGTCTCTATAATCCTTGAACTAGGTACATCTGACAGAACAGGATAAAAAGGTAGTATGATTCAATGCAAAATTTGTTAATTATTTTCAGATACAATTTGTGTACATATAGCTTTCATACCTTTGTAGAACTGGAGAAAAGAAAAGAGAAAAGAAAATCGTTGACATTTATATCAATCCACACTCACATTTTCAGGTACGTAAATCGGAGGAAAAAGCGGGAGGAAAAATCTTCCCGGAAAAAAATGACAATCGTACTTTAATCCAGATAGGTCCCAGTAGGTCTACTGGTATTGTTTGCGGTAATACCGTCATTAGTCACGGTTGACAGCATCTTATGTCTAATTTATTCATGTACACGCGGCAACGCAATTTCCTAATGATGTACAACATAATGCGTACGGTGGCGCACACAGCTAGCGTCTAACGGTTGCATCTTTATTCAATTTTACTATTGCTGCGGCTCTGGCTGCAACTCTTCGTTTGTCCCACTATTGGGCACGAGTCTCTCCACAACGGTAGTGGAGCATACTTCACCATGTTGTTCCAAATTGGTGGAGAAACGGGTAGTGACCAATTCGTACGTTTATAACAAACTCGTTTGACAATTGCTTCGTGTTAAGAACGCTCATTTGCTGCTAATAGATATGTACTATATGAAGAAAATCTACATGGTAAAATTGTTTTACCTCTTGTTTATAAAACATATTCCTTATAAAGTTTCACCTACAATATTAATAACATTTCTTAAACAATCTGTAGCAACATTTAAAGTTTCGAGGACTTTCTGACACCCTGTCACGCTTCTGTTGTGTAAGCCGCATTGCATTGTATGCAACAAACAAACAACAAAAATAAACATTAAACCCGCATTTCGGTATTGGAAATCGATAAGTATCGCATAAAGATGTCAATCGATTCACTGATCGAGATATCAGTCGTCCGTCATTCATATTTGCATTCAATGGGTCATCTTAATTTCATTTTCAACGTGTATTCAATGGATTTTCATTTTATTAAGACCTATTCGTTTCTCTTATTACTAAGAATTTAAGGTCGAAAATGGTTTGATTTCAGCGTCTTAGTAAAATGCTTTACACGTTCCTGGAACGGAGTTTCGTAAGAATATTGAGCGTAGTATGACACATGGCCACAGATTATATTTTACCTAATATACGACAGCAAGGTAATTTCAACTTTACACCTTAAGTTTTAGGTCGAATTTTAAACGACATGATATAATTTAGGAAAGTACGTATTGATGAAACAATCAGACATTACAAATATTATGATTCATTGTTCTAATCTTAGTTTTGAGAGATTTAATTTATGCGCGCTTCAAAAGCTATTGATTTCGTAACGGAAAACAAATATGAATAATTTATTCAAACATTGTTATCAATATTATGTTAAGTGCCATGAATACACAAGTGTGTTTGTTCTTAAGTTCTTTTTTAATTTATTTGCTTTCTGATTAGAATCTTTTTTATAAGTTAAGGTACAAGAATTAAAAAAAATAAGACATTGTAAATTCTAACATTGTAATTTGACATGTATCTAACGGCATGTGCGTACTACACATCACTTCCTTCCTTCCTTCCTTTCAGCTCTTAGTAGTCCACTGCTGGACCTGGGCCTCCCCTAATCACTAATCACACATCAGTAATTAAGGGCAAAATCATAAATGTACAGCACTTTCAATATAATAGTGAGAACATCGTATATTACCAAAACCTTTAAAGGGTCCAAAATTAATTTGGTCAAGAGCGTGTAGTTCTCAGGTGTTAGCTTAGGGCTCGCTGCGCCCTAATAAAGCCTTCAAGGTAAAGGTAAAACACACACGGCTGTGTTTATGCAACATGTGGAGAGGCCTGCCTGGATTCAATTACGAGGTCCATGGGATGATAGTCAAAATCCATCTCAACGTATCTTAATGTTACGTGTATACGATAAATTATTAATTTCCGCCATGAAGGATGGGAAGTTATTAATTTACCTTACAAAAGGCAAGTAAACCAGAGACTTGACTCAGAGTTTGACAAAAGTATCTTATATGTTAATCAAGGTTATAATGTACTTAATTTCATCTCAATCAGTTCTGCCGGTTTTGCGTGAAAGAGTAACAAAATTCCATCCATCTATCTCTTCATCCATCCTAACAAACAGCAACAAAAACCTCTACTTCACAACAAAATTAAGACAATGCAGTAAGTATTTGACATTTCAGTGTATTTATGATTTTTTTTTGTTGAGGGTTGCATTAGTTATTCACCCATTCATATAAGGTTCAATAAAAGCATACAATCAATTTGAAAATATACCTACTACAAATAGTGAAACCAATTATTTGACAAGTCATCGCAAATTAATCATTGCAGTTTCAACATTGAAATTATCCAAATTAAAAATAAATATCTAAATTAAAATTAAGTATAAAGCCTTAGGAGAGGCCTAACAGTGGGAAACGTGACAAAGACTAAAATGGGCTTAAAACAACTAAAAACTTTTCATAAAAACAATTCCAAATCCCAGCCAAGCTACAAATAACACGTTATCAAATAGATCGTGGCGCGCACATTATGTCCGCTGTCGAACAACATTTAAATTCGCCATTGTTTGTTTGTCTGTCTGATTTACGTGAGGAAATGGGCCACGAAGACCAGCCACGGAGCCGCTTGGGGGCTGATCGAGCTGATACGACCATAGAAAAGGGAAGGAAATTGAACGGCAATACTAAGGCCGCGCTCAGTTTGGACGCGTTTTTGTAGGAAGTCAACTCGTGCGTATACGTACATTCACGCACGAATAATCCCGACCTCTTTAGAAATACTATGGGAGCGCTCATACTGCACTCGAGTTAGTGATACGTCAACTTAGTTACGCGCAGTGTGAATGAGTAGTACGACGTAGTAGCCAATACTGCAGTTTTAAAATCCCGATGATTTTATTCACGGTTTCAAAAACCGACAGTTTTTTCCATGGTTGTTGGTGCTGATCGACTAACGATCAAAGCGTCGTGTCTGAAGGATCGTGACAAAAATTTCGGCGAGTTTTTCCGACGAGACAAAAGACCGCGGTTTTACTTGCTCATCGATCAGGGCTTTTACAGGCTCAGCTAGCATTCACGTCCCAAACTCACCCTTCTGCTTTCACTTCCAGTCGGGATGAGAGTGATAGAATGAGCTTATACGCGATCAGTAGATAGTGTAACTCAGATTCGAGAGTTACAACCGCCCACAGTGCCGTTCTATCTACTTCCAATTTCTATGGATACTGCCCTGGATGGTTCGAGAAATTTACGACTAGCTAACATTTAAACACATTTCTTCTCAACAAACCATGATTTACAGCTGAGCTTAGATCGCAGTTTGAAAGATTTAATGTCTGCTGTTTTCAAACTTCAATATTAAACTTTGTATCTATATTTGAATTTTACGTAAGAATCAAATGGGCGAATATACATATAACAATTTAAAGCCTTTAAACAAGCTTGAATCAAATTCACTTTATTTGTCCATATCCATTTTAATGACCCACTGCAGGTTCCGGTCTCCTCTCACAGTGAGAATGGTGTAGGCCTTACTTCACCACGCTGACCAAATGCGGGTTTGTCTCGGTAGTAGATTATTCCATTACTATTACCGCCAGCCCCCTAACCCGTCGTAAAGCTCCATGTTTTTTATGTCTTGTGTTTCGGTTGGGGACGTATGTTTGCCGGAGAAATTATATTTGAGGTGAACATCTTAGTCCTCGTGAGTAGCAACACACTCACGAAAGATCTTGAGAGTATACCTATCTTATTATTATTTGAGATTGAACATAGGTTTCCAGTGGCGAGGGCCCATAAAAATACCATGCACACTGTATTACATTCCTGTTTAAGGCTGCAGTGATCACTTTACATCTACAACAAACAACAGCAACAAATTCTAAACATTATTAACAATCGTTTGTCCTTTACCCGTACGAGGTAAGTCAATAAAATCCAAAGACAATGGCGAGCGCGAACAAAATCGAGCCATTGTTCCAGCGTGATTCAGCGCTAGATACACCAGATCAACATATGTTGGAAATGATAACATTTGAACTTGCACAAGATATAAACGCGATACGGAATGTATTGCGCCAACCGTACCGATTCCGGACGGAATTTATAATAATGTGTGCGCGGTTTATGCGATGATAGGAGATGTTGAAGGTATACGCGATAGCGCCAATTTCTATACACCATGTATCAATATTCATTTTTGAGCGGATGGCAATGGGGCGATATTGACACACACGATAGCTGTCACGTGTGTTCCTTTATTGGGCCTAGTCATACTGCACCATAGAATAATTCATACTTATTTTTAAAAGACTGCTGGGAGTTTTTTTCCGCCCGCTTTTTTCCCCTAGTCTACGTTTTGCCTGAGGGGCGATCAAAGCGGATGTTTGTATAATGTTAAATGTATGACGTTCATTAAGTGTGCATAAATTGTACCTAATAATGAATAAAAGCTTTTGAATTTGAATTTGAATTTGGGGTTTTAAAGGAATGGACGGATGAACAGCGTCAAATCAGTCTAATTGTTTTTTGAAACCCGATAAAACTAAATAGAAAGACAACAACAAAGTGTAGCTTACACGATAGTTGTAATTTTGTTTCTAGAAATGAATGTTTCTGTGCAGTATAAACTGAAACTAATGTTACTGCACGGTTTGACAGTCCACAAGGCACGAATCCAAATGGAATACTCGTACTCATTTAATTTAAATATTTTTGCCATGATTTTAAACTCTGGATTCGTATCAGACTCCAAGCTGTCATGCTGTGCTATTACTATGCCATCACGCTTTACTCTAAATGCGCGAAAAAACATCTATTCTGAGTGGTTTTCGTCGCTGATATGTTGTTCTAGACGCCTTTTTTGGTAGGAAATTGGACTGATCACGAATTTGATACTTGTTTGATGTCCATCCATTTAAGTTATTTGGAACCCGGCTAAATGACGTGAAAATGTAAACTCCTTTAACGACTCTGTTCCGGATGCCGTAGAAAATCAGATAAATGGTTGTTGTAACATTGTATCAAAATGATTAAACTTTAGTTAGTAAAATTTAAATAACCTTTGATGCCTTACGATAACTGTGTACTTAGTAGAAGTAGCTTTCCAATCAAAATGATATTTGTATAAATGTTACGATGGTATAGATCCTACAACTAAAATAAAAGGGAAAGTCAGTAAGGATGGATGAATGTTTGTAACGCTCTCACGCAAAAACGGCTGAACAGTTTTAGATAAAATTGGGTATGCACGTAATTTATAATCTGGACTAACATACAGGATACTTTTATTGCCTTTTTGGACTAAGTTCTATAATCTACGCGGAACAGGCTGTGGGCAGAATTGAATTGTGAAGCTTACTAGGATTGGCATTTTAATTCCAGTAGATCGGTTTTGGTATCAGAACGGAATAACACAAATCTTTTCTGGTTTCTCGCCAGGAATAAAACAACTGCACCGTAACTTTCACGTATTAATGCTGTAGAAACAAAATTGATCCAGATTTTTGATGCGGAACTCACAAAGTTTTGGCGCTACATTCTCATAGCAAGGAAGAAGTATCCCTAACTTAAAGTTGGTCTTAGCTCTGCGAATAAGGAAATTGAATTTATAGAGCATTTTATGAAACAGCGCCGATATAGTTTTTTTAAATACAGCTCTATATGTTGGGAGTAAGTAAAGTACATATTATTATTATTATTATATAATTTCTAAGGGTGCTAGGTTCATAAAACATCTTGATTGTGTAGGTTGTTCTTGATTACCCCTGCTTATTGGAGGTGATCTATCTCCTCTTAAAAGCCTTTCTTTCTCTTCTTCTTTCTTCTTTCGTGAATAGCAGTTACCTGTATGCGACCTCAGATATGATTTTTATTCTATTTGAGAATTATCGACAATTATTCTAGATGCAACGACCACTTGACATCATGTTAGTTTGGATAATATTGAGATTATTTCTATCTATTTTCTATTCTCTTCAACTTATAGGGCGATAAAAAAGTAATGAATTTTAAAATAACAACTATTTTGAATTGTAGGAATTAAATAATAATCGCAAGGTACCTACTGCTATAAACCAAAGATGTATGAACATTCCATATATAAGTAAATTTCCATTCCATTAATCGTTTTCATAAAAGGGGTATTCTAGACTATCATTCCTACATTCGCGGGTACATTACCGAAGTCCTATACTTAATTGTGTGACACACGGAAGTCAAGGATAACGGTTTAAATGAAAAATGTATTATTTAAGGTCAATGTTGTCTATATTATACTGTTAAAAATGATTTAGCAGAATCTATACAAGTAATTATTGTTCCTTGACGAGCCGCATGTAATATAGCTTAACATAATAAACTAATTGAACCTGTTGGTGTTAAAACTCATCACAATCATCCTCCGTCACTATTCTTTTTAATTGAATCATTAACTTCAGCGTAACGACTAATATCCTGACTTTATTAGCTCCAGTCACACCTAGATGGCGGCAATTAGAAAGTCTGTGGGTATATAGACCGTCTACCATTTTATTTCCTTTTTTTTAATTGATCATATTGATTTACAAGTTCATCGCACACATCGTCCGTATCTCACTGAGTTGACTCAGCAGAAACTGTGGCGTCTAATGTGGGGTGGGTGCGATGCAAAATTTTACACTCACCACTGCGTGCCGGTTCAAAGTTATTGATTTATTCATTAAGTTCCCCTGTAAGTGCTGGATTGTCGATTTTCAGTTCAATAACGAACGGGTTATTTCGTATGGGAATGTTATTTGGGAGGTAAATTTGAGAAAAATTTTAATGTAAAATTTTAATCGTTTAACCTTTGTGTACTGACAACAGAAATGAACAGCAAAAACGGCTGATAGCTAGATTTAGATTAGAAAATTTTATGTAATAATGTTATCTAACATCACCTTTATAAACTGCCATCTAGCAAAAAGTTCTTATGAATAGCTAGGATGATATAATTATGTTGCCGAACAATATCTAGGAATGAATTGATGAAAAAATATATCTATTTATATGACGCCCACATCACTGTCCAACGATTATACGTTGCTACCTTAAAGAATTCAGATTTTAGTTATATCTTTGCTACGACACCTCCGATCCACGAAAGTCTACTTTCTTTAAGGTAGATAATTAGGATGGAAATATCCCTATTTACAACCTCCCGATTAAAAGTTCTTATACCATTAAATAAGGCATAAACTTACACAAGAGGCTTAAGTGCAGATATTTTACGAGCCGTTGAAAAGGTACCGCTCAACAATCCAGCGATATTACAACAAGCGTTAAAACTCAAAGAAGTTCAACAACTGATTCTTGACTTCATCACAATAACGGGAACAATACGCGGAACATGTTCAAGTCTGGGTCTCGAGAACAAAGCAAACAATTAATTATAACTGCCGATCACAGATATAGATATAAATAGATCACGTAAATCTAAGTACCTCCTGGGTCCAAATATTTTAAAAGTCTGTGCAAAATCGCAACCATCGTCACTGTTTCATTTAGATTGCACTCTATCTCGTTCACACGGAACGTCAGGTTTGTCAATCCTCCAATGAAACAACTCGAATTAAATCTGTTTGATACTCGTCGTTATTCTGGCGGGATCGAATTATAATAAATAATTATTCGAATAATTCATATTATTCGTACTGGTACTTTTTTTGATTCGGCTTCTATGATGTAGGAATCCCATCACTGAAACGTTCTTGTTTTGGGTCGGTAAGTACACGCTTGGTATTCATACTGGTGTGCTAACTTGCGTTTTCTATTTAGATCTATATCTGTGACCAACGCTATCGGCAGTCATGCTTATTGTTTCTGTTTTTAAAGTTGCTCTTATTAAATTTGAAAGCTCCAACCCTTGAGATTAGAGGGGATGGTTTTATTAGGGGCGAGTAACGAGTGTCGATAAGGAGGAATAATGTTCCCTTGGCATTGAATGGTATAAAACCCCAACAGCGACTACTTATACGAGTATGATTACGGAGATTGTAGAGATTTAAGGCTGAGAATTGGTTAAGCTTAGTTGAATTTTACTACCTTCATTTAATCATAGAGTAGGAATTTTAAAAGGAAGCGATGATAAATTTTCGGCATTTCTTTAATCTATTGTATTTAGGAGTTTTCTTATATCAGTACCTATTGATTTTTACTGACTTCAAAAAAGGAGATTATTCTTCTATTTACTTTAAGTAAAACTGTTAACCTCTGCTTTAATTTTATTTATATTTTGTTTTTATAATTACATCTCATTTAAACATATTCCCTTTCGATTTCACTTCCATCTCACAACTTACTAAGAAAGGGGATTCTCTGTTTAATCCCCAGTTCAATCTTGTCTTAAATGAAAACCTCCACTGCCCTGTATTGATTGTCTGATAGCATTAAGCCACTAGTTTGCTAATGAATTGATTTGGCACGCAGCTTACGCCAATAGATAAATTGATGGACGCCGGCGTTTGTCCAATTTCAATTTAACGCTTCTGCAATTCTTTGGTAGTTTCGATGTTGGTTTATAATTTGAGCCTCATGATTTCAGAATCAGCTTTTTTCTGTTTTATGTTGTATTCTAGGTATTCGAAAATTGAATCTTTTTTAACATTTATAGAATCCCCATGATCACTTAAGACCTAGTGTTAAGTGGTATGGTACAGACGGAGTAGCGTCGATTAGGAGAAGCTCATGTCCAGCAGCAGACTACGAAGGGCTGAAGGGCTGATAGGAAGGAAGGAGGAAGGAAAGTGATTGCATCCTACTAGAAAATGATCATCCTTATAGACATAAAAACTATTTCAAGCGATTCAAAAGGAAGCGGAGAGAATATGGTGGATTTTAAGGAAGGCGGTAAGATATCTAAGACAGAGGTACAGTGTTACAATCTTTGTTGGTTGAAGTAATGGACTTACAACGGTCAGTTACATCTAAATTATACAAGACCTAAAAGGAAATACAAAAATTTAAGACAAATACATATTCTACGCTATCCATTTTAAAGTCAGAGATGAGCAAATATTCAAATTTCACCATTCTCAAATTCACAGCTTATCATCCGTTGGTTTATGAAACTTTAACACCTTTTCATTTCTTAACTAAGCATTTCCCGATAGCTGCACGTCTCGCTCATATATTACGTTACCAAGCGAGACAGACAGAGCGTGGATCCGTACGCCGTCTAGACGCCCTAAATTATATCGTTTATGAAGGTACACTTTTTACATCAGCCTTGTTATATCTTAAATTGCACTTCGTAAAGGGATGGTTCTTGAAACGCCCAATAAAACACCAAATTTATGAGTAATTTGTGGAATAAAATTTCAAAGAATATCTTTTGAAATTTTATTCAGTATCTGTGAACTTAATAACTTAAACAAATTCTTTGCCTTAAATTGCGATATGTATTTCCAAAGATACATATAAATATTTATGTCAAGACAAATTTCTAAAGAACACGTAGGTATGACATCATAATTTAATATTTCGACAAGTGTACGTACATCAATGGCCCTAGGAGACAACAGTTTTAATACGACAAAGTTAGTTAGTCCAGCATTGCCGTATTTCTGGTCATCACTTATAGTGCACGATTCAAACTTCTACTTGTACTTTTTGCTCGTTATTTAAACACTACGCACTGTTGGTTTACACAAAATTATATATAAATCCACAAAGCCCCTGCACACGATACCGATCGACATATCCTTCGGAACCGCCTTTACGCTATTAACAATATAATCACAGGGAAAACGGCTTCTTGTCACGAAGAACCTGTAAAACCGAGTACGATATAAATCTGGACTATCACGAGTGCGATAGGTTTTGGACGATTTATTTTTAGTTAAGGGACTATGCATTTGGTACTCTAAAGGACCGGTTGCAGTACGTTCGACATACGATAAACAATCCGTAGAAGACGTCGAACGTGGATTAAGATGGTAAAACTATTATTTAACGTATTAGTCCGTAGAATCGCATTGCATCGTCCAATGAAGTGTACTGAAGTAAAGTGAAAACAAGTGGGAACTGTGTTGATGACTATAAGATAAGACCCTGACGAGAATTGATTAGAAAAGTGAGAGATCTGTCATTAATTAGGATTTTAAAAATAATAATTTTAAAAGTGGAATTTCCATTGATCTGAATAAGCGGATTAGAGACAGGGATGATCCATATCTAACCTACCAACGCCAAAGGTCGCATAGCTTTTCAATCACATGTAATGTGACCGCTCTATAGATACTGCATTATAATATCTTTAAAGTACATAAGTGTGCAACGCTTTTCTTATACTATTTTTGTGTGATAAATATTCTTACGATAACTTATTATTTACTCTATCACAATATTAGCAATCCACAAAATATTTTCTTACACACCATTATTTTCTATTTTAAAACCTATCACGTTAAAACTCTCAAAATCTTCAAAGTTTATCTTCGGCAGTATAACAAGTAAGTCCCCTACTTCACTCTAAATCAGGGTTTAGGAATATAAAAATGATAAGACGTTGTTTAAGAAAGGGGTTGGGTTTTAATGTCGGTACATAAGGATAACAGACAGGATAAGATCCCAATTGCAAGGAATCATGCGAGGGGAGCGGCACTTGTTTCTGATTTCCAATCATATTGGGATTGCCTTTACTTTTTAAATATTATCACTCACATTATTATTTTATTGATAAGTTTAGGTGTGGAACTCTGATCGAATACAACGGTATAAAAATCGATGTATGTATTAATGTGCCTTCATAATAAATTAATAAATACGAACATATGCAAAGGTAATAAAGAATGACTAGATAGATTTTTTAAACATAAAAATTAAAACATGGAACTTAGAACAAGAAGTAAGATATAAAATCGATTTTATAAATCGGTGCAACTGCTTGGAAAAAATATGTACTGGAGATTTAATTAACAACGCAAAATAAAACTTTAGAACTAATTCAAAATTTAAAACAAACGGTTCACTTTTCCAGTATAAAAGTGAAAAACAATAAAACTCTGAATACCCTCCAAAAGAAGCCTCTTAAAACAATGTGCATTATATTGCTCGGGGCTCATACCTGGTCTGCCTCCCCTCAGGAAATAAAAACTTATCAGCGAACTTTCTTACTCGTTATCTCCGGGCCAAGTAAACACTTTTTATTTTACGAGCCCCCTCGTTTCATGTAACCCTCTGCATTGCCGTTATGAAACTATCTGAAAGTGACTGTTAATTTTGGAGCTCTACTAATTCCTTCTTTTAATATATTATTAATAGCACACCAAAGAAATAAAAGAAACATTGAAAGTGGTTCAATGCAATAGGCGGAAAGACGGTCATATAGCTAAGCAGCGATCTTTTCTAGTTATGAGGATACATAATTCTTTTGGTATTATAGAACAGTACACAACGAGTGCTGGAATAGAACATTGAGCTCGAGCTACGAGCTAACATTTTTCCGTTGCGACACCAGTCTCATCATACCATCGCCGTTCTGTAAAAAGAGACAGAAAATAGATAAACAAGTATGCATGAACGCTATATAGGATAGATAAAGATAGATTAGATAAAGAAGAAAGAGAAACATGCATAAGTAAAAACAACAATTGACAACATGGATATTATTAGAGATAATAATATCATCTATCATCATTCTGTAAAAAAATATTGAATGCAACATATTTTTTATTTATTTCATACAAATCGACAACATATAGATAAAACTCCATCCGTGCGACCTGCCGAAGTTTATTTTACGAGCCCCCTCTCGTTTCACGCTGCCGTTTTAAAACTATCTAAAACTATCTTAAAGTGACTGTGTTAAGTTTTCGTCTTGTTTCCACGGAGCTGCTGATTTTTATACGGTTCTTAAAACTTTTGGATCCCCACCATCTTTTAAATCTGCGTTCGTTTCGTCTTAGAATCGAAGGGTCAGGCTTTCAAGATTATCCAGCTTAAGAATTTTACTTTTCGATTGTATTTTGATTGTCCTTTTCACCTGTACCTTTTCTTTGAATTTGATCGTCTTAAATAAATGAAAGTAATAAATGTGTGGTACATTTCACCATTCTCATTCATTTCCTATTTTACTATACGTACCATATTAAACTGTTTTAGTTACCGATTCGTGACCATTATCGATATGCTATGAAATTAGTGGACCACATGTACTAACTCATTTATAACTGCTGAATTCCACTATCCAAAAGCAACAAAAATAGAATTTGACTCCGGTAATGTCGTGAAAAAAATCTTGTTAGAGCATGTACAATGCTCGCAGTTGGTAATAAATAAAAATAAATGTTAATTCATAAAAATAACTTAAAAAATAAAATAATGAAACAAAATGAAAAATAAACTTTACAAAAATAAAAGTAAATAAAACACTCATTAGAAGTAGGTAAGAAGTGTTCATTAGCAAATTAGACTCAAACGATAAAGACACGGCGTACAGTAGTCGTGAAATGTTATTGGAGGCTAAACAAGTAAAGCAACTGTGTACGAGTACATTCTCACGTGTGATAAATGCGCGCGGTAATTGCTGTGACTCATTTATGGGGAGAGAATAGGGCATTTGAAATTTGCCTTGCAAATTCGTATTAAAAGGTACGTAAGAAATTTTGAATAGTATATTTTTTTAAATGTAGTTCACCAGCCTCAATTAGGTTAAGTATATTATTTACAATCATTTCATCTATAGGAATTATGTTTAATTCATAAAATATTTTAAGTTTCATATTTTTTATGTGTTCTGTAAAAATTCATGGAGTTTTTTTATTAGTTTTGTTGATTTTTTGGTGTTCTTATTAAAATTGCAATTTTATTTATAAGCTTAAATAAATAATGAAATTTGAAAAAAAATTATTCTAAGTGTATCGTAGAAAACAAAGCCCGCATATTACCTAACATGTTGGCTGTCAACAGATTTTAAACAGAAACCTTGCCAGCAATGACAAAAAACCGACCGTATCAGATAAAATTTCATGTCCATTTAGCTCGAAACGTCAACAAAACAGTAATATTTGGAAGAAAGCCGCCAACGAGCCATTCTTTATGCTCATTAAGCCCGAAGGACGTAGAGAATGCCAGATAATGCCTACCTGAAGATGAATCATTTTAAGTGTCCGACACGACCCAACGCCGTCCTACAATGGCCAATAAACACGTAATAAAAATATGAAAAGCCTACTAAAAACGTCATTATTATTTGCCGAATGTCCACCTTTTGTTAAATGGAGCCGTCAAATTCGCAGAGTCACGTCGAAGGGTTAAACGGTAATATTTCTTTAATGGCGCCATTAAAATCGACGGTTAAAGTACATGTACCAGAGGCCATATGAGAGGCAATACGATCATACTAATATTTCAAATGTTATGTTTTAGTAGCAAAATTTAAGTAAAAGTTTCTGGACTAATTTTAACTGAATTGTTTATAAGGCCTGGGAAAGATAAAAAGCATTTTTATTACCAGGTATGTGGTGGACGTGAGAATTATTGCAAATAAATTAATGTGGTAGTGAATGAAGAAGTAAAGCTTTTACATGGTCATTGATATATAATATGTATTTTAAAATTTACAATACTTATATTTATAGTTCCAATATTTCATTAGTACATGGTGAAACAAGTGTGTAAAGTTGAAAATTTTAACGTCGTCAACTTGAACGCGTGACAGGTTAATTACGTCGTTATAGTTATGACGTGTACCTACGCCAATTTGTATGCTTTCATCGTATATATTTATAAGTGCTTTACTGGCGTATTTGATTAGAATCAAGATTGTCGATTTATTACCACCATTAAAGTTTTACTCGATTTTTCTAAACCAAAATGTATGAAGTACCTTTAAATCAATGTCATCGTAACATCAAAGTACGTATTCATCTTGTATATTTCTAGCACTATCGTAATAGAAATTCCCTCGAAGAGCAATATCAGAAGCTCGCTACTCGAAAATTTTAATATCGTCGTGATTTATTCCTCCTACCGCTCCTAAGAAATTATCCTCGCAAATTAATCGCAATATCGGAACTGGCCAACCGTTATTAGTACCTTCTATAGTTGCCAAGGTGTTCCACCCCTCAATAAATCTTGTCTAATTTGTGTGTAATTACAGGACGGCACAGTTCTCGTTGTAACAAGGAGTGCGTACCAGCGGGGAGCAAGCGGCACGTGCTTACGCGTGCCTCTATAGTTCCTAACATCAAAAGTCCTATACGGATAGTTGGCGTCATTGAACTTTCAACCGTAAATACTCAAGAACAAGCTGCAAATTCAAACTGCGAATCAAACAATATAGAGCTTGAAGAACTTTATGGAGACGATTTTACTAATTTCACTATTATACCTTCGGGCGAAAGTAGAAATTTCGGTGACGAAACTTTAATAGCGAATTTTGTCTAAGCGCAATAATACGAAGTATAACGTGCCGAAAGGTCGATGCTGTAACTTGGATAGTAATGTGTTCTTTGACCCCTTCGAGATGATAATTTTAATAAAGAAATTAGGAGGGTGCACTATTTCAAGTCAAATTAAAGTTGCATTATTATTCCGAAGACCCTTAACTCGCAGTAGGAGAACGCAAAAACAGATTTTAATTAAGAAGGGTTATATTTTCATATCAATGCACTTCAACTTTAACAGTAAACGGATCAGCTAAAGTACAGTATTTATCAAAGAGCTACAAAACGTTTCCTCAAAGGCGAATTCACCACGAAATCTTAAAATTCCGCAGTAGCACAATGCTCAAAGCAGCTTTCGTCGCTGACTCAGACTTGTGCATTCCGGACCAAATGGCTGTCCTTTTACTCTAAGCCCTTTATCCCTACATAATTAGTGCAGTCGACTCTATGTGATGAATAAATCCACACAAGCTACAATTGCCATTTGAATCGGACAAATAAATCTGTGTCATTTGGTATACATTCGGCAAACTGTGCATTCGTTGGCGTTTCTGTGGCCGGAACGAAAAGTAGTCTTACGTTGATTGAATTTAGCGCTCCTATTTGAATGGACGATAAATCCATACAGGCTTCTGCTGCAACCCCAAAAAAGTTGTTTGGAGTGTCGATACGAGTCTGTGTACCATTTACGAGCTTGATTGAAATTTCGCAATCAACAGGGGGAGTATTATCAAATTATTCGTGTACATTTTTGCCCTCAACTCGGTGAGGTTATTCCATTATAATGGGTCTCGGGATAGAAAATTTACGGGGGATTTAAGATTCTAATCGTGGGCCACTCGGTTGTTCAAAGTGATTATTCGAGAGATAGCGCCCTGGGTGGAGTGGGCGTCCCACGCGCACAGTCCCGTTCATACATGACCATGTGTATAGATACTGTTGCGTTCAGAATAGTTTTTGCATACCTCTTTGTTAGAGGCAATGTTATTTATTAAATTTGCATTAAAGCCAAGTTCGAATTTGTGTGTGTTTTTATGTTAGTAATTACACTTTAAGAAAATCATTTCATTATTACGAAATGTGTATTTCAACATTCTAAGATTTAAATATTTTTCCAACCATGCCTTTGTACAGTTTTGTCATTTTTTGATCTCTTTGTTCTGTAATTAAATGTTTCTGTAATAGACGTATCATGTAAGGGATTACTTTGGACATAAAAGGTACACTAATTGATCTCTAAGGTTTCCAGGTGAGTAAGTTCTGAGCGATAAGATTTGTGGCTTCTTTGAGCAATGGTGCCTATTCATTCTTAATTAAGATTACATAATCATTAGATGGTTTTGTTGTTGGAAATCTTTAACGTCAGTTGTTTGTTGTTTGAATTGTAACTAATGTATGTGTTATTTTATAGTATTCCGAGGTATTCAAACAACAACTTAATTTTACCCATTTATAATCATAAATTTGAATCATTGTCAGAATTTTCTATGTTCGATGATTCTTTGAGACCTTGTTTTAAGTGATGATTAACATTGACATGCAAACATACCAAAACTATGTCTTAAGTTTGTTATAAGTTTTTGTGAGGCTTCTACAAGTTTATGTCTGATCGACATTAACACCATACTAATCAGAAACCTGATTCATGGTAAGTTATTTACTGTAAGGGTTGGTCATTGTATAGCCGAACTGCAGTAGTTAAAACACATTTTAATATTAAGGCTATACAACATGAAGTGTCTTTTGATTTCTCTTCAACCTAATTAACGTTCCATATTTAAATAACGACTAAATAAAAATAATGCGTTTCTTTCACAACTTTAAGCTCACAGCATACATTAAATGCAACTGCTTTGTGCTTTATACGAACACTTGCAGCCAACAAGCTTTAACCTACAAACTTTGTTTCTTCGACATTAACATGAGCTTTAATTTTGTGGGAGCACTGTAAGCAACATGAAATTCACAGCGCACTTTGTAAATATAGACGTATTTCTTGTTTATTTCAAAAACTAATGTGAATAGACGACATGTATAACTCACAGTGGAAGCCGAGATTATGATTCTTAGTTGCCTTATTACGAAAGGGTTTGGAAACGTTAAATTTTTAGACGAAAATAGACTTTATTTGAAAGGTGGAGAGTGTGTATTGGGGCGTCTGGACTGATGCACACAGGCTGTTTTGGATTACAGTGAGGTGTTCGCAACGCTGCGACACATTTTTCTCATTTCAAATGCATATTTTATGGGGCACGAACGCATAATGAAAGGAATCTCGTTGAACAAACAAATTACAATATCTGGAGTTGTTGTATGTTACGTGTGCTTTTGGTGATTGATGATGTTTGCTTATTCCAATCCGTCAAGTTCTATGACTATACGTATATTCGTATATACATTCAGTGACTTAATCCCTTACCTTACATTTGTACACATTACCTTTTACATACGTTATATATCTTATATACCTTATAAAGTTATAATTTATTTGAAATTAAGTTCGATTAGAAGAGGCAACTGCAAATTTCAAAGATCTAATGACTGTTATCCATTAGTGATCCACTGTATGTTCTCAAAGGTTCCCTCTCGGTGTTTTCCTTTAATGTTACAGCAGGCGTGCCACAGGGGTTCAAACCCGGACCCCTAGAGTAAGAGGCCTATTTTAAGCCATCGAGCTTTCACCGCTATCTATTGAACGGATGAATACAATAGTTTGGAGACAACACATCACATTTTAAACAAATTTTCAAAATACTTTTAAAATAATTAGTAGGTATAATGTGTGGCGCTCTCTCCGCAAGACCGGATTGTCTGTTATAGGATTGCGTACTGTGGTCCAGCCGGCCCACTTTCGATTGTCTGTTTACGCTTTAAATCTGACTTGATTTACGGAAGTGGCGGTAGGTACAGAGGAAGGTTTATCCTTATTTATTGAGATTGCCCAACCAGTGTGCCCACCCTTTAGTTAATGCCTGTACAGCAAACGATTAAGCTCCACGCTTTATCGTCCATACGACCATACAGTGACCGCTACCGGATCGTCTCTATAAATGGTTTATAATTATTTTGATGACTTAACTGTTTTTTTGTCTTTTGAATTTTACTTACATTTTTAACATTGAAATTAATTTAAGTCTATTGTTTGTGCTTTTGTGTTAATATTAATATTAGAAACAAAAATAGAACCTGGATTAAAGATAGAGTATTTTAAAATATTGAGGTCAGTTTATCGTTTTTTGATAATGTATTAAATTGTATTAATTTAACTATTGATGCAATCCATCGACAAATGACTTAACTTAATAATTTTTGGTTGGAAGTGTGAGATGTGAGTATTTCTATGCAGTGTTACCGTCTCTTGAAAATTGAAAAATGAAAATAATTTATTTGCACGAATATGGGTTAATTTAAGGTTTTACAGGGCATTTAGATCAATCCATATTCACCTTTACAGCCACCACTGACCAACCGGAGGACCAAATGTCACTATATTTCTAAGGGAAATACGAAAATTACTTTTTCATATCCGAAGTCCTATTATTTCTACTATTTATAAAATCCATACGAAGAAAGTAACACAGGTTTTCGTTTTGTTCTTTATCGTAACATCGTGTATTAAAGCGTTTTAGACTAGTACTAGAGTTTTAGCGCGTAGTAACAAGTAACTACAATTCCTGGTAGTCTATTAATATTGTTATCATATTATTTATTGCATCGATATAAAGCCCGGTTAGCACTATCCAATTTAGGTTTCCTACATCATTTCTTATTATCTCCTACGCGTTGGCTGGTAATAGTGTTGACTTAATGATTATTGCTCCTTAAATTGCTATCCTAAAGTGCAAATGTCAGATGTTAATAACCTTTTAGGGAATCAATAGTAGCGAAAATGATGTAATTTTTACCATAACTTTTAAATTTGAGTCTAATTTGATTTTTGAAATTGGGTAAGAAATACGAATATAGGGCCCGTTACACATATAGAATAATTCTTTAAATGCTAGAATTCCCTTAGTCGTGGGTAACATAGGCACACACTTGATAAGATCATATTATTATATACCCAGAGAAGAAATATAAATTTCAGCTTATCATTCAAATCTTTGCTTCGCTGAGAATCAAACCCAGCACTGGCGTCTTCACCACTGCGCCACGCAGTCATACACATGCATTGACACGGGTAGCTATTTCAAGCGTATATAAATGACATTTGCTATCATAAGTTCTTGGTAAAAATTACCCCAACTAAACCTCAACATCTCTTGTATGCAACTACAAGTACATCTTTCGTAATAAAATAAATCAGCAGATAAGCCTGTATATTTTTAATGGGTTGTAAAACGCTTTAGTTTGGTTCTAGGTCTGATAAATTATATATTTATGCTAAGAGAGCCGTCGTGATGAGATACGAGTCTTATTATACGTAGGTAATAATAGCTCCCGTTGATTTGTATGTGCGAGGTCTACTTAAGTCTACTACGAAGACTTAAGACCCAGTAAGGGTCTTAAGTCCAGACATCAGATATAACATATTTGGTCATTGAAGTTCACTCCGGTTATGGCTCGTATGATTGCCTTAAGTCATGTTAATTCTGTGGGTGGCTATCTCCTGGATTATAAAGACACTAGCTCACCTGATACGTAATTTAATGCCTAAATTTACTGTTTAAAGCACTATTTATAACTTAACTTTCATCTTTTTCTTAACTAACTTTATGAACGCATTCTGATCCTTTTTTCTCAGTTAATATTCGTTAGGTACTCTGTCTTCACTTTGTGTGTCTGATTACTAATAAATTATTTTTATTCTTTTTTTTCTATTGTGTAGTACATAAATAAGTAAGAAGTCATAAAGCAGCATGCTCTTCGTGTCTTGTTTCGATTGGGGGTCGTGTATTCATGCTTATACTACGTGTAGGTACTATTGTGTTGAATGTTTTCAAACCGCCCATAGGACCTCCGAAAAGGTTTAACAACTGCTATCATATGGATGACAATCGGGACCTACAGCTTAACGTGCCCTCCGAAGCACGACAGCGCACATTTAATTGGCCACTAGCGATGACCTATGAAGGTACTGACCGCACCCGACGTTGATTAACTTTTTCGATCGCTAGCGATTTACTCACGCAGGCTGAGCTATTTGTCATTTGCTGTCTACCGCATTAGACCATGGCTCCGATAAGGTTTGTCGTATCGATAACAACCGGCTTAACCTCCGAAGCACTGCAGTTGTGCTTAACTTATTCGATCGCTAGCGATCTACTCAAACAACGAAGCTATTTTCCGTTTACCGTCTACCAACCCGCATTAGTGGACCGTGGACTAGGGCTACCTTTCTCATCGTGAGAAGACCTAACCCTGCGCTGGGTTGACCTAACACTGCTGTACAAAAAATCCCGGAACACTCGGAACTGGTGCAGAGTTCCCTGGGGAATTATTTCGGGTATGAAAGTTGCAGTAATTGGACGGGATGGGCAGACGGGCCCGGCTAAAGAGGTATTGTTTAAAATTGTGGCCAAATTGCGGTCGTGTGTTCGCTGAGCGTTTAATTCCATTTTAATTTTAGCCACCTTGTGCTGAATGTGCAAAAGTTTGGAATTAATTTTGTATTATTCGTAGTTTACGCTGTTGGGTCTGTTAAATTAAATTTTGGACGTCCTAGTCTCATGTTGGTAGACGATATATTATAATTTCTTTGTAATAACAAAATGTTTACTGGCAACTGGTACTGTATAAAAATATCTTACTTTTTTAAACAACTGTTCTTTAAAAGCTTTATAAATGCCGTATAATTCCAGTTTTTCATGCATTATTCCAGTTTCCCCGATCGACAGTGCATTGCAGCACCTACCCATGGACGTGAATAAATCACGCGTTCCTGTCCACTGTTTATTTTCAATTACTGGCCGTTGGCGACGCGTGAATAATGCCAAAACAGCTGTTCCGGTGGCAGATTAGTGAGTTATTGCCGTTATGCGAGGGTTAATAATTAAAAAAAGAGCCGAGTTCCAGTGGATTGGAGTCGGTCCACGTTTGCCTATTATCAAAATTGTGGTCACATGTGCTGATAGTAAAAGTTGTGTTATTTTCTGGATGGGATAATCTTTTCTTTTAATAAAGCTGTTCGAAATGCGATTTGTTGAAGTAGACTAGAAATGTTACTTTGTGAAGTTTTACCACAAAAGAAATGGTGTTGTTTCTAGGCTTATTTACTAGGATTTCGCCGTCTTATTTTATCAGGATTTAGTTAAGTAAAAAATGAACGAGAAAGGTATAAGAAGAAAGACAGACTCATGAATTTTATTACAGCGTTGCTCTGACTGGGCATAAAAAGTTTGCTACAATACTTTTGATATAATCAGTTCGGGTATTTTTCCAGTGTTTTCGATCGACAATGCAATCCGATATGTGAGGATTAATAGTTAAAAAAAGTTCAGAGTCGAGTCTGAACGGAGTCTAGAGTCTAGCTGGTCCAGGGTCGCGCATTGTCCCAAATTGTGGTTGCTGATGGTAAAAGTTGTGTCGTTATTTTCCCGGGAGTTTTTGTGTTGTTTGGTAGGTGATTTTGAATTTGCTGTTCGTTCGACGTCAGTTGGAGTCGACTGAATAGGGTTTTGTTACAAGTTTGGACAAAAATTTGGAGCGGTTTGTTGTGGTTCTGTCTTCAAAGTACCCAAAACGTGCAAATGGGACATAATTACTTAGCTTTTGCAATTCGCAATAAATTTCGCAGATTTATTTTTACAAATTTTACACATTAGGTTTTGTTGTTAATGCCTATGTATCTAATATTTAAGAGACTACATCGTATGTATTGAAATTTCCAAATTTCTCAACAAAAATCGGAATCTAAGATGGCGCTACGGATCGCCAATTATTAGCCAATTAGCAAATTTAAAAGTTTATACAAGTCGTCTACTAGATACCGAGTAATTGCAAGTAAATTTGACTAAGTAAAAATATTACCCTAAAAATAAAATTTTAAATGACTAGCAGCTGTAGGGCCTATGCTACTACAAGTAAATTGCTATTGCCTTTGGTGCAGTTTAAAGTTTAAAAAAGCGGTTTAAATTTTAAACGTTAACAACTGCACCTTGTCACACGGCCTAAGGGAAGTTCCACAGAAATCGCCACAACTTGTTTTAAACTGTGACAATTACACTGCCATTGTTAGTTAGTTAAGGACGCCTTCCTACTGGCAGTTTATAGATATGATTTTATAACTGCACTTCTTCACACGGCCTGAGGAAAGTTCCACAGAAATCGACACAACTTGTTTTAAACTGTGACAATTACACCCATTGTTAGTTAGGTAAGGGCGCGGTCCTACTGGCAGTTTATAGATATGATTTAATAACTGCACCTCTTCTCACGGCCCAAGGGAATTAAAGGGTTAAACGTCAGTAGAAACAGCTAAGATAAATATTACGTTATCTCTCTATCTATAAATATTTATTAATTTATAGTTTATAGCTAGACAGTTGACTGCAACCTTATCACTATTATTGTTGGTTACCTCAATAAAGCAATCGGGACCTATTTTCAACATTTAGTATTACGATTGGGCCATATTATAAAGTTTCGAACATAGAACGAATGATGGAATAACTATTACACATAACAGTTTTTAAATAACAGCCGATAGAAAATAATTAGGATGCACTAATATTGGTTGGGTAGGTATTTCTTTTGTGATCGATGGCACATATTCTAGGGATAAATCCATAGTTATAGATCGCACGGTACCTTACCGCCAGCCTTTTAACTCGTCTTTCAGCAGCATATTATTCGTATCTAGTGTGCCAGCTACAGAGGTATGGTTACCTGAGATACTTTCTTTGAGCCGCCGAACATCTTCCTCATGAGAGTAGCGAGTATGCTTTACCCGCATACAACTTCAGATAGGTCTTTTCTCGATTTGAGATTGGATTAGTCCATGGGCTGCTGTGACTACTTAACACCAGTACCCTTAGTCTGAGTTTTAGCAGTTCCGAAACGAAACGCACACATACACAGCTTACCAGACGAAAATGCACAGTGTAATAACCAACAGAGGAAAAAGATTTTTAGAAGACTTAAAAAACTAATAAAGCATTAGATAAATCATCACAAAAATTGCTTTATTTTTAATTAACACGCTTTCAATGTTTAATAATATTAATGAAACACAATAACCGTGAATTGGATATAATGCACTGTAAAATTTCGAACTAATACTTTCCCGTAGGTATTAAATATTTGTTAGTATTATAATGTCTAACGATAAGTATTCATATCTTTCACTCCATACAAAAACTTTTGATTTTAAATTTTTTAACTCGTCTAAAAATCTTTTACCTCTATTTGTTATTACACTGTGGAGTAAGCTGTGTATGATTTACGTATCTATCCGAAACGAAACGCATAAACGTTTCGTTTCTGTATCGCTAAAACTCAGACTAAGGGTACAGGTAGCCTGCATGCTCATATGCCACTCAATTACTATAAAAAAACATTGTTTTTTTACGTCGCAACTCATAATAAAGTATAATTCGCGTTGGATGGAAGCCAGCGCTCGTTGGCACGTCAATAAAATCCTAACAGTGTTTGTAAACGACGCGACGTCTAGCCGCTGGAGAGCCGCCGAGGAGTTCGAGTGGAGTGCTTCATCAAAGTCTCCTTTGTGCAGCATCACGAGGAGATGATCCCCGATAGCGCGCTCAGCCCAGGCTTTTGTTATCACGAGATCGTTTCTTGAAACTTTTTTCTGACCTTTAGATATTTAATGGGTCTTTATCTAGATAATCTTTTTTGTTTATTTATACGTACTTGCGGCTTCAAAAATATAAATTATTTTTTAGGTAAATAGCTTTTATTTTTGTTATATTGTACAGCAAGCCCTTTTATTTGATCTCCATATCATGGGAGTGTATGAAAAATATCTAGTGCGTCATATTGGGCTGACCGCCATATTGGATTTAGAATGACGTCACTAATATAATCCTGTATTATCACCCAACATAAACGGGTGTGCAAAATTCGTCTCAATCGGTCAAGAAAAGCTGGTTTAAAATTGAGTTGCTAGCAATTCTTGCATGTTTGTACGTACGAGTCAATACTCGTACATACAAACATTGCAAGTTAAATAAAACCGTTTAATAAAGCTGTCAAAACACATCACAATAACCGTTGAGAACAATTTCAACAGACTATCCAAGCGACCACATTTCCAACCAAATATTTCAACAGACTATAGTCCTAGCACTATTTCCAACGAAATAAAACTACTTCTAACATCTTAACATCTATGTTAGAATAATATTGACGTGTAAAAGAGAGCTTGTTAGTTCCTTGGATCGGCGCCAGATTATATTCGGTCGCTTATAACCTGAGTGATACGCCTTTGGCCGGGTCGAGAGAATTTCTCGAGTACTCTCAAGACCCAACTAAAATTTTTATAGGAACCCTCGAGTGAGCTAAGCCAATTGGAGTTTTAATGACCTATGAAGTACCGACTGCAATTTTGTTGCGATGGTAAGGAATATGCTCTAAGTACACTCGAATATTCAATAAAGATCTGCTGCTCAGGAAAGTAGGGAGAAAATTTTTGAGAAAATCTAACTGAAATGGAAATTTAGTTAAGTTATATTTTTCTTTTTAATTTAGTTAGATATTTCTTATAAACGGCGATAGATAGGCTAAGAATTCTAACTTGAAGGTCCGGATTCGAATCCCAGTGCCACGCACTAATAACAAACGACCTTTCTTTAAAAAAGTTATGTGCGCTTTATAAAATGAAATATCAGTAGATGTAAACTAAAAGAAAACATCGGAAATTTATGAATTGTTTTTATCAAAGGCATGTGAATCCACAAATCTGCACTACGCCAGAGTGGTGGACTAAGGCCTACATCCTTCTGACTTTGAGAGTAGGACCCGACCCTGTAGTGGGTCAGGTCTCCTCTCTGATTAGAAGATAACTAATGGACCTCTGTACCTGATGAAGAATGAAAGATGAAGAAGACAATGAAGCCTAATTATTAGGACGTTTGTATTTTTCCCAAGAAATAACACTTTCCCATGCTTTCCAAATTTAATGCCGATGTTATTTAACGACTAATTCAAGCAACATCTCTTCAATCCGACGTTGTAATACAATTTCTAGCTATTATAGAAATGGAGGTATTTACTGGCTTTGTATATGGCAGTGGATTCGCAATTATCCAGATCTATTCGGAAATCACGGAGGCCATTACGGGTGGTGTATTTCTCACGGGGAAGCGGCCCGTTTAGTTACGGCCCAGATGTATGAATTGCGTTGGATTAGGATGAGGCATGTCTGTCTGTCTGTCTGTAACTCAAAAATTACCCACTGCAGGTTCGGGTCTCTTCTCACAATGAGAAGGATGTAGGCCTTAGTCCACCACGTTGGCCAAATGCGGGTTGGAGGACTTCAAAAATTTATGTGTAGGTACTCTCAGGCATGCAGGTTTCCTCACGATGTTGTTTAATTTTGAAAAGCGCACATAACATTTTTTACATAGTCATTGGTGCATGCTGGATTCGAACCCGGACGGACCCCTCTGGTGATCTGGCTGTCGCCGCTGATTGGCAGGATAGGATAGGATGAGGCATAGTACCTTCTTACTGCTTTCTGGCTAAGAATAGTGTGTATGTGTGTATGTATGTAATGTATGTACATAATATGTATTATTGTAGATTTTTTTGTCCTCGCATATCTCCGTAACTAATAGACGGATCGAGATGGTTCTTTTTTTGTTCGTTTGCACTTTTTTCAATTTAAGGAATGGTAAAAGTTTCATCGAAATCCGTTCAGTAGTTTTCGTAATATGGACTTATATAATATAATACAAACAAAATACTTGAGCAAAAACACCAACCTTAAAAATAGTAATCCAAAGTATGTAACTGTATTTTTTTTAATTATTATTTTTAAGACACTAACGGCCGCACTCCGAGACGTCATTAAACGTAACGTTCATTAACAAACAAATAAAATCGTCTTTATTCGTATTAACATAAGTGTCATCGTTATTTTCATAATGAACCATTAACGTTAATGATTGTCTCTGAGTACGGCATGCATGCCGCATCCGTGTCTCTTCGCACATCTCGGGCCGCAGTAAATTCGAGCCTAAGGCTGAAAGAAAAAGTATGGCCGCTGCGTGCCTTGATCGGACAATTTGCCAACGAACGGCTGTTTTGCAGCGATCGGGCTGCCATTTGACCATATTTATCGTTCACTGGAAACGGAAAGGGCAACGAGCCATAAATTACACGTTTTGAGGCTTTTGAGACGTGTTTGAACTATTTTTGTTTGGTTTTTAAGTCCCTTTGAAGGATTGCCTATGCGTCTTGAGCATTACTTGCTAGTTACTTCGATGTTCTATTTAATAGAATATTACAAAAGAATCTCAGACAAATGGAATATTCTTGGATTTTTTTCACTACTTAACCATTTTATAATATTTAACTTTTGAAGAGTTTCAAGCCACTTCAGACTTGATTCCATTTCCTTCTTTTCTTTCAGCTCTTGATAGTCCATTGCTGTACATGGGTCTCCCCTGATCGACGCCACTCCACCCGGTCCCGGGCCCTCTGAATCCAACGGTTTCCCGCTGTCTTCTTCAGGTCGTCAGTCCACCTGGTCAAACGGCATCCTGAGCTCCTTTTCACTAAAATTTCCATTTGTCAGTAACCCATTAATGACACACTACAGGGTCGAGTCTCCTGTCACAATGAGAGGGATGTAAGCCGTAGTCCACCACGCTGGCCTACTGCGGGTTGGTGGACTTCACATATCTTTGAGGACATTTTTTGATGAACTCTCAGGTACGCAGACTTCCTCACGATGTTTTCCTTCACCGTAATTGGAGTTGATATTTAAATTAATAAAGCGCAATAACTTTTTTACAAAGTCATTGGCGCATGCCACTGGGATTTGAACCCGAACCCCTCGATTCGAGGTCGAATTCGAATCCACTGGGCTATCACCGCTAGTTAACCCTACCCTACCCTAGTAACAACTTAAGTGTTAATTCAGTCTGAAAATCGGGCTTTTTTCCTTTATTTCTATTTAATTTTGTTGGATTCACATGTCCATTATAATAGAGTAGGTCCGTCCCGAGGGAGAAGGCAAGGACATTCGGAATAAATACCGCCTATGCATATTTTATGAGCTCGGGAGTCTGTTCGCGTTCACACATGTCTAGTATATCTAGGTTTAGCGGCTTCTGCCATGAGAGTGGGATACAAATTAATGTCTGGTAAATTATAGGTACGAATCTCGTATCTATAGGAGTTTCTGCTGCTTTAACACTTTAAATAAGCGGTGTATCTAACCCATTAGTGCACTGCTACTACTACAGGGTCGGGTCGCCTGACACATTGAGGGTGTAGGCCTTAGTCCATGCTGGCCTAATGCGGGCTTGTGGACTTCACATGCCTTTGAGAACAATATGGAGACCTCGCAAGCTTTCCTTCTGATGTTTTCCTTGACCATTATAGCGGATGATATGTAATTTTATATGCGCACATAACTTTTGTAATGTGTGTGCCACTGGGATTCGAACCTGGACCTTCGAGTAAGAAAGAGGCTCTCTACATCCAAATACTTATTCGTTCCTTTATTTATTTATTTTTATGCACCAAAAAAGTACAAAGGTGAACTTAACGCACTAAGAGCATTCTCTACTACCAGTCAACGTCTCAGTGATCCGAAACGCAACGAATCGTAGTAAATAAAGTAAAGAGTCACTAAACAGTAGTGGACTTTAAAGGAAAAAGACGAATATATGAATGGAAATAAATAAAAAATTAACCAGCCTATGCTAGTTTACCAAAAATTTACTGTCATCAGATAATTACGTGTAATAATTTCCAGCCGCTTTGACTTTTTAATTTGAAAGTGTTAAATTATGGGCATCTATCTCGTCGGTTTGTTGGAATTAATTAAAAATGTGTAATGGCTACCCGTTTAACGGTATTACTTAAATTCGGAACTGCCACCAAAATATTACTCGAAGTGTTTATTAATTATGTTGTTTGAAGGCTTTGTTGTGCTTGATCGCTTAAAGGAAAAAAATAGTGCATTTACCAAAAAAAAAAATTGGTTGTCTGTAAAGTCCGGTTTACGGGCGATAATTTTACGTGATAAATTCACAAGAAAACATTGATTTAAAAATGATGAATAGGTACTTTTATGAATTGAATTGAATTGAATTATTATGACTGATATAGGGTATACAGCGCCAAAGTATATACTATCTAAGGTTATAGAACGATGTACATATTTTTATATATAGGAGATAGACGTTTCAGACATGGTTTTATTACAACCACACCTATAACTTTACGGAGAAGATCTACCAACAGTGAAATAATTATTATTTGTAATTATTATTTTTGTCATTTATCCCATATTAGATGATGTGAGTGGAAGGTTAGCTCCTCGCACCATAAAGATAACGCTATCGGCGACCGCAATACTAAGTACCTATTCGTTACAATACAACTATTTATCACAAATAGGTAATAGGAATTCATAGAAAAATGACGTAAATAGCAAATTGTAACACGAACAACTATTCTATTGTTTACTGACCTTGATTATAATAATTATGTATAATATTTTTTATAAAAAATACTTTTAGGTATGTGGTCAAGAAACGAAGTTCTTTACGTTTTTTTTCAATATTAGTATACTTATGATGACTTCATTATTGGGTATAATCTTCCCTCAATAGACTCCACTCCACCTGTATTGGGTCCTTTGAACCCACTGGTAGGTTACTGGTAGGTTACTACTGCGAATGATTGATACATAGACAGACGTTAATAATAAGATTGGCATTCGATATAATAGTTTCTTTTTCCTAAGAATATTTAGTTTTTCATCTGTTGAATCCTTCGAACTAGTGGAAAGAACCATCAAGGTTCTTTCCACTAGTTTTATTACTTTTAAAAGACTTCACTTGGTTCCAACAATCTATTATTTATTCAAGACGAAAACATTTTCACATCTCTATATGTATAACTTACTAGACTGCTTGATCTGATTTGACGATGTTGTTACCTGTAAAATAAAACAAAAAATAGATTACTATTTAATTTATAAAGTATTTACCTAATATAATAATTATGTATGTTTTTATTGTGATAATGTATTTTCTTACGCTAGAAAACGACTACAAAAATTAAAGCACACTAACTATATTACAGACGGAAGGAATATTGACTTTGTCCCTTCAATTCTGGGCAGGCATTTAATTAAGCAAAAAAGGCCGCAATCATAACGGTAGACAACAGAAATAATATTGTTTACCCAACAACAATACCTAGAACGAAACAAGCAAAGCACCAAAAGGGGAATTAGTGAAAAATCTTGGACGAACTGAGCAGCGAACCTTCCCAAATGTGCCCAAATCAAATATGAACATTCGCAAACGTGAAAGACAAACATGGCCGTATCACAATGGCGTCCCGAACAATTCTTGACCCTTTTTACGGGGTAAGAACAACCGACAATGGCCGGTTAGGAGATTACATATTCTGATGCAAATATTTCTGTGCCCCGAGCGAGAATTAATTGAAAAGGTCTCGCATGACTTTGATTTATGGTGAAGTAGCCAAGTACTTCTTGACGCGACTGTACCGCAGTATTAAGATTATTATTATACTGACTGTACTCGTGCGTTGTATGTTCATACTTATTTTTAAAAGAGTGCTGGGAGTTTTTTTCCGTCCGCTTTTTTCTCCCAGTCTACGTTTTGCCTGAGGGGCGATCAAAGCGGATGTTTGTATAATGTTAAATGTATGACGTTCATTAAGTGTGCATAAATTGTACCTAATAATGAATAAAAGCTTTTGAATTTGTATTTGAATTATGAACAATTTTTGGGTGTTAGAGTTTCCAGTCTTTGATGATTTCGTGCCACTTCCCATTTATGTATAAATATTTTTTTACAGTTCATTAACACAATCACAGACCTGGCACGTTCCACACTCCAAACTTAATTAAACTCCTAATCACCGTCGTACGCATACCTTACCCCTTCCCTAAGTAATGAGAGCTCAAATTTTCTTTGCAAGACCATGCAACTAACCGAAGGACAGGAACAGACGGTTAATATCTGGCATTCCTTGCTTCATCGTCCAGTTTAGTCTGACACCCAAAGTTGGTGCACACCTAAGTAATTTGGGTCGTGTGCTATCAGCTGCGAGGGAGGCGGTAGACCAATTTAAGCTGGTGCTCATACGGATCCTAGTTACGACCGACGATAAAGTTGGCGTCTCTTGAAGAGTGAGAGCGTTTAAATTGTCGACGCGATAGATGCTAACCGTACATTCTTACTACCCACTGTGTTTTGAGTGTACTGTTAGCAGAAAAGCGTGAAAGGTATTTTTTAAATTTAAAAAAAATCACTTGAAAAGGAATTTAATTATTTTTTTTATATTTAATGTAATTTTAGCACCATTTTAATGTGATATCATTTAAGTTGTTAAAGAAAAATATTTTTTTAAACTCAATTAAATCTCGAAAAATATTGTATAATTCTCAAAGGCATGTGAAGTTCACCAATCTACACTAGGCCAGCGTAGTGGACTAAGGCTACATCCCTCTCATTGTGAGAGGAGACCCGACCCTGTAGTGGGTCATTTATAGATTACTGACAAGTAACTAAAACAAAACAAAGTTTTGTTTGAATCGTGTTTGCGTAGGTACTTTCCGGTTATAATGAGGGGAGCTGTTTGTTTACAAAATGGATTTGTTGTTGCTAAGGGGTTGCGAAAAGATGGTGTTGAAAAGTTTATCGGTGGTGGAATAACAAATTTAAACGAACAAATATTTAATGAAGTTGTGTTTTAAATCTGTACTCAGGTGAGGTTGTTGTCAATAACCCATTAATGACCCACTACAGGGTCGGGTCTCCTCTCACAATGAGAGGGATGTAGGCCTAAGTCCACCACGCTGGCTTACTGCGGGTTGGTGGACTTCACATGCCTTTGAGAACATTTTTTTTTGTGAACTCTCAGGCATGCAGGTTTCCTCACGATGTTTACCTTCACCGTAACAGCAGGTGATATTTAATTTTATAAATCGCACATAACTTTTATTACAAAGTCATTGGTGCGTGCCACTGGGATCCTATCCGGACCCCTCGATTCGAGGTCGAATTCTAAGCCACTGGGCTATCACTCAGGCTCAGGTGAGGTACCAGGTTGAATATAAGCAGGGTTAATATAAGACGTTTTAGAGGCAAAGTTTGTCTGTAGTGCGGTGATAGCCCAGTGGATAAGAATTCGTGTAAGTTATTTAGGAGTCCAAGTTTCAATCCTAGTATCACACATCAATGACTTTTTAAATTGTGTGCGTTTCGCAAAATTAATTTTAACTTGCTTTAATAATGGGTAAAAAAAATCATTATAAGAAAATTAAAATTTTCATAATGTGCTTTCATACGTGAAATCCAATAATTAATTAGTAATTAGTATTAATTATTAATAATGATTATAATTATTATAACTGCAAGGACGACTGAACACGAAGGCCTGTATCCTTCTTCAGTCCTCCGAACGAGCAAAGTATTAATTTAGAATTTCAAACAGTGCTTAAAAGAAAAAAAAACATAATAAATTGCTAAGAGTTGTCACCTTTTCTGCCGACTGTACATTTAAACAAGTATTTTAATCAACAGAATAAATGTTGCAATTAAATTAGTGATTATCGTGCACTATACCACCATACATTACACGGCAAGTGGGAGGGGGCTATCCTCAATTGGGCGCTCAGAGGGGGGGGGGGGGTGAAATTAAACATTTTGGGGGCTTAACGTTTTACGTCTCTAATGTTCTTAACTCAGGTATAGAGCTGCTAGATACGGTTCTTTAGTACTACTTGGGTACTCCGTTGGTCACATGTGACTGATAAACTGATGAATTGATATCCACTGGATATGCTGTGTGCAGTACAACTATGAATTAGCGATAGTATTAGTAAGATACAGTAAAAAAAACTTGGCAAAAAGTTCTTAGTTATGGTAAGATATCGTTTATTCCTCAAAAGATTTACAATCAGTACGACAGTTTCGGCAAAGATCTGGACTGATAGTCATAAAGTAGGTACGAGTAAGTACGATAATAGATACGTAGGCATTTTCTTCGCAGATTCGCAAGATCAACATAGTGAAAGCTCCTACCAAAATTACATTTGAAGGTCATAATTGGGCTCATGCGAAATGTCAAGACAGTAAGTAATAAGCCAAAAAAAATAAACCGATTTGAAGAAAAAAAAAAACTAAAATTATGGAATCATTTTTTCAATGTAGTTCCTAAATAAGGTACAAGACGTAGATTAAAAAGCAAAATAAAAGTAGACACCGAAAAAATATTGGCTTTTTAACCGACTTCAAAAAAAGGAGAAGGTTCTCAATTCGTCTGTATATTTTTTATTTTTTTTATTTTTTTTATATTTGTTATCGTTTAAACTCTATTATGTATTATTATGCTGTTGGTGTACAGTCAGCGCAGGCGTATTTACCCTACCATAATAAGTCTTGTTGCCACTGTCGTCTCTAGCCCATCTTTGTATCAACAAAAATTAATGTGCGCGCTATATTTGCATGTTCATTTCGCTGGAGATGTTATTAGAAATTCAGATTTTAGGGTTTTGTATGGGAGTGTAACGCTTAGTTTTTACGAGGTACGTAATCACCCCGCGCTGCCTTTATAAACGTTCTAATTAAATGTACCGTGGGGTTTGTAGGCGGTTACCTTAGAAAGTTCATACGCAAGTGGTCGTAATTGTTGCAATGTTTTAGCTAACGGACGTGTGGGTCACCCGATGTTAGATGTTAGATTAGAACTTGGCTCCCTGGTTAAGAGGGCGGTGAGGTACCTGGAACAAGATATAAAGGCTCTTCCACTTGTCGACGGCCAGATAGATTCCATTGCCTCACGTATCGTGAAATATGGTTGTAATTGAGTAGTTGTGTTTGCTTACTAAAAATCGGGTTATGAAGAGACCAGTTTCTACAATGTAAAAAATAAGCCACCAAACAAAGAAAGCGAATATTCGCTATTGACATCAATATTGGAATTTAAGATACGAACACAGTACGACATTACGTTATTGATTCCCAAACTTAGTTCATATCCATTACTGGACTTGGGAAAATCCTACCGAATGAGATGGACCAGCCACCTATCCCTTCACTACACCAGCCACGCAAAAAACGCCTCTATTCCATAAACAATAAGGTCCTCTTCCCGAAGCATATAAGTTACCCTATCTATACTTCGCTTATTTGGGTCCCAGAACAATTTTCTGGGTGGATGCATTTTGAATTTATAACTAGCAAATTGGTCGTACCGATTTCCAGTTAGAATATCTTGGCCGTAATTGGCCGGTGACCGGGAACGTATAATTATGGAGCTCGTCACTAACTGTCAATTAGTGGTGGCTTTATTTAACCGAACTTGTCGATGTCTACTACCTATTGTCGCAATACTTAGGTTGTACCTAGGCAATACTTAGGTAGTACCTAGGTATTGTTACTTTATTGCTATTAATTCCCTTAGAATTAATACATAATGGAATCTTAGCCTGTTTTCTGTATACGTTGATTGCCAATCTTTTCCCTGTTTCTATTTTCTTTGTAAAATTATCTGTGTACTAAATATGATTTTCCTTTTAGCATTTATGTCCAATAATCCAAGTGTAACCGAATATTTTGACAGATTGTGAACTATAAAACTGTTTTGTTATCTTTAAAGATTCTATGTTCTTGGTTACAAATATGTAAGAAAGATACAACCACAAAACATCACGTCAAAAGTCCTTGAATCTAAATTGTTAATATCTCAATATGCTGCTAAAGACATACAAAAACAAACAGTGAACAAAATATTTGAACAACGCTCAAAATAGACACAAAAACTGTAAAAAAAACCTTCAAAGCCAAGAATTCTAAACATCCATAAATAACCCTTTAACTGTCATTTTTGAAAAAAGATACTGATTACGTAAACAAAACTATTCATGCCACAGATAAAGAATAACTAATCCCGAATAGCTTCTTTTTTAGCGTGCAGACATAAAAAGGGGCTATACACACAGCTTATTAAAACAGCGACACCGAGTAGACTGTTCTTCAAACGGTTTAAAGGCCCTTCTCGGTTTACCACCGCAAAAACTAATCTGGCGTTAAACAAAAAAGGGCTCGAAAAAGTATAACCCCGAGCTTAGAAGAATTCATAGACCGACGATGAGGTTTTCAACTACTTACACCTAAGCATTTTTGACGTAAAAGCAACATCGAGTGACTTTCATATTTAAAAGAGGTGATGTATTAGGTATTCTTGGAATTGACATCACATATTTCTATCTTTTATGATAAATTATGAAATAAAATACTTAAATAGTAAAACTCAGTCAATATTTTCTTTAATAAAACTGTCAATACGTCAAACGATGAAAAGCTAAAATTAAAAGTACCTACTTAGTTAGTATTGAGTTAATATTATTGAAGAAATAAAATTCTAAATAGTCAAAATTCACAAAGAGATTATTTTAGATTTTACAACCAATATTACAGAATTTATGATACAGTAAAAAGTTACTTATAGTGAATAATATAGAAGTAAATGACGCATACAAAATGTATCACGTTGCGTTAAGGGTCTTAGATAAATGTATAGTACAAACTGAAGCAATTAAAATCACAACCGACGATAATACGCTTCGGGGTACAACTTTACACAATTATACACCTAAGGATATTGCTATCACAATAAACAAAGGGTGTCCGGACCGGACCGAGGCGCCCTTCGAAATCACTAAGTTAACCGTTGCAATCAAACCAGACGCTATTGGAGCTGACGGACACGACATTTTGAAGCAAACGATTTTCAAATTTATTATTAAACAGTTACAGTCTAAAATTATGGTTTAGATTGCAATCATTTCTTACGAGTATGTTTGCAAAATTTCATTGCCTATTCTTTATAATTAGAATTTTAGTTTTGATAGAGGAATAGTCTAGTTGTCAACACATACCGGATCTTTTAAACCAATAAGGTCTTTGATGATATTTACAAATTTCTTTGCATTGATCTTAATCGTTCTCACTCTCACGCATAAGAACAAACCACGCCTGCTTTTTCAATCGCCTACGATCCATACAGCAGGGCCATGTTCATTCAAAAAGTGAGGATTAGCCGGTCACATGTGTTTAAACATTAATTTATATCAGTCAAATAACCCCATAATGCGGGCCAAGCATGATTGTTATTACAGTCCCATTAAAGAAGTAAAAACTTTCGATAATCTGCCCAAACCACAGATGGTATTAGAATCACAAGTGTCCACACATGTACGAGTTGCAGGAGTGACTAGACCACCCCGGTTGGTTGAGTATCGTATTTTACATATTTTTTATCGATCCACCGAAACATGTGTTCGCAGATAAATTTTGAACCGGTTGCATAGGACGGGACGGATACGTTACGATCTCGATTTTGGGTTTAAAGCTACAAGTTATCTGGCGAAAATGAAATTTGGTAAGCAAATTTTGCGAAAACAGTTTTTTGAATGTAAATAAGTAATATTTTGTTATAATATATTGTTTTACAGAGATTTGTTGCCTTACAATTGTATTTGTATTTCTTTTACGCTACAGCTTCATACAGTGTGTTATATAATTTGAATTCAAATGGAGAAGGAAGAAGAATATACGTAAATAAAAGGTGAACTCTTCTATTCACCAGAAATTAAAAATAATTTGGAAGTATGATCATATCAAGAAAATCACTTTCACTTTGCAAATTTAATACATACGCACTACCACTGTATGATTGCGGGCTGCTTGAGTTTCAAGTAATTATTGTAATCCATAGAAAATATCATTCAACAGTACTCCCTTATTAAAACAAACGACAGGCTTGGCAGCTTTTCTGGTGGCAAGATAATAATATCAATATTGCAGATGCTCTGTTTGTTTAGCTGTTCTTTCTGTCCAAAGTCGTGTGCACTAAAAGTCTCAATAAATGACAGATCGGCTTTTGAGTAGGTCTGATTTACAACCCCAGTGTCTTGTGTCGTGAGACAAGTGCCACTATAGGGAACGTGACGTTTGACTGCATATTTTGCTTTTTTTTGAGACCGAAAATGTTTTTGATGAGATTTTTTGCGGTTAGCCTTGAACTAACTATGAGAAGGAATACGTAGTTTATATTTACGCATAACATTCGTACAATGTTTGGTCCATTTCATATCATAATCATTATTTAAAAGGAAAAAATGGCGGTATAAAGAATTGAGAAATCTAACATTCACAATTACTTGTCTGTCATTGGAGAAAAAAATTTTGACTTTAAAAATATCCTTTTTAGACTTTTTGTCACTTTTCAACAAAATATTTATTAATTAATGAATCATATTATTATTAATAAATGATCTACTTATTGCAATTTGTGTATTTAGTATCCACAGAAACATACATAAATGTGAAAGTAAATATGGCTGTCTGATATGCTTCCCGGGTCAAACCACTGGACCAACTTCAATAAACTCAAATATGGAAATTATTTGATTTCTGGGTGAGAAATTGCCGCAAATATATCCAGTGGTATGGAACATTAAAAAAATCTAATTCATCCGTAAGTGGAGTACCTACTCAAAGACAGTTTGAAACAACAAAATATTAAATCGCAGACAGGATGACTAATTTCCTACTAATAATAACTAATGTGGATCTATTCATAACATCATAATACAATATGGGTCAAAATCTTATTACGCTAACAGGTATTACGTTAAAGACAAAATCACGTCAACCTTCAGAAGTGGCCGGGCGAAGGAAGTCACCAATGAAAGCAATTGTAGACGCATATTACGAATAATAATATGTATTGTGTGACGCAATGCACTGACACATGCTACACATCTAATGTATCAAGATATAAAACAGCGACGAGACGCTTTACACTTTGAGAAAAGATACTTAGAAGTAAAGAAATCTACACTTTGTAAAAATAAAAAAGTAGGCATGTCAAACAATCTTCTTTTGATCATACCAACCAGACGAAATCGTTAAAACAATCAACATAAAAGTGCATCTAGCGTGAAATTCTCCAAATTATTTTGTAATCGATCCGTTACACTAAAATCACGCACCCAATCTATAGCCACCGTAAGCGGTCACCAACTTATGTAGACCAGGTAATCACACGAGCTATACTTTTTACTGATACATTGCTGGTTTTAGGAATGCGGTTACGTGTTTATTTCGGAGACAATGTTAAATCTTTAGAATTAAAATAAACTTAAAATGTTTAATACTTTGAATTCTATTCAATTACTTTAGATTTCAAGGGCCGTAGTGACCATTTAATATCAAGGTCAGGTGAAGAAATTTCAATAACATAAAAAAGGAATTCCAACAAACAAAGTAAAAGAAAGCAATAAAGCAACGACCTGAAAATACTAAAAATAAAACTGATCCGTAAACAAGTACATCTTTGTGTCAAATCAACCTGCACTCACTACTTCGTTACCGATTTCGCAACCAAACCCATCTCCTCAGATCAAAGCGACAAGAAAATACGTCACCCGTACGAAACTATTGCGTCACTCAAACAACGTCTTACATCTTGTCCAGTAATAAATCTTTCGGTGCCATCCAATTGTCCGCAAGTAGGTCGTTGGATTGTTGTCCGGCTATTTACTGTCGTTTCTCGCGTTTTAGTTTTTCCCATTTCAATTTTTCCTTTGTGTATCCCATTGTATTATGTTGTTTTGTCTGATGACTCTATTAGGCCCTGGTTGGACCGTGTGAGGTTTAAAAGGAAATCTTTGTTATGGTCGCAAGTGGGTGAAGCTTTCTGTGTGGCCTTGAAGGTTACTTAATGCTGTACTCTGAATGAGCTTTAATATTTGGAACGAGTTTCTGCATTGTCACTGTAAGGAGTAGTGCAAGGAATTTTAGCATTACGTTTTATGTATTTACTTAGCGATGATATTTTAATGTATTGTTCAGCATTCTAGCTTTCAGATAATAAGACCGAAATAATTTATTCTTAAAAATTTGAACCTTTTTTTTTGTTATTCCCTACATTTAGCATTTGCTACACTTAATTTCTCATCTAATTTAATGTATTTGCATTTCAATTTCGGATTTAGCTTATTTAAATTCAAAATGCGCCTGACCGTCCAAAAACTAAGAACATCTATCAACCGGGATACCTGACACGAATATAAATCCAATCAGAAATTTAACAAGCTGACATTGAGGATAGAGCGCTGGATTGGGCTGACCGCTTCAAAACTATAATCCCTTAACAAGGGTGGGCACGAAGAGATAGGAAGTAGACAGAACGGCGTAAAGGGCAGGTGTATCCTAGATCATGCTAAACTGAGCGCATATTAGCTCTGGTATCGACATTGTGAGTAAAATGATTACCACTAACTCAGCTAGTTACAGAAGATTGCAAATTTGTTATTTTGTTTATTTTATGACAACCTGAACGGCGAAGTGGTAGATACTTGTGTACTGGGGAACTTGGGACCGATTCCCACCGGAGCAGTTTTGAATAATGACTTTAAATTTCTGTTTGTGATCTGGATGTGAGTGTTTTTATCTTGAGTGCCCATGGCACTCATGACAGAGCATCCTAGTATGATCTACGAATCCGTTCTGTTTATTCTTATTTCTATGGTTACACAAAGGGAGGCATTTACGGCGGTGCAAAATACTGGAGACACGCCGTACAATCTGCGACAGGTTGGGGCTATGAAGGGTATGAATCGCCGTTGCAAATGTTACAAGTCTAAGTAGCGGTGATAGCCCAGTGGCTTAGAATTCGACCTCGAATCGAGGGGTCCGGGTTCGATTCCCAGTGGCACGCACCAATGACTTTATAAAAAAAAAGTTATGTGCGCTTTATAAAAAAAAAAAATATCACCTGCTGTTACGGTGAAGGAAAACATCGTGAGGAAACCCGGATGCCTGAGAGTTCAGAAAAAAAAAGTTCTCAAAGGCATGTGAAGTCCACCAACCCGCACTAGGCCAGCGTGGTGGACTAAGGCCTACATCCTTCTCATTGTGAGAGGAGACCCGACCCTGTAGTGGGTCATTAATGGGTTACTGACAAGTTACAAGCGAGGTATCACGCCTTTCTTCTTATCAGTCGTCATCATCATTTCAGCCCTTGATAGACCACTACTTGGCATGGGCCTCCCCTAATCGACGCCATTTCGCCTGATCCAGGGCCCTTAGAGCCCCGTCGTCTCTTCGAGGTCATCAGTCCACCTGGTTGAAGGGCGAGTACTCCTTTTGCCGAGAAGTAGTGGCCATTCGAGGACGTTTCTTGCACATCGGATATCGGTCCTTTGAACGATTTTACTTTTAGATCATATTAAATTGGTACAATGCCTCTTATTTGGTACTCTTAGACCATTTTCAAATGATACCTAACATGGTTCATATCACGCTTTTATATCATACATACAAACTGGGTAAAGTAATGAATCGTTGGGTTTGATTTTATAAATGAATGTAAATAACGCTTCACACTCATAGCCCCAAACTAGGATTCCCCGTGTCGTGGGTGCCATGGACAAGACAAGACAAGAACACAATACACCCAGACCAGATTTTTAGAGAATAAATAATAAAAAAATATTTAGAACCATACACTTCTCCATTGGACCACACAGCAACAAGTTATTCGAGCGTCCAGAGAGTGAACCCATTTCATTCGGCATTAGGCATGATGGCCAGGATTTCTTGCCTTGAAATTTTCTTGTTCGTTCAATTACGAGTTTCTATTTGCTAAGTTTCTATCATGATAATTAAGTATAACATTATGATCAACCATTTCGTTGTCGCGTGAAGTACATGTGATTCATACCTATTGTTTAACTGTTATGTCTACCTATTAGTCACGCAAAGTGCTAATATTGCCTGTCTGTACTTAAAACTCATATTTAAAATCTTTTTTATTTCGATTAATAGAGCACTTTCAATATTTTTCAAACAAGGTAAGATAGTAAATGAGGATAAAAATGTCTAAACTTAGACAATGAATATTAAAATATTGTGATATTCGTATTATTGACCTTTGCAAATATCAGTGACATTTACAATATAATTTAGACAGCCTTTTTCTTATCATCCCCAAAATTTGGGGATGTTTCGTGATACCGAAAGGTAATACAGATCGTACGTGAGATTTCGAGGGTGAAATGTCTAAATTATGGTTGGATTTTAAACTCGGTATCCCTATTGACCGCTATTACGTTCCTCTCGTAAGAAATGTTTTAATAATACGAGTTACATTTTCAAAAATACAACACCATCATTCTTATTAATATTGTTGATTGTTAATAAAAAATAATAACTCAAACAAAAATGATGCTATAATATGTCTTATTAGAACATCACTGAGTTTTTTCATCTAAATCTAGCCATTAAAGCCGAGGAACTCTACAAATAGTAGATATAATTATCTATTAAGGTTGAATATTACTCAACACTTCCAATACACTCGAGGGTTTTAGCTTATATAACGTAACACAATTTCACACATATGAAATGCTATAAGTGGGTTACCGAGTAGTTGTAAGGATATAGAATAACCCTTCGAATATGTCGCTACGCGGGATCTTAATTAAACTTTGCTCACATTCGGAGATTCAATTAGGGTTTAATATTGACATTAGACTTAACAGGACCCGCCGCAACTGAGATCAACACCTAACATTAGCATAGTTGATTAAAAGGCCTCCCCGGCGTTGCTGTTAACTCGTAAACGTCAAGCGTACAACATATCATAAATCATCTTAAGATCACGGTTCAGTTACGAACAGTTTGCAGTTGTGGTCCCAGTAAGCTCCCTTGAGGTATCCTGACGAATTCACCTTTATACGTTTGTGATACGGTCGGTTTTGCTTTGCATTTCGGTTTGATTTATGCTTAATTGAATTGTAAAGGAAAGTGCAAGTGTAGCGAAAAGCCAGCAAGTACTGAATCAGCAGCAACAAGGTAGCCCGATACTCCGAAAGCGGTATAAAGTGCGAAAGTGCCAGATTGAGTCTCAGAGAATGATTTATAGTTCAATTAAGGACGGCACGTCGGCTATTTCCGATACTGTTAATTAATAAGTAGTTGCCTTTATTGAATTGTTTTGTGATCTTCTCGTGGGGTAAATACAAAAATAGGATGGTACAATATTAATATATATTTTTTTACAATCAATTTGTAGTAACAAGAATAATGAATAACTTCTTTAAACACGGATTTATGTTTCATCATCTTTCTAAATAAAAGAAATGGTTTTGTAAATACAATGTTGTTTTAACAAGACAATATTTCATTCTAAAATAATAAAAAACCTAAAAAGCGACAATAAATAAACACAAGCAATTCGTTAAGCAACTCACTAATGACATTCTAATTGAATGAGTCGTCGTCGGCGTGAATTTTAATCGAATCGCGACTAATAATTAAAACGAAATCGATGCTCCAAAGTATAAATACTTAATTTATCTTGAAAATCGGGATCGCAATCTCATTCTGTTAAATGGTAGCCAAGTAATTGGAGGAAAATAGTAGGTAGGTACTCGACGAGCATCGAGGTCGACTAACATACATTCTCTAACTTGTACTTGTCCAAGACAGTTGTTGAACATGGAACAAGGGTCCTAACATTCCGAGGATCCGATAAAATTAATTGTGAGATATCTCTCCGAGAACGATATTTTTTTGGAGAACTAGCAAGTTAGCAAGTCCGCCCACGCCTTCCGACGTAGTCACGTGAAACAAGAAATTGTGTTTGATCACTGTTCTTACTCCAATTGGAAATATATTCACCGAGTTCTATAGAGTTAATTAATAAAATAGGTAATTATTTTTGGTCCAATCTGATTTCGTGTTAACTCACTCGTATTATCATTGTTCTTTATACAAATACGTAGAAATACTATTATTTAAAATACAAACTAATAAATTGATCGGAAATATACAAACAATGTTTGTTTAAATCGCAGCGATCGTTCTACTTCCATCTAAGAGAGGTTTTTTAAGCCTAGGTTAATTAAATATACTTTAATTTTTAAGAAAGTTCATCATAAAATTAAGTTTTCTTTTCAAATTTCCACAGTTAGCATTCCTATTTTTGTTATTGTTAAAATTAAATTGAATTTTATAGTTAGAATCTGAGATTTTTTAAAAGTAAGAAATGAAAAAAGAAATTGTTCTGCTCTTATGACAATCTATAGAAATTTCATGTTGAATAGTGAAATGTGGTGTCTTTTTTGATGACTTCATTAATAACTACAACCAAAGAAATGAAAATATTCCATATGATTATGCCTTTAAAAACCCAATAAAAATCCTGATTTGTTAAAAAGATAAAATATTGATAACATTTGAAAATACTTCCCCAATTAGATACAATATAATACAAGCCAATTGAAAAGTCGCCTCAAAGTTCCGTTGTTTAAAGCTAAGCCTTGGACAATAAACGGAACACGCAGAGTCTGGCTGCATGAGACGAGCCCGCAACGATAGGATTGTATCTCAAAGGGAGCATTCGTTATCATTGTGACACATTGAATACTGCGGCACACTTACTGGAGACGCGTTCACAATGACACTCGACGTAACAAGAAACACAATACGTAATATGTAAAAGGATAAACTGATAATACTCAGGAAGACGAAAGTGCTAATGAGAATATGAATATATTGATATTCTATAGGTGGTGGAATTATTGTAATTGGCCCACGGGATTACCGCAAAAAATACCCACCCTATTGCTATCTCTACCGCTAGGAGTAAATAGTCCTAGCTATTCAGTTAGGCAGGTATATTGGATATCACCAATTTACAATAAATTATGCGGAAGAGATAAAAGAAAGATCGATATGTTCATAAAAATTAAAAACACCTTATAAATAAGCATAAAATGAGATACATCAACTAGTAAGCACTAGTTAGAAAGAAATAAAATTAGATTGATTGAATCCAGTTAAAAGTTTGACAATGATTTATTAATGTTATTATTTTTTTTACAACCTAGTGAAATCGATATTGAATTTGTACATGGATAAAATTGCACAATGTCGAGACCGCATAGTATGAACACAAGCACAAAACCAGGTCGCGTGTACACAATAGACGGCGAGGTGACAGAATATCGGTAGCCGGAAATGGATATGTAGGCTCATTGTCACGCGGCTGTGTCGAACAGCCTAGACTGTACACCTATGGCAATGGCAGTAATTGATACAGTTTCAGGAGCAACAATATTTAGTTTTATTTAAATTTCTCTACGTTCACTTTCATCCAATTTTCTTTCAGTATAGTACAGAATTATATACTCTGTTTTATTGAAATGCTCACATCAAATTAAATCACCTATTCCAAAAATTTTACTAGTGCACCATAAAGTAAAAATTCTTATGGTGAAATTTTGTATAATTTTATTTAATGGAGTAACATTTGAGCTTATCCTTTTTTAATTTTTAACGTTATTTACTATCAAAAGTACGTCTCATGTGTATAATTTTAAATTTAGTTCTTTTGATTGGTTTAAAGCAGCAAATTCGGATCTGTCAGGTATCATGCTCAACAATGCATTCAGCGATGTTCTGAATCAATTATTAGCGCCGGACGTTAGATCTCAGTCGTAATCTGAAAGTTTAATTTGATCGTCTTCTGCGATGCCGTGACAATGGATATGTCATAAAACTCGGTTGGGAATTTGTGGCAATTATGTTTGTGTTAACATCTTTAAAAAAAAACATCATAGCATCATCATAGGTACCGAGGGTTTGTTTATCAAAATATTTGCAGGTGTGTCATTTCATAATAAATACTACTAGTTGGGATGAATAAAACTGTTACTTCCGTTTTATCATCAATCCATTCATGCCAAGTTTGATATAGGTTAGAAGCGACCAACGTCCAATGGAAGCCTGGGTGGGATGCATATTTTTCCATTCAAGATTTCCCTCCTACAATGTCCTCTCAATTCTCCCTCCTTTCAGGGATTGGCATCTGGCATCAAAGGCTGCGACTTTACTTTTAACGTTTTAAAACGCTGTTTATTCTCTCGTCGTTATAAAATAAGTGGTCACGTAACTTGTCTAGGGCTGGGTCATTCATTTGTTTTCCTTAATTTATTTCCCAAACCTGTTTACCGGTTTTATTCCAGTCCAATGCAGTACGAACCGGTTTGAACTGTCAGAGGGCGAGGTGATGCTCTGAATCAATTATTAGCGCCGGACGCTGGATCCCAGTTGTCAGCTGAAACTTTAATTCGATCTCCTGCGATGCTGATCCACTTGCAGAAACGATGTGCTTAACCTTAAGTAAATGGCAAACAATTTTGGTAATTTTGTGAATGGATGGAAGATTGTTACTCTTTCGAATATAGAATAAAATAGGTACTTATAAGACGAATCTTTACAAAAATGATAACCTATTTAGAAAGTACAAAGTAAGGAAAAATCTTTATAAACATACTTAAATACCAGGATATTTATGTAGTCTATGTCAAGTTTATCGATAAGCCTCTTACCAGTTTAACATAGAACTTTGAAGTCGGCAACATACGAATATTTAAACAACCGATTCTTGGTTTAAAGGGGTGCCACCTCCTTTATTAGTCGGTCGAGAGATGTTCAAACTCAAAGGCACGCGTTGATTATTCAAAAAATTAACTCTTACACAATCGAGTCTAGGGAAGGGCTTCATTCAAAGGCTGAGTAATAAAAAGACAGCTTGCGCCCTATTCTTCAAAACTAAACCGAGCCAGTAATAATTTATTCCGATTGTATAGGGCTTCCTTTGTTTTAGCCACCCTTCGTCGCCACCCCCACTTGAGATGCGATAGCCCTTTAGCATAGTTATTAGTGCTCGTATTTATATTTGTTTCAGTATTGCTTATTGTTTATTGTTTTAATGTATTGTGGTTGGTGGTGAAATTAGTATTGCGGTTTCACTGTACCTATTTGTAATTGGAATTAGTTGAATGACACTCAACATTACCGTCTGTCTTATTATATTTCTCTTGTTATGATAAACTAGTCAAAACAGTATTTATAATTACATTATAATAGAGTTCAATAATAATTATTACTTGTAAGTACAACACATTTTGGGTTAACATTAGGTTCGGTCAGAGTTTAAAAGTAAAGTTATTTTTCATCAGTCGATCAGAAGTCATCATTTTTTTCTATTATTCTATGTCTTATAGGACATTATAGGATATATATTAGGATAGGATAGAGATATAGGATATCTCTTATAGGATATATATTATCTGTCTTATAGGACAGTATTCTTACTGTCCTAACAGTTAGAATACAAAAAAAAATTACAGCTATTTCTAATGAACACAACATAGTTTTGGCATGGCTCACACTTCTTGGAACTTCAATCGGAATCACAATAAAACTATGAGTGTTATACGTATTCTTACCGCCAATGTGCTTTACCTGTAAGTAATATCGTAAACAAGTCAAAGGCAATCATTGCGCAAAAATGCGGGAATTATAACAATCATAGAGCTAGAAGTTGTGGTCTCACCTCAAGAGAGAAGATTTAAACGATGAAATAATACTACATTCTTTCGACAATAACTTTAATTAAACCTCAATTAAATTAAAAAACAAAAACTACTAAAGTTTTAATAAAGTGTTACCGATTAGAGTGTTAAGCGTACTATCGTCATTTATATGTACCTATTAACATAACTTCGCAACAATCCATCAATCGATTATATCGTCGATAGCATCACTCCATCTGTGAAATACAAGGCTTAATGCAAAATTTAGCAGAATCTCCCAACCGCTGTTGTCGGCGACATTTACTGCCGTCCCGTCACATAAAAATATTAAGTTTATGCGGTGCTCTTAACTGGCGCGATATTCGAGATTCTCACCTATTACCTATATGCTATATCTTATGATATACCTAACGTTACTGGATACTGGAATGGTTCCCTTCTTAGAAGCTGTTAATGGGTCTTATGGCCAACGAACATAGACAACGTAGATGTGTCATGTTTTTTTACTATAATTTAAAAGCAAACGGGAATGCAATTTGCGTGTACTGACTATAGTTGTTATTGATTCAAAGTAATTTTGTTTTTTATAATCTGTCAAATAAAAGTACTCAGTGGAGCAGCGTGGTGAAACATACATAAATATGCATGTAAGTATGCCATGCCTTCCCTGTTTGGTTAAGAATTCGTCTTATGCAGGGTAAACAAAAAAGGTAGACAAATTAAATCGTAGTTGATTATTCAAATGTAGGCTTCAACTCTTTATGTCCTATGTACTTTTGGGTACAGGAGGGTACAGGAAGAGACTTAGAGCTTTCTCCACCACGCTACTCCAATGCGGACTTGCGAATTAATGTAACCCTGATGCAGAAAGGCTTTAGGCAACTTAGTCTTACATTGCTTTACTCTTTGCTCACCACAGATCGCGATTCTCAAGGATCAAGTCAGATATTAGTACCTGCACGAGTTATGGTTATTAGTTAAGGTCTAATACCCTCTTAAGCCAATGAGTTAGGCATAAAGTTGAACTTTAATACTTTAACTATGGTATTTTAATGTTGTATAGACACTTCCTTTAATATAATCTGCTTTTTGTTTGAATATTAGTAAAGTCGCAAATTATTTTTTTTCTAAAAAAAATTCTAAAAAAAAAAAATACACATACTTATTTTTTTCTAGATTAAATAGAAGGTATTTAAAAAGGTACGGAAAATAGCCGTATTTCTTGTTGTCGGTTTAATTTATTTATTTAATTTTCAGTTGAGTTGTTTAATTTAGACAAAGTCAAGAGCACAAACCGCGATTTATAGTGGTCTTTTCAGAACAGAATTGTTTAGACTAATTCGAACCTTATCACTTCCAAAATGGAAGTAGAAAAGTGTACAGCTTTGTAATCACGATTCTCGGAGAAACTTCTGGAATTCCTAAACTAAGATGGAGCACCGTGTTCCACTTCCAGCCGTCACAGTACTAACAGGGGAGGGACACACGTATATTGTCCACTAACCAGGATTTCCTCTGAGATACTTCTTAAACTACGTGACACTGGTCGCATCATGAGCGAGAAAAAGAGTTAAGAAGAAATTTGAGGCAGAAATTAGAAATACCTTTCATTGTTAACATTATATTCATGGGCGTTAATGTAGAACCTCAATTAGGACATCTCTACTATTAAATTTTGATATCGATACGGATGATATAGCCTTAATTAGGACGTCTAAATATTAGGTTCGGTCGGAGAAGTATCTACATCAAAATTAAATAATGTCCAGCTCCAGTGTCAACTAAATTAGATTGCATTAATTTTTTTTATCAAATTTGTATTAGAATGCATGCTTGTGCGCCGTACTTTGTAAATCAGTAGGTTTTAAAAATTCATGAATATTTGAGTGTTTTTTATACAACCAGAAATAGATAGAATTCGACGTCATTTAGTTGGATCTTTTTACCTTATACTGAAGTTATCATAGTATAACGGGTGCAGCATTCGCTTGCCGTAACTCGTACTACATTTAATATTTACATTATATTACCTACTAAATTAGACTGCGCTAGAGACTTCTGGAGATGTGCTAGAGACGTCTAGAGATGTGCTAAAGATTTATAATAGAAGTAGGATAGGATTTTATAATTGTGTTTTATATGTGATTTTCTATAGTGATAGACAGCATACGCCGCCATTATCGCAAGATTATAGAAGCGGTGATAGCCCAGTGGCTTAGAATTCGACCTCGAATCGAGGGGTCCGGGTTCGAATCCCAGTGGCACGCACCAATGACTTTGTAATAAAAGTTATGTGCGATTTATGAAATTAAATATCAACTGCTGTTACGGTGAAGGAAAACATCGTGAGGAAACCTGCATGCCTGAGAGTTCACAAAAAAAAAGTTCTCAAAGGCATGTGAAGTCCACCAACCCGCAGTAGGCCAGCGTGGTGGACTAAGGCCTACATCCTTCTCATTGTGAGAGGAGACCCGACCCTGTAGTGGGTCATTAATGGGTACTGACATATGTGATTTTATTTTTATTTGTTTAAAGTCACTTGCAGAAGCTAGTGTTATATCGATCGTCGCTCTCTCACCCGTATGCGGTGGAACATATCGGTGAAGAATAGTGGTGGATGTTTCATTGTTCGCATAAATGAGTGTTATTCTTTTATTGCCGAGACAAAGGCGGCACTTAGCCTCAAAGCGAGGCGCCAATATTTATACAACCTTCGCTCCTTGAATAAGATGCCACGACCTTGTTCATAGGAGGCAGCGTAAGCGATATGAAAAATATAGATTTTTTTTACTTATTACTTTTAGCTTACACACGTATTTTTAAAGGTGTAAACATTCGTTTTTCTAAACAACGGTCATTATACTATTGGTATTTTTAGTGAATTGAAGTGAAGTGTTTTGAAATTTCCAGTGATGCGGATCAATGATCTTTGATATGAGCAGGATAGTGAAATGTCACTGTTTGATCTGAATATTGTTAATCTTCTCTTATTCCGCACTTTAAATGCTTGCATGCGTCTGAAGATGATTAGCCTTGCTGCAACCTATTCATCTCATGTAAATCATTTTGTCGTGGAGAAATCTTTTTGTCGGAGAAACACTTTTGAATTAATATTCATTCGCATTCTTCCGTAACAAGCCCATTGATGACCTAAACCCAATCTCAATATGACTTACGTAGGTTAATTTTATAGTGTAACTAGACTACGCCCGCGGTTTCGTTCGCGTGGATTTTAGAACTTAGTCCAGTGAGTGATAAAAAGTATCCTATTATTTAATCCATGTTATAAACTACATGCATACCAAATTTCCTCTAAATCTGTTGAACCGTTTTAGCGCGAAAGAATAACAAATCCACCCGTCCTCACCAACATTATATACACATTTTATACATAATAATATGTATAAAAAGTATGTATAAAATAATGTATGTATTAAAATACATTTCATATTATTATTTATAGAAGTAGGATAAAATTTTCAACAAAAATTTGAAGACACCGCTCGCTCCAGCATCATGTACACCCCCCAACCACTACATCGGGCTCTTGATTATATAAGAAAGCGTTCGGCACTCCATTGTCGGATGAGGGTAGTTGCAAGTCGGCTGCTGTTTGTATACAAAATATGGCCTGGTGCCTCAGAGCTAGTGGCAAATATTTGGCAATATTGTTACAACGTTTTGTTTTTCTTTTGGGGATGTTTTGTTGTTTATGTAAGTGTTGGTGGAGTTTTCTTTCACTTGAAGTTATCTGCATTCAACCTCAAAGAGTATATCCTATATATTACTACTACCTATATGTGTGAAGAAAAATTTCTGTGTATAATTTACAGTTCACTACGCGAACGGAGCAGCTTGAAATTTGCCACAATAAAATGTATATGGAGAAGAATGCACATTTTTTATATTTTTAAATAAAAAGCATTAAAAATTCATCAAATTCAACAAAAACACGCCACTACTACAGTACTTTGACACACACTATTGCACACATAAACAAAATTACGTGTAGATACATTCATAATATAAACTTTTTACATATTCATACATTATAAACTTTTTAATTTCGCCTACGCCTGTACTACCTAACCTTTTGATAAAAGAGTTAAAAATAAGAACATTTCGCTATGAAAAATGTCGTTAACAAATCAACCTTTTCGAACGTCGCCTTACAATGTTACAACATAATATGCCTACATAGTTTGCATAGTGAATGGCATGCCATTTGCGCTGTGGCATTTTAATCAAAAGAGGGGAGACGTTAATAGAAGACTCATAGATTTGATGGAAACGTCCCGTGGGTCCCCTATTGTCTATGTAGGACTTAGAACTGTTATAATAACTAAGTAAAAGCAAACGGATACAAATCGAGAGCTTTGCTTACAACCTGAACTGTGAAACGATTTTCCAGACAGATCTGAAATAAATAAATAATGCTCATAGCCCCAGACTATAAGACCCTGTGTCTTGTACACAACGAAGCATATAATTACGTATTTAGAAATAAGAATTGCAGACCTATAATTTAAATACTGCTAATCGAACTTACCGCGTTAGCACACCTCCGCCTCCGCCGCGAAATCGAAGTAGCGAAACCGCTGAAAGCTTGCCACCGGTTGTCCGTTGTAATACGGGCGAAACATTCAAAAGCATTTCGCGATTTTGCGCGTTTTTCGAGATTCCGCGGCGGAGGTGTGCTACCAGGGTTAGGAATCTAATGTATTGAAGACAACAAGACACATACGATATCTAGAAGGAAAAAATTCTATCACTATTCTGTTACTTAATGTATGGCGTTTTGATTTCGTAACAATTACTATTACGACTTCTACTGAAGTCGACTTAAGCAGCGTCGATAGCCCAGTGGCTTAGAATTCGACCTCGAATCGAGGGATCCGGATTCGAATCCCAGTGGCTCGCACCAATGACTTTGTAATAAAAGTTATGTGCGATTTATAAAATTAAATATCACCTGCTGTTACGGTGAAGGAAAACATCGTGAGGAAACCTGCACGCCTAAGAGTTCACAAAAAAAAATGTTCTCAAAGGAATGTGAAGTCCACCAACCCACACTAGGCCAGCGTGGTGGACTAAGGCCTACATCCCTCTCATTGTGAGAGGAGACCCGACCCTGTAGTGGGTCATTAATGGGTACTGACCCTATACACGACTTAATTTCCCTTCTTGTTAAAATTTTATTTAATGTTTGCGAAACGCACACGCACACAAGCTCACACAAATTCTTAGCCACTGTTCTAACACCGCTTTAACACATTCCTGCTAAAGCGGTGTGAGAACAGTGGCTAAGACTGTGTGCGTTTACTTTTAATTTGACGTTTACACTGACCGATTCCTCACCTATCTACCTATCTTCCATTCCTATCTACCTATTCTTACGGACCCTTAGACCGTGGTCATCAAAGGTCAACGCACGGAGGGAGGACACCTCATTGACTACTCACTCTTCTGTCACTCCATTGAGTACCAAGGGACCGACCCTAGCCATTGATTTTTCTCATTTACCTCCAGTTTTAATTCCTACAAAGTTACTGTGATTAGCTAATCCCACAGATATAGATCTAAATAGATTACATACACGACGTCAGAATTAATATTCCTTCAATCAAACTCAAATTAAATTGCTTTATTTATTCGAGGACGAATAATTAATGGATGAATTCATCTTATTTACACTGACCCTTTCTATTCGGCTTCGTCTTGATGAAAGTTTCATAATACACATACCAATATTGGTACCACAGTCATCTTACCTGAAAAAGAAAAAAAAAATATAATAGTCTTAACATCAAGCTAATTTCATAAGAATATTTCAAATATAGGACACACATGGGTCTTAAATGTAAAATTTTTGAGATTTGATGAAGTTTTCCTTAAGTTGCAGATACCATTCAAAATTAGGTTCCTTCTAACACTTTCATTTGCTAGTCATTGCATATATTAATTTAAGCAGCTCTAAAATATCACTAAAAGCAATATCATAATATTATCACTTTGAAAACAGAATTCACTTTTAGGTTTTACATCTTTTGACTCGTCCATACAAAATGTATGAAAAGCAAGTGCATTGGTACTCGTTAATCTTTACAAAAATTCAGTGTAAAGAACCTCCCAATTTACCCTCTCATCTCATCATTTTAAACTCATCATTACAGAAGGCACAGAAATTTTAATAGCACCGAAAACCCCGTGTGTTGATTTAGACTTGAAGTACTTCATATAGCTGGAGAGTTGGTGGACGTTTTTCGACAAGTGTTTATTGCATCATAAAATTATGTTTCATAAAATTATTTGCAACTAGCTTCTGCTACGACTTCGTTCTCGCGGACCCAAGAATTTGAGCCAGACTGGGATCAAAAATTTGCTATTATTAAATTTAGGCTATGTGTACCAAGTTTTATCAATATTTGTTCAGTCGTTTTTGCGTAAAAGTGTACCAAACATCCATTCATTCATTCTCACAAACTTTCGCATTTGTAATGGTTGTTTGTAATATCCGAACATAAGAAATGGATGGCGGATTATGAAATTTAGTCAAACTCAAAAAAAGCGTTCGAGCCGTTTGGAGTTTTTGTTTAAAATTCCACCAAAATGGCTTTCGAAATAGTTATTTTTAGTTACAAATAATATGTTTCAGCGTGACGCCTGAGAAGCGTGGAGACGCCTGAGAAGGTTACAAACCCACATTTTTTGTTTCGATTTCTTTCAAACTAAAATTATCGTTGTCAAAAATTTTAAAACGCGTCAAGCACTTGTTTACGCAACCACAGTTCATCATTCCATCATTTAAGGGCTTGGCTAAATTCCATTACCCGCCAGCACTGCATTTATCGTGTTCAAAAACAAACAAACTATTCAACATGCTTTCCTGATGCCTTAAACACTTCCCGAAAATTGTCCTCTAGCTCTTGGGCTAGTATAATAATGGCACCGAAAATGTAAATTCGAATTTAGGTTACGTGTGCTTGCCATCTGGCGGTCTGACGTCCGAACTCTTTTATACGCAAAGCCTGAAACTAGGTCGTATGGAAACGAATATATGAAAACGATTTTTCATGCCTTTTTCGCGTAATGAGCGGAGAAGTCCAAAGGCTTCGCTAAAGGTTTTTCCATCCATCGGCAACCTTGGTGCTTTGATCGGGGTAGCAGAAAAATTCCGGCCTTAGTTAAGTAGGCTCGCTTCCATAATTAATGTCAACGGTCTCTTAATTAAATGTGGATTTCATGTCCTAGACTGCCGACCTGGTTAGTCTCCCGGAATTAATAAAATAGTGGCAAAAATAGAGGTTCTTGATTCCTCTAAGGAAAATCTAATAAAAAAGTTAAATCATAGCCCAAGAGCTGATAGGCTAAGATAGAGGAGACACGAACCTGCAGGGTTATTAATGGGTTTTGTAAGCTTGCTTCTATATAACGTCAACGGTCTCTTATTTAAACCCTGGATCGGGATCACGATCTCATGTCCAAAATAAATCAAATTCAAAATCAGTCAATCAAGTATTTTATTCATTATCAGGTAAGTACAAGTTGTGCATACTTAATGAACGTCATACATAAAACAATATTATGAAACATAATATCTTACATCAGCTTTCGATGCCCTGAGGCTATAGTAGTCCAGGAGAAAAAAGCGGGCGGAAAAAACTCCAAGTCCTGGACTGCTGACCTGGTTAGTCTCCCAGAATTAATAAAATAGTGGCCTAATGGATTTATGCCGAGAAAGTTTCAGCGAACGGACGTCGCGACTAATTTTTCAGTTTCGTTTTGCTGAGTTTATCACGTTTTTTGAAATGGAGCATTAAAGAGGAGTCAAGAATTAAGTAGATGAGCGATCTGAAAACTGGTTCTCTTACCAGAACTTGTCTGAAACTTTGTTTGTGTTTTTATTGATTTGGGTTTAAAATACCCTACGCGGTTGTTTTACGGGATAGTTACTATTTTTCTTACCTTCGTTTCTGCTATGGTAAACTATAGTAGGTATGAGAGTTATTGAAGAAATTATTCTTGATTTTGTGGTTCCGCTTGTTTGAACAAGGGAGATTATTATCGGTTAGGTTCATAACTACATCGAACACCTGCTTCTATTACGTCAACTCAGAGTTTTTATAAGTATATATATGACAAATTTTAAAAAAAATTTGATAGCGTGATTCAGGATACATCTGGCGGCATTTCGTGACGAATGGTAGCACCACATTAGACTAGTTTCAAGGACGCGTAGGCCATGAAATCTGCGATATAATTATTTGAATAAAGCCTCTTTTGTCTTTTTTCTTTCTCTGAACGATCAAAAAGTGGAGCCATCAAGCAAGTGACCGCATGAATTATGGTATATAAAGCAGGAATGCCATATTGAAGTTTCATGGGGCGATGCAGTTAATGCATTACAAGTGATCTCAATATAGTGCGTGCCGCGCGTACCGTTCATGTCGGCTGATGTATGGGGTGAATATCATTATGGGATCTGGTAGATGGACGATAAGAATTTATAGTGATGGCGGAAACGCGATAGCCTAGCGACTTGTGTAGCGATCAACGACTACATAGCTAAACAGACGCCTCATGTTAGGCGACCGGTTTCAGACAAAGCGTTCATTAGACTTATCGTAAAAGTCTCATCCACAGTGTAACGAGCGCAAAATATATGGTAGTACCGACCTCTTGATTGACTCATACAGATCTCCTTCGATCGGAGCTAATTTGAATATGTCAAGAGGAATATGGCTGTTATTAAATTTATTAAGAGCTCATGTTACAGTCCGGGGCCTGATTCTATATGAGCATTTCCACTCGTATTGCGGCTCCTTCTCAATGTGAGAGGCGACCCGAGCCTGCAGTGGGTCATTAATGGGTTACAAACAAACTCAAGTCTCTCTGGATCAACCACCCTAATTATCTCCAATTCCCCGTGACTTCTCCATAAGTTTTAATGACTGTTGTCTATCGATAACAGCCGAGATCGGCTGCTTAACACGACCTCAATACCTCAAACTTTTCAAGTCAAATATAAACAAAGTTGAGGTGATAAATCATATTGGTGTAGTAAGTTAACAAGAAGGATAACTCAAATCAATTGGTTATTCTGGATAAGACAGAGACACTTATTTGAAGTTACCATCTTAATACTCGTGGATACATATTCAAAAATTTTGATCTGAACTGAACAACCCTATTTGAGGTTAGATGTGAGAATACTCGTATATTTTGGATTGCAAACGATAACACTAGCAGTACGTTTGTTACTAATTTTCGAAAAACAAAGTAATATTTCTGATCACTGTTTGCGGTAGCAAATCTAAAGATGTACGGGAGACTAATAAATATTTATTGATAGATATCTAACCTATCTAGACGTTTCTAGGTACTAAATTTATAGAGCAGCGCCATTCGAAGCAAAAACTTGGCAGTTTTATGAAGATCATTCGCCTTTTACGGGCCTTCTGTGAAAAAATAGTATTATTTTTTCCATCGCCTACCCGACCGATTGGGGACGACATAAAAAAATAAATAAACGCAAGCGAAAAGTGAGGGAATCGAAAAAATATTCGGCGCCACGTAAAAATGTTAGCATTTGCATTGTTATGTGCCCTTGGCGGTCTGTCCTATACGTAATCGCTCGACTTGTTGGTCGATTTGTCTAACTGTATTCTTCTGTGTATCCTGTATTCTATGTATTGTATGTATTGTGTGTTCTATGTATTCTTCACTTCTGTTTCAATTGAAGCAACATCTGAGACCACAAATTTTCAAATATAATTGACAAAAATTCTGAGACTACGAGTGGATCTACTAAGTGCTTCTATTTGGAACTAATCACTACCTAATGTAAAAGTTCTCAAAGGTATGTGATGTCCACCACTCGCAAAGGCAGTGGACCAAAGTTCCTTCCTAAAATCTTTCTTACTTTAAATTTTATTTAATTGCAGGTAAAAGTATGTCATAATGTCTTATATCTACTTACTTTCTACTACTATTATATTATATTAATAATTTTTTGATGTTGATTTAACTTTTTAAATTATATTTTTCGTAATTTTTAGTTTTCAGTCCATATCACGGAAACTACCGGACCGATTTTGATGAAACTTTCACCATTCCCTAAGTTGAACAAAATGCAAACAAACAAAAACGAACACGATCCGTCAATTAGTGTTGAAGATATGCGTGGACAAACATATCTACATACATACATACACCCCTGAAAATTGGTATTCTTGTTTGGAAGCCGTAAAACACCAACATAATATGTATAAATAAAAATTGTGCAGTTCTGAGAATATTTATTATATATACGAGTCGAATTGATAACCTCCTTTTTTGAAGTCAGTAATAAGAAATATGACAATATTTAAGAAGCTTGCCAAACAGAGGCACACTAATATAGTGCTTGAGCCTAATAAAGGAATATCAAGGCACCTAATGATGATTTCTTATTTGGTAAATTCTGGTACACGGCATCGTATTACGATTTAATAATACAACAAAGCAGTTGAAGTCCTTAGATTAAATCAAAAAGGGAAGATACGGCACTAGCGTCTCATGAGTGCGCACCTAAAATTAGGTCCATGCACACAATTTCACTTTAGTCGCAATTAGGCTAGCTATTGAACTACATGTGCGCTTAGAACACAATAATAGCGGATTTTCTGTATTTAAAAAGGTAAAACAATGCCTTCGTGTGCTTTTAAAAGCTGCACAAACAGCACAAAAACGAAAAACAAATTCCACGGCATCTCTTTTCATTCGTAAGTACACCTTAACTTAATTTTTCTTCAAAATCACTGATGGTTTTAAATGTAGTTCGCCATTTTTATCAAGAAAGGATAGCAATACAATTAGATCTATGTGTGAGCGAGACGGTCGAGCGCGAGATGACGCGGCACTCTCCGGCTCGCTCCCGCTAATGATATAACTTACCGCTCTGTCGCTCGCCCGATTGACACTTCATTTATAGGCGTGTGTGTGTAAGTTACATATGTAGTTGAGTCGGACTAATTTTTTGATTGATACAAGTAAGTGTATGCCGTATCTTCCCTTTTTTATTTATCTATGTTGAAGTCTCATCTTATTCCGTTATTGCTTGTTCGAGAAAAAGAGGGCAATTTAATCAAGACACCGACATAGGAGATATGCCTACACGACGTATGTAATTGTACAATTTCATTTGACTATACAAAAAGTGGATACGTTTATAACTTTAGCACTTGGGGGAGAAAAATTGCTGGAAAAATGGCTGATTGAAATATTATTTACAAAGAAAAAAAAATCATGCGTTAAGAAACTGAGCGTTGAACGTTGAAAAACTTAAAGTAACTAGAGTGAATGGCAGCGAGTGTCCTAATAAAAAAAAGAAAAAGAAAAGAAAGAATAAATAATGTAAAGACAACCATTTTAGTCCTTCGCACGCAATTCATTCGGCAATACAAAGAGAGAATCCATACGTTTATGTCTTTATCACTCGGGGGAGTTAACTTTTACATATGAATACGGGGTTGATTGAAATTTTACGCTCGTAGAAAAATTTCACGCGTACGTTAGGGCATGCTTGAAGTTTGTGAGGTGTTAAATCATCTCTCTGGAGGCTGTCTGCGAGTTCCCTCAGGTTTTCATCAATGGCAAGGCTTGTTTAAAAAGTTGGATTTTAGTTTTGAGTTACAGTTATCTGTATATGCAAGCGTAACTAACGCGTACGTACGCGTTTAGTTTAGGTATATGGTGTTTGCGTTTGTTACAGGTATTTCTGTGATTGATTAAGGCTTTTGTTTAAAGGATATTTTATATAAAATATTGTGAAAAGGGAAGCCTAAGGGCTCGCGACAGTGACGATGAAAGACGTTAGCTACTGAAGTTGGGAGGCCTTTGTCTAGGAGTGATCTTTAAGGATGTGGGATTTTTTGGTACCATTATAGGCCGGAGGAGTGTTTATCAAGCAAGTATCAGGAGCCTTTAGTTACTTTTAAGATAAAAGAAAAGATAAAAAAACAATCGTCGTCTCTTATAAGTACTACCTACTTCTCTCTTTTCAGCTCTTGGTTATTCACTGCTGGACATGAGACTCCCTTAATCAACACCACTACACCCGGTCCTGGGCCCTCTGAATCCAACGGCTTCCCGCTGTCTTCTTCAGGTCATCAGTCCACCTGGTAGGAGGGCGGTCTGTGCTCCGTTTACCTAAACGTGTTCGCCATTCCAGGATCTATCTTCTTACGAGTATTTACTATTAAAAGTAAATTACTTTGCGATAACAACAAACAGTACAATAATTCAAGAGCATTGCCTTCTAGGCAAGTACGGTATATGAAGACTGTAAGCACAGGAAACTTTAAGTGGTCTGCGAGATTGCTATCATCAGTATATTTCAGACTTTCCTGTTTCAGACTGTAATAAATAAGAACAAAATTGTCCCCACTGGAATGGTCTCACTGCGAACGATAAAGCGATAATAAACGAAGCGATGGATAAATAAATACAAAAATCATACAGAATTAAAGACATGATGTCTTTAAATTTATTTAAAACCGGAATCGATAATTTAAAAAATATTAAATCAGCCACATTTTTAAGATGTTCCAAATTTAGATTATTTAAATTCTGTTCAACTTCTACTAATTTTTTTGTTTTGTTGCGATAAATTGTGATTTTTTTTTGTTTGTGATGGTACAGAATAGATATTTAAAATAAAGAACTATGAAATCCCAAGTTACCTATGTAGGTTTAGGAGAAAACCATTGTATGTACTTTACCAGATATCTTTGTAACTTCAGTGTTTATCATCATGCATTATTTAACATTTCTTTCTTTTGAGTCATTTATTAACTTCTGCGTTATTTCATAGTCTCATGCTTCAATGATTACCTAGCTATTTTTATGCATTACCTAGTCATTTATAAACTTCTACGTAATGTTTTCACCTTCCATTCGCTTCCATTCGCTCCATCGCTGCTAGTTCAACGTCGTCGATAAAACCGCTAACGATCTTTCGAGCGAAGCACGATACAATTAGGAGACGTCGCAAGTTAAAAATAAACAGTGCGAGTGCCACATTAACATTTTCATTGTTCCACCCTCAACCAACTTGTATTAAACCGTAGAGGGACATTAGAACTTACAGTACTTGAAGGTAAAATTGGCATATAGAAATCGCAAACTTATCTGTCTGCTACAAAAGCATCAGTGGCACTTATTGCCATACGCATAAAGACCAAAATGGTGTACGTTATGGCCCTATATCGCCCCGAAGAAAGCATTCATTCATACAAGGGAAGCACCCTCTTGTTTTCTCCCTGGGTTGTCGACGTAATTTTTTTAATCATGTTTTATACTCGTATTAATTTACTTAACGAGCGTCTTAGTCGGGAGTTTTTTGAATGCCCCGTCGCGTTTTTCGATGAATAACGAATGAGGTGGTGGGGATACCACCGTGCCGTGAGCTGATCATTTGGAAAATTACTTTTTCGCAAATTGGCAAGTGTTGAGTTGAGGCCGGCGTTTTGTTTTATCGATCTGTTGTTACTGGTCTGGTTACAGCTCAATTTATGACATAATTGTATGGAATCAAAATTGTTTTGCATGAGATTTTAGTCATTATTTTTGATAGATGGTAATTAGTTAATCTATGATAGGCAGTAGACACAATAAGTAAACAAACGGCATGAGACACACGCGTCTCTCGAGACAGCGAAGTGGTTAAAATTAACAATTCTTTTTAAGTTGAATTATGTTAAGTGAACACAGCCGCGTATATCTTAATATCCAGATCCAGCCTAAATCTAATAGATGCACTATCTAAAATATTTTATTTCTCATGAGGGCTAAAACAGTCGCCTCAAATAAAGTACCTCCGGCAACCGTTCCAAACTTCCTCCTTCTTCTTTGAATGACACAAACTTGTAATTATAAATTAATAAATAACGCTTCGCGCTCATAGCCTCGCACTAGGATTCCCTATGACGTGGGTGCCATGGACACAAACGAGACAAAAAAGTAACACACTCAGATCAGAAACGGAAACTCAAATTCATCATTCAAATCTCTGTTCTGCCGGGATTCTAGCTCGGGACCATCCGCGCAGCGCATCGGCGTCTTAACTCTTTCTCCACTCTTAAAGGGCTCGAGAAACAATAACAGTTTAACTAACACTTTCATTATTCAGACAAGGCTACTTCAAATTATATCGCAACAATTCAAAGCCATTACAGCTAGCTACACAAAAGGGGCGGATTTTTTCAAGAACCCTGAACGGGTGATGATCAAAGTGCTAAACTTTATCCCAATTTGCATACAAAACGCAACATAACTGCATCTCGTTTAGGCTGAAACGATGATTGCGAACAGATCCCCTGCTGTTAGACACTTGTTTCATTCATAGCGATGTACTGGTAAATCAGAAGCGAAGTGATAGCAATAATGTTACGAGAAATTATGCAAAATAAAACAATATTGTCAAAGTATCGACATAAAAATGATAGATTTTGATTAAAAAATTAAAAATATACATTACAGCAAAATTATTTATAGAACTAAGTTAAAGAAGAAACTTAGCTTAGTTATGATTGCACTAAAATTTTTAAATAAATCGAACGGATAATGACGAGAAAAGGAGACTAAGGGTCAATTTGTAACTTTGTGAGCCGAAGAGTTACAAATTTATCCATTAAATTGGTTACGTTTCCATTACGTAAAAACTTGATTAATAGCTTCACGCTTATCGTCAATCGGTGGGACACATCTAATATTTATATTCAAATTGCATTAGCTGTTTGGAATATTATTATGTTATGAAATTTTCAACGCTCAAACGTTTTGTACCTATTTCGCACGCATTTAATATTTTTTATTTAATGCTATGTTTTGAGAAGAACAAGGATAGGTAATCGTATGTTATGAAAAAATATACCCATAGAAAACTTACACAGTTTCAGATGTTTTCAAACTGCACAAAGGGTCTCCGACAAGGTTTAACAACTGCTATGGTATCCATAACAACCGCGATCGACGGCTCAACGTGCCTTGTGAAGTACGAAAGCGCGCATTTAATTCGCAGGTACTGACCACGTCTGTCGTTGCTTAACTTTATCGATCGCTTGCGATCTACTCAAGCGGCGGGGCTATGCGCGCTCCACTTTAGGGCGGCGTTAATGTATCTTCTAGAGCCAGTTACAACGACTCTATCACAGGATTCACAGGTTGTTTACACAAAACTTACTCTACAACGGTCACTTGCCGTTTCTTCCTACGCATTTAACACAATCGTCTGCGTTGATGTTTAACTCTCGAACAAGGGGTAATAATGGAAATTTTATTCACGTCTTAGATGCAACGTCTTTTTCCAACCCTAAGATTTATCGACGCAAGTGATGCGAGGCAGCGGAGCGGTAAACTAATGTTCAAAAGAATCGAACCGTGATGGTATTTAAACAAACGATTCTATGTTAAGTTGTGAAATATAATTATGATCTACGACTTAGTTCTCCCCTGTCTGTGAAACCGTTCGTGCGTTTGGTTTATGGGTGTGTTTTCTTTTCTAGAATAAAAAGTCTTCCATCTGTTGTCGTTTATTCTATATCCCACTGCTATTACAAATGCGAAAGTTTATGAGAATGGATGGGTGGAGATTCTTACAAGGATATTCATAAGTATATCGACATGATCGTCCGTGTATCTCAATGAGAGTGGAAGCGTCATCTTATTTACAGTTCGCTTTTCACGCACGTTCTTGCCTCGTATGCGCAAATTTGGAACAGTCTTCCAGACATGTTTTTTCGCAGGACATTGGGTTTTTCAAAAAGGGCGCAAAAATAGCTCTCCTTCATAGCCGGCAACGCACTGGCGACCCCTGGTGTTGCACGCGTCAGTAGGCGACGGTGACCACTTACCATCAGGTAGCCCGTCTGTCTGTTTGCTTGCTCTACTTACAAAAAAAGTAGCTGCGCCAGTTTTCTTTCTGCGAAAAGCACAAAAAAATTGTTCAACGGCGGCGAGTAAGGAGAGTGGCGGTACTATTCGTAAACTGCTAACTGAGAACTTTTGCCAGTGTCACAAACTATGATGAAATTTCCCAATTTACCTACTAATGTTCCATTTAAAAACCCATAAAAAAGACGTAGAAGCTTCATTAAAAAAACATTTTCTTTTCACATTGTATTCTGTCATCACTCGCACCAACCCTCCTCGCCGGGTGCGAATTCCTGAGGTGTTGTTTACCCTTAAGGCGATTTACTCCAAGTATCTGTTAAGCCTATAATTAGAAAAGTTTTTCAATTAGTTTAAATTCGCTGTACCTAAGTCGGCGAAGATTTTTGAAGATTACACCACGGGTAGGAGCGTGTTTGATAAAATAATTTCGGGTAGGTACCTACTCGTACCCTCGTAATCTCACCGAACAAAAGACGCGAAACATGACGCAAAGTTTCTATGTCGGCCTAGAATTGAACACTTAAACATACATACGCTAGAGTAAGTAGGTAGCAGGTAGGTGTGAACTATTGGCACGTGTATGAACTGCCAAAATTGCAATTATTAATTTGTAAACGGTACGGACCATGCGCGTGCTTTGGAGGACGCGGTAAACAGTTCTTACCGGTTGTTGTCGATGAAATAACAGTCGTTAAACTTGTCGGAGGCCCTATGGAAAGTTTGAAAACAACACACATGCATAAACATCTGTCTAGCCCGTTTCTTCACCGACCCGCATTGAAGTAGCATGGTGTAATATGCTCCGGGCCTCCTATTGAAGAGAGGAACCTGTGCCCAATAGTGGGACAAAAACGAGTTGCAGCCAATACATAATGCCAATGTTTTATAAAATTAAAGTGTCAACTGCTACAACGGTCGAGGAAAATATTCTGGGGAAACCTGCATTACTGAGGGTTTCCCATAAGGTAGACAAAGGTTAGTTTGTTTATATTTATCATTCATATTCATACTTATTTTTAAAAGAGTGCTGGGAGTTTTTTTCCACCCGCTTTTTTCTCCTAGTCTACGTTTTGCCTGAGGGGCGATCAAAGCGGATGTTTGTATAATGTTAAATGTATGACGTTCATTAAGTGTGCATAAATTGTACCTAATAATGAATAGAATGTTTGAATTTGAATTTACCAGGGTGTAGACAGATTAAAAGCTAGGTTATAGGTTGCAGCCACATCTCGTAATAACAGTTCACCGTAGAAACGATAGATAGATTTCTGTGCCGTCCGATCACTCTATATCTTTCTCACGCATAACTATATAAAATATTAATAGCTTTCGAAGCCTTTGATATTGACGCGAGATTAATAAAGTTTGACTTTGATTATTAAGCTTAATTTGTTATTTGATCTACCTCGTATATTTCACAAATTACTTACTCCAATCTGACTTTTTCTGATAAAAAAAAGATAAATGAGTTTCAAAGTATCGTTATCTTAAATTATCATTACCATGAGCACTTATCAATGGAAGACTGTATTAATCGCCAGCCAGTCGTTAGACAATCTAAGGACCTCACAACGCTGACTTATGAGAGTACAGTAGGTAACTATTCTTCTTCTCAGTCGTACACTCCTGGCGGAGTGGTCGTGGTCATGGATCGCCTTTTATGTTGGAAGCATATTTTGCGAGACTTCTCCATTTCTCTCTATTAGAGGCATTTCGTGTACATTCAGTAGGTAACAATACTGCCTATAAAACAAGCGATACATATATAACAGAAATGAATTTAGAAAAAATTGGATTTAAACAAAAACATTATCTTTTCTTTCGTCTTTCTTCAATTTTCTGTTTCTAGTGTGTTCTTGTCTTGTACGAGTATGTGTCTATGGCATTCACGACATAGGAAAACTAAGTGTGGAGCTATGATTGTGAAACGTTATTTAGTTTTTAATTTAATTCGGCAAAATTTCGTTCCACGACACGGTCCAATTTTTGCTCCCAATTCTTGGCTATATTTTTCAAAATTCTCTTTAATAATCCCTTCACAGAGTCAAGCCATAAATATTTCATCTCAGCAGTTCAGGAAGAATTAGCACGCACAGCCAAGCGCAGCGTGACGTCACAAGTTTTAAATTTAATTAAAGATGACTGTGGAGCCATATGCCTCGGTTCGTAAACAGAATGCGAGAGTTGTGGACGGACGTTTATTTTTAATTTATAGAGTCGTTTTTTTATATTTATTTTGGTGTTTTATAAATTTATAACATGGGAACGGGAATTGGAACCTAGGCTAAATAAGTGTATGGAAGTGCTAAAAATGCAGAAATAATATAGTTACACAAAAAGTAGTCTCACCAATTATTTTGATATTTTTTTTGATGTCATGATTTTTGCAGTTGTTACCTTGCTTTAAAAAGCTATACTATATATTAATGCACAAGCAAATCTTGTGATTATAACGAAGAAAATAATGAAACTTTAGTGTCAGTACAAAAATAATAAATTAATTATTGCCTTTTGTCGTAGGGCTTTGACTCTGCAAGAGCAAGTGTGTGTTATACTATATTATATACACACAAACCGATGAGTATCGCAATAAAATAAAATGAAGCATGGTCAAATATCGACCTCGAGGACCCTATTCGATTTGTCAATAGAAAAAAGCGAACGATATTGCAGCGTTTTGTTAACCGCTCCGGCGTCCGGCGGCTGACCCGCTCGTGTGTGCCTCAGCGACACGTGACGTCGACCCAGATGCGATCTCAAAGAATTGCACTGCGCCCTGCAATTTTGCATTCTGCCACTTTTGAGACACATTGCGCTCTATGTTATTGTTATGGCTATAATACCGTCTCGTTTTGTTTGCACGGTTTGTACAACTGTCTGAATGGGTGCAGACATTATAATGTTAGGGAGTTTAATGTAGGTTTGAAATATTTTTGTCTTGTGCAGATTAGACCGCAATACGCCAGCGAGGTGGACTAAGGCCCTTCACATTTTGAGAAAAGACTCAATCCCGCAGTGAGTCATTAATGAGTTGCAGTCAAAAATAAATGTTAAATACTCCTTGGACTTGTTGAATAAAAAGTGCATCGATGAATTACAACTCGTGGGACTTGTATGCTGTATAAAATAAAAAAATGCAACATTATAAACCCGTAATAGGGGTATTTATTACAGAATACATTTTTTTTTCATGAAATTAATTAATATTTTTGGTGGCCGTATATTTTAATGCTCTACATTTTCTTTATTCTTCGCTTTTGGTTTTCATAAACTTCTGATATCAAAATGTAAAAGCAGGTAATAGGTATCTACTGTTTTAAGAAAAAAAAAAACATGCTTTCCATTTTCGACAAAATAAGTACTACCCTCATATACCTACCTATAGCATTTCCGTAGTATCAATCGGCCATAACGATCAAATACCGATCCCAAGCCAGCAATAAGTACGTACACCGTACAGCCGTCTCATTTCAAACCTACGAATTATTGGAACATAACAAAATACAGCCAGCAGTCTACCTCTATAAATCGCTTTACATCTGCTATAAAGTAATGAGATTTAACCCTCCCATTCGCATTTACGACATGCCCACGTTGTCGAAATAGATCAAAATATTCTTTTCTTCAGCGACCGGCCGCTATACACGGGTTGAAATTGCGTTATGAAACGCATCGGTTATAGCTGAAGATTTGACGTGTTTGTTGAAGTGTTTGTTGTTTATATCGTGAATGAGTTGCAAATGAAACGCACAGTCAATCTGATGTTTTAAGTTGTCACAATAACCCATGCGTTCAATCAAATATCTAAGACCACAAGTCGGAGCGTCGATCCTCAAAAGAAATGATGAACATTGCTTGCTTGAACATTGATGAACAAGGCTTCACGGCATTATGAGAATGGCGGCATCAGTGGGCGACAAAAAATAGCTCTACTTACTTTAATTGAAATAAGTATAAATGTAGATATCGCTTAACTAAGTTTTATATGGCTTTGTCATTTGCGACGATACCAACGAGTACGATACTAATTTTTTAATACAAATATTTACATCAAAATCACTTTAAAAATTACATAATAGTATACACATTAAATAATGCTAAGGAATTTGTATTAAGTTTTTGGAGTATTTTTGGAGTTTAGCAAAACAGCCACAATTTTGGTGCCGTACACACCCAACCCCTATCTTTTTAGTACAATCCTACAATAGTTGATTGACGTATTTGGGGAGAAAATTCCTTTCTGCTGAATTTGTTTAGACCTCTCAATGGTGCCGAAAAATATTGTGAAAATTCCCTCATTCTCCATTCACGGCACGTCATGTTTTTTCATCACGTGATTAATCAATCTATTCCGATGAAATTACTACAAGTTTCCATGGAAGGTTTCTCGTTAATGTACCTACTACTTAGTGGAAAATATTTAGTGAGGATTCTATGTTGGGGAGTTAGAATCTAATCTAACTCTCCAACATAGAATTTGGGAATTTGTTTCTAAGAAATCTTCTTGTTCTCGACTTTGGCTGGTAAGGATCGATTGACGTGTTAATCAGGTTGATTATAACTGAGTTACTTTAAACCTTACTGTGAATTCTACCGATTAAGGTTTATTGGTACAGTTAATAGCTATCAAAATTAGCAAATTACCTAAGTGGTAAGTATTAAGTTAGATACAGGTGAATGGGGAATTTAAGGATGGCAAAATCTATTAACCAGCTCCTTTACAGCAATTTTGTGCGTGTTGCGAAATAACGTCCTTGATTTCACCGGTTGTGGAACACATCACATAGGTCACATTTAGAACTTTGGCGAATTGAGGTCTCCTGCCAGGCCAGGTGTTCGTGTTTGAGGGAAGGCCGTTTATATGCCATCGACGTATAAAACTCCAATAGCGTTATTCAGGATACCTGTTATCTTGAAGAGTGGCAGAAATAACCACAAAATTCAATGTTCTTGAGGGCAACTCATTTTTTTATGGGACCTGTGTCCATCTGTTAAAAATATTTTATTTTTTAAATATATTTTACTAAAAGCATGGTTTTCACGTCTTGTGTTTCCGGGGTTTGGTTACCGGAGACACTTTATTTCAGTCTTTTTTAATCCTCATAAGTAGAAAATCATCCATATACAAGATAGGATTCCTTCTCTATTCGGTGTTGGCATGGCTGCAGTGCAGCATTCCATTCATATGCGAGAAAAATACACAATATGTATAGAGAATTGCAAACAGAACCTATTTTCATCTTCGCAAGTTTTGTTTTCGCAACTAAACCATCCACAAACGGTCCTTACCCAAAACGGTGGTCAATACGCTCTACCGTACCTACTCACCGCTCGCTTCTCTTGTTTATAGCATCGTAAATAAATGTAGTGACAGCTTTTACTGCTCTTGTTCCGGTGGTGGGGTAGTGATTAACATCTGAACACGCATCGCATACGAATGAGTGATAATCCCGCGAAACCACTTGGGTTTATGCGTGTTTTGTATGGGGTTTTCTTATAATGCTAGCCAATGATTGTTTAAACTATAGATTAGTTACGTTCATAGCAATTTACGTTTTAAACTGTTCCGAGCACAGAACAGATAAAGAGGTCAATCCAAAAATACGTCCATGGCACACATTGAAAAGTTTTACTGATATGCAAAACAAAAGATATGAAACACCTAACCTTGAAAGAGATAGCTATAATTTTAATGGTTGCACTTCAAATGTTTCAGACGTCCCAAGTGGAACGTCTTGTTCTGTTTCTTCTTCATTGTGTTACAGTGTATAAGTACCTTTAGTTATGGAAATAAAGATTACTTGTAGTACCTATAGCTATTTGTATTCATTGTATTCCACTTATAATGGACCTACATATAATGGATTCGGTCGAAATTCGGTTCGGTTAATGAAAATGCATCAGTAATTAGCTGAAAAGAAAAACGGCTCCATGCCATTAATCATTTATTTACAGATAATTCAATCCGATAATTCCATGAGGAGTATCGACGCCTACTTTGCAAATTTAATGTGGTTATATTACAATGTAAATGGAGGCCATATACAGGTTTAATATTTCAACTAAGAGTGATTGGGTAAATCGAGCAATCGAGAAAAGAAGTCTCGGACGCGATTTTGATAAACTAAAATGTTGCAGTCATTGGATTTTGGAAAAATCAAAAATCGAACTCGTTGTTTTGAAAGAAAATCACAGCCTGTTTTATATCGCCGTTCGATAGTCTTACTTGTAAAGAACGAATTACAATACCTTAATCTAAGTATGACAAAAAATCTTCTGACACAGTATATGTTTACATGTCAAAGAGCTTCCGGCAAGAAGCGTATCGTATTAATTACATTTTAACTTTATTCCAAGATCGAAATCATAGGCGATCGTTTCGTGAGAATGTCGGATTTGCTGGTAGATCGAGTTACAATACACAAACATGGCTGGTTAAGGCGAAGGATGATGAGTAGTTAGGGTACTTATAAGTCCAATAGTAAAATGATAAAAATATATTTCTCTAAATAAAATTTAAAGTAGAATTATAGGCCTTGTACTAGGTACATAAAGACTATAAATACTAAAACTTAAAATATACTAAAGGTTGTGCACAGTCTTAAACATAACTGTCTAAAATATAGAGATATAAGGTAGATATTATTTTTAAACGATTCGAAACTAGTGAAGCAAACTTCAGTTACCGGTTGTGATAAAATTAAAAATGTCTCAACTACTGAACTAGAGGATTCGATTCCCATCCAGGACCAATATTTGTACGATTACCAGTGTCTGTTATATGTCCAATACTACCGGGTCAAATACAAAATTGATGGTGGTACAACATCAAAATAAATAAATGAATAAAACCCAAAATTGATTAGAGTCCACTAATTAGCCTTGCCCTTAACTCGAGGTCAAAGCGGCGTGAGTAATCGTTGCGACTTTTCTGAATATTTGTGGTTTCTACTGTGTCTTGTCAGACTCACAAATTGTCAGATCTATTTCAGATACACTCCGACTGTATTGTTCTGGGCCGTTCAATTTCACGGGCCCTTTGTCATCCTTTTCGGAATAATTTAGGGAGAGGTGAGGTCGTTTTCTTGAGGCCGCGTTTTTGTTCCACCTTTTCATAAGTTCATTTTTTGTGCGATAAGAAATTTTGTTAATAAAACAAGGGTCTGCCCTACTTTATGACATAATTACAAACGTAAGTTGAGTTTTCGTATGTTTGTAAACTCGGACCAATATTTGACAATACATAATTATACTTATATCAAACGTTTTAAAACAATATTCCATACCTAAGCAAGTGAAAGTAGAAAAGTATCTTTTACTAGATAGTTATAAGTAGGTATATCTACTTTTATTCCAAAATTGCCGAAGGTAATTAATATCACAATAAGTCACATTTTGATTTATATTACCTTATAGCTACGAGATAGGTAGTATATCTACGAGATAGCTATATATTTGAAGAAAGTCATTCAATTTATTGCACTAACCGTAACGGAGCGTCTTCATGCAATTAAACAATATTTTCTCTTCATAGACATTGATTACAAAAGGAACATTTCTAGTTTTAAATTGAATCATAAAAAGAAGGTTTGGCCGCAAAATCAGCTGTTCAAATTTAGGGACTAAGATTTTTGCCGCTTGGATATATATTACGTCCCAAATATAACTGTAAAACTAAATATTACACAAAAAATTAAGCTAGGCTGCCGATGGATAAAATCTCTGTAATAAAATGACAGAATCAAAATTCGCTCGCAAATTCTATTGAATTCGACCTATTCACTTGGCGCCCCATATCGTTGCACTATCGCGGACATTCTCATTCAATCACTCATTCACTACACAAAACATGTTTACCGATCCCATACGTACATACTGTCAATGCGATACTCGATATGATTCATTCGTTCGCGTTCCATGCTCGTTTGAAATCAATGTATTGAAAAGTTTGAAAGTATTATTTTTACTGTACGTTTTTGTCGTTTTGCTAGTATCTACAATATTCTGTTTCATTGTAAATTACTAAAACTTTTTCAAATTTTTTGGCTTTAAAGCTAAAAATTTCAAAAAAAATTAAGGTTATGATGCCTGATACGCCAATAGCCCAGAATGAAAATTGACAAATTAGTCTCATACAATTAGTAGTAAAGTATTACATTAATACACCCGATGCACTTATTGACAATCTCTTGAAAATATATCTATTAACTATGTCCAACGCTCAATTTGTCCAATACTCAAAACACAGCACTTTCACCGCAATCGTACCAAAAATTAGTTAAAAATTGTACTTATATTTCATTTCGGCTCATTCACTCTTGCCCACTCAACATCAGATGAAATGCATGTCCGATTGCCACTTCGCTGCCGGAAAAAAATATTTCTACGTAATTTGAAAAGGCAATCCATCGTTACGGACTCGAAAACTAGATCGCTCGACTGTACTTGACACAAATATGTATTAAATATCTGAACGAATGAGTAGGTACAATCGCAGCGAAAAGTATCTTTTACAGTTTGGATTTCAACAACTCGAAACAGTGAGGTCAAGTCGAGCTCTTGTGGTCACTTGACTCACAAGTACTCCCAAATCGACTAACAACTTGTAATGATACGTTATTATTTGCTACTTGAATGAAGTATAACAGGTTGAATTGAAGACGGGTTACACCTGTAAAATATAGAGTAATGTACAAAATCAAATTTAAAAACATTCAAAACTAATATTTAACAACTAAACCGATAAAACTTTTGACGATAACGATGACAATTTCTCATATACTATTTTAATTTGGACAAGTAAGTATATTTAGTTGCAGTCACGTATAAAAAAATGATTTTTATTTGTAACAGGTTGTGCATTTTCATTTGTAACAGGTATTAATTGCAAGTAATAGCAAGAAAAAATGAAAAATTCATATTTCAATCTTACCCACAAAAGTCATGATGATCGTTTGAAAAGCGTTCATATGCACACATCACACCATTTCTATCTACTTTTATGTCTAAGTCACTAACACACAATCCGTCAGTAAAATACTTAAATTGAAGGTACCTCTACAATCTCGTATATAAACGCAGAAAAAGGTTTAGATCCGAAGTATGATCTTAGATGATGTAATGATTAAACAGATCACTTGTGGTAGAAATTATAAGTATTTCAAGAAATTACCTGAAAATTTTCCAAAGTACCTGATGTAAGCACTTTCTTTACTAATAGTTGAAAATCAGATCAATCAAAGGCAATCAAAGAGTAGGCGATAAGTTTAAAATAGTAGGAAAAATGATGCGGTCGGTCATTGTACCATTGGATTAGACATAGGCTGCAACTAACGTATTGCGTAATTATTAACGTATATTCGTTAATTCATATAATGGTTCCAAATATGAATGTCAAGTGCATACTATCTCTTAGGTCAGTACCTATGAGCAAGTTATTGGTGTGATATGGTTGTATCATGTTGTATGTATATACGAACTGGCCTCCGATTGGGACTCTATCGCTCTACTGAACGGCCTCAATCAAATTTGCATATTTATTAGTTGAGTGCGATATATGACAGGTCTGGTTTGTTTCTCTATGGATGTGATATAGATGACAGTTAAGTGACTTGCTTTCAGTGGTCAATAACATTTAACTCACTTTTATAGGCGTTACTTCCATGTTTAACTGTTTTTATCGTGATGATATCTTTGAACATATTTTATTCACTTTCGGACATTGATGGCACTTCACTTGACTTGTATATGCGTATTTGGCATTTTAGGTGAACAATCGCCACGTGTGAATGCTTTGTACGCCAAAATATTTGCCTTATTTACTCTCTTCAGTTTTTTGACGCAACCCTGACATTGCCTTATCTGTCATACTTTTGTTGTTATTGGGCTGACATAAGTGAACATCTATTTTTCAATACGGTTTTGCATTACTCAAATGTCATGCAAATATTTGAGTAACAATACGCAAATATCACAGTGAAGTGCCGCCTTCAGAAAATTTGAAATATTTCAAAACTAACAGTAGCTAGAACAGTGGATGAATATAAAATCTTAGAACTTCCAGACAATAAACACAGCCTGATTAGGAGACCTAGACGGCTGGATATTAAGTAAGGAGTAACTGGTAAAGTGTGACCCGGGCTCGTGCACGTAGAGTTCTAAACACAAGATGTCTACTAGACATATGACTAGGTACCCTATGTAAAAAGACGATATTCCATTAAGCCTAAAATTACGGGTAAGCTTTACATACTGTTTTTTTGGCTTTTTCAAATTGCATATAATTTCTTCTAATCATAATAATAATATGTATGTCTTTAATGTGTTAGTGAACTTTAGGGTTGGGTCTCCTCTCACAATCAAAAAAAAATAAAATGTTTTTATTCATTATCAATTTGTGCTCACTTACTATAATAAACTTAGTCTATAGTTAGTCCTTTACTTAAATTTAACGTAGTCCACTCGCTGGCTTATTACGGGTTGAAGTTAAGTGACGAAACAAGACGTCATTTGATACAAAACTATCAAATGACGAAACAAAATTATAAGGGTTTACTTTCTACAAATTGGCGACGGAACCCTAAGTGACTTGATCTTACGTCTTGCCGCCAAACAAGGCGAAACAGTAGCCTTATTCGCTACACAATAAATAAAGAAAACACATGAGAAATTACTGGGATACCCTTAGGAGCCCTCATTATTTTAATAGTGTTAACTAGTGGACCCAATCAAAAATCAACCTTAAATAATCTACCTCAAAGTCAAAAATTGTTTAACGTCCCAAAGAATCCCAGTAAGGTTACATTAGGTCTTGATTTTCGAATTGGAATCTTGCGACGTTGATATAGAGTTGCATTTTGATTGGTTGATTGCACTATTTCTTGGTGGTTGACCGATATAAAGACCGCACACAATGTCTTGACGCCTACACTGTTTTAGGGAGTCTGCATATTTATCAACTTTTTGGTCTACTTGCAACCCTTTTTGTATGTAGATTATTGAAAATAAAAGTGGCTTTTTTACTTAGGTGCTTTTTTGTCATCTCACTGGTAACTCACATGTCACCTGTTGGAACATATCGCGAATTTTCGAAAAACATGCCTAAGAACTCTCTTTTATCTTAAAGATCTATCTATATATCTATAAGAGTTTGCATAACTTGCATGGATACTAAGATGGTCGTTTCAAATAAAGTATCACCGGCAACCACAGCTCCCCAGCCAATACGCATGACTGTTATGATAACGCTTCACAGTCAAAGCCTAACAATAGAATTCAATGTGTCCTGGGTGCCATGGACACACACTAGACAAGAACACACACACACACACACACACAACACATATACAGTCCAGAAATAGAAATTCAAACTCATCTTTCTAATCTCTGCTACGCTCACGAACACGCTGCTTTATGATAAGGGCAGGTATTTCCCGCCAATTTTTCGAGCACCTTCCGTTTCTTATCCTTCCGTTCTGACCCGATACCGTCCGAATAAATGTAGGTATCGTAAACGGAGAATCGAACCGTCGTCGTCCAGATATCGACGCGGTCGAATAATTAAGTCCATGAGTTACACGGAATTATTTATACACGGGATAGCAAAGCAAACAAGGTATGTTGTAATTAAAATTTGCTGGAAGTTTCCATGAAATATGTGGGGCGGTAACAGTGGAACTATACTTCAGTATAATGTTTATGTACTAAAGGTAAAGGTAAGCAATGTAAATAGAACAATGGAATTACGCTAAATAACTTCGCTGTCGACCCGAGTGGCGCTGTGGTTGACACTGGTGCGCTGCGTGGAGTGCTGGGTTCGATTCCCAACAGAGCAAATATTTAACTGATGAATGTGAACATGAACTTTATGTTCTTAGACTGGAGTGTTTTGTTATTGTCTTGTGTGTGTCCATGGCCCTATAACACAGGGAATCCTAGTGTGGGGCCATGAGTGTAAAGCGTTATTGAAAAAAAAATTACTTTGCTGTCCCGTGAGTTCTGAGGAGTTCTGAGTGGAGCAGAGTCAGGGTGTGTGTATCTTGTTTTGTGTGTCACTATACAGGGAATCATAGTAGGAGGCTATAAAAAACAGGCCCGAGGGATCCAACTATTACCGTACCGAGCCACTGTTATTAGGTAGTATTATTCTTAGAATACTAGTTTTGTACCGAAACAAAAAAACCTAAGTAGGTTGGCTGGTTACAACCAAAAACCATTGTTTCAACCTCTTCATTGATATTCATGGCGTTTTGTCTAACAGTTGTCGGTGTGCGTTTCCGTCAGGTTAAAATAGATGTTGATTTGATTACAATTTGGTTTAATGCGGCCACACAAGATTGTATGGGATTTGTTGACTTAATAGAAAGGAGGAATATTTTTAAAGCATTCGACATTTTAAGTGTCGTCTGGTAGAAACAATTAAAAATATTTTTAATGAACTGAACATTCACGTAACCGAGACATGACTGAGTTACAATTAATGTAATATTCACACAAGGTAATTATAGTTTATTACTGAAGCTGGTGATATTTCGTATAAAATGAGTCTTAATAAATATTATGTGAAAATTGAAATGTAATTATTGGCTTTTAACTCAGTTATGACTCATTTAAAGACATCCAAAACATTCGGTAGGTATGTACATTTAGTTGTAGTCAATCTGTTTACCTTTTAATTGACATATTAAATGTCTAAGAATACCCTTTAAAAATTTGAAGTTTGAAACTTACACCAATTCAATTTTTTTAATACATGATAGTAGATTCCACTGAACCGAGAAAATCCTAGTTTTAATAGAACGCTACAATATTTGCAACACATTAAACCAATTTAAACGTGCCCGTCTAGAAATCATGCCCGTAAAGTAATGTAACTGAGCCTTACACTCAAGTGACATTATATCGAACGATATCAGAATTCCGGTCTGATCGACCACCAAAGGGGCCATAATAAACCTATCGGGTTACTTTGTAAATGTTTGTCCGTTTGTTTATTGCTTTTAGCTAAACGCGTTAACGCCTTAAGAGTCAGCGGGTTAAACGCGTGATAACTTGTTAGGAAGTAAACGATTCTTATGTTACAAAACGTTTCTTATAAAGAATGACAAGAATACAACGGTGTAACAACGCGCTAACAATGTATTTTGAGACAACTTTAATTTTATAAAGCGCACATAACTTTCTTACAAAGTCATTGGTGCGTGCCACTGGGATCCGAACCCGGACTCCTCGATTCGAGGTCGAATTCGACACTCAATAATTGTAAAACCCTTTATTTGTATCTATATTGTATTTATGTAACCTGTGTTAAGAGCCCTTATGAATAAATAGATAGCACATGATATTATATTAATTCATGATCTGAAGACGTTTAATTCAACTCTAACGCTACTAATTGCGCTCGGATCGGGCGACGAATGCGACAACTTTTCGCAACTAACCCGGTGGCTGGTCCGCAATTGCATTACGTCTGAGCGCTAAATAGGAGCGTTAGACGCCAGTAACGAGGTTACTGAAGGGTTAGAAATGTATGAACTGATGTCAGCTAGTACGGGTTAGAGTCTACCGTTGACCACATTTTTCAAAGGACCTATAACTGATGAGGAGGAAGGGAATGGCGACCACGTCTCGGCAAAAGGAGTACAGGCCGCTCTCCAACTAGGTAGACTCATGAACTGAAGAAGACAGGGGAAACCTTTGGATTCAAAGGGCCAAGAACTGGGAGGAGTGGCATCAAGGGGAGGGCCATATTCAACAGTGGACTAAAAAGGGCTGAAAAGGAAGAAAGAAGAACCTTAATCGGTCAATTCAAATTCCAAGCTAGATATCTATAAGACTACGTTTTATATGCCTCCTCAAATTAATCCGCTTATTATAAGTCATTTAAAAAGTCACTGGAATTCGAACTCGGATCTCTCAAGTCAGAGGCGTTAACCGCTTTTTACCGACCGTATTTACCATTAATCATTGGAGTAATATAACGGGTTTACCCACTGTTGGGTACTGACCTCCCTATATCAGGAAGACTCCTGGAGGACTCAGGAAGACTCTTTCATTCTTATTCTAAGAAAAGCGCGGAAAAGCAGCGGAACAAACGAGTTTCTTTCCCACTGTTGGGCCTCTTGAACTATAGTAGACGGGGCTGTAGACACGTCTCCAGCGACATATAATTTTAAATTTTAATCGGCCTAAAGTGGACCGCTTTAATTCCATTACTCTCTTCGGGTGTTAGCTTTAATGCGAGTGAACTGCCGTGTACGGTAACACGGTTAGGGGACACAAAAGTCCGGTTTGACACGACGCTACTAATGGACTTGATCGAGTCGCGCCTAAGTATGTGTTGCGAAGTGAACTATGCCAGATGGGATGCTAATTAATTTTTGATACGAATAGAAAATGTATTTGCCGCTGAAAGGAAAAAAATTAAGACAAAATTATAAAAAATTGTACCTGGCAAAACACAAAAAGGTCCTAAAAATACAAAATTAAAAAAGCTTAATAACAAAAATAGATAATATATAAAATGAACCATTTTAAAAGTAACGATTTTTATTTGATTTAACTTAGTTGTGTAACAGTCGGTACCTATAGGTAGTTTTGAAATTCACATTGTATCATGTTGTACTTATAAAAATAGTTTAAGAGGAAATACCTTAAAAAAATATTTAAATACTGATTTCATTTTTTATAATATTAAATAGCAGTTTTCATAAGCAGCTCTAATTCAATTTCTCTTTTAGGGTGTTTCTGTCAAATAGCGAGTAGTCTCCCGTGCACGGTAATACAGTTAAGAGGACAGGAAAGTCCTCTTAGTCCTGGCTGGCATTGCGCTAGTAGGTACTAAAGTACATACATAGAACATTTGAATTTCTATAGCATTATAAGGCAAGGTACTGACCGCGCCCAACGTTGCCTAACTTCTATCACTTGCGATCTACCCCAGCGGCGGGCTATGCGCGCTCATCGGTTAATACGTAATAATATGGCGGTTAATATATATTAATTGTTTGTTATATTACTGCCAGTAAAAAGCTTATTTATTTGCTTCGTATGACAAGTATGACAGAATGGCTTGAATTGGTAAATCCAGAACCTATTATAATGGTGACAAAAATCTCATAGGTATCTTAAAAAATTTGGGCTGTTACATGAAGTCTACTTAGCCAACTCTCTAACTTTCGAGCAATCTTTAAAAAACACGACTGCAATGTAACTCTCACATCAGAACAAAAATGCCTCACAACAAAGCAACCCACGCTCCTTCAGCGACACTTGACTAGCTGAAATAAAGAGGAAATAGCACAATCGGACGACCAAAACGAATTTATCGGCCGTTATAACCTCGGGCGTGTCATGTTGCAAGAATAGCGCCACTTATATGGAGACGTGGGAGCTAAAATAAAATGGTCAAAAATAGAACACTGATCACAAATTTCGTGTTTATTCTTCCTTTAAAGTTGAAAAAAAATTTTTTTTTGAATTTTCGAATTTGAAAAAAGAATTAGACAGACACTGTAGCGACGCATTTTTTTTAAATTATCGCCTTTTAACGTGCTTTTCACACCTACCCCCCATTTATATTGTACTTGATATTTCATGGGCTAAAAATTTAAAATTTTGAAAAATATTTTAAATTCTCCTAATTAATCAAAAATGTCTTTCTCACAATTTCTTTCTTAAGCTAAAATCCATCAAGTCATAATATACATATTATGCTACTATGCTATGCTAAATGGATACCTACCAACATTTTTAGAATTTTCAGTGCCCTCAGTGAATTCGGGTGAAAAAGAAAACAAAATTACTTTGCGTTTTGCCAGTTGAAAAATATGCATTTTGAATTTTAAATTTGAAATTCGAATGGCGGTTTTACCACTGAATAAGTATCCTCACAACTCAACCAGTGGGCGTCGAATATTCTCGTCATAAATTCTGCAAAACATGAAAACAATATTCCGGGGTCTTGTAAAAACAGCAACAGACCATAAAGCACAGAAGACGTGTTTTGACGTTTCACTGACCATCCAAATACTAGTTGAATGTCGTGGCGTCTTTCAAGGCAAAGAAAGATTTTTATTTTTAAAAAATCATTAAAAATAATGCTTATAGTTTGATGTAATTATACAAAATATTGCTCTATAAAAATTTTAAAGTTAGGTGTCATTGTACACGATTATAGTGTAAAAACGTCAAAAACTGCAATTTGAGGATTTTTTAACTGGTTTTTTTTCAGTATTTCAGTAGAGCCCAGAGATATCGTTGCATTGTTCATTATTCAGGTGTTTGAGTAACAATCACTCAAAATATTCAAATTATAACAAAGAAAAAAATTATAATCAAAGTTTTCTTTCAATCATGGAACAAACATAAAATTTAAGCCATGTAAAATCTAATTTGTCTATAACGCCCATTTTAAGTCAATGTTTATTGTTGAAAATCATACAAACATTACTAAGCTACTCCTATTATAATATCAGAGATTTCAACGCAAAAGCAACACAGCTTGTTGCATCGTGACAAAATAAACCGATTTATGCACCGCTAAAAATACAAGAAAGATTCTAGCATGCGTAGGAGTCATTGTGACTGATGCAGTTTAAATTTAAACCTTACTGCTATTTAAATAGAGTTGATTTTACTTCGCACGGGTTTATAGGGATTAAGTCACCCATATTCAGTGCTGGAACGGCTCACAGAGATGTTGCATCTCCAACGAGCGTAATATAAACGATTGAAAAGGCGTTATAAATTGAAAATTTGTTATAATTTTTAAAAATCTGCTTTTTGGATTTCAAAACAGACAGGTATATTGTTATCATTTTGGTTACAATGTGCTTTAACTTAGTAGTAGTTTTGTCTTTTACGCTAATTATACTTTTTGTGCTTTTCAGACATTCTGTTTATTTATTGAGTTCCTCATTATTTGCTTATTACATAGTTATTTACATCCTTATTTAAGCTAAATGTTATTAAAGCAATTTTGGTATGAAAACTAATTAGACATCAGTGCTTTGTATAGTGGCAATTTTTATACTTTTAAATATATATTATTAATCATTTTATTATAACACAGATGTCGACAAAAATATACGTCTACTGTGAATATGTACGCCAGTACTTAATATTACAGATGGATGGGCGCGGATTATTAGTAATAAAACTGACAAAAATATGAATTTTGAAATATCTGCTCAGGTTTTTTCTTTGTTCGTTTCTTACTCGTCAACTGCTTGTAGTATGACAATTAACTGCAGATAAGCGTTTTTGCATTTAAATAGAAATATTGGAAAGGTGATCTGATAGGAGATTAGATCTCGGGACCTCGCACGTTCCGATCCGACGCAAATCCGAATTGTGTTCCGATACCGGATGATACTTGTTAAGATTCTATTATTACCGGATGAAATATTACACTTGCATGCAATTTTATAGTTTATTTAAGCTTATCTACATAATAAATATACATTTTATTGGAGTAAAAAGTGCCATCGTTTTGTCGTCTCAAAATAAATTTTGCTTATTTAAGGCCTTATTGGCTGACAACCAACTGATCAACCAGCACGACAAAATTTAAACACTGACATGCAATAAAATGTATGCAATTAAGGTTGTCAAACGCGCAACATTTCCGTGCAACAAAAAATTATAATTACCCTAACACTTGGGAAGATATGTTTGTAGGTAGAGCAGTTAATGCAGCACTAAAAAGTGACGTATCAGCAGTTTCAGCCAAAATAAAAGCGACCTGCCAATGTCACCCAATTTTGGGCGCCCCATTTTTTATATCTTGACATTCCTCATCTTCACATGCAAAAATCTTAAGTATGGTGATGTTGAATTGCAAACGCAACTAAAAACTAACTTTCCGAAGACCATAGTTCGCGCAAACTGAAAAGTAATCCACACCTGTGCCCGTCACTTCCGGCTCCAGCGTTCCCATTTCCAGTCCAACTTCCGGTTGCAGTGGAGGCTTCATTTTCATTTTCAACGATAGCTTTTAAAAAGATATCATGCAAATTTTCTATTTATTTTCCTCGATGGAACTTGATGGTTTATGAGTTGTAGAGTCTTCAATCATCACGGTAGAGCAATCACAACTTCCCGGGAGCAGCATATTCCTTTATTACTCTATATGAGTAGCAAATGAGTAAAGAATGTGTGTGTTGACCCTTAACCTTGGTCCCAAACCCCAAATGTGACAGCCATCATTATCTGATGACTTGAAAACTTTTCCCAATTGTGAACATCAACAATTTTTGGGTCAAACTGGAATATTCTGACAAGAGCGTCTCTGAGCCATAAGGCTGAACGGAACTCATTTCACGCCCATTAGTTAAACTTGTTACCTACGCGTGGATCTCCATTAAAATGCAAATTGAACCCCTGGAAATGTTTGTGTATTTTTTTACTGCCCTGTAATGCTACCCTCGCGTGTCATTCATTAGGATTACTGACTGAGTTTGGACGAAAGATGAGGTAAGAAGTATTGGGGAAATTTAGTAATAATAGTAGTTTAATAAACAGTACTTTTATCTCACGAGCGCGGGTGAGGCATGATTGTAGTTGTGACGCGTATGGACATGCGCGCTTGTGTGCGTAACTACAGATACTATCAGCAAATACGCCGTTAATGAACAAAATAACGCTCCCGAGCTCACCCACACAAAGCCAGTTTGCATGTACATGTTCTCACGCAAGCATGGCTCACCCGCGCTCGTGAGATGAAAGTACTGTATCAGGGTTTAGTATCTATAGCTGAAACCGTTTTTTGGCCCACATCTCTCTTCTCCCCCTTTTCAGCTGACTTTGGTCCACTGCTGGACATAGGCCTCTCCCAAGGCGCGCCACTGAGCCCGATCTTCTGGCTCGCGTTCTCCTCATCCAGTTACTTCCCGCCGCCCGACGCCGATCGTCGCGCCATCGATCAGGAGGGCGTCCCACACTACGTTTGCCGAGCCGCGGTCTCCACACTGACAGCCGTTTACTCCAACGTCCGTCGGATCTACGACAGATGTGGCCAGCCCACTGCCACTTCAGCTTGCTAGCCTTTAGAGCTATGTCGGTCACTTTGGTCCTCATTCGAATTTCTTCGTTTCGAATTTTGTCTTTGAGAGACACACCGAGCACAGCCCTTTCCATAGTTCGCTGAGCAACTTTAAGCCTGTGGACTAGCCCCACCGTGAGTGTCCACGTCTCGGCCCCGGTCATAACTGGTAGGACGCACTGATTGAAGCACATCTTTTTTACAAAATCGCGTCATACCTGAGCGCGGCCTACCAATCTAGTGTGCTCATGCTCATGTCCCCTCCCCTCCCCTCTTTTAGGGGAAAAGCTCTCTGACCCGCAATGAACCACAAAAACGTGTTTCACCCAATATACTAAAATATTTACCCAAGTTTTAACCTGTATTTTGGGGCAGCAGGAAATATCGTAAGTTGGTAGTGCTTTCTGAAAACGAGTCTACTTCGGCCGGTGCCTGTGATTTTAGTGCCCTCCGGGTTTATTTACTTAGCAAGTACTTGAGTAATAAGTGCTCTTTAGAACACTGGAATAAAGTAGGTCAAGTGAAATAGAAAATTTCGCTGGAGTTTGTTGTTGGTTTATGGAAAGTAATCTAATAAAAATAATTTTATTGTTAGTGGAACTAGGTATTGTATGAAATGTTAATTGCGTCAGGTAGTTATGGCGTCCAGGGTCTGATTCTTGATAGCACGAGGCAAGGCCGTCCAGAGTGTTACACTGGGCGGGCAGTGGCGAGGGCGCCCAGTCTCGTGCTGGGCGGGCGATAGCTAGAGTGCACAGGGTATGATTCTGAGGCGGTGGTTACGATCACGGTTATCCAGAGCCTGATGCTAGGCGGGCAGTGGCTAAAACGCCCAGGGACTGATGTTGAGCTGACTGTTAGGGCGCCCAGTACCCTTAGTCTGAGTTTTAGCAGTTCCGAAACGAAACGCACACATACACGGCTTACCAGACGAAAATGCACAGTGTAATAACGAACAGAGGAACAAGATTTTTTAGAAGAGTTGGAAAATTAATAAAGCATTTGATAAATCAGCACAAAAATTGCTTTATTTTTAATTAACACTCTTTCAATGTTTAATAATATTAATGAAACATAATAACCGTGAATTGGCCGTAATGCACTGTAAATCTTCGAACTAATACTATCCCGTAGGTATTAAATATTTGTTAGTATTATAATGTCTAACGATAAGTATTCATATCTTTCACTCCATACTAAAATTTGATTTTAAATTTTTTTAATCCTCTAAAAATGTTTTACCTCTATTTGTTATTACACTGTGGACTCCTGTGTAGTAAGCTGTGTATGAATTACGTATCTATCCGAAACGAAACGCACAAACGTTTCGTTTCTGTATCGCTAAAACGCAGATTAAGGGTACAGTGTCTGATATTGGGCAGTAGATAGATAAAAAATAACGTTCGATTCAAAAGTGCAATTATAACTAACCATAATGTGTACACAATGATGCTTTGTTACTGTGACTCATGGGTGATCGTGTTCAGATGAACGAGTTGGCGTTCATGTGTTTCGCATTATAGAGATTTCGGGGAAGATTCGAATAAGCGTTTGTTTCGGCATGGTTGTATTGGTCATATTGGATTCCGTCCTTGACTCGTACTCGTGGACCTTGACACGTTCAGATAGAAATATTGTCGTACATACCTATCATCATAATATTGTGGTTCAGTGTATCTACGAAGATACGAGTAGATCCTTTCACACCAATCTACCTATTCCGTCCAATTCTGTAGTTTTGGCGTGAACATTTTAAAACATCTATTTTTACAAACTCTTTTGTAGGATAGCTTATTATTGAAGACCTGCTATCAATACGATATCGAACTTCAATAGTCTGTATAAAAAGCAAAAAAAATCATTACGTCGCTAGGTTTTTCAGGTCCGTTATTGATTCGATAAGTTAATGTTTAAATACAAGTTTGAAATATTATGAAACTTTTCTCAACGTACTTTATATTATGCACTTATCCGCATTTTTCATGTACTAAACCTCATAAGGATCCCATAACTCACTCGCCCACATATTCACGTGTGGCCAGCGCGCGTTTAAAAGCAATTTATTGCTAACGCAATTACAAAATGGCGGGACAAAATGGCGCTTTTTCGCGCCACAAAGACTGTCAGAGAGCAGCGCAGCGCCCGCGCATTATTTTATTTTCAAACAGATATGACCGACTGCGATAGTAAGAACCAAGTGTAAACTCTAGGTTGGTTAGGTGAGAACCTTTAATTAATTTCAAGGGTTCTTTCATTTAACTTACCAACTGTATATGTAAAGTAAAAAAAATTGGTGAATCGCGATACGTACCTACTTACTTTTGTATCGTATAGGCCGCCACCTTAATTTTATAATTATTGATTTACTGATTATTTTCTAGTTGAATTTGGAGTTTAAGCTCTTCTGTAGTCAAGAAATTCATGTGACTGACAATCACAACTATGCCTCGAGCGTGAATCATGCAGTTTCGTATAGAAATCGTATCGAGCTACCATAAGGCTGCGTTTCCAGCAGAGATGTGCGAGGATGCGCAGAATTGCTTCATTTAGGTACCTAGCCTCGCTCAGCATAGCTCTGGTGGAAACGGCTTGCGGAGCGAGCCTATTGGTCCTTCAAAAACGCATCCCTCGCAACGCATCCTCGCACATCTCTGGTGGAGAAGCAGCCTTAGCACGGGAAGACGTCAAGACAGACTGACATGTGACGTTCTAATGACTGACGTTTACTATACGAATCTTTTACGATAGTGTTCACTGAACAACTTACAAAAGGTAATTTGCACGCTTATTTGCAGATTCTATGAAAAAAAACTTTAAATATTTCATAGCGCCAACCATAAATCAAATTCCGCATAAGACGAAAATGAATAAACTTTTATTTATTTAATTAGTATTGACGTATACCACGGCACGCGTTTACGAGCTGTCCCACGCGCCCACGCTTTCTCCATACGTGGGCAGATTTTGCAAGCATGTTAGCCTTTTTGGGCAAAACTCGGACGAAGAATTATTTGAAAGCTCCATGAAGGATTGCTAGCCTCGTGGATAAATGAGTTTCTTTTTGAATTTTTATCTATCTGCAGCCACGAAATGAATAAAATATAAAAGACTAGATTTTGCCCGTGGCTTCCTCCTCGTGGATTTTCCACAGAGATTTGGTCTACAGATGGAAAAAGTTGTCCCATATTATTAGGTTAATTCAGATTATAAACATGTTTTTCAACCAAATTTCATCAAAATCTGTTCAGCCGTTTTTGCGTGAGGAACAAACATACATCACATTGTATTTATAGTAAAAAAACTATGTAAATAAAAAAATTTCATATGACGTTGAATAGTTTTGTGATGTGTAAAAATAATTTAAACTCCCATTGGTTACTCATGTACTACATAAACATTATTTTTGAAGTCTGCAAAAAATCTGTGAAATAATAAAAAGCCCAAACATTCCCACCGTACTCCAAAATTAGCGGTTCCAAATTTAAAATCGAATTACGATATCACGTAGATCTACCCTCATTTCCGTTACAATCTACCCTCAGTACTGAAGTGGTACTAAAATAAAACAAAAATAAAGACAAATAATTCTCTACATCAGTACGTATAGATTCCTTAACAAAGAGCCCTTTGAGAGTGGAACCCCTTAAAAAGTTTTTACGACTTGTCTTGACATCGAACAGATGTTTAAAACAAATACACCATCAAAGTTAGTGCTTGTTCGAGTGGAACAGTTTATATCTGTCAGCTATTGTTATAGACTAGGCTATAATTTATTGACTACGCATAAACATAATAATATCATTAAGTGTATCTCTTCAAGGCCTTTTTTGTATTATCTTTGAACTATCATCTATGTACCTTTATGATTAAATAAAACGTTGAGTATGTACTATATCTTCATACTCGTCTCTCTGTGAACTCAAAATAAATCTTTAAGTGATCCTTAGCAGAGTCAAGACACCTCTCACAATGAGAAGGATATGATCGCTACGCTGGCACTAATACGAATTGGTGGATTCCGCATGCATGCTTGAGATTTGCAAAAGTCATTGGTGCGTATTACTTTGAACTAGGACCTCGAGTTAGAGACCGAATTATGAGCCACTGGGCTATTACCGCTTATATCTAAAATCCTACGATGTACACTCATGAGGATTTTGATGATTAGTGGTATTTATTAAACTAATTTAAGAACTATTTTTAAGTAATTCTTAACGAAGTTTAACTTTCCAAATGATAATAAGTACATATTTGGGTTCAGATAAACTAATTCCACACGCGAAGTGGTCTGTATAAAATGTTTTCGCAGTCTAAGTTGGAGTTGGAGGTGAATGGAGAAATAGATCTCTGTTTGTTTATCTCTGGCCCGTTTGTTAACCACATGTGTCGGTTGTAGGCTGAGAGCCGGGTTCAGTTTTGCGCCAGTTGAAAATGTTATTTTCTTTTTATATCTACAATAAAATTGGAATTTGTAGCGGAAGTTATTCCTTTAAAAAAAATAAACGCCACTTAATGGTTATTGATAATGTCACCATTAAGGCAAACTCTATAGAACACACGAATTCCGTCCAAAGGTAAAAATTGATATGATTACTCCATTTTATAGTATTAAAAAGGGCATTCATGTTATCAATATTTTCAGGTCAAACAATGTATGGGAAACGGCCAATGTCATAAATATAAATAAAATTAAAATACTAGTTTAAAAGAGGTGTAAGAAAATAACATGACGTATTTATTCACACTGTCTTGTTCTTATAATATATACCTACTTCATGTGAATTAAAGTAACTTGTTATAAAAACAGTGTTTTTTTCTATCAATTTAAGAAGCCTACAATTTACCTAACTTGTTTGAAAAACTAAATATTCTTTTTGTAGTCTATCAAATTAAAAAGCTTACACTATATTGAAAAATCCATATTTAATACAACCGTACACTATATTTAATACACTATATTGTAACCGACTCCTAGCCTATTCTCCTACTGACTCACGGAGCGTCAAGGTCGCGAGATCAATGTTTAAGATAAACAGAGTCCGATAACGTATGCAGTTAAATTCGAAACCAATACCATATTTTTAGTTTTATCGCTTTACATACCGTATTTTAGAGTCCAACGTGTTATCTGGTGTGTTAGTCACTGGTAGTTTAATTGGAATATTTGTCACTATCTCTTGGTCTATAACAGTGTTCCCTAAAGTTATGGTACCTACTATATACCCTAAAAGATACCTTTTAAGGCGTGGAGGCGTGAGTTTTTCAATTTGAAAGCGTATTTCAAATTTAATTTTTATATCGTAAACCTAGTAATATAATTTTATACATTATCAGGTACAAAACACAATAAAATACAGTACATCCATTTTCCCCTGAGGCTATCATAGGCCAGAAGAAAAAAGACGGGAAAAGCTCCCAGTCCTTATCTCATACACATTTTTCTTTCTATATTCCCCTAATGTGATCAAACATATTGTCTGTAACTCATACTCTAGTCAATCTATGGATACATACATACATGGATCTCATAACTTTTTACGGTGCAAGAACTGAGTTGCGAGGCTTTTTTACAAGTTATGTTTTTGATGGCATATTTTTATTATTCTTCAGGTCTGATTAAATATTTCTAATTTTAGTAGAATTATTCTTTGAAATCTTGGAATTCTGTGCTAAAGTAGGAAATATTCTCAATTTACTGAGTTCACAGATCAAAGAAGGTCTCGCGTTTCAAATTTAGAAGACGGCAATAGATCTTGACGTCTTCGTTGACGGTTTACGTGTATCATTTACACGCAGGGCTGTGAAAAACGCACTTTTGGTCAGCTTACTGGGTATAGGAACCGTCACAAAATGTCAATACAGTATCGTCAAATTATTCGTATAGTCAACGTGTGCTATATAATTAGTATGGGAAGATGTCAGACAGACTGATATATGACGTGCCAATGACTGACATTTACCGTACAAATAATTTGACAATAGTGGTTACACTCACGGCTTATATGATTAGTGGTGAAAATGCAACCGACTCGTGCCGACTACTATTATATAAACTAGGTGTGGTTTTTAATGTTTAAAACTACATATAAATTCGTTTGTTATACGAGTCGGCATAAGCTGTGAGCACAAACTTTCTTGGTCGGCGTTTGATATTAACTGCGCTGCGGTTCACGCGATTTGTTCGCCAGTCGTCAGTTCGTCAGTGGTTCTCGTCTATTGGTTTAACGCGTTTATTCGGCTGCTATTCATTGGCCGAAAGTGTGCCATATCCCGATTATCTGTGCTCACGACTCATGACGGTAACTTGACATAAGCGTTTCCCGCGTTAGCACACCTCCGCCGCGAAACCGCGAACTAGCGAAACCGCTGAAGTTTGCCACCGTTTGTCCGTTGAAATTTGAGTATTATTGGTTTAATACTCAAAGTTTGTAATACGGGTGAAACTTGGGTGAAACATTCAAGCATTTCGCGATTTCGGGCGAACGGAGGTGTGCTACCGCGCTTAATCTCAAACATAAATTAATGGAGATCGAATTTTACGTTCTAATAGAATTTTTACCGCCAACCCTAGCATAACAGGCGTGACAAGGGAATCGTAACGAGTGTAAGGCGATATGCGTGTTTTTGGTCACTCTGTCGCAATTGGACGCGACTCCGAACACCAAATACCTGACTTGTCCCTCATGTCACTTTTATTACGCTATTGTTTTCACTATGGGTCTATGGCCCACTTCAGAAGTGAAAGTAATTTTATATTACTAAAAAATAATTTTGAAAATGAAACCGATTTCAAAAAAAGTATGAAATATAATTTATTAGGTACATACTTTTATTATTTACGTTCATGCATGAATTATAGACAAAAGCTTTTCACTTTGATTTTGACTTTAAAACATTTGATGTCTTCATAATATAGCATTGAAAAAAAAAAAGATTTTAGATACATACCTACCAAAACATAGATGTTGTGAGTATATTCATACATTTTCAGACACAGTGTGGTCGTATACGCACAATCAAAGAGCCATAAATAAACTTTCAACTTCAAAGAAACTAAATAGTTTGTTTAAACCCCAAACCATCTCACATTCAACAAGGCGACCGCTGGGCAGACCAATAACACCACATAAGTCTATTTGTTGCATGAACCACTAATACCAATATACCATTGGGTTGCCATAAATAACATTTAGCAATACATGCCACCAGGCGTCATGTCTTGCCATGTGATCGCATTCGAGATTGGGTAAAGACATTAAAAATGCGGTTATTAAGTAATGATAAACGATATCCTAAAAGATTCTTTTACACTTTAAAATACACGACGATGTGTATTTTAAATGTCTTTTACATATATTTTTATGTGGTAGCGCCTTTAATATGATCAGACGAAGTGATATCTAAAATGTATAACAAAAATGCTCTCATATAAAATTTTTATGTCATACGAGTAGTAATGTTAAAATTGCAAATTGCAAAACTGCAAATTGCAAATTGCAAATTAAAGTGGCAATGGGCTGGCCACATCGTTCGCAGGACTGACAACCGATGGGGAAAAAAGGTCCTCGAATGGCGACCACGTTTAGGCAAAAGGAGCACAGGCTGCCCTCCGACCAGGTGGACTGATGACCTGAAGACGGCAACGAGAAACCGTTGGATTCAGAGGGCCCAGGACCGCTTGGAGTGGCGTCGATTAGGGGAGGCCCATGTCCAGCAGTGGACTATTAAGGGCTGAAAGGAAGGAAGGAAGTAATGTCAAAAGGATCCAGGATATTCAATATGTAGGTATTAATTTAATACCTAGTAATCGTGAATCTATGCTTAGGTTCTTTTACTCTTTCAAAGCTTACTGATTAAAATTTTTGAATGTGTAGTCTGTTACATACACGCTGTTGACATAGTTCACAGACCTCATTCCAAACGACAAACTCACGACTATTCGCGCAGTCTCTCGTGAACTAACTGGTCGGGAGTTGGACAACTTACGCGAACTACATAGGTAAATATTACCCACCGCGCTGCAGTTCGCTTGGAAAAACCTTCACAGCACTGAGATTTACCACAGTATTATTATAAGGGAGGAGTGAATCTTACTTGGCTTGTTCTAACGTCAATTGCTGGAGAAACGAGCTAGTGGCCAACCCATGTCGGATGCTTTCAAACCGCCCATAGCGCCTCCGACAAGGTTTAACGACTGCAGCTATCGTATACATAAAAACCGGGACCGCTGGCTTAACGTGCCTTCTGAAACACGGAAGCGCGCATTTAATTCGCCACTAGCGGTCACCCATCCAGGTACTGACCGCGCCCGACGTCGTTTAACTTGTTCGATCGCTTGCGATCTACTAAAGTATTGAGGCTATGCGCGCTTCCATAATCCGCCATGCTAGCATAATCCGCCCTAAGTTACCGCCCGATTCGCCCAAGTTTACTTTCAACATGCTATACTAATATGGTTCACAGACCTCATCCCAAACGACAAACTCACGATAATTCACACAGTCTCTCGTGAACTAACTGGTCGGGAGTTGGCCAACTTTCGCGAACTACATAAATATTACCGAGCGCGCTGTGGTTCGCTTGGAAAAACCCGCACAGCACTGAGATTTACTGCTACAGTACCTACCATTGAAATTAATTGTAATGTCATGTCAGTACCCATTAATGACCCACTACAAGGTCGGGTCTCCTCTCACAATGAGGAGGATGTAGGCCTTAGTCCACCACGCTGGCCTACTGCGGGTTGGTGGACTTCGCATGCCTTTGAGAACATTTTTTTTTGTGAACTCTCAGGTATGCAGGTTTCCTCACGATGTTTTCCTTCACCGTAACAGCAGGTGATATTTAATTTCATAAATCGCACATAACTTTTATTACAAAGTCATTGGTGCGTGCCACTGGGATTCGAACCCGGATCCCTCGATTCGAGGTCGAATTCTAAGCCACTGAAATTAATTAATTATTTGGAGTATATTTCCTAAACCTTACGAATCCTCTCTATTCCATATCTATCGTTAGATGTCTAATGAAATATTGAAAACAAATCGACCTGGCAAGTATCGCCCTAAATTTAGACTACCAATATATCTAAATATTTCTACCGCAATAATTTTTGAGGGGATTTTTGTAACGATCCCTAATTAAAAAAAACTCAGTCCAGAGTTTTCTGCAATGTCTAGTGAAAAGTGCATTAAAATTGGTTTGGCTGTTCCTGAGATTGGCACTTACACTATATTATGATAATATACTGTATGTAAAGAATAGGGCTGAGGTTCCATTTTTGTATACATACTTTTAAATACGTCACGTAATACTTCTTACGATTATTGACGTACATTTATCGTATCCATTTCTTTTTTTAAATTTTGATTATGTACTTACTTGTTTTCACAACCTTGCACATTTCAAATTTAAAACCCTATTAACTTAATTGCCGTTTAAACCGCCTTAAAACCGGCGATAACATCAATTATTCCGATACCTTATAAAACATCCCTTAACAAAAAAGCGTAAACACTATCTGATTTCATTGTCTTAAATTATGTCAATTTTCACGCAAAATTCAACCTTATTGCTTTGTTATAAGAATTTTCACACGATTCCAATTTAATTGGAGTAAATAATTTAATAAGAGCGGGTGAACCAGAGCGTGGTACAAAAGGAAGCCATTTATTCAAAAAAGTATTTTGTCTCTTTCGTTTTTGAAGGAATAGACAAGGACGGAGATTGTTGAGTAATGCGCACGTCATACTTAATTAGGATCAGCAGGTGTTAAGGGGAAGTTCCCAATTTTGAATATTTATGGTCTATTTATAAAATTGATAACATCATTTTTATGTAGATCACTTTCAGATATGAATTATTCTTATTTCTGGCCTATCTTGATTAGTAGGAAGGCCCTTTTGATTGTAATAAATGAATAAATACTTATCGAATTATGGTGGTTATATAATTGTATTGAATAATCAAAGCTCTCAACAGATAGTTAATCTAAATAGCCTCTATTTAGCCTTAATATCTCAAATATGAATCTCAACGTCAGCTTAAATGGATATTTTTGTTCAGGCATAACAGGCTACACATTGTCATGTACGAGTATGGACGCACATGATTGTGTTGGTTCATCTAGTTACTAGAAAATCCTTATTTTTTAAGAAAATGTTTATTATTTTAAAAACATCGCCTTAACATAAAGGAACATCTCTGATAACTGGGATTGGAGCGTGTTCAACGTCGCCTTTTTTCCTTAAAATGATTCTTAATCGAGCTACATCGCTGCACCTCAGATCTTAGATTATCCAACACTTTACTCAGTAATTGGAAGTAATTAATTTTTTCATCTACTTGATTTAATCTAAGCCTACATTCTATATTAAGTTATGTAGGTATACAAACTAAGCTTGAACTTTGAAGTGAATTTGACATTTTTGGAGTTTTAACTTCTCTTTTGTCGTACGACGAAGTACGACGTGCGCTGGAAAAGAATATTCAGTTCGAGCTACAAGTCTTTTCGTACTGATACCAGAATATAGGCATTTAACGCGGTGCCATAGAAAGACACGAAAAATAGACTGACTTAGATCCGAAAAAAAAAAAAAAATTTTTTATTTAAACTTTTCAACGTAAATTCACGTTAAATTAGTACGAGACGAGTTTAGATTCTAGATATGAAATCTCGAAACATTTATTGTATCTAAATCAACGGTATAATAGAATTATCACATGTGTATTCAAAATGATAAATAGCCAACAATTACCCTCACGCTATCGAAAAATACCGTAACCCTTGATTTTATCTTGAAACCATAAAGCCTTATTGTCAAGCCTGTAAGGGTCAATTTGATAAACAATGATTTGAAACCCACGCATCAATTTAACGGAATCGTCCCGAGCCACAGATAATTAAATAACAAAAAGTGTAGAACAAAAAGTCGTGTTGATTTATTTGTTGTCGGCGTGAGTGTGTTGAGGGCTTAATGCGGGGTAAGGTTTCTGGGGATCCGTGGTTTTTAAAATTTTACTAAGATTTCAAAATTTATTTTAAAACTTGTTATCTTATTTTGAATCTTTAATACGACCAGCTATTAAAAATATACAAAAAATAATCTCTGCCTAAAATGATTTGAAAAGGGGACGAATAAAAAATGTATTTGTAAATTTTAACAATTTTTTATCGTAGGTAGTATTAGTAGGTAGGGGCAGAATGTTACTCCTGAGGAGTAAAAATGCTGGATGCATTGAGGTATCCCTGACGAAGTTTTACGATTGGTATGATACCGTCCTACGAAACAAAATCAAAAGAGAGTATCTAATTATACACCGGTTTCAACGTTGAAACCTTAGAATTCTGAAGGTACTCTGAAGAAACGAGCGGTATGTATGATTCCCTTGATAAGCCTTTACTGAGCACATGTTTCCAAAATATTAATGAATAGTCAATCTCACGTGATTAAACAAAATAATTGAATACTGAACCCACACTGTGTAGTACCAACGCACACTTGGATGGTTTTTTTTCTGCGTAATCACTTAATTATCCCATTGTTTGGGACAAACCTTGTAAAGTGTGTATTTACGAGTATGTGGGAATGACTTTATGATGTATATGTGAAAGTTCAGCTTATAAATTGTACGTGTCAACACTACTTTTATTGTTTTATACATTTTACGTCCCAATTGTACATATTGGACTATTTTTACATTGTATAATCTGACCACTATCAAGTGGATTTTTTATTTATTTTTAGGCACAGATTAAATTATTATTACCTCCTGCAACCCTTCTTTATGTTATTTTGTAACTAAATTGTGCCAAATATCGCCAGATAATTACGCTTTGAGCAGTCAGGACTCTTTAAAAACACTTGATGCGAGCAATACGATATTGCAAAAAGCGACACGTTTTAACTGAACCTGCTATAATTTTATTCAAACATTCAAGATTTTTATTCATCATATAAAGGTACACAGCTGATTATAAAGGTACACACACTTGATGAAAGTCAAAATTTCACCAATACTACCTCGCAATTCAAGCGAACGCACTATAGGTACAGTACACTCCACTATATAATTCATACAACCTGTTCACTGAACAGTTGTTCATTTGTTTTTCGTATTTTAAATAAATTAAAGCAGCACTGTCTCGTAATAACGGTAAATCCGCAAACAATGCGGTATTAAGTATCGTACTTTCGATTGACCGAAAAGCCTATTATGGGTTATTATTCGCGGCCCAAGTAACAAGCGAAGGCTATTTTTGGAATGTTTTTTATGATTCGAAACAAATTGAAATTCAAAATTCTTTATTGCTAGAAGCACAGTAAAGTCGTGTTACGTAATAAATACAGATCCATGCATTCTGCCATTTCAATGGCTGATATAAAAAATGGTTAATAGTGCGTTTGTATTGGCCGCCACTGCAGCATAAGCTATAGTTTTGAATAGCTTGAAAAATAAAAAATATTTTCTGAATAGACGCTTCTCAAGACGATAACCCAAATAATGTTCTCTACGCCTAATCCTTTGATAAACATCACAGCCTGTTCACAGGTAGGTATCTTACAGTGCGATTTTAATGATGTTACCAAAGACCAGACGCAGTGAATGATATACAGGGGAAAAAGTAGCTTAAACTTTTTAAAACAATTTTTAAAAGAAGCCAAAGCATCATCGTAGAAAAATAACGCAATCAAAAAGTCCCCTAATTTTAGTTGTATTATTTTTAATTTCCCAACACTTCGTCTTGGCATAAGTGTAAAAATCTTTAGTTTTGTCATGTCCAAATCGCTGTCACTCCCTCTTTATTCTCCACGTGACAGATCCTACACCGCTCACGCTTTGCGGTTTCCTGCTGCGAAATTTAAACGCAGATTAAAAACGGCGACCGCTAATAATTCGCAGTTCACTGCGAACCGTCCGCTAAATCCACTACCATTATAATATTAATTGCTTTATTTTAAACGTAATGCAAACAGAACGCGCAAACATTCCGCCCGTTATCACTTAATTATTTACAATTTAATATCGGAAATCCGCAATGAATATCGCACATGCCGTGTTTATCGTTAAGGTGTGGACATATTATTATTATTGTATGCAAAAATAAAGTTTTAATTCTTATTAGTGATATATACGTATTAGATAATAAACGTATCTAAGAGTACCAACATACTACCTACATTTATAAAACTCAATAAAATTAAATTTTTATTTGCTTAGATATAATGACACAAGCTAATTAAAAACATCAATACATTGGCGGTGGAGTGACACTATACCAGAAAAAAGTAAACAGAACTCTTTCAATATTAAAAAACCGCTTAAATCTACGTAAAATCCTTAAATTTGAGATGTGCCATTTTTGATATCCCAGCATTCTATGTGGATATACAAAAATCTGTGCTTTTTACATCTTTCGCTATAGGTATGTACGCGCCTTAAACAACGATTCAGTGACCATTAAATTCTTTCAGCGCGCAAATATGAGGAGTGTTGATTTTGTTTTGTAGTTCGCGATTCCGTGCGCGAGCAAATATGCATAGCGAACGACTATTTTTACAGCGCTTTCGAACGTTTACACTTTTATAGACATGTGAGATATTTATGTTGTTGAGTGTACTAGTGGCCTATATTTGGGGATGCTTTTCGGTTTTCATCGAATAGGTTCTAAGAAGAGTTTCTACTTGTATTTCTGTCTTTCCATATGGGTTCATTTAACTAAATTTCCGAAAGGACGCATGAGAAATAGTTTTAATATTATGTTGGTTGGATGGTGGATGTCATGTTACTAAGAAGTTTAAATGTATCATTAAAGTGTTTTTGATAAAGTGCTCATGATTATTACGCAGCGGACTTCTGTATCTAATTAATACAGGTACTGACTATATCATTTTATAAGCAAAAGCACGAGCAAATATTAAAACTGTTTTCCTTTTGTTTTGTAGAAATAGAAAAAAATAAATGTTTATGGAAGTTTTTTCAATTATTTAAATACAATGTACATATAAATAAATTTTACTGTACACTGTATTTTAAACCTTTTATTACGAAAAAAACAATTTATGCCGCCACACATTCTCCGTAGATAGAGACATCAAGTCGACACTAAACTTTTATTGTTGATTTGACGCTCACTAACGAGCGAGCACGATAAGGTGTAATTTGATTAATTCTTTACAACCTCTTATAAATCTTCGACGAGAGTGTGCAGCCGAGCTCAAAAGTCGTTTTGATTTCGAAATTGCCTACTGACGTTAACATTTAATTTTAAAATGTAATAAAAATAGTTTTATTTATTGAAAAAAAAATTCATTCATTCATTCATTTGTTTGTGGCATTTGCTAGACTTAAATATAACTCGACTAAATTGGGTACATTAAATTGATTTAAAATTTTAAAAAAATGCTTGGGAAATAAAACAAAATTCTGAAATACCATAATTTTGTAAACTTATTTTTAAACATCTTAGTTACAGGGTATAACCATTTAAGTCCAAGAAACCATTTAGATTTTTTTTACATTTAAAATAGATTATTAAAATCACTGGTATTTTTATAAGCTACACCGTAACCAGTAAACCCTGGCGATGCATATGAAAACGGCTTTATCGGCTCTCGTAAAACTAATTGATGGATCAAACACCGACCAAGCACATTACTTTTATAGTTTTTCACCTTTCGTCTTTATATTTCACTTAAAGAACTTGTTTTACTATCAGAGAATTAGTGTAGCTGGTTGTACTTATAAATTTTTATTTTAAGAACTTTAAAACAATAAATTAGATTGACACTTATTACGAACACAGAAATCAAATCAAATCAAATCATCATGTAGGTACTTACATCTTTCTTTCAATCCTAACGTAAATGAAATAACGACAAAATTGTCCCATTTTTAAAAATAGTTTTAAAATGTACAGCATTTTTCAATTCGTATCGTTTCTCTTTTAATGTACGACAACGTAGTGTGTAAGACTAGATTATGCTTCTAATGTTATTAGAAGCTATGCATAATTAATAAGTACCTCCTCAGATTATAAGCCGCTTATTATAAGTAAACTTAAGTGCCAATAAAAGTTCCAATAGTCTTAAAAATAGGCCGTAAAGTTTCTATAGATATAAATTTTTTTATCGAAATACTTATAATTTTTTCTTAACGTTCCAAAAAAATCTTAATATTTAACATTTCCTCTAGTTAAATTTCACTTCTATTTAAGTTGTATTTATATTTCTTTGCAACAATTCGCACACGTGGAACTTGTTTTGGTATGGACCCACCACCCTCCCTTATCTCTCTGAGTAGGTATATACCATAACAACTTATTCCAATAGTACACGACACGTGTTTCGCCCCAAAACGGAGCATCATCAGGTGATGTGGACTAGATAAGGGAGGGTGGTGGGTCCATACCAAAACAAGTTCCACGTGTGCGGATTGTTGCAAAGAAATATAAATACAACTTAAATAACAATGAATTTCCGCAAAGTAACGCCTGATACAATATATTATATAAAATTTCACTTCATCATTAGCGTCATTTCATGCGATTTAATAAAGTATGTTTTACAAAAAAAGGTGAGGGAAATAATCTAATTTACCGAAAAAATCCGTCCTAATTCGGCCTGTTCCCAACGCAGTCAAACAAACAAACTTAATTCAGTAAAGGTGAACCGGTCTCTAAACTAATTAAGCGAACTCCACTTTTCATTCTCCAAACGTTGACAGCCGGACCTTGGAGAAAACTTTTTAAATTCCAAATTACATAGAACTCAGGGTAGTTAGTTAAAGCAAGTAATGGCAGCGAGTAACAAATGTAGCAACCAATAGAAAAAAATAAAAATTCTTTGTTGAAAATGTACAAATTTAAAAACTAATTTTAATTTGAAAATGTGATGAAAAATTCAGAAATACAAATAGCCACACAAATTTTAAAAAATTACTTCAATAAAAAAGAACAGATTTTTCGATATCCGAAATTCTGGAGGTAAGTAAGCGTTTCGTTGGTCGTCTGGGGCACTACCGGGCCCCTGAATAAATTCGAGTAACGACCTCAAATAAGATTTTTGTATTTGAGGTTAAACATACGTACCATTGATAGCAGTTACCACTAACAGTTTGCTTTGCTTGTAGATAACAAAAAAAGAAAATACTTACTATTTTTGTTCTCACAGCTTTGCTATAGAACAAGATGTTAAAAAAACTCAACAGCCTCAAACACGGTGTAGCAGTAATGAATCCATCATAAACGCTACGGGCCACGTCTAATGACGGCAAAAAGGTGCTATTATAAAGCGTAATCAATTTGTAGACAAATTACTTTTAAGTTTCCTCGAGAGAAAATTCACTTAAAGTGTTTGCTGGGACTTTCGTGAATTAATTAGGACGGGGGCTCAAATTGTCGTCATTAGGATTTTATATGTCTCTGTCGCCTTTTTTGAGGACTAACTTGCTTTTTTAAAGCACCGCAGAGTCCAGTTGAAATTTGAGAGAATTGCGCATTTTATACGGAATAGCCCGTGTAAAGATGATGAAGCAGAAATATCCAAAAACATTTTAAGAGAATATCAAATACGTGCGTGGTGTCGAAAAAAGCTGGTAGCAAAGTAAAGGTCTTGCTATCAAGCTATGATTTGGAAGAGGCTCAACATTGATGAGCTTTCCATGTTATTCTTGAGTTCTCCGATTTTGTGTGTGGTGATGTGGTCTACCAACTTAAAGTTGAGGAAAAACCTACGCTTGTATTTATCGACAGACATCAGAGAGAACCAAAGGTCAAAATATCGTCCTTAAAATTAGCTAGCTGATGGAATAGATACGAATATTCTTACACTTGCAGGAATGATAAGAGGTGGGAAAGAAAAAGCTTAGAATTTTAATAACAGAAAAGAAAATTGTCAACAATAACAGAGATCTCTGACTACTGACAGAAGCCAAGTATTGAAAGAAGATAGCAAAGACCCATTTGTTGAATTGGGTTGAAGGAATGTCTTGCACAGTGATGTCCATTAGACGAGTCATTTTTCAGTCAGTGAACTCCAAAAAGCCTTATTGATAGATGGTGTTGCATAAATCCTGCAAATGGTCAACCTGGAAGCTACGTGAAGGTTATGAACACCTAAAGTATAATAGGTGCTCAGACCAATAATTCTTTATTGGTCTGAGAATAGGTGTTCATAACATATTAACATGTTCGACCATTGTTGAAAAATATCACATTTTACAATCAAACAACGCAGGTACCTAAACGTTAATAACTTAAATCATTTTCAGACGATAAACATAATCCCTAGACAACACAAAACCCTATAAAAACAGCAGACGACTAGACTACGCAGGGACGCATTTTTCTGTTAAAAATAGCTCCAACCGTGTTTTAATTAGAGACGCCTAGCCTAGTGCGTCGGCTGTAGAAATGCGAACAAAGCGACGCGAAAAAAGACTTTTTTTTACATTTGAAGCCTCTTTTTTTACATTCGGAGCTTTTCAGTTGAAGTTTTTGCGAGGCTCATTTGCGACAGGTCGGTTGGAAGGTAATAGTACGATTTAACGTATCTAATCTATAACATACACCTTGTAATTTTTCATGTTTTATTCGTTTAACGGTAATGATAAGGAAATTTTTAACCCAGAAATTGGATGGTTTACTTGGGGAAGACGAACCTGTAATGATTAGGAATATTTTGCTATAGCTTTTGCTATCTGCTTATATTCGGAGGCGAATTCTAAGCCACTGGGCTATCACCGCTTTTTTTGTGTGCGTATCTAAACAGCTCAAAAGCGTCCAGTGGCCTTTATCGCGAACAACAATTACTTATGCAGATGACGGCGCTTTGTGCTCGTTGCGAGCTTATTAGCCTTCACTAGAACGTTCCAATATAATTTGGCTTCAGATTTAAGTTAAGCGCTCTCGGCCCAACAATCTCGGACCTTCTAATTCGGCAGCGTTATAATGAAAGTTGCCTTGGAACTAATAAAAATAAACGCTAAATGGCGAGCTTTCGTAGCACTTTGCGAACGTCCGGTACGTACTAATTTGTCGGCGAAATTTTTTTACCGGCAGCCGTCAAGAACATAAAGGCTCCGTTACGAGGAAAATGCCTTTTCTGAGGACCCTGAGAGAGAATTGCGTAAATGTCGTGTAATTGTGTACCTACCTGTGCGGAACGTTCCAGTTGTCCCTCCAATATATTAGACGGCCGGAAGTAAGCAGATTTGACCCAACCTGCTCCCTTATTTAGGTAACATATTTAAATTCCCCTTTAAAATAATCAAATTATATATTTATACAGTTTTGAGCTGCTCATTGTGATCACTTTTTTAAATTAAGTTCATTTAGCTTGAGCAAAATGTTCGACCACACAAACAAGTTCCTGAGAAGAGGAAGAGTCAGCAAGGAATTTCTTAAAGGCACTCAAAATACGGCCCGCAGGAAACATTCAGTTTAAACCAGAACAAACAACACAAAGAGAAAAACCAACACCAGCGCAAATAATTGTTCAAAAAACTGCGACTAAAATCGTCTATTTGCGAACTCAATCTGTAAAAGGGGTCAAAAAATATACAGTGAATGAGTACAAATTGAAGCCTTACTGCATTTAGTATTCTTGGTGTTTGTGCCCGCTGTTTGTCAGTCCCAGAACCGTTCCGTTGACATTTTGAGAGATGCCCTCTAATATTTGTCGGGCTTAATTTGTTTGAGGGTTTCCTTCGGAATTGATGACGGGATTTTCTTGTTTACAATTTTAAGACGACCTCATCTGTTTGATGTTCGCTCCGGAACTCCTTGGCCGAGGCTTCTTTTATCGCGACAATCGAAACTGAGTTTTCAAAGGTTTTGGTGTCGAAAGCTTTTGATGTGTCCAATATCGGACGACAGTTTCAAGTGACAAGTTCTTTGGGTATTTCCGGGACTTTCTTTTTTGCTATCTACACCTGGCTCATACCAAACATAATTACTTAGTTAAATTTTTTTATAAATTTATATTACAAAAAATAGACGTTAGTTTTTAGTCTACCTTTCAAAAATTCATTTTAACCAGGTTTACATTTTTCTATGAGGTTCTTTTATAATATTAAGTCGATTTAACTAGGTTTGATTAATGACCCAAAATAATTCCGCTTCCGTAAGAAAAAAGGAAAAAATATGACAGGATGACATTACACTAGATGTTTTTAAATTTAAGAAATATAAAACGTTTTAGATTTCCAATTCGTGATTCACTTAAGGCGAATCTTAACATCAAAGTGAATTAATTTCTTAATAATAATAATATATCCGCGTTTATTTCCTTTGTGTTTTCACTATCATCCAGCCATTATCACGTTTAAATTATTATTATGTTCTTACTTGTAACACAAGTGATTGAACATTGTTATAATTATGCCATTTGAATACGTTTGAACATTTACATTTATTATAAATTTTTGGTATATAAATGCAGTTATTTCTTTTTTGTAATTTTATGGTCCATCCGAAATGTCACTTGTATGTCTGCCAACAATTTTGCGTGGCCTTAGTCCACCACACTAGGCCAGCGTGGTGGAGGCCACCAATTAGGCTTACTAATGGGTAACAGACCAGTCCTTTTCTCCACTGACTCTCCATCTGGGTGAGAGAAGAGAGAAATGAAACATTCTCTCTCTGCTCTACTATGGATTAACAGAAAAACGCTAGTGGCCAAGCAATTTCGGTTATTTTCAACCCATCCAAAGGGTATTCGACCTTATCACCGCTTCTCCAAAACACATCATTTTAAGCCATCATTTCAAAGCTGTAACATTCCACAGTGAGTTAAGTTTTACTGTTGTTATTATAGTTATGTTAGATTCACTGACCTGAACCTATCCGAATGCGTTGCAACAAGTTAATTTATGTTACCACGCCGATGTATCCACCGATATATAAGGCGAAGCCCTAGGGCTCTGTATAAGGTTATATTATACCAAGACCCTCTGCCTGGGCGATAAGGAAATGTTTAATGGTTGAACTTTAAATTTGCTTTGTATGCAACAACATTAATAATAAGCATAGTATTTGATAATGATTGTGTCCACTTCTTTTACTCGGTATTTAAGTTATTGTGTTTAAAATGGAATGTAGTTTTGATTTAAATTGAATAGAAATTAACAAGTTAATACAGGAACAATAAATTGTACGATGCAGAAACAGGAACAATTGTTCAATGATGTTATGTTATTAAATTTCTAAAACCATTATACATGTTTTTCTTTTCCATTGTTTACAATTAGTACGACCAGCGAAATCAAAAATGTTGTCACTATTACAATAAAAAGTAAAAAAATCGATGATTAATGATAAATATTATGAATCGCTATTCGTTAATTAATTCGCTAATTCGCTAGAACTCGAGAACGGCCAGACAGATTTGGCTTCTAAATTAGTTTCTAAATGTTTGTGAAAGTCCAAAGAAAGTGTTAATGGTGAGAAAATTAAAAAAAAAATAGGGGAAAAAATTAATTTTCTTTTTAAGTGTTTGTTCTTTTTTCACTGTAGTATCATAATTCTTTATTCCGTAGAGCGAAGTCAGCTAGTATAAAAAAATTGGCAACCGGGGAAAACCTACCCATTATATTTGAGGCGGGAATATTTTTCACACCGAGTATCACGGTTCATCCACCCACCTTATTGCGAGACAATTTGCAAAAGTCATTTCGCCACCCTAAATGCAAGGTGCACTTTCTCCTAGATCCCGAAGGAATCGTCCTACGTGCCGAATGTTTATTGCGGACTTGTTTCACTGTAGGCGAATAGGCGACAGATTCAACAGGCTGACATAGTATCTATGCCTGTCTTATCTTTTACTCGAAAAGTTCTGGTTCAAATTCCAAGTGGCACTGTGATGTTTTCATTATTATTCTGAATTCCACGTTACATGTCCCTTTAGTAAATAATAGTGAAGTCAGAAAAGGTTTTCCTCAAACTTGACTCTCGTGCTTTTCTACGTCACCGACAGCCTAATTGCAACCTGTAGCAAAAACATGTGGTCTGTGCGAGGCAAAGCTGTGACATGTTCCTTTAAAATTCGATTAAAATAAAATTTTCCATTAAATCATTCTTCATGATATTATTATTTGATTGTCGAGTTCACTAGTATTCGCTTATGTCTGCAGTCAAACAAGTCCTAGCTGCCCACCTCCAAACGTCTGGGGCGTGGTAAGTGGCTGGTAATTGTATGGGATAACTTAGATTGGCTTTTTAATTCCGCGGATTTGTTCGAGGGCGTTCCTTTAATTTGTCTACCGTAGGGTCCGGAATACTCCGGAATGAGGTTTGGGAGTAACCTGTGGATAATGGTCGGTAGGAGTAATGGTAATTGGGAAAGTATAATGATCTGACACGGTAATTGAGAGATAGTTGTAATGACTTGTTGGAGGGTTTTATTACTAAGTACAGCAACGACTAGATGTGTCAACTGATGGTAAGTGGTCATCGTTAAACGATAACTGCAACATTTAAGTAAGGTGTCAGTGTTTTAAAGCCACTGAGAAAACGATAGACGCGCTTTTTCAAGGATACAAGAACATAATTAGAAGCCTTAGGTAGAGCAAAGTACTCTTTCAACTGAGAATTTTTTACCCCAGTGACGTGGTAAATGAAAGATCACCTGACAATATGAGCTTCCTTCTTGCTGAATTTTTGAGAAGAATTGTTAATGGTGAATTAGCAATGAACTTCCAATACGACAGACTGACAACCGATGCGAAAGGAATTTAATGTTCTTGGTGTCCACACTAGATTAGGACATTCTCAAAGGCCAGGCCAAGTGGTTTCACGGGTTTCACGGCATAAAGAAGGTAGCGGCACACCATCGTAATTCGAAGGCCGGATCAAATGGAGTGGCTACAATTCAAGGAGGTCCTTGGGTCTTAAAAAGGCCGATAAATGGGTACGTCAAAACGAAATTACTCGGTTGAACTGTTTCTTGGTAAAAGGCTGAACTATCTGGATAGCTGGAAAAAAGATTTGTCTCATCCGCTCCTGGGAGTCATAAATCTAAGCAGCAGCTAGGTCATAAATTCAGGACCCGGAGATCTTGTCCGCATCACTTGAAAATAAATATGCTCCGAGAATAAGGCCTACGTTAGCGGGAATAGAGACACCTACTTTATTCTAGACAAGGAGCTATGAACGAGAATAAATGGAGCATTAAAATCTTTATCATTTCTGCAAAAAAATGTGGTAAATCTTAATATAATGAATTTACTTAGCGAAGTTCGATGTCAATTATGTGAACAGCTTCATTAGAAGCGATTTATTATTTACTTTGTCAGTAGTAACCCATTAATGACCCACTACAGGGTCGGGTCTCCTCTCGCAATGAGAGGGATGTAGACCTTAGCCTACCACGCTGGCGACCTGCGGGTGGACTTCACATGTCTTTAAAAACTTTTTTTTGTGAACTCTCAGGCATGCCAGGTTTTCTCACGATGTTTTCCTTCACCGTAACTTGATTAAGAAGTCGAATTCTCAGCCGTATGTGTATCATGTGCTAGTACCAGGCTCCCAGCACCAAAGAGGAGATTTATGCAGTTGAACCAAGTTTATAAGACCGGTGTTCGCGGTCGGGCGTGAGAAAAAGCGACCTCACTCCCCCATAAATTATTGCGGAGTTCAGTATTGATGTCATAATATCGCTGGAGTGCTATGGAACATTTGGTAGGCTTCAGGTGACATTATTAGAAAAGAAAGGAAAAGAAAAAAGAAAACGTTTATTGGCATGAATATGGGTTAGTTTACGGTTTCGAGGCATTTTGATCAATCCATATTTGAGATCTGCAAATTAAAATATAAAAAAGAAAAAATAAAGATAATATAAGTGTCTTAAATTAAACTTACACAACTAAAAGTTATGGTGCTTTCTTTGAACCTTATATTTTAGAGGTGGTCTTTTATACATCACAATGAATCTTTGTAAGCGTTAAGTTGTTACATGTGGTCTAATACTCGATCTTATCTTTTAAAACTCCAAATATATTCAAAGCTTGTACAATAACCAAAAAGCTGTTGAATATGTTCAATAATCCGATTTCAGTGTAATCCTCGTCTTAAATCTTATTTCTTTAAAATCAATCCTATTCCTAGACAATAGGGATCAAATTGCTTTGATGGGAGTTATAGGTGTTTTATGACAAGTGGCATCGTATTAAAGTTCATTAATACAAGGGACAAAGGGATCACGATGTGTCACCTTTAAAAAACCTTTGAGCTGTCTTCAAGTCGATAACTCTAAGGGCTGTCCAATATAAAAAAATAATTTTCAGAAAGTTTAATATCTTTAGCAAGCTATTGGATAACTGTTTGACAGAAAGAAATGGTAAAATATAATTATTACTGATAAAATGTTCTAAAAGGCATGACTGTGAAGTCCACCAAACCGCATTAGGCCAGCGTGATGGACTAAGGGCTACATCCATCTCAGTGAGAGGAGACATTAAAGGGTTACAGACAGAATTGTTATTTAATACACTTAATTGTTTAAAAAAAGCTTTTAAATGATAGCTATAGGACGGTTGCAACAGGTGTTGCAAATATTAATACTTGTACTAGTTTTTTAAATTTGAGTTTAAATATACTAAAATTCAATTCTAATTAAAAGTATCATTATCTTGAAAATAGTAATATGAAGTTGTATTAGATTTTAACATTGTTACTTAATTTTTCATAGAAAGCATTCATTTCATCAAGAATGCAGCCTCTGTTCATCCTAATTTTTTTTCTACTGACAATGATTTTTTAAACAGAGAGAAAAAAATATATAGAGTCGTTGCGAAGTTATTTTTTTGTATTTTTTGAACAGATGTTTGCAACAATTTTTGATAATAAGCTTTCAGCCTCTTTAGCTACAGATGAAAGAGTTAAGCACAGCCCTGAAATTAAATTCATTCTCGTTTTATTGTCCCCCATTGATAGACAAGCTTAAGGCGATCATCTTCGGAATACATGGAACGTTTTATGCACCAATCGTTTTCAATTACACCACCGCCGCCAGGCATGAGGGGACGTTTTTAGTTAGGAATCCATTTTTGAATTTTTCTTTACCTATTTAAAATTTGAAATTGGAAATTGCGGTAGGAATTTAATGTGAATTCATTGTCAGTAACCCATTAATGACCAACTATAGGGTGGGGTCTCCTCTCACACGAGGATGTCTAGGCCTTAGTCCACCACGTTGGCCTAATGCGGGTTAATGGACTTCACATGCCTTTGAGAACATTTTTTTTAACTGTCAGGCATGCAGGTTTCCTCACGATGTTTGCCTTCACCATAACAGCAGGTGATATTTAATTTTATAAAGCGCACGTAAAAAAATTACTTTAAGTTAACTTATATAAATAATTTTGCGTAGATACTTAAGAGTTAGTAGACATTTTACTCTTAATGATACCTCGAAACTACATTATTTTTAAAGCATATTTACAATTGAGAAAAGTAAGTAAGTAATATAGAAATAATTTAACGAACCCGCCACTAGTCTGTCACGGGTTTTTCAGTAATTGCGCGGATCTAACGAAGTTCGCAAAAACCCGCGCTGAATTCTAGGCAGCTTGCGCTTAGAGCGTCAGCATAAACAGTAGTCATTTAAACATCGGTCTATTAGTTCAAGTAGTGGGAAAATCTTTAGATTTTTTAGACTTGTAACTCCTTTCTTTCATACTTATATTCCTGGGTCAGCACACCCATTTTTTATATACTAAAGTAAGTGAGTAGAAGATACAGTGGTCACTGCAACCCAAGTAACAAAGCAAACAAATTTTAAGGTAAATAGCAAAATAAAAAGGGGTACCTACTAGAGTCCAGTGAAAAGTTACATTTAGTTGAATTTATCACAGGACGCCATTTTATTTTACAGATGGTTTTTATTTACAATTTTATGAACTCTTCAAAAACCCCTAAGAGTTAAGGGTTGTCTAAATACTCATAAAATAAAATTTCGTCCTTTGATGCACGCATAGCCCAAAAATGTTTAGCATTTCAATGGACTATACTTGGAATTGAGATAACGCAATGCACAATGAATTTTGAAACCTAATTCCCATACCGATGCCATATAAAAAATAAACGGAATAGTAAAGTTTCTGAAATACTTTGTACCTACTCTTTATTCCGACGGTACTGCGCGGGTGTTTTCATTTAAAATATCATTAGTGTGTCAAACTGACGCGCAGTTAATTGCTGACGCTACCTCGCATGTGAGTTAGTTCCTTCAAAGCTAAATGTTTTAATTCCGATCTTCAGACTCGTTCAGTAAGTAGGTAGTTTATTTTAAACTTACTTTTACTTTTAATAAGTATTGCGAAAGTTGTTTCAAGATTTAATATTCGTGTAAAAATGTTGTATATTTTAAATAATTTCGAAATAAGTACGTGATGATTTAGAATGAAAAACGAAGTTTATTATTTATTTTTCTTTACATAATATTTGACTGTGATACACATATTTTATGTCTCACTATTGGTTGCTTAAATTTTTCATTCGCTTGCGATCTGCTCAAGCAGCGGGGCTATGCCCGTTTAACTTATCAGTTGTCAAACTTATCGTCCAACCAGTTCCTTTACCAGTCGACAAACCATGCAGCCTTCCGTTTTTTACTGTTCATTATTTAATTGTTAAAAACTTAACGATCGCTTCTTAATAACCTGGCACCTACGGGCTCGTGCCTAGTTTGTCTTTGCGATGATCTGCTTAACAAGAGGAGAATGCTGTTTATTAATGGGTTAGGTGGACAGCATGAGCGCTTACGGGAAAATTAATATTTTCCATAAGTGTCCTAGGAATTTTTGCAAAACATAGCTATGGGATCGCGTCTTTAAGAAGTTTAAATTATACCCAATATTTGCTATAATCAAACGAGTAAATTAAACAGAGTATGCGCAGTCGAGAGCCGTTTTAGCGTTAGAGAATTTAATATTTCGTAATTGTAGTCAAGTTTAAATGTAGAGAAGACAATAATCCTTTGAATTTCAAGAGAAAGTTTGGATGACTTTACTATTCGTTCTTAAGATCATTTAATTTTGTTACACTTATGACTAGTAAAAAATAATATGATACAGTGCCGTGAGCATAAAATCTAGCGTCAAAATATTCGTGCGGTAAACGTGAGTCATTAGTATGTCGTATGTCAGTCTGTTTGTCATCTTCCCATACTAATGGCACGCACACGTTAACTATACGAATACTTTGATGATGTACACTACATGCTTGGGGAAAAAACATATTGATGTAGGTTTTTTCAGGATGCTCGAACAATAATTGTAGTTTCATAGAAATTTGCTTTCATAAAATGATAAACGATAGTATTACGATTACAAAACGATTCGACATCAGAGTGATAAAGACTGTATTCAGTAACAACGATGCTTATTATCTAGTTACGGGAAATTATTGCTCTCTGCTATACTCTAATCGAAACCTTACGAGAGTAATTTTAAAGTTCATTTTTGATTGCGTTATTAACCCGTAATAAACATTTTAGGTCGTCCATTAGTTCTTGCAACACGACGCTATCTAGTTCAATCTATTTTCAACTTTATACGCCTTATATTAAGGTTTAGTTACCTTTTTGAGGTACAACAATCTGTAGTGATTGATCACCCTTGAACGTTTAGGTTCCGAATGATCTAGCTCAGTACGGTTCCTAGCATTACTAGGGCCATAACCGCTTTTCACTATGTGGCTTGGATGTAGGAAGAAATTTTGGTTTTGGATATGCCTTTCGATGAACTGAATTGGGTTTAATTGAATTATGAACTTTTTAATGAAAATTCAAAGTTTACAGTTTGAAATTAAACTCAATCATGCTTGTTTCTCAGGGAGATTCCTACAGTTGAAGGGAAAAATTCTTTCGATTGCAATTTTGGTGTTTTCTTTTATGACTCGAGTTATAACATTTTAAGTCTTTAATCGAGGCTTATGCCACATTAAACTTGCCTGGGCCTATCTTTCGAGTCTTCAAGCACCTGAAACCAGTCGTTTTTTTGTCTTATACAATACATATCTACGAGTAGGTCAGTTTACTGTCAAGATACCGAGTAGAAGGTATAGATTTTTATAACTTGTTGATAGAAATTAAGATTAAGTACCAGAACCGCTGTGGTCAACGTCGTTTAAGCACTATACGTCATTGACAAGACATGCTTAACGAATCCAACAAGAACGATAGGACTGTTCTCAAAAAATCCATAGACTCCTTTACTTTAACCCAAATGCCGCATCCATATTTCTAATCCTCGCATAGTTGCCGCGTTCACATCTGACCCCGTGATACTGAGAGCGCAGTTCATCTGCTCAGGTACAAACTGATGGTAAATCACCACCGGGTTAAGTACCGTTTACTATCGGTGCTTAGCGAACGGTTAAGTTGTTACTTTGTAACTGATATTGGCGTAATCTGCTTTTTGAGGGACGTTTTGGGATTACATGTAAGGTACTTATAAGGTAATGTACTTACATGTGGTGATAGCCCAGTGGCTTAGAATTCGACCTCAAATCGAGGGGTCCGGGTTCGAATCCCAGTGGCACGCACCAATGACTTTGTAAAAAAGTTATGTGCGCTTTATAAAATTAAATATCACCTGCTGTTACGGTGAAGGAAAACGTCGTGAGGAAACCTGCATGCCTGAGAGTTCACAAAAAAAAATGTTCTCAAAGGTATGTGAAGTCCACTAACCCGCAGTAGGCCAGTGTGGAGGACTAAGGCCTACATCCCTCTCATTGTGAGAGGAGACCCGACCCTGTAGTGGGTCATTAATGGGTTAAAACAACAACAAGTACATACGAGTAAATGGATAATGTTTGAGAAAAAAGAGAGCAAAATATAAATTTTGGCAAGGTTAGGCTTCGTTAGCGTTGTTGTCTAAATCTCATAATTAAAAAAATATTTTAATGAAACTTTTCGGACTACCCTAAGCTTTGTTTTAATTGTTCAAACTGTGTCGAGAGTTTTTTCCTCCGGCTTTTTCTCTCTTTACCCAGAAATGGGTGGCACATTGCATAGCCGATGAGTTCGATTAGGAAAAATATTAAAATAAATAAATAATTGGACTGCTAAACGATCACAACTTATTTGAACATAAGTATAACATAAAATTCAGTATTAGTTATTTAAGATATAATTATTGTATGCCCGCATAGGGTAGACTGTTCTGAACTTATTATAATTTTTGTAACATCTTACTCGTGTAACAGTCAACAATAAACGCATTCTTTTCTTTTCTTTTCTTTTCATCCTACCCTAAGGTTGACTGACTGAAAACGCTTTGACGCACCTTTGTACATATTTAACGAGTAAGGTATAGAAAAATAAATTAAAAACTGGTAATAAAAGCAAAACAAACCCCTTTTCATTTTAATCACTGTTTAAAAAACAAAACAAATCAGTAAAATTTATTCCCGAGTCCGCTTAGCTAACCGCTTTCAATAAAAATCTTATATCCCGATATCAGTGATTCGACCTTATTTTCTCTAATGCCACGGAAAGAGATTTCAGGGGCAAAATGGCGGGAACGTAATTAAAAACTTTTAGCTGACATTTTTTTAATTTCCTAGCTGACGCTCCCAGAGGTCACTGCTTGGCCGCCATCTTTTTTTCTCTTTTTATTTCTTCCCATTAGTTTCTTAATTAATATCCATCGTAGGGCCGAAGTGTGGGCCGGAGCGAATCAATCATAATCACCTGTTATATTCTTTTTAATTTCCTACCTAAAAGGTTGAAGGTGCCTTTTTACCTTTTGAGAGATTTGAACTTTTTACTTTTTAATGGCCGTTACATGCGTGGTTTTTATAGTTATAAATCGATTATGTTCGAGTAGTAAAAATATTCACCTTCAAGGATGTTAGTCCTTAAGTGCTTTATGTTTGAAGGGCGTTGAACTTAGAGGCGGAAGGAACAGTTTAATTTTTTTGGCTTTTATGTCCCAATGACGGACTAGTGACCAACCCGTGTCGGATGTTTACAAACTCCAACGTCAAAGTTTAACGATTGCTATCTTATCGATAACCACCGATGTCGAAGACTTAACATGCTAGAGATCACCCATCCAGGTACTGACCGCGCCCGACGTTGCTTAATTTCTTCGATCGCTTGCGATCTACTCAAGCGTTTCCATGGCTGAATGTCAGCCATGTCAGGTGAACTGCTCGTGTTATATGTATTAAAAAAAATCGATACATGCACAAACAACACCTAGCACCGTCGCGTATGGACTTTTTTGTTATCCGGGCATCATGCATAAATGTATGAGACGAACAAATTGACGAGCGGTCGGTTAAAACCGCGTATTTACCGGTTATTCTGTTGGGCTCCACAATTTATTGACGCTTCGCCATCGGATGGTGAGATTCGATAATGGTGAACGAGGAACAATATATTGACCATTTGAAATTGTACATGTTACATTTTGGTTATTTTCGACACGCTATTTTTTTGTTGAAATTAAATGAAACCGGCCTTAGGCGATGGACACACAGAAAAGACGTAAGACGCAGACGGGTTGCGGACATTTGTCTCTACCGCGTCCCTTTCATACAAAATGTAAAGAAGCGTCGCGATGCAAAGCACAGAAGAGACGGGGCGCAGCCGCAACGCTTTTACGTCTGCGCCTGTGCACGACGCGTCCTCGTCTTACGTCTCTTCTATCTGGCCTGCGTCTTAAAGTTGCATGCGTATGACGGTATGGTCTTCTTTATTTACAAATCCTTCAAGAGGAACATTGCAGGTGGTAGACCCATAGTAATTTGTCGGAGTATTTACCTTACCAGCCTCTTAACCCGTAGTAAAGCAGTATGTTCTTCATGTGTTGTGTTTCGGCTGGGAAGGTAAAGTTTTCATCCCCCGAAAAAAATTTTTTTAAGGCGAATGATGAACAATGCAACCCCTGATTTCTGTTTCTCTGTTTGACATTAGATGCGGGTGACCATGGCATGGACTGCAGTGACAACATCAGGTGGTCTGCAAGCCATCTTGCTACTCAATTACTGTAAAAACCGCATCAGGTCAGTCTGGTGTAATTATGTAATTACGCTCTATACCTTTTTGTTTTTGTGGGACACCGTTTTGTTTTGGACACCAGTAGGAAAAAATTGTTGGAGCCATAGTTCATCCAATTCTGAAACAACCCTACAACCCAGACAGGGTCGCATAAACCAGTTTAATAGGAATTAAATGACAAATGGTCCGTACACGTGGTATTAATCAGAGCGACCGCAGCTGCAGGCTTGTGTGCTCGTTTGTCCGTATAATATAAGCACTATGATGACGTATTTATACAGCTATTAGATTTTGTAGATGTAGATACTATTGAAGTAACAAAGTTAATGAGTAACACAAAATCGAAACGATAATAATTTCAATTCGATACCTACTTGTCAGTAACCCATTAATGACCCACTACAGGGTTGGGTCTCCTCTCACAATGAGAGGGATGTAGGCCGCCGTCCACCACGCTGGCCTACTGCGGGTTGGTGGACTTCACATGCCTTTGAGAACATTTTTTGTGAACTCTCAGGCATGCAGGTTTCCTCAGGATGTTTTCCTTCACCGTAACAGCAGGTGATATTTAATTTTTATAAATATCTACCTACCTACTTACGTACAGCTACATTAAATTACGTGCCGATTAAAATTTTTCAATAAATTATACCTAGTCGAGTTTCGATCACTTGGCAATATCTAGATATGTTCTATCAGTTTTGATTACGAAATATTCCTATAGTTATATGCCAAATTAGTCTTTTTTTGATTAACTTTTAAATTACCTAATTGAATATTTCTTAATGAAATAATAATAAAAATCAATACTAAAAATAAACTAAGAACGAGTCCAACTCGCAACGAAGGAGCAAACATGAATTAACAAAGGTATGGAACTCAAAAAAATGACAAAGAAATGAAATCTTTATTAATTAATTGATTCTTAACCAAAAATCCCCCAAACCAAAAATCTTCGCACGAGTGTTTCAAATTTCAATTTTCCATAATTCATATTAAAAAGAATAATGTTTTCAAAACCGTCATTGAATTAACAATTAACTGCAGTTCCGATGTCGGGTTTCAAAAACTCCGGAGCGATTTACCATTTTCTTCCAACATTCTAACAGACAAATATGTGACGTATCACAATATATTAGAGTTCATTTTCGAATGGGCAAAATGAAGACTTAGAATGCAGTATTAATTCAGAAGCCGCAATAAAAATTTTGCAATAAAAGCTGGAATTGATGGCGGTTTAAATTCGCAATCTTTGCACCTCTACCAAGACAAAGTATTGATTCTACTTAGTTGCAATTGAATATTTTATTTGAGATCCAAAAATGCAGCGGAGTAAATAAAAATTCTTGCCTAATCGTTTTTACGTCATGGCTACTAACTAGCTGACCGACTGTGATTGGACTGACTGCCCACTGGTGAGATATTTTATTTTTAGATACCAAAAACAGTAATTTAGTAGCAAAAGGCCACCTGATGTTAAGAATTCACTGAAGCTTATGGACTCATGAGTAGCAATACTCTTGAGGACTAAAATTTTCGCCTCAAAAAAAGTATCCCCGGCGACCATATCTCCACAGCCGAAACACAAGACTTCAAGAATAAAGATCCTGCTTTACGACGGGTTAAGAGGCTGGCGGTAACGTACCTCCCCGGACGAGCTACTTTATGGCTCTACCACCTAAGATAATCAACAAAAACAAAAAACAAAATCTACAAAAGTCCTACGATCTTTAATACACTCCTTAGATTTCTCCAATCATAACTTACATCGGGCCGGCGAAAACAAGAGGAGTTCTAGAAAAATGGCAATAGCAAACGACCGGCCACTGATTTATCGACTCCCATTCGAGAAACATTAGTTACGCCCGACACCTGTGAAGTCGCTCGTAATTTGTCCGAACCGCCCCGCTACGGTAGCTAACGTAAGGGTTAGCTAGATCAGGATGTAAGCCAGGCTGTAAGGTGGTGGCTAGCTCTTGAATTGACCGCGGAGGCCTAGTCGGCCACCTGCAGCAGGTAGCTACACCCGCTCCGCCTTACTGTACTTATTTATTTATTTAAACTCTATTGTACGCACATATGGAAAGAAACAGACAAATCCAATAACAAAAGACAATGCACAAATGGCGGTCTTATCACTAAGAACGTTCTCTTCCAGGCAACCAAGGGGTTAGGATTACATCTTACATCTTAAATCACATTTTTTTATAATAACGCTTCACACTCATAGCCCCCTAGGATTCCCTGTGTCGTGGCGCCATGGACACAGACAATACAAGAACACAACACACCAGAAACATATTCAAATTCTGCTGGGAATCGAACCCAGGACCCTCCGCCACTCAGGTCGTCACTGCGCCACTCAGGTCGTCATTTAAAATTGAAGTTCATCCAATTTGTACTTGGGCTGAAGTGATTGCGAACATCAGATAACTGTTACGTTTGCTCACATCTGTTCTGTAAAAAATGAATAATTGAACATTCATAATTTGCGGTCCAATAACACATTTGTCAGTTTCAAAAACGTGTACTTAAACATCTTACCCTTAATGAAGGGTAATTATGTTTTATGTCTTAAAGACAGAGTTGATTCCTTGGGTAATGGGTTAAACGTTTTATAAGGGCTGGTACTAATGGTGGAGCCATCAATGATAAATTATGGTTATATTCTGCGATGATAGGGTTGTAACATTCAAGTTGTATTTTGCCAAACACAAATTGAACAGCTTGAAGGTAATTTCAATTCGAATTTATCTTGCTGATGATATTGATCGATGACAAAAATACCTAGTATATCTATAGAAGGAAGAACAATTCCACTAAATCTTCTACGGCAGAAGAGATAACATCCCAGTAATTAACCATGAAGTTGAAAATTGTTTTGTTGAAAAACGAGATTCATTTTCACACACTTAGTTCAGGACTCGAACCTGTACCTTTCGATTATGAGATTGAACTGTACCCTTTGTAAGCGAAACCCTAAGAAGACCTTACATAGGTATCAACCTAATCGTAATTCGCCATTGAGCTCGCGTGTTGCGTGTTATTGGCTTACTGCGGCGTGCTTAACCTACATGCACCCGTAGGTGAGGTGTTGAAAAGATTTAATAGTAATACTTAATCGTTGAATATAGCTCTTTAACTTGCCTGCTTGATACCCAGTATTTGCCTAATACTATTTCTCATATGTCAGTACCCATTAATGACCCACTACAGGGTCGGGTCTCCTCTCACAATGAGAAGGATGTAGGCCTTAGTCCACCACGCTGGCCTACTGCGGGTTGGTGGACTTCGCATGCCTTTGAGAACATTTTTTTTTGTGAACTCTCAGGCATGCAGGTTTCCTCACGATGTTTTCCTTCATCGTAACAGCAGGTGATATTTAATTTCATAAATCGCACATAACTTTTATTACAAAGTCATTGGTGCGCGCCACTGGGATTCGAACCCGGATCCCTCGATTCGAGGGCGAATTCTAAGCCACTGGGCTATCACCGCTGCATTTCTCATATAACCTCTTATAACATAACCTGAAGCGCGCATAGCCTCGCTGTTTAAGTGGATCGCAAGTGATCGCAAAAGTTAAGCAACGTCGGTCAGTACCTGGATGGGTGACGCTAGTGGCGAAATAAATGCGCACTTCCGTGCCTTTGAGGTCACGTTAAGCCATCGGTAACGGTTGTTATTGATACATATGATAGCAGTCGTTAAACCTTTTTGAAAACATCCGACGCTAGTTGGCCACTAGCCCACCCTAGTTACTCCACTAATACGCACTGGAGCAGCGTAGTGGCGTATGCTCCAGGCCTTCCTCTATTGCTGGGAGAGACCGCGCCCAACAGTGGGCCTACAGCCAAGGTACCTTCCCATCCGTCCTACCAATAATAACTGAAAGTAATCGCACATTGTACGGGGATTTAGTGTCGAGAATACGCTACAGTAATCAGTAGGGTACAAAGTCAGAAACTCCTCTTGAACAACAGAGGCAATTCGCTTAGTGGCTCGAAAAGCCTGATTAGTAACGCAGTAACGCAGACCAAATGCACGCTGCACGGGAGTGACGTCACACAGATACGATGACGTCGCACCGACATGATGTTACACGGGTGTGATGACAAAGGGTTCGGACGAGGCGAGGCGAGGCTAGGTTTGATGAAGTTTTAGTTATCGATCGGTAATTCTGCATTTCTGCACGCGTACCTATCAGTAATTATGTATTATTGTGTAGGTTATTACATTTACTAGGTTGTATTTAATATTCATTTCATAATTCGTCATGTATTTCCGTGATCCAGAGAAACACTTATTAATGAATGGATGGATATTTAATACTCTTTCGAGGGGGCAAATATAGGGAAAAACGAGGATCCAACAAAGATTTGGATGAATTGTTTCATAAATAGGATACATAGAAAAATACATGAAATCATATTATTATAAAAACTTATTTTTTACACAGACAATTTAAAACATATATAAGACACGTCATGGGCTTAAATTTAGTAATTAAAAAAAATCTTTTCCATTGTCACATTATATTACATGTATCCTGGTTCCTTGAACGTAAACTTTAAGTCACAAACCCAATTTATACCAGGAATATAAACATAAAAGTAAAAATATTGTAGGTACACTACAGAAATAATATACAGATACAGGCTTAAACTGATATAGATCTTCAGACCGATAGTAACAGAATCTGCGACCCTTTTATTCTTCCTGAACACTACAAAGGCAGACAATCCAAGTCGCATTCATCCTCAACAAAGCATATGACTCCTTTCAACTCGGATCGCTACGCATCGAGCGCGATGTGATAGAGAATCCATTCGAGAAATGGATCGATTCGCGTCACTATTGAAGACAGTGGTCCATTTGAAATGACATTCGAATTTTGAATTTCAATAGTTGTGTACCTAAAGCCTTGTTCTAAATGCGACAGCGAAATTCATCAAATTTCATTTATCCAATTCAAACCAAAAAATACAAATTGGCAAACAAAATTAACAGCATTTTGCTCTGCCAGCTTGTGCCTTTCTGCCGCCTCTTATTCAGTCCATTCGCTTCATGAGCAGACTATACGTACTATACGACAATAATGATAATGAAAACAATTTTTTAATGTCAAATATGACTGTCATACCTACATTTTCTGTTCGAACTACATATATCTACTATACACTATAAAATTCATTCAAAAGACCGAACGGTCATTACGAAACAATATACCACAGCCTGCATATTCCAGCGAATTGAATGAGTATACTCTGAAATTCATCACTACACGCTACAGAATCAGGACTAGAATCTATTCCCGGTTGTACCATAAACAGAACTGAGTGAATGGGTGAATGGAACGAATGAGTGAATGGAAGAGCGAGCGGCCATCAGTCAACCGCCACCCATTATCCTAATGGGATCTCGAATCGTTCACATTTTGTTTTGACTAATTATAATTATTGATTTTTATTTTCGTTCTCATAGATGCAATGTGGTGACTGATTTATGGAAGACTTTTTATAAAATTGATGGTGCTCAAAGTTTTTTATACGATAGTCGCGTACCTATACCTATACAAGGTGGTTAAAAAACTGCATAACTATTGGTTGTAGAACTAATATCACTCGGGAGATCCACAGAGATTCAGCTCACCCGGTAGCACTAGCCTAGGTGGTTAACTAGTGGTTAACTAGTCGTAAAGCAGCATGTTCTTCATTCATGCGTTGTGTTTCGGCCGGGGATACTTTATTAAATATCTTAGTCCTCATCAGTAGAAAAGCCAAAAAGAAAAAGGAAAAGATATCACGCAGATGGATTTGTCGCGAGAGCGTAGCCAGTAAAACATTGGATCACAGAAAATCAGACCAGGCTAGAGACCAATTCTGAGTTTCCATTTTCAGCAATTACACTGAAAAATGGTTTGATAGTCTCAGAGAGAGAGAGAGAGAGAGTAGAAAAGACAATAAAGAGTAAATACTTCATGAAACAAAAACGAAGAAAAGAAGTAAAGGATCGCAATAAGTGAATACATTAGTCACAAATGCTTGAGCTTTAAGTAAATTCTTGTTTTTACAACAGAAACCAAAATAATGTAATCTAATCAATCTCTCAGTATAAATTAACATAGTTTTCTAACTGAAATGATTCCAAATATAACTAAGCATTTGTGGCAATAAACAATTCTATACTTGGAGCATCAAACGCAGCTTAGTTTAAATCATGGACGTCAACTATCAAATTTGTTCTATAAACGAGACCTACGCTATAATTTCATAGAAGGACAAAGGAAATTAAACATTACCGAGTACGAGTTAGAATCGATTATTAGATGCAGCGGAGAATTCGTATCGCCCGTAAATTTGAAGAGGCACTCGCCTTTTCAAAACCGAATCGGAATGCCCGGAGTGGCGTTCAAATTTAGCTCGGAAATGCTGCAGCTCTCGGTAACACAGACCCTTATGTGTATAGCACTAAAGTTGAAAATAACAAAGGCACTTCCGCTATAGACAAAGTTGTGCAAACTGCCCGTGCCCGATCTTATACTTTATTTTTCGACCTCGCCTCCGGGTTGTGGTTTAACTCTGCATTTCGAGCTGGTGAAATTTTAAATACATGTGACTAAATGAGATTAGGGCGCGATTGTAAAAGCTTTAGGTCAAAAGCAAGCTTAGTTTGATTTAAACACTGGAGTATTAAAACTAATTTTCTACTGGGACTATCCTTGAAAAATAAACCAGCTTGCTTTGTGATGTTTGAGAGATACAAATAGAGGTATTGGTGTTTCTAAGAGTTGTCGCCACAAACCTATCTCTTGGGCAAGAATAGCAAAATAATAGACATAATAATAATTATGCTAGGGAGTAAGTTACGGCATTTGCAGACGGAAATAGGTACCTTCCAGTCTATTAGTTTTATGATCTATCTTAATTCTATTAAAACTCGTCTTGAAAGCATTACAATTAAAGAAGCATTAAGTAATGTTGTTAAACGTATAGTGCGTTTCGTTGATAGTCAACAAAATAGGCATCTGAACAATGTTCACAACGATACTTAATTGTATAATTTACTAACTAGGCACACAGTGTCATACAAACAAGCATAAAAATCCAGATAAACAAAGGCAATAAAGAGAAAGCCATTATACTAATGTTCCCAGAATATAAACAAATCAGATCAACAATAAAAGGAACGATGTAACGTTCCCCATTTCCGTGTCCCAAAAAGAAATTCAAGATTAAGTACCAAGTGACAGAACTAAACCGAACGTCACTAAATCGAATAATTTATCGCCTAATATTTTAACGAGTAATCCCTATCGACTGGTATGACCTTGAACTACGGAAGATAAACGACTAGAACTTTATACACTGTTGCTTATTCTTGCACTTTTATAAGAGAGGCTAGTCAGATGTTATTGATAGTGAGATAATCCTCGAAGAGTCAAAAATTTTTAAACATCTTTAATTATTGCGATTTATACACCATACACTAATGTTCTTGAAGGTAAAGGCATCAATTAAAATTCTGCATAAAAATGTATAGTTAGACTATCTAATTCTATGTTAAAAAAATGTTTGATTATTCAGTTTATTTAAAGTTCTTGGTTAAAAAAATAAATTATGTACTTAATGGTTTCGGCACTAGTACAGTAAACTGTACTGTACTAATGCCGAAACCATATTTTAATATTCAATTTTTTTTATGAAATACAAATTGCTGAGTAACATGTAAAAGGTTTTGGTAGCTTAAACTTTCTTATTTTATTTTCTTAGATAAACATTTTCTAGCTAATCGCTTATCCCACAGTGATGAAGCAAGAAAAGACTTAACGAGTAATTCCGATTTCTAAAGAGAATAAAAATTCGATCCCGTTCGAAACACGCTTCGATCTGATCAAGGCTCGTTTGGTGTTCCATTAAAAATAAACTTCGGTTCAAATACCGGAGGCGGTAATCCAGCGTGAGTTATTATTATCCGTAGTTTAAGGCCCCGAGACAATATTGAAATTTCTAGTATTAACAGAGTACTATTAATTCTTATCACGTGCTACGTTTGTGAAGGTTAATTTTAAAGTATCAAATTTTAAGGTTTAGGATAGACCAGCGTGGTAAAGTATGGACTCTCATTGTATGCTAAGACCCGACCTTATTGTTAGTCGCTAATGGATTTTAAAAGAAGAAGAAGAAATGCATGTTACTGCCATCTATTATATTATCGTTTGCTGGTATTATCTTAACATCTACTCTTTGGCTTTGAAAAAGGAGACTTTTAGACATAATTCACATTTATCATTTAGTGTATCAAACATTATCATAAATATTATGAACTTTCATAGAATCATATTGAAAAATAAATTCCTAGAAATGTCAGCCATAGGAGATCTCTATTTCATCTTGTCAGATAAAGGAGGTTCCTAACTCGTAGAAAAACCCCAAAATCATCGATAAATTCTACTAGGATAATAATAAAGAAATTATTACTGTAATAAGTTTTAACCTAAGTCACCGCACGCGTTTTATTACACAAGAAATGTCTTTATTAAGTCCGCGACATTTGTCTTGTATGATATCTTATCTTTTCTCCCGTTTTCCCCCTTGGTTACGATCTCTAATCCTCTTACCACTTTATCTGTTTTTCCTTTCATTTCAGTAACAACATCATTCATTACTGTTTTCAGATTGCCTATTATTACTTATTTGAGTTCCCAAATGGTATTGGATGTAACAAAATCTTTGGCAACCGACTAAGGGAGTCGTGGAAAGTTTAACGATTGAAAGTTATTTTGTTAAGACTTTAGGTCGTTACGAAATGTAATTTCCACACACTCCCAATTTTCTTTCAGCGTCTTTGCTGTTTATTTAAAATTTAAATAGATAACCACCATTATACGGCTGATATTTGTACTATGGAAATGGATAAAAATTCAATATCCAGTTTATTTGTGAAAGTTAAAAGGTGCTTGTATAAAATATTTCAGTAGGTATAAATGGAAGCTATCTGGAACAGATCACGCCTATCTGAGCTCCCCTAACTTTTTCATAGGTAAGCAATACCTCAAGCCTAACCAAAACACCCGAGAGCTCTATATCCGAATTAAAAATTTATCAAACGCCTTCCAGAGAGTGTACCGGTATTGCAAGCGGCTATTATGGGTCCTGCACCTTTGGAATTTAGAACGTCGATATACAATTCTTCAGCATTCATAGCTGGCTGTGTACGTAAATTGAAGTGAATGAATTCGTGTCTAGCATTCAACGTATGCTTAAATGAGGGCCGATCGAAAAATTTACTGTTCAGCTTAGGCACAATATCTGTAGCTGTAAAATGGTAGTATTTCGGGGTGGCTGAAGATTTACAACCTCGCAAGTGCCCACCTAATAGACGTATATTGCATTGCGGTTGGATTTATAGACTATATTTCTTTTCTTTTCAGCGATTTATTAGCAGGTGTTCGGTGAATCGACCTTTTTAGTGCCTTTCAGGTGTGATTATCGTTTTTTGTGCGGTTTAATTAATGTAGCTCGTTTGAGCAACACCAAAATTGTTTTTAAATTCTGTTGTTTGAGTAAAGTCATTTTTATAGAGGGTTGGCCGAGTCAGCTTATGAAATTATATTTGCGGTGAGTGGGAAGGGAAGAGAGAAATATGAACAGTGAAGGATTTTAACATTAAAAAGTGATTCCGTGAGAGTCTAAGAGGTACATTCATTTGTTTCAAGACTTGTACACATGGAATATATTGTGTGCAAACAGTGTGATTACAAAGATGATTAAGTGCATAAAATGTTATCAACTTTTGAAGTTATTTAATTTTACGTGTTTATTTCGCACTGTATTACAGTTTACTGTTTAAATATAAATATAAAATAAGCGTAGTTTCTGATATTGTTATAGTCGCGTGCAGATGACTTGATATTACACAGGAACTATAGTTTTTTGGGAATTTCTCAATAGATACTGCTGTCAATTCAGGGATAATACCAGAAAATATCAACGGTAGTATAAGGCCCACAAAATGGAAACCCGTCATTGTGATTAAGTGAAACTCGAGTTCTCCTATCTCTCTATTTTTGTGAGTCACACCGAAATCTCCAACTGATTTTTCGAGTCTTGTGTCTAGGCCTCGATGTGATCTTGGTCAACTTTGCTAGAAATTCAGAGACACCAGTGGTCCAACCTCAAAGTGGACAGAAGTACCTACTATGAGGTTAAAGCAGCAGCGATTCTTCTTCATAGGACTTCATAGGACCATCTTGTTGCTGTCTTTTGTTTCTCAGGCAACCAAATTTGTCGTTCTCTTACATTCATATTTAAGTTTATTTCACAGGGCTGCACAAATATTTATTTAAAGTTTAATCGCATCCTCTCCTTTGCTTATTTAAACCGGTAACGCCAGGAAACTCCTGTTGAGTAAGATTTTTTGCTACCCTTTTTCATCTTTCAGGTGCATGGATTACTTTTGTGACTCTTAAATGTGTAGTGTTATGAAAATAAGATTACCAGCTGCGTTTATTGTATTTTTAGTTTTGTTAACAGTTTACTTACGTTTTTCAGTAGAAATTGTTAAGATTTCATCGTGCAGTAAATAGTAATCAATTGTTATTTTTATAATTCCAAATTAGCGAATTCATGTTAAATGGCCACTGCATTGATAATCATATCCGACGTTTAAGAGAAAAATGACAAAGAAATTGATGCACGAAGTCTGATGTTAAAAATCGAATGGTACATACATATACTTACATTATATACTACATACATACATCATCTATTTCCGTGACCTTTCAGATAGTTGAACAAGAACGGTTAACAAAAAAAAATTATTATATTAATAATTTAAAAAAAAAAAATCAAATTCTAAAATAAACAACACAAACTAACATTAAAACCATTAAGTTTCAAGCTCACCTTCCCCGTAACAGATACCCAAACGTAGGGTCGCACATAAAATGTAGTAAACTGTACAACTAACTCAATTCGGCTCTCAATAGTGAACCCTCCGTGAGTCGTTTAGTAAAGATTTACACAAAAGATAGATCTCTCTCAAACCCTTTGCCAACCCTAATTCGTCCCGGCAAAAGGCAACAAGTTCTTCACCAAACTATTCTACGACATTCACGTCTTATAAACTTGTTTTACCACTAAAGAAGGAATATAAACGATTAACTTATCTAGCGCTTGATATTATATTGAGTGCACAAGCTTACTCGAATCGCAAATAAGACTAAGGATTTATCTTAAGACTAGTGGACCTAAGAATTTGACTCAGAAAGAGATAAAAAGTAGCCTATACTAAGATACACTATACAGGTTATATTCTACCTGTGTACCAAATTTCATACAAATTTGTTCAGCCATTTTAGCGTGAAAAAGTGACAAACATTCATGCATCTTCACAAACTGTCGCATTTATGGTAGAAGATGGATATATCTGGATGTCTTGTCTCGAGGACTAAGATTTTTGCCATTATTTCTAACAGATAATTGCGAGTACTTAGCTGAAAATCAAGCAATTTACGTCAGGTTATGCGGTTTCCCGGTACTTCTTCTGGTGGTCAGTCCACCTGGTCGGAGGGCAGCCTGTGCTTCTTTTAATACCTAAACGTCATCAACATTTGATGACTTACCCATCGGTTGTCAGTCGCGTGATATGTCCAACTCAGATTCAAAAGTTATTCTTCATTTACGTAATTACTTTTGAAAACTGCACGCTTACAGTGAAACAAGTGCTTTATTACAAACAAATTTATTTCTCTGACTTAAAATTGAGTGTCAAATGAAATGTATCTTTATTGCCGTCGCACTTAGATACAAAATCCATTACACAAAGGGAAAGGATTGCAGGGACTTGTTAATTTTTCGTCACTGCACTCGGAAGTTTATCTGCTGTGCCATTTGTTTCTTCCCACTAAGAATGCCTTTTTAAAGTCGTCCTTTACTGCTGAAATCTTCCTGAGAGACATAATTGAAAAACATGTTGCTATGTTGAGAAAATAAATTATGGAATGTGTCCCTCTGTACCCCATTAATGACCCACTGCACTGGATCGGGTCTCGTCTCACAATGAGAAAAATGTAAGCTTTCATTCACCACGCTGGTGTAACGCAGGTTGGTAGACTTCACATGCCTTCAAGACCATTAAAGAGGACTAGAAAGATGTAGGATTTAATTCACTATGTCGGTCTAATTCAGTTTGATGGACTTGACATGCCTTGAGAACATTACATATAACTCTGAGGCGCGCAAGTTTTGAAACAATGCTTTCTTTTACCGTCATAACAGGTAATATTTAATTTTATGAATCGCATATAATTTTAAAGACTGTTATTGGTGCCGAAAGGCCGAATTCTAAGCTACACCTTATGTCACACTTCCATTGGCCAATAAATAAGCAGACTGGTCACTTCCATGACAGATCATCGTGTAAGTCACACATCAGGTGTTAATAAGACCTTCTTCGCCTAATTCCATAAGCATCACAACATGTCAGTCCATCTCCAAGCGAAACTAGACATGACGTTCTATCCACCTATCCGTCTTTTAACTGTACTTAGACCAGTACCAGTGATCTATCATTTCATGAAGGCAATTACCATGGACCTTCTGAACTTGAAAATAACAGCGAAAATCGTTTGGGCCAGGACTCATATTGAGCTGCAATGTCTCGGACTAGTAACGTCCTGTTATCAATTCACGAAGTCTTTCAGCGACACCTTATGTGTATAACAATAAGGGTGAAAATCGCTTAGATCGCGAATCATCTTGACCTGAAACCTAGGCCGGGGCGCGGGTCCACACATCTGTCAATGACAGAAGCCATTATCATTGTTTGGGAATGAGCCAACTCGGCCACTACTGCGTGTTTAGGTGTTAGCAATGAGAGAATTATTGCGTGTAATCGGTGAATAATATACTCGATTACAATATCTGGGCCCGTTAGCGAGCAAATTATGCCGTGTGTTTGGTCAAATGAAAGCGATTTTAAACGATTTATTCCAACCGTGTTCGGTATTCTACGTGACAAAATGTCATGGTCCAAAATGATGAAATCACAAGAACGAACGTGACTGTCATAGCTCTCAAAGTTTTCAAACGAAAGTGGTAATGGATAGGCCACGTCGTTAAAAGGACCGACAACCGATGGGAAAGAAAGGTCCTCGAATGGCGACCGTGTCTAGGCAAAATGAGTACAGACCGCCCTCAGACCAGGTGGACTGTAACCTGAAGAAGACGGCGGGATACAGTAGGATTCAAAATGGCGTTGATTAGAAGAAGTCAGCAGTTGACTACGAAGGGCTGAAGGGAAAGAGTAGAAAGTATTTGTTTATTGCAATAAAAACGCAGCCAGGTTATAGATTGCAATAAAAACGCACCAATTTATCGATTAAAAACGAAATCCCGTACACCCCTGCACTTAACCGTCGCACAGGGTGCATTTCGATCCATGTTAACAGTATATGGAACTCTGTAAAGCACTTGAAGCTGAATACAAAGTAGGCATGTGCCTGTCACAGATTATTCGACTTGGTCGAATATCAGAAATCGGATATCTCGCTTGCGGATACGAGTATGGTGAAAAGTTTGTAATTAAAGTGGTTAAAGCTATCTCGCAATTTTCAATTCTTTAAAAGTATAATAATTATTTTTATGAATGATTACTAGAATCAAAGCCTTGTCCTAATTGGCTGACATAACCGACCGACCAACCAAACTGAACAAAATTCAAACACAGGGTTCTGTCCATACAGATTATGTATTTTAATTTGGACAGCTCCATAGCCATCCTAATTAAAAAACGCACTGACATATTGTGACAAAATTTATGCAATGACGTTGCCATACGAGCAACTTTTGCGTGCGACAAACAATTAGGACACGGGGTTAGAAGTCATTAATAAATCCATTGCTTAATTGAACGACACCTATTCATATCTAAAGATTGTGGCATTTTAGCATCTTTGAAAATAATTATGTCAAGACTGTATCTAAATTAAAGATACGTTACGATTTTCAAACGCTTCGTACTCGTATCTACTATCGGATCCGAACAGCGGGCCCATCTCTAATACAGTGGACGATTGCTCCCAATCGGATTGAATATTGATGCGGCAGATGGCGGTGCACTCGCCACATAATTAATATCTCGGCCCGGTCCGGGTGACCCGTATTTGCATGTGGGTTAAAGGTAGGAATTAAACATTTTTACTGCAGCTGTTTGACATGTAAAATTCCTTTTTCGCAGTTCTGTAGTCGTCATCGACAGTTGACAAGTAGTCTTTCCATCTTTATCATCATTTCCATGTCCCACACATTTGTTAGTCTTCCCATTCACACCTTTTGAATCCTAGACGGAAAAAGTTAAAATCTTAGAATAGGATCTTTGATCAATTACTCAGTCAATAACCCATTTATCCACCTCTCACAATGAAAGGTACCTTAATCAAATATTAAAATGAACTAAATTTTGAAATTAACGCGCATCACCTTGCCGTAAACATGTTTCACGACACTTGCGATAACAAAAATTAACCGTATTAAGTTGACTTTTAGAAGTTTTACCCAGTGTGGTAAGTACTGGAAGTAGGTTGTAAATACCGAGAAGTAGCGTAATAAAACTATAAGGTGGTGATGCAGGATTACGCTGGAAAAGTGCCAATGGTGAACTTAAATGCCCTACACCTATAAAAAATTATCTATCGGAAAACTATTTACCACCAAAGAACCTCACTTAATTAACACTTATTTGCTTAAGCACGGATCAATAAGTCCAAGACTGATAGGTGATCCTCCATAATAATATCATCACACTTTATGGAAAAGAAACCTTGCTTTACATCGATAACAGTCATCTTTCAAATATTACCTCCTCTCACCTCACTCAATCACCTCACTTACCTGTCGAATGAATCAGTGTCACACATGACTCATCATCAAGTTGATAAACAGTGTGCAACCACAGGTCATTGCTCATTGTTTTGTTTGAACAACCAATGTTGAGGTAGTGAATAACCTATGAGTTCCTGGTACATTGTTTTCCTAAGCACGGATTTCTTGTTAAACTTCTGATGCTTTTTCCTCCTTTCTTTTGCTTTTGGGTATTGCCCTTGACTTTACACTTTCCAATATCTGCAAGTGTTTCTTTGCAGCAGTACTGGGCATGGAGTTCTTCTCAAAATAAACTGTTGGTTTTGAGCAAACTCCATCAAGAGTTCCTGACCATGTCCAGCTGTGGACTGAACGGGCAAAGGGCTGAACGGATTAAAAAAAATGTAATTGAGTAACAGCCCGTATGCAGCGCGTATGAGCGGTGATAGTCCAGTGGCTTAGAATTCGAACTCAAATCGAGAGGTCCGGGTTTCATCCCAGTGTCACGCACCAATAAATTTGTAAAAATAGTTACGTGCGCTTTATAAAATTAAATATCACCTGCTGTAACCAGACCCGACCTTGTAGTGGGTTTAATGGGTTACTGACATTTTATTGACCCAGTTTAGTTAATCACCACTTTTGGTGTTTATTGTCATTTCAATCACTTACAAGCCCTAAGTTCTTTTTCAAAATTATTTATAAACTAGCTGACCCAGCAGGCTTCGCTCTGCCAATGAATTTTTTTTTTATTTTTTTTATTTAATAGCCTACGTTACTCAGGCTGAATGTAGCTTTCCAATGGTGAAAGAATTTTTGAAATCGGCACAGTAGTTTTTGAGTTTATTCGTTACAAACATACAAAAATACAAATACATCTTTATAGATGACTTTAGTCTGGGTCTACCTATACATAGATTTTAACTGGCTACAAAGTGTGAAGGCTTTACCCCTGTGCCGTATAAGATATAGTACGGTGTACACGTAAGATGCCCCCTCATGCATATTGCATGAAGGATCGTAGCGGTTGACGTCCAAGTTAACCGGAATGCGCAATGTCCGTGCGGTCCGGTTAATCGGTTAATCGGACGATAAAATGCTTTGGGTGGCACTGACAGGTTTAAAATAAATTTATATGTTTATACTTAACACGAGTTCACCAACGTGGACTTAAGAATTTGGTGAAAAACCTGAAGAGAGTAACAGTATCATGTGTGCTAATGCAGATTAGATCTATATCAAATTCATCTGTACCAAATTTCATCCTAATTAAAACTGTGTCGAGAGTTTTTTCCTCCGGCTTTTTCTCTTTACCCAGAAATGGGTGGCACATTGCATAGCCGATGAGTTCGATTAGGAAAAATATTAAAATAAATAAATAATTGGACTGCTAAACTATCATAACTTATTTTGTCATAATTAAAATATAAAATTAAGCACTAGTTATTTAAGACATTATTATTGTATGCCCGCATAGCGTAGACTGTTCTTAACTTATTATAATTTTTGTAACATCTTACTCGTGTAACAGTCAACAATAAACACATTCTTTTCTTTTCTTTTCTTAATTTGTTCAGTCGTTTAGTTATTCAAATAGCCATCTGAAAACTGACCTGATGTGACGATCTGAATGGCGCAGTGGTTAAAACGCTGGTGCGCTTCGTGGAAGGTCCTAGGTTCCTAACGAAGAAGAGATTGAATGTAAGGTTTAAATTATTCTTTCTTATCTGGGTGTGCGGGTTTTTGTCTTGTGTATCCATGGTAACCACGATACAGAGAATCCTAGTGTAGGGGTATAAGTGTGAAGCGTTATCTATCTGTCAGAACAAACTTTTGAAGGCAGTGGCTATGTAGTTATCGCTTCGTTTTCGCTTGTAAATACCGACCGCTTTATTATTATAGTCTAAAAATCGAAACACTGAAAAACCACTTTTTTTAATTTAAAGCGTCACGTTCCAGTTAAAATTGGGTAACCCTAAAATAAATGGAATAAAACCTCTTAACACTAAAATATCAACCAGCGCTACGGGAAAGCGCATCCCTTCATATTTTGACCGCTATTAAGAGTTATGGCTGCATTTTTATTCATGAAACAATTCAAAAAATCGCCCAAACGACTTATGTTTTATGGCGGGGTCAAAAATACCCCACGGTGGGATGCGATTAGGGTTCGAAATGTCTTTGAGGCGTTTAAAGGAGTGAATGACCGATATATTGAGGATGTAAATGCGAATCCTGCATATTTGGATGGACCCAATGTTTTGTATGTGAAAATATTCCATACGGTCTCTATGGCCTGGTCGCTTGGATCTATAGCGGACTTGCGCTTTTAACATTAATTTAAGTAACATACGCACTACGACTTTTATCAATTGATAAAATTTAATGTACCAAACCATCAATTTAAAAAAATCCAAGATTAAGGTGGCATAGATTAAGCAACAACCAACACCACCAACACGTATAAATAAATAAATAAATTAACGCTTTACACTCATAGGCCCACACTAGGATTCCTTGTGTCGTGGGTGCCATGCCACACAAATAAGACAAGAACACAACACACCCAGACCAGAAACAGAAATTCAAATTCATCATTCAAATCTCTGCTCTGCTGGGAATCGAACCCAGGACCCTCCGTACAGCGCACCGGTGTCTTAACCACTGCGCCACTCAGGTCGTCAAAACGTGTGGCATATCGTACTAATGGCCGACGTTTACTGTACGAATACTTTGACGATAGCGTTCATGCATGGCACTAATCAATACACGTCCACATCTCAATCGGCCGCTCTCCGCATCTGTAAGTATGCCGTCATTATTAATTACACTACCTCTAACGCATCGCGATACGCTGCGGAGTAACTCCCCGTGATGGGAAATGTAGCGTTAGCAGAAAAACCCTATTCGGAAAATCCAACCAATTTCCATCCATCCAATTCATTTCATCATAATCATTACAGCGCTTCGTAGTCTGTTGCTAGACATGAGCCTCCCCTAATTGACGCCACTTCGCCCGGTCCTAGGTCCTTTGAAGTTTGAATCCAATAGTTTCCCGCTGGCTTCTTCAGGTCGTTAGTCAGTCAGTACTTAGATAATTCAACCGATTCAAGAAGCAGGCATTGCCTCGGTAGTCATCTACATCATCATTCCCGGCCCTGGGTCCTTTGAATCCAATATTTCCCGCTGGCTTATTCAGGTCGTTAGTCAGTCAGTCGTCAGATAATTCAACTGATTCAAGAAGTAGGCATTGCTTCGATAGTCATCATTATCATCATTCCGTAGTCCGTGACTTCGTCCACGTCAAAATATTAATTGGACGCAATGATGGATAAACGGTATCGTATATCGTGTTAATACGGATTATTACCTGTGTACCAAATTTCGTCCAATCTCTTCAGCGCGTTTTACGTGAAAGTGTAACAAATATCCACCCATCCATACATCGATACCTTGCCCGCCAGTTGCTAGCCAACTCGAATTTTTATGCAAAATACTTTTTTAATGCAGTATGCGGCCCATATGACTAACGGATAATTTGAAAAAACAACAACTCCATTTTTATCCCTATTTTTTCAATAAATCGCTATTCGACAACCAGCCAACTCTACGCGTAACGGAACGCCACGATTTTGTCGGCCAACTCCCGGAGATCGGCCATTTCGTATGGCGTCGCAGAGAAACACGCGTGAAGCTCCGGTTTTTCCAAGTTAAAAAAATAACTAACGTCGATAAGATATCAATAATAAACTTTTGAATTAATAATAATAGTAGTAGGATATGGTTGCAGTTCAAAGAAATTAACCTGAAACCTAAATATAAAATTACAATATGGTGATCAATAAAAGATGTTATCAAAACTTTTTTGCTGCCACTCCAAGCGAATAACCCTTCACTAGGATTGTGCGAGTCGAAGGCAGGGTAAAGCGTACCCTTGCCATATATTATTACTAAAGTGTAAACGATGGTTAACTCAATATAGGGGCCCTTCGGACCGATTTAAGATCAGTCGATGGCTCGCTAAACTGCTGAACTGGAGGGTAGTTTTAATTAATTTCAAGGACATAGACAAGCGAGTTGCATAGAGGGTAGACAGAGTGAAGCTTTATTGAAGTTTATAGGAAGCAATTTGATTTAAATTTAGAATAGTCTAGACTGGATTATTAAATTAACGTTCACGGTAAACGGGTGCTTAAATACTTAATTAATGATGCCTTTGCGAGGTTTGTAGAGTATTAATATTAAGGTAGGTATTAAATAATTTTTGCTACCAGAATTTTAATAGGTAGGTTATTTGATTAAAAAATGAAATAAATTATGAAAATAAGAACATTAGCGTTTAAAGGTCGTTCAGAGGTCATTTTAATACCCTTATGATACCCCTATACTATTACAAGGTATATTCATATTTCGATGCTAATAGATACATGCGACATATTGATTGCCTTAAGATAGATACATGCGACATATTAAGGTGACGACTTCAATTAGCAGACAGCCATAACATTCGCAGATCAGCTCATAGAGACAATGTATGGCCGCATCGAGCCCGGGATTCCCCTCACGTAGGCATCTGCCACAGTTTGCTCGTTGTCGGCGCTCGTGCAGAATACCAACGTCGAGCAAATGTTCCTTGCGTTGTACCAATGTTATTAACTTTAATTAACGCTTCACACTCACAGCCCCACACTAGGATTCCCTGTGTCGTGGGTGCCATGGACACACACAAGACAAGAACACACACACCCAGACCAGAAACAGAAATAGAACTCATCATTCAAATCTCTGCACCACTGGTAATCGAACCCAGGACCCTCCGCGCAGCGCACCGGCGTCTTAACCACTGTGCCACTCAGGTCGTCAGGTCGTTATAAGTTATAAGTCGTAAGTTTATTAATTAGGCTAAACCTGCAATATCTGGAAAAATCATCATAACTGTACCTACCGAAACTAATCGCCGTTTGCAAAAGTCACCGTAAAGCAAGCAACTGAAGTTTTGCAGGCGTGATTGTTGATCAAACACATTTTTGGCAAGGACCGATAACCAGTGGGTAAGAAATATACAACTATACTGTGCCCGCGGCTTCGCCCGCGTGGATTTTAGAACTTGGTGCAGAGAAGGATGAACAGTATCCTATATGTTAATCCAGGTGATGATCTATCTGTGCACCAAATTTCATCCAAATCTGTTGAGCCGTTTGTTCGTGAAAGAGTAACAAACTATGGATAGATATCCTACTCAAAAACATTCGCATTTATAAGTAGGATAAAAAAAACCCCAACCAAAGAATCCTAGTTTTACTCTTCTTTTCTCTGAATTTCCTATCTGTAGTTATTTCAAATTTTCTATCTGTTCAACTATCCACATTCAATAGCTCTATCGTGCGTTGACATTCAGTACAAGCGAAATACAAATACAAATAAGCTATACGAGCAAAAGAATGTCTGCAACTCGTCGCATTCCAAAAGTCGTTATACGCTAAACGAATTTTAATAGACGCTGTCAACCGATTGAAGGCTTCTCCGGAACGGTGCTTAAGTTGGGGTCTCTGAAAGGCTTGAACTTCAGTAAGCTTCAGTTAAGAGATCTTTGAGCTTACTTTTGATTGGTAGGGAGAGAGGGTTCTGGTAGGGGAAAGTAGGCATGAGTAAGTCAATTTGAATGCAAAATATTATGTTAGTTATGCAAAAGTTTCTTATCGAAAATATTGTGTGTCCAACCTGTTGTAAATACTATTTCCCTGTACCTACTAGGTTTCGGTTCATTTTAAAACGCGGTGATTTATAATATTTTTTTCTCCCCAAAAGAAAATCTTTTTTTTTGCACAGTTTAACAAATAAATAAAAAAATGATTTAATCTATTTAAATGTACAGCACAATCGTTTCTCTTGCTCAAAATAGACGAAATCACTTGCGTTCATCAGAAATAATTTAAAGAGGGCCATAACGACTTGTCTAAATAAAGACTGTGCACCACATATTATAAAAAATCACCAAACTTTATCAAAGCGAGCGTTTCGTTAAGATAATGTATGTGAACATTAATTTTGGTAGGCAGTTGCGGGTTAAAAATTAAAACGACGCGTATAGGTGTCTTCAGATATATTATCTGACTTTCGTAAGTTAAGGGTTTTGTCCAAGCGAGCGGTTGGACGGATGATTTTATTAAAAATAATTATATACTTATTAATTATATGCTTTATACTAACGCACTAATTTTATAGTGAATTGACGGTGTAATGTTGAATGATGACCATATTGTTGATGCATAAAAACAATAAAAGGTATACTGAAGAGAAAAACAAGGTTGTCTGCCTGTTTTTCTATACGTTGCAATTGATTCGATTTTCAGCACAACTGAACTAAAAAGGGCAATACATTTTTCAATATTCAGGATATGTATTTAAAAAGTCTTTGAAACATGCACAACTTGAAATTAAAAAAACGTTAGGTTCTATCACCAAAAACAATTAGATTTGAAATTTGTGTTAAATAGGTGTAAAGGTATATCCTTATTTTATCTTTTTTTATGCTGAAAGTGGCATTATTTTGCACTTTTGTTCGGTCACATTCATCGCAGATTAAGTTAAATAAATGAAACCAAAATTGTTTTCTTGTAAGCTCAATTTTGACGTCATAAGTTAGTATCTTTATCGTCTTCGTACCTAAACGCTGTCATGCGTATTTTATGAAGAAACATTTTAACCGCTACGTGTGTAGCAGCCTAAATGTGCTGATGCATTTACCGCTGGCGGCTCGAACGCCCAAAATAGCGTCCAATTATGATCCAGCCAGCCAAGTGGTTAGTTTAATCAACTGATGGCTGCAAGGAACTCGGCTTTATTGCCAATAACTTTCTTTCTAGATTAGATAGGTCGTAGATGAAAGAAGTTTTTGATATAGTGCTAGCCGAGGTCTCGTAGTCCATAAATTTTCGGATAGTCGTCTGATTTTTTGTCTCAAAACAGATTTATATTTCTGTTCAGATTAATCAATAAATGTGCAATAGGATTTTTTATATTCTGTAAATAAATGATTTTTGAGTTAGTGACTGCCACTATAAATATTACTTACAAATTTCAGCCCGGCTTAGCAATCATCAAAGCGAAACACTCCTGAAGGCTATGAAGTTACAGCGACAAAATTACAGAAGCCAAACATCAGTTCGGAAGTGAAGTTTGCGGGCAGCGAGGGGGAAAGTGTCCGCAAAGCTGGCAATTAATAAGTTTCGACTGTCCGGATATCCGGCCCAGTAAGTCCGATGCAGAGTTGAAAACACAATTTTAAGACATGAATGAATTAGCTACTGCTTATGTCATGGTTACACAGGGGCGTGGTTGTTTATCAATAATCCTACTTTTTTTGTAAAATTTTAATCATTCAAAATACTAATGGTAGTGTAAATTGATATTCTCTCACGTAAAAACACAGGGCACAAGAAAAAGGGCAAGTACCTCGTATATTGTACCAAAATCAAGATACATACTATCCGGCGGGTTAAGAGAATGACGGTAAAGTACCCTCTTGTGCAAGATATAATTGCTCTGCTAGTTGGTGAAAATAAGCAATTAATTTCATTGCTTTATCAGTTTGGAATTGTAGTTAGAACATTCATCATTTTAGACCAAATAATCTTAAAAGCTGAAAGTTAATTCATCAAAATCAAGAAAGACTTTTAACGGACTGCACAAAAACGCCAGTAATAGCAGTTTTTCTAAGTAAAAACACAGTGTTCTATGTAAAAGCTCTTTAAAAAATACAAAGTCACTGGTACCGATAATGTTTCCTGCGATATAAGTGCTGTTGTTGACCTCGGGGCTAGGGTTGCTACGCTACTAAATTAAATCTCATTGGCTTTTTATTAGCCTACTTTTTCAAGTTTAACTTGAAAATTTCTTTATAGTATTGAATAGTATTGAATGAGTCTACCAAGTCAACACACGGAAGTGACAAATATGGAAGAAATAACATAACGCGGGTAGCAAAAATATCTATGTACTTTGCAGGTTTGTTACAAAAATAGGTCACATTACTGAATCATAAAAAACACACAATATGTTTTTATTAATTAATTTATGTACATATTAATATATTTAGTTTTATCCAATATGTGTTCTTGTTTTGAGATATTATAAATTTAATTCCTCACATCTTTTTGAATTAAATAATTTTGTGTGCATTCTTTCTTTTGTACTTTTCTTTCTTTTCATATTGGAATGGATTAGAATTGGAAAGGTAATTACAGATAAAAAAATTTTAGCTGCATAGTAGTTCATTTGCAGATCACAGAAAAATAATTTTGGAAAGAATGTGATATGAATATTTGACAGATATTTGAAATCTTATAGCAAAACCTAAACATTTGTTACAACCCTATCCACGCCCGATGACCCACTTTCTTTGCCTAGATCTCGCAAAAAGCGAAACGGTTGTCCACTTGGCAGTTATTTTCTGTTTCTGCTCATGTGCAGTTTGATTCTTTTTATGTGATGCATATCGCATATGGTGGCGAAGAAACGCCTAGATAATTCGTTTCAAACATGTGTATGACTAGCAATACTGAGTATGAATAATTTGTTACGTAGATAGCAAATGAAGAAAAATGATTTATGAAATTGACTTTCGTCAGGTTTTCTCTCACAATGAGAAGGATGTTGGGTTTAGTCAACACGCTGGCCTAAAGTGAGTTGGTGGACTTCACTTCCTTGTTACATGCAAGCGTGCATCTCTCAGACATGCAGGTTTCCTCACGATGTTTTCCTTTACCGTTACAGCTGGTGATGCTGGCTTCATTTTATAAAGTGCGCATAACTTTTTAATTAAGTCATTGGTATGTGCCGCTGAGACACGAGCTGAGGCATTAGATCTCACAAAATAACAGACTACAACCCACTAATTCCTGAAATAATCTTCCATCCTCGGTCTATTCGTTCACAGCGCCCATACAGCGTATCTCAGCGATATTTGTTAGAGCCGCGTCTTTACTGGCTCCCGGCCTATCTGATCGGCGCAACGCAAACTGTGATAACCCAAATACTGCTGGAAATGTTTTGTGCATGACGTTTGTTGAGATAGATCTCACGTGCGGTAATCTCCCTTAATTTACAAGACTAAAGTGGCTGCGTTATGTATGTAGGAAAATTCTGTTTGTTATTTATTTGAAAATTCAGTTTTGTAAATATAATTAATAGTTTTTTGTGATACCAAAAGCAGCAATGATATGTTAACCTCTCGAATAATAGTGATCACTGCATAGCATGGATAATTAAGTCCACACTCAAACAGAACTGTCGTACTCTCTCTGTGTTACTTAGCCGCTTATGATATTAGTATTCAGAATTGCCTTCTTCTTAAGACAATATTCAATATGTCGTAAAAACGACAACAGAAGTCAATTAACATCTCTTTATTTCACTATTATAAATAAGCATCATTCGCATACTTATATTACGACTAACATTCCACATCCATTTCCTTGACTTTGAATTACCATTCCTATCTAAGTCTCATTTAGAATTCCCTTTGCCATTGATTACAATAAAAATAAATTCCGAACTTACATCCTATTTACTTTGGCGTACGCCGTTACCTAGTAGCCACTCTTTATTGATTATGAGAGGTCTGATGCCCGCGGCGGTCAGATAAAAACTAAAACCACAGTGCAATTCCGAAGCACTTCCCTGATAAAACCGTTCAATTCTCTTGTCTTTGAACCTGATAAAAGTTGTCCTATTATTTCTGCCTGTCCTATCTTAGCCCCGAGGCGTTTTCGCTGCCGGTAGCTCGCAACGATTATCGATGAAATCTCGTATGAATTATGTATTTAGTTGCAAGAAAAATTTGTTTCGCCAGATACCGGCGGAGATTTATTTGGAAAGTTTTATTAGATCCCGCTCGGCTTCGATGATGTGTTGTTTCGCGTTTGTTTCGGATACAGAAAGTCAATTCTTGGCTGTTTCGTCGATATTTCGTACGATGGCTTCCGCAATATGATTATTAAGTATACAATTATGTAGCGGTGGTTGGCAAATATGATGTTTATCTTTATCGTTTGATAAATTGACTTCAGTCACTTCAAAGACATTTAAGACGTTACTTGCTTTACAACTTGGAGAAAAAAAATTACTTAATACTAATCAGTAGTGGTAAAGGTTTTCTACTATGTTCAAGAAAATATCACTGTCAATTTATTTTAACTGACAGTGAAGTGATTTACTTCGATTCGCAACTCAATGAATACTCTGCATACTTCCTTGAAAAACGAAATCACAACTTGCAAGCTTTATTGCAGTAAAGGTTTTTAATACTGCCTCACATATCTTAAGATACAATAGTTATCATAACTGTAGGTCCTCAAGACAGTGGTGGAGCATTATCAGATGGCGGGTAGTTGCCAAATTATATCTTCCTCGGGCGCTGCGGCTGTCTGGGGCGGCTGGCAATTATCTGCCTCGTGCTGTTATTGTGCTGTGTGCTGTGTTCTGTGTGACTTCCTCTGGGTTATGAGCTTTAGATGTTTGCTTAGATTAATTTCTCTTTCTTTTACTAGTGTTCATTATGTTGGTGAACTTATAAATAAACTTTATTTGCCCTTTGCTTAACTTTTTTAATTTTAACTTGCAAATATTTTGATCTTCAAATATTCTAAACTACCATCATAGCTCCTATAATTTTGAAGTATTTATCACCACCGCTAGCCGTGCTGTGCTTTGTATTAGCGATTACAATCAGTAGCATTGTTAGTTTATTATAATAATCTTAACTCCTTTTGTTCGTTCTCGAAACAATGCGTATCACCAATATCCGGGCTTGGCGAAACGACACCATGTCAAATATTATCTCCGTGCAGCGAGCAGCGAAAACCCGATAAATAACACCATCCCATTGTTTTAAACGACAATAGAGGCGCACTTAGTGTCGTACATACCTAAGTACTAATAGTGACAAGGAGGAAGAAAGTTAGACATGGATGCGTCACTTCGAAGATAACCTTACTGACTGTTAAGGGTAAAGAAATAAAAATGTGCGTTTGACAAGGTTTGTGCGTTAAATAAAATTAAGCGTCAATTTCTGTAACTAAGGAAATTATTGCGAGGAAACCTACAGGCCTGAGTTTTACATGACGATCTCAAAGACACGTTAGGTGAGCCAATAAGAGCAGCCACTAATTGGTTGCAGAAAAGCAAAATGTTTGAAAAATAAATTGAAACTATCTATAAGAACTTCAGATTTGGCAGGCAACGTATCACCCTGAGTGTTACAGACTCACAAAAATATCCATTCAGACAGTGACCACACCATCAGGTTGTTTGCCTGCCAGTTGGTACAAAACCACATTTATATTATACTCTTTGTCTCAAGGTGAATCCTTAAGTATTCTTAAAACATCATACACTAGTACCATTATTTAATCAAAAGATTTGTCTTAAATCAGACTCGTAAATTCCAATGCTTCCATCAAACGGTTACCGTTGCACACGTCAAAATGCCGTTCGATTGGACAGAAGCTACTCTGTCCAATCGTTAGTCCAGTCAAGCTTGCAGGCATTTAGAGTGACAGAAGTGGCTAATTTCACGTCATGCTGTTTCACGGAGTCGTTGAATGACCATTCAGTGTCAGTTCTTGATTGATCCAAGCTTAGTAACGAATCTACATTGAATGTTGAATACAGCAGTGATAATGTTACGTGGATTACTTTGTGTTAAGTTTCAACGTGGATTGCTTTAGAAGGGAGAGTTAACTGTTGCAATTAGTATAATTAGCTCGTATAATACTAACAATAAGTGTTGGGATTTGAACAATTAGTGATTTTTTGTACCTTTCTTTTTGTAAAGAATTCTAGAACTTTGGCAAAAGCAAAAAAAATTATAACTAATTCAAGAAAGGCGAAAGGTGTTGGATTGAGAGGGCCTGATGTTGGGTGATCTTGAACTAGTATACAGGATGCATTTTTCAAGTGTGCGTGGATGGAGAAATCCGAAACTAAGAGGAACAGCGAAAAATACTGAAAGGGGTCTGGGGCTCGATTTTGATGAAAACTAAAACTGCATCATTGGATTTTGAGAAAATCAATATGCCTACCCAGGAATAAAAAATCACACTCTATTATTACAAAATTCGATAGTGTAACTTATAAGAAACGAATCTTGGCAAGCAATTATTCTCCAATTTTCATACTTCCATGGCTACAAAGAATCACGCGTCTATAATATCGCGTGCTTGGATAACGGTGTCTCACATTGTTCTTCGCAATGAATAATAATATGAATATTCTGCACGTGTTGGACAGCACGTGTAGACTTTAAACTTTTCTTGTTGATTTATTACGAACTCTGTAAGTTATTTGGAATTTTGCGATCGCGGTTAATGTTACCTATGTTACATGCTTACGTGTTATTAACCGACTTCAAAAAAAGGAGGAGGTTCTCAATTCGTCTCTATGTTTTTTTTTAAAACATTGACTCTACTAGGCATAATGATAATATTGACAGCCATCATTGAGATATAAATCATCAGGAGAGAAGTGACGAGTGAACAAAGTCGAAAGTTTATAACACAACCTTTACTAGGGTGAGGGAGCTCATTTTAAAAGAATTTATAATATCTTCAAAACATTATTTTCCGAAATATAATATGTAACTGGATACGTCCGTTGTATTATTATAAACCTCCAATTCACCAGTACAATTGGAACAGCTTTATGGAGTAAGTATGCACCAAGTCATGCCCAACAGTGGGTTTTGTAGCAAGGATTGTAGCAGCATTATTATAAAAAGCACTATGTAACAATCCCTTCCTTAAGATAGTAGGTAAGTTAATATTTAAACTGAGAAGCTTGAGGTTTCTCACGTACAACGTTGAAAAATCCAAGCCTACAGTAGGTATAAGAGGTTACATTTACAAAGTTGTACCTCAGGACATGTCGTTTAAATCCCTTTCAGCGGTGCGTGTTTACGGTAGGCTGGCTGAGGTTTTGCGCGCTAGATATCCGCCTACAGTACAGGTATAGTTCCGCTCGGAAAGCGTCTGGCGCGCCCGACGGTGGGGCGTCGAGTGCATGCCGAGGAACGTTTAGCTTACTTGAACTTGAATTCTGTTTTTATTTTAGTTATTAGAAAATCTTATTTAAATATTAATTTAGTATGCAGGTTTTCTGATGTTTAATGGTCTCTGCTGATCATGGTTAGAAAGTTTCAAATTTAAAAACAACGAAATTGCTCGGAGATCCGACTGCTACCTACGTTCGTGAGGATCATTCGCCTAGATTAATGGCATGTCATGGTCAGGTAGAGTCATAGGAATTCGCCCGAGAACATCCACCACTCTCTTAAACAGCCGTCAAACAACATGGAATAATACGTTCGCTATTCCTATAGAATTCCTATAGAATTCCTATAGAATAGCGAACGAGAATTCCTATAGAATTCCTATAGAATAGCGAACGTATTATTCCTCACGATCTCAAATAGGATTCCCATCCATACGTTGATACTTCTGCTAATTGAATTGATCGCTTCAGATAGATCTGAAGATATAGATCAGAGATAGATGTCTGAGGCAACGAAATCTCACCTACCGCAACCTGCCATACTTCAGAGCAAGTTCTAAGAGTGGTATCATAAAGGTACCTCGGTCAAGCTAATAATGTTGCATTTGTACTATCTTTAAACAGTTATCGATCGCGTCACACATTGCACAATTTCGATCACTATTTCGATTTCTAGCTATTCAAATTCAATTCAAATTCAAAAGCTTTTATTCATTATTAGGTACAATTTATGCACACTTAATGAACGTCATACATTTAACATTATACAAACATCCGCTTTGATCGCCCCTCAGGCAAAACGTAGACTAGGAGAAAAAGGCGGGCGGAAAAAAACTCCCTATCTCCTCTATCAACGGGGTTATGTGCACTGCATTATTTCATTCGTAGTAAATCAAAATAATTGTTACAGGTAATAGACTGCATTAGCTACTAAGCCCTCTATTTCAAGTAAACTTGCCAGTGTGAACGCTCGCAGCGAGTCTCGTCACTCAGTGGCCCTCAATAATGCACGCCGGCGACCTCCTTCCGCGGGACACACCCGTCATGTCTTGGTCAGGCAGTAGAGGATCTTACTGTCACCCTCTTAACCCGCCACCAACCATAAGCTTCATATCTCCTTATGTGTCATAGTCCAAACCACATTGAATCGTGGGCATTCGTTCAGGATGTGCTCGACTGTCTGTTCGGTGTCAGGAGAGCATACGCACCGGGGATCATCTCGTAGCCCAAAGCGATGGAGGTACTGAGCAAGACCACCATGACCGGTCCACACTTGTGTTTTCCAGTATGATACGCCAATCTTTTCTATATACCGGTATGCCTTTTGAATATCTGGAAAAAACAGTTTAGTAATTTTGCCTGCTTGGGACTCGGTATATTGTAGCTGCCATGCATCGAGAGTGCGTTGACGTATCATATGTTTGGCGAATGACATCGGAACTTTGTTATAATCTGCAATTGTTCTTTTATATAAAGCAGCTTGCTTGGCGAGTTCATCTGCACGTTCATTACCTATCACTCCTACATGGGCGCGAACCCACCAGAGTTTAAGAATGATGCCCTTTTCGGATGCTCGTAACAACTCCATTTTTATGTCGTTCACCAAAGGATGTGTGGACCGAGGGTTTGCTAACGCTTGCAGGGAGGAGTGTGAGTCACTCAGGATATCATACTCCCTGCAAGACGGAAGCTCCAAAGAAAGCCGTATCGCTTGTCTCAGTGCGAAAAGCTCTGCTTGATAAACAGAGCAGAACGTTTCTAGTCTAAATTTTTTGCTCAGTACCTCAATACCATCTCTGATAGGGTTTCTTTACTATTTGAGGTTGGTCACTGCAGCTCACGTTCAATCTAATGTATGGACGACGACTAAGGTTGAAAGTGGATACAAATTTTATTATAAAAGCCTAGGTTCAGTGTAAACTAGAGTCGAAAGAGATAGGTACTATTTAATAGCAAATTTTAAAGGTGTTAGTAGGTACCTAAGTCCCTCAATAAGGCTACGAAGGTTCGATTTAGTATTTTTGTAGCTTTCACTTTTCACTGTAAAGTAACCTGCCTTTACCTGGAAAGTTTATTAAAACGTCCATATTACCCATATCGCAATTATAAAGAACTCGGGTTACCTTGAAAAATACCCGCAAAGTAACTCTTCAAATTAAAGTCTTCGCTTGTGTGCATCATATTCGAGGCCCAGCAAAGTCGAATATTTGACTTGCACTCAAAAAGGCTAAAGAAAAATTTGAATGGAACTTTCAGTTTCATACACGACAAGAAGTAACATTCATTAAAGCCCCGTTCCGCCCAGAAGGTTGCAAAGCTTGATTTTATTTTCCGCTGCGTTTCAATTCGCATTCAAATTCTCCGACATGCAACTTTTTTTCAAAATCCTCGGAAATGAACTCTAGCGTCACTATCACATAACTACCTTTGCGTCTCCCCTATTCGAATGTCTGATTACGAGCGATGAGAGGGAAGCGATACGAAGCTAAAATATAGCTTTTGAAAGCAAAATGGAATTTCTATTTATATTTTTGGCACATCATATTAATATGACATGTATACTTAAGTATATTCCTGTTACATTTATGTTGAAATATTTTTTTTTCGCAATTCAAAACCAAAAATCCACTCATTTATTTGTCAATTGTTGCAACTGCGTATAAAAAAATAAGATCAAATTAAAAATGTAAAATTAAAATAAGTTCGTAAATGAATCTCTATAGGTACTAAAAATGAATCGCTGATCGTTAGTCTTGCTAAAACTTGAGAATGGGCCGATCGACCAAGTCATTTAAGTGTTGATATGGCGAGAAAATCTGAAAAGAATGAGAGAGAGAAACAGTATAAATTTCAATATTTGGCAGATTTCAATATTTGACACGGAATATGCGGGGTCAGGTAACTTATAAACTATCAATTTAAAGGTAGGGGATCACATTTTTAAGTTAAGAAATATATAATATCTACGGCTTTTTAAATCTTTAAAAGTACGAAATTATTAATAAAAAATCCCACATTCTTTTGCTCGCATAGGAGTCGATAGTAGTGAAACTACCCCACAAATAGGGTTGCGCCAGACCACTTCAGACGGCTAGGGGTGCGAACAACAAGTTCAAGGTTGTATTCTAACACTCATATAGCTTTAATTGACTTATAAGCGCTACTCTCATTCAATAGTGCTTTGCTTAAGAACTAGTCACAAGTACCGCGAATAGTTATGTCAAAACAGTGGAAAGAATGTGCGAGTGAAATTACCCTATTTAACGAGTTTTTGAACTTTTCTCGAGAGTTTAAGAATGTTACCTATGTAAAGAAAATTAGCTGAAAAGAAGTTTGGTTTTGTATATTCTAAGGATAAGTTACTTTCTCGTTAGTTTTCTAGACATTTATGCTAATGTGATCTCTTTAAAAGGTTTGAGGCAAACTTGTAAATATAAGCATATCAATTTTAAATACAACTACTTGAATGAAAACCTAATCACTACAAAAGTAGTTCACCTTCCTTATATTCTCACCATTATTATTGACCCATTAATGACCCACTACAGGGTCGGGTCTCCTTCTCGTAATGAGAGGGATGTAGGCCTTAGTTCACCACGCTGGCCTACTGCGGGTTGGTGGACTTCACATACCTTTGAGAACATTTTTTTTTGTGAACTCTCAGGCACGCAGGTTTCCTCACGATGTTTTCCTTCACCGTAACAGCAGGTGATATTTAATTTTATAAAGCGCACATAACTTTTTTACAAAGTCATTGGTGCGTGCCACTGGGATTTGAACCCGGACCCCTCAATTCGAGGTCGAATTCTTAGCCACTGGGCTATCACCATTATTATTACTTAGATCTAAAATTAAAAGTTTTGAAAGTAACTTTTTAAAATATACCTTTAATGGGAGTGGTAGTAGGTATTCACAGCTCCATTACCGGGTTAAGTAGCGTCAATTATAGAAGGCCTACATCTACCAGTGTACCTACTTGGAAAGACTAATGGATAGATGGACGGATAATTAACCAATACCTTCACCATATACAAGTCAATCATATCCTAATGCAACATCCAGGACACGCAATAACTGTAATTATGACGTCATTACGTCCGTCAATTTCAATTAACAGAACATGCGATAAATTAATGTACAATTCTATGCATTATATAATAGGGTACTAATTACATGGATGTTATTATGCGGGATATGTTACTTTGATTCAATTAAAATTATAATTATGTAGGTTAAGTTTTATAGATTTTTACAGACAAGTGGTGAGCAAGGAAATTCCTAAAAACCTAAAAACAGAATATTTAAATTTATTATAAGTATTTCCGAACTTTAGTGAATTAATAAAGTTATCTGATGGTTACATTACAGGTAACCATAACTACAATGAAAGCATAAATATAACAATATAGAGACATGAGTGATTGGATCATTTGAGTTACCCCTGCATAGACTTGTCTACAATCTTTACCATATTAAAAAGCTGTTAGCCAGTGGCACGTAGTCCTATACTGATAAAACCCTTTAGGATCAGTTTGGTATGCTGCAGTATCTCTTTTATGCGAGGAGAGAAATATCAGATTAAAGTTATCCTCCGTCACAAAAAAAATTTCGCTTTTTCGAGAACATCTCTCTCATTTTAGCTGCGATGTTACAATTCATCGTACAATGTGACGAGCGTGGCTAAAGCCCCCTAATTGCGACAATATATTGAGCTGAATTGCGTGAAATCAACCGAAACGTCTGCCGGTGCCGCCCGCCCAAGCGTGCCCTGCCGAACCCTTCTACGTACCCTAGCTATACCGAGGGAGATAATGTCTGTGCCTATCGTTCAACGCAAATTAAATAGGTAGGTAAATTCTAATGAAGCTCTAAATCTAGTTAATCGAATGGAGTGATTGTATGCTTGTGTGTGTGTCGTCGAAAATATTGTCGATTACACACAAAAAAAGAACATTCGGTCGCGTCGTGACTTGTATCATGGCGTGATTGCAGTCGCGCCATGGCTCCAATTGCGTCGTGACTTCGGTCGTGGAGTGACTCAAATCGCGTCGTTGCTCAAGGTAGATACATCGTGAACTAGCGTAGTGACTGCAGTCGCGTCTTGACTCCAATCATATCGAGACCCAAGTCGCGTCTTGTCTCAGATCGCATCAAAACTCAAGTTGCATCATGACTCGTGTCTTGACTACAGTTGCAACGTGACTCAAGTCGCGTCGTGACTCCAGTCATGTTGTGACTCCAATCAGCAGTCTTGTCTTGTTTTTTTGAATTCGCCCCGACCATGTCAAAAGTAATCTTAAAAATATTGGTTTTACAACATACCTTGGGTATAGTGCATACTATTATCGAAGTACGATCTGCATCGGGAGTCCCAATCCGAAGTCATGCGATATGAATCCACCACTCACCTGCAGACAAAACGAATGATTTAAAAGAAGAAAAAAAACAAGAAGAACATTTAGGCCACGACAGTTTGGACGCGTGTGCACGCGCCAAAAATCCCGAGAAAAAAAGACCTCAGAAATATTACCGAAGCGCTAACACTGCGCCCAAGTTAGTCGTACGTCAACTTAGTCGCGCGGCCTTATGTGTATTTTACATTTAAATATTACTTGCTGTAATATTGCTTGCACCTTCATCAGAAGGAAGACTCTCATTATGAGAGGAAACCAAATGGGTTACAGGACGTTCAGTGTCACAAATTGGTTGCAGACTGCCTGCGCCTTATTTACTACTTCTGGGTATTTCATGAAGCAAGGATTCAAGAAACCTCATAGACTACGACACATAGAAATCAAGTCACACACATCTCAACTAAAAATAGGAAACCAACCGTCGAAATTAAATTCATCATTAAAATTGAGGTTGAACTCTGGATCAAACCCAAGATCTGGGATCCATACTGGCGTCTTAACTTTCATTCCATTCTTTTCAGGTGAGGAAATTTCTTTCCTTCCGTCCTGTTCATGTAACTCGCAAATCACAATTTAGCCTGAAACTATCGTCTCACAATTCAAGCCCTTGTTGCAGTTAAAGTCATGAGGCTACACAACAAGCGCGATGCTATAATAGAATATGACGTCATCGAGCGATAAAATGTCTCCTCGTCCTCACTTAAGGCTCGTTTCTATTCCGATGCGATACGAGTGTATCGATTAACGATACACAACGCAGTTTGTACACCGTTGCTGTCACGGTGTCATTATTGCAAAACCAAATTCGGCTTGCCGCTTCCAAACGTTCTGATTTCACACCATGAGGAAATCAACTCTATGCGAAGAGACATAGAGTTGAGTTTCGATTGTTGGTGTGCAAAGTTTGGTCTTTTCGCTAGTGTTGTGCTCGGTAGTCAATAAAGGCGGCTTAGCGGCATCGATAACTTTGTGTTTTGCCATATTTATGCGTGCCAGTTGGCTCGAACACCTGAGTTGTATGGATTTGTCTTTAATGCTGCTGTGGAGTTTTTGCATCGCCGTTGTTGAAGTTACTTAGATTTGGGTTTTTGATTTTTATTTTGGGGAGGAATTCTGAAACTTAGTGATGTATTGCTGGGTCGCTCTCCCAATGAGAAGGATTGGTCCACCACGTTGATCTTTTGTGGATGTGTTGATGGTGTATTTCACATGCCTTTTACACTATGGGAACATTCAGACATGGAGGTATTTACGATGTTTTCCTTCACTTCCAGTCATTCAATTTTTATTTTGCGAAACTCACACAACTTAAAATCATCGGTGCCGTAACTAGTATTCGAACCCGGACTCCTCGAGACAGAGCCAGCCTTCTAACCACTGCGCTATCACCGCTTCATGTAAACCAAAAAGTTGCTCCTAAAGAAAATTTGAAGCCTTAGAAACATTTATTACTTTCAATTTTAACAGTAAGCAGTATAAAATAGTTCAAAACGATCCCATTTAGATGACAATCAGCGTCTCGAGACGTCGCTTCCTGAGTTTGCACTGCACTCTGCACTTTACTTTTACCAATTTAACTAATACAATGCACTGTAGAGTAGTATCAATATTTTATTCGAGCTATATCGTTCTGGTCATCCACCTGACTCTATAGCAGCGGATAAACGATACGTTGTGACGTACGCGATGAAATTTTATCACGTTCTTAAATTATTATTTTTTTCGTAAGCAAATCGTGCGGGACGTGTTGTATTTTGTAACTTTTTGAACTAGCCCGAAATTTATTTGTTGGTTTATTTAATTATTCTATTAACATTCGCTGACGTTCTATTAAAATTTACTGACATTAGGTACATATTCAATAGAATGATATTAAAATAGATTTTTTAGATTAGTCTTATAACAATTCCTAATTGTCTAACACTATAACATTTTTAAACATTTTTTTTGTAAATTGCAGTTAGAAAAGATAATGCAGAACGATTAATTATTAATTAATAAAATTTAAACTTTACTTGAAACAATGATTGAAAAACACCTTATTTATCTATTTATATTGCTAACAAGAAACGTTTTTTACTCACAATAAGTAAGAAAGCCATTAACGAACAAAAAGTTACTTACATTCTTTTAGCCAACTATCGCTTCTCACTTCAAGCTGAAGTTGTAACAACAACCTAATCTTCTCGCACTTTTGCCAAGCGGTTTTTATTCTACCATTACTCGGTTTTTAGAGCACGGTAAATATTTCAGGGAAAGCTTTCAGACGGTAATTGAAATCGAAATTTCAAAGCACACATATTTAAGTCAAAAATGCCAACGGTAAGCAAACTGGTCCGCTTTTAGCATACCGATCGGTTAACTTGGAAACAAATATAATAATACTCATGGCACTATGGATCCTTTTTTATCTTTTTAACTATTTAGTTAAACATTTTAAAATCAGGTGTATCACCTGAAATTTTTCTTATCTAAATTCACAATTATTGAGCCAGATCAATGAAGTCACCTATGAAATAGGTGAATAAGTTCTTGATTTAATCATACTAGTCGAAATTTGACTATAATTTGGTAGGATACATACACGTCATGTTTGTCTATGTATGCATGTCAAAGTATTCAAACTTATGGTCACGTATTTCTAATGCATTTTATTTTAAAATATTAGAATTTGTGCATTCTCCACATCTAAATTTCAAACTGCTTCGTTCGCGTAGTGAGCTGTAAATATTGTACCCATAATTTTCGTTTCACGTAAATATAAGATATAATAAGTATATTTGGAAGTTTAATGTTTAACGCAGTAAAATCTTTAAAAAATCCATTTCTAAAAATTACCTTCCTGAGGCTATAATCATCTGCAAATCTAAAACAAAGCAATTCCCGCTACCCACAATCATTCAAACGAATCACTCCTCTAGGAATACAATCTGCTCCAACTTCGAAACTCAGTTGGACTCGCCCATTCGAATTCACAATGAATGACCCAGATTAATGAAATAATCACTATTCTCATTCTCAAGAAATAACGATTAACTTGGAAATGAAAATAATGACACTGATAGCACTATGGATCTTTTTTATCTTTTAAACAACAATTTAAAAAGAAAAATAACTGCCTTTTATTTTTTCAGACACATCGGTTAAATATTTAAATAGTGTTATTTTATTAGTAAGTATGTAATTAAAACAGGGTTTTCTTAATTCAATCATATTATACACATCTAATTACATATTTTGGAGTCCAGAGGTTAAATACATAAAAATGTTTAAAAAATGCCATTTCAAATTGATAATATAAATTTCCTTCACTTCTTTAAATAACTATGGCATTTAGCTAAATAACCTGTTAAAATCAGTTTACATCAATTAATTAATGAAGGTGTGACCCCCAATTGATTAATAAAATCAATAAAACTTAGAAAAACGAAAATCATAGATACAAACGCTAACAAAGAATTTGTAATCCTTCTTAATAATGCCTATATCAATTAAAAACAAATCCTGCAACAACATTGAATCAAGCTCCAACTCATTACGTCACACAAAATCACACGCCACCCACAATAGAACAAAAGACCCACACTAAAAAAATAATAACGAACAGTCTCAATAAAAGCCAATTCATAACATCTATCAGCGGAGTCGACAAATTCCTGACAAATGAATCCGCGAATAACATTTTAATAACACATCTTTTGTTCTGCACCCATTCAGTACCACAATGGGGGACAATTAGTCGTCTCGCCGAAGCCGTACAGTCGTAAGCCGGTGTCAGACACTTCGGCGCCACTTTTATATCGCACAATGCTTGTGTATGACACGGGAAGGACAGAAGGTAAGATTCAAGTACGGAAAAGTGGAATTGTATTGATCAAAATGTAGACAGCCTCGCTAAGGCAAGTAACACACTGCCCCGCATCATGCAGCGTAGTGCGGTGTGCGTTCATTTGTATAGAAAACGCATCCACGCGCGTACATGTAGATGCGTTTTCTGTGTGTTGGACTGTGCTTGTTTTCTGTATTAATGGAAATACTTACATACAAAGCTAGATTACGCATTCCCGCATCGTAATTATAGTTGGTTCAAAAATTAAATATGTAAATAGGACCTAATAAATATTTTTTTTATATATCTTCAAATAAAATTCTTAAGGGCATAGGAATAAGATCGAACATTGGCAGAAACAATGCCACTTTTGTAATTATTATGTCAATACAGAAACATCTTTTTAAAACTATCGCGTCCTACAGTGTATCCTCTTGTTCGTATTTAATAAAGCTGTACACTTTGCTAGACGTTTCGCAAAAAAGTGCAGAATCTCGCAGTGCGTAAATTATTACTCTCAAAGTTTGTGCCGTAATGAAAAACACGCAGCATCTCATTGTCTACGTCTGGACGGCAAGTGTGGACTTAAACATGCTAAGGAGACATACCTAGTCGTATGTCTTGTCTATATCTTGAAAACCTTTGCGTCTTTACCAAAGTACAAAGTGTATACAGGGTTACCCGTAAAACACGAGCAACCTCTCAGAATTATGGTAAGCTACCTAGTGCTGCGAGGTTGCTCATGTTTTACGGGTAACCCTGTATATGTACCTAGCACGTGTCCTATACGTTTATGCTTGTTAAAACAAAATATGTTTTATCTTTTAATACCAGGAAAACAGGAGAACGGACCTCTTGGTCGAGTCAACTATTGTTATTGAGTCACAATGGCATCATAATGGTGCCACAATGACTATAATATTATTATCATATTTGACAGTTTCAGTAGCCAATTGAGTTACAATGACTTTATTATGATTACCTGATTCTGTGTCATGTGCGTGCAACATAATTAATTATTATGTTTAAATTCGGTGGTTTTTACAGTTTGAGATAATGTCAATAGAATTGAATTGGAATGGAATTAACATGAAATCATAACGGCAGATATGTAGAGACACCCTCCTGATAGATAGTGGTTACCTTAAAAATTCGGTTAAAAAGTTAAAAATGGTAACACTTAAAACCCAGTGCATGTTAAAAGACCTAAACCACAGCCTCAGAATGAGCTGTTTCTACCACTTTCAAGAGTCGATGTATCATGATCAGCGTCAAAGCCTTATCGACGTCATCGCCGCTAATTGCATCTGTGTCATCATGCTTGACCCAAATCCCTTTGAACCTGGAGTCTAATCAGTGCATCATAAGCTACTATACACTCTAATGAGATGCTCTGGATATTTTTCCTCTAATTCCAACACTATTACAGTCAAAACTTCTTTTTAGTTTATTTAAGTTGTATTTATATTTCTTTGCAACAATCCGCACACGTGGAACTTGTTTTGGTATGGACCCACCACCCTCCCTTATCTCTCTGAGTAGGTGTATACCATAACAACTTATTCCAATAGTACACGACACGTGTTTCGCCCCAAAACGGAGCATCATCAGGTGATGTGGACTCTACAACGGTTGGTTGCTGAGTGAGGTCGCCATTCGAGTGAGCTGCTTATATACCGCCTATAAGAATCTGCCTATACAATGGATTTCCGCAAAGTAACGCCTGATACAATATATTCTTTTTAGTTGACACACACGACAAATTTCAAACTTTAGCTCTTGTTAGTTTAGACTTAAGTAGGACAATGTAGGAAAAGTAAACAGATAGTACGGTTATATGGGTGGAGTAGGTACTAGGTATCTTGATTCTACAGCTGAGCGGATATTAGCTCATTCTATCACTCTCATCACGGCTGTAATCGTATAGATTGTTTAAATTAATTACCCATAATAACTACACCGTATACACACAGTAAGGCGGTGATAGCCCAGTGGCTTAGAATTCGACCTCGAATCGAGGGGTCCGGGTTCGAATCCCAGTGGCACGCACCAATGACTTTGTAAAAAAAAGTTATGTGCGCTTTATAAAAAATTAAATATCACCTGCTGTTACGGTGAAGGAAAACATCGTGAGGAAACCTGCATGCCTGAGAGTTCACAAAAAAAAATGTTCTCAAAGGTATGTGAAGTCCACCAACCCGCAGTAGGCTAGCGTGGTGGACGGCGGCCTACATCCCTCTCATTGCGAGGAGACCCGACCCTGTAGTGGGTCATTAATGGGTACTGACAATAAGTACACCGAACAAGGTATTAGCGTTTTGAGTAACGCTGGGGTTAAATTGAAGTATGCTTATACTCGTATATTATGTTGCCGTTTCAAAGGTTGAGTAATCTAGCAAGTTTATTGTGGAAATGCGTGCGTGTACCAACTACATTACATGGTTAAAAGCTATTCCCTTAAGAGGGTCGAATCCGTTGGTTAATTTAAGGTACAACCCACAAGGAAGATAGGCGAACTTCTAGTTGAAATGGATATGGAATATGGTAGGATAAGAACATGTATTACAATAATGGTCAGTGTTGACTGCAGTCCTTTTAAGGCATCAATGTGGGTATTGCTTAGAATAGAGGCAAGCCTGGAGTATATTTGAGCATGATTTTTATATTGGGTACAATAGAGGCAAGCCTATTTTTCACTGGAAAGAAAATGGAACATTAAGAACATTTTACTTGTAAAAGTCAATACTCCAGATAGGAGATTTTCACCTCACGCGTCCGATGCTGATTTTTGTATATTTTTTAAAATTCCGTCATTAATTTTTCATCATCAGTCCTTCGAACGATGTGGCCAGCTCATTGCCACTTCAGTTTGGTAGCTTTGAGAGCTATATCGGTTACTCCCGTTCGTCTACGGATTTCATAGTAGCCCGTACAGAAATACCTGATATACTCGTAGCTCCATCTCCCACTGACTAACTCATGCAAGAACTAACTTTTAACAAAAAGTAAGCTTAAAACCTTTTTATTTTATTGGGCCGAAAGTTAGATTTTTTGTGAACTTCGTATTTTGCTTGATTTCTAGATAATATCAATTTATCACCCTGACCCGGCCTCGGATATCGCTTGTTATTAAAATAAAATATTGCCGCCTATTGGAACTACAGTAGTTTATCTAGATAATTCTAGAACTTTTGTCTAAACTTAAAGCCTACAACGGACGGTAGAGTTTATTTCGGTAGCTTAAATCTGTTTCGTTCATATTTTGACAACCACGGCAACAATGATCGCGGAACCGCCTAATCCGGTAATGATGAAACAACACACATTCGGAGAATATATTTTTTCTCGAGAAATACGAAGAGGAGTTGACGTCTCGTTAAATATTTATGACAAGCGCCAAGAAAACCTTTCTCAGTACAACGGCCATATTGATTTTGCGACTTACGGGCCCATTGCATAATGCCATCCTCTGAATATATTGTATGTGAATCTGAATTTGTGTGAATGCGTTCGAAACGTATTTCTTTCTATCCTGAAACTTAATGGAAAGAACCGTCAACGGATTTTGTTTTGTCTTTCATTATTGCCTCTATCTCTCAAATGAGCGGTTGAAGCTTTCGTTGTATTTAGGATGTTTTAATATGTACTTCACTTTCTCGGATAATGCACAAAACCACACAGTGGTTTACTAGTGTCCCCTAGGAGCGCTTGCAATTTGAGAAAACCTCTGTCTTGAACGGTTCTCATGAGTTCGCATTGTTATATCTTTCCCCTCGAAACGTGGCTGCGTCACTGTTTACGATTAGCTAAGAGTTCTAATATTAAATAGTAAATCCAACGATTCGAACGATATCGATAATATTGAATGTCTACCTAAATTAATATTAAGTGAATCGATTATTACCGAAGTCATACATGTCGAAGTCATGAGTAGATCGCAAGCAACTTTAAAACCTGAGCAACGACGGACGCGGTCAGTACCTGGATTGATGACCACTAGTGGCCAATTGAATGCGCGCTTCGAAGGGCATTAAGCCGTCGGTACCAGTTGTAATCAATAATATTGCAGCCGTTAAACTTTGTCGGAGGCTCTAAGGACCGTTTGAAAACTGCCGAAACGGGACCACTAACCCGTTTCTCCACCAATCCGCATTGGACCAGCGTAGTGGAATATGCTCCAGGCCAACTCATGTTGTGGGGAGAGTCCCGTACCCACTGGGCCATTAAACGGTTGCAGCCACAGTCGATTTATCTCGCAATCTTGTTGATATATTTGGTATTATAAAATTATTTCTAACGTATTTTCTTATAGATGCTCATATACCTGCTAATTGGCTTAAAAGATCCTGTAGTAGACATATTTTGCACTTAGATGGTTTTAATTTGAGCCCCGCGTTCCAAGGTAATGTGCAGAAGACGCACTCATGCCTGCATCCCTCAGGACCTCGGGAAAGAAACCTCCCACTGCCTGGAAATGTTCCTTCGTTTTTCTTTCCCAGTATTTTTTCCAAAACTCGACTTAGACGAAGTGCTAGGCCACTCACAACGTCGAGTTTAGAAATTATAATTTCGAAATCCTAGCGCGCAGGTAAAAAGTTGGTTTGAGTGGAGAAGAAATCTTCACTTTTTCTTTCAACTGTACTAGTGTACAGTAGCGTTGAGCTTTGGTGTTCTCATTATGAGAGATTTTGAGATTGCTTTGTGATTTTTTAAAGAAAGTTTGTAGTTATTCTGAAAATGGAAATAAATGCGAATAATGTTGCGAAAATTTATCGGAAGTATCAAGTAGCAGGAAAAAGGGCGATTTAATTAAGGTAAACACATTCAAGTTATTGGGGGCTCTTTCACTTTTATTACCTAAAGCCTGTTTTTATCAAATATTTCTAAAATTAAATGTATGTAGGCAGACGTGGCCATTATTATCGTCGAATTAAAAAAAAAAAACTGCGCGCTTCTGTACCTCGAAAAGCATAAAAGAAACAATCGATTCCACATATTTCAATGATAAAAACAAATTACGTCACAAAATCTCTTCCAAATTCTCGCTCAAGACGGATAGCAGTAAATAAAAAACAAAAATTCCCTTTCGGATTGTTCTTGAATTTCTTATAACATTATTGTCATTCTTGGAACTTGCTTCATTAGAAAATTGAAACACATGAAACTAAAGCTCTCTGGAGCCAACTCAAGTAGGCGGTGAGGCTTATTAAACTTTGTGATTTACGACTGCTCATTGTTTTTGGGTTTGGCTCGTGCCTACTGCCTATTGTAAGGGTGGATTTTTATTATTATTGAAAGGTTCGTGAGTGGCGTTTAATATTTACCTAAATGAATTTACGGTCTACCTACGTATTACAGGTTGATATTGTTGATATGTCACTTTCAGGCTAACCTCCTTCCTTCCTTTCAGTCCTTGGTAGCCCTGCTGGACCCATGTCCAGCCCCCAGTCCTTCCCCTAATCGATGCCACACCACCCGGTCCTGGGCCCTCTGAATCCAACGGTTTCCCGCTGTCTTCTTCAGGTCGTCAGTCCACCTAGTAGTGGGGCGGCCTGTGCTCCTTAAACCTAAACGTGGTCGCCATCGGTTGTCAGTCCTGCGAACGATGTGGCCAGCCCATTGCCACTTTAATTTGCAAAATTGAGAGCTATATCGGTCACCCTCGTTCTTCTACGGATTTCATCATTTCTGATATGTCTCGTAGAGAAATACCAAGCATAGCTCTCTCCATTGCCCTCTGAGCAATCCTGAGCTGACACACTGGTCTACAAAAAAAAAATGTCGAGAATGTTGTTAGTCTTTAAACTCTATCTATAAAGACAATTCAACCTAACATGACCCATAGAGCAACTGAACCAAAACCGAAAGTTGCTACAAATCAATGAATCGGTAAAGTTAGTTCATAAAGTTTCGTTCAGTATCAATTGTTCCAGATATTTCTCCGAACTTCATCTAGTTCTGAAGCGAATACAATTGCATTCGACTTTCGAGAAGAAGATGGTGAACTTTAGTTTGTTTTGTGAGCTTTTATACACTACTTACAGCAATAGGTACATATTACCTCGACTGTAATATCCTTTTAAATTCAACTCTCATATCGGGTAATTTCGAAGAATATAAGAAGCCATAGAAATGACAGAGTCGTTTTCTACTTCAAAACCTTTCAATCCTTTTATGTCCTATCTAGGTGAAGACAAAGATTGTTTGCGACACGTGCCGCTTGTCGTCCCGAGTTGAAACACTTATCGAAGGGAATTAAAAAGAATCCACTAAAAGAAAGGGCCACTAATGTTCCCTAATAGAGAAACCGATATAAGGTATATTTCCCACAATTTTATAAAATACCAACAAGTAAGTATAGTTTTAGTAAGTAAACAAATTTAACAACGGAATACATCACTCACTTTTATAGAAACAATTTATCAAATAGTAATTTTCCATGAAATTTGTAAAAAACTTTGGAACAGTTACAGTTACGGTGCAACTAAACTCTACTCTTCTTCAAGTGATTCAGAAAACATCGATAAAAATATACTTTCAAGTAAGTATTTTATTACACGAACAAGTTCTTCCGACAACGACTGTATCGTCAGATTTTCATCACGCACAAATTGACATAGTTCTCAAGCTTCATACCTATTCTAAACTAACTTTAACAGTAATTGATCGAGAGTTAGTATATTACTCTGTGATAAATTGTTCATCGTCCTTTCCCGGTAGACTGATTTACTAGCGCTGTTGCCACAAAACCTCCTCAGAAATAGCAGGCATTACCAAGTTTGGTATGACCTTGCCCTTAAGTTTTATCTTGCCAAAGAAATGAAGTAACGAATTTGTTTCCACAAGTTATTCCATTTCTGTGGCTAGAATTATCGCTGTTTCTGACACAAAGACGAAGAATGTATTATTTTTTTTCTGTGTTATATTTAGATGACATGTTTATTTCTATAAATTATTAGATAATGCGCGCGGCTTCGCCCGCGTGGATTTTAGAGCTTGCGGTTATTGTGACTAAACTATGATAGTTAGATATGTGCCCTCGCGGACTTTTTTGTAGATCTTAATAAGACCTAAACCCGTAGTACATAATTTTGTTCTTTTGTCAATAGTTTTTGTAACGCACGCATAAATAGGTTTTGAATTCAATTTTTCACAGATTTCTAATATTTTTGAAAATAAAATATAGCCTATAACCTTCCTCTATAAATGGACTATCCAACACTGAAAGAATTTTGGAAATCGATCCAGTAGTTCCTCAGATTAGCACGTTCAAACAAACAAACAAACTCTTCAGCTGTATAATATTAAGTATAGATTTTTCTTGAATTATCCCAGCCAGTAGTCATAATAATATTTTTTCTGGGAATATGGGAATCACGGTTTCGTCTCATTTCGGTTAACTTCAAACTAAATTTTTTTTGCCTCGTAATCTAATTAGGTTCTTCTGTTTTCAACACAAGACTTGTGTAGGGTCGGATCTCCTCTCACAATGAGAAGAATGCAGGCCTTAGTCCACCACGCTGGCCTAATATGGGTGGGATTAGTTTATTATTATAATTTATTCGTTTTTATTGTTAGCGAAAAATGAACAGATGGGATAACACACGTAATAACCTACATAATAATATATATTATTCACTTTTCTGATAACGTTAACTTCTATACATAATTATATCTATTCTCTTCTGATGATAAAACTTGTATTGTAATTATGCAAAGTAGAAAAGATACAGAAATGTTAGGAAAAAAATCGCACATTCAATCGGATTGAACAAGAGACCAAAAATACGTCAGACACATCAATGTATGGATCTGTCGTCTGATTTCCCCTGTGACGTCACACGAAAGTTGTCCGATTGGTTCCATCGCGTGTGACCTTGGCTTGTTGGCTTGCTTTGAACAAACGAATTGTCTAAGACAGACATCCCGTGGGTGCTTTAGATGGGAAAATTTAACGTTTGAAATATGTAAGGGAACGAGTTGGTTCTGGCTTACTGCTCCATATTCCATCAAAAGTTTAGATTACTTACTGACACAGCGAGGATGACGCTGACTTACTTACCTGAATTATGTGGTTACGTTATTACTTAATTCATAATGTTCAACTTCGTGTATGTATATTTTTCCTTTCGTGTGTTTGAGAAAAAAATGAAAATGAATAACATTTTTTGCACATTTAAAGAGGTAATAACATTTATATAGGTTAGATAAAGGCATTACAGGGCACTTTGATCAATCCATATTCACCTTTTCAGGTATGAAAATTAAAAATTACAATATAAAAGAAATTAAAAATGAAACTCATGTTAGTCAATGAGAAATAAAAGTTACTTATAAATAATTCGATTCACAGTTTTTAAACACATAAAATTTATTAACATACTCTGCCAAAAATTGTTTATAATTCATTCAGTTAAGTATACTGAGGTTATATTATATTGACAGTATTTTCCTATCGAATAATAAAAGCAATGATTAAAATAAACCAGTGAAACGGCAAATATTAACTTTATTTAAGTGCAAATAAAGTAATTAAATAAAATAACTGACGCGTACAACAGAGGGCGCTAAGTGAGAATAATTGTGCAAAATGGACGAACAAAATAACTACTGTAAACGTTTGGACGTATTAAAGTGTGAAAATTACGTGAGATTTCAAAGTAAATTGAGTTAGTTGTGCATGTAAATTTAAATGAAGCACGTTTAAAAGGTAAAATTGTAACAGTACAAAAATGGAATATTTGTATAACAGAGTATTTATAAATAGATGACAAAGTTTAAACAGAGACTATTGTTTTGAATGTTTTGAAAGCTAAAACATTACAACACCATAATATTGATTGAACATATTATTAATTTTACTGAATGCTTGTTAATGTTAAAATGGTAGGTACTATGGCCCTAACATCAATGAATTTTCTATTGAAATATGCGATTTGAAATTCCAATGGGCTGACCACATAATAAGAAGGACTAATAAAACAATAAGCAGAAAGATCCTCGAAAGGCAACTATGTGTAGGAAAAATAAGCTATCGTATCTTTCGATTAAGTGGACTGGTCTCGCAAGGGATACTGAATTCATAATATCAGGCAAACGTCTGATTGACGGATAGAAGATTTGTATTTTTTTAAACACAAGCAGAAGTAGCATTAGTTCACAGAGAGTTCACAGGCTGAATAAACATAAAAGCGCCACTACATTTCCCTTACTTTCCGAAACAAATTGTAAGGTGTCCCCCAGTTCAAAGCCGACAGCGTTTTGACATTATTTATGTTGTCAATATTATATTTAAACGCCCTCATCGCACTGTCAAGGCGGATTTACGTCGCTCCTCGTAAACCCAATAAGGATCGTCGGAACGCGGTGCGGACGCAAATTCCTCTTCGGACTTTGTGAAATCTTAATTTAATTTGCTAGAAAATAAAGGGAGGCTGCGTTAAACAGGAAGAATTTATAAGTGTTGAGAAACAATCCTCAGCTGAAGGCGGGTTCCCTAGAGGTATTGCTCGACCTTGGTTCTAAGAATTCTTCCAGCGAATACGCGACGTTCTCTGAATAAACAAATCGTCGGGAATAAGGAACGGGTGGATTTTTTACTTCCACGCGAGGAGTATTGTCGTTCAGGAATTCTGTGTAAGTATTTCGTTGTGAACCAGTTCTGTATTTGGTGTGGAAGGTTGGTTTGTTAGTTTTGTTGGGTCGTGGAAGATTTCGTTTTTATAGTGATAGTCTCGGATTTGAGACCCATTTCATATTACTGAATATCGCCGTATTAAATTATTAAACTACATTTAACGCGAAATAGGTTTTGATAGTAAACAAAAAGTCTTTTATACATTTTGATTTCATTTGATTTATTTAGGTATAATCATTCTTGAAGGTCCAATTAATCTTTCTAACGCAAGTCCAACTAATTTTGTACCGAATAATTGAGGGCGTGACAGCAATGTGTAACAAGTTCACAGAGCAAAATGTGAAGCTAATACACAATACATCACCACCCAACAGCCGCATTGAAAATAAAGAAAAAACTTTGTAACGGACAAAACAGCTAGTGTTCGCAATAATTACGCATCTTTGTCATCGGCTTCAGAAAGGCGCAAGCCAGACTCATCCATAACCGCCCGGCTTTCACCGAACCAAAAAAGAAAACACTGACCACTAGACAATCAAAAACGAATTTTACCACACCAGTATAAAGTTTAAATTCCTCTGCGATTTGAATGCAACATACGATAAAGATGTCGTTGAAAGAAACTGCCAAGTGTCAAACACTGACTATTATGACGTGATGAAGAAATATAGGGAACTTAGTCACACTCGAACGAATCTATTTAGATTAGCTCTCACTAAAGCCGTCCAGTATTTACCTTGATGTATCGATCCCCTTTCATGGAAACAGTACCCTATGATTTACCATTGAATTTGTTTTAATGGCCCGTTAAGCGATGACTGGCTTTTCCATTGAAATTTATCTGTCGGTTACGGTAGATTTATTTTTGGTAATTTACATATTGTGCGCTGCTTTCTCGTAACTATGAATGAAATTTAGCGTCTGCAATTCATGTAAGGAATTCTGAGTAGTCATTATGAAATGATGATATTATTGTTTCGTAATCATAATTTTGATTCAATCAAAATTATTTTCAGCGGAATTACCAAAATTTGCTACGTATTGTATGACCATTATGTATTATGTATAGTTTACCTTGTAGGATTGCGAAATTAAGCATTCAAATTAAAATGATTTGTACCCTAAATAGATAAATATAGAGGCAATAAAATCTATACTTTTTTAATCACTAGCTACTTTTTTTTATCTACACACGGTGTGATTGGTAAGTTGCTTATTTTTTTTTTATCAAGATATGGTAGCCTTTTTAATCTTTTCTCAATTTCCGTTTCATCCCATTTTATTTTTATCATTTTTGCCAAAACTCGCTGAACTAATATCACGACCGGCTCGAGGGTTCGGCACATGTCAGATCTCTAATCAATCATCGCTATCAGTTACAAGGCTTATTTATATATACAAAGAGGGGCATTTACGTCAAGGGATGGATTTACATGAGACCGCGAATAACCAATATTTGTTACTGCCCTACAACTATTGCCCATATTTTTGTTAAAGTTTTAGATATTTTCACCTTATCAATTTTGTGGCAAAATTTAAATCAAGGAACGTAAAGGTTCAATGGAAATTTAATCTTAGCAAATTAAACACAAATCGTTATAGATTTGTTAAAATTGTGTATCAGCTAAATGGGACGTATAAAATAAATTTTTCTAAGTCCAAAATTTAATCTTCTTTAGTCTATTTATATCTTTGGTATCCGAAAATATCCGAAATGTCAACTATATTGAAATATAGGATTTTTAAAGTTTGTGTGATTTAGTATTGCCCTTATTTATTTTGAAAAAAAAAAGTCAAAAATATCTCTTTCTGAAGCCTAAAATTCTTTACCATCGATAATATATCACAACATGATTAAGAACAGGCCATATTAATGGAAACTGGATTCTGAATTTGTGTAGATACGAGTATATTCAATACTTGATTGGTGTTGATATGGGGTTTGGTATTGATTAATGTAGATCAAGTTTCTAAATTAATTATATCTCTCGATGCAATATTCCTATCATAACCAGTATCCACGTCCAGAAGTAGAGCAGCTCCGATGCATCTGATAACGTTACCATCGAACAAGTTATAAATCACTGCTGTCATTCCAGCTTTGAATTCATGATTTTCATTCCATTAGCTGTGTATTGATCTGTATCTGATACTAGAAATGTGTTTACAACGTTGTTTAGAATATCTGATACGAAAACAGTAACCGTTGTAAACTGTTCCATTATTACTGAGTGAAATCATTAGTCACTTTAATTCAAAAAAACAAAAAGTAACGCCTGATACAATATATTACGTTGTAAACTGTTCCATTATTACTGAGTGAAATCATTAGTCAAGTTGGATTGTAGGACTGATCTTACGAAGTAATCTGCGACAGAATTTGCTGGAATTATGTCTCTTGTAAATGTTAATAATGGTTGAAATCGATTTGGTAATTTTCCTTTTGATAGTTGTTATGGGAATTTCTTTCTTTCGATAGAAAACATAATTCTTTTTAAGCAAGTAACGACAAATACTAACTACTCCAAGCATATGCGTACGTATGAGTTGATCCGCCGTACGCGGTATCTAGCTTATCGTTAGACCCAAACCCTAGCTTATTTGTAGTTAAAAAAAACTTTGTAACACTATTTTGAAAATCCTAGCTGAAAAATCCCTATTAAGTTTCTGTTCAATTTCTTCCTTTTGATTTCCGGTTGCCATCCGGCTGTCCCGGTCTATTTCCAGAAATCGTCCAGAATATTCCGCTAATATCGAGGCAACACGGAACACGTGACGTCACGGCACGCACGTCGTCACAATCAAAAGGAGAATAAAGTCGGTGCAAGCTCCCTACACGTTTTATAAGCGACCGTATTAGGCAGGCGACGCACGTACGACATATTAACGTACACCGTGCGACAGACGTGACCGTGCCGAGAGTTGTATAGGAACTAGGGTGACTCGATTCAATAAATGCTGTTTTGTAGCAACACGTTGCTTTGCTTTCGGTAGTGAATGTACGACGTTGACGTTGACGTGTTAAGCTCTTTGTTCCGTATTCAGTTGTAACTGTCTTATTTCATTGTTAGTTTTGCAAGGCACGTTATCTTGTCTGGTCACTTCTCGGAATATTGTAGGCTCTGTGCCCAGATTACGTGGACTTTAGCTTCTGTTTCTGGGCTAGGTGTTTGTTTGTGTTCCTAGAATTCATATATGTCACCAGAGAACAGGCTATCTAGGCTTTATATGACATGTCATGAATACAATTGTACACCCACACCCGATTAGCAGCATAACTATAAAATTTGTTAGTGGACGTTTTTGATGATCTGTAACTGTACTGTCTGTAACATGTATTATATTCTTTCCTAAGATTTATGCAAATGTGTATATCATCAATTTGATCAAAAGACGTCAGTATTTGAATTACAAGAGCATTTAAATTCAATGCGTCTTCGAAATTTCGACATTCATACATGGCATGCAATTTTTCAAAGATGGCATTTCAACGTCACACCCACTGCAATTCGGTTAACCAAAACGGCGACCGTTCCAAAACTAAATCTGAACGTTCCTTTAAAAGGACTCTAATTAACTTCGTACCTAAATCGATTGTCACGTCTGTACCGTCTTGTGGGGTGGCCGGAACCGGATGGGACCCGCTTTTATCGGCTGTTGTCACTGTTGTTTTAGGCGCAGTACCGTCGACTGACGGCTGACGTCGAAGCGAAGTGATTTTGACAAATTGATTACCGTTCGTTTATGTGATCCTGGTAGCTGACGGTGATTTTAACGCGATTTTATTTTGTCCATGAACATTGATTTTTTTTGATGTTTGCGCCATCAGTGATCCAATTAATAAACGGTTTTGTGTGCTTGTCATGTTGAGTCACGCATGTTTTGAGAAAGCCTTTTAATTTTGATGATGTTTAATTGGTACGATACAGCGCATCCTTCTTATTGTAAGTTGAGACTCAATCATGTATAGGATAATTTATAGGTTTCAGTCATGGCACAATTAAATGTGATATTTTGTTAAATTCTCGTAGTAGATTATAAATTGACGGAAGAATTATTAAGATCCCAATAATAATTAAGATCCTAATAAGATTTAATTTGAGTGGAAAGTTCAAAAGTTTCATCAACTTTACCTCAGTACTTAGTGTCAGGCTAGTTTATGTCTGTCTGTAACCCATTAGTGCCCTACTACAGAGTCAGGTCTCCTCTCACAATGACAAGGATGTAGACCTTAGTCTATCACGTTTGCTAGCTAAAGCGGGTTGGTGAACTTCACATGACTTTACGTACATTTTTTTGTAAATTCTCGGGCATGCAGGTCTTTGAGAACATTAACTCCCAGCCATGTTTTCCTTCACCGTTACAGGCGCTTACTGACTACTTAAGAAAGGTTCTATTCGCTTTAAACGTTCTTACTTCAGCTGCACTACTTCATTAGAATGGACTTCGTGACTTTCCATTTCCAAAACTGCGATTCCTCTGAACACTGCATCGCCCGAAGTAGGGATGCCCAAAAAATGCATTGCATCGATATATCGCATCGTAACCGTATTTCTTTGTATCGCTAAAATAAATATCGCTTACCTTTGTATCGATCTAACGTATCATAACCGTATCGCATGGGTTTTTGTTGATTTACCAATTTTGCGATTTAATTTATGTTTTGATGAAAACGGGCATTTTTATGGTATTTTTATTAAGAAAAATATTCAATTCAATGGCTATTTATCAACATTTCGCTATGTTATAAGGATTTTCATGTTATATAAAGTAAAAAATTAAAGTAGTAAAAAATTGTCGTAGTTTGATACGATACGATATTATAAAATGTAACGTTATTAATATATCTAAACGTATCATATAGTTAAAATATCGTATTAAATATCGATATACTTATACAGCACAATACGGCTGTATCGATATTTCGATATATCGTATCATAAAGCATCCCTAGCCCGAAGATTCGCGCCATCCATCATAATCAGGACTCGTATAATCTCATTATTCATAATTTGTACAGTTTTCACGCTCTATGAATAGCGAATAGTGCTATCAATCATTTCGACGCAACTTTAAAGTAGTTTTGAAACTGTATTTGTTTCAAGGTGCACCTTTTCCATTGACATAATAATATATTCAGTGGATTGTTTTTTCCTCTCCTCCCTTCAATTTTAGGATCTAGACTTTACCAAAAATATCAATCTGAAATTGTGAAGTTATGTTTATTCTAAAAATAATTTCCTAAACAAAAAATAATTTGTAAAATTCAATGAAAAACAGTAAAAAATAATAATGTAATTATATAAATTTTGTTTTATTTACTCATTGATTCGAACCTTTATCTCTACGTATTTCTAATGAACGAAATTAACAAAAGGCAAGAAATTAATATAACTGTTGAATTCTTATTGTTTTAATGTAGTTCACTGACAGTGTTGATATTGCGGCGTAATAAACGTATACTTCTTACATTCACCAACATGAACTTATTTGGCAAGGATACGACACTTTGTCAAAAGGCACATTAAAGACAATGAACTATAAGGATCCGGGATACATTATTTTTATCCCACGAGTTCCCTACTTGGCAAGCTGACATAACAATAAAACCTAACAAACAGACATCCACTCACAGTTAATCAGAGTCTCCAAATATTAACTCGAGACTTGTGGAACTTAATTACAAAATTGGGAGCGTAGAACGACAAGTTGGAGTAAACGTGGGCTTATTTTGTACTTAAAATAAAATCTTTGTGGAATGTGGTGAGACATTTCTACTCGCTGAGTTACAGAAAGTTCTTTAAGTAGGTAGTGTTGGTAGACGCTAGAAGTCTGGAAAGAGAAATGGTTGATTCAGAGTTTAAAAATACTTTTAAAGTAAAAATACTAGTGCTCTAGACTCTACATTAGGTCTTTGGTTGACATAACCGACCGACCAACCAATAAGACAAACATACGTAATGACATAGTCGTACGAGCAACTTTTGCATGCCAGCTGTACTAATACCGTGTACCTAAGTATATAGTGTCTGTGATATGTTCGAACAATTACGTACTATGAGAAATATTAAAGCTCGAATACGATCTTGCCCAGATTGCGAGTGGACATGGAGGCAAGTGCTGAATTTCGCCATCACCAAATCTTTTATACTTCAAATATGGTAATGTTGATTAATCTGCTGGAAATAATGATTTTAAACAAATTTAACAACATAACCAATTTGAAAGAAAGGATGAAAAATTTAGTAAGAGAGCTTTGACAGATACTGTCAACATTTAAAAAATATTTAAAATTGAAACGAGAAAGAATGGCAAAAAAATAAAATAATGTTGACAGAAATTATCAACATTTTTTTAATTTGAAATTGAAATAAGAGAGCAATCAACAAGTGCTAGCTGGAGAAGTCATAACGTTAATTTGTTCATTGTACATCGATCGCCTCAAGCAGTCGCGTGTGGTCACTGTAGGGGAGAGCGACAGTGTCAATTTCGCTTCAGGCTATTTTCTTTGCAACAGAGTTTACAAACGGTTTGAGCAATTTGAAAATTGTGTATTACTGATCAGAGTACCAGTCCCGTGACTTCATTTATTCGATCACCTTGAGGAGGAAGCTACAAAGCGATCGAATACTTAGCCAAATCTAAGAGCAGTCAGATACGGTGAAAATCGGGCGATACCGATATGGGTAAATCACATAAATATTTTCGTTCCTCAGTGGACGCCGGTTATGATTGAAACGCATAATTATTGTGTTACGCATATTAAAAAAGTCTTTAAATAAGGTTTAATATCATTTGTTGGCTACTAGCCTTTATCTACACAAATTTAAAGATAAATTATTATTAAACAAGTTATCTTCAGAAGTTATGGCTTGACTATTGGCACTTTGAAACTGCATTAACAAACGCTTAAACTGTAAACGCTGATTGGTCATTTATTTTATTTCATTTGAAATTATGTATTCCTTTTTATTCCTTTCTCTAAGGATTTAATTCTACAATGGACGGCTATAGTGGCCCTAACTTTAATATGGTGGGTTCACATCGGTACTAGTCTATTACTACCCTATAGCAACCATCTAGTCACGCGTGGTAGTAGGGGAGAGCGGCAAAGTGTCATCGCTTCGGGCTATTTACGTTTTGTAATGGGATTAGCAAACATTTTCTGTTTGATTGACAATACTTTATAACTTTTTAATTTTTGTATTACCTACTTATTGAATTATGATCGAAGTTATAACTAAGCAGGAGAAAGTTGTTTTAAGTGATTAGTCTTATTTTAATTTTGTGTTTTATACTTTACCATTGGCTCATTTTAATTACTACAATCCTTGCTGTAATCACTCGTAGTAGCATGTAAAACTAGGCGGGTTAGTATGATATGAATAAGTGGCAGAATAAAACTTAGAAGTTCATGAATTTTCATAATCCAAAAAGGAGTAAAATAAACCACTTAACAGCTTCATAAGAGACCTTTTAAAGTTCCATACATCTTTAAAGGGCACGCAAAAGACCCCAAATTACTCATATAATTAAAATGGTTATGGTTAACTTCCTGAAATATATTTCGTTTGGGTTTTAATGCCAAAAAGGTTCCCAAAACAAGGGTTAAAAGGGAAGGGTTGGCTGAAGATCGTTTACAACCTTTGCCAGGGTCTTGCCAAGATATTCGACGGTAGTTCATCTAAGCTTCTCTTGCTTTATTTTTAAATACCCATTATGTATGTTGCTTATTGTTGTTAATTCAACATTTATTCTATATTTCCTGTGTTTGACTGGTTTATCCGTGTGTGCAATTGTGCATATCAAAGTAATCAAACTTATGGTAGTGTGCGTAGCGTTTTTTGATGCATTTAATGTATTTCTAATGCATTTTATTTAAGCATATTAGAATTCGTGCATTGTTCTCATCTAACTGCTACCGAATCTGTTCAAATTGGCACATATTAAGAACGGAAGAGAGCGTGCAAGCACTAAGCCATAATTTTATTCAATTCCAAAGACCTTATTTTTTTGTGGATCGTATCAGATTTTTAATTAACCCATTTCACGCTAAAGCCTACGTCAACACAGTATTTAGAACATGAACTACTTCGATACGCCAACGAGGCCACGAAACCCCGAGCTTGATGGATTGCTGCTTTCTTATTAGCAAACGACTGGTTTCTAACATTTATTACTTACAATTAAAAAAAGACTTACTCTTTAATAGTATAGCAGTGGATGGAAAACTCAAAATACGCTTTTCATATACGTAACGTACCGCGTATGTCTTCTACATCAGCGATTACAGCGTGAAAACTCACCCCCGACCAGAATTGGAGGCAAAACGTACCTGGAGAAAAAAACAAAACATTAGTCGAAACGTAACAAATGCAGTGACCTACGTGAGCTGAAAGAAACAAACAAACGGTTGGATTGTCGGTACAAAAAGAAAAACGATAAATTTTGTTAAAACGCCAGCAAAAACCACGGTACGGCAGATAAGGGGGGCTGTTAAAGGCCGATTGGGTGCGAGAACGACAAAGACATCGACATCTGGTCGATTTCTTTAGCGGGAGTTGTTTGAAAGTTTTTAACGTTTTAATATTAATTGATTAGTAAAATATTTTATCAAAAATAAATGCAATAAACGAAATTGAAAAAATGATTCAAATGAGATATTTTCTCGCCTTTTCTATTACAAATAAGATATCTATTTTTAAAGAAACAAGTAAGAGTATTCAATAATTTCAAGACTATAACAGCAGCAATTACATGCACCTCTTGTGGGTTGAGCTTTAAAACGTTCACTTTTGACAATCGTCTCCTGTATTTCTTAATGTATTCACATGTTAAGTGCTTTTCAGATTTTAGTGATAAGTTAAAAAAGTGAGAATCCTGTGAACTGAGAAACATGAGTAAAGATTCAAATAAAAGTAAAACCGAACGAGAAGTAATGTACTACAACAGTACCGACAGAAGTGATCACAACAAAATGTCGCGTAGGTACTCGTACACAGGTGTTAGTAGTTCCGTGAACAGCCGTCCGGTGCTAATTAACCTTCGTCCCGTAACGCATAAATCGACCGAAACTCTACATCCCTCTTCGTTACAGCTCTTGTACGATTTTTTCAGGACTCTACGTACTTATAAGAGCTATTTCTTTGTAATTTATTTGTACCTTGAACGTAATAGATGATCATTAAATGAAGAATGTTTTTGAACTAAATTGTTTTGTTGTCTACTCTACATTCCATGAAATTTCTCTAAACTCCTGAATTCCGTGCAGGAACTATGACAATCGTTACAATAAACATAATTAATATCAGACACCAGTTCAATTAAATAGATTTATAAACTCTTGATAAATATATTTAATTGAACTGGTGAACATTAGTATAATGTACAAAATATTACACTGTACATTTGTGGGGAATTCCTATAAGTATTTTACATTAGACAAACCTTTCGGAATAGAAGCCAATAAAGGTGACATCAGAAAAAAATATTTTTTGTATAAAGTCAACAAAAATACAGTCAAAAGTATACATATAAGTCAATACTATAGCAAATGTTGATAAGGGGAGATCCGAGTCCAGCAACGGAATATGAAAAGCTGAAAGCAAGAAAAGATATCTGAATTATTTATCCCTACCTAGCCACAAAATAGAAACTAATTCAAAAATGATTTAATTATTAAATCGGTGTTTGTGTCACCAAATCTAAAAACACAAGATAACTTTGTCTGCCACGCAATTTATAAATTGTACCGATTTTTACTTTTTTTATCGACATGAAAAGCTTTCAAACTAAAAATCAAACTAAAAGCCAAATGGATTTGGAAAATGGAAAATAAACATGACCGACCAACTAATTCTACGCAACACATTGCAAAATTTTCCAAAAGTTGCCGAATCAAACGTTGTTTGACAAAATAAATGCTGTACGAAATCAAAACAAAAAAATGTCCACAACATTTGACGAAAAAATTTCTCCTTTGAGTTTTTGTGGCTTAGAAGAGATAAATAAAGCTACGTAGTTTCATGTTTATTGAGGTTTCAATTAAGACGGGTTTTATATAAAAATTTTGTAGGTGGTGGAACTGTTAGTTCACCGTCTTGCCGTCTGCGTACGCCTTTAAACAACACAATCCTCTCGATTAATTTGAGAAGGTGTAGTTGTCACAGGGATTAAGTGGGACCTTTAAAAGACCAAAATTTTTACTTGTACAGTGTAGGTAATTGAAGTAGAATTAATAACACAAGCCTACAGAAACCAGTGCATATTTATCTAACAAAAAGGTCTTGTCAACTTAAAACTCTGCCAGCAATGAAACCACAATGAGTAACTAAGCGATAGAAACAAAGTTAAGTTCCACTGTGACGCCTCCGAAGGGTGCAATAGGCGGCTTCCACATCGGACGTCCACACGACCAATTAGCTGTACCGCATCAATTGTATCGGACCGCTTTGCTGTACTGAGGGACAGGAGTTAAAGTTTCTGGACGTGATGCTATTTTGATGAAGATCCAGGGAAGAAGAAAATACAATATTAATTTGCCAACACAGATAGGAGCAAAAGAACACATCTGCAACTGCAATGAGTACAAGCTAAGGTAAATGTATCCATACATTTATTCAAAAACAAGTTTTTATTCTAAAAGTATAGACAGTTTTCCTGATTCTCCTTTATTTCTCTTGACCTGAATTTATTGAGATGATGATTTCTCCAATTAAAATCTAAAACTGTACATTTCGATAGACGTTTAAATTTAGCGTTTATTAGTGGTACCGTTTCCTGCAAACTTAGTTCAACGTTCTCGAAAGTTTCGTAACTACCAAGAGCTCATTATCGCAAATAAAGTGAAAGAGCTTTCTGTTTTTATTGTTGGAGAGGAAATGTTCAGCTTTTGCACTCCGATTCCGGGGATTTCCGATAACTGTGTCAAGTGGACTGAAATCGCTATTTCCCGGTAATCTATATTAATTACGAAAATCTCCTTACACACTATTTCTGTATTCATGTACATGCCATAAGCCTAAGCCGTTTCCGATTGGTCATTTCCGTAACAAATTTGCTGGCAGCTAATTCCTATAATTTCATGGAAATCGGATTGTCAACTTCAATGTAAATATCGGGATTATTTTTGATAACATTTCTTTCAGCTTCAACGTAACAAAATTCTCTGATTACTAGTTTAAAGGTAAGTCGTACGACTGCATTTACGAGTATTAATGAAATTTTTCAAAATAAACGGACTAAAGACTTGAGAATCTTTAACCGTTTTTGGAGAAATAATAATTATTATTATGTCCAACTTTGTAGATATAAGTTAAATGGCATGGGTATATTGGATTTTTTTTATTATTGGAATTCAAAATACAACGAATATAAGAAACATTCTCTTTATTGGTGATGCAGATTCAGGAATTACTTGCACAGAATGTATTAGTGCCAATGGAATGCAAAATGCAACATACCCAAGCAAACCCTTTAAGTTGGTGATTTGGTTGCAGCAATGCAACTTGCACGGAACGAACCATATAAAGATTTATGTAGCACTACGTACAAGCTAAATTCAGAATCAAAGCGCACCCAATCAGGAAGTCAAATAAAACGACAATCTACATTCGTAAAACGCTACGAACAACGAAGACAAACTTACACGACTTGCCTAAGGAGCGAATTAACTGACGAGTTAGCATCTTAATCGTATCACGTCCCACGTATGGTTGCGGTTGCAACTGTTCAGTCGCTTCAGACTCATTTGTTTCGGATTCTGTTACTCCATTCCCGGCTTTATCACCTTCACTTAGAGTTCCATCATCAGGTTCGTGATAAACTTCAGCTATGTCAATTGTACTACTGCGGGCTGTGAGCGATATTTATGTTGCTTAATTTTAAATATGATGCTACTACTTTAATTGGTTACGCGGCTCATAGACATGAAGAGCGAATAGTTCGTCGCTTGTATAAATCGCAAGCAATCCATAATATTGAGCAATGTCAGGCAGTGGTTGCAAATTGCTTTGAAGAGTACATTAATAAGTCGCTAAGGACTATCAATAGGTGACAGTCGTTCAATATTAATGGAGGCGTTGTGTTATCTAAAACTTTTTAAATTGGTGAATAATTTGTTTGGACGTAAAGCAAAAAACGTAAAAACGTAAACGTTTTATTTTTCTTCTATATTGCAAGCAGTGTTGTATGGGACAGATTCTTTAAGGACAAACGTCTCAGAATTTGCAACGACAACTCCGATTTCCGCAATCGCCAATTGTTCCATTGTGCCGTATGCAGATTGGAATTGTTAGCACTAATGATTGTCCGCAGATTTAAATATCAAGCGTCCTCTAGGCTGTTAACGATCCTTGTTGGTTCTAACCCGTACTTTAGTCCAAGGGCTGTCGGACATTTTGCGAGAAGTGTTTGAGGCATTATAAAAACTTGTTGAATATTATTAGCTATTAGTAACATCTAGGTACTTAAGCACAAAAAATGCAGACTTGCTGGGTAATAAAAACCAAGCCCGAACTGATGAAAGAGCGATTTTTTGCGAAAGAAGTGTTTGAGGCGATTTGAAATTTTTAACAATGTTGAATTTAGTGTATAAGAAACTTAAAAAAATGAAATACTGAGTCGGTTGTAACCTCGCCAGGCGTGTACAAATCTGAGGTATGGTGAAACATAATACTTTTCGAAAAATATCTACCAGCTCTAGGCTATTGGTTCAAACCCGTATTAGGTTGGTGGCGCTTTGTTTAGAATATTGGCATTAAAGTTGCCATTGTTGTTTATTAAAAACCTTTATTCATTCACTTCTAGGAATATCTTTTTCAGTTACAAAGAGATCGAGGCAGAAAGGAAAATATCGAAAACATTTATTATTTACCTATTGCTTCATTACTTAGGTTTTTCTCTTGTTATTTCTTAAGGTGGAGATATTTTTAGAAGGGTTAAATATTACCGTTATTTAATAGATTGAAACCATAACAATAGTATCAATGAAATCATTATTCATATTTACTATGGTGTGTATGGTTTTCTTATTTTACATTACTTAGTATTTGAAATTGATATAATATGTTTTACCCCGTATCCTAATTGCCACATTGTTTAAATTTTGTCCTGTTGATGGGTCAGTCGGATATTACAGCCAATTAGGACAAGAATTATTTACCTATGAAAAAATAGCGAAATATACCTACTACTTTATAATTTAATATCAATACTCGTATAGTATAATGATCGATATTAAAATAATATTAGTAGTAGGTATTCGTTTCCTAATATTTATTCCAATTCCAAATTAGGTATTTCTTCACTGATGTCTGATATCAATGGCACAAAGACAATTATTTAAGCAATACACCCTTATGGGGCTCCTTTATAGCACATCCCATATCGATTCCTTTCTTAATACTTGCTTATATTTAGGGGAGACTAATTTCTGTGACGAACCCTTGGTATTATTCTTTTATTTTACGTCTTATTCAATCAGCGGTAGATACGTGATAGGTTATTTATTATTCTTATTTCCTTTCCGATATAATGAAAGTTACTTTCCTAAGTATTAAATGTTTAAGATGTTTTTAGAAATGTCATTCACGCTATTGTCTGTGATCGAGTAGACACTAATAGTGGCCCAGAATGTAGACCTTAGTCCACCGCGCTGGCCTAATGCAGTTTGGTGGACTGGGTTTCATGCCTTTAAAACTATTATGGAAAACTCTCAGTTAGATGATGTAGGTCCAAGTTTATGTCTTATTATGTCAATCTCAGGCATGCAGGTTTCCTCACGAAGATTTCTTTCACCATGACGAAAGGAGATATATAATTTTGTAAAATGCACAGACACTTGACAAAGATATTGGTGGGTGCCACTGGAAACTAGAGCCCCAAGCATAAACACTATTGCCAAAGTATTCATGTTTGTCTATAGGGTATTTCGCACCATGCAAGGAAAAATCCAAAATTATGTAATATTGGTAGATTTTGTTAAAAGCAAGTGAAAAATGGTGATTTCTGTTCTGAAAAATGTAGTATACATTTATAATTTCAATTAATTTAGTTTGTTAATCTGTTTTTCAAATGTCAAAAACGCTATACGCCATGAAAGCTATCGGCGTGACGTCATTAGCAGTGTAAATAAACAATGGAGTCTTTCTACCTTTACTGAGATGTATTGTTTACACTGCGAGTGACGTCACTAGCATGGCGGCAGCGCCGAGACCGTGCTTTCGCGGGGATTTTTGAAATTTAAATTGAAAAGTCTTTTTATACATAATATTTGTTTGCAAAAAATTTTTTTACAATTTTTTATGGGTTTTTATGACTTACGAATTCATATAAAAAGCTTTTTGACATAGGCCGTAATACCCTATTATTATTATCTTGCCCAAAACTCAATAGAATGCAATGTGAAATAAAATTTCTCAATTTAACAACTCTGGTCCTGACATTTAATCCATTTTCAACGCACGTTTCGATGTACAGTGACCCCTCGTAAAATTTGCGCCGAATTACAATAATTTGCCTTCAACAATGAAATGTAACTATTTATGTTACGTACACCCCTTGCAATAGTGAGGTTACATTTTGTAAATTACCTAACGTCTGACGCAACAAAAGAGACCCCTCATACGAGGTCTATTATAAAAAGGCCCCCTTATTTATAACGTTACAATTTTAATGACCACGGCTTGCATGCTGTGATTGCTTCTCAACCAGTATTGAAATATTTCTATTGACAATCAAAATGTGTAAAAAAACTTTGGCAAAATTCGCTTCTTTTACCGTAGCATACCTACGAGTACATCTTTTATATTAATACGAAGCGAACGTTTTGTGAACAGTGAGCTCACTACGTGAACAGAGTAGTTTGAAATTTGGCATTTCGTAATTTCGCATATCAAAGAAAGTACTGAACCGATTTTGATGAAACTTTTACCATTACCTAAGTTAAAAAATGCAAACAAAAAAGAACGATCACAATCCGTAATTACCTTCGAAGATATTCGAGGAAAAACATATCTAGCTCTACATACATACATACATACATACATACACCTATGAAATTTGGTATACTTGTTTAGAAGCCGTAATAGACCGACATTATGTAAATTGCGCAGTCCCGTTAGTATTATAATATACATACGTGATGAATTGATAACCTTCTTTTTAGAAGTCGGTAAAATTATGCCTATGCCGAAGCTTCATAATCCCAGCTATTTACGTAATATTCCGACTACTGTCACCACACATTTGGCTAATCTAATTAAACAGATGTGGGATTAATGGTGTGACAATAATCTTATGGGATCACGTTCGGAGGGCTGGGGATTACCTTGAATTTAATCAGGGGCTCGGGGTGTACCTATCTATAGCTATTATTATATACAAAGACGAGCAATGTACCCTCACTATACCTAACTGTACTGTACAGTAAATAAGTAGTGATAATTACACGTTTCTTTATAAAAAATATATGAGAAGCAAACGTACACGCTACCTGATGTTAAGACCTCAAATAGATAGAAAGTACTGTATAAGGTGTAATGCAAGGATTAAACCTCAAATAAAGTATCCCCTGCAACCCTACCTCCCGAGCGGAAACACAAGACAAGAAGAACATGCTGCTTTATGACTACTATGGCACTACTAGCTGAAAATAATCTCGTGACCGCTGCAAATGTTACGGGTGTAAGAATGTACACCGTGGGGTTTTAATTAGCAAGAGTTCAGTATGACCCACTACCAGGAATCGCTGGTACTTACACGGCATCTTTGGGGGATTTCCCCGTGTACAAAATCGGATTACATGGGTAGCAGTGATCATGAAACAATAGATGGCTTTTTCGTCAAAACAGATAAGGGTTTCGTTCTGTCCTATTTGAGGTTGAATGGGGTTTGTGGTTCGCCTGCGGTGACTATTTAAAAACAGTGACCTGCATTCTCGTTTACTGCCTATAAAACCAACCTTATGCGGTTTTAATTTTAAACTTTTATAGCTCTTTTTCATTACTGCGGTACTTTTAGCGTCTTTAAGCTATTTTGAGGCAACCTTGGCCTTTGATATCCGCACGAGAACGCCAAACTAATTATACTCTGACGGGTTAAACATAGAAATACTTTATGATACATTCTATAAAAGTATTAGAAATAAGTATAGCCTAACCACAGAGATAAAAGAGACCGAATTCTGAACGATGTAGCGTCTATTCACAGTTTACAATTTATTTTTGTTAAAGTCTGCTCTACACATACTAGAGCTAATCGTGGCTTGCCTTGGCGACAATGGCGGATGACGGATCGGTGTATGCGTCGTCACTACAAATAGGGGCGGCCGTTATTGTGTTAAAATCAATTTGGCTCATCCCTAGCCCGTGCAGTTTAGTGTTGTAATGTGAATAATTATATTATCGATAAAATTTTAAGTAAAAAACATCGCGAAGTCAGATAGCATTACTATTCTTTTTGGGGTTGGAGGTGGGTGTCAATCGCTTTCAGTGACAAATAGGCATCAGGCCACATGGCCGTTTTATACCTACTCTTAATACTTTGATCGTATTTTTTTTATCTATGAACGAGGATAAGAATTGTTTATTACTCAATTATTCATAAGTTCATAATTCAGTTACAAAACAATAACAAAATTGTTGTATTATGGTAAAACTATTATCTTGTATGTTTATACGTGAATCCTTAACTAACGGTGGCTCATACTAAGCTATAGTTGGATACATAGACCTACTACGACTCTGTCTTCAGCATTTTTTATTTTATTTATTTCTTCAAATGTTGCCAGGCTAAGACATTGAAATCTGTCGTAAATAAATTAAAAACAAACACAAAACAACATGTGTTAGCTTAAAATAGTGATAGTGTTAGTTAACAAAGCATTTTAAAATGCTATGACTATCGATAACTCAATTGTTAGTGTAAAGGTCCATCTCTAACGCAACACGCCTGCAGAGGACCCATGCAACTGAATAGTTTGGGGATCACCCCACATTACAATAGCTAACTCGATCGATCTTATAACAAAAGTCACGTAACCCCAAACTGCCGCTAATTTGCGACGCGACCAATTTTTTTTATTATTTTTTATCTTTTTTCGACATCAAAAGGTGTCTGGTTGCAATTTAATAGGGATTTGTTTTGTTGTTTTTTGTACGAACGGGTGTACCAGTGAAGGGTAATTTTGTATGTTAATTCGAGTCTGGATGTTTTGCACCAATAACGAGCTATTTGCATTTCGCCCCGCCATGTTTACATTATGTGAAAAAAATTGCGCAAAATATTTGAGAAAGTCTCAATTGAAAATTGAATTATGCAAATTCTTAGTGAAAATAAATAGTACGTACTTAAGTTATAGTGTTTGCTCATATATGTAGTTGTATGGACACACTTGACATAGAAATACGAGTTTGAAATTTAGAAATTTAGAAAGAAAAGATTGTGAAATTTTTGGTTTGACTGTCGTAGTTTTATGGCTTTGTTTTTGATGATTTTAATATGTTTGTTTGTTATTTAGAAAGGGATCTAATTAAAATCTGTATTTAATGAGCTTGCAAACAGCAAAGCAAAGTTGATAGTTGTTTCTCAGAAACGAAAATTTGGTTTTATTTTGTTTTTAAAATCAAAGCAAATTTTCCATGGAAAATAAACCTTGATCAATTTTTAGGCGTAAATTGAAATAAAAACCGAATTGAGTCATTAATGGGTTACGGACATGTTAAAAGTTAATAAAACCGTCACAAAAATTAGGACCAATTCGGTCGAATAACGTAACATCTACTAAAAGCGGAAAATCGCCTGACAACTAAATAAAACGAACAAACGTCTATTTTCAAGCGTACACATAATAAAAAGCATTACGAAATGGGGTTATTAAAGAAATCTTCGGAGCTTTTCTCACCGTTTCCAACAATAACAGAAGGGATGACAGCTACATTTGTAAGATCCATTATAGAATTTTTCTCTAATCGGTTTATTTAAACATTAACTGAATTGATTCTTATTTACACAGCGACGACTCAAGTGTTTTAGGTTTAAATAAATAATGTCCTTCGGTTCGCGGCATCTTATTTCTTTTCTTAGTTCGATGCCAGTTCGTTTTGTTTCTCTTGATCTTGGCTTTTAAGAATTGACTTTAAAAAGTGAAAATGTCCGCTAAATCTAATTTCGCGAGGAGATAGCTATGAGCAGAATATGTCACCTAAGAAATAATTTTGGAAAATTCAACTCCTTACTGGATGAAACTGATAAGTAAGTTGTCAGAATCAAATATAAATTTTAAAATCATTTATTCTTTTCTAAAACTTTTTCATTAACCACAATTTCATTAATCGTTGCACAATTACAGTATTAAATATTAGGTACTAATAAAATCCATTTAATTCACACAACAATAATAATCCATAGTGTGACAGAATTAGTATAATTTTACATTAAGGCTAGTTAAGATAGGTTATTTCAAAACTATTTAAAGCGCTATTTCATTAAATAACATTCGCAATTATGTATTACATTACATTATGGATGTTGTATTTATAAGTGTAAAGTATTGACAAGGCTCATGATATTATCATACTTTTAGTATAAAATTATACAAGTTTTACATAATAATTATCGATCGAAACATGAGCGAATGTAATATAAGATTACTTAAGACGGGGGATTTCCGACAATTTTTAGATTGTACTAACAGAGACGGCTTGGATGCGGTTGCACGTGTCCATTGTACGATATGTTTTTAATCACTCCATAAAATTCAAAATTCAAAAGCTTTTATTCATTATTAGATACAATTTATGCAAACTTAATGAACGTCATACATTTAACATTATACAAACATCCGCTTTGATCGGCCCTCAGGCAAAATGTAGACTAGGAGCAAAAAGCGGGCGGAAATAAACTCCCAGCACTTTAAAAAAAAAATGAATTATTCTATGGTGCAATATGACTAGGCCCAATAAAGGAACGTGACAGTTATCGCGTGTGTCAATATCGCCCCATTGCCATCCGCTCACAAATAAATATTGATACATGGTGTATAGAAATAGCCTAGTGAAGTTATTCAATCCCACGCTTTCTTATCGTCTAAATAGTCCTTAGTTTCATAATAGGCCTTTCGGCACAAGACTGATTTGATAGTTCTTCTAAATTTATGAAAAGGCAGGCATAGCTACTGTGATACATAACCTGAATTATAGTCGTACGAATCTAACAACGAATTTAATTTGCCATTATGACGCAATCACTTTATAAAACCATTTCGATACAATCTTATTGACATCTGTCAAACCAACAAACTCAAATACAATTGTACTTGTACGCCAATGAAACTCCATCGGGCACAGTTTATTTTTTCATACTTATTTGAAGTCATTTTAATTTTTTTTTTTTTAAATCCTTACCGTCGTTAAACGTATCGTTGTGAACAATGGAGCTGCTCAGACAAGTCGAGGATCCGTGCCGGGCCCTCAAATATTTGCGCAGAAGAATCATCCGCGGGCCGCGAGGCAATATCGGGATGGATGGCTTTCGGTTATTATGTGAATTATTATAACTAAGCAAACAGATTTCGTAGAGTACCTAAACGATTTGACTTAAACATTTTGTTGTCCCCGGACTATAGTCGGTATCTACCACATCTACTCGTATCAAAGATAGGTGATAGGGTCACAGTAGGTACCTTCACCGCCAGCCACTTAACCCGCCGAAAGTTACATTGGGGAGGACGAGGAGGCTTTCGGTTAATATGTGAATTATTATAACTAAGCAAACAGCTTTCGTAGAGTAGACGATTCGAATTAAACTTTTGTTGTCCCCGGACTATGGCTCCTAGACTATCGTGGTAAAGCCATAGCAGCTCGCACGGCGAGGTACCTTACCGCCAGCCTCCTAACCCGCCAAAAGCGACATGTTCTCCATGTAGCTGATGCCGGAAATATAGTACAATATTTGAGGGAAGCACCTTAGATCTTATGAATTAACAAAGGACCCTACATTTTCACATACAACCTCAGAAAGGACTCTATTTAAGATTAGACGTGGGTTTCCATGGGGTGCAGTGACCTTATCATCTGGTTGCATACATACCCGTTTGTAATTCATTTACAATTTATTAAAAAAAAAACATTCTTACCGTATTCAAAAATGTGAGTGTGTTTAGATTAAAACAAATTCAATAAAAAAAATTTAAATATCTTTATATTTCAATTATAAATTTAGAAAGAGTTTTATACTTTATCAGCACCCACACAAGAGAGAAACACCAAAGTATCGCTTCCACTCTCAGTGGCGCGACGGCGGTCGCTTTGACCAATTGAGACAGTTACTGTTGTGAACCTTGATTTGCGCATCTGGCCCAGTGAGGCAGTCAGGCGTGAGAAAGTTTATACAAATTGCATACTTGAGTGCGTCATACGAATCTTAGGTTTGATTTTTAACACTTTTTACTATATTTCAACATTTTAATACACATTATAGGACTTCTTCCAATGTGTTTTATTTTTAGTCTTCTTTTTATTTGTTAGTCCACCACGCTGGCCCCTTGCGGGTTTGTGGACTTCAAGTTCGACTATCTTGAGATTAGCGATCTCCAGCCTATAGGTATATTCATGTTTTCCTTCGGGAAGGTGCCACTTACCTAATTTTGTCAAACGCATATAGCTAAAAAGTTGTTGGTGCTACCCACTGGGATTCGAACCCGGAGCTCTCGATCAAGATCAAATTCTTAGCAGTGGCTAAGCATGGCGTATCAAGATCAAATTATTAGCCTCTGCTAAGACAGTAGTTAAGCAGTGGCTAAGAATCATAGGTTATCTTCGGTTAGATCTTAACAACTCGTATTGCTAAAACAACTTACAGGTATGGCCAATGGCCAGATTTCCATAAGTTTCGCATTAAGATCATTGTTCTCTAAATTGGAAATACATTTTTTTATCAATATAATACATGATTAAAATGAGAACTATAAAGTACAATTAAAAAGAAAAACAATACAAAAGGTGCGCGAGGAATATAAAACGCAAAAATATTTTTAACATTTCTATTCCCATCTATATTATTTTTCAGGAGGTAGGTACTTTGCATTTACTGACCTATTTTAGAGGCCAGAAAACTCAGTTTACTTTGTATTCCAACCAGCATTCAATTATACTAATAGTCGACTTTTTAAAGAAAAACTTTACTTAGAAACTAGACTGCTCCAGCAGAGTTCTGGAGCAAAAAACGTTCTAGAAATCTAGACGAGAGTTTTATAGGAAAAAAAACTTTTATTATAATAATTAACATTGTTTCAATGGCTTTTTTAATATTTGAAAAGTTATAGGAGTTCCCCAGAGGTGCCGCGAAGACTTCTTATGAAGGGAGAACTCATTTTTATAAGAATTGTTAGGTTAAAATAATAAAACACGCTTTACACTCTTAGCCCATAACAAGATTTTCTGTGTTTGGACCCGTTATTCAAATTCCTACTGTGCTGGGAATCGAACCCAGGACCCTCTGAACAGCGCGCATGGATACCCTCCGGAAAGCTATACATTTTTTTACGTGGATGCACCATCCATCATATATATCCATCATGGATACCCTGTGTCGTGTCCTGGTTGGCCGACACAGGGTTATGCCGGACTCCTACCGACTAAAACCCCACGGTGTTCCAGTCTCCGCCGCCTATAGTCGGGGCCACGGGCACACTTTCGCATTCTTCCCGACAGCGATGACCCTCAACCCTGCTTCAGGTTATGCTCTGCAGGTTAAGAGGGAGGTAATATACCTCATCAGATGAACTTTGTGGTGAAGACATTTATTTATAAAAAAATGCTTTCAAATATATTTACTAGCTGACTAGCAAACGTTGTTTCGCCATGTCAGTTATCGAGCGGGATGAAAAATTATTAAATTACTAAAATGACTATTAAGATTTTAAGTAAATAAACCATCACACTCGAATATCGACCAAATAAGTATAATAATATTGTGAGTAATGAAAAATTTCCAGTCGGATACTGCCACTGGTCTGGGAGGCCTGAGTAATATTAAAATGTACGAAACATTCCAATTTGGATATTACTTTCGCATAATATTTAATATCGGGTTTATAAAATTTGCGGCGGTCTCTGTAACATTATGCATATTAGTAATAATTCAGCGAAGTCAATCCGTTGGCTTGTAAAAAACTCATTACTTCAATTATGAAATAAGTTTTTGTTATAATAGGTTTGGTTAAAATACTCGTATGTTTTTTGCTTTATAAATCTGTATGTTATCTTCATTTCATTATTATCTATTGATCTAGATGTCTCTGAAATATTCTGAATTGACTAAACTCAAAAATTGTGAGTGGTTGACCAAAAAGGGACCTCAAGGGAAAATAATTGATTTCGAGTAAATCGCGTTTGAAGTTTCGTGTAGAAACAAGTTTCGACTTTTAGGACTGTCCATTTCAAACACGTCGTCGTCACTTTCTGACACGTCACGTACGAGCGTCTTTTTATATCTGAGCAAGATAAAGAGACTTTGTTGTACTGGAGATAATAACATTAAAAGTAAAATAAGCTGTGTGTAAGGTTTAGTTCATCCAAAACTGCCTCGGCCCACAAAAAATTCATAAAAAAAACTACGACGTCTAAAAATATTTTGGTTAAACCAAAACAAAGCTAAAAGACCACAGATTCAAAAATTCACAAAAATAACGATTTCTATTCCCTCCAGGTCCCTTTTTGGTCAACCACTCATGATAAGTAAATCAATTTACAAAAGCCATGGAAAATTCGTCTTCGTCAATCGTCATTACAACACAAGGAGAAGGTATGTTAATGCGTCAGAAAATCAATAAAATTAATATTTCTGTTAATAATTAGCATCTGAATATCAATATCACAATCGCAATATCCAATATTACACCTGCAATAACAGAGCAACATTGCCATTATCCGCCGCTTATCCGCTGCGCAAACAACAGATAGTAGCCTGGTTAAGCGATTCTCGTCCTTATGGTATAGAACCAACTGTTTAATTACAAATATATTGCTTTGAGAACACTGAAATAATAATTTCGTAAATTTTGTTCCATGAATTTATGACTTTCCTTAACATATTTTTCTGCTATTGGCAATCATTTTTTTTTAAGCAGCGAAATTATTCGAAGGAGCTTACTTTGTTTCCTTATGGTTATTTAGACCAAATAAATTTAAGTTCAATGCTATTATGAGTTTTTTTTTGTTGTATTGTGTAAATAGATATTTTTAATAGTTAAGATTTATTTAAGTTTCTTTTTAATTATTTTCTGTATCAACACAATAAAATAAAATACAGTTCAATGCTTGATAACTATTTACTTTTGATTTTAAGTGGTCTTTTTTGCAGTGAGTATCAAATACAAGCGAACACTCCCAAGATAAATGGCGTTTGACCAACATTTTTAAAATAGAGAAAATATCGAGTTAAATTTCTTCTACGAACGAGCTCTGGGACTCAGTAGCATAGGGAGTTACATAATAAACTCCTTCCGTTCAGCGATAAAAAAGCGAGTCGCATCAGAAATAACCGAGTCGAAACGAATCCAATCCGAGTTTCACTAAATTACAATAAAAAAGGAATTGAAAACAAGCAGAAATCGCGCTCAAGTCTGGCAATCGTTACGTCCGCTCCGCTTACAGACTTGCGTAACATTCGCCTAGTTGTCACACTGTCGGCTAGTAACGCATGCTGCGTTAGGCAAATACAACTTCATTCAGAGACCAGTGTTTGAAATTTGTCGTGTTGGTCGGGCTTCAGTTGTCTCAGTGTGATTTGTGATAGCCAATTAGGACAAGGGTTTATTCAACTGTTTATCAAACATTATTTTCAAGGAACAATTTAATTCGCTGTTATTTCATTCTTAAAATTATACGAAGTCCTAATAATAACATAATGTAGGTACGAAAGATTTGATTTTTTTGGATTTATTTTGTTATATGTCATAGATTAAATGAACAGTATATCGCCTATCGTTTCTTTGGCCATGGTGGAACAGATCAGTACAGTCACATCACATTTTATTTTAACACACTTTATTTGACGACGGCTGACATTTATTTTTATAGTGAGACTATGTTAGCTGCAGCGTGGAGCTATGGGAAGAAATAGTTGCACATTAACACGTGTTTTAATGTGTTTGCCAAAATATTCCAAAACATTTCGTAATTAGGTTACCTACTGATGGTTTTAGATCAAAGTCCTTATTTTATTTCATATTCACTGTATCAAAATAATGATAAAATAAATTTTTTGTCTATCAGATTTAATGGCGATTTATTAGAGTAATTATATTTTTATGACCATAATTTAATCATTTTTTTGTTTTCACTTTCATTTCAGGAGAAAAATAAATTGATTGAATATGATTTTCAAAGTCGCGAAAAAATGCAGCACCTTATATTTTTACGTTAAATCTAGAAAAATTAAGTAGTTATTAACATTTGATTAAATTGAGTAAGCTCATATGGAGCGTAGCATGGAGTCTAACTACCTAAGCATTTTTCAAAATCCAATCTCGAGTTAGGAACGAATATTGACAGGTATTAATATTCAGCTAAATTCACATATCGTTCAGTAGTTCACGGGGTGGTCTGAAAGGCTTTGAATAATGATCAACGCAGCGCACAGTATGAACAGATTAAGAAGGCATTTATCACGCGCACATGCGGCCCAGTGTGATGGATCGACAGCTCCATGTGTTTGTACATAGATCAAACTGTGGGTCAGATTGGAAAAATGAATTGTGTGTACTAAATAAATTATGATGACTGTACGTTCGTTATAAAGTTTGAAATTTGAAACGTCGTATGCTTGTGTGTTTTAATGTTGTGAATTGAAATGTTATGAAAATTGTGTTAATTTTCAAAAGTTTCATTTGATGTGCCCTCAATTTCTTTTTCATTATTTCTATGCCTTTTTTACTCGATTTAGTGATTGCATACATTCTGAAATATAGGCGTGATAAGTAAGCTTAATTGTATGAGATATTTCTGATACTTTAGATACAAAATATATAAAAACAGCGGCTTACATCCACCCACATATGACCTCAGTCATATATCTATGTCATATGTCTATGATGTTAAGGCATTTTTAATTGTGACAAGGCAGATAGTCACTAATATTTCTACCCTAGCCAATGACCCTAAAGCATTTGCTTACCAAGTTTTTTTATCTTTTGTTACTTTTAAACGAGTGAAAACTACTTGGCATGATATTTATTGCACTATATGTGTTGGTTGATCTGTTCGGGTATCAAATTATGGACAGTAGCGCAATGATACTGCGATCGACTCTATCGACGTCGGTACAATACTCTCAATTTACTTCGCCCAGTCTATTTACGTCAGCGTGAATAGCCTATACAGGTATTTAATATCCGTATACAGGTATCCGTATCCATACTGTTATAGTATGGTAACTAACGTTGGATTCAGAGGACCCAGGACTGGATGGAATGGCGTCGATTAGGGGAGGCCCGTGTGCAGCAGTGGACTGCAGCAGCAGCAGTGGCTGTAAGGAAGGTAGGAAGGAAATTATCTTTAAGGCTTTGTGCTAACTGGCTGACTTAACAGACCGAACAGCCAACACGACAAATTTTAAACACAAAGCGCTGTAGACGCTGACAGGCAACAAAATGTAATATAATTGTTGATTATTATCAAATAATACCTATTTGAGTTAAAATTAAACTAGATAACCTACTTTTATGAAGTCTACTTTTATAAGGAAATATTTCTTTCCTTTGGATGTTTTTGTTTACCTATTAACAAAGTATTTATGGACACAAGAGTATTATTATTTATTATAATATGAATAGGTGCTTATCGCAAAATAATGGAAGTATTTTCCGAAAATCACTTAACCTTATAATATCATAGCTCTTATAAAGTTCAAAGACATTTCAAAGCGAAAGCACTTAGAGGATAATGTATGGAAATAATGAAGAAAAATATTTCAAATTTATGTTTATAACCAGAACCTACGAGTATATTCGACAAAATACGTACTGTGTTACATATCTTTTAAAAAGTACTTAAATGAATGCCTGATGACCAAGTGGACTAATGAATATTCTATACTAAGGCTCGAAAACCAGACAAAAAATGTTTTTTTAAATATTCGATCTATTTTCTTGATTTGTTATCAATCAAGGGTGAATAAGACTCTGTCGTAATTGGCCATCGCAAAACAATCAATACAACTTTTTAAAGAAAGTTATTGTTGCATGCCACTAGGATTTGAACCCGGAACCCGCGTAGAGACCGAATTCTTAGCCATTGGTCTATTACCCGCTTTCCTATATTCCGGTACTAATATTAAATTCACACTTATAAGATTAGTGGATAAAATTCGTTCGTATGCAGAGTATATTTCAGACTATCACTATCCGAAATCCACGAAAATACACCCAACTCGAGATTTATATTTGGATTTGGCCAGCATATTGACAGTTCTATTACAAGAACTTGTTTCCGTTCTTATCTGTTATGACATTGCGAGAGAGGCACCAAAATAGCTTTGCACTGCACTAGATATATTGGAAAGTACAGTTAGTAAGGTAAATTGTAAAATAGTTTTAGTAGTAAAATTGTACAAAGAAATCAAATCGAGGAAGGTATACGGCGACAGTATGATTTAGAATAATCTTGCGTTAAATGATAAAAAATGTTTATAAAAGTGAAAAATTAAGTGAAAGAGGAACATTGGTGCTTGCAAGTAACAAGTAAATTAAAAAAGCAAAGCGGAATAAGGATGTTAAAAGAGGAACTAAAATGCTGGACTCTTTCTATTTCTGGACTGGTATAAAATATAGAAGATCTATAAATTTTAAGTTAAAGTTAAATTAAATTAATTAATTATTATTATTAAATTTAATAAAATTAAATTTTTCATTCCATCATTAATTTATACCCATTATAAATTCTTTTTAAATTTAAACAAATACATTGAAATCTAATCCAAAAATTCTTTCCTACGAATATGCTGTTAAGCTTTTCGATGGTCGTTCTAGATCTAGGTACTTATCAGTACATTATTAGTTGACAAAAATAAATCATTATCATCGAAAAAAAATTTATGTGTATATAATATGGATGTATATTATGTACTATATTTATGTGGTGGACTGTACTTGCGCCAGTGCCAACACGTGAGGCAGTTAGACAGCGGTATGAATGAATACGCGTCACGGCGTACAGCGTTGCTTGATGTACGATGAGCTTCAGTGTAGCCCAGCTTTGAATATTAATTTATTTAATGATAAAAATAAAACTATCACTCTTATATTAAAAAAAAATTAAACCATATTAATGCAGCTTAAACTAATTGTTTATTAATTTTAGTATTTACGTTTAATTTTAAATCTTATACTGTAAAATTTGCAGGTGATAGCCCAGTGGCTTAGAATTCGACCTCGAATCGAGGGGTCCGAGTTCGAATCCCAGTGGCACGCACCAATGACTGTGTGAAAAAGTTATGTGCGCTTTATAAAATTAAATATCACTGTTACGGTGAAGGAAAGCATCGTGAGGAAACCTGCATGCCTGAGAGTTCACAAAAAAAAAATGTTCTCAAAGGCATGTGAAGTCCACCAACCCGCAGTGGGCCAGCGTGGTGGACTAAGGCCTACATCCCTCTCATTACGAGAAGGAGACCCGACCCTTTAGTGGGTCATTAATGGGTTACTGACACTGTAAAATTTGCATACCTGAAAAAGTAAATATGGATTGATTGTTATCAAAATCTTTAAATTAAATCTGTTAACCATCTTCTAATACTAAATTATTCTTCTTTTGAGCCCTTTGCAGTCCACTGTTGGTCATGAGCCGCCCTTAATCGACATCACACCGCCCGGTCCTGAGCCCTTTGGATCCAACGGTTTCCCGCTATCTTCTACAGGTCATCAATCCACCTGTTCAGAGGTGATTTTAATTATCAATTCATACGAATTAGCCAAGTGAAGCATAATTATGAAGTTGTTTACAAGACTGCATTTAGTCATTCTACCCCTTATTCAGAATATCCAGATAAAAAACGGCAAAATAAATCACCAAGTTCCAAATGAGATACGCGCAAATGAACGCATGAGTTAAAAGCGTGCGACGTAAATCAAAGCGCGAATGATTCATGTTGCGCGCTTATTAACATAGCGGCGCATATGCGCCTTGCGATCTGTTAGTCCTATAGAGACATGTGTGAATCACGTTCTAATGAACTTTACATTTTTTATTGTTCGTACAAAACGATCCAATACAATTTTCATTAAAGCGTGTGTCTCAATAATGACAGGTGATCAAACTTGAGGAGATTTTTAAAAACTTCAATAGCGTGTTTCAGGATACAGGTGGCGTCCTCGTGAGCGACAACGATTATTAAACGATGATTAAGCTTGCATACGAAAACATTTTTTCTATGGAACTTTCTTTCTGGAAGTTAGCTTGCGTACATAAACTTTTTATCATAGTATGGATATTTTAAGTGACATTTAGTAGCAATCTTAGTTTGTCTGTACTGTTACATGTTCATATGACTGAGGTTATCTACAATTCTAACCTTTTTTTGGAAACCACTGGTTTTCAGCTAAAACACATTGTCATAATCCTGGAAATAGTTAGGTAGGTACGTAACTGCTAAACCATATATGACTTACCTATAAGGACTCTACTTGACTCTACTGAAGATCCATGTTTTTGGCAATAGGTACTTAGCAATTTATTCGTTGCATATTAGTTATGTCCACCTATGTCCAACCCGCAGTAGGCCAGCGTGGTGGACGACGGCCTACATCCCTCTCATTGTGAGAGGAGACCGGCCCTGTAGTGGGTCATTAATGGGTTACAGACATATTAGTTAGGCAACAACTAGTTCAATAAAGGGGCCAGTAGGGTCCAGTACAAATTGGTGCCAGCCACACAGCCCTTCAATCAAACCCATAACGTGTATTCAGAGCAATGTACCTATTGTTATTTAATGACCGCTTTAACGAAGCTTAAGTGAATGAGTGATGGCAATTATAAAGTTGTGGTAGGTCAGGTTAATGACCTACGATAACTTTTTAATATAGCGTTAACGTGAAATCATAATAGCATCATGCATTAACAAGGAACCACGTTGTAAGATGTATGGTTAATGAGAGAATAAAATTTTCATCAACAAAGCAAATTTTAGATCTAGCTAGTCATGTACGTCTATATCAGAATCACAAATTTGTTTTACCAATAATAACGACAGTGCCCTTAGTCTGAGTTTTAGCAGTTCCGAAACGAAACGCACACATACACAGCTTACCAGACGAAAATGCACAGTGTAATAACCAACAGAGGAAAAAGATTTTTAGAAGAGTTAAAAAATTAATAAAGAATTTGATAAATCATCACAATAATTTCTTTATTTTTAATTATGACTCTTTCAATGTTTAATAATATTGATGAAACATAATAACCGTGAATTGGCCGTGTAAAATGCACTGTAAAATTTCGAACTAATATTATCCCGTAGGTATTAAATATTTGCTAGTATTATAATGTCTAACGATAACTATTCATATCTTTCACTCCATACAAAAATTTGATTTTAAATTTTTTGACCTCTATTTGTTACTACACTGTGGACTACTGTGTAGTAAACTGTGTATGAATAACGTATCTATCCGAAACGAAACGCACAAACGTTTCGTTTCGGTATCGCTAAAGCTCAGGCTAAGGGTACAGTACCCTTAGTCTGAGTTTTAGCAATGCCGCGCTCCGATGTAGTTAAGAAACGCAATAAAGCAAGTTTGCGGCCAATGACGTGAATCGTATAGTAAAGTGACGTAGCGCGTTTAACCCACAGTGAAGTGTGCAGTTTGTTCTCCTTTCACGTCAAAACAGTGACATATTAATAATGATTCTTCGTGTGGGGTTAAACAGAAGACTGGAGAGTAACATAAGCTGCTCTCTATTTATTTGTTCTTCTTAAAAAGTTGTATGAATTCCGTTATTTGGCAAAGCTTGTCAGGTCAGACGGCAGTAAAGCTGAAGAAGACAACTGACCACTATAAGACTCAAAAGGATCAGGATACGGTTAATTATTAAGGTCTATGTCCATTAGAGGACTTTAAGGAATGGTGAATGGAATAGGATGTAAGCTAAGGGAATAATCTAATTATATAACAATAGTTTCGAGTTTGTCTAGCAATTGGATGGAAAGAATAACAGATGGCCAGATTGAGATTCAAATAAAAAATGAAACCTAATAAAAGATTTTAGTTGTTACACTCAGTATAATAAATTATAAGTATGTACGGATAAGAGTTTCTTAATCAGAACAGGCAGACACCAAGCATGTTTCACGCTACTCCAATGATTAATTGATCTAAAACTGCCCAACCTATTTTTACCGTCAAGGTAACCCCCACAAAATAGGTAGCAGCAACAAATCAAACAAAATTCAAAGCGAACGCGTACACACAAGCCGGTCGCATTACATAAACAGACGTCAGCTGTTCACTTACCTACCACAACACCGCTCAATCCAAACGAACTCGACCATAAAGCACTCGATTCGTTCAACACAACACTGATAGGTGCGAATATGGATATCGGTGTTCGGTTCGAAAACTCGTTTTTCGCGAAACTTCGATAGGAAAATCGCGTAAAGCGACCGGAACGTACCGCCCGGCCGGGCTCTTGTCGCGTACTGAATCAACTGAATGAATTTTCACGGGGCGCTGAAAATTTTATTAAGGCTTCTCGGCTCGGGCTGAGACTTGCGCGGATTGCTGAGGGTTATCGTGGATTGGTATCTTCTTTCGTTGTGTTTTTGTTTTTAGCGATAGAAAGAATACGTAAGTTAGCAAAGAGGTCGCACCGTACCTATAATCCGTCTTATCTGACATTGGATAGCAAAATGAAATCTGACATTAATAAGAGTGTAAAAAAATAAATAAATTAATAAATAAATAAACAAGCAAGTGTGACAGTTTGAATATCGCAAGCTATGTATGTATGAATAGTATTAATTTATGAATAGTATTTATTATGAATAGTAGTAAGTAATTATGTTATGTTATGTGAATAGTGTGTCTATTATTATTATGTGTCTATTATTATCATTGCTACAATTAATAAATTTAAACACAGAAAAGTTCCAAAAGTAATGACGAAATCAAACTGAAACTATTTATTAAGGCAAAAGTGTATAATTAATTTAGCCAAAGTGTAGAGCCTACTATTACTGTACTACAAAGACGACTCTACATAATCCCCATTCTGGGCATGGCTGTCCCAATAAGTGAGGTCTAGAGTGTAAAGAACAGTGCCGGCTTGTTTATTCGTAAACTAAACTATGTTACTCGAGAATCGGGTGACAATTTAACATAGATAACATGCTCGTTAATTCAAACTTAATTGAAAAACATTTCACCGGATTAATCTATTCTGTTATTCATCCCCTTAATTTGCAATCCAAATGTTTTCCGTCGACCTTCCAACGAATAGTTTTTATAGCAAAAAGTGTTTAGTCCGACTTCCGTCACTCTATCGGTTACTTTAAATTTAAATGTAGAGCTATAGAACTCTACATTTATATAGGTACCTAGAGAAGTAGCACGACTTCGCCCGTGTTGAAAGTTGATTCAAAACATAATTTTAATTATTTGCCCATTCCATTTGATAGTAATGATAATATATTATACCTTTAAAATTTAAAAAATATTTTTTCTATCAATCCCGGTCAAATTTTACACTTAATATTACTTATTATTTGGTTACTTTATTTTATAGGAACATAATTATGTACATAATAATATATGCCCATTGTCGACTAGATGACGAGGTGTGTAACCAAATCGATAAAGCCGTTCTCGAGTTTTAGCGAGCCTAACGAATGGCGATTCATTATTATTATAGATTTCTAAATAAAAACTAAATATTATAATACCTAGCGTTTTTTGTAAAACTAGCAAAGATAAAAAATGGCGTCTTCATCATTCACACCGTAGAGCCTATTAAAAAGATTTCCTTATTCAATCCGTTAACTTTTTCTCGCGTGCGACTGTCCCTATCCATCACTCAGATAACGAACGAATACTCCGCGGTGACATTAGCATAAACCCGGGAAAATTGTTTCCAGTGTCGTCTAGAATAATGAGTGGAGGGAAGGTTTGTTAAACTGATTTGTTGAACGAGTATTGAGCTGTGAACATGCCGTGAGCACGAACACTATCGTCAAATTATTCGTACGGTAAACGTCAGTCATTAGTATGTCATATGTCAATCTGTCTGACATCTTCCCATCAGTCAGTAACCCATTAGTGACCCACTACAGGGTCGGGTCTCCTCTCACAATGAGAGGGATGTAGGCCTTAGTCCACCACGCTGGCCAACTGCGGGTTGGTGGACTTCACATGCCTTTGAGAACATTTTTTTTTTTTGGGAACTCTCAGGCATGCAGATTTCCTCACGATGTTTTCCTTCACCGTAACAGCAGGTGATATTTAATTTTATAAATCGCACATAACTTTTATTACAAAGTCATTGGTGCGTGCCACTGGGATTCGAACCCGGACCCCTCGATTCGAGGTCGAATTCTAAGCCTGGGCTATCACCGCCGCTTATCTTCCCATAGATACTAATAATTATAGCAGCTCGGTACGATTACTATACGAAACTGTGTAAGTTCATGTTTGAGGCACTGATCCCTATTTTTATTTAGTTGGCTATAGCCCCACGATGTCGTAGATCCCACGGACGCTGGAGCAGCTGTTAGAGCGGAGACCGCGGCTCGGCAAACGTCGTGTGGGACGCCCTCCTGCTCGATGGCGCGACGATCTGTGTCGGGCGGCGGGAAGCAACTGGATGAGGAGAGCCGAAGATCGGGCTCAGTGGCGCGCCTTGGGAGAGGCCTATGTCCAGCAGTGGATCAATGTCGGCTGAAGAGAGAGAGAAACCCACGATGTTCCTCTTGATAAAAACATTTGTTCCCCACGTTGTGATGGAATTGGAATTTTTCCATCTTGTCTGTTGGGAGAAGTGCACGGGAACACGTTCCCTATGTGGTCAAAGTCCACATGGAACGGTGCTGTATGAGAGAAAAATAAACCATTTAATTTTTTGGAAAAAAGGCCCATTTCATCCCTCAATCGTCCTTCTGTTCAGGGCCAAGAACTCAACTACTTGGGGGTTGGAAGCGAAAGGATGGATCCTTCTAGCGTTCTGAAATAGTCAACCTCTACGAATAGTGCGAAATAAGATATAACCTGACTATAATATATCCTTTACTTCAACCACGCCACACATCCATGGAGCGAAATGATAGCCAGAGCCTGAAAAAATCCAAATTGCATTTCAGATAAAGAAATAAGGATTAAGATAAGAAAACCCCGCAGTGCGCAAATTCGGATTCAAATCATGGGATTAGCCTTTGCGTACGAACATAACTTGTAGTAAGTGCTTACGTTAATGCCATTGTTAAGTAGAAAACATAATAATATTTTATGTCGCATTCTTAAATCCTTGTTCGTTAAGTGTACCAATCGTCGCCGTTTTAACCCGCCGTGTGTCATTTTTAGTTATTTTGCAATGACAACGAATGTATGCCGTAATTACGTGTCCTTATTGTCTTGTCGCATGCAAAAGTTGCTAGAACGACAATATCCATAATTTTTTTACGCTTTACACTCATAGCCCCACACTAGGATTCCCTGTGTCGTGGGTGCCATGGACACACACAAGACAAGAACACTACACCCAGGCCAGAAACAGAAATTCAAATCTCTGCTCTGCTGAGAATCGAACCCAGGACCTTCCGCGCACCGCTCCGGTGTCTTAACCACTGTGCCATACAGAGCCACTAAGCTGGATATAGGCCTCCATGGACATGGACCACTCCACACAGTCCAGCCCCTGTGAATCAATTGGTTTCCCGGTGTCTTCTTCAAGTCGTCACTGTGATTTGGAGGGCGGTTTGTGCTCCTTTTTCCTAGACGTGGACACATTCGAGGACCTTTTAAAACATTTGATGGTTTGATTTGATGACATAAGTATGTGACTGGCATAACGTGGAAATTTCGAGTGAAAATCCTCTTTCATACATGTGGAGTGGTTAACACAGTGTAAGTTAGGGAGCAGGGTACAGTGTTCGATTCCCACGGATGCAAAAATATGAATGATCACTTCAAATTCATGATTCTGTGTACTGAGTATTCTAATGAATTCATCCTTAACACCTTTGATACAGGAAATCAAAGTGTGAGCAATAAGTAAAAGTGTAATCACACTTAGTGAAGCAATATAGGTAGTTAGTTCCAGTTATCAGTGTAATGCACTCCGGTAGCGCTAATTCTGCATTTAACTGCACCAGTTAAACATAGGTCTTATCACATCGGGCTCTATGGCGCTTGAACATGCTAAGTAATAAATTACGCATGTGTGAGTTGAAACCGGGTTATGTATACAAACCTAAAGCAAAACTCGCAGTATCATTTTTTAAATTTAAACAATTTGTCAACTAATTTGCCACTATGGCGCCATTATGAAACCATTATGAAATCCTATTGACAAAATATCATTCTGTCAAAACCACTGAATTAAAAAATGATGGAAACGCCAGTGAAATTTGGAAAATTTTGATACCATTATAACGTCATTTTCCTTCAAAAGCCAAATCAAAGCTCACTTTCTCAAACTCTAACACTCCTTCTGCCGTTAGCTATTCCTTCTATTTACCCCTATACAGTTTTCTCCCTTGATGTTCACTGTCCCTATTCTTATTCCGTCATTTTGTACTATACATTATTCCTGTTTTCAATTCTCTCTATTTTGTCATTTCATGCACCCTACCTAAAACTTTCTCTCTTCATGCTTTAACTCGTTACCTAGATGGTTGTCTGGAAGAGATCGCTCGTAGCGATAAGACCGCCAATTGTGTTTTTTTCTCTCATGTTTATTGTAAATCTTATTTTGTATGTATGTGCACAATAAAGAGTATGGTATTGTATTGTCATTTATAACTGAAATATGGCAATGTAATGAATGTAGGTATATCAGAATGAAACCATTATGATACGATTATGTCTCTTTTGAAGTAGTAGACTCCGATTCCATATTTCCAGTAAATTATAGTAGGTACAATTATTTTCTACAATTCCCAAATATTCTAACAAGGAATTGCTTGACAATATCACCAATTAGAATATAAATCAAACTTTTATCATCATTGTAATAGAAACAGTGACTTTGTTTGGTCTCAACGGAGCAAAAATGCTTCAAAAATATCTTCAATAAACGGGACTCTATTATAATTATAATACACCCAGTATTATTCCAGGATGATGAAACAGATATCTTGTAAACAAATCAACAGACACATTTATATCGCCGTTTCTTAACAGATTACTCAAAGGTTACGCTTAGCCTTAGGTGTATCATGACTATCAATTTTCTTACTTAGATAATGAATTGATCATGCGATAGGTTTTATTTGTTATCTTGCTAATCAGATTTTTATAATAATTGAATAGCAAACGGGCATGTTTGCCACCTGATATTAAGTGATCACTGCAGTCCATGCACATCATAATCCTACCTCAAATAGAGAAGAAATCCAATCTCAGGTTATATAATATGTTGCGGGTGATTTGCTACTCAAGAGCACTAAGATTTTTGCCTCGATGAAAGTGTCTCCAGTAGCCATACCTCCTCAACCGAAACACAAGACAAACAATTGAACATGATGCTTTACAATAGGCTAAGTGACTAACGTTAAGGTACCTTCCATGGACGAGCTAATATGGCTCTGACACCTAAAAACGAACATACTTAGTTGCTACTCATGCACAATTAGATGTTCGTATCAAATAAAGTGTCTCTGACAACCATATCTCTCTAGCCGAAACACAAGACATGAAAAACATGCTGCGAGTCAAGAGGTGGCGAGGTACCTAGGTGGCGAGCTAATATAGCAAAAATAGAAATACTAAGGAAATATACCCTGATTCGTCAAGTTACTAGTACATAGAGTAGAATAATGAAAATCATTATTTTACTTAAAATTTATAGCGTCCATAACAAAATCTAGGCTAGTATTAATTCACATTCTAATGACTCATAACTTCGGCTAACAAGAGGCTCGTGTACGTCATAGTACTTTATAGCCAATTAGACGAGCAGTTAACTGTGTATTTAACAAGGGTTAGTCTGATAGAGCCTATAAAATATCCTTCTAGACTTCGTGAATAAAGTTCGTAATGTCGGTCCAGATTTTCAATATAATTACCATAATTATTATTTAACCAATTTAAGTCCAGCTGGATTAAATCACGTGCTTGCGGGTCAATAAAAGGTAAATTATAGGTTTTACCCTTCGGCTGTTTCTTACCTAATAATGGGTGGCTCGAAAAAATACTGGTTAAAAATGACAAAAAATTGTTCTCTTACTTGAGAGGCCAAGATTAAAATCCTAGTGGAATGCATTAAAAAAATCTAAACTATTCGCGTTGAACAAAGAAAATACCCACAAAATCCGAACAGATAGAATAAAATCTAAAAATCAACTTGAAATCAACAAAATTCAACTGTCAAAATAAAAAGTTAGGATATTTTTAAGGCTCCAATGATCATTTAAAATACAACTGGCTTTTTATACATTACAAAAGGACGACCAAAACATTTTTATTGATAAAAGAAAACAAAAGCAATAAAAGAGAACAAAGAGAATAAGAAAAAGAGAATAAAATGCCATTATGAATTGAATCAGCACATGCTCATATGGTAATATCGTAACGAACTCGTATTGCCACCGTGGACGAACGTGCAACACAGAAAAATGGAAACGGCATCTTATATTTCCCTTACAAGTATTTTGATTCTGCTTAGGAGGTATTTTATATATAACTTTCTACCCGAATTTTGCATCGGTTTCATAAAGCTATTTCTGTTGCTTTTTCCTTAAAAATGTCGAAAGTTTGTATTAAATAAAATACAAACCTTCATCACTTTGGAAGTAAAATTTTGAAAAATTGTTTCGTCATCTACCGCCCCGGTGCCAATTTTAATACTATACATAACCTTGTGATATCTTACATCCTTCGAGTATTTAATATTTTGGTGCATATTATTATAATCTTTATTCGTCAATTATGTTTCTTAATATTTTAAATACCCATAACGTAGACTGGAATCTACTTGTATAATAGTTCAATCACCATTATTAAAAGCTTAAATAGGTTATGTTATGCTTTTTCCTTGATATAGTTTATGCTTCGCGTCGTGTTTTTTTACTCGTTTTCTCAAACTACCCACATTCCAACATGCCACATCCGATTTTTCTGATTCCATCGCCATAACTGCATGTAGCCGCATCAGTTCCATCTGTGCGTTGTTTATGGACGCTTTTAGATTTTTTGCAACCTTAGTGTTTGCTGAATTGATACTAAAACGGAGTTATGATATTTTGTGTAATAAATTACAAATCTGTTACTTTCATTACACTTGGCAGATGGCATCTGTAGTTTGAGGTTTACACTTTTGTATGATAACACTCTCTTTGAAGCTTTGAATCATAATGTAAGGTACTTGTTTGATAAGTAAAGCAAAAACACGCCGGAGTCAAACAAGCCATCTTAAAGAAATTGGTTTTTGTTGCTGGCTTTGTGCCTTTTTATCTCTCTCAGAACTTCATGTCTGTTTTATACCCTAGAAGGAAAAGTCCTTAGCAAGAAGATATAACAGGGACTAGCTAGCTTTAGAACAGAGTCAAAAAGGGTTTATTGAAAACCCAAGTATGAGAAGTAAGTATAGGAAAATAACTAAACGAACTGTACTACACACGCCGCCCTCCGATAGACTGATGGTTAAAGAAGAATGGTTGAAGAAAGAAGAAAAGAAGGTTGGATTCAAATGGCCCAGAACTTGGTCTGCTGCACATGACCCCACTGGACATGGATCCAGCATTGGATTATGAAGGGCTGAAAGAAAGGAGGAGAAAATATAGATTATCCATCATATTTAATTTTTATCCACAATACTTAAGACCCTGAGACAATCGGAAAGCGATGCGATCGGATCTGAGTGCAGCACAGGACACGCCACAATGCAAACAGTTGGTAGAGGCGCCGTTTTTAACGTTTATTACTTCCGCGGCTTGTTTATAAGCAACGACACGATTTATCGTTTACAAACTTTATTTCCAAAAACGTATCTGCTTATGAGTTAAACCTGCCTCCGTATAGAATGTGGTGTTTTTTCTGTATGTTTTCTGTATGGATTATGAAGACCACTGAAATTCTATCCAGGATTTTTTATTTTTAAGTACTTTAATAACGTACGTATTACGACAACTTAACGTATTACGACAACTTAGTAATTTATGTGTCGTAGTCGTAAAGTGTAAAGGCAGATGAACCCTTTTTCTATGGACGTTTTGTGCTGACGGATAGACGCCTCGTCTTTGCAGAGACAATGCCGTTGTGAGGCGAGGCGCAACTTCGGAATAATGTTGACACGCACGGGCAACTGAGGCCCTTTTGTTTAAAGTTTCAGCGCTAGTTTTTGCTTTTTAGGAAGATATTGTTGGACAAGGCGGAATAAGAGTGTGCACCGTAAATGTGTTTACTGAGAAAGATGATGGATGCTTGACTCGTATCGAAGAGTGTGACCAATCTTTCCAACAAATTTTTCAGCTGTCTCTTAGAGAGACATGAATTATAAAAATAAACATTATGTGATAGTTTCTAGGTGTCACAATGAACACAATTAAAACTCTATTCAGGATTTTTGAGTTATTGTTTAGTATCCACTTATAAATATACTTAACTACACTACACTTATACATATACATATAATGTCGTAGTCGTAGAGTATAAAGGCAGATGAACCTTTTGTTCGGTATGGACGTTTTGTCCTGACGGATAGACGCCTCGTCTCTGCAGAGACAATGCCGTTGCGAGGCGAGGCGCAACCTCGGAATAATGTTGACATGCATCGATCAACGCAGGCTTTACGGGATTAATTTTAGCTTTAAGTTTTTTTAATCTCTCTTTTTGAACTTGCCATATGATTATAAACATTTTATAGCGGTTTATAAATTTTTACTTCTTGTGTTTAGCTCTTTGTATTCCACTCTCTCTCTGAGACTGAGACTGTTTTTGGACTCCCCAGTACCTTGCCGAGTCCATAAATAAAGGGCCCATCCTTTGATTCCAATGAACTCCCGCTGGTAGGACATCAGTACACCTGGTCGGTTTGCCGCCCCTACTTCTTTTACCGAGACGTGATCGTCATCTATGGATCATTCTTCCTCACCGATAATTAGTCCTGGGAACGATACGAAATCTTCCCCCAGTCAAAAAACAACAGTTTAGCTGCTCACGACATTAAAAACGACCTATTATGTATAAAAGGTGAATTCCTTCGCAAATTTGTTGGTTTATTGGTTCTGTGACCTATTAAATTATCCAGTTCGATAATTTTCGAATTTACGCTTTACGCTGTTCGTTGCTATATATAAAGTACAAAGACTCTATAAAGTATCCTCAAATAGAGATTACTTTATTGTCAAAGTAAACATAGACTACACTTACTTAAGGATACCAATCAAGGGGCGGACACAAAAGAAACGAAATTGCGTAATGCTGTACTGGGCTACATTTATGAAGAGTTCCGTAGAGAAATAATAAATACCTTCAAATAATAGCTGTTTACTATATAGGCAATCTAAATAGCTATTATTTGTCGTGAATGTCTACACAGTGCACAAATAAGATTAAAAATAAACATCCAATAAACAAAACAACAAAATCATACGTCTAACAATTTGATGGAATTTCTATGGAATCTGGGATTGTATGAAGTCACTTTGCTGATGTAGACTAAGATATTCGTCTCAAATAAAGTACTTTTGGCAACCACACTTTTCGCGTCGAAATACAGGATACACGCTGCTTCAGGGCGAGTTAACGGGAAGCTGATTACGGTAGGCAAGCTGTAAAAGGCTTTGTCCATGACCCATTAGAAACTTTGAAAGTGGAGATCACATGCCTTTGAGAATATAATTATGAAGAACTCTTGTGAGAAGAAGTCTCTCATGCAGGTGTCCTTACGTTGTTAAACTTCACCATTACAACAAGTGATATTACAGCACAATTCTTTAAGAAAATCATTGGTGCCATTAGGATATGTACGCGGACCCTCGAGTAAGCGGCCCAATTCTTAATCACTGAGCTATCACCGCTATAATGGCTTTACCACATTTTATGAAATTACAACATGAATTGTTTTACTGAATCCTATCGCGTTTCGTTCAGTGACTATGATAACACTATGATATCACATGAAAGCAGATCCGTTTTAGCTATTTTCCTACGGGACTTCGAAATTCCCGTCGCTACAAAAACATTGTAAGTAACGCTAATTCAAAGATGAAAGGAATGTTTGTGCTATGTTCACAAGCACAGATTGTTCCAAGAAATAATCAAAGAAGTTTCCTTTAATTAAGAATGCTAATGACATAGAAACTTTTCATTAAATTATAACGTTCTGATTGCGTCGCAATTTGTAATGTTTAATTGGTCGAGTTATTTATTTGTAGTAATTTACAACACCAAGGGAAATATTTTCAATTTGTGGGAGCGCTGATAAATTTTTGTTTTCGGAAACCAATTATTTTTTCGTTCTCTGATACGCTTTCGAAAATTGTTTCTTTCAATACGTCACGAAGTATATTTTAATTAGTAAGTCTACTTAATAATTTGTTGCTTTTTAATAATGAGAATCTTATTCTCAGTATTGAGTTTACATCTAAGTTAAATAAAGGTATGACTAAAATCCAATATGATCGTTGTATTTGATCTAAAACATTGTGTAATTTAAATATAAGTTTACCTAATATTTCTACTATTTATTTATTATAAATCCACTCCGCTCATACATTTCCAAGATATACAGGTTTACAGGTTATAGCAAGTGATATTTAATTTTATATAAAGCACGCTAAACTTTGTAAAGCTCTGTAGCGTTACCCAAAATGAAAGCCTGTCAATTTGTAACCGTTTGACACGCGATAAAATTATAACAACTAATATACTATGACTACGGTTATACAGAAATACATATATTTCGCGATCGATATCGTAGTCATTCTCAACAATTAGCTGGTACATGGAATGTTTTATACAACACTCGCGAAGGAGTCTAAAGCTACGTGGGTATAGGTCAGACTCACGACCCCACTGTTAAGACCATAGCACACACAATACCATAAAACCTCTTCATAAAGAGTTTAGTGGTCCTGCCTAGTTAGTCATAAATAATGTTAAATGGAAGAAGCTGTGTCTGTATTTTATTTTTATTTTTCTTAATTTTCATTTCAGTGTGGTATCAAGTAGTGCGTTCTAGTTTGTTTTACATTTTATGCATAGTTTTTGGGTGTAAATAAATATTCTTTAATCGAAATGCAAGCGCTCGTTTCATGAGTAAATTGATATGAGAAAAAAATATGAAATTATTCTGGATGCAGCAAATTTTTATACATCTGAGTAAGCAACTGCCCAAATTAATGCGAACGGTATAATAATATAATATTCCACCATATTATTATCATTCCAATGCCGGTTGACTACGATTTTTATTCAAGACAAATTGTATATTTTCATACGTGCAAATATTTAAAACACTATTTAGTTTTATGATTTTCTGTGCTATGAATTGTGAAAGTTATAATATGTATTGGTTACTAAGGTAAAACATAACGATACTACATAACGGTAAAATACGAGTATTTCACAGCCTAAAGCGTTTCACAGCGTGTGTGCTATAGCCTTAACGACAATTAATACGTTCATACAACAATACATTGGTCCTTTAAATACGTAAGGAATTGGCTTTCATTCTTTCAGTTTGTATTTTGATTGATATTAATGATAACTGTTATGATAAATAGTCTAGACTCTTTTACGTTATGGTTCATTTGTTTTGTTGCCGACTGTACTAAATTGATGAACTTCTTTTATTTTTAAACTTCTTATTTGACGAACTTTGACGAACGATTTGACGAACATGAGAATATAAAACTTGTTAGAAATCTTCATAGTTTCATGTATTTGTCTTTCGATAGGAAAGATGTGGTCATCAACGTCTATTTGAGGCAAAAAACTTAGACCTAGATTCAAGAACCTAGATCCAGTAGATATTACCTCCGATAAACAGATATGTTTATTTTTTTACTAGCAAAATAAAAAACAAACTTAAAAAATAGTATGTATTAGTAGATATACATAAGTAGTCTAGTATGGGTACATTTACCTTTAACATTCGACCAAATAAAGTTGTTGACTTTAAAATATGAAGCTTCTATTTATGGGAATTTTTCTACCATGTACCATTAATCTAATCGCTTGTTCCATAGCCTTTCCTCCAAAGTCTTGTTCACAGATAAAGCCGGCATGATCTCAACGTAAAAAAGATAAGATAAGCGGTGTTCAGAACCTTGTATTCAGATAATAATCATCTTAGTGGTATCCGCTATCAGTGATTGGTAGAATTAATCAGTCGTATCGGTATTGTTGTCAGTGATTGGTTGTTTTAATCGAATACATCGATTGGTATCGATAGAGGCACCTCTTTACATTTTACTTTGAACTTATAGGAATGTCGGTTTTGTTGCTTTAAGAGATATGGTCGAGTTGATGTACAACTTATTTTGTAACTTACCTATCGATTACAGGTTTTGTAATCGATAGAAATGTAGTTTTTTGTTTTTATACATAAATGAAAGCAATCGAAAAAGTAAAGTCATTACCTGATTACCGATCCAGGAAGGCTATTAGCCAACCCATGTCGGATGTTTTTAAACCACCCATAGTTTAGCCTCCGACAAAGTTTAACGACTGTTATCGTACCGATAGCGGGGTGACCAGGTACTAACCGCGCCCGACGTTGCTTAACTTTTTCGATCGAAAGCTCTATTTCTATACAAAAGCAAACAGTTGCCTGTCGTTGCGGATTAACAGCGAAGTGGCATCGAAAAGGACATAAAATAGCCCGTAATTGAAATCTATTAAGATCGCTTGGAGAGCAAAAAGGCGCATAACAATGCGCACGCCCCGGCCGATGACCAACCGGTTGGGCGGGATTAGTCAGGTAAGTGGTACACTGAGATATAAAAAACTAACTTTTTTTACTAACTGTTTACAGTCTTTGAAAAATCTTTGACTCAAAGTCAAGGAAATTTTATTTTTAAATATATGTTTTACAAGACTATATAAAATTCTTCATTATATTCTTCCGCCTCTCTTTTTTAAAGTGAAATAAATAAACATTCAAGCGAATGAAGCAAATTTTCCGCAACAAAAATTGCCCTTCATAAATTAGGTACTTATCTGAGAATGTAAATAATAAATAATAATAAAACAATAATTTAATAGTATTTTACGTAGTACAATATTGCGTATCTTTATCAATATATAAATCTTATTATTATTTGGCATTCTTTGAATTGATTTTGTTATATTATATTAGGGAAAGGATTGAGTTGAATCGTAAAGATATAATCATAAACTGAAAAGCAGTGTAAACAGTATACAGGGATTTCGAGTATTGCGTATTCACAAACTACATGTACATCTAAATAGTCTAAGAGCTGGCGACCAAATCGATCATGTGGCTTCAGCTGCACTAAAACTCCGTCAGCTACTTCCCTGAACAACCCCCTCTGACAATCTGCGCGCTAGCAGGAATGGTATTGAAATATTTCTTCAATACCATTATTTGGTAGAAACATGTATAACATTCTTCATACGCTCCCGGCCTAAACGCACGCGCACGTGCGGTAGCCAAACATGGTTTATACAGGAATGACGACCGCTAACGACCTGCATTAATGACTCAATGTTTATAAGCTCCTAGTACTGTTTTTGTAGTAACGCCCTTTAGTACTAGTTCTTTAACTAGCTTTTTATTGTGATCTGGAGTTGACACTAGGAAGTGGATAGGTAGTTACGAGTAATATTGTAGAGACTTTGAGAGACTGTTATGTGCACTTTATAAAATTAAATGTGCCTGCTGTTTCGATGGAAAAAACATACTGAAGAAAACCCGCAAAAAAAATTCTCAAAGGTATGTGAAGTCCACCAACTCGCAGGCCAGCGTGGCCTACATTCTTCTCTTTGTGAGAGGAGACCCGACCTCGTAGTGGGTCATTAATGGGTTACCGACAATGACGAAAAAACCCAAACAAGTTATAAATTCATTTAAAAACGGAACGCGCACGCATCGTGCATAACTCTGTCGACCGCTGAATTGATAAAAAAGGATAAATCGAATTGAAACGTTTATTGATCACGACAGATGACGCTACTGTGCCACCCAATCTTAAAAATGACGTACCAATAAATCAATGCCGAGCTATTTTGAGATGTATTACTGTGTTATAGAGTTCTATTCCAAATGTAGGCTATGTATGGGAATTCTTAGGTGCTAAATCAAATAAAAGCTTTACATCAGTTAACGACTCATTGCATTAAAATGACAGGCGCATTCGTTTCGACGTCATGTTCGATAATTTGACACGTGTTCAAATTTGGACAGTCACGTCGGTTTAATCAGTTTTGCTTTTATTGCTTTTCTGTCCAGTTTAAACTTTGTACCAGTTAATTGGAAGATTATTGATTCAATTGGATCCGTCTGGCTGGTAATGGCTGATTCTTTATCAATTAATGCCTCCAACAGCTTTTGCAGCTTCAGTTTACTATTTCGAAATTTTAGTTTTATATTTACTTTGTATCATAACTCGATTCTAAACGTAGGTAACGGTTTATAACCTATTGGCTTGAAGTTTCCAAAGTTATATTATATCTTTCTGCATCACAGTCATAAAAAATCTATATCAGACAATTATAACTGTCTGTTTTCAATTTTAGTAAAGTATGTTTTGTCTAAATCTTTAACTCGAATCAAATCGAATTTGTATGTATGATGCAAAAATTTCAATATTACGAGTATCTTTCTTTGAAACTTATCCAATGTCGCAAGGAAATCACGGAGGAGGAGGAGTCAGGAGGGTCATTTTCTTCACAAAAACAGTGTATATTAATTGTGTGTGCGAGCTTGCGTTTTTTTGTGTACCTATATTGATCATACTTCCACATTGACACAACTGAATATCAAGAACACATATTTTAGGCTCGAAATAACACTTGTCAGTAACCCATTAATGATCCACTACAGGGTCGGGTCTCCTCTCACAATGTGAAGGATGTAGGCCTTAGTCCACCACCCCGCCTACTGTGGGTTGGTGGACTTCACATGCCTTTGAGAACTTTTTTTTTTGAACTCTCAGGCATGCAGGTTTCCTCGCGATGTTTTCCTTCACCGTAACAGCAGAAATAACACTTAAGTTGTGTTAATACTATTAATACATGTAACAAGCAAATTTCACGAAGGTTAACTTGCCGATTTTTCCCACAAAAGCAATGAAGCAGCCAAACAGCCTTCAAGTAGGTACAGGTCAAGGGTGCGCGCCTAACAAATTGAGATTGCCTGATATGTTGCCCGAATAAATCTTCGTCGGAACAAGGATTAAGCTGTTTTGTTTATTGCATAGCGTTTACGTGGCATCGGGATTGGGTTCTGTGACAAAATTATAAAAACCCCGTTTGTTTGTCTGCTTTTTTGTTGGTCTCAAGTAATGCAGGAAATAAAATTACAGCCTTGAAATAAGCAGATCCTGGTGTTGAATAAACAGTCGAAAACAAATCAAATCAAAAACATTAGACATTATCACGCGGCACATAAGAAATGTGAACATGAAAAGTGAAGCACTACCACTTTTAACGGGTCAAATTTAAGTAATTTTTTCTCGTATGTGAAAACAACCTGTGAAATGAAAGCAGAAATTTGTGCCAAATGGTAAAGCATGCTTACCAAAATCGTATTGCAAAAAAGTTTTTATTCGTTATGATACTGTATTATTAAAGATACCAAAGAATATGGTCTTAGGGCTAAAAGACTTGATAAAAAACTGAAATGAAAATATTTATTTTTAAGAAGTAGAAAGACTTTTGTGCCAAATAGACTAAAGTAGACCAAGAATCGCGATGAAGCACTCTAATGTAGTGTAACCCGGTTACGTGGCGTCAAGTGCCATTAAAAGTTTGAGTCGCGCTGAGACTAGACCTTTACGAGCCGATATATTGAGTACACGAGTTGAGTTACTATTAAAAAGACTACTTTTGAACTTCTTTTGTTGTGTTTAGTATTTTCATTACAGTTTAAAGATAGTAAAGGAGTTAAAAAGGCATAAAATAGATCTTAGAGAGATTGAAGAGATAATATATCGTCATTAACAATATTTATGTAGCGGTGATAGCCCAGTGGCTTAGAATTCGACCTCGAATCGAGGGGTCAGGGTTCGAATCCCAGTGGCACGCACCAATGACTTTGTAAAAAAGTTATGTGCGCTTTATAAAATTAAATATCACCTGCTGTTACGGTGAAGGAAAACATCGTGAGGAAACCTGCATGCCTGAGCGTTCACAAAAAAATGTTCTCAAAGGCATGTGAAGTCCACCAACACGCAGTAGGCCAGCGTGGTGGACTAAGGCCTACATCCCTCTCATTACGAGAAGGAGACCCGACCCTGTAGTGGGTCATTAATAGGTTACTGACTGAACAATATTTATTTAAAAATGAGTCTGAAATTAAAAGTAAGGTTTAATATCTATATAAATATTTTTAATATGTACAATAAAGACGTTTTATACAAACCTACATTGAACGCAATAAAATAATATAAAATAAACACGATACAAGATTATAGACGTTACCTCCTAAATATTTTCAAAATTAAAATTCAATAGTAAAACTTATGGTTAACGATAGCAGTAACACAACCTGTCTGCTGATAACGTAATCTCACCTACTAATTAGCTAAACTACTCCATTCTCCATTCACACATCACGATTTACGACGACGTCACTCCTCAATTACGACGCACGGCGTAAATTCATTTATGACGTCATCATTCCCAATTTGGACCGATTGGATCCACTGAATATTACAAGAGGTATTCAAGCCGAGGGCTGGCTATAAACTTGCAAATATATGAATGGTCCGGCCGATAGTTGCTGGCGATTGAATCAAGCCCGTTGAACTTTGCTCGTTTATACACTCGTATATCACACTGGCTAGTATTTTAGTCGAGTGGCGAGTATCTAATTTAGTACAAACTAAATTACTTACCTAACTACTTGTCTATTCATCATATGTATATTTTGGAGATGACTGAAGAATATTATGTAAGATATGACTGAACAGCATAATAGTAGCTCATACGAAAATAAAATACCAAAAACCACGGCTTCAACTACCCCATAGATGACTAAATATTACAAGACACCACTACCGATACTACAACTGCTACCAAAATCCTTAAAGTTACCTAACCATTCAATACTTTTGCCATTATTTCTCTTTAACTGTTTACCAATTTACGTTTCATTCTTCAGGTAGGCAGTATAAAATCGTTAAGTGCATTTCGAATGCAGTCAAAGGACAAGTGGCGCCATTGCACCGCAACGGATGATGAAGGAAACTCCGAAACACTTACCGTATTTGCCGAAAGATGTCGCGAGTTGTCACACGGAAGTATGGGAGAGGTAACTCAGAGAGCTCAAAGAGAACTACAATGTGTGAGAGAGTTCACACTTCACATTAAAATATCAAATAACAGTTGATATTTTAATGATAGAATATCCAAGATAGAATTAAAGGCACTTAATTATTTTGATTACATTCAAATCCCCGTGTCCTAATTGCAATGTCGCAGCAAAGTTGCTCGTACGACAATGACATTGCGTACATTTTGCCGTATATCAGTGCGTATTGCCAGTCAGGAGAGCTTCATTCAAAGACCTGTGTTTTAATTTTGTCCCATTTGTTGGACGGTCGGTTGTGTCAGCCAATTAGGGCAAGGCCTGAAGGACTAAGGATTGCTGTCATTGAAGAATTATGGTGACAGGCTATGAGCATAGAGATAGGTACTCGTAGGCGGTTTTATAAGTATCAAACCCCCAATCGTTGTCAAAGCAAAATCTCGTAAATTAAGATCACATCTTATACTAAACACATAAGAGGCTTGCAAACATCGTTAGGCGTTTCCACCAAGAAAACTTAAAAGACACGAAATAACCATTTAAGCCTTACCTCACGTAAAAATATACTACATAAGAGAAACTTTAATATTTAAAATACGACGCAAGAATTACCGACTTATTCTCGTACGGTCTTGGCCAGGTGTGCGAAACTTTGGCTATACATATTCATGCAAGCAGCGAAGCCCCAAATTGTTCAGACAAACTTGGCGCCGGCTGTGGGAATTGTAAAAATGTCGCGCGGATTTGCAAATGATTAAGAATAAATGTATAATCTCTGCTGTGAAATCGGGAACTTTGCGAAATTGGTGCGGGGACAGAATGTTGAGTGTGTTCAAGTATTATATAGAGTTAGTGTAGATTGAAAGGGATCAACCAGATGTTTTGTATGAAACGATTCGACCTATCTCATAGGTGCATGCTACCAAATGATTCTTTTCTTACATGGGAAAATCCTCATGTATATCCTGTCTTTGTCAGTGTCAGGCTGGCGAGGTGATTTCAGAATTCTACCAGCTAAAAAGCCAACGGTGTTCCTTAAGCTGAAGTTCCGTGGGTAGCGGCAAACGCGACAGACGCGCGCGACGCTGGCGCCGCGGCTGATGCGACAATACTAAACACTATGAAATGTATGGCGCCGCTTCTAAAGCCAGGGAGACTGACGCGCGCGGCTTTGGAAGCGGCGCCATTCCTTTTGAATTGTCACCTCAGCCGCGGCGCGTCTGTCGCGTCGGCTGCTTCCCACGGAACTTCAGTTTTAGAATTATCAATTGCCGGGACCACGGCGTTGGTGTACAACAGAACCACGTCGTGTTGGATAGGGTGGAGCTGGAGATACTCTATCCTGTCTATTTGAGAGGCCCATGAAAACATCTCGCGTACGAGATATTAAGCTCAGGGATTCTCCTGCGACGTCCAAGTTAAGGTTCTTTTAGTCTTTTCTTTGCCCCTGTGTCATTAGTATGGGAAAGAGATAGCACACTAATGAGATAGCATACTAATGACACACGTTGAAATACTTTGCCGAAGGTGTTCAGACTCTGAAGAAAAAGATCTTTTTCTTCTCTTCTCTTCTCTTCTCTTCTCTTCTCTTCTCTTCTCTTCTCTTCTCTTCTCTTGCGAAATCGGTTGCTTCTCAGCAGGTTTGAAGAAGAGTTCGTTTGACAAAACATAAAAACCTTCCCAGTTTTGATTGCTATGTCATATTAGAGCCGCCTTTACTTACTAAATCACTGCTCATATAGTAGTATAGTAGTTTAGTATAATTAGTAGCAGCATGTGGTGCTGGTACGAGGTTTCTTCATAACACTGCGCTTCATTTGTCAAGTGGAGTGCTGATAGCTGTGGCACGGCTCCAGGGCTCGGTTGAAGGCGCAAATCATAAGCTTTAGAGATAATAGTCTTATGAGACTGTATATATTATGTATTTAACCCATTAATGACCATCAAGGCTTAGGGTCTCCGGGCCAAAACCGGACTTAACGCTTCAAACTCATAGCTCCACTAGGATTTTCTCATTTTTATCACAAGACAACACACACACCCAGACCAAAAACTGAAATAAAAACCATCACTCAAATCTCTGCTCCGCTGGGAATCGGACACAGGACCCTCCACGCAGCGCACCGGTGTCTTAAGCACTGCGCCACTCAGGTTGTCGAAAAAAATTCTTTTTATAACCAACCGATGATTGTACAACCTTCACAACCAACCAATGTAGAGTTCACATCGATGGGCGATCAAGCTATTATGGGGCGAAACAGAATCATGTCGCGTGTTATTGGAATTAGTCGTGACGGTAACGTACCTGGAGATAAGGGAGGGTGGTGGGTTCATACCATAACACATTCCATATGTACGGATTGTCAGTACCCATTAATGACCCACTACTGGTCGGGTCTCCTCTCACAATGAGAAGGATGTAGGCCGCCGTCCACCACGCTGGCCTACTGCGGGTTGGTGGACTTCACATGCCTTTGAGAACATTTTTTTATGAACTCTCAGGCATGCAGGTTTCCTCACGATGTTCTCCTTCACCGTAACAGCAGGTGATATTTAATTTTATAAATCGCACATAACTTTTATTACAAAGTCATTGGTTCGTGCCACTGGGATTCGAACCCGGACCCCTCGATTTCAGGTCGAATTCTAAGCCACTGGGCTATCACCGCTGCATGTACGGATTATTGCAAAGAAATATAAATAAAACTAAATAACAATGGATGTTTACAAACATAATGGGAAAAACATGTGTCTCAATTCAATTAGATGATAACATTAGACCGATTGGAAAGAACAAGGAGAGATTTTCCAGAAAAAGCCGTAACAAACAGAGCTTTTCCAGACTTCACGAAAACGCCACGAATTTGAATACACTATCGCTAACTCTTTTGACTTGACAGCTCAATACACCGTTAGCAGTGGGCGCAGTACTAGGCTCCGGCATTTGGCGACGAACGAGTGGCTAATTTCAATTTAAGACCTACCATGGTGCATTGTACCAACTGATATACCGAGGAACACAGCAGGCGACGTGTGCCAAACCTTAATGTAACTGATTGTAGCTTACCATCAGGATTTAATTTACCTTTGCAATTTCAGTTTCTAGAGCAGCTGTGAAAATATCTTGTGTTATGTTAATGAGTTCAGAGCCAGGGGTAGTTGATTTATTAAAATTTTTACACAGTATAAAAAATTGTATATGCAGGTAAGTGTAATATTTATCAATTATTTGAATATAGTAGATTCCAACAAAAATAAAACTAAGAACTCACTCTCATGGATTTCAGTTCGCAAATAAGTCTTCATAATCAGTACCGTAAGAATAAGCACTATCCTGAAAATATTCGTACGGTAAACGTCAGTCATTAGTACGCCATATCGTCAATCTACCCATACTAATGGCACACGTTAACTATACGAATACTTTGACGGTACTGTTCATGCTTAGGTCGTTAATGATGGTCAATAATGGTCATACTTATTGATTATACCATTGTGAATGTTTCATTTATGTTTCAATGCGAAATATATAAGAAATAATCAATTAATTGCAGTAGATTATCGCGATATAAAGTAACCTTAATTAACTGTCACGAACATTTCAGATAATTAGTTTTAATGGAACAATAATTGGGTGCGTATGTGTAAGTACCGCGAAAATTATTTTCGGTTTTACGTTAATTAAGTTGAAGTTATAATTAAATATCTTTTATCCAACGACTATCTTAAATTTATTAATCACGGATATAGTGGAATATTTTGAATAGGTACAGGTATAAAATTAAATAATTATACTCGTAGCTGAAAATTCTTTATTTGAAAATTCAATATTTAATTTTGATGTTTTTTGCTAAGATTCCTTTTTAAACCAAATAAATACTTCAGCGTACCGAATCAAAGCGAACAAAAAAGCGTAAAGCGCAACTTAACACGTCCAAAGACATTCCCATGGAGTCGCAGCCATTTTATTTTTAATCAATCGCAAACGTCAAAGACACGTCGCCTTTCAGCGGGTCGCAATTAAAAATAGCTTTGTAAGCGCTTGAGAGATTACCGAAACCGACTGCACGCGCGTTGATTAAATTTTGAATTTGGAAAGGAAAGGATTGTCGCGTCAGTTGCTGTTTCTTTGACGTTCGTTTGTTCCAATTTTGAATAATTTTTCTTTTTCCTGTACCTACGTGAAATACCTTTGAAGCCAAAAATAAAATCATGGCTCAGAATTTGTACTCGAGGGGTCCGAGACCGTGGTCATTAGCCACCACTGATTTTCTTAAAAGATATATAATATGCTTTATAAAATTTTAAAATGAAGTGAATATACATATCTGAGAGTTTTTCATTATGTTCTCAAAGGCATGTGAAGTCCACCAACCCACATTAGTTATCTGACCAGCGTGGTGGCCTACATCCTTCTCATTGTGAAAGGAGATCTGGTACTGTTCTGGATCATTAATAGGTTAATGATAACTTAGGTGATCTGGCAGGAATTGCACAAGTTTTTTAGTCTCTTAAGTGATTTAAAAATTTTTTGGTCTGCAATGCTCGTCCGATTTTTGGCAGAAGCGCGGAAAAATCAACTCATTCCATATGACTCAGACTAGATCAATACCAATAAAGATACAACAGCGTTACAACCTTATGGCAATCTGATATTGGAAAACTTTTTACATAAACGCTTGTCTCATACCTCTAAATCGACACTTGAAAGCCAGAAGCTTCAAATATTTGGTTAACGACGTGTGCAAAAAGAGAATATCCAGAAATTTTTCGTTTTTCAATGCAAACGTGACCCTGAGGCTTGCGAGTTACAGAGTCAACGAGAATCGCTCTGAAAATATATTTAGTGTACGTACTCGTACATCGTGTACATACTCGTATATTTCGATTTGGAAATGTCGCAGTTTTTGGATTTTGAAATGCTCGGTAAAAGAAAATTTGCAGTCAAACCCATTTTTATATTTTAAGATGCATTGTCAGGATATCAAAATGGACACTTTTATTTTAAGTCGCTTTACTTTGAAGGGAACTGCTGTTGTGTTACTTTTTTGTGGAACATGACCTCTCCATATTTTTTTACAAGTATTAGAGTGTATGGTGCACAAAATTATATAATTTGTAAATAGCATAAGTTATAACTAAAGGTGTTGCGCTAAACAAAGCCAAACTACAATACAGAGGAAGCTAGTTGTCAGAAATAACTTTTCTTTTCGTAACTTTTTGAGCTAAATAGGCGATCTTTTATGATCAAATGATTTGATATTGTTAATTGTACAAAGCCCAGCCTAGTCGAGTTACCAACTACGATAAAACATCGTCCTAGAATAGATAATAAGGAGAAACTTCTCCCTCACTTTGTGGTACAAAATCTGCTATAATACAATTGTTGCGCTATCTTGACCGCGGCTCGCACTAAATTAATTAGCCTAAGTTAGCCGCTGCACTCGGCTGAGTAATTAACTTAAACAATCTCTTTTTACACAGATATCCGGTCTCGTTTAATGACAATGAAGCAAAAGTCGTTTGAATAATGCGATTATGTAGTTAGGCTTTTTTTATCCGAGGACTTATGTTATTAAGAAAATTATCGAATTTTGAATTATACGTTTATTTCCTCTGGATTACCAAGAAAATAGTCGTTTAACGTAGTCGATATAAAGATAAAGATGTTTAGCGATCATTTTATTCATCAAAAATACGACAAATGCCTTGCGTTTGCTTTTCTAAATTATTAAAATTTTTAACGTTAAAATGTTCATTAACATTAAAGAAATTAAAAGTAGATTCAGATAACCTTAGTAAATACAGAAATGGAGCATTAGTACTACAACATCATGGCAAAACTGTTATTCGACTCGTTGGCTCGCGTACACTTACAAAAGCAAGCCCCGGGTCATGGAGCGACAAAAAGCTGAAAAAATACATGTTTTCAAAAGAGCATCCGGCCTGATACATAGAGCCTATTCCTAGGGTAGGTTTTCATGAATTTTGACGAGTAATAATTTTTTTATACCCAGCAATAGAAAAGAGAGCCGTTTGAATTTTGGTTGGGATTTTCTTTTGAAATTAGAGGTAAAAGATGGGAGTAGCTGAGCATGCAGGTCGTCTAATATTAGATTCTCTATGATCTGCTTTACTTGTCTAACTTTAAACTGATAGAGAGAGAAACATTAGTAAACGTATAAATAAATTCTACATATAACTACACCATTATTATATTTAACAGAACATGGCAACGACCTGAAAAATGCCGAAAGCACAATACAAAGTTACATAGAAGTGGGGCTACTGTAGAAGACTAAGATGATCCAATTTCTTCTGCAATAACCATGGCTCCCCCATTGAAATGCAAGAAATAACTGAATTTGCTTGGTTTATAAATGCCATTTATGACCCACTACAGGGTCGGGTCTCCTCTCACAATGAGAGGGATGTAGGCCTTAGTCCACCACGCTGGCGTACTGCGGGTTGGTGGACTTCACATGCCTTTCAGAACATTTTTTTTGTGAACTCAGGCATGCAGGTTTCCTCACGATGTTTTCTTTCACCGTAACAGCAGGTGATATTTAATTTTATAAATCGCACATAACTTTTATTACAAAATCATTGGTGCGTGCCACTGGGATTCGAACCCGGACCCCTCGATTCGAGGTCGAATTCTAAGCCACTGGGCTATCACAGCTTTTTCACAGTATCACAGTTTATAAATAACGAGGTTATAATCTAGCGTTGAAAAACTTTTTCATATTCAGTTATAGGTATCTAGTACCTTTAACCCAATCATAACATCTGAGTATTTTATACGACGTTATCTCAAAATGTGTAGCATGTTTGCTTAAAGCGTATCTACGAGTATGTGGCGAAGTTTTCAAAAAGTTTAACGCCCATGTTAGTGCCGCATGTAGGTCAAGTCTACACTCACAGGTCGCTTTGAGGTACAAGTGTTGTTTTTTAACGTAATTAGTGTAGCTAAGCCAACTTTTGTGCCGTCAACACGGGTTGAAACTAGCCCAGCGTTCTTTGACCTCTTCGAGCGGGGGAATCTCAAGGGAATTGTATGGGTTCGATTTTGCGTGGGATGTCTAACTACGGTGGTCGCCGTCGTTAGTTTTTCGCTCTTCGGAGCCAAGTTGAAGAGTTGTTGCCGAATGAATGAATGCTTCCAGTTGTTCCGATAGTATTGAATAGGACAGAAACAAATGGTGCACTCGAAGTCTAGCTGGACGCGTTTTTATTCGTTCAGAGGATTTGCTGATTTATTATTTGTATCAACACTTTGAAGCTATTTTAGATGCCAATTAGAACATTCGCTTTTTGAAGGATTCTGTCGTTATCTTAGCATGCCTTCAATAGAATAGAACCAATGAGGAGACACATTGGAGAAGTATGTTACATAAGTACCTAAGGGGGGTTACTACAAACTCCTAAAACCATCATAAAGATAGACTTTCAAACTTCAAAAGTATTTTTATTTTAGCAAACAAATATATTTTAATCTCAAACATTCACGAGATTTTTCAAAATGAATGGGCCACAGTCCATTTATTTATTCAGCTCATTGACTCGGTCCAACACTGGTTATATTAAATTATCTTGAATTTAATTTATTCACGCAAAATCAAGTTTTTTGTACACTTTGCAGATATTATAAGTTAAAACATATTTAAGGTGAAAGATAAAAGAATATACTCACCGTTATACCCACTGGATTGTGGGTTACTAATAGTCACTACGAATAAACTTTTAGTACTTAATAAAAAATGCTTCTTATTATCTACATATCGAAAGAATTTTTTTTCATTCTTGTACAATAAAAATTAAATAACAATTACCGAGTCATTGTTAAACGAGAATGCTTCTTATTATCTACATATTGAAGGATTTTTTTTTCATTCTTGTACAATAAAAATTAAATAACAATTACCGAGTCATTGTTAAACGAGAATTTTATCATTCTTTTTGCAGCTTTAAATCTATGGAGTAGGAACTTTTGAGCGCCACAGCCCATTTAACTAATTCAGCTCATTGGCTCATTCACAAAGTTGCGCCAGTCGAGCAACTCGCAACAACAACTTCGCCTGTTGTTCTTGCGCCATCTGTTTTAACAAAGATGCAATTGTTTTAAGTTGGAAAAACTTTAAATTTGATCCAAAAATACATTCAATTTTTTTTAAGTTATTTACAGACAGATGAATACTAGTTGTTGTACTGCTGTCAGGCACGCAACAATAACCCACTTTAAAGTTATGTGTGCCTCATAAAATTAAGTATAGTTGCCGTCACGAGTGGTGAGCAGAACTCTCATTGGTCGGTTTGACATTGACTGCGCTGCGGTGCACACGCATGCATCGTCTATTGGTGCAGCACGTTTTTCGGCTGCTGTACATTGGCCGAAAGTATACAATATCCCTACCGATAATCTGTGCTCGCGACTCATGACGGTTACTATATCATTTGCTATAACGGTGAAGGAAAACATAGTGAGTATTCCTGAAGGTTACATAATTTTGTCAAAGTCAAAGCCAAAAGCTTTTATTCATTATTAGGTATAATTTGTGCACACTTACTGAACGTCATACATTTATAATTATACAAGCATCCGGTTTGATTGATTGTGAAGACCATCAACCGGCTCAGGGTGGGCGTGGACTAAGTGAAGGATTAGGCCTTCTTCCTTCCCATCGTCCTTAGGTCCTTCGCATTCTGGGAGGATACCCGACCCTGCGTTGGGTTACTAATTAGTTCCAGACCTTTTTGCAAGTTGAAGTAATCTTTTCTAATTAAATATCAGTCACATGTCAAGTTACTGAGGTTAATTTTAATCAAATACAAGGTTGTTCATTTCTTAGTGACGTCATCAAAGACGCGGTCAAATCGCATTGCGGTGAAGTGATTATGACGTGAACACTTAATTAATTATGAAATATTTATGTGTATAGTTTTTTAAATGTATAGTGTGTGGGTCGCACACGTCCTTCCACTTAATGTTGTCACTGCAACCCATTGAAATCTTACTAGGTACTATTATTCTAAATGCTAAGGTTTGAGAGGATGGCTGGATGGATGATGTTTGTTACTCTCACATTAAAACGGCTGAACGGATTAGGATGAAATTTGATACACAGATAGTTTATAACCTGGATTAACATATTGAATACTTTTTCACATACTATTGAAAAGGATATTCTTTGGGGCAAAATCTTTAGTCCATGAGAACGAAGACGCAGGCGGAATCTAGCTAGTAATATTCCCGTTAAATTAATTAACTTATAAACACACCGATATAATTAAACCGTATCCCAATCTATTATTATCAGCGCTATTAGTTCAGAAACTAAACTCCTTAATATAAGTACCGCAAGCCCTAATAAACGTAGCTATATTAGTAAGCCCGGTAAGTCTTATCGGCCTAGCACTAAGTCGAGTAGTACTGATATATGCCCGGGACTTACGGGATAAACCGGGATCGCTTTGTGTATGTAATGTCGTTTCTATTTAGATGCACTTAAATTCCGGGATCTGGTCTGACCACTAAGCCGATGCTTACATGTTAATTTAAACAATTAGAAAATTAGTCGCATTTAAATAGCTGCTATTAGTTTGAAAACGTTAAATAAAATAACGTAAAATATTTTATTTATCATATTCTATATTATGGAAGAAAAATATAAGTATAAAGATACTAAAGGTTTATTAAGCGGCAATATCCTAAAGAATACGGTTAATAGAAGTCTGGGTTCGAATCCCACGTACCAATGAGTTTCTTAAGAATAAAAATATGTTTAACAAAATTCAAAGTGTATAAAAAGTAACGGTCAAGGATAATATCGAATGAAACTTTTGTACCTCAGAGTTCTTCAAAAAGTTCTCAAAAACATACGAAGCACTACCAATCCAGATTCAAATGTCAGTACCCATTAATGACCCACTACAGGGTCGGGTCTCCTCTCACAATGAGAAGGATGTAGGCCTTAGTCCACCACGCTGGCCTACTGCGGGTTGGTGGACAGATTCAAATAATTCAGATTAATTTAAGGAGAAAAGGTAAATCAGGAAAAGCCTTATCAAACACCACCGTTTAACTAAGGCCTGGACTCTTCCTATCCTCCGTATTCTGTTATCGTACTTATTATTGAAATAATCATTTCAGTATAATTATACTGAAAGTAGTAATAGTCAAATACTGTTTGACTCATGGACATTATAATATGTCCTTGTCAGTAACCCATTAATGACCCACTACAAGGTCGGGTCTCCTCTCACAATGAGAGTGTTGTAGGCCTTAGTCCACCACGCTGGCCTACTGCGGGTTGGTGGACTTCACATACCTTTGTGTACATTTTTTTTCTGAACTCAGGCATGCAGGTTTCCTCACGATGTTTTCCTTCACCGTAACAGCAGGTGATATTTAATTTTATAAAGCACACATAACTTTTTTACAAAGTCATTGGTGCGTGCCATTGGGATTCGAACCCGGACCCCTCGAGTAAGAGGCCGAATTCTTAGCCACTGAGCTATCGCCGCTTCTATTTATAATATACTAACGTACAATATTATAACAGTTGAAGCCACAGACACAGATAGTTGAAGATATAATAACAAAGACCGGCAATCGGAGGGGCGTTAAATTTGTGAGATTATCCCAGTTAACTCGCTTTATGAGTTTAGACACGGATGTAGAGATACTAGATATGCTAGCTGAAATATCTGACATTGACGAGTGCTCTTCAGTAAGCCGACTAAACTGTGTTAAGACGTGTGCGTGGCACCGAGCTATAATGTCATCGCCGCTTAGCAACTAGGTGCCAGTAATTATTATGTTAGCAAGACATGTTTGTAAGTACTTCTGTTATTGACATAACAGAACGAGATGACTCTCGTAGTATCGTATAATTATTACATGGAAAGCTAGCGCAACTGTATTTTACACCATTATGCTTAAATTTTACGGTTGACATTGATTAATCATTTAATTTTTGTTTGATACAAAACATCCTCTAAAATACGTAAGACTTCAATTTTCTTTTTCTTTTCCTATTTCACTTTTTTTTTCAATTTCACTTAATAGTACCTACCTAGTAACAATTGTGGGCCGTAACCTCAATAGCTAAAATTGCCGACCATAATGATCAGGTAAGCGAAAATTCTAAGGCCCACGTGAGCAGTCAAATAAAAGTTTACTACACCTTGAGAGCACGCTCTTATCCCATCCAGTAATTTAATTCCATGATCCGTCATTACAGAGTAAGATTATCGCGAGAACTTTGTCCCGTCTCTGTTTACGGCCTACACTGTGAAAACTAGCAGTGACAGTAATGAAACGTAGTGGGCAAGCGATCTCGTTACACTGAGATCATTTCGGATAAGCTCAGCTCATAATTATAGCTATTAAAGTCGCATAGGCTTAAAAACTTGCGATGGCCGTAACGTCTTTGTATAAGAGTAAATGTTGGGTAGCTTAACTAGATAAAACGCGATGTTTCGCCGTGACTTAGTAGGTTCGTCTTTTTATTACTGAAATATGTACGTTACTGGGTATTTTTATTTGTGCTGACGGCGCAGGTCGAAAACGCTGAGGTTTTAATTGAAAGCGGTTGGTTATCAAATTACTAAGACTACTTTACAAGTTTTCTAACAATGCAAAGCTTCCTTTGCTATGGCGATCGATATTAAGCATTTCATATGATTGGCAATGCGTACACGTACAAAATAGCCGTTCGTGATACATGACGGAATTGTTCACACAATTGTTGTACGTTCATGTATTGAAATGAGTCGCGATCGCATAAATTGCGCACGGGACCACCCATTGCAGAAAGCGTTGGGGTTCCGAGGATTTTTAAATTATTTTCAAAACCTTTATCACTTATAAGATTGCTTCTTGAGCCTGAGATGAGGTTTTAGATATAAAACCACTCATAGGTATCAAGTCTCACACATACCTAGCGTTAAGTTTTAGGTTTCGAACGGCTAAGTTAGTTAACGCAAAAAAAAAAACGTTATAAAGAGAGAAAATGAGGAAATGAAATCTTTAAGCTTAAGTTTATAGTACAACAGTGTTTTAGTAATATTTCCCAAATTTTGTTACATGTTTTGAAGTGAAAACTTCTTATGGGAGTGTAAACCGCTTCGTAACGTAACGCGTTACGGCGCCGCTCTGGTAACTATGGAAACTGTCTAAAAAAACATTCATTAATAATAAGTGTATTCTGTTATAGAAAAGCTAGGTATTATAATTATTATTGTGATATTGGATTCGACATTGCGATTATTAGTATAGCATTAAATGTCATTTATTTTGTTATAGAAACACAATTGTGTTTAAATTGAACTGTCGTCCAAATCACAAAGAATACAAATTTCTTATAAATTTTCACTTCTGCCGGCATTACCGGAGTGCAACCCGTTATTGTTAATTTAATTGTTTCCATTAAAGTTAACAATTATAAATTTTATGAATAGATTGACCTGGTGCAATAATTTATATACCTGTGAAAGAAATGTTGCAGACTTACTACCTATAAGTAAGCTGACAAATTACTATTAGATTCAGTTCCACGAAGCACTATTCATAATTAGATACGGAACCAAGGTGAAATAAATTCTCCACCCTACTCATTCGTCGTCTCATTGTTGCGCGCACTATTATTAACCTTTTGATTTCTTGTTATTTTGTCCGGTGCGTGATAAATGCCCGATAATCATAATTTATACGTATGAATCTTGCGTTCAATGCTTCATTCTTGCAGTGCGAATTTGTTGACTATTAATTGTGTGTGTGTGTGTGTAATTATTGTGTGTCAGCTTTGATGATCGACGAAGATCCGTGTTTATGCAGCTACATGCAATACTGATAACGATCTGATTTTGATAACAAATGAAAAACTATTTCAATTGTTTAAAAATTAGAAAAAAATATAAATAAAATCTCTTATAAGAAATTAAAATTCTTTGTTTTCAGCAAAATCTGTTTTTGATGTGGTACGTGAAACAAATAAACAGAATTGTATTATTAAAAATTAAATTCATAATTAATTTAAATGTATAATAACAATCAAACTTACGAGCACACTTTAAGATTTATAGGTAAATTATAAATGTGCTACACAAAGAATTCATTCTGAAAAAAATCCTTTTTGCTAAGCATATAAAGTTATCAAAAGAAATGTAAAAACATCTTACTACATTTAATTCCGAATACCATTGGGGACTTCCTTAAATTTATACACCAATCGGAACATAAATAAGGAAAGTAATAAAACAAGAAAAAAACTAAGAAAAAACTATTATAGGAAAAAAGTCTCCCAACCCGTAAACGATACGGGTGGGCCCCGCAGGCCCCAAAGTTTTAAAAACTCGGCAAACTTCAGTTCGTATTTTCTTGCCTTATTAATACAGCGGTGATTAGCAACTTTTGATTCCGACGGGGGCCCGATGAGGAGCAATCATTCGACACATTGATTTATTGTTCCCAAGAAACTTCTTCTCGAGTCCTACTTACTTTCAGGGTAAGTTCACCGTAAGTTTTGTATTGGTTCGGACTTGATAATATTATTATCATTATTGAAAACATGGCTCCTCGAAATATTGATATGAATGAAAAATCATGATATTTTAGAGATTGTGGAATTTTAAATTACGACCTATAAAGCCCTAATTATGCTTTATAAGACTAAATTGTACTTTATAATCAGAAATCCGGACATTTCTTTGCTAAAAGACCAGTTAAATTTATTATTTTAAAAAAATTAGTCTACTCTGTGTCCCATCCTCCTATCCTCAAATAAAAGTCACCCTTATATCAATGTATATAGCTGGTAGATCTATTGGAAGAGATTTGAAAAAAGATTAGCTGATCCTACATGAAAAGTACCCTATAATGAAAAAAATAAAAAACACAAATTATTTTTTAAATTATCCACCTTATCCTAGCTTCCGTGGTCACCATCGCTCGACCCTAAGCGACGGTGATTTCGAATAAAATATTGGGAGTCGCTTTAATAACTTTTCTCTGATAAAACTTGCTCGTGTCTCCTGATAGGGCACGCGCTTCTTAATGGCGAATATTTTTGTTTCGATTGTTCTGCATTGTTATTTTATTGAAGCGTCCCTACAAAGAACAATGAAGCGCGAAACAATCGAGAAAGTTGTTGATTGTTACTCGATGTTCCGCGCATTTATCACGTGTGATTTTATGTGTTATGTTGTAGTATTATGAATAGTTATTGGTGAAGTATAACTTGAGTATGACTGCTAAAATGTTATACTGGACTTTAATATTTTTGTAATATAGAACTAAAATAAAAGCTTTGAAGGTTATAAAAATCATGAATGCAGAAAATCCTACTCTTATTAGAAAAGTTACTCTTTCACTCAAAACCAGCTAAAGAAATGTGGAAAAAATTTTGAACGCACGTAGTTTATAACATGGGTTTATATATAGGATACTTTTTATCCATCTTTGGAACATGGTCTTAAATTTAAGCGGACGAAGCCGCAGGCAAAGTTTAGTACCTATGTAATAAACTGAAAAATAGAACTAGAACATTTATATTACAGCAAAACATTGCCCTTTACGAGAAGTGAATTTTAATACATTAGAAAATAATTTAATTTCACGGTAATATATCAATGAATGGCCTTTTTTATTTACAAAATGTACGACAACATTTGATACTATCGCTAATAACATGTTCAATGAATAAAAACCTGGAAGAACAAATAGTGTTCAGCATTATGGGTCTGAGGTGTGGAGGCGTGGTTCGCTTTGTCTTGTATCAATGCGTTTTACAATAATAATTTTACTTTTCTCTTAAGATGTGAGACATTAAAATATGAAAAATACTAATTATATCGCATTTTGCTTAATTTTGTAAACTTCTATGAAACGTTGATAGAATTTTCGTTTTATATAAAATTGAATGTAGATACTCAATGACTACTAATTAACGTTAATCGACCAGTGTTTTTGTTTATTAATGATGTCTATTTATAGAAGCAAATGCAAATCCTTATTATGCTTATTAGTAAATATGAATGGTGTTTCTAAGTCAATAAATCAAATAAAAATGTTTTATATTTTATAATTTTCGGCTGCTGTAGGAACGAAAGAAAAAAATTTCCATTTTAAGTAACTTCTTATTTTATTTTTTATTTTAAAGTCCGCATGTTTGTCTTCTCCTTAACAATGCACGCATCCAACGTCGAACAATGCATAGCATTATCTATGCAAGACATCGGTCACCGGTAACGAAAGGTCCATTGGTTTAAATAGCTTTGAAACGACAATAGTTTCATCTCCATAATGCATTTGAAGGCTAAAGTTGTACATTATTCAAGAACTGTTTGAAAATTAAGTTTTTTTAAATAGTTTAATAAAAAAAACTTGTTTGTTTAAATTTTACATTGTTCTGAATGATTGAATCATAATATTATTGTTGAAGACGCCTTGTTACATTCTAATATTTTTAAAGTGTTTGAGCTATCAGTACTGAATCAACAAGTATAATTATGTATATTACCTCATAAAAACAAAATCACAAATATTATTAGAAGCGTAGACCAGGTATCAGAAACAATGAAATTAGTTGTTAACTTTATGTAAATTTTATACAACATGAATAAAAATTGACTCGTTCATTCTCGCTTAACCTTAGCATTGGTAGTTGGATGACAAAAAATACCAGCCATAGACAAAAATTAATCTCATTCCGCAGAAGCGACAAATAAAATATGATTTGAGTGCAAAGCGAATGCACAATGAGAGACAAAATTGGACTTTCCTCCAAGAATGGCATAGAACACGATTGCTGTTTCGTTTTAATATTTCTCCCGTGTATTTTTCATTTCACAAAGACGCAACAAAAGACTCTTATTTGCATCTCCTGACAGTCGAGAATCGATTGGATGACGGCGCTTGGTGTGGTAACAGCCGTAGTGTAAAATAATTTTAGCGCGCAGAAAGTTTTCATTGCTTGTGGTTATTGCTTGACGATTACATCGTGAGATACGTCCACGTATGCTTTTATTGTTTTGTGTTTTTATTCTACACTTTTTCCTAAAAGCCTTTGAAAGTGGTATGCTCGTACTTCTAATATGGATACTTATCATTTTGTTATTAGATATTTATTTAATTTTCTAATGAACCTTTTTACTAATTAGAACATAATTTTTTAGGAGAACAGGCAGGAAATATATCTGAAGAGTCTGTTTACGGGAAGTTTTCACGTACATCTTCTGTATAGAGTATTGAATAAGGTTTTGACGAGTGAAAATGTGTCTGGATGAACGATTTCTTATTTTGATATGATTTATGCAGTATATGCATTTATGCAGTTTTCAATTGCTTTTACAATGTACCTAACGAAACACATATTATGGATTACAGTATTTAATGATATTTGCATTATCAACATAATTACAAATTTATATACAGTGTAAATTGCCAAAATCGTATTTAATACGAATTAAAGAAACATTAACATTATCGAATATTACAATGTAATAAAACATTCACCAGAAACAATTAAACATTAACGGTAACACCAAGTGACACAATTATTACAGGTAAAATTTAGTACAAATTGCCCCGGTGTCCCCGCTAATTACCTGCCCCGGCAGTGAAGGGTTAAGTCCCCCATTTTTCATACGGCTTCACCTCGCTTTTATCGACGCTATTTGTACGAGATTTAAAGTCTTCATTCACATGCCCCCTTAAATGCCGTCATTTGTTTCAGCGGATTTTTGATGCGCCAATTTTTAATTGGTTTAATGGAAAACGATGTATTTCACGCCGTCAGGTGCGCGCGTAAGTTTAATGATAGTAAGTAATTTCGTGATGTGAAGTGATGAATCGCGTGTTAAATACTGGATCGAATAAAATCAAGGGCGAAAAATTTCGTTTGTATTATTATGTATATTAAATTGTGTATATTTTTTAATTTAAATATAAATAATTTGTTTCATTTCACCTCTTTTATTCTATTTTTAATAATCAGGGTTAGACTGGTATTAATGTGATAGTTTAAATTATGCAAATTACTCAACTGATTCTGTGTCCCACCGTATTGGAAGAACGATTTTTTTAAGAATTTACGGTACTTTCAATTTTTATGTAACAATTTTTACAGCTACAGCCATAGAGAGACTCAACGAGAACAACATACATAATGTTGAACGTCGTACCTCAATTACCAAAATTAGGTCAAAGCTATTTTAAGCGGTGCTTTACGAAGAATTTCTTGCTTGATAAAAACAATAAAAGGTACAAATGATAAGCTCCAGACATAAAGCTTTGAATAATAATGAATATTTTTGCCACATCAAACATGGAGCTTAAGCCATTGTTCCAAGCTCACAAAAAGCTTAGACAGTACTCTTTGGGAGTTCCTTCAAGTCTTGCTAATAAAAGACGAGGACAACAGCTTCAGGCCTTAAAAGGTATTGGGGTTTGTCATTTATATGAGTGTTTCTTTAGGGTTTAAAATAAAGCCTTTTAATTTTATTGTATTATTATTTAATTGAAAGAAAAAATTGAAATTTAATCATCTTACATTCTTACGTAATGTTGAAGTTTGTATAGAGGAACCTATCCGTTGCTCTTTTATACAAAATCCGCTGTACGTAATATGAAATGTGGTTCACAAGTAGTTTAAGTTCACATTGCATTAACTAAATTCTAAAATCCACCACGTGAACGAAATCGCCATCAACATTTTACTGACATAACAAATTTAACAACGGGAATATGTTTGTTTGAAAAGATACTTCGTTTTATTTCTGGTTATAATGTTGAAAAATTTAAAAAAAACCTCAAGGAAATATTGTCTTCACCGAAGACGAATCTTTTCCGCAGTAACATACGATAAAACATAACGAAAATAAACTAGAAAGTATTTAACTAAAATATTACTCTATTACTACCGCATACCATAACCCTTCCACTGCCGAGGCGTTCGTCATAAACTAATTTTAAAAATAATTAACACTAAATTATGTCACCCATGATTTGTGACAGCCCACTAGTCATGTTTTCATATCGCACGAGGAAAATAAACCGGATATGACGATATATGAATACAAAGTGCTCGTTGAGATACTTTGAATGAAAAATAAATTTGGTACCGAATGAGGATTGTGTTTCCAAGTCCATTGTTTTTTGCTGACCACTTTATTGTTTTTTGTATTTGACTCGTATTCAATTCTGTGGTTTTGCAATTGTATATTTTAATTGAATTATACATCGTTATTTTATTTTACTATGTTTCATCAATTACGTTGTATGTTGTGATATTTTTGAACTGACTTCAAAGGTTTGAAGCCGTTTCAAAAACGACACATTCGAATATTTCATTCGATACATTTAAAATTTGTGTATACGTATAATATTATTGGAAATTTCACTGTAATTAAGTGTTGCTGTTGCCTAAAAACAGAAATTCAGAAAGAAAAACAGACTAGCTTCTATCAACAACACCCGGAAAATCAAAAATGCAAATACATTCTAATTATTGAAGCAAAATCTCTGTGTTCACTAGAAGCTATATTACTACCGTTAAATGGAAAGATTTCATTTTCATCTAAGTGTTGAACGTGAATTTAATCGAACAATAATATTCTTTTGCCGTCCGTTATAGGACGTCGGAGCGAAGTTAAAAAGTTAACTATCTCCGGCGTCGATTTTAAAATAGATTGAAAAAACTAATGAACGGTCCGAACGACCAGGACAGCCAGTTAAGGGTTAAATTATGTCCCATAACTGTAGCAGATAATAACTGAGTTTTTTTAACCCTTGGTTTTATGATCTATTTGTTGCGTCTCCGGCTTATTTAAAACTTTTAATGGACTTCTTTCGTATAAGTACAATTTGTTACGTGTATTTTTGTCATAGATTGATGATAACTCTGATAACTCAGTTTATACTTTTAAGCATTTGAAGGCAAGTAGATATTTATAGGAACCTACTGTAGAGGGGCTATTCTTATCCAACTTAAGATTATTTATAACAATATTTATATAGTTAATTAAAATAACTATGACCCGTAGAATTGACAGCTACCAAAAGACTCGAATATTTTTTGAAGAATTGAGCAAATAATGAACATCTTGCTATATTCATGATATTGTTCACCATGATATTCTTTCCACGTAAATTTTTGGGAAGCAGTGACCAAGTAACAATAAATGGAGATGGGGATGTCCTTTTTATAGAAAAGTTATTTTTTAAAGCAAGCTAATACTTAAAAAAATTATAAATAGACGCTGTTATAATAAAAAAAGTTGTTCAATGAGTTGTAAGGACCTCGACGACCTTACTGCTTTGTTACTTTAACAATGGCCCAAACTGAATGAACAGACAACCTCGACTTTTGAACGATTTAATATTTCAACAAATTTACATAAAAGTAGTTTTGAAGTTTGAAATTATTTTGGACGAGAATAGAAATATTTTTTGAATTTTTTGTAAATTTTGAATTGTATTTAATATTTTTATGGGCTTAATTATTTACATTATTACTAACGCATAAAGTTATAGAGATATACGAATTAATACATGTCTCTGATTTATTTAAGTTTAAAATAATTTTCGTTTTTTTTTACAGATAGACTAGGTAACTGCCGTACTCAGACATTCATTAACGTTAATGGTTCATTATTAAAATAACGATGACACTTATGTCAATACGAATAAAGACGATTTTATTTGTTTGTTAATGAACATTACGTTAAACCTGGATAAAGATGGTATAATAATAATAATTATAACTAACTAACGACTACGTCTGCACTAAACTTGAAACATTTTACGTTAAAGTTTCATTAAAAAAGCTTTGTTTAGATTGATTTGCATATATATTTACGTTCTTGAAGCTTTTATAATATTTATTTTTAAATAATTCAATTTGCGTAAAATCTAAAAATAATCATCCATAAAACAATAATCATTACTGGAGCTACAATTCAAAATATTAACGTGTCTGTTAATTTGTCATATGGTCGTTAAAACGTCGACAAATTAACACTTCGATCTCAATTTATTAGAAGGTGTTGACATGCAAATTTTATTTAAGATGCATTTAATTTATTGTATGTCAAATTAATTGTTTTATTACTAATGACAAGATACAATACTAACAAGGCATTACATTATTATTCTACTCGAGTTTTGCCAAATTATTTCTTACACGTGTGATTATTCGGTACTTATTCGGTTCCTTAGAGTTAAGGGTAACACAATAACACTAAATGCTCTCAAAACAAAACACATCTGCTCTGTTTACATCAATGACAAATCTCCATCATCTTGAAGCGCAGCGTCATCCATTCCAACCTAGATTCGTAGTGATGGGCGATAAATCCCGCACAATCTGCATACATCGCCGTCTCTGCTGCGACGCCGCTGCAGTCGCTGCGCGCGTCAAGCCAGCAATGTGCGACGTCGCTCATAAATCCTCGCGTGAGATGGAGATCGATGACCGCTTGGCCAAACTACTGATGGTTTTCCGCGTGAGATGGAGATCGATGACTAAACTACTGATTGTGTGGTTTTTGATTTGTTCAAGTTCAGTGCCTATGGTCATCTCAACACTCTCAGATATCGTACGTAGTATTCATGCCTGTCATTGATTTTTTGTTTCTTAATGATACTAAACTGATAGCCCAGTGGCTTAGAAATCGACCTCGAATCGAGGGGTCCGGGTTCGAATCCCAGTGACACGCACCAATGACTTTGTAAAAAAGTTATGTGCGCTTTATAAAATTATATATCACCACATGCTGTTACGGTGAAGGAAAACATCGTGAGGAATGCATGCCTGAGAGTTCACAAAAAAAAAATGTTCTCAAAGGCATGTGAAGTCCTCCAACCCGCAGTAGGCCAGCGTGGTGGACTAAGGCCTACATCCCTCTCATTGTGAGAGGAGACCCGACCTTGTAGTGGGTCATTAATGGGTTTAAACAAAAATGATACTAAATAGATTTAAAAATAATGCTTGTATCAGTGGGCGACGGTGAACAGTAGCGATCACTTTCGCCTACTCTTCTTATATTAAGAGAATCTTTATCGTTCTAGTCCAAATGCTATTTAAGGCGCAAAATGTCGCTCTATTGTACGCTTGAAACATTGTTAGTATCTAATTGAACTAATAAAGAACAGTAGATATATTAATTTCTTTTAAATTTTACTGTGAATTATGAGTTGTGCCTGCCTGTGTCTATCTATTTTTAAGCTGTGTGGCTATCTATTTTTAAGCTACGGATGAAAAGATTGGAGTGCTAAAAATTCCTGCAGCGATCTGGAAAACATCTCGACCTAACATTTATGCCATCGGCACAAAATATTCACTTTACTTTCCTCTTCACGGGAATATTCCATATTCCGACGACAATTTACACCCGAATTTAGAATATGGCAGGTCTATCGATAAATAGGAATTTACATTCGATATACTGAAAATATATTCGACAATCGATGTTGTTGCTGCCTCGATTTTCGCGCCCTACATTTTGTAAAATGTAGAAATTTTTCAAAAAATCGTAAAAACTTTTCCGAGTCAAGCTTGTAGGAAGCCTGACGAAATCTTTTAGGTCGTCGGCCATTTTTCGAAATGCTGAAATTGCCAATTTAATATTTTAAATAACATTCTTGAAATTTAAAAAATATAAGTTCTTACAATTTTTAAAGCTTATGTTTTTCTGGAATATTTTTAAAATTGGGGAGGATATTTAATTAATTTCGTATGCCGTTAAAGTCGTTAAGATAGTAGTGCGTAATGTTATAAGAAGTGGACATACATAGTTAAACTGGCAATATGGTAAGTTTTAATTTTTGCGATGTTTTCCTTTACCATAGCAGCAGGGGAAAAAACCTTGGGTGTTGAGTCCAGATTTTAAAAATTAGAGACCAATTTCTTATTCCAGAAATTAATAACCGATATTCAGATCACGCTTAAATGATTTTTGGTTGACAGGCAAAATTTTTAATTTAAAGTTATTATAGATATAAAGTATTTAAAAGTACCTGGCAACCAAACAGTATGAATTTCAATCCATAGATCGGTTATTAATTTCAGACTTTACTTTGGCCTGACACTCAAATGACAACTCTCTCTTCCCAGGAACATAAACTAAGAGCGAATGTCAGTAACCCATTAATGACCCACTACAGGGTCGGGTCTCCTCTCACAATGACAGGGATGCAGGCCTTATTCCACCACGCCTTTGAGAACATTTTTTTTGAACTCTCAGGCATGCAGGTTTCCTCACGATGTTTTCCTTCACCGTAACAGCATGTGGTGATATATAATTTTATAAAGCGCACATAACTTTTTTACAAAGTCATTGGTGCGTGCCACTGGGATACGAACCCGGACCTCTCGATTCGAGGTCGAATTCTAAGCCACTGGGCTATCACCGCCCTCCACTGGGCTATCACCGCTCTGAGCGAATAATCGAAATAAATACAATAAAGATTTTATCTAGGTGAAGTAACTATCACCTAGATAGAATCTCATCCATTTATGGAGCAAATAAAAGGCGCACGTTAAAGGGTCCGAAGCGTAACGGGTCCGGACGCAGTGCCGGCGCGGGCAAATTGAAACTGGCGCTGATTCGCACGCCGGACACGCCGCGCCCGATACCGTCAGCACAACAACACCCCGAAGAAATCCTGCTACTATTATAAATGTGAACGTTTGTGAGGATGGACGAATGATTGTTACTCGTTCACGCAAAAAGGCTGAACAGATTTAGATGAAATTTAATATATAGGTAGATTATAACCTGGATTAACATAGGTACTTTATATCGGTTATTACTTATTTTACGAAGTAAAAATATAACGATACCGACAGCAGAACAAGAAGACATAGATTTGTGCCTTCTTCTTTAAAATAGTTTATACATCGCTGATATAATTATATACAAAACTCCGAGACGACGATATCGGAGTACAGCCGCTATCCAGGCATGAACACCTCGCTTGGTCTTCTAGGTCTTCCCACTGGCGTGACGATAACTTGAGGTGAGGTTAAACTTCGATAGCATTTATTTATGATTTAGGTTACCCGTGATGTCTTAGTTTAGTCCTTAAAATTGGGCAGCAGTTTTTAAATAATTACGATGACCGTTACAGTTGAACTCTGCAACAGTCATCGATTAATTATTTTAAAAAATTAGGTGCAGTTGATAAACCTTATGCAATATTACTCCGAGGTGATCTTTTTTTATTCAGTACAGTATCTATAAGAGTAAAGTTTTTAATACGAATTTACAAAAATAAAAAAATATCTTTTTTTACTTTTGTAAATACAATTCATTTTTGTGCCTGTTTTGCTATCGCTACAACGAAAGCACGTTCAGCAGTGTCCGGTCCGGTCCGGACGAATTGGCATACATAGCGCCCCGGCTTTTTACGCGCCTACCCCAAGACTTACCTACACAGCGTAATGTATAAGCTACAACGATTTATTCGTTGACTGGTCGACCCACCAGGCGTCGCTCTTAATTTAGACTATCTATCCAAGTAATAACTTCTTTCTACTGTAATAATTATGACACTTTAACAATACTGTCAGTGCCGTGAGCATGAACATTATCGTCAAAGTATTCGTACGGTAAACGTCAGTCATTTGTATGTCATATATCAGTCTGTCTTGATCTTCCCCTACTAATGGCTGCTCGATACGATTACTAAACGAAACTGCGTTAGTTTATGCTCGAGGTACATAATATTAGAAAAAGGCTTTTTGTCTATTTCTGACCAAAAATAAGCTCAAAAAATGTTTTTGGTACTTAGCCGCCTAGTACCGACTTTATTTCTTCCTATAATTTCAAGGTTACCTTTGTCCTCTAAAATAGTTAAATAGAAGTAAAAAATTGTAGGAAATAGCAAAAACAGACTTCTTTTGCTTTTATTCGTTAAACATAATTATATGTGTGTCGTGAAAGTTGCATTCAAGCGGACAGTTGTACGAATATCCTATGCATTGGACCAGCGTAAAACGATTACCTTTGCAATAAGCACGTCCACTGAAAACGATATCTGCAGCTCATCTATTTACGTATCTTATAATAAAATATATTTATATACATATATGTATGTTGCGTATTATATTACCTTGTTGTCTCCCCTAGTTTATTTCCTGAGGGGGCTATATAATTTGAGCGACGTGGCATCATAAAATACGTAACATATTAGTGATATTACCTAAGGTGTAAAAACGTCGATTGTTTGTTAGATGGCATCATATCAATCGCAGATATAGTAGCTACGTATAATATATATATACATATTGCATCTACATACCTTCTCTCACACCTGCTAATCCCTACCACTGCTCACGACTCGTGACAGTCACTATAGTAGGTATATTGCTTCTACTACATACATGTATTTGTATGGATATGGGGCCTAGTTACAGGCGGCCCATTTAATGCAATCAACGGATTAATTGTATAGATTAGACGCACCATTTCGACGGTTGAGTCGTGACGCCTGAGCTGCGTCAGACACTCGAATGTGACATAGTCTAGGTAGATTGAACCGCAGGTCAATGTAAAATACATAGGCTTGTATACGATCGTAGATATTGATGACAAAATGGCCGGTCTTTTTGAAAATACTCAGTTATTTTTATTTGCAAGTTTTATGTTGTAAAAATTTCGACGTGCTATATCCCCGCTGCTTGAGTAGATTACAAGCGATCGAAAAAGCTAAGACAAAGACAAAACGTTTCTTTGCACAAATATAGGTATAGAGTTGTTAGAGAGAGAGTTAAGCAACTTTAAACCTTCACGGAGGCCGATACGAGTTGGCCATAAGCCCGTTTTTCCGCCGATCCGCATTGGAGCAGCGTGGTAAGGTATGCTCCAGGCCTCTCCCCGTTGTGGGGGAGATTCGTGCCCAACAGTGGGCTATAAAAGGGTTGCAGCTACTGCAGCCACTCGTATTTCTATTCGAATATTACATATAAGCTATTCAACAAGCAAAATGTCTACAAGCTCTCCATCTAAATATTTCGTTCTTAACCCGTCAAATAACAATTCGCAGCTTTAAATTTCATAATTAAGGATCTTTAATTATGGTTAAGAGATTCGTTTAATAATCTAATAACCATAATTAAACTCTGAAACAGCCAATTGGATTTCAATTTGGAAGCAAAAAGCAAGCAAAGTCCAAACGCCACGAGCGATTAGCTTTGATTGTGATTAATGTGCCCTAATGGCTACTGGAATAATCCATTATTAGTTATGGGATTCCATGGGGATCGTCCAGTGATCAAGTGGCTTTACAGTGGTAGTCAGACTTCTGTTTTTAAATTAATTTACATTTTAAACAGATTTTAAAAATATGACATAATTATTATACTGATTTCTTTTAGAACACTGAACAGTAATTTACCTAAATCCCTGAGAAGTAAAGTAGATGTTTCGAAAAGGATCAGTTGGTGACCAAAGCTCAAAAAAGGGAAAAACCTCTTTAACACCATTTAAGTGGATACCATAAAAGGATGATTTTTATATTGCCAAAAAAAAGAAATTATTTGTTTTTCATTCCATATTTGCTACTAGGCTTTTTCACTCTTATCCTGCTTCCAACCTCGTCAACTGTAGAAGCTAACTGTAAGCTAATTTATTTCTCTACAGACAGAAAATTACAATTTTGCATATCATTATATATATACTCGATAAATAATTTACAACAAAAACAAGCAAGCACTACTGAGAAAAATGATATTCATAAAGGCTTCACTTCATGAATTTAAAACGGCAGAAGCTGACTCTGCTTTATTTCTCTCTTTGAAACTGCGATTAAAAGAAGGGGTTCTTTAAAATGCACTTTAAATAATTATTACGTGGCTGTTTCTTAAGACATGCGCTTGTTTCACCGGTATCGAATCAGCGATGAAAACCGGCCTGTTTTTTCCGGCCTACTTTCCATTAGTGTTTCATAATAATATGCTCACACCCGACTAAAATTCTCTGTGTGATTAGAAGGCACTGTGAAAAAATGTAGTTTATATAAGAATACGCACCGATACTAAGACCAGAATGTGAAATTTATGCTTATCGTAGAAATTGCCGTTCTACTCGAAGCCACTGGGCTATCACAGCGGTGATAGCCCAGTGGCTTAGAACTCGACCTCGAATCGAGGGGTCCGGGTTCGAATCCCAGTGGCACGCACCAATGACTTTGTAAAAAAGTTATGTGCGCTTTATAAAATTAAATATCACCTGCTGTTACGGTGAAAGAAAATATCGTGAGGAAACCTGCATGCCTGAGAGTTCAAAAAAATGTTCTCAAAGGCATGTGAAGTCCACCAACCCGCATTAGGCCAGCGTGGTGGACTAAGGCCTACATCCCTCACATTGTGAGAGGAGACCCGACCCTGTAGTGGGTCATTAATGGGTTACTGACTGACCTGAACGAACGCGACTGGACTATGCTCAGTTAAAATAAAGAAATATAAAACCCATATATTATTACTCGTACTACCGACTTCAAAAAAGGAGGTTATTATTATATTTGTTCTATATTGCGCTCCTGTCTGTGTTGGCAAATAAAGATACTTTCCTTTTTCTTTCTTTCTTTCAAAAACATTGGGGATTGGAACGGAATAACTCATCAATACACAGGCACTTTTTTGTTTAACGGCAGATTCTAATAGTGCAAACATTTCTTTGACACATTACAACTATCTTCATCGGTGTAACAAGTGGTTTACACCCGCAAACGTAGCCTTTCAAGATATTTTCTTATTGCCAGTGAACCATTCAGGTCGAGCTCGGTAAGAAAAATTTAGGTTTTTCAGCCAGATTGAAGCTTATGAAACTGTCAATTGCAATACAAAACTGTATTCGGCTTTAGAATTTATGATGAATGAGAAAATGATTTCATTACTATTGAATTTCGTTATCTTAAATGATTTTGTTTTTATTTAGGTTTATAATGACATACTTTATATTTTGAGGTTGTTGTTTTCGTTCAGAATTCAAGAATAAGCGCACGCCCACACCTGAGATAATTTCCCTATTTGATGTTTAGTTGTCCATCAATTCGCACAGCTATATGTATTTGTTGCACAGTCGCAAATCGCTTTGAAAAGTACTAACTGGCCTCATAACCCGCTATAATTAACCATTTTTCTGTTCCGCGAGTCACATATGACTCATACCCATTGCTTAACCAATGATAGATACATGGACAGGCAGAGTGTTAAATTGTTAATTAATGTTGATTATTTTTTGTATTTTCGAATTTTGATTTCACCTCTAAATAATCGCAAAACATAATCGAGGGATCCAAATAAAAGCTGAATCTCTTTTACAAAAATATTTTCAAAGCAAACAGATATCAAAATTGAAAGAAAACGTCGCGCCACCCCTCAATTACTTTGCAAAGATTTCGCAACATTTGCACATTCACCCCTATTGCAATATTTTAATTCTTTTAATGATTCATCATCAGAATTGGGCTGTTTGTTTCGCTGAAGTTTGCTACCCTACCTTTGTGGAACAAGGAGTAAGTTAAGAGCGGTGAAATATCTTACATATTAGATTATTTGATGATCAATAGTAAGTTGTAATATGTATTTAAATGTGTATTTTAAATCAATTACATTTGATTATAGAGTTATCAGATGTTGCAATCAACATAAGTGTTGATCACGCTATGTTAGACTAATGTTGCCAGAAACTTTGATGTTGAGATATTGTGCTCAACATCAAAGTTGTAACATACTTACTTTTGACAACAACCACATTGTTGCAACCATTAAACGGACCTAGAAATCAATATCTGTGTACAAGTTTAAGATACTGTTGCTTTAAAATAGTGTTTAATTGTATAAAAATGTATCAATGGCAGCCGAAACTTTGGAATTCTTGGTGAAAATAATTACATCGAATAGTTAGTGATTTCGAGCAAATAATTTTAAAATATAGCCTCATTCGTTACTTCTTATTTAGTTTTATTTCACTAAAAATGTCAAATAATTTTCCATTTACATGTATGTATGGATATGATTGGTAGTTGGGTTGAAGATAATATTCCGCTATCTCCTATACATTAAACCGTCGTAGGTTCGTCATTCGAATCCCCTCCGTCTCGCCCGGCATTTGCTGAGACATCATTGTTAGTAAGAAATTTTAATTAAGCCTAAATATCTAAATTTTATGCAAGGGCGATTGTTTCTTCAACTTCAAAGTAAGTAATTGCTTCGAGTTCGCGACTCTTATAAAAAGTCAGTTTGCTAACGACGGCTCTGAAATAATGACGTTTATATGTAGTCATTAAATAAATTTATAAGTAGCAGAAGTTTGATATTCACAATTTAGATTCGAATTTATATTTTGTAGGATCGATTCAGTATTTGCATCAACAAAACGAGTGCTTTATTTATGGAAGAGCGCACGCGTTTATTATCTTAATATTATCTTAATGTCATAAATATGAAAATATTTTCAACGCGAATTCTTGCCGTATAAAGTGAAAATATTTTACCAAAAACGTTCAATAAAACAGTACCTATAGATTAGAATGGAGCTAATTAGCTGATACAAATTCCTTTATCATATTATTATTATTGATATATGCAGGGAAGTAAAATCAATATTGCTATTCTTATCTTTTTCATATACCTACAAAATGTTTTTGCATGCCTTTGCCAATCAGCTTTAAAACACTATTATATTTTTCAAGACCTGACAACCTGAAGAAGATAGTGTGAAACCGTTGAATTCAAAAAGCTCAGGTCCGGGTGGTTTGGCGTCGATTAGAGAAGGCCCATGCCCAGCTGTGGACTACTAAGGGCTGAAAGTAAGGAAGGAAGGAAATATCGGTCAACTTTTTTTAATTAAAAAGAACTCCCACCCATTTTAAACGCAACATTATTAATCAACAAAATAATAAAATTCAAAAATGTTTCATCGCTTATTCGGTTACAGATTTTAAAACCAACTTTCCACTCAAAACTTTCGTTCGGTAAAACGGGATTACTTAAATTTATCTAATCCGAACGGCTTAAATTAATACTCTTGAACAGAGCATATCAATCTTTTATTTGCGCATAAAATATATATAATATAATAAAAGACGTATTTAGAAATAGAAAAAACAATAAAACGACAGACTAGTTCTATCGCATATTCTATTCTAACACACAATATCTCTGAATTCCGCACATAAAACGACGACTAATATATTAGTTTGTTGTAGGTATGTAGACATTTTCTTAAATTTTCCAACTCTATTGCTTTTCTCGTTGTTATAATGGTTGATACAACAAAATGTGTTAAACTTCCAAAGATCTGTCTTATTCATTGAAATTGGGCATCCAAAAATACCTAATATAAAAAAATATTTTTAAACATTAAGGCCAAATGACATTCGATTTTGATGAACACTTAACTAATATTTAATTGGAAAGCCTACAGAAATTATTCAGAATTTATACAGCCTTTGTCGCTCAATATATATTTATATTTAATTACGTTTTTAATCGATTCTCATCAAGTTGAGTACCACTGGTTCAAGAGATTACAGTTAAATAATTAAGCTCTAAGTTATTGCTAATACTTCGCTACTAATTTGCCGCTTTAACGTTCTAGCAAATTGGTTTTGACGCGTAAATTTGATTTGATTCTTTGTCTTATTAACGAACCACTTCAAAATAGGTTCTAGATATTTGTGCAATTTAGAGGAATTTTCAACGAGTGGTGGAAGTAACCACATTACTGTATTTAATCGCGAGATCTGAGTTTGTTTCCCAACGTCACCTCAAATTCAAAATAGATCATAATGAATAAACAAGCGCTTTTAATTTCGATATCAGAAAGCAAAACATAAACACCAATTAAACGGACATCAAAAACACGGTATCTGTTAGAACGACCGCCGTTTCCAAGAAAGCTTGGCTGCTACAAAATACAATCGTTTGAGAAGACGTTAACAAATAATCAAGCCGAGGAGTCGCCAATAAATATCGTTAACGCGAGTATCCGGCGAAATTAACGCCGTAGATACAATGGAAACTAAGCTGTTCTACTAAAGATGGATAAAATATGTAATAAGATAGACACGAAGAAAACTATCGATGGATAAAAAAATGTTAGCAAAAACCAAAACCTGACTTATCGCTCGTTTAAAAATAAAGTGAAACAACGCAAAATTTAATTTATAATTTATTAATTATTAATTATTTCCTTGTTTACAACTGTTTACGTACGTTAATAGTTTTAAAGATTATTTATAAGATTATTTTTGTTTTTATGGAAAACAGATACAGCTTCTCCCTTTTACTCAAGGTCTGAAGGGTGCGGCTTTAAATCCCAGTGGCACCAATATCTACCCAGAAGCACCAAAACCTAACTTTCAGAAAACTTATGTGCGCTCTATAAAATTAAATATCACCTCCTGAAACAGTGAACAAAAACATCTAAAAGAAAGCTGCATGCCTGAGAGTTCTCTATAATGTTATCAAAGGCATGTGAAGTCCATCGACCTGCCAGCCTGGCATTAGGCCAGCGTTGTGGTCTAAGGCCTTCATCCTTCTCATTGTAAGAGAAGACCAGACCCTGCAATGGCTCACAATAATTAACAAAATCTTGTGATTCAATATTCCTCATTATAATTTCTATTTCTATCTCTTTCTTATATTTGCCGACATATAGTCAAACAAGTCCTAATTCCGAAATAATTAAAGAAACGATTAAAGCGCTTCAACCCTATCTCAAGGAGGGGGCACCCGAAAATTGTAGCCTTACAGGGTTGCCGCGCGCAATAAACTGTGCTCAGGAATTTCATTAGTTTCGTTCAATAAATTAAGAAGTTATGCTCGCGTGTGTCGGCCCTACAGTTACCTCGTCGCAGTGGAGTAATAAAGAGTCTTTGGTAAGGATCTTAAGAGTTATGAGGTGCCTCGGAGAGGGCGTGCCCTTGGAATGTCAAAACGCAAATTACATTCTTGAATTTAAACATGTGCTGTTACGTTATACACTGTAGCTGTTACTGAAAAAAATTGGTTACATTTTCTGTGTAGAGTTTAGGAATTTTTACTGCCTCAAGAAGGCAAAAATAATTGGATTCAGTTCAGGACCGGTCCGAGTAGCATAGCCCTGCTGCCCGAGTAGATCGCAAGCCATCAAAAACTCAAGTATCAGGCGTGGTCGGTACCTGGATTTCTAGTGGCGAATTAAATGTGCGCTCCGAAGCACGGAACTTCGGAGTGCATGTTAAGTCTTCGGTCCCGGTTGCTATACAGAATATATACAGCCACAATCCTAAATCATCACAAACGTTAATAACATTCAACAACACTCGATATTTTCGACTAATTTGGCAATCCCATCATTAACGCCATACACGACAAGCCCGCTATTAAAACCGCCATGAAATTCAGTACAAGCACCAATTTTATAGGCAGTAGAGCGATCACCCCACGCCATGGCTAATTTTACACCCCCATAAAAAAACTAACGTGCCGTAATACAGCTGTCATAACAATTCGGCTAAATGTGCGCGTTACGCCTCTATTTTGGACAGCACAATAACTATAGCTTGTACTGCTGCAATAACTATAACTTGTGATGTTATACGCTGACATATTATTATTATAATCAGGAGCTAATAAGTTAAATTAAGTGTCGTTTTTAGAATATACGACTTTTATCACTTGCGATCAGGTAAATTTAGTTTTAACAGAGCATTTTTTAACATAAAAACGCTAACTAATATATTTACGTTTAATTTAATCTAAATTAAAATACTAATACTTAATTAAGCATAGAATTATAATGTCATTTAATTGAAATGTTGAGAGTCGCAGTGAACGAATAGCTTATTTATTTTAAGTGACTTGTTACAAAACATCAAATTCATTTAATTTTTATCTTTTTGTCTTAAGTTTCACGAAATACGTTGTTTATCTATTCCTTTTACACGTCAAAAACTCCGTTACACTTATTATCATGAGTTATTTGATAATTCCTGTCGCACGCAGTGATTTAGTGCGAGGGGTCGACGCAAGGGGCGTTGTGCGCCTCGAAAAAATTACGCAAGACATCATTATGATAAATTACTGAGTTATCTTGTTCTTGTAATTTCATACTCTGCGGTGTCCACTGACCGTGTTTTGTCCCACTTTTTATTTGTATAGCGTTGTTAGAAATGTAAGAATAAAACGAGATTTTTATAATGGGGTGAAATTTCTCGTTTTTGAGCATTTTTGGGCACATTTAGTGGGAGTTCTTAGATATCTTAGATGTCAGTAGATCAATCATATGAAAACATACTTCTATCCTTATTCACGTTTTTAGATGCTTCAGTTGAAATGAAAACTGAAACAATGAGGAATAAGTAATTACACAGAATTCTGACCTTTCTTCTTTAATTACTCAAAGAATACTAGATAAATCTTAAAAGAATAATCCTATTATTATATTAAAACAAAATTAAAAACTATTTAATATACTAATAAAACGTTTAATAGCATTTTGTCTTAAAAACTTTCCTAACCACCCAAAATTTAACGTAAATGAGTTACCCTCAAGATATTCCCGAAAATTCCCGATCATAATGTCGAAGTTCGACAACTATCTGACTGAACAGTGCGGAAAATTAATTTACTCCGACTTTCCTACAGCGCTTCAGAAACTCGCCGGTGATTTATGTTCGTAATGATTAAGTTTTCGTTTCTTTTTACACGCTTTTATTACGAGTAGCTTGACCTGTATGTGTCAATGTAACGAAAACTTATAAGGATCGTTTTTACAGATTTTGAGATAATTTAATAATAAAAATAAAATTAAATAAGCCTTTATTGCTGTTAACAAAATTTTAAACACTATTATATTAGGTATCTGTTTCCAGCTTGTCCTTCGACAAAGGCCTCCTCTAAAAATTTCCACTTCTCTTGCTATCCTTATCTAATTTAATAATATTTGATGGGGAAGGAGTAAATGTCAGCGCAATAGTTAATAACATAATTTACATTGAAGACAAATAATAGGGTAGTATTATTATTTATTAGAACAATTTCATTTTTGCAATGAAAAGGAAAAAGTTCTCGTTTCAAAACTGGTATTTTTCATTTCATTGGTGTAAGTATAAACGAAATGAAAAAGGACCAGTTTAAATTCTATTTATTTGTTTTTTTTTTTTGATACGAATGTTGCTGACTAATTATTATTAGATCCCCCGCATCCAATTACAGTCTACACACTCAACATTCAAACATACACCATAGCGGTCTCAAATTTTCCATTTTTAAAAGATGCACCCAAAATTCGAAAACATATCTTAAAAACTAACATTCACCATTTTATTACTGGAATAGTTCCACAAACGCGCCCAATTCCCCAATTCCAGAACTTATCACCCGAATACCACAATCGTTGCGAGCACGTGCGTCTTGCGAAATTTACTGCACGCCACAATAAGTCCGCGTCCCGGGAGAGGTTGGGGTAAATTATGTATTTTATTGTCCACGGATCCAATTTCATAACCCACGGCGCGGATGCGTACACCGCCTATAATCGATGCGATCCTATTACTGCCGAATCTGGGAATTCGGCTTGTTTATTTCTTAGATTGGCTCCGAAGGTCCCCGAATATTGTACGCCGATGATAAAAGGTTTTGGAGCGATTGAAATAAAATTGAATTGTTAGGTAGGATAGTTTATAGCGATTCGGGAATTTTTGGGATAGTTCATTTTGTGTGTACCTGTTCATTACCTGATCGAATATAGAAATGTGAGCAAACATAAAATTGAAATTACTGGCCAAAAACAACTAAATTTCAAAACCAGTCTTAGATAAAGTAATTTGTTAAAATTCTTAAAAATTAAAATGTAAAACTTGCTGAAGTAAATTATTTCAAATTTATTAAAGTGTACACGAAAAATAAGTATTTAAAAGTTTAAAAAAATAATTCTTAAAGGATAGGGGATTAGGACATACAGATTTACATACAGACAGATTGTAGACAGACACTGAACACTGGCACTGAACAATTGTACGAGTATATACTTATAACTCCCCGTCTCAAATTTCCACCCAAACGCGGGTAGGAACATATTATATAGTCGAGTGAGCAACTTGGAAATGCGTTAGTGGCGACATCTCTTCAAATGGCGGCACAGCTGTTTAATTATCTACTGCGGGTATGGACGATTTCGACACTAGGAGACAACTTGGTCCTCGTTTAGATGTCTCCGTCTATAGTGTCAGCGAAAAGCGGATTGTCCCTGTCCCTGACTGAGGTAAGAAGGCTCTATCATCTACAAAGTTAAGTATATCTTTTGAACTTAACAAATTGCTAGCCTCAATAGACATCCACTTCTTGTCAACCACAAGACAAGGCTCACAGCGGGTTCAGAGTGTAGTGAGATATTTTCATGAATGAGTTACGACGACGTTCTATAAAATGAAATATATCGTATCTCTATCAAATTACATATACGTATGTATCTTATCTATCATCTATAAAATTATATATATTATATATCTATTTCTATAAAATTACATATTATATCTCAGAAATATAATATGATCTAAGTGAATAATCGCTAGAACTGTGGCCATACCTCTATCCGTCCCGTCTGACCACATCGGCCATAAATTCTGACACAATATTTCGGTTTCAGCCCCATCGAAGTTTCTACGGGCGTTATGGTGTATCGCACTCCGTATATTTACATAACAAAGTTATCGTTTATATTAAACCTTTAATGGAACAGTGGGTACTGTGACAATTTGTTACTTGGAAATAATGATTTGAAATCTTCAATATTATCAAATTGTGGTTTATTATATTTTACTATTTTAATAATCTAAAAATAAAATCAATCTGAAAAAACCCAAAGGCATTGCTCAATACTAAGACCCTATTTTTATTGCTATTTTTGTTGCATTTCAAAACCTTATCAAATGGTCGCGTAAAGTATAAAATACAAAATATTATTTTATAGTTGAAGTTATTGTATAGAAAAAAAATTTTTTTGGCTGATAATGACTTTTAATACCCAAATAAAGTTATCTTATTAAGCGTAATTAATTTAAATAGTTCTGGTTGTATTTGAAAATACTTACAATATCGTAAAATCCAGAGTGAAGGTACTTAACTTTCAACTAATAGAGTAAAATCTTACAAAAATAAATCACTTATAAATTCCCGAAGCGCTATGCGGAAAGTGGGAGTAAATTAATTTCCCAACATCCTCGGATAGTTGTCAAACTTTAGCTTCAGATGAGCGAGCACTCAGTAATCGGGAATTTTTGGGAAATTACTAACTTTCGCTCAAAAAGGCCAAGTTTCCCAATTTACTTTTAGGCACATTCTTGCCCTGAAATCTCGGTGAAGTGTTTCGTTTTAGAAAATACTCAATGGCAGAAAGAATTTCCTAGGGAACATTAAATTTTACATTATTTATTTACTAACATTCTAATCCACATCTCTGGCTTTATTAGAGAAATACTTAGGGCGAAAACATATTATTATAACTTAAATTTTTAACTTTGAATTTAATAAGTATTTTGTTGTCTATCACTTTTTATATCTCTGCTGAATACCTCCCTTCCTACAACTGGGTAAGGACTAACCGCGCTCGGCATTATTAATGCGTTATTAAAGTTATTTTTTTATTTTCTTAACATTCATTATATGGGGGATTAATAAATATGACTCTACATAAAGCAATAGCTTGAATTAGAAAAACTGTTAATTGTAAAAAATAATATTTAGCTTTCTTAAATAGGTATACTTTTACTAACATTATTAAAAGGTCCATTATACTCTTAATAAACCCCATATATTTCGAGAATCCAGTAGTAATTCACTCCCGAATTCCTACGTTTCTACCGATCTCAATCCCGAGCATGCCCTTTTAATTGGATATTTTAATTATATTCCTCCTTAGCCCTAACTAATTACAATCTATCGGGCCGTAAGACGGCAAAAACCCTTTCAAACAAGATATACACCCTAACCAGGGTTTAATCAGGAAGGCGTTGCAAATTAATTCGAAATTAGCACCGTTGTCTCACAATAAACAAGTAAGGAATTAACACTGTTTTTAATTAAACTCCGTTGTGTGTGGGACGAGATACGTTGCCCAGAGACTGAAGAAGCCATATTATGGCTGCAACCCACTTTTGGCCCACTGTTGGGCATAGTTCTCTCCCCACAACAGGGGGAGGCCTGGAGCATAGTCTCCACGTTGCTTCAATGCGGAGAAACGGGCTAGTAACGAACTCCAGTGATGACCTACGGTGCCGAGACGTGGTCCTTTACTGTGAGCCTAATGCACAAGCTCAGAGTCGCCCAGAGGGCAATGGAGAGAGCTATGCTTGGTATTTCTCTACGAGACAGAATCAGAAATGATGAAATCCGTAGAAGAACGTAGGTGACCGACATAGCTCTCAAAATTTGCAAATTAAAGTGGCAATGGGCTGGCCACATCGTTCGTAGGACTGACAACCGATGAGGAAAAAAGGTCCTCGAATGGCGACCACGTTTAGGCAAAAGGAGTACAGGCCGCCCTCCGACCAGGTGGACTGATGACCTGAAGAAGACAGCGGGAAACCGTTGGATTCAGAGGGCCCAGGACGGGGCGGAGTGGCGTAGATTAGGGGAGGCCCATGTCCAGCAGTGGACTACTAAGGGCTGAAAGGAAGGAAGGAAGGAACGAACTTGTAGGGGATGCTTTCAAACCACTCGTAGGGTCCCGGACAAGATTCAATTACTGCTATCTACTAATACTATTAAACCATTGTTGTTGTTGTTTTAACCCATTAATGACCCACTACAGGGTCGGGTCTCCTCTCACAGTGAGAGGGATGTAGGCCTTAGTCCACCACGCTGGCCTACTGCGGGTTGGTGGACTTCACATGCCTTTGAGAACGTTAATTTTTTTTGTGAACTCTCAGGCATTCAGGTTTCCTCACGACGTTTTCCTTCACCGTAACAGCAGGTGATATTTAATTTTATAAATCGCACATAACTTTTTTACAGTCATTGGTGCATGCCACTGGGATTCGAACCCGAACCCCTCGATTCGAGGTCGAATTCTAAGCCACTGGGCTATCACCGCTGTTAAACCTATTAAACCATTAAAACGATGAAAAGTGAGAATTTACTTTTAAGTGATACTTTAAATTACCTTAGAATAAAAGAGAAGTAAACAATGATATGTGTGTGCGTGCGTGAGAGCGTGAGTGCGTGAGTGCGTGCATGCGTGTAATAAGTATTTTTCCAGCCAGGTATGGTTAAAAATTTTGTTTCTGGTCTGGGTATGGGTGTTGTTTGTTGTTTTGCGTGACCCATGACACAGTCGACACATCCGAATGCGTTTTTAATTTAAATTCTCGTGTACCTGTAATTTTGAGTTAAAATATTTTTTCTTTATTTTCATATAATAACTCCAATTACTATTTGTTAGTGCGGCGACAATCTCAGACACGAACCAACACCTGGATTCCTTTAACCAACCAAAAAGTGGCCCACATCGGTTGCCCTAATTAAAATCAAAATTGGACCTGGGCCTCCGAGCCGCGTGCAAGATACTTACAATATTTCCTTTCAGCGTTTGAAATTTAATAAGCGTTTAACACTTCAAAGACCTCGTGTAAAGCAATTTGGCGTAGTCGTTGAAAAACAGCGAGTTTTCGGCTGGAATACGTAATTGGTTTAGCGTACGGTGCCTCGGTAAAAGATTAATTAGCGCTGCAAACAGCCGAGGTAGCGCTTTAAGCGCTCTTGCGTCTGTCGAGATCGTAATAGCAGAGGACGATAGGACTGAGCACTGAGATGTCTTATAGCCATTTGTTGCATAGAAAATGCATTGGTTAGTCTCTCTTTTTCCACTTAAAGTTTAAGTGGAAAAAGTAAGTTTTAATTTTAAAATAAAGGAAATTTAACCGAAATAAGTAGAACAATACAAAGCTTTGTACCTAATTGATTGCATCAGGCGTTACTTTGCGGAAATCTTTGCAACAATCCGCACATGTGGAACGCACCCTCCCTTATCTCCAGGTATATACCATCACAACTTACTCCAATAGCACACGACACGTGTTTCGCCCCAAAACAGTGCATCATCAGGTGATGTGGACTCTACAACGGTTGGTTGTCGAATACCTGCTGCTGCTGTAGCTTCCATATTTATAACATCTTTTTCATCAAATCGATAAATTGTATGAACTAATTGACAATTCACACGGACATGTGACAAAAGTACGCAATGACGTTGTCGTGCCCCAACTTTGTCCAATTTTGTCGTCACAAACTCAAAAACTCAAACTCAAAAGCTTTTATTCATTATTAGGTACAATTTGTGCACACTTAATGAAAGTCATACAGATAAATTATACATTCTACATTCATCCGCTTTGATCGCCCCTCAGGCAAAACGTAGACTGGGAGAAAAAAGCGGGCGGAAAAAAACTCCCAGCACTCTTTTAAAAGTAAATAAAACTTAGTCTATAATGCAGTATGGCTAGGTCCAATAAAGGAACACACGTGACAGCTATCGTGTGTGTCAATATCGCCCCATTGCCATCCGCTCACAAATAAATTTAGGTTGTCCTAAACCCTTGTGGGTTTAGGTGTTTGAGAGCTTTTATTTATGGTGCACTAAAAGCCGACACTAAAATTTATTTCTAAATATGTACTTACATCGTTTAATCAAATAACATAGCTGACGAGAATCGCAGCAATGAAATGAAATGTGGGTCACGGCGCCATTAACGCCGCTGTAGATGAGAGTAAAATTGCGAACAAAATGATAAATTCCACTACTGACCTGGAAGATTCTGAGCCATCAATCCTGACGATTCCCGCTCTAAATCTCAAAAGCAGAAATTAAACGGATGAAATTCCTGCTTCATTTCGCCATGAGGACGCTAGAGGATGATAGAATAATTCATAATTTTCCTCATTTGCCGACATTAATTGACGGCAGATGTAGTTTATCAATTTTTTCTGGGTATTGTTCCCAAAGACTCAGAGTCGTCAATCCTGGGGTTTCTCACTGTAACTCTCAAAACCAGAATAATAACCAGAATAAAATCGCTGAAATTTTGCTCCGTTTTGCAAGGAAATGAAGAAACATTTCAGGGATTCATTGACTGGAGAGGTTTCCTTTCGACAATTCGTCTATAAGGTGCATAGTACATAAAATAATGCAATTTAAGAGATACATGATTATCACGCAGTTTTTCCATAGTCAGCTTTTATAGTGGACTTCATGTCATTGTTTTTAATATAGCCTATCGAATTTCTTAAATTATGATCTTTTCTACAATTAAAGGGACTTGCACTATGATTTATCCTTATTCTCCTTTTTAATCACTTACCTTAACTACAGCAGAGAGATCGAACCTGAAACAAGCAAAACCGAACATTAATTTTGAGAAAGCATTGAACATCACAATCTCAGGGGAAATTTTTTAACTTCAAACATATCACGCTTTGCATCGAAGTCACGGCACGCTTCAGGCGGCGCCGCCAGAAACGCATGTGATATTTATCTTGCAAATCCTGAAAGCCGAACGCATGGGCTCATTTCCGCACACTCGAGCCCATTCAGACGCGGCTTATTCAACGCACGGCGCTGGCTCTTTCACACGACGGAGCCCATTCGACCTCGCGCGCGACCTCGCCAATTCATTTACGAACGTCTCAGACTTCCTTATTTTAAAAAGAAATTCCTAGAAAGAAGCCGAGACGTGTGTGCTTTGAGTGTGAGCTCATTATGGACTTTCATTTCATTTCTTTGAATACAGGTGAGTTCATTAACTGGAATAGAGGTATGGCGGAGAATTTTTCATTAAAACGCCCATAGAGCGCCCATATCCGTTTGGAATGGGTTTGCTGAAACGTAATCCATGACTTACATGTCGCGGTATGTTAATTACATGGGATGGTGGAGTTGGAGATTTAATATACGAAGACGTTGTGAAGGGTATCTTGTATTTTATGGTTTATGCTTCTATTTTGGCGATGTTTGTACCTACTTTATCCTGTCTGTGTCGACATTTTAATATTATATTAATTATATTTATATAGAATAATGGATACCTTAGGATATTCGAATGTAAGAATTCGGAGCTACTACGCAAAATACATTACCGTAAATTAATTTTAACGAATTGCGAGACAGGCACATTTAACCCCAACATGATTGTGTTACACTAGAGGACAAGATTATATTTTAAAGAGTTTATAAGGGTAAAAACCTTTTTTTTTCTTTTTTACATGTTTTCCATGGCCTTCCCAATGCAATGTAAGACATATGAAAAGGATAGCACTATGGGAGTACTTTCCACGTTATAGCAATTAGGTACCTCTCTACGCGAGCTTCTACGGCTCTAACATCTATGATACCTGCCTTAACTATTATAGATGTACTTTCTACACCTAACATTACTTTGATATAAGCACCAAAAACGTTTTCATTTGAGTGCTCTTTCAACTGTCTCAATGTTTTCGCTTTACGTGTGAAAATGAGTAATTCTCCACACACAAACAGTTCCATGTACCTATTCTAGAACGTTTAAATTAATTCTCTTTTTTGCTTCACGGCTTCAGGGCTTGTTTTCTAAGATTTAGTGCTAATGCCATAAAGGTTTTAATGGGCGCACAAACACAATTTAAAGTGGTCTAGGAATTTAATACAGAACGCGCTTCAAGCCCTAACAAATTGTACTGCAATGCTTTTGTAATTAAGGGAAAGGAATTTTATAACAGCTTTAATGGTTGTCTCGCGCTATGTAAATACACTAAATGCATCTTGTTTGGTATGAAAAGAGTTATTACGACAGTTTTTCATTTAATGAGTCGATAGAATTATAATTGCGGTAATCGGCTGCGTTTGAAAAATTTATAATTGATGGAAGAAAGTTACCTGAATGTCTTCTATGACTTGTAAAAGGGGAAGAAGAAGGCTGTTCTACTAAGGTGGATTGATGACATGAATGAGACAGTGGGCAACCGTTGTAGACAGAAGTCCCAGAACTGAGAAAAGGGGCGTCGACTAGGGGACATACGACCAGCTATACAGAATCTAATGATTGGATATACGGTTGATGGAGTAAAGCTCAGAATATATTTGACCCAGGTAGACGAGCCATAATTGCACTTGATTTATAGAAAAAAAGTTCTGTTTCAAGAAAACAACCTTAAATACACCATAGAAAAAAAACCAAATAGAAAACACCATGAATCGCAACCAAGAACGGGATCTTGCAGTTTGAATTTATTATTCATCGTACAACCGCTTTCTGCTAACAGTCACAGATCTCGGCTAAAAAATCTGAAAAGGGGTAACGGATAAGAAAACTAAATAAGAAAGGCCTTTCAGATCTACGATGTCTGTCTCACGAACCACCTCCCGACCATTGTTACCTTCTCTAGACAGGTTTTTTAACGTCTCCGATTGCATTGCGGCTAGAGCCTAGTGCAAAGTATAAGCGACAGCGGACTGTGTTTATATGGTAGTCGTGAAAGCTGCCATTAATGCCTGCGTGTTGCTTACGTAAAAGATCCACCAAGCCACATTAGGCCAATGTGGTGGATTTAGGGATATTTAAAAACATTCTCATTGTGAGAGGAGACCAATAATAATAAAAAATGACATTATATTATTTATGTTTAAAGCATTAAAATTTTATGATTGATGTTAAATTTTTTAGTATTTTTGTTAGTTAATTTTCCTAAATACTAGTCCCTTTGACTGTTAACTTAAGATTGCGTAGCTCAACTGCTTGAGTAAATCATAAGCGATCAAATTTTCATTTAAAAAACATAAAAATATGTGTCAGACACCCACAAATAAGAGTTCGTGCACACATAATTCGACTACAACTCCCGAAAATCAGATGAGAACGTGGAAACGCTAAGAAATTAACATTATCTTCAAAGTTTATTGAAGTGTTCGCACGATTTCAAGTTAAAGATTCTTAGAACGATGTGTTTTCATTCAACTTTTAATTCAGCTCAGATTCTTCATACTTATTCATGGTAAGTACGCGTAAGTTGGTTTGACAGCGCAATGAGAATTTTCTTAATTTCTATGGAGAACTTAATTTCTTAACCTAATGTATACTAAAATAAAGATTCTCATTTAATATATTTTTACTATCTCCTCGTAGATTTAACCTTAATAGACCCGAAGACAAGTTATCTGATGTACGATAAAATGGTCATTACCACAAATTGGCAATTGGCAAATCTTCAGCACTCAGGGTGCTACATTTAGCAACGCCGCTATCTGAAATTAATATGACTTTTTACAAGACTTTTTACAAGACATTATGGTTGTACTTTTACCTTAGTGTCTTGTAAGTTCGAATTCTTCCAGATAACCTTTGGAAAGAAACAAAAGAAGAACGAAAGAGGTAGGGTTTACAAATACGTTCTTCAAGTTCGTGCGCCTTGTAGATTTTAAACGCTCTCTCTCCCAACTTACGCCAACCCGCGCCACGGTCGTGATCTTTGAATGGTAAGATCACTTTGAATACCCACCGGGGTGCAATCGACGATGGGATCGCTAAGGCGATGCGAACTCCTTTTTAGTTTAGTTAATCTATGACAGTCATTGTCGGAATATCCTTTCTAGTGCTCTCCAGTAGCTGGTACGTTTCAATTTGTATCGCGAGCCCTTTTTTGTTTTTAGTTTAATCCCAGCTGAGAGTAATTGGTGGTTGGAGTTGGAATTGGATTTGTTATCTCGGTAACTGCAGGAAATGTACTTATGTGAGTATTCGGACTGCGCGGGAAATAACGAAAGAAAATGCTTTTTAAATCCACTTGCAGACGTGGACTGATGTTGACTACGTATCTGGTAAGACTTTGTAATTTGGAAGACCGTAGGGAATGAAAATCTCTCCATAGGATCTGGTCTGGTAAACATACAATTGGTAATTTTGATGTTAATTGAAATTTCAACCATAAGAAGTCATGTTCAATTCGAAATCTTGTATGAACCAGGGTCAAATCACAATGATTTCTACGTTACAAGTAACGTAGATTAATGTTACCTGCTATATATAATGCAGTCCACAAACACGCAACTGACCATCATGGTTGGATTATATTTTTATTATCGATTAAATCTCGCTTTTGCCTAAAGTTTTAGATGACAGAGAGTTTTAGGAATGTTTAACATTCTTTTGCTAATATTTTTTTAATTAAATACCGTTCTACAAAGGTGTAGTGGAAATAAGTACAAAGATTATTAGTTACTGTATTTGTAGTCAAATTTCATCTAATCAATCTTAAGCTAAATTCTAACTTAGAAACGGACGGAATCAATTAGAGGCGTCCGTTCGGTTCGCTTTGGAGACAAAAGCCTAAACTATGCGTCAGACGGTCAGCAGAAAAGACAATACAGATAATTCCTACATAATAGTTAAAATTATTTTGAGTATTATCTTTAAAGTGTTATCTAAGTTGTCACCATTGACTATCCGAGCTATATGAATTCTTTGTTCATTCAAAATTCAAAAAAACGATTTTAACGAAGTCTTGACATGAAAAAGTATGCACCTGGCATATTTAAGCTGCCATTATCGACTATCTGCGCTATATGAATTCTTCCTTTCATAAAAAAAATCTTAAGCTTTGATAGTATTGTCCATCTGTTTTGCATATGCTCCCGATTTTCACGGAACACGGTGACACGAAACACAGGTGCGCTCTGTAATATCCAAGCCGTCTGACTGCTATATCAAGCGATGACAACTTTCATTCGCCGTAGAAGAGCAGAGATATTGAGGTGTTCAGTACTATTGTACGGTTGTTTGGTTTAAATTTTAGTTTTGTATTCCTGATGTGAACAATTTGTACAACACTCGAATGTGGAAAGTTGTAATTTGCAACATGGCAGATTGCATGCAACTTCACCTGTTTTCAATTTTCGTCTTGTTCGTGTACTACGAAATATTAATATTCTGCATGTACCTATTTTTTTAACAATTGTATACGTGTTTCCATCTGGCTCTGCTGCCTTTGATTGCAAATAAACCGTTGTTTTTTCTGTTTTAAACGTAAAAGATTTTAGTTTATTTTTAAAGTACATACTTAATAAGCAAATCCTACTTGATATTGTCTCCTTACAACTAAAAATACAGATTTTTTAATTTTTTAAGCTCTTATTTTTTCTGTGCTGGTAGCAAAAACTTAATTAAAACCAACCGACTTTCTTTAGACCTGTTAGCATTAAAACTGGGACAGCAAAATTAACCAGTAGTATTAGTATTTCGGTTAGTATTGTCCAAAAGCGCCGCAAAATTAGTCCGTCTGATCCGTCGACCACTAACCATTACCGTTAACATTAACGAGGCAGTCACCCTAATGGAGAATTAAACGACAGCTTTTAATCATCCATAATTCAGGCTAAACTGCAGGTAATTTGATCGCTAAGCCCGCATTTCACACTCCGCTTCGCAATTAGCATGCGTCGGCGGGACCGCCCGCTGGTGCCAGTGTGGTCCTACTGACAGCGTCGCGGTACAGATTCCTTCCAGGAGATGTTTCGAAATGCTCCACGTACTTATGTATTGGGTCTCCAAAAATAGAAAATCAATAGATTTAGAGAAAAATACAACTCCTTCCTTTCAGCCCTTTGTAGTAGACTGCTGGACGTAAGCTTACCCTAATTGCCATTTCGCCCAGTCCTGGGCCTTCTGAATCCAACTATTTTCCTCTGTCTTCATCATTCAAATAATTATAAATAATTATAAACAGGAATGTAGTAACGCGCGTATAAATAACTAAATAAATTAATTAAAACTGTGTCGAGAGTATTTTCCTCCGGCTTTTTCTCTCTTTGCCCAGTAATGGGTGGCACATTGCATAGCCGATGAGTTCGAATAGGTAAAATATTAAAATAAATAAATAATTTGGGCTGCTGAACAAAATAATAAATAAATAAATATAATCTAGCAATAATTGCCATGAAATAGAAAATTAAGTTTTAGTTATATAAGACATAATTATTGTATGCCCGCATAGGGTAGACTGTTCTAAACTTATTATAATTTTTTGTGACATCTTTCTCATGTAACAGTCAACAATAAACGTATTCTTTTCTTTTCTTTTCAAGTCTCTGCTCTGGTAGGAATCGAACCCAGGACCTTCCAGGCAGCGGTGTCTTAACCACTGCGGCACTTGGGTCGCCAATTGGGTCGAATATAAGCTATGAGATGTAAGACGGTAAATAGTAGTCTTACCGTCTAAACTGTGACCGTACACCGCTAACTATCACGTGATCTTTCAGGTGTTAGTGCTGATTAATACGATGCGGTGTTTTGAGTTATTGTGAGTCTGTACTGATGACATTTATATACTGTTATCTCTATGCATGCGGGCTGCGATTGCTGCTTTTATTTATGTATCTATAGCAACGTATTCAAGCGTGTTAAATATCGTTGGAATGTTTAACAATTGTATATTTATCTGTTCGTTAGTCTCGCTAAAAACGAGAACGGCTGGAACGATTTGGATAATTTTGTTTTCGAAAAGTTTCTGTAATTTTAATAAAAGTTGAAACGGTGAAAAAAATTTAAAAGTAAAAATTGTTTGTTATTCTTTAACAGTAGTTTGGACATTCCTTTATTTAGAAGATCGAATCGTCTGCCGGGTCATGTAAAAAAAAAGTTTCATGTAAAAAAAATATTTTAAATGTTGAATTTATTTATTTTATAAGGTTGTTTATTTTATAACATTCAGGTCATCTGCAACCTAAATTATTACTTAACTTATCATTACACTCATTTGGTAGTATTTGAAGTTGAGAATGGTAGATCAAATCAAACTGAACTATGATGATAATGGTGACGTTTTTCTCGCTAGATACGATGGTTAGATTCGATATGATTCTAAAAAGAAGTAGATAACGGTACATTGATGTGTGTAAAAGTATAAGACAATTTTTATCGATTCTTTGATTATAATATATTGTATCAGGCGTTACTTCGCCGAAGTCCATTGTTATTTAAGTTGTATTTATATCTCTTTGCAACAATCCGCACACGGTCCATACCAAAACAAGTTCCACGTGGAACTTGTTTTGGTATGGACCCACCACCCTCCCTTATCTCTCTGAGTAAGTATATACCATAACAACTTATTCCAATAGCTCACGACACGTGTTTCGCCCCAAAAACGGAGCATCATCAGGTGATGTGGACTCTACAACGGTTGGTTGCTGAGTCGTTGGTTGGTTGTGTTTTTTGGGGCGAAACACGTGTCGTGTACTATTTGAATAAGTTGTTATGGTATATACCTACTCAGACAGATAAGGGAGGGTGGTGGGTCCATACCAAAACAAGTTCAACGTGTGTGGATTGTTGCAAAAAAAAAATATAACTTAGATTCTTTGATTGTTTAATAGAAATAATTGCGTAACTTTACACCTCGTTTTTAATACACAAACCACTAAGCCCCATGAAATCTATCGACTGTTATCTCTGTCTGTGAGAGCATGCGGGCGATGGATATAATGAGTTGATTATGCGTTATGTTGCTGTTATGGTTATGGCGCAACGTTGATATTATAATTATGTTGATAGCTGAAAGATCGCGTAATGTGGGCTATTTGGTTGATAGGCAGACACGTTAATGTATCTAGAGTAATGGCATAATAAAATATACTAGTGAGTGTGAGTAGGAACACTACCGTGAAGGTATTCGTACGGTAAACGTCAGTCATTAGTATCTATGTCATTATATCAGTCTGTGTGACATCTTTCCATACGCACACGTTAACGAACATCGATCACAGTATGCACGCACGGCACAATTTGTTAGTAACCCATTAATGACCCACTACAGGGTCGGGTCTCCTCTCACAATGAGAGGGATGTAGGCCTTAGTCCACCACGCTGGCCTATTGCGGGTTGGTGGACTTCACATGCCTTTGAGAACATTATTTTTGTGAACTCCCAGTGTAGAACACAGAGTCATTTTATCACTTAAACAAACTTCCAAACAAGAACTCCTCACATATACAGTAGTCCTATCATATAATATATATACATTTACCTTCCCCATTCATCTTTCATAGGACATTAAACCGATTGCGCGGATAATATCGGAAGATTTTTACGAGTGTTTGCGCAGAGACGTACTATTTGTCTTCGATTGAGTCCCTATCTCTAATGTTGATTCTTGGATCGAGAATAACTGGAAAGCAAATTCCGATATTATATATTTTTACATATATTTGGCATTTTCATAGAAATTTTGGTGGCTACGTATAATTAATGAACAACATTTATGTTTATTTATGATCGTTTTTCTTTCTTAATACAATAGCAATACATTTCGAAAGGGAAGTTAAAATTTACTTTTAAATAGTTAAGAAGTTGTAACATGTATGCCTATAGGTAACCAGATATTATAAGCAATGGTAAACAAAATTTGAGTTACGAATATGTTAGGTCTTCGGCCAGCCCTTTGGTGCTTTGTTTTATGCATGTCTAAATATATTTTATTTCAAAATTCAATTCGTTTTTTCGCACCTTAAAAACTAAAATAATAATTGGAAATATATATTTATACTTGTACCCTTTGGTCTGACGAGTATTACAGTAAGAAAATCCAATAGTAGGGGTTACCATTCGAAATCCATCTTTCTACTTTATGACTCGCATAGAATTGAATTGTTGATTTTTGGCGAATTTTAAGGAAGCAATAAAACGTTTTATCGTTCTTCCTGCGACGCAATCGATTTCCGCTCTGCTGAGGGAGATATGTATCAAAATAATATTTTATACTTGGGATTCGGTGGTTCTGAGATATAGCAAAGATTTTTTTAGATGGTTGAGACACCGCAAAAAAGCCATTGGCTTAGAATTCGACCTCTTAATCTAGGGGTCCTGGTTCGAATCCCAGTGGCATGCACCAATTTGTAAAATGAAGTTATGTGCTCTATATAAAATTAAACATCACCTGTGTCTCACAGAGACACCGCCATCATATTATAGGATATTTTGTTTGAGGTGACTACTAAAGTTTTTCTAAATAATAATTTTGATTTTTCCATGTTTTGATTTTTCCTAAAATTCAATAGTAGTTAAAGATTCCCGAGAGGTGATTTAAGCAGATGAATGTATGTAAGTATGTATAAATTTATAAGGCAATATGTATGAGTTTCATTAAGTGTGCGCAATTTTTACCCTATAATGAATAAAAGCTTTTAATTTTTAACGGTTATTAGTTTCGCTCGAAGCCATTTTATAGTTTTACTTCGAATTAATCGAACCAGGATAATTTGAATTGAAATCTTAGAACTAGGATCATTGTAATGCTCTCAGCGTAACAGAAGCTAACCTAAGGGCATTGAAGCTATTTTAGCAACTACATTATTTTCACTTGAAATCCTTGTAAAATCAAGCAGAAGCAGCGCCGTCGCTTCCGCCCGTGTAAGCCTTAAATTGCCTAAGCGGCCGAGAGCGTCCTGAGCGCTCATAAATCTGTCAAACGTCAAACTGAGCTGCGTATCGAACGCGCCACATGCGCGGTCAATTACACAGTAGCCTTTTTCAACTATTTATCACTTGATTTTCACAAAACTTTAAAAGTCAAAATTGCTCAATCGCTATTATAACCCGCTGCTTATCAGAATGTTTTTTACATATTTTTATTAGGAAAAATATTATTTTTACCTATATTATAGGTATGAGAAGTTAAGGCAGCTTTTGACTACGGAATATAATATAATTTAAATTACATCTTGAGACATAACATTTTATAGCTCTTATACATTTTGTACGTGACCGTTCACGCTGTGTCATACTAGGCTATTCGAGAAAATAATCTGGCAACACTGAATTGGTAGTAGCCGAAGCTAAACTGTTCCAAAATATATATACCTATTACAGTGTGAACAGCAATCGCGGGATGTAATATATAGTTCAAGATCATTCAAGATGTAATTTATATTACATCCCATAGTGAAAAGCCGGCTTTACCATCTTATTTCTTTTTTGCAGCAACGAATTTATACATTGTATATCCTTACGCAAAATTCGGTTAAAGGCACACCATCAAAAGTTTATCGTTTCTAAGTTGCTTCCATTTAAAGAAAGTGGTTTTAAGCTTTTATGACATTATGTTTAGCTATCAACGCATTTCAAAACAATATTATAACTCATTAGTATCTAGCATTTTAAAGTCCTACCTCACTTACATTATTATTTTTTTCTGTTTTGAGGTTCTAAAATCTTTGTCCATATTGAACAATTTGAGCGGTCATAAAGTTATTTCACGTCAAACTAAGCCTCGTATCGGCCTTCAACACACTTCAAACTATGGACTACCCTACTCTCAAATACTTACAAAATGTATGTATTTTATTTGGATAGTCCGGATGTGATTATAAGACTGTTAAGTTTTACTTCACAATTTGATCATTTCAGCAATATTTTGAGATTCTTTTATTAATAAGGAGAAATTGGAATATTTTTTATTGCTTTTGTTATAAGGAAGGCAAATAGCTTTAAATAGTTAGTGATCGATGAAATTTATTTTATTTTTAAATGTATACTACATATTATGTAAGCAGCTACACTAACTGCCAAAGTAAATGCAAAGTAACAATACCTGCTTACCGCCAAAATTTGAAAGTTGTTGTAAAATATATAAATTACAAATGATCGCTCATTTTATCACTGATAGGCTTAAAAATATTTATTGAAGTATATGAATATTTCAGTCTGCAGTGTGCAGTTAGAGATGACGATTCCATACCTAGTTTATAAACTATTTTAAGTAATAAAGTTTTTAAAATGCCCCGTTCAAAGATTGCAAAGAGCCAGTCCACGATGAAAGCGAATTTTGAGCGCTCATAAATCCGTCGCACGTCAAACTAAGCCGCGTATCGAACGGTCCACGCGCGGTAAATTATGGACTGCCCTCGACGCTAATAAACAATAAAATATATTTGAATTACTTTACCAAAAAGTATTTGTTACCAAATTCTGAACTCGATTTTTGATACAGAAAATGTTTTCATTCGATATTGGAAGGCAAAAAATTACAAAATTTTGATAATCCCTATAGGTACAGGCAGTATCTGTCTATTGCAAAGTGAATTGTAGTAACCAAACTCTATTTGAGCTATCCGATTATCTGACGGTATGTAATTGAACCAGCCTCCATCGACTAAAGAAGCTCGTGGCACTTAATTTTGCTATTTTAAGCAGCTATTATTATCGACGACGTATAACCTCTCACTATTTACGAGTACATAAGGCTTAATTTTTACACGAAATAACGTAACATATTTAATAAGCCCCGCAAGTTGATATTGCGATTGGCGGCCATCTTGGTGACGAAGTCGACGTGCTCCGTTAGTACCGTTCGCAAGGTCAGCCCGCGCTTACGTGCTTACGCGCATCGAGTACCTACTTCTTACCTATAGCTTTTTGTTTTTGTTATCCTGTTTTATTGTTGAGTTTTGTTGTTTAGTTTTGTTACCTGATGAGTAAGAAATTAATTAACAGTCGTGCTTGTGAAATGATAATTAAAGTGGACAATTATTTTTGTTACATTTTTTTGCTATCTGTACTTTTTTGCGACGGATGACGTCACATAGCTGTTATTGTGGTTCCATCACAATATCAACTTGCGGGGCTAGTAATTTGTAAGTGTAGGCGTGTGGGTAAAAGTGAAGTCTCCTTTTAGTGGCATGTTCGCAGCGGGGGCCCCTTGAGTAACCCAGCAGGGCTCCTATGCTGTGAGGGGGTTTGTACTGCTAATAGACGTGAGGATGTTGACGTAATGACCATGTGTTATGTAATTGAATACACGCTCAATATTTACCATTATTTCAAAGTTTCTTCTGATAGCAATTCCGCTTTATGTCTAACAAAAGTAACAAGTCATTCATTCATACATCTTTATGAATTGACGGCTCATCTCGCGTATAATTTCGGCGCTATCCTATCCTATCTTGATAGGATATTGAAAGGACCTTGGTCCTTCATGAGCTCCCGTGGCAACTGGCTAGGTGGTGGCTAGGTCGCGGAAACTGTGGGCAACAGGCTGATATTATGGAACCGAAGTCAGCCGTAAATCCATTAAAATGTTAAATGATACTCACGCATCGTTCAATAATACAACATGTAGCTCGTGACTATCCAAATGAATTTAAAAATACATTTTAAAATAATATAAAAATGATAAATATAGATCGATCTAAATAATTTGTAACAACGCTATACCTATATTTGTACAAAGAAACTTTTTGTCTTTATCTTTGTGTTCTAAGGAGTCATGATTTGGCACACGTACATGTCTTGCGTTGCAATAATTGGCTCGTGAGTTATCGTGTAAATGAAGACGGAGCGCGCTGTAACGGCGTATGTGTTCGCATTAGACGATATCCCGCGCGCACATTGCGCGGACAAACGGGCTTCATTATTGCGCTATTGCGAGCACCATTGAATTATTGCTGTCTTCATTTTTACTGCAGTTATAAGGTTGCTGTTTGTTTCTACTATGGATGTAACTAAAATACACTGATATTTTGAAGTAAAAATGCTTCAACTTCTAAATTCCATTTTAATTTCTTTCCATCTAGACTATGAATTGTCTGGGCTTTAATTTGCTTAACATTCATTACATCCCAGTTGGATAGCTCGATTCTCTATTCGATTAAAATTGATCGTATCTCGATCTAAACATCGAGATCAGTGCACTTGCATTGCTGGATGCTATTAATCAGGTTCGAGGCAGCCTTCTGTTTTGTTTGACTGTGCCTTGACGCATGGAGCGTTAAATTGCCTGGATGCGGTATATATGGAAAAGCAAAGTTGGTAGCAGATCGTTTAAATTCATAGCTTCAAGTTGAATGCTTAATCTTGCTAGAGTCGGTTTATTTTTTCATTTGACCTTTACATAAAGGCTGCACTTAATGCCTTCTATGCATCAGGGAATCAATAGTTCAACAAGAGCGACGCTGGATAGTAACGTGTCCGTGGTGTATTCTTAAATAACAAACACGACTTCTCCGTCAAGAGTGTAGCAATTAAGATAAAGAAGTATTCATTTGAAGACGTTCCTACCACCACCCTACGAATAGCTTTTGAGGATGGATAATGGGTTTACAGTTGCACCTGAAAACGGTACAAGTGATTCAAGTGATATCTCGTGCGCAGATAGTTTGAGATATCGAGTATTTTTTTTGTATTTCCCTTTTTCACATTTTTGAGACAACGGTGCGAGCCATATTTATTGTTTAGCACAATTTTTCAATGCAAATAACCATGTACATACATGAGTAGAACACACAATACATCATTCCATATCCACGCCAACGTTAGCTCGCGTATGTATACAGCGCGTCGTTATAAGAGCAGCGCAAACAGCGCCGAGTGACCTGACAGCTATAGTGCTTGCAGATTGCTGATCTCTGCCTTGTTTGCTACCGTTTGATAATCAGTTTGGGAAACCTACAGAACTACATTTTAGAATATAAATGCCATCTACTGTAACGATGAAGGAAAACATCGTGAGGAAACTTGCATATCTGAGAGTTTTCCGTTTTTATCAGCATGTGAAAACCGCACCAGTAATTTTTACTAAAGTTTAATTTAAAAAGTAACTTTTAGTCTCTTCTACGAGAACTACTTTGAATAATCGTGTTAGTTGAACAGTCCATCATCCCGCCTCATGTAAATGTTGAGGATCGAGGTTAGTACCTTAAGACCAGTTCAGTAAGATATTCGGTGGTATTTGGCAATGTCAGAACTAATCTCTTTCTTAGCAGGTGACATGTAATTTTGTAAAACGCGTATCAACTTTATGAACATTTTAAATTAAATTGCTGGCATTCGAAGCTCTTCAGAATGTCCAAACCGAATTCTCGGGCTGTCATCACACCACCGACAGATATATGTACAATAAAAAAATGTTGTCTACGTTTATCTCACAATTCTGAAAAAGGAATTGTCCACTAACCCCTCTGTCATCATCACACATTACAGACTGCAATCAGCGTCGCCCCCTGGTGTTCAACTGCCACATAACTTGACTGGTTAACAGGTGACCATCCCGATTGGGAGACTAATCGACGCATTTTTCCTTCTTATATTTTTATCAGCAAGCCCAGAAGCCACATAAAGGAGTCTCTAACAACTCTTAAAGAAGAACAAACAAATACTAAAGCGCTTATGACACTCACCATTTGATTATCTAGCTCTATAAAAAAAAATATCAATACGCTGCTCTCTTTTGAGGAGAAAAAAAGAACTAACAAACGCGTTGATTAGTAGTTTATGACATTGTCTTAGTAAAATGAGCTTTGATATGACATAAAATGTTAACAAATTACACTGATTAAAACTTCCGAGTTTTTCACATTATTTGGTACGGAATTACTTTAAACTGGACCGTCAGCATGAACACACGTCACAGCATTCCTATAATAAATGCCAGTCATAAGTATAATTATCATATTTATTATGTCAGTATGTTTTGACATCTTTCCACACCAATGGGAGCTCAATCAACTCGATACGATTACTATACGAAAATGCGTTAATTCATGCTAGAGGCATTGAAGTCTACCCGCGAACATGCTGTAACTGTATCACCATATGTCGTATAGATCCCGTTTGTTCAGTCATACATAACCAAACTAAACAATCGATCTATAAATAAAATAGCAAACGTTAAATTTTCATGAAATAAAAGCAAAAATACTACATTGTAAATAATGTGGGTATTGCAGTGTGAACAATCTGAATATAGTTTCTCTCCCGCCCTTACCCTTGAGGGCGAGTCGTAATGAAGCACGGTAACGAACATGAGCTGACGTCACCTGCTGCCTGTGATGCCCATTGGTGCTCAAATATGCTATTGGAGTTCTTTAAAAAAGAGTATATTTATAAGTCCCTTACTTCGCGTATTATAGATCACATGTACAACTATACACGCGGTGAAATAGACAACTGAGTTCAAGTTGCGAGCTCATGGTTTTTTCGACACCTAACTGAACATAGGCATGCTTGCCACGCTACAGAAAGAGACAGAATATAGTTATACTAGTGGGAAACAAGATAATCGAGTTTTGCATGCATTTGTTTGTCATCGCACACAGTATTCGGATCTTTGTAACTTCAATATTAAGCCGCTTTAAATGTATTATTTACGTATGCCAATCCTGAAATTTGAAAATCTGAAAGTGATGCGCTTGATTTTTGAAAAGAAAGCAGCGTGGTTATACATTAGAAAGCATCAATAATAAAGGAAAATTTATAATCATAGTTAATGTGTTTAACCGTCTTACTCGTATTTCTTCAGAAACTATCGTAACACATAATAGCATCCTAAGCAGTCCTCTGTGCAGTCGTTACTCCATAGCGACGGAGAGGAGTTATTTTGTTGCGCCAACAAAGCCCTTTGTGCAGTTTGAGAATCGCTAGCGGAAAGAATCGTTTTGTAACTCAATTTGTGGCGAGTGCAGGACGCTTTTGTACGCAGTGTGTGCTCCTTTAAATTCAATGGCAATTCTCTAAGACTTAAATCGACTGTGTTGTAGCCATTATACTTAGTGATGCTTAGGTGAAAAATTTGTTATTAAATCAAATAGTTAGGTACTATTTGCGATCAAAATCGAAACTTTACTCTTAAAACCACGCCTATATTAAGTCTACGCCTGTGCATTAGCTGTATCTAAATTTACTATTTACTTTTTAATTTTTACTGACGGCCTGGGTGGCGCAGTGGTTAATACGCCGGTGCGCTGCGCAGAGGGTCCTGGGTTCGATTCCCAGCAGAGCAGAGATTTGAATGATCAGTTTAAATTACTGTTTCTGGCCTGGGTGTGTGTTCTTGTCTTGTGCGTGTCCATGGCTCCCACGACACAGGGAATCCTAGTGTGGGGCTATGAGTGTGAAGCGTTATTTATTTATTTATTTATTGTTTTTTGCTCTACGTAGATTGTTTTTGATGTACAATAAAAAATATCTATCTATTCATCTATGAATACATATGTCTGTAATGCATGCCACAAATAGGCTTGTATTTTTTGTTAAGACGAAGATGAAATTAAGATGAAGTTAAGATGAAGTGGCCGATTCAATATCTTTTTGTCCATTTCAAAAATAATCTTTAAATTACTCAAATATTTTACTATTACTATTATAAGCCTTAGTAAAAACAAATCACCTCATAACTGCAGTAAAAATGAAGACCGCAATAAATCAGTGGCGCTCGCAATAGCGCAATAATGAAGCCCGTTTGTCCGCGCAATGTGCGCGCGGGATATCGTCTAATGTGAACACATACGCCGTTACAGCACGCTCAGTCTTCATTTACACGATTGCTTGTAAGGCAATGGTGAAAGATTGCAAATAATTATAGAAGTTTCAATACATTTAAATCTGTGTGTGTGTGTGTGTGTGTTATATTAAAATATACTATGCTGTAAAATATGACATAGTAACATATCGGTGACTATCCTATCATTAGCAGAGATTTATGACGCAATTGGTCAAAACATTCGTGCTTGTCTTGTATCCTCAAGAATACAGGACTGACAATGCCATAAGATCTGTATACCCTTAACACGAATACTTTAATCAAAGTATTTTTACGCTTAACGTGAGCTATTAGAATGGTAAAGTTACCCGTACGAATACTCGTACTTTAACGATAGTGATTAGGACACTGTCCGGATTCGACAAAAAATCCTGAGTAACTTCTTTTCTTTTAATTTGTTGTATTTTGTTGGATATTCTGTTACAAACATTTAAACATTTCCTCAAGTAATATTAAGCTAAAAATACCGCTAAATAGACTAAATACCAACTATCTAGTTCCATTATGTTCTATGTTTGACTAACTATCTAAAAGGTCACCTGCTTAAAGAAAACATCACTAGTGATGTACATTCTTTGACTTAATAAAACTAAGTGTTTATTAAAACGATCAAATGAAATTCCCGTCATGATAATAACAATAACAAACATGATTACATGCCTCTCGATCACGCTTATCAGTCGAACATGACACGCAATTACACAGCGAGATATACGAGCCGATAACTGCGATACATCAACTAGCTGATGCAAATCACCCACATTTACATTACATACAGTACACAAATCACTTGCTGTTCGATTGCGATAATCATCATTGAAGTTATCGATAATCGTAGTGCATTTATACCTATTTGTTTTGATCAATTTTTAAAATTACCTTTTTTGGGTCCACTGATTAACTGTACGATTTTAAATTGCAATATACAACAGTATTTTCATGATTTACACAAAAGTCATAATTTAACTTCAAAACTTTGCGAAACAAAAGAGTTTTTCAAATTTATTCTTTGGCTTTGGGATTTTTGGATTCATCTTTGTTTGTTTCATGGATCTTCACATACCTACTTATTTCGCAGCAACATAACACACTGTACCTATTGTTGAGAGGCGGCTTTTTCCAAATCCCTTTCCAAATTTAGTATCTCACATATCAATGACATCATAAACATGAACAAAAAAAACTTTAACATTTTTTTTTTAGTAATAACACCATATTTTCCCCCCAAAATCGATCAAATAAAAAAGCCTGTCAAACCATTTTACAGAATCATTACCCCCTATTGTACAGTGAGGGGAGGCATTGTCCAAATCGACGCATTGTCCGCCGACTATTAGTTTGGATTGCATCCAGACTTCGTATCAGTCCGCTGGGAGGCGCTCGTGTGTAACGAATCGCGCGATACGGGGAACGGGGGCATTTGCGTTTATCGATAAGTATGGTGCAGCACTATTGGGGTTTTGGTTGTACTCGTATAAATATGCTAAACTAGCTTCTTTCTGTGACTCCGTGCAGAAAATAAGTCTGATCCAAAAAAAAAAATTAAAAGGATCTTTTGTTTATAAATACGATGCTGTAATTTTTACTTAATGTAAAGAAGTGAAATTCTGTAAACTGTGTACCAAATTCCACTCTAATCTGTTTTTGCGTAATTGCGTTTTTAAATTCAGATATCTCAATTAATATTTACAATCTTCTTGTTCCGAACTTCATATTGTCTTGGACTCTTTAGGCCTGAATATAACCACGGAATACTAGCCCATGAAACATAAACCTGTAGGTGTAAGTGATAAAACCAAACTACAAAAATTAAATTCCTGATCTGCTCGGAATCGAACGTAGGTCCTTCCCGCTGCCGTGGTTACCGCTATTATCATAGAGATTGTCAAGAAACAAATACCAAAGGAACACAGAAAATTGTATTTTTTGCCATCAATATAAAAACTCACTTACGCACCCTTCCCTTCAAAAACAATTTCTATATTTACATATAAATACGCAAATTTGAGATTTTTCTTCAATTTTTTGACTATTATATTTGAGGACATGCTTGTTGATTCTAACCGATTTCAAAGAAGCTTTTCAATTTAGTTCTATGTTATGTTTACCGCTTTATTTTCAAGTAGATGAGAAAATGCAGCTTATGGTACAAAATCATTCAAACCTTGTTAGATATTTATGATAAATGTTTTATCTATAAACATCACCACGCATGCACACACAAACGCACACCAACAAACACACACACACACACACATACACACACACGAACATCTTCCCCGATCCAGCAACTAGTATCTTTACCTAATCTAGTCTGTCGGGTCGGTTGGATTATAATCCGATAATTATTTATCGGTCAGATGAATGGGTCATATTGAGAAGGATGTACCACCACGCTGGCCTAACACCAATAGGTGGAATTCACATGCTTTGAGAACATTGACTAACTATTTAACTTTATTTAACAACGAGCCCAGAAATAATTAATTAATCGAATCTGCGACATCGAATATCGACGACTCACTTATACAGATACAATCTGGAGCACTTGCTTCATTAGAGGCTGAGTGCTGAGCAAATATTGAGGGTTTGACCACCTCCAAATGGAGTGGTCCTCGCAAACAATCATTAGGCAGATTATTGTGTCGGTTAATGGTTCACTTGGAGAACGGTGCAAACATAATGCTCTTACGATTGTTTGAAGATATGTTTGCGATGTTTGGATCTGCTATCGAAGTAGCTATCCAAGTAGCTGGTGTATTAAGCTATATGTGTTCTTGTAGGTGATGTAAACAGTTACTGGGATGTTTCCACTGGTAATCTGGTAATCTCGCCCTGAGTGGGTACTGAAATAAACGTGAAATAGTGGAGCAGCGATGAAGCAACGTGATCTTCATGACATGTTTTTCTGTTGGGAATGTCTTCATGTCATGTTTCTCTGTGCCGTGAGCATGAACATAATAAATATATGCAATATGTCAGTCTGTCTGAAATTTTCCCATACTAATGGCACACTTTAACTATATGAATACTTTGACGGTAGTATTGATAGGGCTCTGAGGTAGCAACGCATCTAACAATAACCTCCTTACGACAGTACTCTGGACCTGTTTGTAATTGTAAATAATTTCATCTGTGAATGACTTCTTACTTTATCAGGTAGCTCTATTGTTCAATACAAAAACTATTTACTTACTGTTTACAGCTGTTATCATCCACAATGATAGCTCTAAACACTCAGTTGAAAAGTCAACTATTTTCTTTCTTTTCGAGTAACAAACGTACCTACATCTATCTTTACTTCCATATTTGAACACTTTCGCATTTTTAATATAAGTTTTCCCCTCATGTTGAGAAAATTCGTTGCACCATTATTGATGAGATTAGGAGTTTTCAGTTTCTATATCATTTATAATATTTTTTTGTCACCCGCCACTAGCCGTGCCACCAGTTTGTAACGTCGCGAAGAAAAGTGTTAAAGAAGGAATTAAAGTAGTTATTGCAATGATGTGATCAAAGTTAGGACTTGACTAATGCCAGGTTAATCTATGTTTATGTGTTTTATTCATAACTAGTCAATAGAGACGTTAAAAGACAGACAGGTATGAATCTATCTCGATTTATGTTGTATGTAGTTTATAATTCGGTGTAAGTTGGGAATTATGAGGCGATAATCTGAATCTACAAAATAATATTTTTTTTGTCACATGGCTGCAACCCTTATTATGGCCCACTGTTGGCACGGGACTCTCCCCACAATAGGGGGGAGGCCTGGACCATACTCCACCACGCTGCTCCAAAGCGGATTGGTGGAGAAACGGGCTAGTGGCCAACTCGTGTCGGATGTTTTCAAACCGCCCATAGGGCCTTCTTCAACGTTTAACGACTTCTGTTATATCGATAGCAACCGGAACCGTTTAACGTGCCCTCCGAAGGCCATAAATAGAGATAAATTGTAACACTTTTGTGCTCGATACTCCTATACTACCGGTCACCGTCACGGTTCGCTAGGAAGGGTTGATAAATCGAAACAATTCGGGAGTGCATCTTCACAGTAGATTTATCTACACGTGACACGTCATTTTTCTGCCACGTCATCGCTTTATGCACAACGTTCGAGCAAATTCGACACAGCTTGAGTATTTTCATCACACTTGTGTTTGGTACTCGTACAAGTCGAAGCACGGAAAATATTTCAGAAGTAATTTTAGAGGAATAGCCCAGTCTGTCAGGGTTTTTGCCTTGAAAAAGTTTTGAAATATGTGGTTTAGGTTTATACTCTGATGAAAAATCGGCGGTACAACTACGGGCAGTATTAAGACTAATCTTTTTTTTATTATGAACTTGGGATTACATGGAAAGACTATCAGCTGTACTTCGGATTCTTATTTTGACCCTCCATATAGTAGAGATGTGCTGATATCGATAAACTGACTTATCGATACACAAATCGGTAAAATTGAAATTTGAAACCAATATCTTAAAAAAGTAATTACTATTTTTAAATAATAAATTCAAACTACTGCAAACCTTTTAGTGTTTTTTGGAAGCATGAAATACTTGGATTAGTAGTATTATTAGTATTGGATAAGTAGTATCGTTTGTTTGAAATAAAATACTGTATTTTAATGCTTATAAAAATGTTGTTATATTGTTGAACATTAATTGAAGCTCTGTGTCATAATTATTATATTTTGACCCTTTTGATCCATTGAAATTGAAATGAATAGCCAAACCAAAATTCTAAATATTATTTTGATAAATAAACTATATAAGATAAGAACATCACTAAACGATCTCAACAATAGCTTGCAAATAATATTTGTTCCGGATTTGTCCTCCATGGCTGTCTGATTCAATTATTTACGGAATGGTCGTGATAATGTACGATATCCTTGGCTCCTTACCATGGAAAATGTACTTAGGGCCTGTGCAGATGGAGGGATGATAAAACTACTCATTTAGTATTTTTTGTTTCGAAAAAAATAATTGTTAGTTCGTAGCAATCCGCAAAATTAAAATATTTGTTTCTAAAAAGGAAAATTTGTAAAATAATTAATATTTCGTCAAAAAATGCCATACCTTGATTTTCTTTCCTTTCCTCAAAATTGTTGATGCAAACGTGCCACCTATGCGTTTAGTCGCAACGATTAGTCTCAAATAGGCTAAAAGTCACTTTTATGGACTTGTTCTATTAGTTGACAAACCAACAGACAAACCAACACGAAAAAAATACTGAAGAGATTGAACCATGATACCTATCCCCAATTGAAAATAATAGAGTAATCAGCTATAATAATTCTACCACTAATGACAAACTCTTAGCGGGTTAGCGATTTCGTCTTTCCCAGTTATTTATATTTTCTGTTTCTGAATAAATGTTTTTCATTTTCCTGCAATTTCTTTATATTACCTCGTCCGTCTGCGTTGACTCTTACACGTGCACTGACCCTTACTATACTTTACAATGCATATGAAATGATATTGTGAAAGTCGAAGGTAGTGTTACCATCGGATTTATATCAGATTTAAAGCTTTTGTTATGAAACCACAGATTTATCAATTGAATTCGAGAGAAATAATCCTGACAGTAGCAATATTTCAGGATTTAAATTCGATTGAATACTATATTCTTCAATCGAATCGACTTATTTGCGATATTAAATGCGATACGAATACTTAGATTGTTATTTCGATATGTTGAATTCTTTCCACAGAATATACAGTTTCAAATATTGATTTGGGGATTTATTTGGTGAAGTGTTTGCCAAGAAGATTAAGACTTAAAGTAATCGTTTTAGCCTTCGGAGATAGAAAACAGTAAAATAGGAGTGTATTTCACAACGGCTGAAGGAATTTCACTACAAATGGTTTTTTCTAAACTCAAGTCTCTTTTTTGTACTTTTTTAATTGAATTACTTTTTTGAATTGAATTACATTTCAAAATATGAGGTACGTTTTTCTTAACCCAATTTTAAACATCACATTGATGAAGAACCGTATAATAATATCATAGAACACTGTTATATACATATGTATCTGTAGAATAGAGTAGTGTGCGTGCGACAGATCGCCAATGGTAGAAATAGGTAGTAGATTTTAGCAGAATATAAATCAGTGCGAAACAAACTACCGTGTTTGCTGGTTGTCCCGCGCTTCCCGTGACTCCTCCGTATACAACAAATACGTATATCAAAAACAATTGTTACTGAGTCATCACTGCGAGGTCATAAGGTCTGAAACACGACCCGGGTCAATTACCGGGCCAGTGCCACTATCAATCCGCTCGTAAAACGTATAGTTTTGCATCAACGCTGCCCGTGACAGCCAATTATCTTCGAGATTTACAGCTGGAGTTATTCCTAAGAGTACGGATGTCCAGACTAGCGAATGCCTACAAAATATCGTCTATAAAGTGACGTATTTGTCTTTGTATAATTTCACATTGACTTTAATGGGGTTCTTCAAGAAGGGCATAAAAAAAGCTCTCCTTCATAGCCGGCAACGCACTGGCGACCCCCTGGTGTTGCACGTGTCAGTAGGCGACGGTGACCACTTACCATCAGGTGGCCCGTCTGTCTGTTTGCTTGCTCCATTTATAAAAAAAAAGTTGTTTGTTAATGTATTCAATATACAGTTTATACGAAAAAAAATGTTCATGATTATGATTTAAGTCTTATGTTAAAATACTCGTATTTCATTTAATGAAATAGGTACTCGTACTACTGAAGAAATCTCCCGTTTCCTAATTGCCATGTCGCACGCAAAAGATTTTCGTAGAAGGTTATTGTTCTTTTGTCGCACGTCAGTAGTTAGGTATTTCTAATAGGACAACTCCGTACTCCCATTCTTGTGTGTCCGTCTTGTTGTGTCTTTAAAATTGTGTTGTTTGGCCGGTTATGTCAGCCGATGAGGAAGCCTTAGAGGAAAGAATGTCATGTCATGTCAGTAACCCATTAATGACCCACTACAGGGTCGGGTCTCCTCTCACAATGAGAAGGATGTAGGCCTTAGTCCACCACGCTGGCCTAGTGCGGGTTGGTGGACTTCACATGCCTTTGAGAACTTTTTTTTGTGAACTCTCAGGCATGCAGGTTTCCTCACGATGTTTTCCTTCACCGTAACAGCAGGTGATATTTAATTTTTATAAAGCGCACATAACTTTTTTACAAAGTCATTGGTGCGTGCCACTGGGATTCGAACCCGGACCCCTCGCTTCAAAATCAAAATCAAAATCAAAATCATTTATTTGCACGAATATGGGTTAGTTATTGGTTTTACAGGGCATTTTGATCAATCCATATTCACCTTTTCAGGTATGCAAATTAAAAAATCGCTTCGAGGTCGAGTTCTAAGCTAAGCTAAGCTAATTAATTATTATACGGAAAGAATACCAAGCGCAATTCTGCGCAATTAGAGTATTAGACTCGTAAGCAAGATACTCGTATTCTGTATCTTCACATCATCTTTGACAAACTGGAGCCGTACTTCATCCGCCTACGATGCATTCCCTTCAGCAAATGAGACTCAAGATGACTGCGTTATAAATACTCCATTAGCATATTGTGCACGATCTGGACGGTATAGCTGATTCGATTTATTCTGATTGTTTTTTCCATTGTCAGTAACCCATTAATGACCCACTACAGGGTCGGGTCTCCTCTCACAATGAGCGGGATGTAGGCCTTAGTCCACCACGCTGGCCTACTGCGGGTTGGTGGACTTCACATGCCTTAACAGCAGGTGATATTTAATTTTATAAATCGCACATAACTTTTTTACAAAGCCATTGGTGCGTGCCCCTGGGATTCGAACCTGGACCCCTCGATTCGAGGTCGAATTCTAAGCCACTGGGTTATCACCGTTTTTTCCATTAATAATACGAAATGTTTATTTAAGATACGTACCTACATTTGATTTGAAAAAATCTTTAAAATAGGTACATAATGATATTATTTGATGCTTGTAAAAACATAATCTTGATTTCTTCTTATTTCTTTACTGCATTACTTTTGTTTTCAGAAATGATTATTTTCATGCTTAGTTTCATCCTCATTTCGCCACATTAAACTTAAAGACAAAAAATTAAAGACTTAACTTTTGAAATCGTTAGCTTTTATTACCAGGTTAAAAGGCAAAGTGCAAAATCTCGCTGTTTACAAAATCTCATGTCAGTCAGTTAGTCAGTGCCCCGAACATGAACAGTATCGTTAAAGTATTCGTAAAGTTAACGAGTGCCATTAGTATCGGAAGATGTCAGACAGATTTACATATTACATGCTTATTACTGACGATTACCGTACGAATACTTTGACGATGGACAGTGGACACTATCGTCAAAGTAAGTGCCCACGGCACAAAACTTACGCAGTTTCATATAGTAATTGTATCGAGCTGCCAATAGTATGGGAATATGTCAAGACAGACTAACACAAGCTGATGACTGACGTTTACTATACGAATACTTTGCAGATAGTATTCATGTCCACTGCACTGTAATCTTGTACGAAGACATATTAAAAGGTCAAGTAATTATCATTTCATGTGTTATATGAAGCAACAGTGCCAATTTAAATTGACCTCCGCAACACGAAACAATATTAAATTACCTACACAATGTCCGAGTCGCCGGCACGGTTTCAGTGCCGGACGCCGGAGATTCGATTTGCCGGTCAGCAGCCGATTTGATTCAGTACAGTAATTCGATTTGGTTGATTGTTACGCGTTTTTGTACGCATTTTTATACGAAAAATCGGAAGGGAAGCAAGTTTCGGTAAAGGTCAAAGTTGCGAGTTACTTGTTTATTATTATAATGAACCAATATAGTGCTATAAATATTGTAAACATCTGTCAAAACGTAAATCACAAAACGATATTTCGTACGTTTATTATTTTTGATCTAATGGTTAGACTTTCGCTTCGCAGTGGATTTCAAAGGGCTAGTGGATATATGGAATTTAATTTAGTATAATTGTGAAATGATGGTCAAAAGAAGACAGTCGAATTATAAGGCATAAATCAAATGGAAGAGCATTGAATAGACCTTAATCTTAGCCAAGCTTAGATGTGGATCAAAGGCAAGAAAGATAAAAATAAATCAATCTGTTTTTTAGCAAACTTAGGTACCTAATATTAAGTTGTTACTCCAGTTCACAAATATTATTCACATCCATCGACTATTAGTATTACGCAGATCTGTCGAGTCCGTTCCTCGAAGTCATTACTCAGGTTAAACCACGCACCGGCTAGCATTAGACTAATACCGCTTACGCATTACATTATTAACATATCACGTCGTTGTAATTGTCAAGTAGTCAGATTGATAGATGCGTATTGCGCGTAGGTTGTACCTATCGCGATGATGTGCCCGCGAAGAAACTTCGTCTTCGGGTTACAACGAAGGTTCGGTTTTCAGCTGGTGACAATTTTGTCTGTAACCCATTACCTAATGAATGACTACAGAGTTGGGTCTCCTCTCACAATGGATGTAGGCCTTAGTCCACCACGCTGGCCTAATCTGGTTTAGTAGACTTCACATGCCTTTGAAAACATGATTTTATAAAACGTACATAACTTTTAAGAATATCATTGATGCCACTGGGATTCGAACCCGAACCCCTGTAAGCGGCCTAATTCTACGCTCTGACCACCCGACATTTAATATTGTAAAATGCTCATAACTTACAAAAGTAGTGAATGCCATTGCAATTTGAACCTGTCGATACAACGGGAATTACTTTATTTATTTAAAATGTAAGTACATAAAATATCTGTCATCACTACTCATTACCATCGTTCCATTGCATCAGTTTGCCTCAGTGTCAAAGCCCAGTTTCTAAATTTATTATTTAAATTCACGCATAGTATCTATAGTAGCTCTTGTTGGCTTTATTTTAGATGAACACCGACCGTATTGACGTACAAATTAGTCTGCACGCTCTCTTAGAAAACCACACTTGGATAGTTTGATTAAAAGCTACTCAATCTATTTTCAGAGTCTTCGCACGTTTTCTGCCATAAGGTAAAAAAGTTCCCGGAACTAAGCCGGGTCCCGGATCGGACGGTAATTGACGAAATCTCCTTTATTGGACAAATAAAGCGACTGTACACAAATCAATTGTCTAGCTTGCCGACTTAGCGGGAAAATTTCATGGATTTCTGTGATCTTTATCACGTCATGCGGTTCCGTATGTCATAAAAATATTGGTTACTAGTGAAAGGATATAATGGATTTTTAATATTCATTGGAAAAAAATAAGAAACGAAAAAATAAAGAAAAAACCTATTGGTATATACTCGTAGGTACCTGTACTTATAGCTAGCGCTTGTAGTAGTTTGGGCGTTTGTACTTTTGAGAGTTCCAATTATAAGGTTTTGTAATTATTTATTTATTTGTCTTTGAAAGTCTTTACATAGAGATTCCATATGGTACCTTGCCCTACTCTACCTTACTCTACCGTACCTACTGTTTATCATTATTTTTGGTCGGTTCAAACGTTTGTACAGTCCTTTTTACAAGGTATTTGTTTATATTTTTTCCTATATTTCTTTGTGTCTAAAACGTCTGGTCTTCAAAGCAACTAGCAGCTATAGGTGTTCCATAAGGTTCTACCCTACGGCTCTACCCCACGGTACCCTAAAAGGGCCGTACAAACGTCAACGGGGACGCAAAGCTCCCTAATTTGATGTTGCCGCACGTACACACGCGCCCAATACATCATTATTATCATTCCAGATATTTCATTCCTCTCGTGTCCCGGCGAAATTGACATTGTTGACAATTCCTTTTGTTTGTTACAGGGACGTGCCCCAATGTACAGGATTTTAGGGTTCAGATCCAAGATGGTGTGGAGGAAGGAACCCAGGTCACCTTAGCGTCTGAAAGTCTAAGCTTTGCGTGCGTCTAAGGGGATCTGAAAGAGCTATGACATTTATGTATAAGGAAATCTCATTTGGTATTTTAATTTGGGATTTTAATTTCGGAATTCGAAACGAAATTTGGCTTTTTTCTTTCTTCGTCTTTTTATATAATTTAAATAAACCAAGGATACCAAATTCTTAAGTTACGGAACCCAAAGTGCGTAAGCCCGAATCGTGGTCGATCCATTTTTTACTCCGTGTTAGCGACACGGCTAGTGATGCGAGACGACGAGAGTTTGTCTTAAATGAACAGATATTTTTAATCCACTATACGATTCCAATGCAATAAGTAATTGAAGATTTCTTTTGTACACAAAGATACAATTTGTTGATTAGCTTTCAGATTGTTTTAGGATTTCTTCGTTTATCTTTTTACAACTGTTTCGTTTGAGTTTCATGGTTTACCGCTGATTGTGAGCTTTTAAGCTGGAACGTTTATGAGGGTGTTTTTTTTACTGTGTTTAAGCTAAACCTAGAACTGAGCTAAAACTTCCCTACGCACAAAGCGTCCAAAAACGTAGGTACCAACCTAAAAATATTTTCCATGTACCTATGTATATGACGATATTTTTTGTTATTCATCTTTTAATAGTCAATATTAAAATATTGGTACATTTTGTACCATTTTTTTTTCTCAAAATTATAAGATTTATATCAATCCAAACTGTACAATCAAACCTACATTAAACTACTTTTTCATAACTATTTAGAGTAAATCCTTCACCAATTCAGTCAAAATGAAGTTTCTACCAATATTTACAAAACGAAACAAAAGCCAATAGTTGAGAGTGGTCCATTATTGCCATTAAGCTCCCTGAAGCGCCATTACGCTGGATTTCAATAAAATTAGAATTTTAAACTCGAGTGTGGCAGATCACCGCCGTGTAAATATTTATCGCTTCTCGAACGCGGGGTTTGGAGTTCGGACGACGGTACAGTGGAAGCTAGGAGAATAATAAAATCAATAAAAACAAAGATAAGGAGGAGTGTATTGTGTATATCGTGCGTGTATATGTGTGTATGTATGTATGTGTATTTGAAGTGGTGTGTGTCTATTTGGAGGAAAACGTCTTTCGCCAGGTGATGTCACTGCCTTAGGACCGTTTGAATGCTAACCATTCGAATATATATGCACAGATTTTATAGAACTTAATAGCGCGTTTGAGGATACGTCTTCCGATTGGCCAGTTTCGTATGACGCGTGTGACGTATTCTATTGCTTGCTCTCCACGTAAAATAATGGATGTCAATGGTATCTAGTGACCACATAGCATTACATTATCTACGCGCACGTTTGCTATCTACTTCCTAATATGTTAAAATTGGTAAAAATGGGTACATTTGTTAACCAAAGACTTTATGTTTTTATTATAATTAATGTTTTAATGTAACCTGTGTTGGGTTTCCTAAAATAAATAAATAAAATAAATAAAATAAAAAACTGAAAAAAGAACTAAGATATTAGTTATATCATATTTTACAGTGGGAATGAACCTTTTACCGTCTATAGAATTAACATTTATGAGGTGCTAGGAGAGAGCAGCTACGTTCATATTAGTCCGTTCTATATTACGAGTGAAATCTTCAATTGAAATTCATTAACAGTCATGTTCAAACCGACTTTAACTGGAATAATAGTTACTGTTTAATTTGATTTCAACTATTTTGATTCTATTACGGGAACGATTTCGTATATATCAATTTGGAAGCTCAGCATTCATTTCCACTTACAGTTTATCATCATAATTTGAGCTCACTTGAAAATTTCCTTAAATAACGCTGGCACTAAAATTAATCCTCTCTTTATATAAAAGGTCCCGTTAATTACTTCTAGTGGGTAATTGAAACTAATCCTTTTTTTATTAAGAACGTTAGGGGCTCTATTGCTTTGTAAAATTTTTGTTATTATTTTAATTTATTTTGATGTATCACAATTTTAAGTGGCTTTAGGTAACTTTTTGGAACCATCCACCGTAGATTATAGGGTAATTTTCACTTGAAGATTTTCACCTATCCCATACTTAGAACTCGGAGTGGATAGTGGATACTCCAAGTTGTGTGTCAAAGCTTTTCGCTGCATACAGAGACATTTCTTTCCCGAGTCTCGCTTACTTTGCAAAGAGTTTAAATGGAGGAACTTGAAGATGGGTATTTGGCTAAGCTGGATGAAAGTAATGTGTTCTTGTATGGTTTAACCAGAAGGCAGGACTTTATAGATATCTGTGTATGTAAAAGAACAATTTTAGTTAAATACATTGATACAATAGTTTCTTAATAACAACTAAAGAGCACGTTTAGTTTTGATTTATTACCTTCGTAAAAAAGTATGGGACAATTCTTAAATCAGGTTATCTAATAATTTGAAGAAAAAGATCGTCAGAAAACCTGGGATTGATATATCAATAACAGAGGTAAATAGGGTATATAAAGCTTTTGTGGTGGAGAAAGTAAGAGGTACGTTACAATTCAATCATGAAAGAAACAAAACATTTTTTTACAAGTCAATGGTCGAGCTTTAAGTTTAATGAATACTATTCAGTACTTGAAAATCTTCAACCATGCTTCGCCAGCATTATCAATTCACAACAGCATTCGAACCGAATTCGTCTAGACGAAAACCGTTGGCAATGTCCTCAACTCGAAACAAAACAATTTTAATTTAGATAAAGCAAACGATAGAGCCGAAATATCGGGAACGCACACAAGTACGGAGCAACAAAAGTTGTATCTTTCCCCACCTTTCCCCCTTCCCATCTTAACAATCGAACTCTGGTAGCGCCGTTCAAATAGTAAGTTAGACAAAGCGTAGGAGAATCAAAAGTAGTTTCGCAGGGAGTTACCCTAGGCCCTGCGCTGTTGGAATTGTTCAAGTTTCCCACTTTCACGCTTCCTTTTATCCGAAAGTGTTCCTCTGTTAAATTATTATTTTTGCTTTTTGCTTGCTTCTTGGTGTGTGCGCGATTTTGTCTGGCTCTGGATTGAACGTTTCGGCAGTTGACGGTACACTTCGTGACTGATATTAATCTCGCTTTTTCGTTTCGCTTTCGGGATAGTTTGTGACTGGTTTTCGATTTGTTTGATCTGGGTAAGCGCTTTTTACGTTTGTATAGTTTGTGTACGAGTTTATCCTTAAAACGAACGCAGACGTAAATGCTTAAAACTTGATTAAATACTATATCTCGTAACATCACTCGGGAATGTTGGCGCTGTATATTATTTTTAAAACTGATTCCTTCTAAGGAATTCCCTAAACGTCATCGTAAAATATCACTAAGTGTCTTTACAAAATTATAATAAAATAAGAACCACATAAGAAATCAAAAATGAATAAATACGTTAAATACGTACTTACTATAACTTGCCTGCTTTTTATCACATATCCAATATCGTAAATTATTGCTATAACAGCACGCGCGGCCGCAAGTGTGCTTATCAAATTAATTTCCAATACACGTACCAAATCTTGTTAACAATAAAGAAGCAGGCTCGAACACCCTTTATTATTAAAAGCCAAAGATAACATCTCAACGAAGCGCCAATATTAATTTTGCTCTCGACTGCGCTGTGAAGTGTTCAATTGAAGGCGCCTCTTGTTGCTATATTGTTTCGTAAAGCGGAGTAATTAATGAAAAACCCAACGCGGAAGCTAAATTTTGAAAGATTTGTGTTATCTTTGTTAAAACTTTTACGTCATCGTTCTATTGCCATTTTGCGAACAAAAATGACCGTAAATTCTTTTAATTGTTAAACGATTTCATTTAAGTTATTTTTCATTAATTTTCATTACGAAAAAAATTAAGTTGGTGAGTGGTAGAAAACCAAAATTCTAGTCTGCCTATAGTCCATTTTTATTCTCTTGTCATATTTGGAAAACAATCTTAGCATGTATTTTTATTTTAAAATGCGATTCAAAAATAATGCACACACAAAAATATAAAAATTTAAAACCAAATTGTCATTTTATACGAAAACAGATTTCTAAAAACTGTAATTTAATTTCTTAAAGCAATTTTAAACTTTTTTTCGATAAAAAGTAGTGCCAAGATTGTTTACTAAATAAGACAAGAGAGTAAAAATGAACTTTAGATACTCGTATATTAGTTCTGCTCGAAAGTGTAGTAGATATGTAAGTTGCAATGATCAACACGGTGGCGTTGAGCAACTGGATGAGGAGAGCCAATGAACGGGCTCAGTGGCGCTCCTTGGGAGAGGCCTTGATCCAGCAGTAGACTGATAAAGGCTGAAAGATAGATAGTCAAAATGATTTTTCGTAAGTGTAGAGTTCTAACACCTATAAAAGTCAACACTAGATACTGCGTTCTCAATATGTTGTAAGCAATGTCTACCGTTTAAGGAGATATTGTTTTGGTTTATAAATTATTTTTTTGAAAAAACAAATTTGAGGCATAAAGGGACTGTTTTGCTTTCATATCCCAACATTTTGCTCAATTGTATACATATTACATTCAACCACAGTGTCCATCACTTAAAACTAAAATCGATTCTTCATAATATACAACACACGTAAGTTTCATCGATAGAGTTTATCGAGAATCATTGCACAGAATCGATATTTCTAGTTTCCGAGAGCAAGGCAGAAATTCGTGTTGTGCCTTTGTGAGGAAATTACTGGCACACGCTCGATCGCCCCCTTTCTGCGACGATATCATCGGAGGCTTCTGTCTTCAAGGAGATTGCTGTTTATGATGAAACAAAGCACTATGCTGTACAAAGCCTATAGCTGTACAAAAATTCAGGTCGAATTTTTACAAAAATTCAGGTCGAATTTTTGTACAGCTATAGGCATTTATAGGCAATAGACTGAAATCCTTACAAATATAAAAAATAAAAAATTAATAGAATTGTTTTGTATAAAAACGAGTTCATCATTATCATTAGATCGCTGTCATAATAGTTTAAAATATTAAAATCTTTCATTAAATGCCGACAGGTGGAAGTTAGGAATAGCTGTACAAGTGTACATGTTAAAAAACAATGTGTAAAAGAATTCCTTTGTTTAAACTATATTTACTGTAACGATATTCAAACTGAATTTCTCTGTAGTTAATTATTTGATTATGGAGAGAGAACAATTCGAAGACTATAAACATTACTGAGGTTATATGAACATATTTTTAAAACATCTTTTCTATTTAACGCTATATTAAAATCGTTAAGCGATTACCCTTTGTCTTCAACAATCAAAATCCTTAGCTATTAAAGCGCTTTAAAGTCATTATAACCGCACCCTCCATCGACTTCCCTTAGCAATCCAATTCTTCCACCTCTCACCTCTATAGCCGCACCTCAAACAATTATTATCAGATCATTTGACAGACTCAATAAGACATCGCAGTCCGATAAGCGCTGTAAATCTACTCCAACAATGGGATATATCTTAATTAATTGTATTGTATGATAGCCCAGTGGCTTAGAAGTCGACCTCGAATTGAGGGGTCCGGGTTCGAATCCCAGTGGCACGCACCAATGACTTTGTAAAAAAGTTATGTGCGCTTTATAAAATTGAATATCACCTGCTGTTACGGCGAAGGAAAACCTCGTGAGGAAACCTGCATGCCTGAGAGTTCACAAAAAAAATGTTCTCAAAGGTATGTGAAGTCCACCAACCCGCAGTAGGCCAGCGTGGTGGACGGCGGCCTACATCCCTCTCATTACGAGAAGGAGACCCGACCTTCTAGTGGGTCATTAATGGGTTACTGGCAATTGTATTGTATACAGCTTCACGGTATAATGAGGAAGATCTAAGCGCGAGATAGTGATGTCGGAATTAAAGGTAAGTTCGGAGGAATGCGTTCAAGTGACGTGGAAATTCAGTCCTTGGCCCTGATTCTGTATGACCATTTAGATTTCGGGCCGATATCGTGTGACATCAAACCGTACGTCATTTCATAAACTCCGCACGACAAGGAACTTTCGTTTATTCTATAAGGCACACAATAGTTTGTCGCGACATTTGACTTTTAGGCCTTTTTTGACTTTTTATCACGGGCAAGACACGACATTTGCGCGATACGAGTGTGAATGGTCACACAGAATCAGGCCCGTTGTACAATCCTGGGTCTGTTATGTTGGTCTATTATCCTACTTATACTATTTTAAATGTGAATGTTTGTGAAGATGAATGAATGTTTGTTACTCTTTCACGCAAGAACGGTTGAACAGATTTCGATGAAATTTAGCATACATGTAATTTAAAACCTGGATTACCAGGTTTGATACTTAGTAGTCTAATTCGGTGTAAATTGCTGTGTTATTGAACAGATTTTATTTTATAGCCAAATCAATCAAGACTACACACCTTTAACTGAAACATTGCGGATTGATAGAGAATCAGGCTAGTGGCCAACCCGTGTTGAATGTTTTCAAACTTCTCATAGAGCCTCAAACAAGGTAACGACTGTTACTGTCGAGAAAAAGCGGGACCGACGGCATAACGTATAACGTGCCCTCAGAAGCACGGAAGCGCGCATTTAATTCGCCACTAGCGGTCACCCACACGGGTGCTGACCACGTCCGACGTCGCTTAATTTCTTCGATCGCTTGCGATCTATGCAAGCGACAGGGGCTTTAGAGGCAGGCTGACAGAAGGTATCGATTATGCATTTTCCCACGTAACTGTTAACCCATGATCATGAAAAGACACTGCAATTGACATATCGAATGTCTTGTAAAGTTGTTTTAACTAGCAAATCTGAAAATCCTGCAACTGCCACATCGGATGCATGATGCATCCCCAAACATCGAAGTCGAATAATAAAAGATAAAAAAGTCATATGAATGGCAATCCGCCCCTACCAGTGAGGCGTGCGGAATAAATTCAGCAGTGTCGCATTATGAGGACTTTGGGAAGGGACTTTATCTGGTTACGAACTCTATATTCCGTCATCTAAATCAATGTCATAGAGAAACAAACGGTTCGCAACTAAATAAGTGGTAGAGTAAAGAAATAGTGGTATGTGGTAGAGCCGTTATAAAGGAAAGTACCTAGAGTAAACTACTTGGAGAAAAAAATAACGCCACCTTACAACACGCAATTAAAGCATCCTACAACCCATATAGGTAGTAGAGCCATACAAGCTTGCCTTTTTTAATCTCCTTGATATATATTGTTCGAGGGAACTTGGTCAGAAAATGCATCAGGTTTATTGATTTCCTTTCATCGTAATCTCAAAATATGCCATCCAATAGCTCCGCTTGTGGTTTGGTGCCTAGAACGCTGGCAGCATTACACCGTGGAATAGCAAGGCTTATTTTTAAGAAAAAAAGAAGTTAGTTAATTAGTTTATGGTACATTTCGTAAATAGAATAAAAGCATTCTTCGAACATTGTCTCAACGTGACAAATCTTCGTCCAAAAATCGGATGACGGAGACAAAAACGGTATATCCGATCGGTAAGACATACAGCCATATTTCTCCGCTGCTAGAATAAGGGTTCCACCCTTCGGACAATCTAATGGCGAATCTATCGAGGCGCCAGTTTCTATACACCATAAGACTGTTAAATGAAGTGGAAAATTAGGGGTTTATGGAGCTGACCGGAGGATGGCCAGTAGCGAGTCCTGATGGAAGAAATCGGATTTTTGATGGTATAATAAGTATGGAATGGGGAATTGTACCTTTTTGACAATAAATGATGAGCAAGCAGTCTACATTAGGTAAATAAATATGCTTAAAAACAATCTTTTGATTGAATTAAATCGTCTTATAAGTCTATTGTTTTTGACTTTGCGTAAAATTTGTGAAATTACATCCACTGACTAATGCAATCCTAATAACTTTCCAATGGACAAGATGTAAATACATCTTGTCCATTGGTCCATGTAAATACATCTTGTCCATTGGAAAAATTTAATTAGTTACCCCGTGTTCTGCTAAAATTAGCAGAACACGGGGTAACTTCAAAAAGGGCATAAAAGGGCGGCTCCAAAGCCGGTAACGCACCGGCGACTGACTGCATTGATTATTCTTAAAAAATAGCTGCAACTGCTATAGTCAAAAATCATGAACAATTTGACAAGCACGTTCTCGTTTTGCCGCACCGTTATTTATACGCATCACTTTCAGTTCTTGTTCACAAAAATCATGTTATCACTTCAAAGATTAGCCACATCCATTGAAAACACAAATGTTTTTAGACACATAAATGACCAAATGACGCACGAGAGCCCAAAATTTATCCGCAAAACCACAAAACGCTGAAACAATTCAAAATCAAAACCATCGCACGAAAAAAGTAACAAACATCAAATTGCGTGAATGACATTGAAGAGATCGCTACGCTGTACATTGCTCGAGACATATGAAGGCGGCGAGAGGAATTTGAAGTGCAGCGCGCAATGGATGACGTAGCAATTGTAAAGCTGGCTATCTCGAGGCTGAAGCACGTACGCAGTCGAGGCACCAAGTACGCCTCTTCTATGTGCACTAGACTATAATAATTAACGCCTCGCGATGGCTTCCTGAAATTCCCCCAATCCATTGAGTATAGGCCAAATCGCATATCCTCGCATCAAGTTCTATATGGTGTCGTTTGGTTTTTAATGAAAATGATAAAGGGACTTTTGATTTGAAAGTCCTTTTCTGAGAGGGTTTTGCACTATTTTTAACGAATTTCTTTAAATCATACCAACGGTAGCTAAAAGCATACAAATGAGGACATAATATTATGTACCTAGGTGCCATAGCCTAGTACAGTCAGCGTCATATGACATTTTAAGTGTGTCGACCTTTTGAGCGACAAAACTGTTGACAACAATAAGACAACTTTGTTTGTACCGATATTATCGACTTTTTGGTTGCGTCTATATATTAGAGTACACTGAGTGTCACGAACTATATGACGCTGACTGTACTACTACTACAAGTACTTAAGAGATCACAAGCGATCGAAAAGTTGAGCAACGCCCGGCGCGATGAGTACCATGCGAATCAAATGCGCTGCTTTGTACTACGGAGAGCATTTACTATGATCCCGGATGTTATTGGTAGGGTAGTAGTCGTTGAACCTTGTCGGAGGCCCTATGGGCGGTTTAAAAACACCCGGACCCTTCGAGTAAGAGACTGAATTCATAGTCACTGAGCTATCACCGCTATAGGATATATAAAGCAATTTATCTTATGTTAATTATCTCTAACAAGTAACTAATAAATGAAAATTAGACTGAAAAGAAAATCGAAACACTAACCTCAACATCTCTAGCTCAGTATAAATGGAACATCTATAGTTACCTGCTGTAGTGAATTCCGAGAACTAATTGTGAACTAATTCAGATTAATTCTGATCTAGATTTAGGTCACCCAGTTAACCTCTACCTACCTGTTACAAGGCAGCTAAATTCTGAAACCTAATCCAAATATCAGACCTAGAGAAATAGTAGAACTATTAACACGACGAATAGTTCTATCATTAAACCTTTTCGGAGTTTTAAACTCGTAAAAAAAAATAGAAACACCGATAAACTGGGTGGGTATGGGTGCCAAAAATACTCTATTTGCGGCAAACATTTATCCATCTTCTTTTTATATGGCCAGACTACTAATTATACTGTATAATTATAGTGTCAGTAACCCATTAATGACTCACTACAGGGTCGGGTCTCCAATCACAATGAGGAGGATGTAGGCCTTAGTCCACCACGCTGGCCTAATGCGAGATGGTGGATTACATATGCCTTTGAAAAAAAAATTTTTGTGAACTCAGGCATGCAGGTTTCCTCACGATGTTTTCCTTCACCGTAACAGCAGGTGATATTTAATTTTATAATTAATAAGGATTAACGTATATTTTAAATATAAATTCCTTGTGCCATTTCTAACATATTCCAATCTCTACACAGACCCGCTCTAATCTGCATATACTATAACTGTTTACAATCAAGATTAGTTCAATTAATCTAGGCATTGTTATTGGTAATAGTTTTGAATGTAACGACCTCTGCAATGCACGACTGCTGAACTGGGCTATATAATATGTATACCTATAATGTGGTTGTTTATGGGCTGTGACCAATTCACAATTATAGCTGGTCTTTTCGCAAGATATTAAAAACTAGCTAGTTTTGGAGTTTATTCGTTACAAACATACTGAAATACAAATGTTTCCTCTTTATAATAATAGTGTAGATGTAGATAAATGAATGTGTGCACTTAAACCCAAATCACGTTATCAAGTGAACGATGAAGAATAAAATAAGAGATTCTAATCTAAGTTAATTTGTATTTGTTCCATTACCTATGCTTAAGATATTGATCCTACAAACTTCTTACTTTAACCTTCGACAACATTTATTACGACCTCAAAGTTTCTTTCTTTGGATATCGCCTACCCATTCATTATCATCGTCGCCGAACCCCTTAAATCCGATGTCAAACAATCGAATGATTCTTAAATCCGCCTTCACCTACCATTCACGTCACACCTCCGGAAGAATTTCAATTTTCACTCCCCTATTTAATCAATTACATATAAAAAATCGCTCGTCACCGCGTGCACTGCATGGGAACGAAGCCGGGATCATTAAATCACTTCGCACCACAAAACCTATTTAAAAAAGCTATTTTTTATTCATCCCGGCGCGTGCCTCGAAAAAGCAGCGTCTTGTAGGGATACCCTCAAAATTTAATATTAGGGATAATCCATATCCATTTGGGATAAGATATTATATTAGTCTATAATCCAAAAATATGCCGAGTAAATTATAAATGAAATTAAATGAAAAACGTTTATTTGCGTGAATATGGGTGAGTTAATGGTTTAATAGGGCATTTTGATCAAGAAAAAAGAAGAGAGACAGATAATGTTATCTGTCATGTTATCATTATCATTTTCGTAGTCCACTGTCCCCAATAAAGAAGAGATTTTCGTAATCTCACCTAAATAAGCCAACAAAAATGCAACAGTCGTCGGTTTCAGAAGACATAACCGAGTGTCTACGAATGGCTGATGGACCGATGGATGGCTTAGACTATTCTTACAACGTTGTCCTGCGTCCTGTATATTACAACGTACGCGTTGTAATATACAGACGTGGTCACCCTACCCGTGTCTTAGAAATACAGGCCTGTTAATTTATTTCGAAAAGAATGTTAATTCGCCCCCTATTTGGTACGATACCGGAAAGTTTCGTACGATCTTATGCAAATACAACATTTATGCCGTATCGGTACATTAATTTAATGACTGGGCGAGCCTTGAATATGCATGTACATGGGACGGCCATGTATTTTCTTAAGACCATTATAGGTATTAAAGTAACGTAGTACCTAATTTAGTTTCTAAGTAAAGTGACTTGGCTTTTTGTTTTTCATCAACCGTTAACGTTACACGATACATAGAAATAATTCTCCACGCGCGTTTAAAGTAAAACTGCATTTAATTAGTCATTATACAGGGTGTGAGCCAAAGCGTACAGGGTGCGATAAATCTCGGCGCGTTGAATAATAAATATCGCAGGTAACCCACAACACCTATGGGATGTAATATACACGGTAGTTAAATTTCTATTTCTACTTTACCTTGAGCAAAGTGAAATTCTAGTAACAAGACTTATTATTTTGTATGTTTCTTAGAGCGGTGATAGCCCAGTGGCTTAGAATTCGACTCCGAATCGAGGGATCGGGGTTCGAATCCCAGTGGCACGCACCAATAAATTTGTAAAAAAGTTATGTGCGCATTATAAAATTAAATATCACCTACTGTTACGGTGATGGACAACATCGACCTGCATGCCTCAGACTTCATAAAATAGATGTTCTCAATGGTATGTGAAGTCCACCAACCCGCAGCAGGCCAGCTTGGTGGACTAAGGCCTACATTTTCATGTTTATGACTCATTGGTATCTACATTTTGGCTCGGGTCTCCTCTCAGGATGGTATTTTAGTCCACCACTTTTATAAAGAACCCATTATAAAGAACTCTCAAGGAAGCAAGATTCTACACAATGTTTTAATTTACCGTTGCGTGTCCAGGTGAAACTGAATTTTCCAAAAATAAAGAATAACTTAGAAAAGTCGTAGGTACGTACACTGGTATTCGAACGTCGATTTTTGAGAGAACGAATTTTTGACTTATTTTTTAACCACTGGGCTATCTATAAATCTTGGATACTTCAAATTTATATCTGAATATCTTATTTAAGACACCTAGCAAAGACTTACTCGGTACTTTTTGCGGCGACAAACCTCTGAACCTCTACACGATAAAACACTTAGGTTCACTGCAAGAAGGTTGTATTGGAAGGAATTAATATTAACGCTTTAAGTAGTTACTACTTCTAATAGTTTTGTTCTACTTCTAATGTCAGTAACCCATTAATGACCCACTACAGGGTCGGGTCTCCTCTCACAATGAGAGGGATGTAGGCCTTAGTCCACCACGTTGGCCTACTGCGGGTTGGTGGACTTCACATGCCTTTGAGAACATTTTTTTTTGGGAACTCTCAGGCATGCAGGTTTCCTCACGATGTTTTCCTTCACCGTAACAGCAGGTGATATTTAATTTTATAAATTGCACATAACTTTTTTACAAAGTCATTGGTGCGTGCCACTGGGATTCGAACCCGGACCCCTCGATTCGAGGTCGAATTCTAAGCCACTGGGCTATCACCGCTTGGCTACTTCTAATAATTTTTATCATTGCTAAAAATTTTTTGTCGAAATTGTTTTATTCAAATGTTAAGGAAATTTAAGGCGCCTTTTACCTTTGTTTAAACGCTTAAAAACATTCAAGCACTTTTTATTATCTCAAAGCAATTAAAATGTTTTAATGCCTTCTTTATTACTTTCGTTTTAATATATGGGGTCGGCTGCCTTTTAAAGTTAGATAAACTAAATTGCTATTTTTAATGCTTTTAGAAATAAAAACTGAATTTTTAAAAAAAAAGGAAATGTTTTTAGCTTAGACTCTCCAACTCGCGGTCACGTGACTTTATTTGATGTTCTTTTTATTTCTTGGAATTCATATCTATTTTTTTATAAAATCTTTTAATCTATCTTTTAAAGTTAAAAGTACAAATAATGTTAATGTTTATGTAGTCACCATAACTGCGATTATTTTTATATTGTTTTGACCACAAAAAGCTGAAGTATTAAATTTTTAGATAAATCGCTGATTTTTCAATTAAATCGCTGACACCCTTTTACTTTCCAAAGATCAACACTTCTAGTACAAATGGGTTTTGCAGTCTTGCCATCAAATACGTCTTGAGAATAAATAATTGCAAAAAATCACCATTGAGTTTATTGCAAATGCAAGCTGAGTCATAAAGAAAATTACGAAATGTATTATTCACTAAAATAATAACAAAAACGTCTCTTAAGAAAGCCCATAGACAGGATAAAATTAATAAATTAACCGACAAAGTTTTGACGAACGACGTAGCTCGCTGATATCTCAGTGAAATTCTTTGTTACAATATCTTGTAGACCATTACTTATGAAAGTGGTTTAATTTTGATCGGATGGTTGCCCGGGGCGACGCCCCCAGCTATGGCAAATGTAATTGGTTTTTGAAAATACCGAAAATACAGTAATAGGTCTATTCTTGTCTATTTTAAAGGCATCTAATGGTATTGCAGGCTCACTCTCTGCGTTCAAAGCGCAATCTGTAAATGGATTCTGTACTGAAAACAGTATGCATGAGGTTTAATAAACATGGTGAGTGAAACGGTTTACGTAAAATGTTTGTTAGGTTTTGTTTTTGATAGCAATAACTACACAGTTGCTATGGTTCTATAATTTTGAAAGATTCTACATTCACAAATTTTTTTACGATTTACGACCCGCATACATATTAACTTTGCCTGTGCAGTAAATAGACACAATAGGTAAAAAGTTAGGTAGGTAGGTATGAGTCACATGTGGCTCATGGGTCAGTGAAATGGTTAATATTTAAATCAGACAAATAATTTCCCTTCCTTTTTTATATGTAACTACACGAAACTATTCAATCTCATGCCTTTGCATGCATCACGTTGCCTTTCCTTCCCCGTAGCACCGATCGAAGACTTACATTCCATCCACGCCATCTGAGTTCATGATATATTTCTGCCCCATACCCTCAGAATATGGAATGATCTTCCATCAGAGAGCTTAACATTAAAAAAAGATTTCATATTTTCCTTTCCTACCTAGTTTAGTTATATAAGACATAATTATTGTATGCCCGCATAGGGTAGACTGTTCTAAACTTATTATAAAATTTTGTAAGATCTTTCTCATGTAACAGTCAACAATAAACGTATTCTTTTCTTTTCTTTTCTTTTCTTATACCTACTGTGAGATGGAGTGTGGAGCTCGTAAGCAGTTGCCGCCGATATTTGAAGCTATGGCCTTCACGGTCAATTCAAGAACTAGAACTGGCTAGCGTAGATAAAGAAAAAAGAACACGGATATTAAAAATAAAATCGGTCACTATTACGTAATATAGAAAGATTCAAAAGTTGTACAATTTTGTTTTATTATTTCAAATTCCCCTAAAACTACTTAGTTTGACTTAAAGATAAAGTAAGAATGTAAGTAACATTTGAAGGATTCTAAATCACTATATCACTCTGATATGAGATATCCGAAAAGCCATATTATTTTTGCCCTAGAAATATAGATTTCAATTGTTTCTCGAAGGTCAGGAGATGTATGAGGGTTACTTGTCTTGAAACTCAATATCGTGGAAGAAATGAATGGTTTCAAATATATTTTGAGAAATGACGGTTGTAATATTTTGTTCCAGTTAGGAATTTGACAAAAAGTAATGTCAAGGTTTTCGTATTTTTTATGTAATGATAAGATCCCAAAACGAAGTGCTGTAATACCTCCCCAGGTTGGGTGTAGATGAACATGCGAACTAAAAATCTTTACCATCACAGAGCAGTGAATCAGAGAGAAACGTTTGTCACAGTAACGAAAAGCGAGAGTGCCTCCAGAACACTTGCGATTTCACACGGGGTGTATCTCAACCCACAGACAGGTTTCGAACTCTGTTACATAAATAATTGATGCTAATGATGTCTTCAAGTGTCTCCGCGACGGATGTGTGGGGCGGCGGATCGGGTGCCACTTGGTGAAGGGGAATGCGATTAGTTCCGATGTATTCCAGTTTGTATTATCTGTGACACAATATGTATTATATTATGTATGTATAGTATGTATTTCTCACTGATAGACAAACGTATTTGTTTTTTATCAACATGCACAAAAATACCTTTTTTACTGTCTAAAACTTTTTATGCCCGTTGACAGGCAGCTTTAAAGTTTATTCTATACCCAGCGCTGTAGTAATTGATAGATATTAAACTTCGTAGCAAGCTCTACTACGCTCTGTAGGACGGGTTCAAAACTTCCGTCATAGGTTGACCAATAGTCCAAAATTAAATGTGCTCCAAACCTCCCTGTATTACCAGGACTACCCAATTTTATGCTATCATTATTTAATCACAGCTTTTCACGTTGATTAGTTTTTATCGAGAAAACGTATTAATTACGCTTAGTTAGTACTAAGCGCCGCTGTAATGGTGTAGTACCATTACAGCGGTGATAGCCCAGTGGCTTAGAATTCGACCTCGAATCGAGGGGTCCGGGTTCGAATCCCAGTGGCACGCACCAATGACTTTGTAAAAAAGTTATGTGCGATTTATAAAATTAAATATCACCTGCTGTTACGGTGAAGGAAAACATCGTGAGGAAACCTGCATGCCTGAGTTCACAAAAAAATGTTCTCAAAGGTATGTGAAGTCCACCAACCCGCAGTAGGCCAGCGTGGTGGACTAAGGCCTACATCCCTCTCATTACGAGAAGGAGACCCGACCCTGTAGTGGGTCATTAATGGGTTACTGGCTGGCTATGCCATTTCATTCCTGTCCTTCTGATCTTTAATGAACTTAATCACATGACACTAGCCAGACCGTTGCTTGCACATTTTCAATTTTAAAAAATCCGTATTCAACCTGTACCGTCACTAAAGTTTTAAAAAGCGTTCGGTATTTAAAAGGCAAATGAAATAACGAGATGCGTGCAAGGGTAGCAATTACCCAAATCGGCAGACATTAAAAACTTGTCGAACGTAGACAGAAACAAATTTAATTTTCATTGTAAGGGAGGCGCCATACTACTAGAGATATGGCGATGAGCGGATTAAAATAATAGAACACTGAAGATGTTTCGTATATCCGTATTATAGGAAATAATTTGAAAGTAGTGAATAACTCAGTGTAACGTCCATATTTCATGTTAGTGTTTTAGCATTGCAATGCGTATTTTGTATTTGGTCTATTTTATAAATTGATTGGTTTATTTTCAATGTTATTTCAATCTATCATATTTTTTGAGTTTTAATATAAATCAAAATTTCAAATGAGGCTATACTATTTCTTTCCTCGCTTTTATTATTTTTATTATTTATTTATTGGTATATTATTATATTATTGGTTTAAACCATACATTCCAATATGCCAACCACACATATAAGAGGAATTGAGGGAACAAAAGATATTTCCTTTTTCTTCTTACTAACATCGTTATATCACTTAAAGCTATCAGCAGATAGTGTGACCGTCTGTTACACTTAACCGCTGTGGTTTTTCCCTTCACTTTTGTTCCACTATCTTATAAAAGATGCATTGGGCGGAACAGGAAAATTAATTTCAGACAATGCGCGCCGAGAGGCTCGAAACAAGACGCGACTCGTTAGAGTGAGCGCATTTACCGCATTTCGCACGCTGCGAATATTTCAGCTGAAAATATTCAGAAATACGAGTAGGTATATTTTTAAGGAATTTTGGGGAAGCAATTGATCTTACAGAGGCTGTTATTTTCAGGCACCTTCTATAAGAGATGAAACCACTGTGTCGATTTGAATCTGATAGTAATGTTCTACACATCGATGGATATTATAATTATTATACTCGTACCATGTCTAATAAAAATCTGGTTTTCCTTTGCCAGGGCGTATGTTCTTGTCCCGTTTGTTCGTGAAAAGGTCAGGGAGTTGTGGGAAGGAAGTGTGAGGGAGTTGTGAGGGATTCCCGTGACATTTTTTATACACTAATGAACTTACTTTAATTGATTATATGTCTACCCTTCAAACTTCAGTCTATATTCTTTTCATTGCTACCAACACTCCTGATGTAACTAGGCATACAAAATTATTTGTAGCCAATTAGATGTTTCGTCTTTATCATTGCAAGGAATCTTACTTTTCCCTTTATGTCAAGAATAGAACTTCAATAAATTTTATTCTGTTCGTTTTCAGCTGCGCCTCATTTATCAGTCAATTAGTGGCCATACTGTTTTATAGCTATACAGACTGCCAAAAGCGCTCAATTCAAAGCCCGTCCAAGAATCGCAATTGTCTGAAGGAATAGTAAAGAACGAACGATAAATTGGATAAAGCAGCAATATTGCCGTACTCAGGGTCTCGTAATAGGCAATTTTCGACATCCAATCCCGGCAGAATGGGACGACTTCGCCGATTTAAATATTCCCGACGACCCTTTGGTTTCAGTTGTATCGGGAATTTTCATTCCGACACAATTGATGAGGTTTCTCCTAGGTTTCTTGGAAGCGCTGAAATTTTATCGACTGCGCCGTTGGTTCTTGAAATTGTTAATCGTTAATTGTTTTCAGGAATAGTTGCTCGGTAAAACACTTGTTGTTTTATTTTCGCAATTACTAACTGTAGATTTATGGCTTCTTATATTTTCTCAGGAATTCTAAAGACATTTATAGTGAACATTTTTCGAATTCAGAAATAGTTATGATGCAATTTTGGTTTAGTTTACATTACTTACATTGGTTTGGTTTACATTTACATTGATGTGGATAAATTTTGTGAGATGAAATGTTGTTGAGAAACTAACGATGTTTGCTAATAATTTTTTGAATAAAAATGAAAGAAATAAGTCTTGAGCATTAAATTGCGTGTCTATACTTGACAAGTAACCGCATTATATTGTATGGGATCAATAAATGATGGGGTCTTATTAACTGAATTGTTTTAGTGTATTAATTTCATTTCAAAAGATATGAGATGTAATCAAATTAACGGCTAAAATGCCAAAGGAAATCGTGATGCTAGAAAATTAAAATAGCGTAAAGTTTCTAACAGTATTATGCTGCTATTTTTCCTGACACACTATAAGACCTGAGCATTTAATTTCGCGCCATACATTTTAAAGGCTTGCACTATATTTCGGAAGGGAGGCATACATTGCGGGCCTTAATGGCTGGATTGTTTTATCGCACTCATTATGAGCGAATCTGCTCTAGTGGGTATTAATTTGCGCCGGCCCGGGAATCTTGGAGCCGTTTGCAATATAGAGCCGGCGAAATTGGAATTTCTAAATAATAAATTGCCGTAATGATGTTAAAGGTGCTTGAGACTATTACGCGCGTAACAAGATCTTTTATAAGATCTGCGGAATTAGAATGTTATTTGATTAAGTGTTGAATTAACAATAATTTAGGGTCATTCTTGTTGTAATCGGTTCGTCGGGCCGCTCGTTTTCAAGATTTGACAAATTGAACTACTCTCGTATGTTAAAATGATTAATTGAAATTACTTCGTACATTTCGACTATAGTATGTTTAGAATCCTATAGAATTCCTATTCTTAATTTTATGTGTCTCAGTTTTATGTTTTGCTTAACTATACATTGAAAATTAAGGTTATTTGAAATTAAACAACTCATCGTTACGTATAATATCTAATTTTATATAATATTGATGTGGCCTTATGCATGTGAATAGGACATTTGGAGTTAATTTAAACAACATTAAAATTTAGACATTCAAACAAATATAATTTTAGAAATTGAATTTAGAATCTGTCTTGCTCTTAGAGCAATTCGCAGGGGATGTAACCCCATGTAAACCCCATAACTTAAACATCTTTCTATGAAATTGCATCGCAAGTTAGCTATTCAGAAAGCGTTCGTTAAATTATCGCGTGCGATATTTGCGCGCGTAATTGACACGTCTACGTTCGATCCGCCTCCGCGTCAGATTCCACAGACTTTTGATATTTCACACGCGAATTTCGCTGGGTTGCCACCGTCGGTGTGTTGAGGATTGGCTTCGTCATATTATTTTTTACTTTATTTAAATCTATAAGTACCTACTGGCATTGCTTAATTTTAATAACAAATTGCAATACATCCTACTTGGTGATAGGTGTATTCAACCCCTCGTCAACCTGAACTTCAAGTTTTCAACTTCGATAGATACGATGGTAATCACACAGAAATTAAACTCGTCCCTAAGACTTTGAATAATACATTTCTTATCTTAAAAAAACCTTTAGTCAAATATTAATACAAATACCTATTCATATCATTGGCCAATTTAGAACAAACCGATGAAAATCTTTAATAGTACGAAAGGTAATTAACTCAGGTAAATCGGATTTGGTGAAAGTTCTCGCATGATAACTGGGGCGTACAGGGCCGTATTTGACATACCTAAATGAAATATTCGGTATTTATCTACTACATAGAATAGTAAAAATGTTTTGTAATTACGTTTTAGGTATGTTTAGTTTGAAGAACTATTGTGTGGACTGAGAAATGTATCAACAATACGAATTGTTTGAGACACAGTGACCAACTCGTACTGGATTCTTTCAATAATTACCTACGTCTGAAGAGGTTTAACGACTGCTGTCATTGCTATACTAAAATGGGATAAATAATGAAAAATGTTGATAACGACGTGACCTTCCCTGCCCACATATTATGTATGGACGTTCTATATCTCTTAGGTTTTTTTATCGATTCTGATTTTGCTGATTTCAGATTTAGCTTACCTTACCGCTTGCTTTCATTTCTTTATCACCACCTGTATTTAAGGAGACCCTACAATATTTTTGTATTTTTTGTGAAACCTCAAGGATCATATAAGTATGTATATTAGCGTATATATAGATCTGTTATACCTATCTTTTTTGCTCTGCGGAGGGATTTTTTTAGATGGCTGTAGAATAATATTATAATTTTAAAACGGTCTTAATCCGTCCCTGTTCGGGTACTGTTACCGCGCCGAAACGCCTAAGTTCTTAAGCTTAGTTTCGTGTAATTTATTACAGTATAACATGCCGATTAAAATTGTAGATCGTCCTTAGAGTTTGCGTAAATTTTTGAGACCAATTTCCTTAAGAACACTTCGTAGTCCAGTTCTGGAACTCAAATCAAATATGAACAAAAAAGCGCATATCACTTTTTACCGAGCGAAATAGAAAAACCGACAAATTTCATCGTCACAATAACAATACGTAAAAAATACAAGAAAATATTACAAAATAATTTCCGGAGAATGCGCTCTGGAGGCAATCGTCGGGCCCGTAGTTGTCGCGGTAATAACAAAAAATCCGAGATAAAAAGAGAAAATTGTTATCACAAGAAGCGCTCTAGGTGAGGCTGGTAGCGTTCTGCAAAACGGCGCCATTCACATAAAAATTGTCGAGTCGAAATTTGTTTTGTAAGGGCTTGTTGAAATAAAAATAGGTATGCTTGAGTTTATTTTATTTGTTTTTATTTTCGCGTCTTATTCATATAAGAAGGAGCTTTAGGTCTTTCAGCCCCTTGTAGCTTTAGCTCCCCTAACATATAATTAATAAAACTATTCCATTCTATAATAATCGACGCAACTCCACCCGGTCCTTGGCCGTTTAAACCCAACGGTTTCCCGCTTTCTTCATCAAATCGTCAGTCCACCTGGTCGAAGGCCTATGCTTCTTTAGCCCAGACGTGGTCAACATCTAACCATTGGACTTAAAGCTCGTCATTAGAATACTAGCAACACAACGCATAACGCCGTCCCCAAAGTAAGTTGTGTTGCTCGGCTGATAAAATGCAAATTCGCAAGATTCGTCTCAACTTTTCTTATTACGTGCGCTAATAAACGATCCCAGCACGCGATTGGTCCACGCTAGAACCGTGTACTTGAAAGTTTTAAAATAAACAGAGCCAATGACAGAAGTAGAAAATTAAAGGTATATGATAAACCAAACACTTCTACAGACGGAATCATACTATAGGTACTTGAGAGTCCAAGTGAAATAAAATTACCCTAAGAATTGGGAAATAGGTAGGTATATTATGTTGGTAAAAGTGATGATTCGAACCCAGACCTCTTGACCAAGTTTTAAGCTAATCACCATGGAGAGCCAGAATGCGAAAAATTAGTCTTCCAAAATGGGAAAAAAATTAAGTATTTATTTTGGAACTGTTGCTGCGTCCCCTTTTGTGATATATAACTTAACTCTTTATGCCTAATACCTAAGACGTAAAGATAAAATGCTTTCCCAAATAAAGTGCCCTGAGTGGGTTTACCAGCCTAATCATACCTTTCGATGAGAGCCTATTGCACAGTTTTGAAAACCATCACCAAAAACTGTACGGAAACATAACAATAACACAACAAAGATTACAAGATAAGTACAGAGCAGCAATAAACCTTCCCCACAAACGCGGGAGGTATTACGTGGGTTACGTCTTTACGAGGGTTGTTTAACTGCCAGCAACTCTCGAGTATCGTCGATGGTGCTTATTTAACGTTAAAGAATTTTAAGACGAAAGGGTTATAATAAAGTGTTAGTTTAAGAAACAATTGCAATTGGGGTGTGGACACAATTCACAATTTATTTCAAAATGTAACTTCCATAAATGAGTGCTTTCAGAAATGTCTGAAAATATTTGACTTGAAATATTTACGTCATAACCCGCTTTATGACGTCATTTTTCGTTTTTAATAGTTTTAAAAAAGTGTCTCAATTGATTCTTAGTCCACATCCTATTGTTTTGTGGCGTACATGTAAAAATGAGTGCGTTGAGGGACGCACTAATAAAACTTAAATTCTGCGTTGTCAATTTAAAAAAATATAATATACGCGACACATACACAATACACGCGATTTCAGACATAAAGAAAAAATATCTCTTTAGAAACACAGCAACAAACAAATCAACGTCCTTTCAAATGTCCTGAAGTACGCAGCATCAGCTCGCAACGGCAAAAACTGAGTACAATACGTCATTACACGGCAATTGGCGGCGCGGAGCGGCAAATTGCCGCCCATATCTGGGTCGAGTCACGTCTTAATGAGGCAAAACAGTCAAACGCAAAGAGATCTACAGGAAAATTAACTGTTTACTGTTTTGTGGCTTTTTTGCCATTGCTTCAAAGGAATATGGGTCAGTCAGACAGAGCGAAAGTTAAGGGTTCATTGTGGACGAGAATCGTTTGTTAATTTTAATTTGTCATCCTTCTACTCTGTATGTATAATGGTAAATGGTTTTTATGGCACTAGCTTTGGTACTGTTGAGCACGCGTCTCTCCCCACAACAAGGGGAGATCTGGAGAACACGCTGCTCCAATGAGGATTGGTGAAGAAATGGGCTAGTGGACAACTTTGTTCGGATATTTTTAAACCACAAAAGGTCCTCCGACCAGGTTTGATGACTGATATCGTATCGATAACAGCCGGGGCAGATCGCTAACGTCTCCTAGCCGCTTAATTGGCCGCTAGTGATTACCCACCCAGGTACTGACGTTGCTTAACTTTTTAGATAGCTCTGATCTGCGCAAGTGGGCCTATAATTATATTTAATTGTCTTTTTTTTCCTCCATGTTTCAACAGAATGAAATTTCTCCATCTCAATGCTCTTATCTCGACAACGTATCGCAATAGATTTATACAAATTCAAATTTCTTACCAAATTCGTTTATAAATTCTCAAACGTTTTACGAATAATGTAGTCTCAATATATTCAACTGTTTATCCGTTTGTACGTATATCCGTATATCTAGAAGGATGACACGTTGTAAGATTGTATGTTGTGTACGCCCCGCTTTTCTTGCCAGAATTAGTTTGGTTAGGTTGTTTACATGGGCCTTTCGTAAAGTAATATGTTTATGGGATCACTTTGATACTTCATGGGGTTGTAGGGGATGATCTTTTGAAAATGGTAATATCACCGTAGAAGAGGGCATTTTTTCCGTTGTGGAAAGATATCGCATACTTGACAAAGATTTGAATTTTCATACTAAAAACAAACTAAAGAGTGTACCTACGTTTACACATGAACAATCCCGTCCTAGAAATACTATGGGAGTCGCTGTGCGACTCCTGTGTAGTAAGCTGTGTGAGTGTGTGTGTGTGTGTGTGTGTGTGTGTGTGTGTGTGTGTGTGTGTGTAGTAGCCGTATTGCTAAAACTCAGACTAAGGATACTGAACGCGGCCTAAGGTCCACAAAATTTATAGTTTAAACAAACCCTTAAAAGAAACGTAAGCTAGCAACAGTATAGCGAAAAATGCTTTAAAGTAAAGCCGTTTAAACGCCTTAAATCTTTTAATAGGTGCAAAGTCCTCACTGTGCGTCTCAGGAGTTTAAGTAGTGAATTACCGTATTTCACGGCTGTAAAAAGCTTTATGAGCGACTATTTGCACTCAACGCCACCACGTTGGTAATTTTTGTTTTTAACAGAAATTACTATTTTTGTGCTTTGAACCCGAACTTTTATCGGAGTATTGATGTCATTAGGTATCGTTTGTTTTGACATGTTAAAAATAACTTTAAAAAATAAACAGTAATAACGGCAAAGGTGCAAAGTTCTTACTAGTTCTTAGAAGGCCTAAAGTGTTGAATTACGTAAATTTACGACCGTAAAATTTTAACTTTTTTAAAATTGTTTTAGCGACGATTTGCATTCAACGTCATTTCTATCTAATTGACGCAGGTTAGTATTTTTTGTAGGTAAGTGTTTTTACGTAGATTTTTGTGTTTTGAAAACACACATTTAAAATGTTTTTATGTATAGTCGGATCACAGTTTTTGCACTCCTCACCATGTTGCGGAAAAATTAAGAACTAAATCATTTACTGGAAATAGTGCGAATGACGACTATTTGTCATGCTTTTGAGCCAATGAGTGTGCAAAAACACGAATGTTATAGAAGACAATATAAGACGTTACCGAAATCAAATGTGTCGCCACCATTCAAGGTGTTTAATTTCTTTGGTTGTTGTTTTTAACCCATTAATGACCCACTGCAGGGTCGGGTCTCCTCTCACAATGAGAGGGATGTAGGCCTTAGTCCACCACGCTGGCCGGACCCCTCGATTCGAGGTCGAATTCTAAGCCACTTTACTAACACAATTTTTATTCTAGCTACAGCGGTAATAGTGAATAAAAATTTCTTTATAGCAGCAGAATTTCTTTGGTAGCTAGAATAAAAATTCTCATATTGTTAATTATTTAAAGTTGTTATTATTACTAAAGACTGAAAAAGTAACCTTTAAAAGAAAAATACACCAAAAAAACAAAATCCCCAAGGTGAAAAGTTTGCACTCGGCGCCTCAGAAGGCCTGAAGTGGTGAATGACGTCATTTGAGACCGTAAACAACTTTATGAGCGACATTTTGCACTCAAAGTCACTCTCTACGGTGCGCTAATAAGTGTTGTTTGCACGCAGATATTTTTGTGTTTTGAATGCAAACTTTTAAGAGTTGATCTGTTAAGGTTGTGTTAATTTGCTGCAGACAAAATTTTCTAAACGAATACTTTTGGATGTCTCGAAATCGCAATTTAATAGGCGGCTGTTTATAGAAAGTGTTTAAAGAAACTTTAAAGTGACAAAGAAGTTTGCGAAACGAGAGATTTGAACGCCTAAAATGAATATCTACCTTTTGCTCATTGAAATGCTTGAGTTTTACAAATAAATATTCGTACTAAAATTGGTAAACTTTGTTGGGGAGAATAAACAGGTTCTTTATTTTATTTCTTGATATTCTTCGGTTCTTTCTTTCTATCTTTCTTCATTCACTCTTTCTTTCTTTTCATTACTTTCATACCTATTATTTTTAACACTAGAAGTAGGCTTCTCCAAATTTTCTAATTCACTAGCCAAATTCCCTGGACTTAACCCTTAGCTCTATAGTTCTTCAACATTAAGAAAAGCCAAATAGGCTATGATGATATTGAAACATATAAATTCAGTAATTGCTCCACTATAGTTTGGCTACTAGGCAGCATCTGCTATTTCAAGACCTACAATAATATCTTGGGAACTAAACAGTTGTAACAATCCATACTTTAAGATGTTGAAACTGGGCTTAAGATACTCTTTCACCCGTAACGTAAACTCAAAATAATGGCCGTTAAAATGGCTTTTGCTTAAGACAGAAGTTAATAAGCGGGATAATAACTAGCAAGTCGTTTCGGACAATCCGAGGCTTACGTGGCGTTACATTACGTGTTTAAGGTTGCATTAACGGATGCCATTACAAATGGACTGGATTACTGCCCGGATTCGTGAGCTCTTACAATATGCCGTAGTTAATGTAATACCCCATTAATGACCCACTACAGGGTCGGGTCTCCTTCTCGTAATGAGAGGGATGTAGGCCGCCGTCCATCACGCTGGCCTACTGCGGGTTGGTGGACTTCATGAGAAGTCCTCAAAGGTATGAATGTTCTCTTTTTTTTGTGAACTCTCAGGCATGCAGGTTTCCTCACGATGTTTTCCTTCACCGTAACAGCAGGTGATATTTAATTTTATAAAGCGCACATAACTTTTTTACAAAGTCATTAGTGCGTGCCACTGGGATTCGAACCCGGGCCCCTCGATTCGAGGTCGAATTCTAAGCCACTGGGCTATCACCGCTATAATTAATTATTATCATTAATTGGTTACTCCGGCAACCATACCTCCCCAGCCGAAACATAGGACATGAAGAACATGCTACTTTAAGGTAAGGTACTATGGACGAGGTACTATGGTTCTACTACCTAAATTCAAAACTAGACTACTACTAACCACAGTACACTCTAAAACGTGTACAAGTCTAGGAACTACCCAAATAACTCACACCTAACATCTTTAGGGAACACTTAAAATAAGATTCTCTCATATACTAAATACAAATAGTTTTGTGTGGACTCCGTTAAAGGTGAAGCAGAATGCATACGTCGAGATGTTTACCTTCATGGAAGCGTCTGAAATTTATCTATTTCAAGACATATTTTCAACGAGTATTTCGCATTTCCTTCTCTTCAACTCTCGCCTTTAAATCAATGGTACTAAGGTCCTGTTTTCCTTGATAAACAATGGTTTTTCCTTGTTTATTGGCGATATATTTCGGTTTACTTGCTTTATAGAGAAGTGGCGCAGACACAATCTTTGCGGTTCATATTTTACTACGTTTTCTTTGGTTCACTTACGTGTCTTGGTTGTATTTTTTTTTCTTAAAGTAAAACACGATGTATTCCAAGATCATCATATATTTTTTTGGAGCTCTCGCTTTGACCGAATCAAAAAAAGATGAGATTTTTTTTGCACAACTAAGCGACTTTATGTCTATATGCACTAAAGTACATGAAAGTTCATTTACCAGTGATGAAAATATAAGTAAAAATAAGTAATATAAAACCTAATTAATTCAAATTACCAGTAGTAGAAATGACATTACAAACGATATTACAAACGAAATATCAACAAAAATTTTTCAAAAAGATTACGATTCGAGTAGAGTATTTAGTTTGCCGCCGACATTGAAAAAATCAACATTGAGATAAAAAAAACGAACTGCATTCAAACAAAAATAAAAACATCAGCGTAACATTCTCTCTCCTTCCCTATAAAGATCAAACTTATAATACCGAAGGAAGACAAATAAATACGGAGATTTGTCATACATTCAGCGGTCTTGATTCATTTCTTTCCCACTAAACTATAAAATGCATGCACTCTGCAATTCCCATTCAGGACAGCGGTTGAGATTTTTTCATTCGACTACCAACCCTACCTCTTTATATTACAGTTGATATTTGAATGGAACATTATGCGGTGTTAAGTGCTTTGTGTAATAAGTGGAAAGAGATATAAATTATATCCAGTAGTAGTTTAAAACCCGAGTGAGAACGTAGATAGTGCTACCAGAGGTTTAGAATATTTTCCATTTGGACTGTCAACGAAAAATGGCAGGCATATTTATTATGCAGATGCTGCCAACCCCATGTTTACAGACTTCAAAAAAGGAGGTTATCAATTCAATGTATGTATATAATATTAACGGAAGTGCAAAATATAATTACACATTTTGGCCGTAATAGGCTTCCAAAAAATTATACCAAATTTTATGAGTGGATGTATGTAATTGTTTGTATGTATGTAGTATATGTCTGTCCTCGCATATCTTCGAAACCAATTGACGGATCGTGATATGTTTTTTTTTTGGTTGTTTGCAGTTTTCTCAACTTAGAAAATGGTACAAGTTTGATCAAAAATTTCTTCCAGTTTACGAGTAATTTCAGCCCAATAGTTTCCGCGATAAGGACTTAAAACTAAAAGTAATTTAAAAAAATTATTAAAAAAAATTAAACCGACTTCAAAAATGTATGAAATAAAATTTGTTACATACTTTAGGCCTACTATTTTTTGAGGCCTACTGTCTTTTGTATCAAGTATTTTATTTCTGTTGTTTACTTTTGGTTGTGAAGTCAGTTTTATTTTTGAAATTATTTTTTTATGTTATCAAAACTGTAGACGGCACTTTTTGTTTTTTAAACTTGTTGAGACTGTCATTTGTGCTATTGAAGTGACGTCATTATGCCTACGAATGTAAAGTTGATCTTTTTACTAATTAGGGCGCTTTAATGAGTAGACTAGACATAAATATTTACGTGAACAAATTGCTCTTAAATTTATACAAAATATCTGTACGGTGCGTGGTAACTACCTACATTGAAATGCTTTGGAAATAAAAGTTTCATACAAAAAGCTCAAAAAACACATGTCGTTTTTCTGGTATACTCACACTTTAATTTTGTATCTTTTACTATCAATATTACAATTATTAGTGAGTAGATTGCAATAGTAGGTAGTAAGTAGTTAAAGCTCTGTTAAAACGAGCCAAGTTACTTTGGTTTTACTTATGTTCCTCAAGAAAAAGGTTCTTACCTGTAGTCAGGAAACAGTAGATATCAGCAATACCTAGAATAAAACATAATTATTTTGATGTTATAACTGTATAGAAGACAAAATAAACAAATAAGCAAGCTTAAGTTAAAAATTTAAAATAAAACAAGTTAAAATAAAATTACAAAAGTAAATTATTATTTTGTCTATAAATCAGTTAAACAAGCTTACATTATAATTTTTTTATTATCAATAGTGAATAGTGAATTGTATTTACGAATTGGTGTATTAATAAAGAATCATATAAATGATAGGAAATAAGTCCTTACTTATACACTATCGTCTTTTAAAATAAATAGATTCTACTCACGTCATTGTCTCTACTAATGAATTTTTTATATTCGACAAAATACAGAGCAAAGCCTAGCCTATCAGAGTGTGAAACAATTGGCATAAATAAGATGTTTTTTGCTCAAAATTATAAAGATTTCCACAAAATACTCTCTTACCTACTGTAGTACAAATTTGACGTTCCTTTCCTAAGACAACATAATATACTTCGTGAACCCTCACACACATTAAACATATCTACAAACAGCGGTAACATACTCGAACATAACTATTCACACGAAATTAATTCTAAGAACCGCGATCCAAACTCGAACCCAAACTTGCCATAAATTACTGGGCGACGTCTTTCATACCTAAAATTCAGCAAAACCTAGGCCGTTTATCAAATTTCATAGTGAAAACAGCAATTATTTCGTTATTTATGCAGTGGGGTAACGATAGAATAAGATTTATTGTTCGCACGCACATTATTACTGTTGTACTGGCGATTTATGTTCCGTGTTTGGTGCTTTCATCCGCGGATTGGAAAAGGGCTGAATTTTAATACTTATGGATATATTATGATTGTTTATTTTCATAATAAAAAAGTAAATAGCAATTCGTCGTTATTTCGTGCTCCTTTCGGGGTTAACTACTGCATTACAGCCACATACAAATAAATTTCAAGTATAGGAGAAGAGGCACGAAGGAGCCCGTTTTTGTATCACAGCCATCAATTACGCTGATGATTCAGTCTACACACGTTAACTATAAATAAATAACGCTTCACACTCATAGCTCCACACTAGGATTCCCTGTGTCGTGGGTGCCATGGACACACACAAGACAACAACACACCCAGACCAGAAACAGAAATTTAAACTCATCATTCAAATCTCTGAATTCTCTCTAAATCTCTGAATCCGGGAATCGAACCCAGGACCGTCCGCGCAGCGCACCGGCGTCTTAACCACTGCGCCACTCAGGTCGTGCTCTATGCGAATACTTCGACAATAGTGTTGGGGGGCACCGTACTATTACTAAACTTTGTTTTTGTATTGTACGTTCACCTTCATATTTAACTAGATTGAAAGTTGCTCTTCTACATTATATAAAAAGCTTATAAAATGCAGGAGCTAATAACAATTGTAGGTAACGGCACACCTGCCTCTATATTTTGGCGGTACCTCCATAAATCGCGGTAAGAAAACAGTTCAATTGAACCGCAGAGATATATGCGGGTAGGAAAAAATCGTATTTCTCCAGAGCCGTTACCGATAGATAAGCGAGCTGGAGGTGGATTCGGATTGCCGAAGGTTTTTCTAGTATTCAATAAGGTTTCAATGTGGATGTAGGTTACAACTTATATACCTAGTTCGGAGACGTATGGTGCCCGTCTGTTCTGAAGCTTGGTTTTGGTTGTAGGGGCGCGGCGGGGTGAACTGTTTTTTGGACATTTGATTAAAATCTTTTAATCGACAAGATTGAAAACTATATATTTTACTTACTCTACTCTACACCTAATAGTATTAGATGGTAGAGCCATATTCGCTCATGCGGGGAAGTACCTTACCGCTAGCCTACCAACACGTCGTAAAGCAGCATGTTCTTCATGTCGTGTGTTTCGGGGAGGGTTCTGGGGAGGTGTGGTTGCCGGGGATACTTTATTTGAGGCGAACATCTTAGTCCTCATGAGTAGCAACCACCGCATATTTAATATATATATATAATGCAGATAGATATGGGCGGATTGCGTATTATACATTGTATCAAACATAATTATATAGTTAACTATAAATTAATATTGCATGTTCGACATAATCCTGGCAATTAATCCGTATAATCGCGTGCACGATTTGCAGACTGATAACGCGTGCTGCGTGCAGTCACGACGAAACGTCAGATCGATTGATCGGTGACGTCTTACCAAGTTTGTACGATATGGTCTATAGTCCATATTGATATTTTCTGAATCTCTTACTAAGGTAAGAGGCTTTTTTTAGTATGAGTTTAATAGTAAGTAAGCTCTAAGTAAGCTAGGCGAGAAATTAAAAAGCAGGTATCTTATAACGTAATAAATTAGAAGTTACAAAAAGCGCATAAATTGGAAGGTAGCAGGAATGCCTGCTGATAAGTCGGTAAAGTTTTATCGGAATGCCTCGCTCCCCGTATGCAAAGCGTGTTATCTAGAGGTATTAATCATTCGGCTTGTCGCAGTGTCGCTGTATGGAAGTGATTATATTCAAATTACTGGAGTAATTATTATTCAGGAGCGTAAGAAACGATCGCGACCTATATTTTATACGGTAGGGATACCACTAATTGACGGTTTCGATACTTTGTACGTATTTAAATCTCACTTCAAATGTTCGTTTTACTGAAATTTCGTGTGAGACTAAAATATAATTTGTTCCTTTTTTTAGGAAAAATATATTTTAGAACGAATATTTTAAATCAAAATTAATCAAAGACGTCTTAATCTACCGCGTATTTAACAAAAATTATTTTGGAAGGAAATTTAGTAGTGTCAAAAAAAGTAGTCTTGCAAAACAAATATTAGGTACAAGCTTGCATAAGAGCGTTGAGTCGTTTTTTAACCCACTTCGAATATTAGTAGTCGAACCGCGTAGTAGTAGTATAGTATAATATATATAAATGTATATAAATTATTAACAAAACATATAAACAATATTGCTCCAAAAATTAACTAAAAAAAACGGGTTGCACTCCGGGAGTGCCGGCGGAAGTGAAAACTTATAAGATGTGTTTTCTTGGTGATTTGGACGACAGTTAAATTAAATCACAATTGAGTTTCTCTGTAAGAAAAGAAACGACATTTAATACTAATAATCGCAAATTACGAATCCAAAGTCATATTATAATTATAATATTGCACGCCGGGCGACGGCGTTATTCTACTCCCACGAAATCTTAAATCAGCCATTTTTCTTCGTATTTTTAGCTTTTTTCTATAACCAAATACACTTAGCATTTATGAATGTTTCCTTTTGACAGTTTCCATATTTTCATTATAATTAGATGCACTTTGTTTATGAATGTTTCCATTTGACAGTTTCCATTGTTACCAGAGTGGCGCCGTAACGCGTTACGTTACGAAGCGGTTTACCCTCCCATAAGAAGTTTCCACTTAAAAAACACCCATAATAACAGCTCGCAATATTACACACATTCTAGATAGAATAACATTTTGTATAAACATCGGTTTACACGTTGTAAAATATATGTAGGGAGAAGACATGTGTGGCTTACAAAATAACAAACTATTGTTTAGAACACTTGAAGGGGTAGAAATTTATAGCAGACCCTTCGCTCAGAATTAGTTTTTGCAGTCCATCTGAAACATTAACTGGGGGCATTTGGCTCTGGCAGACACACTGCAGAGCTACAGAATACGCGGTTAATTCCTTAAGTTCTAAAACCTTACTTTGTACACTTACATTTTAAACTTAGTCTTTAGAAAAAACCTTTACCACAGATCGTAAGCGTGAACACGATCGCCGAAGTATTTGAACGTTAAACGACATTCACGAGTATGTTATCTCAGTCTGTTGACATCTTCCTATACTAATGGTACACGTTTACTATACAATATATACTTACTTACAACATATACTTTGAAAAGTTCATGTGTTCCATACTACAGAACAATACACTACTACTTTTCCATTGTATGTAATCATTGTAATAAATTAATGACCCATTGCAGGTCGGGTCTCCCCTCTTAAGGAGAATGTAGGCCTTAGTCCACCCTGGCCTTATGTGGGTTGGTGGACTTTACGCCCCCGTGAGATAATTGTGGAAACATTTTGTGGAATGTCGACAATTGTTTTTTTATTTGATTCTATGAAATTTAACGAGAGATCGTTTGTAACGTTTAAATAATTCATTTACATCGTCAAAGCGCCTAAAAGTAGAAATAAATAAATCAACGTAGCGACAAATTGTTTAGTTTTTCACTGACAAATGAATTTGAAACGAATTTGAACGGAGGCAGATTGGCGTGACGCAATTTGCCGGTCGGAAGCCGACTGCAGCGCAATGGTTTTAATGCTCTCCAACTCTGACTAACAAAGCCATATTAAAATTGAAATTAGGAACGGTATGCATCAAACTTTTGAAGCTAAATTAAATACTATTTTAGATTAAGTACCTTGAAATCATTGCTATTTCTTAATTTTATTGAGTTGCTTGTTGTATTGTATTGCTTTAATAATGGATGGATAAACCTAACGAGCGTGTGTGCTCCTGATAAAACTAGTTTGAAATTTGTAACAAACTAGGTTTCAAAATTATTTGATCCACAAAAAATTCAAGTTATTTATTTCTCGTAAACCATAATAATTCAGTTTTTAACACGCTTATCTATGAAATCACTGAGCAAATTTGAAATAAATTTTTAGCTTTTCAAAGTCTTCTTACTAAGAAAAATTGGAAATAAAAAGATTTTACTTAAATTTTGCAATTTTTTCTCAATTACGCTCTGTCCATCTTTTTTCATATTTAATCAAGTAGTAAGACTGCCATAACAATGCAGTATTATATCCTTTTTTGTGGCCCCACATTATCGTCGAAATTTACAACAGTTCAAAGGAGAGCCCCGTACCGGAGAGTTGGCGACCTGTACCGCTAATGGTTTAATAGGGACCTGTGTCGCTACAACATTTGACATATTCATAGTGCTTCGCGCTGTGTCAAATTTATTGCTTTAATTTAAATTTGGCTGAGGCAGATTTTGGGAACCGATGTTGCACGTGCTACTACAAATAACAATCCTAAAATTAGCATCAGTTATGTAATTAACAGTAATGAAACTTTAATATGCGTAGCTGTAAGGAAAATTTATAAAATAATTATAAAAAATATATTAGTTACTTCAAGTTCCTTCAGTGCAATTACGTGCAGCATATAACACGAACTTATTACTAGAAGTGTCAAGTCAAAAATAACAATAGACTATTCCGGTCTGGATATTACAGACTATTATAGTAAAACTAGCTGACCCCGCAAACGTTGTTTTGCGATATAAGTTATCGAGTATTAAAAATCGACTATTAAAAAATAGGGATTAGTGATAGCAAAGTGAAAATTTAGATTTGTATGTATTTTTGATGCCGCATTATTGAAAAATAAAAATAACAAAAATTGCCAAAAAAATAAATTTAAAATGTTTGGTGTGGACAACCCTTTTCACTAAGGGGTATGAAAAATAGACAGTAGCCGATTCTCAGACCTCCTGAATATGCATATAAAATTTCATAAAAATCGGTCAAGCCGTTTTGGAGGAGTATGGTAACTAAAACTGTGACATGAGAATTTTATATATAAGAGATAGATAGATGGCTATGATTATCTGAAAGTTTTACCTTTTTTGCTTCCAGTGCTAACGAGTAAATACCGGTTGAAACCGGCGCAGATCAGACAGCATTATGTGCAGTGCGTAGACGAGTGGCACTCGGGAAGTGCGTTTCAGTGTAAACGAGAGATGCGGGAGGATGAATCGCTATAAATGAAGTACTCGTAACTGTACCTAACTAGACGGATAGATTATGTCGAAAAAATTCGGCTCATTTAAGCCCTAAATATCCGCTACTTATGCTAATTATGTTCTTTTGAAACTAAACACAAAAATATTTTTCCTGTACTTATCCCTTTTCGTTTTTGTTTGATATTTAAAATTTTTGGGCGCTTCATTTATGCCATAATTCTGTGAACAGCACATAATGATGATAGTATTTTGAGTTACAAGTCAGACTAAAATAAGTGAAAATTTAAGACTTTGACTGTTCAATAATTAGACATTATAATCGAAGTTTTTAAGATGCTGAAATTAAAAACAAGCTCTATCTGATCACTTCTAAAGATTTGAGGAGAATCGATTGACTCGAATCGAATTACAAAAATTGATTAAAATATGAAGAAAAAAGCAACATCGTATATTTTAATTAGAAAGGGTTGAGTTATTTCGAAAAGGAATAAAAAACTTCTAAATAAATAACTAACCTGATCCAATCAATTTAACCCCCGATGACATAGGTACAACTTTCTCGAATAAATCATAAAATCAGTCCCATTAACAAACTCTATCATCCATACCTCACTTTTATTGAAAATACTAGTCTGTAAAGGGCAAGTCTAATACACTTTTTAAAATAACGAGGCTGTCGTCCGTATGCTGAGTATATTGATTCGAGAACATTCGACATTGCGAGGCGGCTCACGACCGCTGTAAGTCGATGTAATGTATTTTAAGTGAGGTGCTCGTTGTGGATTAAAAGCTGTGGCCAGTGTGGCCGGTGCAGATGTGGACGGCCTCGTTGCGACGAATTAAATTTTCTTAGTCGTTAAATTGTCAATTGGTAATAGTTAGTTGAAGCCGCACTTGCTTCTTGAGTAGATCGCAAGCGATCGAAAAAGTTAAGCAACGTCGAGCGCAGTCAGCGCCTGTAGGTACCCTTGATCTGAGTAATATAATTATTGTATCTTAGTCTAAGTTTTAGCAATGCCGCTACTACACATAGACACGCTTACACCATACAGCCTACTACACAGTATACTGCACAGTCGCACAGTGTAATAACCCAAATAGAGGGAAAAGATTTTTAGCAGAGTTAAAATTAATAAAGCATTAGATAGATCATCATAAAAATTGCTTTAATTGTGAGTAACATTCTCTTTTAATGTTTTATAATATTAATTAAACATAAGCCGTCGGTCTTGGTTGTTATCGATATGATAGCAGTCCGTTAAGGCGCTGATAACATGTAATTCAGCAAATTTGCTATTCTTATTTTTCATTTCCAGCAAAAATTACAAAGTATTTTACAATGGGAAAAATATATGTTATTCTAGACCGTATTCCGAACGACAACATAGTCGTCGAAACACATTTTGACAAAGTTGCCTCGATAAAAAAAAATTGCAAAGTTACCCCTTTTCTGAATTCTTATACTAAACTACAACGTTGTTTGTTAATATTTATTCAAATAATTTAACCAGTATATTAGCAGACCTTCGTTATTATCACATCATTGTGTTAATTTTTTTCAATAAGCTTATAAATATTCAGTAAATCAGTAAAATTTAAAACTTTTCTTTCGCGTGCTCCGCGCAATATTTTCGTATTTTGTATTTCTCGCTTACTATTATGGCAATTGACAGAGAGCGCAGAGGCGCGATGCTAGGTGGACGTGCGTCGCTCCGTCATTCCAAAATAATACACAGTTGTCGTATATAGCACAATTTCATAGCTTTGTTTGAGGCTTGTGTGGCGTATTAAGTAGGACGCCAGGCTGTATACGCTGGGGCGTGGGTTCAAATCCGCGTGTGCGTGACTTTATTTTCACTTTTATATAATTATATTTTTTATATAATACAAATTTTTACATCGATTATTGATTTTGGAAATTGTTGAATAAATAAGAAGACAGATTTTATTAAGTTACAAATAAATAAAAGTTTCAACGTCAATTTAATAACTTTTTTTTTGTTATAAGCTATACAATTATTTTTGAAATTATAAATTTATCTAAAATTCGTTATTTTTTTTCGGAATTCGGAAATATAAATAACCATTAGATAGCATAATATGAAATGAAAAAATAGTAATACAAAAAACATTTCAATCCAGAATGTCTTCTTATATTTTGCTTCGGGTTCGAACCCGGGTCATATAATGTAGGATTCCCTCCCGTTTTCAAATTGTACGCCGCCGAAATTCGCGCGACGCGACGTTGCCAAACCGACAGTAAAGAAGACACCGCTACGCGCGGCGTTGCCGTCTAGAATTGTACCTATCACTATCACGGTAATTTTTATAAACGGTTAGGACAGGAGGAATAGTGGGGCCGCCGGCTAGGGCTGTGCGTCTTCGTGGATTGATAGGTAATAATACCTATTAGGTATAAAGGAAGTGTTCAATAAAAATGCGTGTTGTTTTTTGATTGGTAGATTTAATTAAAAAACCGTGTTTACGTTTGAATAACAAGTCGGTTTGATAAATTTGCGACCGAGAAATATTTGCGCCTTTACTGAGACGTACGAAATGCTTTAATATTAAATATTTTGTGAATATTTCATGAGTCTATATATTTTTGTTGTTATTAATAACGAGAAAAAAAACGCATGCATTTAAGTTGAAGATTTGAGTTGAAGGCCCAATGGCAATAAACTGAATGTTTTCAAACATAATACATACATGTAATAATATAATCTATAACACCTATGCAAGTATTTATTTTTATTACCTACTAGCTGACCCGGCACACTTCGTTTTGCCATTATAAAATATGTATATTATATCATTGCAGTTTGCATAATAGAAGTGGCATCCATAAAGAAAAATCTTGACGTTTCTAAATGCATGACATTGCCATATGAACTTATGAAGTATTCAATCTGAAATGATGTTTGACAGGTAGTACATGGGTAGAACAGTTTATATAGGAAAATGAAATTGTTGTTTTTATTATTTTCTTTACATTGTTTTCAAATTTTCTCTCCGTAAGAACCATCCTCGTACTTAAAGGAATATCCAAAAAAAATTAGCGAAATCGGTTCAGCTCCTCCCGAGATTTGCGCTTAGCAACATATTCATTTTTATATTGTACAAGGTGGAGATGACGTTACCTCATTAATTTAAACCACAAAGATCGTGTACTTAAGTGTGTTAAAGCATACGAAAAGGTTCAGGACCGAAAATAAAAAAAATGCAAATTTCAAACAAAATAATTACACAAATAAAAGACACAAAAAGTAACAGGCTCAAGGTGAAAGGTCATTGACCTGAACCGAAAGGAAGCCAAAAGCGGCTTTTTTCAAACGGTAGGCATAGTACTGCGCCGCCGGCGCGCCGACCGATTTATGGCCTGTGTCGGCTGTGTAACTAGAGGGTTTTCAACAATTTAAAAAATCGTTCCTACTCCCATGCCGGGAGTCTAGGTTCGATTCCAGCTCTCGCCTTTCCTAAAACCACGTGATGAAACCTGTATGTCTCAGAATACATGTTTTTACATGATAGACGAATTAACTGGTTATACAAAAACCAGTTAAATCGTCTATCTGTCTTTTACTCGATCTCGTGACAAATTTACTTGCTTTTATGTGGTTAGGTATTATTTGAGGCCATCGAAAAATTTGAGGGTAATAATATGCAATAACATTATGAAGCTTGTTCCAAGCCTCTTTAATATTGTAAGAAGAAATTGAATTGTTGGTTGACATGTTTAGGTACTGCTGAATTATTGAATTTTTAATTTAATAGTGATTTAATAGCGAAACAATGGCATTCTGGGTACATCCTCTGAAAGAGAAGACCGTGTTTTATTTATTTTTTGGTGAGATGAATAGAAAACATAGGTATTATATGGACCTTTGATGGAGAATAATAATAAGAAGTTTTAGGTGTTCAATAAAAAAGCTCCGCGTTTTAAAATCACATCATTACTAGAGTCGTCCATATTTCTTTAAAACTGGAAACAGTGCCATCTATTGACGATGTTGTCCACATTTCTTTAACACTTGAAACAGTGCCGATTTTATCATTTTATTTAGTTCTCATAGAGTCCGCTCCACTAACAGTGGCGCATGAGGGGCATGGGGTAGGCGGGAGCCGCGAGCCGAAGATGCCCGATTCCTAAAATCATCGGGTGTTGTCAGGCTCTTAAACCTTGGAGGCGCTATGGGTTTGAAAACATCCGACACGGGTTGGTGCTCAAAAGTGGGCCTTGAAATGGTTAATATTAAGTTACCGATAATGGTTAATTGAACCACTTCGCCGTCCCGTGAGTCACATATGATACATGCTATTAGTGGGCACAATAGTTTATTGTTCAGGCAAAGTAGTTCAAAATTAATTGTGGATGATATCATAATATTATGATCCCAATTTTAATTCACCACTACCCTTAACCAAAAAGTATTTTAAGATAAGAACGGCTCCTCCATTTTATTATGATAATTCACCCCACTCGCCAATATTCGTCTCAGCGGGATCTCTTTCTCAAACAGAGTCGTGAAATTATGTAATTACTTTAAAAGCCGCGCAAATATTTTCATACGGAATAAACGTCTGGGAGGCTGTATAAAGACACTTTGTTTGGTCGTCCCGAGTAATAGTTTAAACAAATCTATTAGAAATATTATGTTAGTTAATGGGTTTACTTTGTTATAGACTTTTTGTTCGATGATAAAGTTTTGTTGAGGTTTTTTTATTGTAAGTTAGTAGCAAATGGGAATGCAGATCACCTAAATAAATAAATAAAGTAGAACTAAAACTGCGCTGAGAGTTTTTTCCTCCGGCTTTTTCTCTCTTTACCCAGCGGTGAGTGGCACATAGGCAGCCGATGAGTTCGAGTAGGTAAAATAACAACTAAATAATATAAAAATGAATATACTTGGCTTAATTGACAAATATATTGTGCAAAACATGTCAAACAAATTGTATATTAGTAATAAGTTTTAATATTTTATAATTTAATTAATTTGTATAACTAACATTTTGTTTCTTTACTTTTTTAATTTGCATACCTGAAAAGGTGAATATGGATTGATCAAAATGCCCTGTAAAACCAATAACTAACCCATATTCGTGCAAATAAATGATTTTGATTTTGATTTTGTACCTAAAGTTAAGTAGTCACTAAATTCCATTGATACCACGTCTAACCTGAAATAAGATAAAAATCCTATCTGAGATCTTATGACTAATGTCTTCTCAAAACAAAGTATCTCTGGATCCCAATGTGTTATTTTTTATTTATTAATGTTATTTTATTTTTATGTTACCCTACCCGACCGGAATGCATCGCTCTGCCCTATTTTTTATGTTGAAATCCGTTGTAGCAATTTTTTTTTTTAGATTTCATTATAGAAAATAGGCTATACATCACCGTAGCGTGACGATACAAGTGACATCGGGATACCTCAGTGCGTTGTCGGTTTTTTGTGGTTGTTTTTTTAAGAAACATGTATTTATTTATTTAAGTTTACCAGCCGTTGTAAATTTAACAAAGCAAAATTAATATGTAAAACACTTGTGTGTTCGGACGATACAACGCTCCGAACTTAACATAACAGAACTTCTCAGGCTCTTATGATCGTTACTTCAAATACTCTTTCCTCACTAGTCACTGGTAAAAAACTCATATGAGCACCATCAATCTCTTAGCACGTCTCAATTCAAACGCAAGAGTATTCATATCATTTCCATCCATGTATATTCATAGTGTAATTTTCATTTTATACGAAAAATCTGGAAATCCATTTAGCGATTAAACCCTTCTGGAGTTCCACTGGAAACGAGTGAATGCATCGTCGGATTTGCATTTCAATCAATGTCAATATTCATTAGGCGAATGTAAACACGCCAAGATGAATGAAGGGGAGTAGGAATCAAGTATATTGGTCTGGTACTCTAAATTTTATGGTACTTATAAATATATTTTCCACATTCTGAAGCACGCACGTTACGTGTGTGCTCGTAGAACGTCAAGGGTAGAATATGTGTGGTCGAAGTACACAGTGCTTTTTATATTTAAATATCAGCAGATGGATCAACGAGTATGTAGGGTGGCTGGTTCTTTATATCCCACTATTGGGCATCGAGGTCGGCCAATAACAGAACGAGGTCCGGAGCAAGCCCCGCCACGCTGCACCAATGCTAGATTTCTGGGGAATTGGATTAGCGTCAAACCCGTGTTGGATATTCTCAAACCGCCTATATAGAGCCTTCGACTAGGTTTAAAGACTGCTACCTTATCGATACCCACCGGAGGCAACAGCTTAACACGCCCTCCAAAGCACGGAAGCGCGTTTGTGATTCGCCACTAGTGGTCACCCATTCCTAGGCATATTCATTTTTCGAAAGGATCAACTTTTCCTTCATCAAAATCGGGCACTATTTTTCGCTTTCATCATTGTTACGGATTTCCCCACCCCAATAGTTACGGATTCCACGCACACTTGAAAAATTGTCCATGTATACAGTTGGTTTTATTAATTAAACCTAAAATTCTTTTTATTCTCTTTTATAAAAAATAAAATATAATTCTCAAAATAATTACTTTTGAACGCCGTAATATTTTTGAGCCGTGAACGATAACAAAAGTGGATAGCGGCTCCGGGATCAGAATAATTTATGAAAATTTAAACAATATCTCTTTGGACGCCGGTAAGTATGCAACGCTGAAGTTACCCAGGCAATGAGTAATAAGTAGCTATGTGATATTAAAATACGAAAAAGTATTTTATTAATTTTACTTTAGAACTAGTCTTTTTATAAAATGGATAAACCTAACGAGCATGTAGACCACAAAATGTTAACTACGTTTAACCTTAAAGAGGATAGAAATCTGAGTTATATGAGTAATAATAATAATTATTAATAGAAGGTATAGTAGGTACCTAATAGTATATGACTAGAATGACATTGTTTCGATTGGGTAGATAATTTATTGTGTAAGTTACTGATTTGGCAGTCTTGGCTCTGCCATTTAAAAGAGTTTTATAAAACTTTTAAAGAGAAACAAATAATCAATTTGAAAAGTAAAAAGCAAATTCTTCCGAAATTTGTTATATCGTTCTAGAATTGATTATCAAAAATAATTTATAAACAAAACATTAACAAAACCATTTGAGCAGTCGTCTAGAAACAATTAAACCAAAAGTCAAGTTGAACTTAATAACTTCAGCATACAAATCAACAAACAAGCTTAACATGTAACTTACATGTTTGCGAAGTAAAGTAAACTTACACGGCTATATTTACTCACCGTACACAGCAGCTAATTCGCCGTTCGGAGTCGAAGTCTACACAAATATAGCAATATAAACTTTATACAAAACCCTAAAATACGACTATATAAAATACTCTAACACGTACTACTTCTACAGACTACACAGAATTCACAACCGACTGAGTTAGCTTTTTTCTATCCCTAACTAAACTAATCCTACGTATAAAGTGTCTACGAAACGAAGCTTTAAACCGCCGATCGCGGAGCGCCTAAACTTAAAACGCAGTGCCTTCTATAAAAAGTTTTTACGAAACGTCGTATTGCTAGGAAACTTTATTCAGGCGCGTGCAGCGTTGGTCGGCGGCGGTGTGGCACTGAGCGAGGTATCAGACTGTAACAACTGATAGCACTGGTCTAGAACAGATGTAGGGATGTAGCATCGCATGTGGCTAGATACGTAGCGGCGAGTAATTGTGTAGTAATACCATGCCGGGCTCACGAGCCACTTTGTGCAGGATACGAAGTTGATCCTTGATCGCAATTTGAATGTTTGTGAACTATATTTAAAGTACTGTTTTAGTGCTGGATAAATTTAAGCTGAAGAATAAAAATGCTTTTCTTGATTTGTGATTATTAAAATGAAAAATTATGCTCATACGGTGTATACAAAAATATTTCACATTCAAGTGCAGGACACAGGTTTCTCAAATTTCAGATATTAGGACAAATTTAATGTCAGAGAGGATTTCACACCTTTCTAATATGATTTGATAGTTAAACGGACCTAAGCCCAACCGGTGGCAGATTTATATACCACCACAAGGTTTTACGACAAGGTTTTAAAGAAAATACTAATAGTATTGTAAGAATGAAAAACTTATGACCAAATAATTAATTATTATAATTTTATCAAACCTTATATAAAACGAAACAAATATATCTGTAACGTATAAGTTTTTTTACTATTCATTGAATTAAAACAAAACATGAAAATAAATTAACAAATTACCGCACACTATACTGCTGTAGCAAATGCTACGGTGTAGCGCACGCACCGTAGCAAATGGGTCTACGACGTAGGCTCGTGTCAGTCGTGATTTGTGGTTGCCTTGCTGCACTGTACTGTGGTGGAAGGTAAAGGGTACATGAATGTTTCTAAAAGGCTTTGAGGGAGGAATGAAAAATAGTAGGGTTTGTGTGAAAAACCTCATTCAATTTGAATTACTCGTACATTTGAAACTTTCCACATTACTCAGCGTTTGGCCCGCGAAGGGGCATGAACAATATTCTTTGAATGATTGAGCGACAAACATTTTAAATCTTCTCAGTATTGTCAGAGGTGAATCAATAAAGAAGCCTTAAGCGTTCAGTATTGTACACACTTTCTCCTTAAAGCATAACAGTAACACAGGCCCAACGATTATGAATCATAGTAACATTATTATTTATTTAAAATTAATATTTTAAACAAAACAAGTATACAATATTACATGGTGATCATTTATATAGCAACAAGGAAATCGGTAACTTAAAATAAAAAATAAAGTTAATTAATTTATTCAAACCAAATACAAATAATAGGATCGCTTAATAGCGAACTAACGTCTTCTGTTCTATACAGTATATCCGATGCAGTTCGTAGCAAACGGCTACGGTGTAGATGTCAGACTTGATTTGTGGTAGCCTTCTGTAGCGCCCCGTTGCTACTACGGGATCGTCTACGAAGCGAGCTTTGACGCTACGTTTTTGAACTATTTTAGTGCTTAATTGGTTGCAATTTTGGATAAAGTTTGTTGCGTGCATTGGGTTTTTTGTATTTTAATTACATTTTCTAGGTGAAAAAATAATTTTTGATCATATTGTTATGTGGAGCACGTTTTATTTTATAATTGAAAGTGAGCAGCAAACCAGCATGCTGACTATGTTCAGCCTATGGAAAAGCCATCGGAAACATTATTTAGCAGAACGAAACTAGTTATTAGATACAAGTGGAAGACTGAAAGTGTTTTTATTAATGTTTTATGTACTTCAATTAATAGTTTATGTCCACAAAAAATTTACAGATGCTCAAAATCCACCCCAACCGATCGGAATTCGAAGCATCAACGCGAATCAAACCGCCGTTATTGCTTCTGTGTCGTTTGCCAAAGAAATTGTCGACGCGCTGCAACACAAAGCATGATTCGAAATAAAGGCCGGAAGGGCGATTCACAAAGTGATTGTGCCCAGAAACGAACCATTGAAACAGCGCCATCTATGGGCGGAAGCGCGCATCGCTTAGTAACCGTGATTGGCGACGACGACTGGTGCAATATTGTTCCATTCTCTCTGGTCACGTAGGTTGTAGCTATGTAACTTTGTTTCATTAAAAATATTGATACTTAGAAAAAAAAACTTTAATTTTGCATGCTTATCAAACTTGTCAGTAACCCATTAATGACTCACTACAGGGTCGGGTCTCCTTCTCGTAATGAGAGGGATGAAGGCCTTAGTCCACTACGCTGGCCCACTGCGGGTTGGTGGACTTCACATGCCTTTGAGAACATTTTTTTTTGTGAACTCTCAGGCATGCAGGTTTCCACACGATGTTTTCCTTCACCGTAACAGCAGGTGATATTTAATTTTATAAAGCGCACATAAAGTTTTCACAAAGTCATTGGTGCGTGCCACTGGGATTCAAACCCAAACCCCTCGATTCGAGGTCGAATTCTAAGCCACTGGACTGTCACCGCTTATCAAACTTACGAGTACCTATTGATAAATTATTTGCGTTTATTCATTTTGTTTGTTTTTGCTATTATGAAAACGTTGCTTGTATCGTAGATCAAAATATCCTTGAGTCAAATATAAGGCGAAGTATGAAAACAATTTATTACTCGGCTTGGCTTCTATGGAGCTTTACTCTATGATGGAACTCCACTGACGTCACCAAAGTTGCACCTAGGTGCATTAGCAATTTCGCAGCGGTATCTTCATTATACCCAGTAGGTAAGTCGGTCTGCAGGCAGCGGGACGATTATTGCACGACGATTCAATTCCGCACGAATGGCCGCCGTCGCCGTAATGCTGATGACGCGACATTACACTGGACCATGGATTCAATTATCTTTAAAAAAATCGGTTTTCAAATTGAGTTTCGCTGACATTAACACTTAAATGACTTAAAAGCTTAATGCCCGAATAACCGATCTTCTGATATGGTGTGAAATTGGTTTGGTTGCTAAGATACTCTGAAAGACTGTAATAATACGATTTCTTTGAAATAAGGGATATTGCCTGGAACCCAAACAGAAAAACCAAAACAGGACAACAATTCACAAAAGTACTATGGAAGCGATGACACTGCGCGCGAATTAGTTGTATGTACGTCGATACAGTCGCGCGCGTGTGAATGCCATAGTATTTCAACGGCCGGGATTGTTCGCGCGTGAACGTACGTATACGTACGAGTTGAATTCGTACGAACACGCGTCCAAACTGAACGCAGCCTTAGTCGTCAGGTAAGTAGAGAACTGCCTACTGATCGCGGCGACCAAGACACCTGTGCGCCAACTTGGCTCGCAATTTAATTAGGTATGTAAATTGTTTTCTAGAACTTGGTCATGTTAGCCGACTTCATTTTCTGATACTGAGAACGCCACTGTAAGTAACTAAGTTGATGTTTATTAAAATAGATTGTAATAGAGAACTGAACCATAGCATATGCCAGTAACCCATTAATGACCCACTACAGGGTCGCGTCTCCTTCTCGTAATGAGAGCGATGTAGGCCTTAGTCCACCTCGCTGGCCTACGGCGGGTTGGTGGACTTCACATACCTTTGAGAACATTTTTTTTTGTGAACTCTCAGGCATGCAGGTTTCCTCACGATGTTTTCCTTCACCGTAACAGCAGGTGATGTTTAATTTTATAAAGCGCACATAACTTTTTTTTACAAAGTCATTGGTGCGTGCCACTGGGATTCGAACCCGGACCCCTCGATTCGAGGTCGAATTGGAAGCCACTGGGCTATCACCGCTTAACCGCTTAACCATAGCATATAAAAATTAATTATTTTAAATACATAATTTGTATCGGGAAATTTTGGTTATCATTATGAACCGGATATTATCTAAAGAGGATCTAGTGAAGTTACCACAAATCTCACCAGAAGTAATCTTCACAGAGAGATGCACGGCACGACAAGTAAACCTTGTCGGAAGCCCTATAGGTGGTTTGAAAACAACCGATACTGGTTAGCCACTAGCCCGTTTTTACAGCAATCCGTGGATGCTCCAGGACAGACATAAAACCCTGCAGAGTGACATAAAAGTGAAAAAGCTTGCAGCTTCCTCCACATCAAGTAACCCGTCCTGATGACAGTGGAGAAGCAGAGACACACAAATGATTCTGAAGATATACCTTCTTCGTGGTCGGTTCATTCTTCTCACACATACTGCGAAGTATCTATAGAGTGGAGGAGTGACCGCAGCACCTGCGACAACTTCGCAATTTAATTAGTCATGGAAATGGCGCCGGCGACATGTAAATTGTTTTCCGAGTTGTTAGTTCGCGTTTTCGTTACGAGTAGACCTGGGTGCTGAATCAATATTAAATTTTCTTGTTCCAATGCTTATGTCGCCTTTTAGTTAGTTCTTGAATACAGTGTGGGCAGGTTCCAGAATTAAATGCTGGAGATTGCGGGAAACAGAACATCGTTTTATCACGAACTTTTTGTTCATGTACATACCTTCGATGTTGTCAGGATAATGCACTATAATAAACCCAAATTACTTTTTTAACCATCATAAGTTTGAAAAGACATAGGTATTACACTTAAATACCGTAGGGTTTCGGAAATTGAAAATCTTGGAAAAATTGTCTTGGCACTATTCTAAAACAATAATAAGATTAATTGCCTTTCTAGATTATAACTAGTAAATAACTCACTGGGGAAAAAGCAATCATTTGTTATATTTTTGATATATACTATTATATACCTAATAACTATCCAATAATTGCTACCAATTATATTCGCAGTGCATAGTCCATACTATTTTCATGAAACTTCCAAATAGATCCATCTCGTTAAAAACCAAACATTATTATACAACAAGAAGTCAGTATGTAAAGTCCGGGTTTTCCTAGCGGTGACTACACAAACACGCCGAGCGGAGCAACATGCCTCATCCGTGTTTACAAAAATCGCCCGCCACCAGTGGTCTAACAATTTGCTATGCAAATGTATGAGACAAGACTGCTTTATCGGTAACTTTTTATTCGTGTACCTTGGATGTACATTACTGTCTACATCTTATCCATTTTAAACATATTAGATTTAAATTCTCTATCTTTCTTGCTCGACAAATTTATGTAATTAATAACATTACTATTCAGCGGTGATAGCCCAGTGGCTTAGAATTCGACCTCGAACCGAGGGGTCCGGGTTCAAATCCCAGTGGCACGCACCAATGACTTTTTAAAAAAAGTTATGTGCGCTTTATAGAAATTAAATATCACCTGCTGCCACGGTGAAGGAAAACATCGTGAGGAAACCTGCATGCCTGAGAGTTCAGAAAAAAAATGTTCTCAAAGGCATGTGAAGTCCACCAACCCGCACTAGGCCAGCGTGGTGGACTAAGGCCTACATCCTTCTCATTGTGAGAGGAGACCCGACCCTGTAGTGGGTCATTTATGGGTTATGGACAATAACATTACTATTAATCGCCATGTCACTCAAAAAAGTTGCTCGTCCGACAACGACAACGCGTACATTTGTCGCATGTCAGTGCGCACAGAGTAACAGAGTAACAGAGTAATACAGTTTTAATACAGCTCCTAAGAAAGCCTTGTCATGTTTATAAATTTCGTCGTGTTGGTTGGTCGGTCGGCTATGTCAGCCAATTAAGATAAGTAGGTACTCGTATTTCACCATCATCCCATCTTAGAATAAACGATTAATTTTTACCGAAAATTAATTAGTAATTTTCAGATTATTCTGATCGTGTCTAATTATTAAAGATTTGGATTTCCTTTCAGATATAAGAGAGCGTTGATAATGTTTTGGCCTTAGACCACCATACTGAATATATATATTCACTATAGTATGGGATTCCGAACTCAGGGGTCAAGGCATTGTATCGTAGTCTGAAAAATGACGCACTTGACACACAAAACCTTTTCAATAGATTTAATATCACATTTGAAAAAATCCACTGGCTCTAACTAGTGTTTACATAAATCGCTAGAGAATAGCCACAGCCTTAAAGCAACTTTCTATGTAAATTGCCGTCTTCCGTTGGTTTGCAGTAGTTTCTTATCGTTTAATCCTCTTCAAACAGCAAATCCCGCTGGGCAGATCTCGCAGAAAGAAATTGTACGGTATATGAGTGAAAGAATTACGACAGTCGTCATGTAGACGAATACCTACAATTACACGCCTCCTGCATTGGAGAAAGACTTGCAGCGCGCTACCTACAGTAATATGAGCGCGCGCCTCACATGAAATGCTGACCACGCGTCACGACGCAAGCAGCGACTGTAGTCAACAATAGAACACGTCACACGCGTCATACCGAACTGGCCAATCGGAAGACGTATCCTCAAACACGCTATCAAAGTTCCATGGAATATTCATATTCAGATTATTATTCATATTCTCTTTATTATGGACAAAAGGTAATATACAGATGACAATAGTAGGTACCCTTAGTCTGAGTTTTAGCAATACCGAAACGAAACGCACATATACACAGCTTACCAGACATAAGTGCACAGTGTAATAACCAACAGAGGTAAAAGATTTTTAGAAGAGTTAAAATATTAATAAAGCATTAGATAAATCATCACAAAAATTGGTTTATTTTTAATTAACACTCTTTCAATGTTTTATAATAAAATTAATGAAACATAATAACCGTGAATTGGCCGTAATGCACTGTAAAATTTCGAACTAATACTATCCCGTAGGTATTAAATATTTGTTAGTATTATAATGTCTAACGATAAGTATTCATATCTTTCACTCCACACAAAAATTTGATTTTAAATTTTTAATTCCTCTAAAAATCTTTTACCTTTATTTGTTATTACACTGTGGACTCCCGTGTAGTAAGCTGTGTATGATTTACGTATCGTGGATGTGTACGTTTCAGACTCAGACTAAGGGTACAGGCAGTGATATCGCCTGGCGGGAGATCTCCCCTTTTCCTCCAAAGACCCATGTGATACTGTAGAAAACATCATCAAGTAACATAAATGCCTCATGTTTTTGATATTCTCATATAATGAAGTACGCTTATTCACAATAATTTTCGAACATGTAAAAAAAGCATACCTTTATTGTAGATGTTTGAAAATTATTGTAGATTAGTGTTTTTGAGCGTGTAGTAGAAAACATACAGTATAGTAGAAATTATAAATAATAAGCATAAAGAATAATTACCTACTTATACATTTGAGTATAAGGCACCCTCCAACTGATGATCTGAAGCAGATAGCGGAAAGCGTTTGAAAAAAACCCAAGACAGGATGAAGTAGCGTCAATAAAGGCACGGCCACGTTCTGTCAGTAACCCATTAATAACCCACTACAGGGTCGGGTCTCCTCTCACAATGAGAGGGATGTAGGCCTTAGTCCACCACTGAACTGGACTTCACATACCTTTGAGAACATTCTTTTTGTGAACTCTCAGGCATGCAGGTTTCTTCACGATGTTTTCCTTCACCGTAACAGCAGGTGATTTTGATTTTATAAAGCGCACATATTTTTTTTTTACAAAGTCATTGGTGCGTGCCACTGGGATTCGAACCCGGACCTCTCGATTAGAGGTCGAATTCTAAGCCACTGGGCTACCACCGCCCTAGCCACCGGCCACGTACAGCAAAGGTCAATGAAAGACTGAAAGGAAGGAATAGAAGAAGTAATTAAGTGGTCATTACAGCCCCTTTTTAAGTGGAAAAGTCGATGGAAACGGATCTAGAACGAGCGTGGCGGACCAACCTGATTCTGTAGAGACTTTTGGGTCGCAGACATCTACTCGTATGTCAAACAAAACATAAAGCAGCCAGCATCTTGGGTACCCTGCCGCAGGACAGTGGTTTGGAATCATTATTTTATTTATAAAATTTTATTTTTATTTATTTCTATTCTATTCCTTTTTTTGTTATATGTTATGTAAATAGTTGTATATAATTTAAACATAAAATTAAATAAACTCAGATGTACCTGGGCAGCGACAGTGGACAGCACCTGCGCGCAACTTCAACCACAATCTAATTAGGTATGGAAATGGAGTCCGTGTGCCGTGCCCGCGGTGTAAATTATTGGCCAAGTTCACTGTATATTTGTTTTGTTCTGTGAAGAGGTGAGATAACTGAACCAATAAAGCAGTAAGCAGTTAGTGGGCGAATCTTGTTGTAGAAGTATTGAAGATTGAATTGGGTTGTAAAGCTGTCATAGATCGCTGAGGGCTCATAGTTTACCTAACAGTCTGCTTTTTTTGCTAGTAACCCATTAATGACCCACTACAGGGTCGGGTCTCCTTCTCGTAATGAGTGGGATGTAGGCCTTAGTCCACCACGCTGGCTTAATGCGGGTTGGTGGACTTCACATACCTTTGAGAACATTTTTTTGTGAACTCTCAGGCATGTAGGTTTCTTCACGATGTTTTCCTTCACCGTAACAGCAGGTGATATTTTATTTTATAAAGCGCACATAACTTTTTTACAAAGTCATTGGTGCGTGCCACTGGGATTCCAACCCGGACCCCTCGATTCGAGGTCGAATTCTTAGCCACTGGGCTATCACCGCTATGCAGCCTGCTTTACCCAATGTAAAATACCATATTTTTCTATATTTATGTATGTTAGACGAAAATCTTAGTCCTAATGAGTAAGCATCTACATTTTGACCTCAGGAAGAGCTAACTATGGCTTGTTATTTGTCTTTCTGCAACCTAACTAGTTTATAATAACTTCTGTGGACTATATCTCAGTAAACGCAAGACTAAACTTGCAGCTCCCAACATAAACAGCCACGCAGGTGACCAAGTTCGGCTGCAATGCAACTGCAACTCAGTTACGCAGTTAGCAACTGCAAGTCTACCGCTATAAGCGTAATGCTGTTAGTACTGTTACCCAACTTAGCAACATTATGCTAAATTCAGCCCGGTAAGTTGTTGTTGATCTGTGCTAGTGACTAAATTATTTCCAGGTTATTTTATTACCGACTTCAAAAGAGGAAATTGTTGGAGGCTTAAGGGCGGTATGAAAACATCCGACATGGGTTGGCCACTAGCCCGTTTCTCCACCAATCCGCATTGGAGCAGCGTTGGAGTATGCTTCAGGCGACAGTGGGCCATAAAAGAGTTGCAGCCATATCAGAGAAAAAATATTAAAATTTAATGCATATTAGAAGACAAACTCGGCAAAAGTTACAGAGTTGATTCCATTTCATGTCGCTTATCGCGAAGTGTTTACCATTGAGAAGTTTTCTGTTTATACTAATGCGATTCCGCGACTGCGTTTGCTATTTACATTTTTATAAAAACTTTCTTTAAGAGACAACTTTTTAAGTGAACTTTAACGTATATAGCGGCGGCACTACAATCTGGCAATTGTATTAGGAATACGGCTAGACTAGTTCTTTGCAGACCTTATTATGAAACAATATTAGTTACTTTTTGTTTGCAATATACGAATAGGTACTTTGATCTTTAGACCGATCTCATTAAAACAACTCATAAGGCTCGTGACAACTTCCGTCACTCATCAAAATCGCGTCATCGAAATTTTCTACGACGACGCATTTATGTAAACTCTGTGATGAAGTAATTGGAGCATATTCCAATTTCCAATTCAATTCCAAATATTTATAAAATTAAATATTACCTGCTGTTACGGTGAAGGAAAACATCGTGAAGAAACCTGCATGCCTGAGAGTTCACAAAAAAAATGTTCTCAAAGGTATGTGAAGTCCTCCAACCCGCATTAGGCCAGCGTGGTGGACGGCGGCCTGCATCCTCTCATTGTGAGAGGAGAGCCGACCCTGTAGTGGGTCATTAATGGGTTACTGACAATCTACAGATTCTATTATGAAAAACCCGATTCGATTTCACTGAAAAAGAGCAAATCGCACGGGATAATGGAGTTTCGGTTAATTGTTTACCATTTGCAGCTTTTCATGCGTGAACCTGGATTGGATGACACTTTTAGTGGCGTAATCCACCTACAAAATGCTACGGCGTGTGTACTACCTTTGCTATGATTTAGTATTACACCAATATTTCTCTAAATCATTTTTTTTTGTATAAAGAAAATAAAAGATATTAAAAACAATGCAATAAAAATTCAATGCTATTTATTTTTTGTATTTTTTTTTGTGTGCATGGATTTTTTAAATTGATCCAGGGAGGAATAAAAAGTATATTAAGCTATAGGTACGCAAAGCAAATTTCATCCAAAACTGATCAAGTGATCAGCCGTTTTTGCCTAAAAGAGTTACAAACATTACAAACATCGAATATTTTAAAGTGAAAAGTCATTTAAGATCCCTTATCTTTTGGAATACACTCTTCTAGCGAAATAAATTCTAATGTAGAAAGAAAAAGTCTTGTTATTCGAAGAGATAGGTTATAAGAGAAGAGATTATGATTAGAGATTATGCATATGGTGCTTTTAACATTATTAAAAGATTATCTGCATGTAAAGCCAGCGAATTCCTGTGTTGTCTTTTTCTGGGAATATAATAACGGCTGCTAATATTACGTATCAAGAATTATTTGAGTACAACACTTTATTCTTCTGTAGTAAAAAAAGGTTTTTCAATACAGCTATCAAATTTATGTATTAATGAATTATTTACCTTTGAAACCATAATAACTAGTTATCGTCAAGAGACCTGCAAGCTCATTTCATTTACAAGGTGACAGTAGTACCCGACTTACAATATACGCTAAGCTCTACCTCGTTTTGCCATAAAATCCTAAAAATATCTTCCTAGATACTTTCCACAGACTCTCGCACTTAAACAGTTGAGTCACAATAATCCGCGCGGAATTGGATTGCAGCGTTATGACGCAGGTGAGTGCTAATGCCGGGTATCCACTTACGCCCGGGAATTTTTGTCATCACTGTGCTAAGAGGACCTGGTCATACTTAAAGGATGTTATAATAGGGTCCAGTCTTTCCCATTGTAGGGCTATACGACACTGAAGTTATGGTAGTTTTTTTAGAATTTGTAACAAGGGATGTACTTTGCCAATGGTCGTGACCACATTCAACACAGATCTATGGTCAAAGCAGGTATGATTGGCAGCCATATCTTCACTATTTTTGGAGGTATTCAACATACTGAAAACCATAAAATCTTGGATCTATACGAAACTGCAGTACGTTTTCGTTGTAAAAAAAATTCAAAATTATTGTTATAATTATGTTTTCATTGTAACAACCAAACAACTGCCAACCAATCTGTAACCAATCTGTAACCAAATGCTACGATAGAGCACACACTCACAACAATATTACACTCGCACTTAATTCAAACGGACCAATTATCATTACCATGAAATGCCGCATACAAATTTAAATTCCCACAATTGTCATTACCAACTGTCATTATTTAGTAGTATTTAACGATCATTGATTATATTCCCCCTTCAGGGGTGAGGTGTGGGTGTCATTACCGTGGCCGGTGTAGTTTCATTAGTCGAATAGCGCTGTTTCCGCTCGATGAAGTTTTATTTTTATTATTATTATGTAACGCTGAGTAACGGTAATGTAGTGCAGCCGCCTCATTGTTTTATACTAGGATTTGCTGGATTGTGCCTGATTTAGGGAATTCTATTTATTGTTTTGTTAACGTGGGAGTAGGTTCACTGTATTTTATTTCACTTAGCTCGCGACTAAGCGGATTGGCTTTGAGTGTGTAGTTAAAGTCGTCATCATAAATGATTTCTGTGATCGAAAAATGTCATCATCAGGTACTTAAACGATTTATTTGCTCAGTCACGGGACTTGTAAAATAAATTTACTCATACTTGTTTTTAGTGGCCTTCGGGCACCACACCAGAAGCGTCTCCGGGATCCTCAGACTTATCACTGTCTTCTTCAGATCATCCATGTTTTTCATCGGAAATTCTTCTTAAACGTTGAACAGTTTGTAATTATTTGTAATACTTTTTTTTTAATTTAATTTAATAAAATAAAATTAAAAAAATATATTATAAAATTAATAATTATTTGTAATTATTACAAAAAATATTTGTAATTTTTAAAAGATATTAACACATTAGACTCCTGCACTTAGTTTATTAACATTATTATTTATAACGTTTAATCATTCAATTCACCTAGGACTCATAGATTCATTAAAAAACGGGTTGATGTTTTTATATCATTCTTCTCACCTTAAATATGTGTTTATACTAATTTCATACTAAATTTCTTATTTTTCTACACTTTAAAAAATACCTAAGTTAACGATACATCATTTGCGTACAGGTCGTCATGCACCCCATAGACCGTTACACTAGCGTGCTCTTCAATTTGTTATGTAAATGTTCCTTTTGTCCGGTCCAGCGTGCCGCCACTCAGTAAATTTGTTTCCACAGTCTGGAAATTCGCTGGCAATTTTGAAATAGCATCGCTGCTCAATTGAGTAGCAAAAATTATTTATTGTACGAACCGATTTTTCTATTCGATTCTCGCTGAATTAGACTGAATGGGTTTCCGCTGAATTTGTCAGGGAGTTATTTGGAATAGTTTTCAAATAGCGATTGTACCAGTGTAATGAACAAATCGCTCTAAATTCAAACACAAGTCTTGTATGAAGTCATCCTATTTAGCAATATGCACTGTCTGTTACCCATTAATTACGAGAATCATGTAGGCCTTAGTCCACCACGCTGGCCTAATGCGGGTAGGACTTTATATGCCATTGAAAGCATTTTTTGGACTCTCAAGCCCTTTTCCTTCACTGAAGCAGTAGGTGATATTTAATTTTATAAAGCGCATATAAAAATTTTTTAAAAGTCTTTTTTTACAGTCATTGTTGCGTGCCTCTAGAGTTCGAACCCGGAACCCTCGCTTAAGAGATCGAATTCTAAGCCACAGCTATCACAGCCTATGTGCATATCCGTGTACACAATGACATTCGGCAAACTTAACGCGAGAAACAGATTAAAGGGTAAGCCTACTAGCACCATATTCAGAATCACAATTTACTTGAACACTATAAAACTAGGTGGTACCCGGTGGTCTATTAACGCAGCTATCGAATAAATCACAAAATGTCGGGGGACAAATTGCCTTATCTGGTGGAGAATTGATCACGGATGAACCCGGAATAAGAGCCGCTTTCAGTGGCCTGTTATCGTGTAATGTATTGACTTTAATTCTAGTTCGAGTGTGCATTTCGGGGATTTAGTGGGAAAGTGAATTATTTTGTTGGAGCCTGAGGTAATTTTCGGATTGGAATTTGTGTAGAAATTCTTCTAAATAAGAGTAATATCATCCTATCAACAGATAGGATCTTTAAGTTATATTAGCTAGTTATAACTTAAAGATCCTATCAAATAATAAGTTTTGATGAAATTTGTTGAAGTCAAGATTTGAAGTTTGTAAATAGCTGCTGTTTATTTGCTATTTTTTTTATAAAAAAACAGCCTATTGACACCAATTTTTGTATATTGTTATTTATAAAAAGTTATCAAATATTCCCGTAGGGTCATAAAAAAGATTTTTTCATACCCGTATTTTTGAATTGTCACATACATTTCTACCTAATTGTTTAAACTCGAACAGAACTGATTATTTTCTTGTCGATTTTTTCGAGTGTATTGTTTTTTATATTCTTTAAAAAAAGTATACGAAAATATAAACCATATTACTTTAAAGTGACAACATGAAATGGCACCTTTTCTTTTAATAGTCGACGCGATGTTACTTCTTCCACATAGTAGGTAAGCGATGGTTAATCGGTATATCCTGCCTTCCTACATCACTAATTTATGAAATAAGTCTTACTACAAATTATACAGAAGCTAAACGATCGCCTTAGTCGTCTACAGATCTATCTTGCCCATTTCACTATAGGCAGTTAGGCTCAGTGTAGTAGCAATTTGCATAGTGTGCAATTGCAGGTGATGCGATGCGGTCATTGCTTGATTCAATAGTGACGTGCGATTGATTGCGTTATTGTTGGCAATGGAACAGTTACAGAAGTCTTACACAAATGTAGGTATTGTGTAAAATGATAAATAATGATAGGTGATTTTAGAGTAGCAGTAAGCCCTCCTTTTATTCCTCTTTTTTGTACTATTTTTTTTTTCGTAAGAACTATTGCATGACAATATTGTAAAATTTCGCCAAAGTAAAAAAAAATTGAACGTTTTTTCGATCGTATTGCCCGGATTTTGCAACATTTTTTCAATATTCTCAAAATCGCATTCTTACACCATATTAAAGTGTGCTTTAAAAATAAATTATGCTGTCAAAAGCAAGCAGTTTAGAAATGCAGCAAGGTTCTATTTTCCGTAACACCTAGACCGGATATTGAAACTCACTTCATATCCGTTTAAAATAACCAAGTTTTACCAAGATTCGAACTCTCCTTTCAATTTATCCACGGAATGAAGGAGTCATGGTACGCATGGACTGATAATTTTATTGTTCGTTTTAAGAGTACAATAAAGTAAAATTGTTTTACAGACAAGCAAATTTTTTGGCACACATAAGTAAAATTTTGTTGCAGTTTAGATAAACTTTCTTAATACACTAATATTAATTAACAAGCAAAGTTCAAGTAGCCTACACTGATTCATTTCCCAGATTCTAGTTCAGTACAGCCATCGAATTAAATACAAATTATATGAATAGGTACTAATATTAAATATCGTAGACGTAGAGTGTAGGGTTACTTTAAGATAATTATCTAAAGGGAGAATGCAGCCAGCATCTTGGGTACCCTGCCGCAGGACAGTGGTTTGGACTCATTATTTTATTTGTAAATTTTAATTTTATTTATTTTTATTCTATTACTTTTTTGTTATAAGTTATGTAAAAAGTTGTATAAATAATATTGTAATACTTATAACTATTCATTTTCCTATAAATAAAATTTCTGCATAAGATAATTATTACAAAGCATTTGTTCAATTCATATTATTAAACTTTTCAGTTATGCAATTTTTTACAATAAAACATTTGAAAGATATAAACTTTAAAGAAAAATATTTAAAACATACACTTTCCCTTTGATTAGTATCGTCACGAACTACAGAAAAACCCGTAACTCGTCACAGATTGTCTAAGATTTTCTTCTGACAAGAATCTGAAGAAAATACAACATATAAATCCCTTTGGAGTTTTTTCAAGCGGACTTCCAATTACACGTGCGACGGATAATACAGAGCCGCCTTTCTTGTTTCTTTCCAGTCCACACTAGGCGATTATTACGGCTAAATGACCGTCTTAAGCTTCAACCTTGGCCTTAAGTTATAAGAGCTTGTTAATCTTGTTGGTACTATTTTGTAAAGAACGACGAAATTGAAGTACTTGACTTCATGACTTGGGTTCGGTTTCCAGCAAAACAGATCTCGAAAAAAATAAAAATAAAAGAAAAGATAGGAAAGTAAAGGGACAAGGATGTTTTTTACATGTCCTTAACGGTTTTAAAGCTTGTTCAATATTGATAGTTGTGTGTCGGCCTATATTTAAATTACACTTTTACTTCATTCTTTTTCTAGACAAAACTTCACTCTCAGTGTATGTGCTCAAAATGCGTTTGCTATATGTATAACAGTTTATTGTAGACGATATGAATATATTGGCAAAATAACTTTTACTTGTAGGCAATTGCATTCGCTTGTGTTTCTTACTTTTTCAATGACAATGCCCCGAACCCTATCGTCCATGTATTCGTGTAATTAGCATACACCATCAGTATTGTAAAGTGAACAGATGCTATCTCTTTCCTATAAGTATTACCCTACGAATACTTTGCCAATGATCTCGCTCGCGGCACAGAACTTAAAACCAAATCGCTTCCCGCTCACATCTCGCACCACACCACTAAGGACCGAGTCGTAGAGGGCAGTATTGCCATCGTTAGGAAACTCATCTCGCGATATAGGGAATTGATAACTGGACATTTTATTTGAGCAACGAACGGCTACCAGATTGTATCGCTTTGAGAACTGTTAGTGACGTACGAAAGGGGTCCGGGCCGGGTGTAACGAGGCGTGGAAAGGTTTTTGTTTAACCTATTTAGTTTCTCGAGAACGAGTTGACAGGGCTAAAATAACTATTCTGTATTGCTGAAACATAAATTTTACATTCTATTATAGGTGGTAGGGCCATGACTGTAACCCATTAATGACCCATTACAAGGTCGGGTCTCCTCTCATAATGAGAAAGATGTAGGTAAGTAGGCCTTAGTCGCTGGTATAGTTAGTTAGGTTGTTGGACTTCACATGAAGGTAAGATTCTTCTCCACGGCGAGCTATTTTGGCTCTACCACCTAAAAATCTCAATTTTTTTTGTTTTAACTAAAATATATTCAACCGGCTCCAAAAAAGAAATGAAATCTTTATAATGGTTTTTTGGTTTACTATTTTTGAGGACCGTTTTAAATCAGTTAAAAATCCTAAAAAACCTTAACACAATATATAGCATTATAGCACATGTAGTATATTTACGCTATTATAATGATCAGAATAGTCGATTCCCCGGGGATATTATTTCCAATACGCGATTAATTGTTCTACCCGGGGAATTGATTACGGTTTGTGGATAAATTTACATAGGTTAATTCAAAATTGCAAACATTATAATAATAATTATCTAGTTAGACTTCCAGTCGTGACATAATCTGAGAGAATTTTAATTAATCTACTCGTACCTATATATAAATAGGCGAAAAAACAGTAAAGAACATTTTTTTTGTGTGTCAATCGATTTTATCCTTTATGTTGTTTGGTATTTATTAAGTATACTACGAGTATAATCTGTGTCAGTAACCCATTGATGACCCACTACAGGGTCGGGTCTCCTCTCACAATGAGAAGGATGTAGGCCTTAGTCCACCACGCTGGCCTAGTGCGGGTTGGTGGACTTCACATGCCTCTGAGAACTTTTTTTTTATGAACTCTCAGGCATGCAGGTTTCCTCACGATGTTTTCCTTCACCGTAACAGCAGGTGATATTTAATTTTTTTTTATATAAAGCGCACATAACTTTTTTTACAAAGTCATTGGTGCGTGCCACTGGGATTCGAACCCGGACCCCTCGATTCGAGGTCGAATTCTAAGCCACTGGGCTATCACCGCTATTATCTGTGCTTCCAATGAATGAAGGAGAGATAAACAGTAAGCTGCAAGCAGGCGTACACTGAACGTATTTGGTATAACGAAAACTAGGCATCAATAAAACTACATACTCGTACCTCTCCTGAACAGTAGGTTTTTACAAAACATTGTAACAAGGATTTTAACGCTTCTCTTAGTTAATTTAACTATTCGAAAACCAAACCTCATGCACCAAGACCCACATACTTCATTCATTCAATCAATGCTTCCTCCTCTAAGCACCAAATACATTGTATTCCAATGCAGCAAATACAATGTATTCCAATGCAGCAAATACAATGTATTCCAATGCAGCAAATACAATGTATTCCATTTTGCTACTTTGTCAACGTTTGACCTAAGGGAACGTTCGTCTGCAATACATTTCTTTGTATCAACGTTAAGTTTTTAAACCTTTAAGGTGTGAGTTTGAAATCAGCAGAGCGGAAGGGGCTCCGAATATCGGTGTCTCGCGAATCAAAGGAAGTTCGCGCGCAAATACGGGATTATGTTAATTTGCGCGCACTCCTACTCGTATATTCAGATCCGATCTGCGAGTCTGTTCTGCGACCGTCTCGTGCGACGGGAGGTTTGCTTTACTTCGAAACGTCTCGGTAGCCAGATACTTTTTATTTAAGGACCATGCTATACCTTTATTTTTTCTTGCTATGTTTTTATTTCTATTCAAAGGTTGTCTGGAAGAAATCGCTACCTGAGCGACAAGACCGCCTTTTGGTCACCATTGTGTAAATGTTATAATTATGTATTAAGTGGTGTATAAATAAAGTATATTTGTAGATATTTTATTGTTCCTAGAAACAACAAAAATTGTTTTGCGCTTATAAGAAAGGTGAAAGTAAATTGTATAACTTATTAATAAGTTTTAAAGTACGTACCTACGTACTTGTAAGTTTCGTTGTAGAAAATTTTATAAAATTTTCATACTTTGATTTATATAATCACCACGAACACTAAAATCAATTACACAATGTATAAAAAGTAAAAGATAAATAATTACAATGTAAAAAACGAAAAGCACTTCTTACTTACCAGTTGTGATAGCCCTATTTGTTAGCTGTCTTCATCAGGTCATCAGTCCACCTGATTGGGGGGCGACCTTTACTTTTGCCTTATTACCATTCTAGGACCTTTCTTCCTAATCGGTTAAAGTATAAAAACAATCCTTAAACCCTGTCAGGGTTATGAGCGGTTTGAAAACATCAGACACGTTGGTCTTTAGTCCGTATCTCCGCCAATCCCGCCCCAAAGTTATGATAGTACGTCAAATGAACTCGTGTAGAGACAGTAATCAAACTCGGTGTACATACTCGCAAGTAGTTACAACTTACTCATTGTCAAACAAGCCACAAAATTGCCGCCGCTGGCAATCGGCAATCAACGAGTTGTGACAGCCCTATTTGCATGTGTGAGCATACTCGGATATTATAACTGTTATAACTATTATAACTAGGAATGAGGATACTCGAATCCGTTATTACTTATAAGTTATAAGTATAACTATAAGTTGTAACTATTATAACTATGAGGATACTCGAATCCGTTATTACTGTTATAACTATTATAACTATGAGGGGTCATAGATTACAGAGATTTTATATTTTAAGATTGGGTGTGGATATTAAAAATGGATGACCCAAGATTTACGAGTACATAATGAGTGCTCATGATTTTCTCATGCAGTTTCCGCAGCAGTCGACGCGTCAACTCCAACACTAACTTTGGGCGGGGTCCTACAACTACGGTGAACTCAGTGCACTTCTGAACTCCAGTGCATATTACCCCTAATATTTGCCGCTGTGTGGAATTGCCAACTGCCTCATACCCTCTTAAGCGAATGCCTCTTGACATGGGCGAAGGTATATCTGTGGTCCCGAGATGACGTTCAGCAAAACCCTGGGAATTTGTCAGGAATTCGATATAACCCATTTACCCATTCGATATTACCGATATATTATTATTATGCTAAGAGAGTGTCCCTGATAATGCCGGTAAATATAACATTGGCGGAAGTAACGAGCGTGCTATCTGCTATGTTAAAATGTACACTAAAAATGTTAATAATTCAACAGTAAATCCTTATCGAAATAAATCCGGGTATCAATAATAAAGTACAGTGACGCGTGTTCTCACGCCAGCACCCCTGTTAAATGGAGCCTTTATTATCATAATCTTAATCCCCCATTGTGCTGGGCTTGCAGAATAATAGTACAATGAAATGTAAACAGATGTCACTGATATAGTTAATAACTTTTTTAAGCTTTTTCGTAATCTGACGATAAAAGTGTTCGTAAGAGTATCGGTAAATAAATATTGATCTGATGCTATCGTATATAGAATCAGTCGACCACAATCAGTTATGCTGGTTTCACACGAATAAGTAAGCACTTAACTTGTACAGAGGAATGTTGAAAGAAAAAATGTACAAAGGTGAAAAAAAGGTTACTATTCGTAAAATAATTGTAACTTTTATTGTTTTCAGTATTGAATTATCTGAATTCACTCATCGTTGCATTCATTAACACCTTTTTGGCTTAAACAATTGGTTTCACAGCGAAACACGTGCATCCTTCATTTGATTCCGTTGCAAATTATAATGGCTGTCATTCGACGCTTTTTGTATTGCGTTACGTGCGTGGAATGTAAGTGTGAATGCGTTTATACGTTTAACACATGTAAACGCATTTTTAGCGCTTTAACGCGTCGCATGCATTGCATTTTAGCGTTCTAATACATTGCATGGTATTTTATTAACGACTTGACACAATTAATGATTTAGTATATTTGATAAACTAATACTAATGAAGACTTTTCACAATTGAAAGGGTTGCAAGTCAGTTTGATGGAAATGCAATTCTTGTGAGTGTGTGATCTTAGCTACTGGGATTTACTAGATTTGTCACATGATGCGCTGTACAAGTGTACACGTGACAAATCAACAAATTAATAATTTTAAGCAATATTCCGTATTTAAATTTTATTTATTTTTTTAACAAAACCTTAAAATAAAAACCTTATAACCTTGCCAGTAACCCATTAATGACGCACTACAGGGTCGGGTCTCCTTCTCGTAATGAGAGGGATGTAGGCCTTAGTCCACCACGCTGGCCTATTGCGGGTTGGTGAACTTCATATACCTTTGAGAACATTTTTTTGTGAACTCTCAGGCATGCAGGTTTCCTCACGATGTTTTCCTTCACCGTAACAGCAGGTGATATTTAATTTTATAAAGCGCACATAACTTTTTTACAAAGTCATTGGTGCGTGCCACAGGGATTCAAACCCGGACCCCTCGATTCGAGGTCGAATTCTAAGCCACTGGACTATCACCGCTATATAACCTTATAACCTTATCTTAACAAAATATATACAAAACATAAAAAAACCATAATAAATACAACTCTTCAATTTCATCTCGTATTATATTGTTTCCAAATTTGAAATGTGAATGCCACCCAATGACGTCATACACCGGCTCCATCAGGGTTTTGGGGATCGAGTGCGTTGATTGCGCGTATTTTGAATAATGTTTGCGGTCGCTAACTAGTTGACGTGACGCTCATTCATTTAAGTGACAACATTCAATTACGTGTATTCCTTTATATATCCGTTTTAAATATTATGTTGATAGGTATTTTGGTAGTGATTTTTCTGAATTTTTGAATATAAGAGGTTGTGGTTTCTATCAAAGCATCAAAGTCAAACATTTTTTTCTTTCTCGTATAATCTACAGGGAGCCCAGCCCAGTGTAATGAATAGCCAAAGGCTAAGGAATACATATTTATTACTTGTTCATTTCAATTACATTACATGATAATTTTCATAATGTTTTAAAATAAAAGTGTCATCAGCGCATTAGTAGAAGCAACGTGTTGATTGTACGCGCTTCGTTTATAAATTACGAACGATAACTATACTAGTTGACGTGCCGCGTGACGCTCATCGGCAAATTTTGGTATTATTCGATACTTAATTTTTTTTCTGTAATGGATCTCCAAAAATGCCATAGTGTAGTATATAAATAGTCTGTTTATGAAATTATTAGTTACCTATTAGTTTGAAGCTAGTTGTTCTTTTTTTAATTAAAAATTTTTTTTGCAGGGTTAATTTTCTCTTAAATAGTTTTCTATATTCATACATTTCCTAGTCATACATCAAAACATTGTGTGGTAAAGTAGCTTTAGTTCCACTTTGTGTATATTATATCAAGATAAGCTTCGGACAAAGACGCCCGCAATGATTTTCAAACATAATATCATCGCTGCATTTCTTAAATAAAAAAACACATTTTTCTGTAATTGTTATATTATAGGTCATACCATTTTCATACCCGGTCGTATTGCAATCAACGCGTTTCATATTATGTTTGCGGTCGCTAACAAGTTGACTCTGTGAGTGTCGTTCATTACCGAGAGCAGTGTTCGATATTGCTTTGGACTTTATCATTTTTACCTAATGTTTGTAAAGCCGTTAATTATGAGTTTTTTCTGAAATTGTCCGTGAACGCAGCTGAAGATCACAAGGCTTCTTATTTCTACTCGTTTAAGCAGTCTACGAAATATATTAATAAGCCGGGAGGTAATGATTGACAAAATTTGAGGGAATCTCGCGCGCTATGCCACAATCTTTGTGTCTAATTTGCATAGAGGCCGTTGCATTTGTATGAAAAACTGCCATTAATTGACATTTTCTCTACTAACAAATACAAATTTTGGTTTTCATACGTCTAAATTACTAACTTTTGCAAATGGCTTAAAGACATAATTATCTGTATTTACGAACACAGCACACGTGTGTATGTGAGTGTGTTTGTGTTTGTTGTGTGAGTTCATTTGTTTACGAACATAGTTATCCATATTGTATTTATTTATATTAATCTCTTATTAATGACGCAATACAACGTAATCACACCCAGTAATAAACGTCGGGCTTGTCAACTAGTTAGCGGCCGCAAACATTCTACGCGGCGCGCGATCCGACGCGTTCGTTATCACTTCCCTTTGTATGATTCCATCAAACGGTAATCCGATTTGGAACCGAGCCGTAATTAAAGGTGACATGTTAAATGTCAACCAGAGTACATGGCACATGGATTGATTTTTTAGCGGTGATAGCCCAGTGGCTTAGAATTCGACCCCGCATCGAGGGGTCCGGGTTCGAATCCCAGTGGCTTTGTAAAAAAAGTTATGTGCGCTTTATAAAATTAAATATCACCTGCTGGTGACGGTGAAGGTCTGAAGGAAAACATCGTGAGGAAACCTGCATGCCTGAGAGTTCACAAAAAAAATGTAACTAAATATTTGTACTTACCTATATACGAAACAACAATTTTAGAGAAACGTAACGCAGGGGACCTCACAGGCTACGTGTGGTTTTTCGGAGTACTCTCCTTAACAAAATTAGTAAAATTCGCTTAAAATAAAAGAAAACTGATGGCACTAAAGACAAACGTACAACGTCCAAACAATGAAAATACCTGTTACAACATATCTCACATCGTCCACCGCTAATTTCTGAAATGATAATACAAATTCCGGCTAGCCAACCACTGGGTACTCACAAGTGGCCGGATTAAAGACAAACAGGCAACTATGCAGACGGCAGCAATCCATTTAATTAAGGCGATTCAGAGACGCAACGTGTCTGGCGAATAATCGATGTCTAAGTGTGATCTCTGAACGCGAACCGGTTCAAGTTTCCAGGGGCTTGTAATGACGATGTCAGAAGTGGTACAAGTGATTAAGACCCTTTTTTGCTAGAAATTCTGTTGTTACCTAGGTTGAAAGTAATATTCGCTGTATTACTGTTTGTAATACTAAATGATTTGACCATCACTTGATTTAGTACCACTAAATCGCAAAATGTTATGAATTTCTGAAATTTGACGTGTGAAGCGATTATCTACATATCGCTTGACATTTAGTTAAAATTTTACACTTGATCGAGGGTAAGGTTATACTACGACACGGTAAACGATGTTATGCTCTTCTGAAAAAATAATCACCTACCTTATATGAATGTTTAAATCCAAAATATAATAAAATTCCCGAACACAGGACACGAAAACACATTTCCCCTGCTAATTGAATCAACCAAATGTGTGGGAATAAAATGACAACCCGATTAACAGCTCATTCATAAATCGTTAAGCGTACATGCGCAGAATGCTAATAGAGGAATTTTTGCTTATACGACACGAAGGCATGTTGTTTTAAATTTTAATTTTTATAGCAATTTGAGTAGCAAACTGATGTTAACATCACTGCAGGCGAGGATCACCCACATCATGATTTGATTACGTTTAAAAGGATATTAATTATAATAATTTGCAACAACAAAATAAAGGTACCAAATGTCTCTATCAGGTGTTTCAGTCGGGTGCCTTCGTTGTCAGTATCCCAATAATGACCCACTACAGGGTCGGGTCTCCTCTCACAATGAGAGGGATGTAGGCCGCCGTCCACCACGCTGGCCTACTGCGGGGTGGTGTGAGTATGTGTGAATCTATTTGTACGATACGTATACGAGGGCTATGTGAACTTGGCACCTGACTTTGGAAAAGTCAGTTCTTTCATGGATTTTTCGAAATATAAAGGTAGGTAGTTGATTGCAGTTAAAATATTTTCGTTTGTAGTTAGTTAACCCAAAAAAAATTGCAACGAACAAAAAGTTGTCCCCCCCCAAATTTGAAAAACCATTTTTTTTCAACTGTTTCTTAAATTTGTTTTGTTTCTTGTTTCTAAGTTCACATAGCCGTATACGAGCCCCAGTCGAAATACAAGATATTATGAAGACCATTGCTTGAGGTCGGGTTTAGAGGGTGGCGGTGAGGCATCTCCCCGGATGACCTTCTATGGCTCTACCTCTACCACCTAAATAAATTTCAACATAACTACCTACCTATAAATTATCCAGCCATTGTCGGCTTAACCTAGCATAAATACATTAGGCTAATCGCACATCAGTATGCTAAGGAGCTATCGGGGAATATAGAATGACCCGCGGGGCTCTTATCGAGTTATAACGTGATGCCACACTCCAACTTCAGGTCTAGAGTATAGATTAACTATACTCGTACTATACTCTATAATCTATACTCTATAATAATAACTATACTCGTCGTAGATGTACTCACATCTTGGCGCGCGAGGTTATGTGTGAGTGTTCTTGTAAGTGTGCAGTTTTTCATTGTGTTGCAGTGAAGCCGTCCGAACAACAGGAAACATTTTTTTTTTATTATTTTCGGGAAACATACAGTGAAGTTTAAAAAAGATAATTAACTTAATATAAAGCTACACACCATTTAGCTGTTTTCGCATATACGTTTGCTTGCAATCCGACACTACTTCGTGATAACAAAGGAAAGAAATAAAAAGAAAATGACAATTAAATAAAAATAAAAAATTCACGGGATCAATTACCTACATCAAACCATCTTCTGGATAGGACATGTTTATATAAATTTGGGGGTGAATTAAATAAATCTAATTAAAGTATTCGTATCTAAGTTAACGTGTGCCATTAGTATGAGAATATGTCAGAGAGACTGACATAACATTATGACGTACTAATGACTGAAGTTTACTGTACGAATACCTTGACGACGATGCATACACGCACAGCCGCACACATCTATTTAGACATAACGCACACATAGTGCCACGCGCCAAGATAAGTAAAAGTGATTTTTTTTTTTCATTTTATAAGGTTTTGTTTTTTAAACGAATAATGTTTTCATGGCGCAAGTGACAATGTGATTCGTCAGTAACCCAATAATGACTCACTACAGGGTCGGGTCTCCTGTCACAATGAGAGGGGTATAGGCCGCCGTCCACCACGCTGGCCTACTGCGGGTTGGTGGACTTCACATTGTCATACCTTTGAGAACTTTTTTTTGTGAACTCTCAGGCATGCAGGTTTCCTCACGATGTTTGCCTTCACCGTGACAGCAGGTGATATTTAATTTTAAAAAGCGCACATAACTTTTTTACAAATTCATTGGTGCGTGGCACTGGGATTTGAACCCGGACCCCTCGATTCGAGGTCGAATTCTAAGCCACTGGGCTATCACCGCTTCGCGCGCCGCGACCATGTGACTAACTTACATAAATTGACAATACAAAGTTATAACTACACCCGAGCGTCACTGGTCATCATTTTTAATTTTAACAGTTTCACATTCTTAAAAACCTAATCAGCAGTACATAATGAGAATTGTTCCCAGAACTCTGGTACGGTCTAGTGCAAAGACCTTTATCAAATTTATTAAATCATTATAATAAGTTTAGTAACGTTACTTTATTAATTAACTTGAACTTACCGCGGTATCTAACAACAATTTTATTTATTACATGTAACTATTTATTTATTACATGTAACTATTTTCGGGATCCTCTCAAATCTCGCAAAGTTAACTACGATCGTTATATTTGGAAACTGAGTACTTCAAAGTTTAAGTAGTGAACACTAACTGGATAGAGCTGAGCGATATTGGTGTTCACATTGGTGTTCAGTGTAGTGTAGTGATTTATTTGCTAGCCAATGAGCAAATAAATCATCATTTTTTAAATGAAGAACATGTTCTAAGATCGCCAATAAACAATAATAAAAACAAATAAAATAAATAAATACAGACAGAATTCAGATAAAATTTTAAAATAATGATCGTTAAAATGTTTATGACCTACACGACCTGACCTCCACGATGACCGGTCGATGGAGAAAGTAGAGAGAGAAAGTAGTAGTATCTACTGTTTTTAGTAAATATGTACTTTTTAAATCTTAAATAAGATACTCCTTCTAAATAATTTAATACCACCATGACAAATTCATATTACTAATTAATATGTAACACGTGAAAATATCATTTGATTTTTGATTTGATAATCAAAATCAAAATATATTTTCAAAAATTTAACAAGTCAATTTATAGATAGTATAATGAAATTTTTTAAAATTAAATATACAAATTTATAATCATATCAAGTGTATCTGTGACAAGGGCTGTAAATCACGTAGCAATGTAATATTACACTTAAAACACACAGTTTAATTTAGAGCAGCACGGTTTCTATTTCACTAGCGAGTCGTAAATCATTGTTAAAAAACCGCCCAGTGCTTTTCCAGTTAAAATTTATCAGGACAAAACGTGTCCATTTAAAACGGCCGAAATGTTAAATAATTTGTTACACCTCTACTTAAATAGGCCTGAAATACATGTAGATTTCGGTGCCGGGGGAAAGAGATGGCTATCCATTTAGCGCAAGAGTGAGTGAGATAAGATACAGTGACAACGTTGCAGCGCGAGTGCACCGGTGGGACGGTCAGCATACAAAACAGTGTAATATTAACAACGGAACTTTATTTCGTACGGTTTGCAAACTTTTCCTTTATGAGGGGCTAATTCTGTTTAACTTCCTCGCTGAGTTATTTTGACGACGTGCTTTTTGTTGCAAAATTTTAGTTTGTACTTTTTAAGTGGCTGACTCTTTTACATAATTATTACAGGAGTTAACACTTTATGTTATTGTGACTTGAGCTTTTTTCAGCACTTTTTTAGTTTTTTATTCTGCCATATCTGCCATTTCTGCTAGTGGGGACATCAAAGCAGATGTTATTAAATGTAATAATATGTATGTATGTTGTTAATGTCTTAATGCTGTGGTGGAAAAAAATATTTAAGACATGGGTTTTTTCAATATTTTAGTGTTTTTGAGGATTCCCAAAAGTTATATGTATAATTAACGCAAAACAAGTTTTAAAAATAACAACATATTCGTCCACGTGTCAGAGCAATATCAGGCCAAAAAAATTAAAACAAAATACAAGTTTTTTACCCAATATTTTTACAATACTTGTTGGCTTTTTTGTTTTGTCGTGTGGTAAACGTCAGTCATCTCCAATCATATGTCAGTCTGTCAGACACCTTCCCATACTGATGACAGCTCGATATGTTTACCATACGATTAAGTCCATGCTCACAGATCCAGACTTTATACCACAATGAACCTAGGCTGCTGACGGTCCCCCGCCACGTGCGGCTCGGGTCATATATCAGCGCATTAACAAATGGCCGCTGTCGTTGGTAGCGCGGCGGGCGATTTTTCTGCGCACCGTACCTACGCCTGATGGAGGTGCGGTTGCTGACTGTGTGACTGTTCGTGCCGGTAGACTGTGCAGAACGGTAGGATTGTACCTTGCATTCGCCTACCACAAACTATTTCGATAGTAAGAACGTTCTAAGCATCAAATTTCAAAACGGGCACGATTATTGTGCAAGACCTCAGAAAAGTAGAAAAATTAGGTAAAAATAAATAAATAAATAACGCTTCATACTCATAACCCCACACATACACAGACCACAAGATTCGTTGTGGATGTCATAGACACACACACACACACACACACACACACACACACCCAAACCAGCAACAGAAATTTGAACTCATCATTCAAACTTCTGCTCCGCTGGGAATCGAACTCAGGACCTTCCGTGCAACGTGCCGTCGTCCTCAACCTCTACGCAACTCAGTCTACTCTTCCTTTTTGCGTGTTTGTGTGAAATTTAATGTTAAATGTTTGTTTATTTACTAGAAAATCATTGACCGACTGATTGTACTTGTACTGTGGTGTAGCGCGACTAATGATGGGGTTTCAGTGCAGCCTACTCCGAATGGGAACGAACGTTGGAGGGACAAAGCACTTCTTTATAAAGCAATAACGTCTGTTTTACGCTGCTTTAGATTTGTCTATTATGTCCAATTAAAAGAACTTAATATTATGGTGTCGGTTGGCCAATTTTATGCTCCGTTACGTTGTATGCGTTCTTCTTTATAGGGGAAACCTGGGCATAAACTACTACGCTGCTGTAATGTAATGGATCGGGATATGACCTTGAAGCTCTACTGTTTTCAAATCGTTCTTCTATTGATAGTGGCGGAGTGACGTGACCTGACCTCTTCAGTACGGGTGTGACACCCATAATACCCACTGCAAGGTTGAGTATCCTATTATAATGAGAAAGATGTAAAGTTTAGTCCACCACTATGGCTTATTGCGGGTTGGTAGAATTCACATTTGAGAACGTCATAGGGAATTCTTAGGCATGCGGGTTTCACGATGTTTTCCTTCACTGTTCACAGCAGTTAACGTTTATTTTATGAAGCCAAATAAACACAAATACTAGACGTGTCAGCCTTCGCTTAATTTCTCAGTCGCCTACCGAACAGCGGTATTTATTCGAATTTTTCCTTCTTTATCACCAATCGAACATATTAAGACACAGTGGGTTAATTGAACATTAATGTCACTTAAAAATGAATAAATCAAGAACAAAAAAATGCTCCAAACCTCACGCTCGTCTCAATAACTTTCTGAGTACCAGGCAACAATAACTGTAGAGCAAATTCCAACATTCATCTGCATATTTAACGACGGCACGCCAGCATCGCCCAAACGCCTTGATAATTGCTTGTGATTGTTATTGCGGTGGCGATTTGAATATTGTAAAGTCTAAATTGCCATGCATATAGAGTGGTGTCGGTGAATAATTTCCAAGGGATCGTCGCCGCTCGGCGCACGGGATAAACGTCGTTATGGCTAATTGAGTTGTTGTTTTGCAGCTCGCGGGCTACTTGTTTAGACAGGATGGTTGGGTTTCGACTGAAACTCGAGATGAACAAAAACTACAATACATAAGTTGTCTAGAATTAAGTTTGATTTTTATTCAAATTTCAGTATCATTAAACCAAGTTGTCAGTCCTTCGAAAGATGTAGCCAGCCCATTGCCCCTTTAATTTTCAAACATTGAGAGTCTTGGGCAAATGTAATTTTTCAGCCTTAATCTTCCTTATCGTCGAGATCAAAATTGACGGAACCTCCGCACCTCACAATAGAAATACAAAAATCCATCACCAAAATATTAGTTGTCCTCGAACAGATCGCATTCCCCTACGGATGGGTAGCACGGGTCCTTCTAATCCGACAGGTGCGCGCCCTTGGGACTCAATTAGGACAAGCGCACACCGCGTCGCACTGGCTCTAAGCGGATTCGAAATGTCAGACGGGTGGACGGTCTGGAGTAGTCCATGAGGCTGTTACGTTGAGCTTTCGATTTCCATTTGTTTTAAATATCTTTTTAGTATTGCACTACTAAATTCAAGTGCTTTCATGGTACAAAACATATCAATCAAATTGTGTTTTAGTAATACGTTTTAATTTGTATTACTAACATTAGTTTTATTTGCTTATTTTTTTTTTAGAATTTGCGTACCTGAAAAGGTGAATATGGATTGATCAAAATGCCCTGTAAATCCAAAAACTAACCCATATTGGTGCAAATAAATGATTTTCATTTCATTTCATTTTTCATTTCTTTTCATTTCATTTCATTTCATTTCAAAGAAAGAATCGAATAAGTGATTCTTTCTTTGAATTTAACCTAAGTATAAGAAACTGAATTATAAAGAACCTACATTTTTCAAGTCGGTAAGAAGACCCTTGCTGAATGAGTTGCAAATGATTTACAGGACCACCTGAGTTCAATAGCACCCAGTGACACCCATTTCCATATCTAAGGATACAAATCCTAGGCATAGGTTAGAATAAAACCATCACGTACTTCCGAAAACTTACTTACTTCACGTACTTTTAAAAAAATATAATTATAGAAGAGTATTGAAAATGACAACACCTCTTAACTGGGACATTTTGACCCCTCATACGTTTCTTTCATTAACCCTCTGCACGATTAGCATGGCTATTACGTTCAATAAAGCATTCCATTTCCAAATAATGCACCGTAATTGGTCGGTAGTTGGTCTCTAATCAACCCTTCACTGCGCATTCATTATTAGGGGCTATATTTATTATGAATGGTCCACGTGGACCACACGTGTCAGTAGTTCGCCATTATTGCCCCTTTTGTGTTCGATGCGACGTTTCAACGGTTGAATGGGTGTGATCACCTTTCGCTTTGTTACTCGCAATTTAATGAATCGTTGTTTGATTATCGTACACGAAATGTAGGTAACATACATTTCGTAAGGTTTATTAACAGATAAAAAAATGACTACCTAAGTATGTACACACACTACACGAAAGTTTGATAACTAAGTCCATTAGTTTAACTAGACGCATTTATTTTAATAAGCTAAGAAACGCACGGATTTTTCTTAAAGCTGCTGCGATAAGAAATACTCGATAGATAAGGCAGTCCTTTGCGGCAATGATAATGTAGCCAAGTCTCTTTGACGGTGAATCAAATAAGTCGTCTCAGAATAGTAATAAAATTGAATCGAGCGCCTGCCCAGATGTACGTACGGATTTATCGCTCGATAAACCTAGGGCACATTGGGAGAATATAAAATTATCGTGACCTACCAACATTGGAGATAGTTATTTCATTTTCTAAGAATAGTCAACGAAGCACTCAAGATTTCAACTCTTGACATCGTAAATGGTGGATCATTGGTTGTAACGAACTCTTAACATTTTGTATTGGACGGATCAACGCACGGTCTAAACTGATGATCGTAGACCTGTGTTCTTTGTATGACGTAGGCATTCGATATTTCACAAATATTTGAAGCGTCTCTAAAAACTGTTCTACTCTCAGTATACCCCAACTGAGGCGTCGCTCGCTTACACACTCGCCGCGCTGCATCCAATATGTCGTCGGGAATAATGTCTTTAACAGCTCCATTATACCCGCGATGGATTGCGAGCGTCTCCATCGCGACCGAATCTCTGTCTCGAGTCGTGAATATTTTGTTTGTTCCGAATGTAGATAGATGTGTGCTTACCCATTGCTGTTATTAAATGTCTTATGGATTTTCGAGGACGATTTTTAATATTCGTGTTCGAGAGCAATGTTTTGACGATGGACGGATTGCAATTTAATATTGGTGAGCCGAGTTGAGTATGGAGTGCAGCCAAAGCTAGTGTATTTTATTTTTGATTAAACCTTACAGTCAACTAGTTGGTTCTTCTACTATATTATATTTCAGGTTCACGCCTCATTTTATATATTGCCTCATTTTATATTTAGCATAAGTGTCACTGTTCATGAGGACGTATGTGACGGTATGTCTAAGTTAAAGAAGTGACAAATCAATTAGAGCAAGTGTATGTAGAGCAAGTATGACGGGTCACTAGTAGGTTCCAGTACCTATTGAGAGTTATGAACTATGAGCACAAAACGTATTAATAATTTCCATTCTAGCAATGACCCACTTCCAGTTATTAATATAAGCAAAGCCGCTAAACCTACAAACTCCGGTTTCATCAGAAAACCTCGCTGCTATGTAATTGGATGAATATTCAGGCATCTTAATCAATAGAAGCATTACTGAGCTCCTATGGAGGCATGCAGCGGCCTGTGAAATTGGACTTGAAGGAGGGAGATGGTGATATGGAGAGTTGGTAGGAGAAAATGAGATGGATTGCAGTAGCGCGTTTTATAAATCATTTTTCCTGGCACGGCGCTAGTTTAGGTTCGCTGTTCACGGACGACTGGGCGTTTTGTGTTCTAATTTGCGTGTGTACCACGAATTTTATAAATAATAAAATACAATTAGGTATTAAAAAAAAATTTTTTGTAGTTTCTTTTTTTCGACTTGAATTATATATTTTATTGCCTTTTATTATTGTTTAAAAAGCTATAGCTTTTATGAACTAAATAAAAGTTTTACATAGTTACCATACAATTCTTTCCTTCCTTCCTTTCAGCCCTTGGTAGTCCACTGCTGGTCATGGGCCTCCCCTAATCGACGCCACTACACCCTGTCCTGGGCCCTCTGAATCCAACGGTTTCTCGCTGCCTCTTTCATACAGTTAGCCCTCTGAAATCTATAGCTGGATATGTGCATTTCCTTATCAAGGGAACGCTCAGTCATAAACATTCTTAATTAAGTAGTTTTCTATTGTTCAGTTATTCTTATATTAAAAAGGTGTTATAAATTAAATAAATAAAAAGATTACTCAAAAAAAACCTCAAACGCCCAATAAATAAGACTTTCTATTCCAAACGCAATAGCATAAATCGCGTAATCGCAAGTTCATAAGCACCCTTATGTAGTAAAACGCTGAATCGTGATTATTTCTCTTTGCGTTTAGTTAATCAATTATTGTAATATTGTAGGTACAGACGTGTGCACGTTTGCTCCCAGCGCCAGCGACCACGAGACAGCCTGGTGCTTTTATTTTGCAAGTGCGAGCTGGAAATGCTGACGAACGCTTAAACTGAGGATTTTTTGAAAAAACTGAAGCTTGTTGATGTAATAATCAAAACTAGAGACCGCCAAGTAGTCGAAACTCGACTATAATTGATTGAAATTTGAATTTGACACGTAACAGATTCAAATACACGTTACGTTTGTTGAAGGCTTAAACTGAGAGTTTTCAGATAAAACTGTAAGATAAAGATGTAATAATTAAAATAACACAATATACATATTACAATATTATCTATAAGTATCAATACTATTTTAAAGCACTCGTGAAATAATAAACCGATTTACAGTGTAAAGAAGAAAATCTAGTATTAGGGTAAAAATAAGTTAAGTATAGTAAGTTACTTTTTTATTTCAAAAGAGCGTAATATTGATAATGAGTATAGCTTATGAACAATCATTAGGTACTTGAATTTCTACCAGGGTATTAAGTACCTAAAAAGTCTACAAAAAATAAACTGATGAAGAATCGATCGCCTGTGCAAGGTTTAACCTCAGTAGGTAACTGTCGATCAATAGTCTGTTAAATCGACAGTTACTGAGGTTAAACACAGAATACCTGAAAATAAAAGAGAAAATAAAATTACAGCGGTACAAAGTAATAATAAAAATCTATAAAAATCGCGAAAAAGTTGAACCGTCAAAGCCAGTTGTAATTCCTCAATGGAGCAGGTAAAGGAGGGCGTAATGAAGTTAGTCGACCACAAAAGAAATGATTTTTATGAGGAACAGTGACAGTGGAATCTGCATGAAAGACCCGGTCATTAGAAAGAACGTGTCCCGTCGGTTAAAATGCTATTCGGTGAGGCATTGTTTCCATAGGATAGATTTTCATTTCAACGACAAAACCTATTTGTCCGCATCATCGGTCTCAGGTTCATTCGTTCCAAAAAACATAGGGTGAAACAGCCTATTAATAGTCTTCAGACAAAGGATAAACTTAGTATTCTTCATATTAGTGTCACAGATTAAATATGTTTAATAATTGGGCTATTTATTTTTCTTTCTTTTTTTATTTTGTTCACGAGACAATTCTTATATTAATTATGATTTCTTATGTAGAGCAAAATAAAATTTGTTAGTTTGCTTTGAAATCTTTGTGTCATCCTGTAACTATATTTTGTCTTACATTTTAGACATTTTCGAAAATCTGCACAGATATTCAATAGCGGTGATAGCCCAGTGGCTTAGAATTCGACCTCGAATCGAGGGGTCCGGGTTCGAATCCCAGTGGCACGCACCAATGACTTTGTAAAAAAAGTTATGTGCGCTTTATAAAATTAAATATCACCTGCTGTTACGGTGAAGGAAAACATCGTGAGGAAACCTGCATGTCTGAGAGTTCACAAAAAATGTTCTCAAAGATATGTGAAGTCCACCAACCCGCAGTAGGCCAGCGTGGTGGACTAAGGCCTACATCCCTCTCATTGTGAGAGACCCGACCCTGTAGTGGGTCATTAATGGGTTACTTACTGACATTCAATAGGCTACATAAATGACCTAGATATGGACTGAAAAATTATTAATATTGGAAGATTTCCCGCCCGAGAACTATCATAGTCCAGTCAAATAAGAATTTCCTCTCGATTAGATCAAATGTTTGACCTTTTGCCTTAAATAACTCACGAGGCCCAGACCAGATGTGAGCTTAATACAATCTATAGAACACCAAATTGAGTGGGTATACGAGTTTACATCGTGATATCCGATCATTTCGAGACTGACCCCTTTGTTTTGCTTAAGCTAAAGTTACATTTACCGTCCGAGACCTGTCAATGGGAACAGCACCCAAGAGTCAAACGAGTCCGCCAGCAGCGATGACGTTAAAAATGAGTCAGGGGGCCAGCAATCTATCGGCTGTTCAATCAATCTCATCTCCACCTGAAAAAAGTAAAGGAAGGCCACTCTCTCGCTAATAAGTTTGCTCGCTCTTGCATAGCGAAACGGGATTGCTCCAATTCGCTCTCTTAAATTTCGCAATCGCTAGATCGAAAAGCGGTTTTTTTAATCCTAGTGCCACGTTTGCTTTGGTTCTACACCTGAATTGGGACGCAGTGGCGTTGATGATACTGACATGACGGAATATTTGGGTCCGTTTTTGCTAAAGATTGCTTGGTGATGTTATTTATTATGATGTCACACTACTTTGTAGCAACCGAACGCCTGTCTAATTTGTTTATATTACTTTATTTTAGATCAAATGTCTTCATTTACTAGAAATAAAAAAAACATTTAATCTTTCATTAAATTATGTGATTATCAGCCAGGCTGGTGGGCCATGAAAATGTAACTTAATAGAATATTCATTTTTTTAGGAGTGAACAGACTTAAAAAATGAGTTTGTAAAATTATGGATGGTTAAAGAAATGAGAGAAGGAATGAATGGGAATACCATTGGAAAATAAATGTATCTAATCAATCTATCCAATTAATAAAAATAACACAGTTGAAAGAAATGCTTAAATTAACATGAAAACAATTATTTTACTAGACACTAACAAATTATTTGTAATGGTCAATATCATGGAATGTACAATAGCAAGTAGAAATTTAAGACATTTCCTTGAAGCAAAAAATAAATAAAATAAAAGAAAAGGAATATATTTGAATGTGATTTCTTAGCCGGAGTTCGCTAATAAAAATACTTAACAGACACTTAAAATAAACATGAAATGAAACTTAATATAAATTCTTGGTGAATTCTTTGCGAGTTTTTAAAAGCTTTCCTCGGTTTATTTGCGGGTAACGATTCATTTCTCATTCATCATGTAAATTGTTTCGGAGTTTCTGAATCGAAATGTACGTAAAATTATACACCCTGATGCTAAGTTACCTTTTTTAAGGCCTCTTAAAAGTTTAATGCGAATCTATCTCGAAAAATTTCTTAATCGCCAAATTAACATGTAAATGTACTACGATTATCTTCCGGGACTTTCAAGCTGAAGAGGGACACCCTGTAAAGGGAACATGATTGCTGATGGAAATTTCTAAAATATTTAAATCTGTTTTTTTTTTTGTTCTGCTTAGTAGGTACAAACAATGCAGAGATTTAAAAATTTACAAATCACAACTTGCTATTTTTAAATATTATAATTTTCTATGACCAATAAATTTATATCATAAATTTGATATTATCTTTACCATCAGTTGAATATTTAAAAGATATCTTAAATCACATAAAATTAAGTTATCTTGTTAACATTTGTATTTAATTATTCCCAAATGCACATTTACTCAAAATATATAGATAATTTTTCAGGGATATTCAAAAGATATAGAATTTCAGTTTGGAACTCTATAAAGATTTAGGAATAAAATAAAACGAACAAAGTTAATATCATTCCACAGTCACAAATAACGAAACATCATTACACGCAACGGAGCACAAAGCCCTATATTTCGCGTCAAAATTGAAAGTATTATTCATTTGAATGAGAGTAATTTTGAATTAAATAATATAAAGCCAAACGACAATGTCACGAAACGAAAACGGTTACAAACGAATGGCCTGGAAGAGGCATTTGCCAATTGGCTGTCAGATCTGCAGCAAATAACAAAAACAGCTAGTACCTACTGGAGTAAATAGTAATAAAACAATTAACGAAAATTAAGTAAGACTATATTCCGTTAATCATAATAAAAGGCTATATGTTTATATATTATTAGCTAAAAATTCACATTAAATTTTTATTACAAAAACCGCTTTACAATCGGAACATCCTTATTTTTGGTGTCGAGATATGAAAAAATAAAATAAAAACACGAGCCATTCAAAACAGTAAAACTACAGTTAACTTTTGCCAATGGAATTAAATTACACATTTTTAAAACCGCTCTTGCAATATGCCAGTAAAATATTCTAAGTAAAAGGATTCCCGTGTACCGAACCACGTTATTCAGGATGACTGTAGCTTCGCGGGAACTTGACGAAATTATTGCGATATTTTATATCCATATGGCCGCTATAATCATAAACTGTTGTATAGTCAATGTTAAAGTAGATATAGGTATGTGAAGGAGTATAATTTAAAACTTATCTTAATTGATCCCAGACTAAAATTTTCATTATGATACCGACTGGACACTATAGTTTGCCACTCTTATCTTTTATCACAGTCTTTCTTCAACGGTTCATCGTTCCACCAAAGAGGGTATCACCTAAATGTGTTCTTTCACGTTCCATATTTCAACCTAACAGGGTTTTGAATAGTTTTCTTTCTGATCGCTTGTTGTCGTAGCGTAGTATCTAAGTTTAGCGTAGGTAATAAGCGGTGATAGCCCAGTGGCTTAGAATTCGACCTCGAATCGAGGGGTCACAGGAATCCCAGTGGCACGCACCAATGACTTTGTAAAAAAGTTATGTGCGATTTATAAAATTAAATATCACCTGCTGTTACGGTGAAGGAAAACATCGTGAGGAAACCTGCATTCCTGAGAGTTCACAAAAAAAACAATGTTCTCAAAGGCATGTGAAGTCCACCAACCCGCAGTAGGCCAGCGTGGTGGACGGCGGCCTACATCCCTCATTGTGAGAGGAGACCCGACCCTGTAGTGGGTCATTAATGGGTTACTGACAAGATTGCTAATTCAGCATGTTTTCAATTACATAACTAGAACAAAGAAACATTCAAAACAGTTACAAATCATTGTAAATATGTGACTGAAACTATTTTTGCAAGTAGTTTCATAAAGGACAGAACGATGTCTGCCGGGTCAGCTAGTAATATAGGTACCGTTGTTCATATTGGCTGCTTCGCTCGACTGGGTCTGTCTGTAGTGGACCCAACTCGCCTTAGTATGTTATTCGCCTATTTGCTTCATCTTTCCTTTAATGGTTCATTTTGCCGGTTAATCTTCTTAGCGCTTTGAGTCATTACGAGATTTTGCCCGTTTGGAAGAAATCCTGTTATGTCACTTATTTTGTTAATGTTTTTCCTTTTTAAAGATATCAATCTAATTTTGGATTAAGTGGCCTGAAAAACTGTTTATTTTTAATCGAAGCATTAATATTTTTCTTGCTGTAATTTGCAGCAGTTCTTCAGCTATTTTATTTAATATTGTATCTACCTAGATTTTCCTTCTGAGACATCTTTTGATTTATTCGATGTCAAATATTCCAAATGTTTCAATCCAATATTTTCAAATCAATATTTCTCAAACTATTGAGTTCCGGCTTTAGAGGACAAAACAATTGCTAATGATGACTCATTACGCCGCATCACCAATCATCCTGTGTATTTAAAATAATTTTCTTTACGACTGACTGTGGTACAATCACATACACAGTTGAATTGATAACCCGAGGACTATTTACATTTCACTTGTATGTTCTCTTTTTCAGCGTTTGTAAATTTGATAAAACGTGAACACGTTGCTTTACTTGGGTACCTACAGTGTACTTTTATATAAGGTTCAGTGGTGCGGCATGATACGTTCGGGGGTTGCTCAAAGGGGACAACAGTAAGCCTGTGCCGGTATAGATTTATAGCCTAAGATTGTCTACTGGACAGCCAATAAAAAATAAATAACTAAGGGTTTTTGTGTTTTATCAGCAAAACGGGCTCCTTTACCTACACGGATGGGTAGTGTAAGGGTGTAAACCTGGACCAAAGAATAAACATAACCGTACGTTAAATAGTCACAACAATATAATTATGTTCGAGCTACATTAAGAGACATTAAGAACTAAGGAAGCCATCGAAAAATACAACCATATACCAAATCTACAATACGGAGAGTTGAAATGAAGAAAAATAAAAAAAATTATGATAATCTGAAACTGAAAAAAAGAATCCCAATTCTTATCCAGAAAAATATTGCAGATAAAAAAACTTTACGATAATTTAAAAGTCGATTGTCTCAATGATAAAATTGTGTAAAATTTCCTTCCAGAATAACAAAAAATGTCCAGTGAAGCATACAATATACGAATAATGTTCAGAAGAGCTATCCGTAAACTGTGATAGATTCGCAGTGCACTGGCCCCTGACCGCTTCTAAATGAAGATATTACACGGCCGAATGGAGATGCAGAACTACTCGTAGACGGTATCGAATAAAAGATGAATAAACAGGGAGATTGCATTCATTTTCAATAAATATTTAATAAAACATGCTTGAATTTAGGCACGTTTTATATTTTTTGAATTTTCTCAGAAAACATAGTGTTTTGAATTTTTTTCAAACGCATAAAAACAAACTTATATTTCAAAATTATGACACACTTAGTTAAATCTTATTTTTATTTCAATAATAATATTCAAAACAATCTTTAAGAAATCCAAAAAAAGAGAAACTTGGGTAAACTGATTGCAAATTGAACTGCAAATTGGGTAAACCTCTAATTTTTCAGATGAAACGGTACAGTACTTTGTATAGAGACGAGTACAAGAACTAGTAGCATAATAATTGTTATATGCAAGGTTTTTTTCTTAAACTGGACACATTTTCCAATGAAGCAATGATTCGAAGAATGTTCAGAAGGGGTAGCAGTAAGCCGTGATAGATTTATCGGCCTGAGTCCCACACTGGACGTATCGCTTCGAAAGCGGAACTCTAGTACGATATCAAAACGTAACGGTCGATTGAACATGCAACACTGCTTGGAATCGAATCAGAGATAAATAAATGTTTGAATGTATGTATGTATGAAATAACGTCATCATATTTCTCAGAATTGTATATAGGCATGGAAAAGGAATATGAAAGAGAATTTATATTAGAACGCGATTCATGTTTTTCTCAATCGTTTAAAGTATACATAATTTATAAAGAGGAAAGATTTTATTTTTTAAAGTTGCAATTAAATTTAAGTTTTTATTTGTTTAATAATTGCTCTTCCACAAATAATTTTAAAATATACATCTATTTATAATTATATTGTTATTACCTTTGCCATGATAGTTAAACCGTTGCATCAAAACAAAATACATACTTTGATATAAGAACTATAACTATGTTTTGTTTGAAAAGTAAATGTAATTTACCTAAATTCTTATCACCATCAAGAATTTAAAGGGTTAGATTAATTCCTGCATCAATTTGAAGCACATCCTCTTTGTCTAGGATCCGCAATTTGAATGACAATCCGCTTACCATAACTTATCTTCATTAATACTCCGCAGGATAGCTGCGCTTACATTATCTTCTAATTCAAGTTTGGTAATACATGCTAGAGGTGCCAGTCTGTAGTGATAGCTTGGTGGTGATGAAACATTGCCTTCCTTCATTCAGGCAGGTACGTGTAACAGTCGTCTGGTCCGGATTCGAATTCCAGACGCAATGAGTTTTTAAAAAATAGTGTTCGCTTTATATATAAACTATCACCTGATGCTACGGTGAAGAAAAACATGTTAAAAAAACCTGAATGTCTGAGGGTTCACAAAAAAACTTTTTCAAAGACATGTGAAGTGCACCAACCAACCTAAGCCAGTGTAAGATGCAAGTTATGAGAGGAGGCTCGATCCTGCAATGGGCCATTATTGGGTTGCAGACATAACTCTAATTTGAACATATCATGCAATTATTTTAGTGCCGATAAAGACTATTTTAATCCACCAAGATTAAAAGTAGACGAATCCATCTCAATATACACATACAAAGTAAAATCTATTGAATCTTCTCTTTGCACATAAATTTGCGAACAGTTACATTTTATCATACGACATAATACTTCCTTTTATTTTACTTTAAATCTTTTACTGGACGAAAGTATAAGGGGATAACTTCGGGGTTTTATTACTAAAAGGGCCGAAGGACCACTTTTTGTACGAAAACTTTCAGAATATGTAATCACTTGCTAACTTTACATTCAAATTTTTCGTAGGTAGAGTTTCGGCCTCTTTAGCCACTTCAGACAAGAATAATTTTTACAACAAAAATCCTTGTCAGATACATGCTGGAAAATTTGTTCTTCTTCGCCATAGTAATAAATTAAATAATAATATGTATTTCAATTTTCCTTTATTTAAAAACTATATCAATGTGAATTGGATCTTGCTGCGTAAAATGGTTTTCAATCGTGCATAGGCGTCCAACATTTTTTTATTATAATTAGTATCTATCAATAACAACCCAAATGTGATATTCATAAATAAATTTTGCGACAAATAGTCTTACTATTTTAGCTTATAACGACGTCTTTTTCCTTCCTTTCTTCCTTTAGCTCCTTGTAGTCAGCTGCTGGACCAATGTTCTATGCCTTATGTAGTTAACGCCAATCCACCTATCCTGGACCCTCTGAATCGATCCGTTTCCCGCTGTTTTCTTCAGGTCATCTGTCCACCTAGAATCTTTAATCGAGTAGACTCGTTTTATCGAGGCACTTTTTTCTCCGTCGGTTTGGTCATCCCTATCGATTATGACGACATCTAACTCTGCTTAAATTACGAGCTCGAAGGTTGTACTATTTAACCATGTGCGCTGTTAATAAGATATTCAATAGACAAGGTCGCACAATGCGTGTTAGCAATCGAAGTTCTTCATTGCAATTCGATTAAATCCACCATAGAAGTACGGAACCAACTTCGGTTTGACTTGGCGTTCCTCAATGGATTCCATTTTGCTTAAATGACTAAGTTTTGGACTGAGCTCGGGGAACTGACTGTAGTGGAATTTGATTTATCCGTATTTGGGTACGATTCTGTACCCATTATTATTGCCATCCTGTTTTCTATTTTATTGATAGGCCTGTCGCATGTTTTTTAAACCAAACAAAATCATTAAAGTCTTCTTCTAAATCATTAAAGTTGTAAATCAAATAAACTCCTGTAAAAATATTGATCTAACTTTCAGTACACAGTGCAGTACTTATAACAAGTGTCACATTGTCAAAGAAGCCACAACAGTTGCCAGCAACCGGCAATCAGTGTCATATTTGCATGTGAGTGGATGTGATGGACGGAGTGATGTGACTATAGCGACTCATAAGCATATGTGAACAGATTGGCAGTTTTTTAGTTCGAGTTCGAGTTATGTTCTAGTTTGAGGTCAAATTTCGAGTTTGTTTACGAGTTCGAGTTTCGATTCGATTTGGTTCTATTTTGAATTCGAGCTTAAGTTCTAGTTAGAGTTCGGGTTTGGGTTTGAATTCAATGTTGATTTCGAGTTCAAAATTCATTTCGAGTTTGATTATTTCGAGTTTGAGTAATATAACAAGTATCACATTGTCAAACAAACCACAACACTGCCGCTAGCAACCGGCAATCAGAGAGTTGTGTCAGCGAGTACCATATTTGCATGTGAACGTAACTATAGCGGATCATAAACATTATGGTAACAGATTTTGTAGTTTTTTCGTTCGCGTTCAGTTCTAATTTGAGTTCGAATTTGAATTCGAGTTTTAGTTCTAGTTAAAGTTCGAGTTTGGATTCGAGTTCAAGTCGTTTTCGAGTTCGAATTTGAGTTCGAGTTTGATTTCGAGTCCGAATTTGAACTCCAGTTTGACATCGAGTTTGAGTTCGATTTCGAGTCCTAACCCAAACCGGGTCAAAGTTAGCATCCGGGTCCAAATACTCCCTCTTTAGTCTAATGTCTGAATATCTTGATCGCCGATAGCATGAAATATAATTGTGTGGTCAAGTATGTATCGCCGAAAACAACCGTATTTAATAAATACCTAAACTCTCTTTTGATTCAACTCCGTGCAATTAGGAATTTGAGTATCGTACGATATTACTGTAATTATGTATTTGTATCTACCTATAAATCAACAAAAGATTCATAGCAAACCTGTACCCTTAGTCTGAGTTTAAGAATGCCGCTACTACATACACACAGAGTCGCACAGTGTAATAACCCAAATAGAGGTAAAAGATTTTTAGAAGAGTTAAAAAATTAATAAATCATTAGATAGGTCATCATAACAATTGCGTGTGTGTAGTAGCGGCATTACTAAAACTCAGACTAAGGTTACCGATCCTGTCTGCGTATAAGTTACGTTAATAGTTTCGGAGCTCATACATGAGAGAGCGGCGGTGATTGCACCGTCAGCAAACAGGAACAATCAGCGAAGTTGTCTGTCACAATCGCGCGCCGTGTTTGCATACATTTACAGCTTCACGACAGCCACATAACAATAGTTTACAGTTTTGGGAAACTTTACTATTACTTATATGATTAGTTACTGAACATCTACAATCTTCCTCAAACTCAAAAAATAGTAGGGCTAAAGTACGTAGGTAATTTTTTTATTTCATACTTTATTGATGTCTTTAATTATTATTTTTTCGTAATTTTTAGTTTTAAGCCCATATCACGGAAACCCTATCCCTAAGTTTTATAAAATGCAAACAAATAAAAAAAAAAACGAACACGCTCCGTCAATTAGTTTTGGAGATATGCGAGGACAAACATCTACGCATACATACACCCATGAAATTTGGTATTCTTGTTTGGAAGCCAAATAGACCAACATAATATGAAAAATTGTGCAGTTATGAGAATATTACATAATATGTAATATTGTCATACGTGTCGAATTGATAACCTCCTTTTTTGAAGTCGCTAAAAAGGGTTCCAATCTGTAGTTACAGCCATATATTTTTTTCATTTTTCAATAATTTACTATCTACAGTAATTAGATCGAGATAGAGTAATATTAATTTTTTCGGGTTGCATGTTTCCGGCGGGGTGTGACGCTCCTTTGTGCATTCAGCGTGGCGCAACATTAATAACTTTTAATTTGCCAATTCTGCGCGCGTGTGCCGCTGACCGTCCATTCAATTTTATTTTATTTTATTACGCTGTGATATGACGGCTCAGGTTAATGTTGATTATTTAATTTTGATTTCCACATTTTTGTGAAATTAAAAGATAATCCAGTGACCAATATAAAACGTATAGTTAAGGTACATTATTAGAAAAGAAAAAACATAATTATGTTGTTTGGTGGCAGTCAAAGTCAAAACCATGGAATTTCAAAATGTTAACTTAATGTTATTTATTATTGCAAATGAATTATTTAATGTATAAATCAAAATTTATTAGAGTTGTTAACGTAACACAATAAAATTTGAAGAAAAAGAAACAAACATATGGACAACCAAAATTAGTATTGCGTACGAGTATACTAAGCAAATACATGCACCAACCGTTCCCTAGGCAGACATTCACTACCCCCTATAAAGAAATGTCAAACTGTTTTTTCACCCCCTGTTCAATGCAGTGGCGATTCCAACCCTCTGTTTGATTTGTACTTTTTTGATGCGTGTGCGGAACATGACTCGACCAATGGTATTGTGTTGTAAAAATGTTTGCGTTTGGGGTCAATTCATAAAAGTATATAAAAGCTAAACATTTCATTTAAAAAGTGTTAAAGAATAAAAATGTACCTAAGTAAGGAATTAAATCATGATTTCCAGTGAATCTGAAAAGTATGAAATTGAATGCTGCTGTTTGTAGTTATAAATCAATAAACATCAATAAACATAAGTATTCATTCAAAATTTTATAGATAACTTTTATAGACAAGCCCGCGGCTTTTTCACGTTGACCAACGAGTATAACCCAAAATCGATTAAAAAGTATCCCATATGTTAATTCAGGTTCACCTTTGTAATCCACCTTTGTATCGAATTTCATCCAAATTTGTTCAGCTGTTTTTGCTGACAGAGTATCTGAATCTATCATCATTATGCATTTCTTTGTTATGAGGTCACTTCATCGTAATGCATAATATATCTACAGTGCCATTACAGCACAATCAATATGATATTATTATAGTTAAAAAGCCTAGTACATAAAATGCTGTCTATTACACTAAATATTTTACTTCGTTCATAGAAAATCACACAAAGGAATAAAATAGCCTTTGCGTCCGAGTTCCCGATCCAATTGAGTATGGCAAATCGAATATACGAAACGTATGTGGCTCCGAATGGAGTAAGATTGTTAAGCAGAGCGCCAACGAACCGAAAGGGTGGATGATTGTATACCCTGTAGTGTAAAGGGATTTTCTTTGTGATAAAAATGTAATAAGCTAAGAGCTAAAACTTCAGAGAAACGTCTCCCGTTGGAGTGAGTCGATTGAAAAATGGACTGGCTACAACCGTTTTATGGCCCACTGCTAGCCATGTGTCTTCCCACAACAGAAGGACGCCTGGAGCATATCTGGAGCATCCACAACATTGCTCCAATGCGGTGGTGGAGAAACGGGCTAGGCTGTTATTATAACTAAGTGTCTTCTAGAAAAAACACTACACTAGCCACAGTTTTAAAGAAACTAAGAAATTAGCATTTATTTTGAGTTGTTATTTGCAACGCATCAGTGACCTACTGCAAGTTTGGAACTCCTCTCACAATTAAAAATATAATAATGCTTTAGTAATGTATTATGTGCCTTATTACAGGACGCTAGCATGTTGTCGGTTGATAGACTTCATATATCTTTGCGAACTTGAGAACATTATATAGAACTCTCAACTATGCTGGATTCCTCATGATGATTTCCTTGAAACCGTGAAAATTAAAATAAAATTTCTAAAGCTTAAATAAAATTCCTCCTGAAACCAGGAGTTCCAGGTTTCCCTCAATCGAAATACAATGCAATAAGATCATAATTGTACTGCTTGAAGACGGGTTATGAGAACGGCGGTAGTCTTCTATAACTAGTTATAATAACGTTACGTCTGTCTACTCGGTTAAAAATACAAGTTTATGTGACTTGGCGCGGTGCACGCGAAACGAAAAACTTTTCCCACTTTCGCAATATCTAGCAACACAGATTAATACACCAGAGGGGACACTACTGAATTATTTATTAACCTTATTTTTCATAACTTGATTAAATTTTAAGAAAACCGTCTTTAACCCGGTTTGAACTGAAGTAGTCTTTAACCATTTTTCTTTCTCTCTGAATCTAATTTATCTTCCTTTTACAGACGGTACGAATGAATATTTCTACAGCCACCCTTATTTATTATTGTTACATGCTTAGCTCGCGTGGAGGTATCTAACCACCGCCCTTTTAACCCACCGTAAATCATGTTCTTCATGTCTTATGTTTATTTGAAGCGAACATCATACTCAGATTTAGTAGCGAAGTATCTGCATACACAAAATTTAATTATTATTTTTTTACTTTGCAGGTAAAGTCCGTGTCAAGCCCGTGTATCCAATTAATTGACAACAGTATGTCGCTTCAGTTGCTTGACTTGTATTTAAAAAACATTTCAGCCTCTGTGTCTCTCATTGGTCGATGCGTTCGTTTCCAGTCAAATGGCCGCCGCTCGCCAGTCGCCAATCATCCGGCGTTCGAAATTTAAAAAAGCAAAATGGAGGTACGCGACCGTTACTAATTTGACGCGTGACGTCACATCTGTTCTGTGGCTGTCCGGCGCGTAATACGGAGCAATTAATTGGCAACTGTGTTCACTCTTGTTACGGCTTTTGTTGTTCTGTCCGGTTTGTTTATTCCATTTATGAAATTTTATGTTTGTGGTTATAATTATCATACCATATTTTTTTAATTCTAAGTGTCAAGATAATTGGTGCGTAATTTTATTAGTTGAAGGTTATGATTTGTAGACTAATTTTAAGATAAAGATAGTTTAGGGGGAATCTGAAATATTAAAACGAAATTATATCAATTATAAATCACCATAGCTTGACAATTTTATTCTCATTTCAACATCCGTGTTTTCTTTTTCGATATCTGCGTGGCCAGTCAGCTCTTGTTTTGACTTCGAAGACCACAGCCTCAGTCTTCTGCAACAACCACTTACGAGCTCCAAACATCTTAACTTTGCTTCTTTACTATAACTTATATCGCAAATACTTTTATTTACGATATAAGTTATAGTATTATTTGAATATATTTTAATGGCAAATTTAGACAAAAAGACACGTCACACTGAAAATGCCGCAAAAAGAAAAAGAGAGCGACAGCGCCCCTCAATACAAAGAGTAGAATGCTACGTTAAAATCACAGTACCCTAAAAAGTAACCCATTAAACACCTGTAATTCTGCCATTTGGTGACATATAATAAAAATTCAAATCAAAGCAATTACGGGTGAAAGGATTACTCGTTCCATTCAAACATCACGGGCCGCACTCGGAACTGAAAAAGGGGCCAATTATGAACTTTACTGCCATTCGAGGTGCCTAATGGAAATTTAAACACTCGCTTCCGCTAGCAATGGGACAGTGAGATCCCTAATTGTTTCATTTTACCTCGCTTTTGGGATCCCTTGGGAATTTTTTTCAACTCCAAATCTTTGAGTCCACTCGATCCAGGTGAGATTCCTTTCACCTTCCAATTGAAAAAAAAGTAGAACATTTTTTATCGTTTCTTTTTCACCAGATTTTTAGTTCTGACAAGACAATGCCAATGATAGACATTAGTAAGGATTTAATTTTGGAAGTACGAAATACGTTAGTACACAGTTTTACTATTGTCTAAGTGTAAAAAAAACCGCACTGTACTCGAAGTTCAATCCATTTCCTGCCACGACTCTTACTCGTGTCTGCCATTCCAGACACGAGTAAGTGACCCAACAAAGACGTCACAAACCTGCCTACTGAACCCAATTACGTAAATTTCCTGTTACGCTCTTGTCCGATTTTTTAGTTTTTTTCCTCACTTAACGCTTCAAATTGGCTATTGTCGGGGCTCGTTCATGTGGACATCGGTCGGATCGGCTCTTTTTGATTTTCCACCGTATAGGAGAATATTTGATATAGACTTTTTGAATCGGGGTGAAAAATTACCTACCGGGCGTTTACTTGAGTAGGCTGAGATGATTTTCCCTGTCTCAAAGGTGACATATTTAATGCCGTATATACAGACGGGTTTTAGATGGTATCTGGGAAGCTAAAAATAAAACAGAATCATAATGAAAAATAATAAAATATACTAATTATAAACGCGCAAGAGGTAGGTGATTCACCTTTCTGTTTGCGTGGTCTCTCTGTTTAAAAAAAAGTCCTGGTCAACCTTTTCAGATAAAAATAGCGTAGCACAGCATTTTTGAGAATTTCTATGTAAAAGTGTCAAATTGGCCGCTATCGATCCATTCGTGTGAAAATCGTTAGTTAGTTGTAACAGTTGGGTAGAGTGGAGCGCTCGAATTTTTGCTTTGTAGGTGCTGATAAAGTTTCAAAGGCAATTGTTACAGTTAACGACTGGCTTTTCTGTAAGTACCTATTAGGATTCTATAATCAATACTAATGATTCGGTAGACATTTTCGAAACTGTAGCACGATGAAGAAATCCCAAGTCAAAAGCAGGTTTTTATCAGGTAAAATTTGTGCACAATTTTAATTAATGCTTATTGCGTCATGCTTGTTGCATTATTAATCATAAATCCCTGCCTTCCTTTCAACCCTTGGTAGTCCACTGCTGGACATGGGCCTCCCCTAATCGTACATAGTTACATAGAAATAATAATATTTGACAAAGTGAGAACTCCAAATAACCTCGGTGATAACGCCGAGAGAGCGGCTGTGCTCCGATTACGTCATCTCGGAATCTGGGGGCACGGCAGTGCCCCCGCCAAGTCGAACAAAAAAGCGGCACGGCCGTACCATCCTTTTCTCGAAGCATTTCAGGCCATTTTCAACCCCCTATAACTCCATTGTGGATAAAACTAGGAGCCTCGATTTTTAGTAGCCAGGTAAGTATTGTATAAACACGGTATATTTAAAATTTCATTCAATTTGAGCCAGTAGTTAAGGAATTATAACAAGTCAAAGTTTCTTAATTTTGTCACTCACTCACTCACTCACCGATCATCAAAATTCTAAGGCACTTCTAGCAAACATAGAACCTTCAAATTTAGAATACAATTAGTGTTTAGTCAATCCATGGATACATACATGGATCTCACAACTTTTTACGGACTGTGTTGCGAGACTTGGGTTTTTTACAAGTTATGTTTTTGATGGCATTCTTGTTATATGCTCGCGATGTAGAGAACTTCGATAGCGTGATTCAGGATACTCGTGGCGCCATCTCATGACGAGTGAATGAAACCGGTACTATTATGTGAGTGAAAAGATTACTAAGTAGATATAGTTTATTGCAAGTCGATATAATCCGACTTTTGATAACAATAGCAGCACGTTATCAAATTAATTTATCTGATCGTTTGATTGACAGCTTCGTTAAAACTAACGTCGGATTATTCGACTATCGCTAATCGAATCTTCGTGCAAAAGGGGCATTAGAAAAATATTGGGTTGACGTCAAATCAACCATTATGGTAGGGAAATTGTTGATTTAAAGATCAGTGTATTATGACAGAGAAATGGTCACTCTATTTACATGTATGAAAGTTACCTAGAGAGTGTGAGAGTGGCCTTGGTCCAACCCTTCTTCTTGAGCTTCGAATCAGCTTCGAATTATTATGAGCTTTGGAATATGTGAGATTTTTTCGACAAATTTTAGGCAGTGTGCAAGTTTGTTTATTGCTTCGATATTTTTAAACACTAAAATCTATTAGTGCTATTAAATGTTTCAGTAGTTCCATTACCCATACTCCGACTAGAATCACGTATCAATCAGTAGTACGGCACAAATCAGCTTATTCGTCTAATTGCAGCGAGGGCGATGCGCCCAATCAGGGGCCGACACGTGTCACTTCGCACCCCTTTTTGCACGCATTCCTTTGATTTTCCACCAGGGGTCGCACCAACGGGCGGTTCAAACGCCGCGATTCGATTTTATGCTGGCAAACACCGAATTGTAGACAAGGTAGATCAGAGTACAATACATCAACAACATTTAAAATGCTTTGCTAGCGAATAAAAAAATATCAACACTAAAATTTTAATTACCTTAATTTCCTCTGATACTATTCCCTAATTGCGCTTTCTGCAAGCCATCACCTAATTTTTGACTTGTCCTTGTCTTTGTTACTGTATACTTCTTAATTTCTGATAAATTATGTATCCTTGTAATTTTGTTGCCTGGAAGAGATCGCTGCTTAGCGATAAGCCTTCCTATTTAATTTTACCTTTTCCAATGTTCATTGTATTTGTTTTATGTAATAAAGAATAAATATACAGTAGGTATACTTACCTAATATAATATTATAGTATTTATCATGTTTTAGTTGTTCACACACTTTCAAATTGTAAACACGGCAAGTAAAATCATTCGAGTAGTGTGGACTAATAATGTGGACGAAAGTTTTATTCGTAAACGCAATTATTATAGTAAAAAATAAAATATTTTTTGTTACCTCTCTATAACGTCGAAAATCAACACAAATAAAAGGAAGAAAAGAAAGAAATACACTAATCAAAATAATCAAAATAAATTGAATTTAACGCCCGCTCGTCTACACCGCCCGAGCCCCGTGGGAGCACCCAGCACTGCATGTGAAGGATTAACATTATCATTTGACACTGCATTTATTTAACGACGCTGTTTGTTTGTGTATGCTATTTTTACGCTCGGGTGCTTTGCTTTGCCACTTCTAGCACATAAATGTGGTTTTAGATGTTCATACGATATCTGTGACCACAATAAGTATAAGTAATAATATTTTGCTCAGATTTCTTTTTTACAGTTGAAACAGTCTTCCTTTCATTATAAGAGTACTTAAATAGACTAAAACATATAATATTTTATTCAGGTTCATTTACGGGCAATAACAATAACCGATCTCTGGGTATGGATGGAGATTAAGATTGTTTGGTTGAAATAGCAGACGTTGCGTGGCAACCAAACATTAAGGCTATCCATATCTGAAAATCGTTTATTAATTTCTAGGATTATTGGATCATCTGCTATCGGTGGTCTCCGCGTAAGGTAAGAAGCCTCTTTATTTCATCCTTATTGTCGCCAATAAGTCATCAATGTTTAAAGCTGACTGATAGAATTATTCATATTCTCGCATGTAGTAAAATTTGTCTTTATGGATATGGGAAGTTTAACTTAATTATCAGACGTTTCTGTAAACACACTTTAACGGGAATTGCATTATTAAATCACTTGTGAATAGTGCAAACATCCGTATGACAGTTTTATCAATTCCCAAAAACCCAAATCAATATTGAAGTACGATACGACACACGCGATTCTTTCCAAATCGGTACCATTCCAAATTCTATTTCACGTCCATTGAAACAAATGCTTCAAAGCCAGTACGTTTCAACGCTATATTCTACAAAGTAAATTCTATGACAAATTTTGTTCACACCTGGGGTATATTTCACACCGTGTGAACAGATGTAAAAAATTGCATAAAGTCCAGCTATAAAGGCGGTAGCGCGCAGTCGAATAAATTCTTGAAATTACTATCTTAACGTTTACGGTGCATGAATCATAGCTATTACTTTTTAAATAAATTTAAGGAGAAATATCGTTTTATGTTGCTCCATGTGCGATGCAATAAAGTTCGTAACTGCATGTTACCTTAAGGATGAAAAGTGATTTTACGAGGTTACAGTAATTACTACAGCACATACTGCGAGACTCTTATTTCATTGCAAAGGTCAATAATGTCGCAATCTTAAGTTTCAAATCTTTCTCTGAATGAATATTGAAAGGCAAAAGATAGTCGTGTAATATTCGTGATTAGCGAGTGTCGTGTATTAGTCGTGTCAATATACACGAAACTGTAACTATGTATGTACAAAATTACGTTACTAACACCACTACCAACATTTGTCCTAATTTTCATGTCGCTCACAAAAGTCGCTCGTTGCTCACGCTCCGACAGGTACGGACGGTTCCCTACACAGGGATTTTTGACGGACTGGTGTGTCACACAAGATGGCAGCAATAGCTCGACTCGGCGCGTTTTTAGTCTACCCTCATATGGCACCCTCTTTGCGTCAAATACGAAATTGTAAATTAAAATAAATAAGTGCCTGACTGAATCCTCATGGCAACTAAACCGAACAGTCATATTTAAACATAGTGGAGCGTAAAATTTTAGCATTTATCCAGTTTCGAATTGGATGGATTTGAAGTACGGTTGAAAGGAGCAGTAAAAGTTCTATCGACATTAAGCTAGGAACAGAGGCTGGAAATTTAGCTCCAACAGTGAGCTTAAAGAAAGTTTCGTCAAAAATCTCTCCGAATTCAACCAGTCCTCGGTTCCAGTGAAGCAGTTAATTAATTCAAACAACTCGTAAGCCCCTTACTTACATTTCTGTTCTGCGTTACGAGGCTTTTAAAATTCATTATCACATAATAAATTAATAAGCTCGCAACTAAATTAACTACTTCGGGAACAGAAATTCGGAAGCCTTACAATTGGGCCGAGTTAGCGACCAAATCTGGGTAGTCGTCGCTAAAGTTGGGTATTTCGAGTTATTTGCTTTTACTATCCGACTGGATTCAGGCTCGCTGGATTTAGAAATGCTAATTTTATACGCTTCATTTTCGCCCTGTATTTTGAGGATTATAATGTAGGTACGTCACGTTTTCATGTTACCGAATAAGCGCGATACACTATTACCCGCAATTACTGATGATTATTTCTGGAAAATTAGAGTTTACCGTTGTGTAGAATAAGTGGGGTAATCGTGTTTTAGTCTCATATTAATATTAGGTTAGTAAACTAGTATCATTCAATGTTTCTTAATCATTTAGCGCAATAACCGCTAAATGTTTTCACTGAAGTTTTGTCCACATGGGTACTGTTTATTATTTAGATAATTATTTTATTATAGATCATTTTTCTCTTTTATTTAATTAACAGCGCTTCAGAAAACCTTTTTTCAAGAGCATGTAACACGTATTACGTGTACCTACTGATACACACCAAATTTATGACACGCACGTTTAATGGTTACTTACTCGTAAGTAACTTCTTTATAGGGATTTAAAGTTCACTCTCCGAGTCAATAAATCATGCTTATGAGCATTAACTCAGTGCAGTACCGAATCTTAAATCATCAAGCTATTGCTAAAACATACAAACAAAAATTACAATTAAAATGACGAATAAAATCCGACATTTTAGCAAATGACGCAAAACAGCAACAAAAATCGAACACGTCACAACTGCCGCAACCGCCGAGGCTTGTCAGGGGTGCTTATTCATTATCCAGGATTTATCGCGTGGCCCTACAATGTCGGGTGTCGGCCCTGTGGGACTGACTGCAAGTGAAAGGGCAATGATTGCAGTTGCTACAACGAATTCGAAACCAATTGGTTATTAATAAAGTGTGACTGTGTGAGGTAGGAAAGCAGGGATGTGACTAGAGTAAATTGAGATCCTTTTATCGAACTGTCAATAAGAAAATCTTCGCACATTTCGTATGAAGAATTTGGCTTATGACGTCTTCAATATAATAATACTAATTAAATGTCTTCTGTCTTAACTATTATTGTTATTACACATTATAAAATTAATTTTTAAAAATATTGGAATTTGAGCTGAATTTTAATACGTTCCAAAAGCGGTCTTTTATCGGGCTAAAAATATAATATTTCTTTTTATAACATCTGATTTTAATGCTTTTTAATATTCAGCAATAAATGTAACTACAATACAAAACATCAAAGAGCGCATTGTAAGGGCGTGGGGTGAAAATGCACCGCTATGGAAATTTAATTATTTTACAGCCCCGACAATAAAGCACTAGGTTTGGGGAGTAATTTCAAAATGCCTCTAATTTATACCTCCTGTTTCGCTGGTGAGATCGTTGGGGCGGCAACATTTGAATTCCATATCTCCTTTCGCTTGGATCAACGTAGGTGTAAGTATGATTGCTTGAAGTGAAAGAAAGAGCGTAGAACCAAACGCTTCTTTCTCCTGTTATACAGGTGAATTTTTCAAGTGTGCGTGGATGGGGAAATCCGAAACTATAAGGAATTTTGAAAAATGCTGAAAGGAGTCTGGGCACCGATTTTGATGAAAACTAAAACTGCATCGTTCGATTTTTGAAAAATCAATATGCCTATCCATGAATTGAACTCATTGATTTTGAAAAAAAATATCACACCCTGTATTATTACACCATTCAATAGTGTCACTAATAAGAGACAAATTCTGGAAAGTAATGACATGCGGCAAACTTAAGGATAGAGCTCATTTTTAACAAAATATATTCTTTTTCATACAAACCTTGCTATAAACTAGTATAAAAGTTTAAAACAATCTTTACCTTAGAGAAAACAATAGTTGTCACAAAAGCAAATCCTCAAGAAAAGCATTAAAATATTGATAGATAAATACGAATCCTTTGCTTAAGATCTGAGCGTCCTATCCCCGAGGATTCTCAGAGTAATTAAATAAAATTCTGCGGCGCGGAAAAATAGCGGCACCGACGTTTTCATATTCGCGTTATTCCCCCGACGAGTGCCGCAGTTATACCGCTTTAAGAGATTTAATTGTGCCATGTTTATTCATAACTAATCAAATTATTTAAAGTATTCGTTGAATATACGAAGAATTGTACACATTGTAGCCGAAAATCATTTTTTAAAGACCTTTATAGGACTTTTATACCGCTTTAAGAGATTTAATTGTGCCATGTTGATCTATGGAAACTTTAAAACTAATCAAAAGAACGAAAAACATGTGGTTTATTAAAGCCATTTTGATTTCATCGCATTACCTAGGAATGTGCCATGCATAGGATTCATTTCATAGAATTAATACAGTCAAATAATTTTGTCAAACACAAAACATTGAATTTGAAATCTCAATGCAATTTAAAAAAAAGTTGTCTCAGTAGGCATCATGCCGATAAGATACATGGATACTATATTATATTATTACTAACTTATTATATTGACGCGGCAGTAGGTACCACCTCGAGCGAACCTAAGCGAATAATACGAGCACGTATATAATTTCATAAATAAATTACGTAAATAAATACCGCACCGAAATTTCAAAAATGATAGTAATATTTCATAAAAAATCACGTAAATAAATACCGCACCGAAATTCCAAAAATGATAGTAATAGGGTTAATAAGAATATAATACAAAAGCCAGCGATAGAAAGCCATTACAAGCTCCTAGGATCATCCTATCACGATCATGTGACGTTAATCCGTATCGGAGATTAACCCGTGACGCGCGCCAGGTGAGATATTACGTCATTGGGTACTGTACTCCTGCCCATTTGTTAGTCTGGCTGGTACAACGGAGGTAAAAAATATGTTAAAATTTAAATTTTACGTCAGCAATGCTGAGATAATCCTGATTTTTTTATCGGAATAAGAATTTATGTTAAAAATAAAATCTTTTAAATTTAATTAACATCAAATTCAAATCCGGTTTTTAAAATGCTGATCTTAACCGAATTCTTTTTGCATATTCAAACATCAACATAATTTAAAGCGTGTAATATTTGCATGCTTTAATTTTCTATAAGGTTATATCGTTTAAAACTTACCATAAATCTAAAAGCACCTGGAGATTAGTAAGTTTATGATTTTCTGCGACAATGTGTACAATTCTGCGCATATTCAATGAATACTTTAAATAATTTGATTAGTTATGAATAAACATGGCACAATTAAATCTCTTAAAGCGGTATAACTGCGGTACTCGGATTCGTATTTTTCTATCAATATCTTAATGCCTTCTTACGGATTCTACTATTGTGACTGTGTGTCTTTTCTGCTGAAAAGTAAAACTGTTTGATTTTTTTAAATTAGTGCTGCACTGGATTTTTTGCGTTCGTATACTCGTAGTTGTCAGCCGTTGTCGTAGTTCGACCAGCTTCTAACAATATTCTAAACTCTGTCGCATGTCCATATGATAGGTAGGTTGAATGAAAACAAATCCTGTTGAGAATTATTACTACCGATAGTCAAGAATGAAGTATTTGCATTGACAAATTCAGAGCTCAGAGAAATGTATTCAAATAATATAAATGTAAATTGATACTCGAGTCTCCTAGAAGGTATTTGTTTAAGGCACCCTTTCGTCAATTAAGAATTTAAAATACACCACGGATGGCTAAATTGATCTGTAAGGCAGGGGCTTGTTTGATATACGAAATTATATTAATTCGTGGCTCACGCTTTGACCATTTACACTCGCGAGAAATAGCCATAGAATAGAGAGTATAATACAGTAGGCCACTAATGACCCACTATAGGGTCGGGTCTCCTCTCACAATGAGAGGGATGTAGGCCTTAGTCCCCCACGCTGGCCTACTGCGAGTTGGTGAAATTCACATACTTTACACACATAACTTTCATTTGCAAATTGCCATTGGGATTCGAACCCGGACCCGGGCAATCACCGCTCTCATCTCTCCCCTACCACTGGGCTATCACTGCTCTTATCTCTATATTCTGGCACTGTCAAACCGTCCAAAACCGTCGTTTTAAAGATAGATCGTCTGTGGAGTTTCCCACGTGGTTTATAAATGCAGATCCGGTTTAATCTAGATTCGCGTACGGCTAGACGCACGTTACAATATTAATTATTCATCGGATCGAGCGAATAAACCAATTTCACGCTTCTTTGCCCCCGAATCATAGCGCGGCTTATACAGGGTGCGCCCGCATGGAAACAGCGATTGTCTCGCACGTGTACAGCGGTTTCTGGTATCTGATTTATTTTATTGTTCTAGAGTTTTCTTTAATTTCTTTATGTAATATTTGCGTTCATTTCAAAGGAACTAAGCCAAGCAAAGCTTATTTGTTTAATCTATGTTTAATGGAGGTACAGTCAAAAAGGTAATTGAAAGTAGAAAAATATTTACCTTTAAATATTAAACCTTCATTAACAGTAACAAATACTCAATTGTTTGTTCTCTTTATAACAAAAATCATGATAATAATGAGGAAATAAATCATACAATAATAATAATAAAGTGGATGCCCTAAAAAAATTAGGCCAGGCAAAAACCTTATTATATTAACCATAGTATATTACCACTATAGAATGTCGTATTACGTACTAAGGATACCACTCTTTTTAAAAAAATACAGCGCAAAATTAAACCAAAACGTAAACATCCTGTATACTCATACTCAACTAAACGAGCCTGTAAGCCAAACCGCGCGATCAAATTTGCCGCGTCAGCGCGCGCGCATGCTACATACGCTTTAACATTACCCTGTGTAATTGGCACCCCGTAATGCCTGCTTAAGCCTTATTGGCAGGATGATATAACAATATTGTTGTATTGTAAAAAACAAAACTATACGCCAGAAAACAAAATTAACAGATGTAATAGGAAGAATAAGAAACTTAAAGTGGAAATGGGGAGGACATGTATGCAGGATGGAAAGCAATAGGTGGACTAAAAAACTAACTGATTAGATAGGTACCCAGAGATGGCAAAAGAACAATAAAAAAAATATAGAAGATAAAGTAAATATGAAATTAATTAGTATATAGTGATTGATAAAAATAAGATAATATGTGTATTAAGGAATTGTAAAATAATATTAAACTTTAATGAATTTCATCCATGACTATAATAAAAAATTATAATAATAATTTAAAAAAAAGAACAATAATTAATCTTATAAATTTTAATTTTTAATTATTTATTATGCACACAACAATCTAAATATTGTATTCCCATAACAATTTAAATGATAACTGTAAAAAAACATATTTATGGTAGAATAAAGGCTATTTTTATTTTATTTTATTTTATAACTAACTCAAAAATGAAGCGCGCGTACCCCCGCTGCTTGAGTGATCGAAAAAGTTAAGCAACGTCGGGCGCGGGTCAGTCCCTGGATGGTTTGCCGCTAGTGGTGGATTAAACTTCCATGCTTTGGACGCCACGTTAAGCCGTCGGTCCCGGTTGTTATCGATACGATAGCAGGCGACCCGTAAAACTCGTACAGGACCTAACAGTGGGCAATGAGAGGGTTGCAGGCAAGTCAAAAATGTCAATAATTACATTTTGTCTTTAACTTTTTTTAAGTACATTGTACCACATGTATCGAAACGTACTACTCTAAGGCATAGTTCACACGGCATTGCCCTGCACGTTTTCTTTGTATTCGTATAAACCTGTATAAACCTGTATTCGTACAAAGAAAACGTGCAGGAGAATGCCGTGTGAACCCTGCCTTAGTATACGTATAACCGTACGTACGTTCGTAAAAATATATCCTTAATTTGCAGCACAATAAAACATCAAAGTATTGACATCAATTTCCGAACTGTCGTATGAAGATCATTTCTCTGGCGCGTCCAGGGTAATGATGTAATATCTCACCTGACGCGTATCATGAGTTAATCTCCGATACGGATTAATGTCTCGCGATCGTGACTAAACGGCTCCCAGCGCCAATAATGGACCTTCAGTGTTCAATATGTTTCCCATTTTCATCGAGAAAGTGTGTTTGTTTATTTATTATTTATTGTACAGAAAGCTCCGACGGCCCAAGATGTCGTTATCAGGCTAGGTAATTATGCCAGCAGAGCAAGGCGGCTCGTGTACCTAGGGTGTAGGCAAGATAACGTCACTATTTATTGATTTATTAACAAAGTACTACGAGTATTACCTAGAATTTTTAAGCACTTTAGTAGGTACTTATGAAACCAATACCAAAACGAACAAAATAGCAACAACACTACAGAACAGAAGTCGAACTTGAAGTAATCAAACGCGAATTGGAGATTTCACAGCGTTCGGCGAATTTTAACGATCGCATAAAACGCGGTTCGTTCCGAAGGGGTACGGTAAGAAAGGAAGGCCCTTGATTACTTCTTGGAGATTTTGAGCTGATCTGAAAGGGAAAATTCGCAGACTATTTTCCTAAAATTTATTTCGATACTTTATAATTTAGGTTTTGGATAATTCGTAAAGATGGGCGTCATAAAACTTTTGATTAGAAATGAATTAAGTAAAAGTATTGGGGTGAGTATTAATCCCTTTAGATTTCCTTAAAATCTCTCAAGCATTGTTTGAGGGGCTGATGAATGAAATACTATTCTAAAATCATAATATGAATTTGAAGCGGTATTAAAAGATGGCGCCACATGTATCTGAATCACGCTATCAAAGTTTTCTACATCGCTGGTTAGATAAGCACAAACTCCGAGATGACGTAACCGGAGCATGATTCTAACCTGTGGGTGATCCTTTCCCGAAAATCTAATATAATTTGATTTTACAGTAGAATTTCAGTCATAGAGAACTATGACTAAACACACAAGTTCTAAACTTGCTAACTTCTCGGTGGGTGAACCTCTCCTAGCGAACTATACTGGTTCTCCGGAAAATACGTTTCATTACACGCTCTCTATAACCTAAATTCTTCAGACTGTAACTCCATAAACAAGAAATTAATAAGTCGAACAAGGGTGCGATAACCGTAAGAAAATATTATCGGATTCCTCCGATTGGCCCGCCGAGGCTTCATTGTTTTTAATTAACTTTCTCAAGGCTCATTGTTTTAACTATGGAAACTTTCTGTTAACGGCTGCAGGGGTTGTAATGACGTCATATTTATAGATATAGGCGAGGGCGAAGCTGAAAACTTGAAACATTAAAGTGGAATTTTGTTTTGTTTTGAATTTCATGAGAATTGAATGTTTCTTGTTATTTGTCTTTGAAACCGTGTTTAGGGGAAAGGGTTAAGAAAGAAGTGAAATCATGTAAAAGTAAAAATGTGGAAATGTTTACTTTAATTATGAATTAATGAATGAAGTAGAAAGGTTGTTAGTCAACTGATAAGCCAGCACTTAACACACTCTGTAATTTTGCCTAAAAGTAGCAGATTTTTTGTTATTGTTAAAGTAAGTCAGGACGCTATTAGAATATAAATAATAATAAAGCGAGCTTATATAGAATATTAGTAGCATAAAAATAGATGAGAAGCATGTTACATGTTATTCCTTTTAGTGAAAGTGACGTTGGTAGATACGGACCTAACAGCATACAATTTGGTTACAGCTGATTGCGATTAACTATTTCTCACTTTTAAGAAAATCAGGACAAAATTTCTCAATTCGGAATTTCACCTAACAATATAATCGTGGGACTGACAAGCCATTCTGGGGCAGAGGATATTGAAAAAACGATTCTATTTGACTTGACAATAAACCTAAATACCCGCTGGTGGTTTTGCCGTAAGCGGCTAAGGTGACAATATTATTTGAGGAAAATTGGGGATCCGACGCATTTATTAAAGCGAAAACCGGCAACAAAGGGATGATATTGAATTGTAAGGAAAGCCCCTTGGATCACCGAAATACGTTTGGATATGGCATAGGCGTATTTTCAGCAACTCTTATTGAATTCTAGAGTCTTTATGGATATCCTACGCCTTGCTTATTGGAATCTAATTCTGAAAGGTTTCCCTTTAGCTGTCAATCCCAAAGCAACATGACAGTGATATGAAAGTACAAAAGAAAGTTATAGATAATCAAGATGATAGAGCGTTAACTTTCTATTACCGCGTATTTACCAAAGCTGTTAAAGTTGTGAGAATTAAAAAATAATAAAAAGAAGATCCAAAGAACTTCGAAGAACTTGAACTTCAAGCAGACGAGCTCCTATATTAAAAATTATCATTATTATAAATCTATATTAAAATGATATTAAAATAAATTAGATGCACTGAAAACCGTCTGATAGATTCAAATGAATCCTTCAGTGCCTTTTAAGATTATTCTGATTTAAAATGACTTGAGCTTCTTGAAATACTTTCGTAGGACACTGCCATGAGATTTTCTATTCATTAGTTACTCTCGTCTTTCACACCTTTCCTCTCTCCTGGCTTAAAAGTTAAGACCTTTGGTAGACTTCACACTACCTGTGTGAAAGAAAATAAAATTTCAAAATCATCTCTTTTATAGACTGCAATAAGGAGTCAATATTTCAAAATGATTGCAACCGCGTTGGCGGCGGCACTAAAAATGATGGATAATTGAGTAAATTGGTTTCTCTGCTGCAACGGGCTATATAAAATAAAATTTAGTGCTCATAATACAGCAAATAAGGCGCCGTTTCCATTATATAGTCATCTCTAATAGTTAGCTTTCTTTTTTTACAATTCATGGAAAAAAGCCCTAAATACGATATATGCACTTGTCATACTAAAACTTTGTTGTTTGCTTTTATTAGTGAACTTATGTGATGCAGAACCACCTAAATGTTAGAATGTGAAAATAGTGTAGTGCTTCTTCCGTAGGATTAAGTAATGAGGATTAATAAAAAGAAATTTCGTATAGGTATGCCTTATTCTGAGATACCGTATCATTCAACTACTATTTCGTGGCTGAAAGTGGAAGATCACACTACGTTCCGAGGTCGGGCGGTAGGTGACACGCACAAAGAACCTCCGACTTCTTTCATTGTAGATTAAATTCTTTGCTTCCCGCACACCTACAGTTAACCTTGTTACCCAGTGCAAGTAAAGCTTCAAGGCCTTAAAGATCCAAAAACTCACCAAAACAGCACAATTATGTTTCGGTTCAGGATGCGAGGCAGATAAGCTGAACCGTGGTCGCATTCTTGTTGCAAACACGCACCAATTCAGTCAGTGATTCAGTTCGTCTGAAGCCTTTCTGTCTTCTGAAGTTTGTCTGTCTGACTGCCACATAGGTACTGATAAACTATAATAGCATTCTTGGTGACTTGGTATTTTTCTGTGTTTGTTATTACAGAAAACACTACCACATTTATAGTACTAAGAAGGAACGGTTAGATATTTCAGACAGTTAATTGACTTTTATAATTATGACTAGTAATACAATACTTACGTTTTCTATATCATATTTAGATTAATTTTATATGGTTGTCAATGAGGGCTGCTAGACAGCCTGCGTTTGCTACTTTTATAATATTAGTAAGTATCGCTCGCTGTGCCTGGAGTACCAGCTTCGCTAATATCCGATCTTCCAGCTTAATCTCGCTGGCCGCGGATTTAATACATATTTCATTGGAATATTTCACGAAGTATTACTTCCTTTCGTGCCCGTTGTTTGTTAAACACCAGTTTATTACCGTTCTGCCGAATGAAAGGTTTCTTCCTTTTAAATATTGCGCGCTAATGCTATTCATTGAGACTTTTTGTGATCTTTTTGAATTTCCATTCCTTTCTCGTGATTTTATCTGAGATAGCAGTCGAGTTATGGTTTTTCTGCTTCTTTGGAGATATTAAGATTCTTTCTTTTATAGGTGTCAACTGATGCTACGGTCAACCCGACATGCTTTTTGGCTTCTTTAAATATGTTTTTACTCGCCTTATATGATTAGGTTCTCCTTTGTGTATGTATGTGAAGGAATCTTTGACCGCAATTATCACCCACTCGGTAACGTCAGATGAGATTTGGCACACATTCTAAAGACTGATGTGAATACAATATTTCAGTAGATACGATCGAGCTGGTTTGATGATAAAAACGAGATATAGACAATGGAACTCCGAAACCGATCAGCGTAATCAAACCGTTTGGAAAGGTTGCATTAGTTTTGTTTGTTTTTTGAAACGTTGCACTTTTAATGCAGCTAACGACGACTTTAAACGACTTTAAATGATGTATCCTTTTAACTTTTAAAATAGTAACCTCCCTTTGACACTCCACAACATTTTCCTTCCCAACAATTAAGAAACCAATGCAATTAATCCGTCTTACCTTTGCATCTGTTTATCGTTCAAACTTGAACCAATAGCGCCATTAGGAGAATCACTCGGGAACTTGTATCAGGGTGCTAACTGGGGGGTGGGAGTGGGGGGAGGTCGTAAACACAATTGTTGCGACTTTAAATCAAACAGTTTGGAGTCGTTAGTAGCACGTGCGACGAGGTGTTGGTGTGCATTCCCAATGTTGGACGTCACGATAATTTTGTTCTTAATCTTCTTTGGAATTGAGTTTAGTAGATGAGATGTACCTTATCACTACTCTTATAACGGTGTTTTCGTCGGGGAGGCATGGTTGCTGGAGATACTGTTTTGCCGTTGTATGTGGGTGTCCATTGGCTAGTAGCCACTTAACATCGGGTGGCCTGCATATCCGTTTGCTGCCACCTCTTTGTGTAACAGACCTAAGAGTAAGACGTTTACATCAGCTTACTTATTCTACTTATTAATATCTTCACAAATATTATTTTTTCTATCTCAATATTTTTTCTCAATATTTTCGACACACTTTCTCCTAAGCTTCACGTTTCTAATTCTTGACATCTAAATTTAAACACTATTACGTAATCGCTGAAATTGAGATGTTTCAGAAATTTTCATCGAATTCCCTTTAACCGTCCAAAAATCTTAGCACAATGGAAACGTACCCAAAGAATAATGAAAGTACAAGTGAATGGACACCCCAGTGTTGTAATTATTAGGCGAGTTCGTTGAATTTATCTTCCCTCTTCTGTTTTTAAACTTTCAGAGACTGTAGCGGCAAGAGTTGGATATTTTCGCCAAATTTCTTGAATTTATAGAGGTTTTATGGAGTAATTAATGTAGTATGGTGTCTTAATCCGGCTTCGGAGGGGTTATCTTAATTTATGTTCCTCCGTTTTGCTGTGAGATGAAGGTTTTACGTGTATCTTGTGTTTGAAGGTATGGTATAACAATTCCTACAATGAAAATCCATATTATACTCGTAAATGCAAATCTTTTTAACCCTTTTTGTGTGTGTAAATATTAAATTGTGAAACTTCAATATTCAACTCCGTTGCTGATCTAAATTAGTATGACTCTCAAAAAAAATGGTTGTTTTTTCTATCTATGATCGCAAATAAACAACAGTTTAAATATTAAATACGGTATCTACAAAACAAAAATTGGTACTTTAAATTTAGATTTAAAAAATGTTATTACGTTTTAATAATTTAAAAAATGAAAAACATTTAATGATTTAAAAAATGTTATTACGTTGTAATAACAAAATGGTTATGTTTTTAAACATTTTTTAAAAAAGTTTCAAGAATTTCCTAGCCTCCAAGCACATTTTTTGTGAATTCTGCCAACAGCAGTAGTGGACGTCATGAAACCCGTCAGTTTATAAAAAACATTGTCAGCTAGCGAGCACTTCATCAGTCCACCTGAACGAACACATCAATGAATACCTACATTGCTAACGCGTCAGATACGTCAGGCTTTGTGACGCCACATTGAGCTCGAGTTGTGACGACGCGACGTCACGCGCGGCGTGCGTGACACTGGCTTTAGAATTTAGTAGTAAAGGGTGTTTACAGAAATATGGCTTTTACATGGAGTTAAGTAGCTTTAGATTGTGAACCATTTTAGATTTTAACTGTAGATAAATACTTCTCCTCTTTTATAGCTTTACAATAAGAGACATAGAATGGACTGGAAAAATGCATTTATTATGACTAGAAATCACCATGAAATTTGAATTTGACACGTTACGGAATATACGTACACGTCTGTGGATAGTAATTAAAGATTTAAAAAAAAAAGCTAATAAAATGCATAGAAATCGTTGGCTGAAACATTCTAAGCCATCCATACATCAAGATTATTCCCCGTATAAAGGTCACCGTCAGTTTTGCGTCACGTTCCTTTAGCGATTTGCGGGCCGACAGTCGCCACGCAAACCTTTGCGATCGGAAGCTTTGCGTGTGCCGCAAACCGCATTTGCGTCACTCGTATCCTTATCGCCGAGAAATAGCCCTTATGGTCCCTGAGCCAGACGCAAATTTCGTCAATTATTTGCTCCCTGCCTATAAATTGGAAAATGCTTGTCTGTAACACTTTAATGACCCACTGTATGGTAGGTAGACTGATGCGGGTCTGATTGTCAGCATCGGCTTCATGGGTGGGTTAGCAGCGGCAACCTCCAAAGTATGTAAAAAAAAATTGTAAATAGACAGCTGTCGTTTTTATTTATCTAAAATGTCACATAAACCATTATCTGGAAATTTTTGTTTGGAAGGAAATCAGTCGAAAAAATATTTTTGTAATAATATTTACCCACCATTTTATAAGCTGACAATTTTTGTTGTTATATTGCAAGGTATAATTTTAAATCAATAATAAATTTAAAGATTTAAAGATTTAAATTACATAGTTCTACTATCGTAGGCATTTTACAAATTATTGGCCGGGAGGAAATTAGTCCTAAAAAGTTGTCGCTGGCTCACGGACCAACTGGTCTGGAGCTACAAACCTGACTTTGTTTGGTTCTATTGACGTACCAGGTAAACTATGTAGATAATGTGTCCTTAAACACATGAAGTTAAGGTTGTTTTTTGTTTAACCAATGTTGTTTATTCGTTGCTTTCTTGGTTAGCCAAGGCAGCGGGGTGCCGAGTAAGCTGCACCGGACACCAATGGATTTATCGTTTGAGGTTTAGACAAGGAAAGAGGCTTTGTCTTTGAGACAACAAACGAACGCTCGGAACCAAGAAAGAAATGCTATTTCAAGTGTAGCAAGATAAGGGGAATAAAGGAAATTCTATAGTTACAGTTTAATTGCGACGGCGATGATCGGAAAATCTTTGCTCAAAATAATGATGTCGTTAATTGAGAAACGTTTATTTTAGTTTTCCGTATGACACCAAAAATTATAACGCTTCACACTCATAGCCTAGCTCTAGGATTTCCTGTATGACAAGAACACACATTACCCAGAAAGTCAATATTCAAATCCGCTGGGACTCGAACCCTCCACTCCGATGGTCAATAGATATTATTAAAACAGACCACTTTCGTTTATTTGTACCAACTTCGTTTAATTTTTTGCACCACCACTACTGAGGCTTGAGGCTTGTTCGTATTAATTCCACCATTCCAATATTTAAATTAAAGTATGTATATAATATTATTAAAGTTAGGGGCAAAATGAGAACGATCATTTCGGAAAATTGCCTAAGGTTCCTCACTGTATAAATAAATATTTTTCAAAAAAACTTTAAAAAACCTATATGAAAAAACCACCTGAATAAAATTGAAGAAAATATAAATAAACAAAATAAAAACAAAATTTATCTATCAAGTTTCCAAATTATTATTGTAACACGTTGCTGTCGTTGACAACGCGTTGTCCAGGCGCCCGCCGCGCTGAGGGCGAGACGAATAATCACCAATATGAATTTTGTTATAAATAGTAATAATCTTGTAGTAAATTGTTAAGATTTATCGTCACATTTCGTTACCTGTGACACTATTATTTAATCTTCATAATAATATTTAAGATTTTATTGGGTTAACTTTTTTCTGCAATCTTCAGCTTCATATGCGGGACTAAATGGCAGATCATTTCATGTAAATAAAGTGTTTGTACTAATGCAAGATAAATATTAAAGTCTTAGTTTAGTAAATTAAGAATAAAGTCTTAGTTATCGAGTCGTAGTCGAGTAGGCGGATCTTATCGCTACCCTCATGAATAACTGTAATGTAGTAATGGAAAAGTCTGGATGCTGAAGATACTTTATTCGAAGATAACGTCTTATTCCTAATGAACAGCTCGTTGAACACAAAGATGTGATAATAACACAGGTTGTGATTTTTTTTCTTCAAATTCATTGGGTTCGATTCCTGGCTAGGTACTTAGGTATATTGATTTTTCAAAAATCCAATGAAGCAGTTTTAGTTTTCATCAAAATCGGTCCCCCGACTCGTTTCAGTATTTGTCGCTATTTCTATTACTTTTGGATTTCCCCATCCCCGCACACTTAATAAATTCACATCGTATTCCAGTGTTCCAACAGAGTGACCATTCGACCATGAACCTTGTTGGCAGTGCGACAGATCCCTAAGTAAATATTAGTCCACATTTACACGGGGTAGTGACAAAAATCAAAGCAAATAGTCCCTTTTGTAACTAAAATCTATTGTTTAATAACAAAAATCAATAGAGACCGTTTGACCGTCCGTCCGACGCAAACAGAATTACGAAGGGTGACCAGCAATCAAAGGGTTCCCGATGTCGAATTTTGGGTAATGTGATTATTATGAATTTCCAATGCAAATATTGGACGGTTCGTTTGAACTGGGGACGTTTCGTCCGTAGTGTTGTAAAATGGAATAGGTACCTTTGTAACACTTAAACACATTTATCGCTAATTTTCTAGAACGTCTCTAAGAATCTCTTAGAAATAAGATCACCATTTGTACCACAATTATATATTTTTTTGTATTTTTCTTTATAATAATATCGCCAATGCGCGCTGCACCAATCCGCATTCGAGCTGCGTGGTGCAGTATCCTCCAGACCTCCCCTTGTTGTGAGGAGAGAACCGTGCCCAGCAGTGGGCCATATAAGGGTTGCATCTAGCCAGTCAAGTCAGCGAAGTCAGAGAAAATGGTAGAACATAATTTCTTTGAATCAGATAGCACTGCCTGCTTACAGGTTGATAACTAAATAACAATTTAGTTCCCAACCGTAGTACAGTTTCAATGCCAAACAAAGTCGATTGCGAATACTAGTCAATGTAGACTCAAATCGGTCCCTGTGTGCGCTTCTAATAACCAATAATTCCCACCCCGTTGCTTATCGGCCCGTGGACAGTCGGGTCAATTGACTCCTCCATCATTCGAATGATGCTCGCACTGTATTGCAAAAAGATTTATTTTTCAAATAAATCTGGACATATGGGGTCAGTCAAATGTGTGCGTGTGTTATTTGTAAACAGCTGGAACTTAATTATTATATTCTTAACTAAATTCAATTGAGCTAAGTAGAGCAGAAATCTCTTGATTAATATACGGAGTACTTGAGTATTAGACGGAGCAATACAGCACAAAAGTACAGCTAGTTTAAGGTAATGATTATTTGACTGTAACTTAAAGCTTAGAAACTAAAGCGAGCCTCAAAATGAAAAGCCGCGGCAAAGTTTGTCTTGGCTTCAAGTTCGCAAAGAAAGCCCGCCTGCGTCCTAATGAAGCTTGGCAGCGTCGCAGTGGCACAATTTTACTGTTTTCGAGAATTTTACTGTTTTCAAGAATTTCACTGTTTCGGCAATTTCTGGTACCGCGACGGGTGTACGTGAGACGCGTGCTGATGGTGAGACACGAATGCAGTCTGCAGTTAAAGGGTTAACCCTTTTAGTCGGTATTCAATTAAAACGTGGTTTGCTGCTTGCAAGTTAATTGTGAATTCACATTTGTTTTCAAATTTTTACACATAATTCTATAAAGATTAATAAGTTCCTCATCTATCCTTGTCTAGCGTGGTGGAATATGGCCTACATCCTTCTCATTGTGAGAGGAGACCCGACCCTGTAGTGGGTCATTAATGGGTTACACACAAGACTAAAGAACAGTGTGCCATTATGCGCGTAGAGTTGTACTTTTTTGTCCCGTACTATAAAAAAGTATGCGATACTCAGATATATCTATACTTCAGATATGTCTGAAGTTAGCAAATTATATCATGGCGTTTAATTAACTTCATGCAAGTGCAATAATAGGCGACTTAACACACATGGCAGTACAGCAATGAACCATTTAAAACAAAATGACATTTTAACTAAATGTCTCAATGAACGAAAGGGCATTTTAGCTTATTGTCACAAAACGCCCCACTTACAGTCACATTGGTGAATAAAGCGGTTGGCCTGATCATCACCTCGCCAAGGCAATAAAACCCGCGCTATATGCTGAGCCGCGGCTCCGCCTCCGCGCGGTAATCTGCCATTCCTATGCAAATGCACTGCAACAGTGCAACTGCATGCCTCTATATAAGGGTCTGACGTAACGACGGGCGATGGCTTCATTTTCCGTTTCCGGTCGTTTTCAAGATACCCCGATTACATGACTGTGAAAACAAATAACATTCTTGCAAACTATTCATTTGGTTGCAGTTCTATGTCCCACTGTCGGGCACGACTCTCCCCACTCCAGGGAGGACAAGGTGCGTACTCCACCACGCTGCTCCACCACGCTACTCTCATTTTTGATAAACATTCTCGTTTAATGTTTTATAATATTAGTGAAACCGTGAATTGAAAAACCGCTATTATAACCGTGAATTGGCTGTCACGCACTGTAGAATGTCTAACGATATGTATTCTTCTGTATGTCTGTATTCTGTATGTTCTTGTATTCTTCTGTAGGCACAGGCCGCCCTCCGACCAGGTGGGCTGAAGACCTGAAGAAGACAGCGGGAAACCGTTGGATTTAGAGGGCCCAGGACCGGGCGGAGTGGCGTCGATTAGGGGAGGCCCATGTCCAGCAGTGGACTGCCAAGAGCTGAAAGGAAGGAAGGAAGGAACGATATGTATTCATATTTTTTTTATTTTAAACAAAGAACAAATTTTACGTTTCAGAGACCTCTATAATTTTTAACACTGTGGGTTAAACGCGCTACGTTACTCTACTAGATACGATTCACATCATTGGCCGCAAACTTGCTTTTTTTGCGTTTCTTAACTACATCGGAGCGTGGCATTGCTAAAACTCAGTATAAGGGTAGGTACATACTGTTTATTTACACCGGCTTAAAAACGCAATCGAATCCACCTGCAAGAGCGGTTCAAAGTGAACAGAATCCCGGTGCAGACCCTTTTATATAGAGCCATACAGTTTCAACGAGGCATTAGCATAGGAATGGCAGATTACCGGAGCACGGACGGAGCCGCGGGCTTATGTTATAGCGGGGATTTCACGAAGTAACTGTAATACGTTGTATATAACTACAGAACTTTACTTTAAAGTGGGGTTATTGGAATACCTTACTTCCGTATAATACAGGAGTAGCAAGCGAAAGTGCACACCTACAAAGCCAAAGACAAATACAATACGTTTATTTGTACAAATATAGGTAAAGAGTTGTTACAAATTATTTAGATCAATCTATATTTACCATTTCTAGGTATTGAAATACTAAGGAGATAAAATGAACCCATAAAAATTTATAAATAACTTAATTTTTACATTAAATGAAATACTTTAAACACGATCATTTTTATTTAATTTTTATTATTTCGTATACAGTACTTGACATGTTTTGTTTAGAATTAATTTATTAATCTACTACCTAATGTTCAATAGTTACTACAACCCGTGGTCAAACTCGAATAGGTTAAAATTCCCTCCTAAGGTCCAATGCGCCCTCCGTACTCATAAGGACTATGATGTGACGTCAATTAAAGTGTTTCCGTCAGCCACACTTCGTCAACCAAATGACAAACAAAAATTACCGAGTCCAGGTAACGTATAGTCCATTTTTATTCTCTTACCATATTTGGTAAACAATCTTAGCGTGTCATTTAATTTTAATTTGCGATTAAAAATAATGCAGACACAAAATAATAAAAGTTTAAAAACAAATTGTTATTTAATACAATAATTTATTTTTTAAAGCAAATTTAAACATTCAATAAAAAGTAGTGCCAAGATAGTTCACCAAATAAGAAACAGGAATAAAAACGAACTGTAAATAGTAGTAAAATATCTGTGCCCCGAACACGAAACTATCGGCAATCGTCAAGATATTCGTATAGTTAGCGTGAGCCATTAGTATGGGAAGATACAGACAGTTTGACATATGACATACTAATGACTGACGTTTACTATACTAATACTTTGACGATAGCATTCATGCTCACGGCTCTGAAGTTGCGAGGATATACGCTTTAAAGCAAAACCAATACAACAAACGACTGTAATTAATTTGATGATACGTCTTTGCCTACAGACGCATAGACCATTGGCCGAACAGACATTGCAGGGGAACACATAAAGAAACCATCTTGCTATGGCTATTGATACCTTTGAAAGGGCTGCCATCAAAAGGCCAATATCGCTAATCGAGATCGTTGATCAAAGAGTGTATATTTGTTATTAGTTGATTACCACGCATCAGTAATCGAGTTTCATTCCCCTACTTCAACCGAAAGGTAAATTGTATAATTTCAGTAACGCGACTGACGACTGCTTCGCGAGTCGGTTACGACAGTCCAAAAATTCTTTATGCATATATCGTAATTGTATAAATAAACAGGTTAATGCTTCACACCTAAAGCCCCATTATGGGTTTTCTTGTACCGTGGGTGTTATTGACATGAACAAGATAAAGACCACACACTCCCAGATCAGAAAAAATACTCCTGTTCCGCTTGAAATCAAGCCATCCCTACAACGAAATATTTCATTTTCACCAGCAGCGTCTTCCATGTCATAATGCAAATTTAATTACAGTGAATTAAGGAACCTCCGAAAACACAGCTTGGATTTCAATATTTTTAAAAACACATATCACTATTTATTAGGTACATACTTAATTTTGTCAGAGAATACATTTCAAATACTACTTTTAGGCACACGCGTAATTTTACCAGAGAGACATTTTGGTATATAAAATCTATGACGCTGTTGCGATTTTGAAAGTGTTTTAAATTTTAGTGGTTTGACTGATGATGGTGAGACGAGATCGATGCTTCCGGTCGTGTTCCTTAAAGCCCACCTTAAAAATCATCATCTGAAAGCCCTTGTATGGTAATGAGCTTTCAATTTTGTAAATACTGGACTTTTAAAATTCAATAGGATTGCGCTTTGCCTTTTGGAACGTATTAAAATCAGTTTTATGCTTTTGTATGTTTGTGATATCTGTTATGGATTAAAATTTTCGTATTCATTTAAACGCATGAATTTATTTGAATGCGTTAAAATAATTTTTGATTTATTTATTAGTTCTACATAGACTGTTACATCTGCTTTAAGCCGGTAGAGATCATTCATAATGCAGAGGTTATAATTTCTAACAAAAATACATATTTTATTATTGTCGTGTCAAAGGTTTGACAACTTTCGCTAGTGGTTAAGAGATGGCGTCACGGGATCCTGAATCACGGTTTCAAAGTTTTATAATATCTGATATACCTAATCATAATCTGTGCATGACCACTTCCTATGCATAGGTATGCTTGCAATATAATTATGTTACCTATTATGAATATACAGACATAATATTACGAGTACCTGGGTACCTAGGGTGAGATCTCCCTCTTTAAAAAAAGTAACGTCATCAAAGTAAAGAGTATATCTTCTCTCATGATAAACGTCTAGAAACTCAAAGAACTGTGTTTGACTGAATTCCTCGATACCGATCCAACCGCCCCGTGGCTATTGAGTCGTGAAAGTGAATTAGATTCCCAACATCCAGATACACGATTCGTTAGGCGTAGAAATGGCATGTAAGTAAGATGGTTTGTAAAACAATTTTGATTCGCTCGTGTGGTCACTTCAGTGACTGATGTGATTAAAAATTATGCGATTATTTGGATCGATCTTTTGGGTATCGGATCTAATGCATAGGTACGATCCGATCCGCGGATTGGATCGATGTTACGATCCGTATCGATCCGCAGTATCGGATCGAGCCCAAAAAAGTCGCTTTCCTATTTGAAAAATAAGATCAGTGCCGTTTCTACTCATTAATAGTCTTGTGCTATTAAGATAGACGCAAACGGCAAATCCTCTAGTTTTCCCTAGAAACGTTCATTTGCATCGGGCGAACCTTTTTTCACGGCAACTTGAACTTCAATTAAAAATAGAATTACCTAAAATAAGGTGCACACGTCTAGTCAGATAATTAAGTACACTTGATGCCACTAAAATTAACTCATACTACATTGAAAGTTACTTCATAGTTACTTTTAAAATAGTGCTAGGAGTTTTTTCCGCCCGCTTTTTTCTCCCAGTCTACGTACAGAGGGGCGATCAAAGCGGATGCATGTATTATAATTATAATTGTATGACGTTAATTAAGTGTGCACCAAATTGTACCTAATCATGAATAAATGATAATAATAGCGGTGATAGCCAGTAACCCATTAATGACCCACTACAGGGTCGGATCTCCTCTCACAATGAGAGGGTTGTAGGCCTTAGTCCGCCACGCCCGCGCGCCGGCCTACTGCGGGTTGGTGGACTTCACATACCTTTGAGAACATTTTTTGTAAACTGTCAGGCATGCAGGTTTCCTCAATGTTTTCCTTCACCGTAACAGCAGATGATATTTAATTTTATAAAACGCACATAACTTTTTTACAGTCATTGGTGCGGTCCACTGGGATTCGAACCGGGTTATCACCGCTCAATGACTAAAATAAATAAATTCAATGTCAAATCACGTAATAACTTTCAACTCCAACGATTATACTTCCCTAGCTCGACAGTGTACGGGGTCCTCGCAGCGCTTTATCTATCACCGGCAGCCGTCACTAATCTCGGAGGACGCGGTGAATGGACCAGATCGCCGAAGGAGGCTGTGTACCATGTGTATAGCTTTGGAAGCAAGTGATCTTCCATTCTAGATTATTACCCTGATCAAGGAAATTCGTTTCATAAATCCGTTTTTTACAATTTTAGATACCTACCTATTTTTATTAAATTTTACACATAACCCGCCTTTTTATACCCTCCTTTAACCTCTATAAGCCGGGTCTGACTGTCTGTAACCCATTAATAACCCACTGCAGGGTACAGATTTTAATTTTCCTAATAAAACACTTTTGTTATCGTGTAGGTACTACTACAATTACAAAATTAAATGCAAAAGTTAGAAAGAATGGATGGATGGATTTTTGTTACTCTTTCATGCAAAAATGGCAGATCAGATTTCAATGAAATTTGGTACACAGATAGATTATGACTAGGATTAACATATAGGATACCTTGCTTTTCCCATCTCTGGGTTCTTATTATAATTATCATGCTTAGCTTTACGTGAACGAAGCCCGGAGCAAAGTCTAGTATTCCATAAATTAATCCACTTACTCCAACTACCTGTTTTCTTTTACCATTCGGCCGCAAAACAAACAGTAACAAAGGAACAAATCCTCAAACGTTACATCTGAAAAGATTGTCTCAAACGCTTTACGTGAAGCAGTGGGGGAACAATTGAAACCTATTCCCGCTACGTATACATTTAATATCGTTGTTGAAAGCAGGCAATCGTCGGGAAGGGAATATCACGACGTATAAGCGTAACGGTCATACTAACTGCGATAAGTTAAAGATACAGTTCCGTGGGTAGCGGTTAAATAATATCAATAAATACATATTTAATTTGGATAATATAGAGGTAGTTAACTAGCTTTATGAAATTAAATATCACCTGCTGTAACGGTGAAGGAAAACATCTTAGGGAAACCTGCATGCCTGAGAGTTCACAAAAAAAATGTTCTCAAAGGCATGTGAAGTCCACCAACCCGCAGTAGGCCAGCGTGCTGGACTAAGGCCTACATCCTTCTCATTGTGAGAGGAGACCCGACCCTGTAGTGGGTCATTAATGGGTACTGACATGACAGTTAACTAGCTTATTTTTTGGTTGGAATCAAATTCGTTTCTAACATATTTTGTGGAAATCACATGGGTATGAATTATTGGCTTACCTGCATCACACCATCAACCAGACTTAACAACGTAATATTTGACTGAGTTAGATCGATTGAAGCATATCACTAGTTGTGTTCTACCTATACGTTAGAATCTTACCTACTTTCAGAGCGATGTGGAATATTAGGAAACATGAATATATAACAGCTCTGCAATACCTTCAATAACAGGATGACAACAGCCGAAAGATAGACAGAAGCACGCTTCATTGACTTGGAGCAGACTTCATAAGAATCGAAGACCAGATCTAGTAGAAGGGTAGGGATCTGTGTTTCTCGTAGTTGTCTAAATTTCAGTGGTTAGTACTTTTGGTACTAGTGGTCTTACTTTTTCGTACGTTTCAATTTTCGTACGAATTCAACTCGTACGTTCACACACAAACTTTCCATAGAAATACTATGGAAGCGCACACATTGCATGAGTTATTTATACGCCGACTTAGTCAAATTGAGCGTGCCCTTAATCGCGTGCCGCGTATCGCTTTAGGTGAGACTAGTCACTAACACCAACAGCACTCACCTTTCTTAAATAGTTGTCATAAAATTCGCGCCAATTTAGATTGGACGAGTGGAAGAGGTCGTTTTAGCGAACGTCGTTCGTATAATAACTCGGTAAAGCCCGTGTTTTATGAGCGGGAGGTGTCCGCCGCCCTCGCACGCCTTGCGGTGAATACGGTGAATAACGAACGTTTGGTAATGGAGAATGGAAAGTGGTTGGAGATGAAGATTTATCGGGAGTTAAAAGACAAGTTTTTTTTATGAAAAAGTTATCTTAATTCTACAGCGGCGATAGCCCAGTGGCTAAGAATTCGACCTCGTAATCGAGGGGTCCGGGTTCGAACACCAGTGGCATGCACCAATGGCTTTGTAAAAAAAGTTATGTGCTCTTTATAAAATTAAATATCACCTGCTGTTACGGTGAAGGAAAACATTGTGAGGAAACCTGCATGCCTGAGTTCACAAAAAAATGTTCTCAAAGGCATGTGAAGTCCACCAACCCGCAGTAGTGGTGCGTGGTGGACGGCGGCCTACATCCCTCTCATTGTGAGAGGAGACCCGACCCTGTAGTGGGTCATTAATGGGTTACTAACAAAACAAACAAACAATCTTAATTCCGTGTTAACTGTACCTTACCTTACCCGTACATTACCTTACTAGGGGTTTTGTCTCCAAGTAGGAATCGCTTAGTAGCGACCAGTGCCCCAAGCATGAAAACTGTCAAAGTACTCGTACGGTAAACGTACATCGGATGAATTCCATGCCTATTGGCATGTCATCATTTTATACTACTTCTATATTATTAAAAAGTGTGCATTAGATGTGCAAAGGAATTTTTCAGGCTTAAAACAGAAATTCTAAAACACAATTAATCAAAACATAAAAAGCAGAAAAAATAAGTTTCCCATATGTTCCCATTGCATGGTGTTTCATGAAGTAACAATCAAGAGTTAGGAATTAATGGCATTATTAAACCAGCAGAGAAACAAATCAGTCACTAGCAGAACTGGGATTAACAAGCGTAAACAAACATTGCTTTTTTATATCGCTATTAATTAAATATAGCCAAAACTAAGGCCACATCACACGTGAAGCAAATCTTTGAGATTAACAAAAATTACTCTCGTGAACTTACGCCGTGACTAATTAATTTAACTTAAAAATAATTTAAGCAGCTAATTAAATAGCGCGCGAGCTTGTGCCCAACGAGTCGCGTTAATATTTTTTTCAACCGCAAACATTTTTCACACAATTTGCTTTCATTCGGTTCGTGAAAGTTCACATGAAAATATGGGCTGGGAATTTAGAATATTCCGACGCGAAGTGAATATAAACACGTAAATTTGCGTCTGGCACGCGTCGACTACTCTCAGTCGCAACATGTCAAGTGCTCTTTCCTACGACTTTCATATTGGGGCATCTGGCGAAACGAATCTATTTTAACCGAATTAAATATTATTTATTCGAGCATTTCGTCATGTAAAAATAATAAAAAGTGTAACTAATCTATAAGGTGTAAATGATCACCTTTTAATTAGAAATTCACTAAGAATATGAACTCACTTTAACGCTTGTTTGTTTTTCCAATCTCTTTCTAGCAATTTTATATTAACCGCTGAAAATGGTCTCCCACAAGGCGCTATACTGAGCCCAATCCTTTGCTCTTTCTATTCGTTTCCCTCGATTCAAAAGCAAATTATTTTATTGGTGCATATAAAACCTATCAGTTATTTTTAAGTAGTTTATTTTCTGAAGAAGACACCGAGCCCAGACGCTAGGATCCAGACTGTCAGGAATGGCGTCGATTTGGAGGGGCCCATATCCAGCAGTGGTCAACGTAGGCCTGATAGGAACGAAGGATTCATTTTTTGAAATTCAAAGGTTATTTTAAACCGGTGTCCTAATGTGAACACGGCTGTAGTCGGTACGGGCACATTACTGCAAACGAGAGCGGCAGGTAATTGGACGGAAGCTCGGATCGCGATCCCGGTGTCGCCGATATACTTGGTGTATATTACAAAATGGTTAAGAGAGAAATTTTTTTTTAAGTAGTTACTGCCAGCCATGGAAATCAGAAAAAAAGAAGATAGAAGTACTACTTTTCGAAAGGAACTACACAAATGCTGTACAGTAATGTATCACATTTATTTTTATGTATCACATTTATTTATTTTTTTATTTATTTATTTAAAACAAACACAGAATGTAAGCAGTATAAATATGCAGCGTTAGTCCCACACTAGGATTCCCTGTGTTGTGGCAACCAACTCCTTCCTTCGTAGCTTAGATAACAATAACAATACATAATATTAGAGTATATTAGAGATTAAAATTACTTTGACCTAGTTATATACATGTTTGTGTGTTTGACCGTATGGTAGATGCATGATAGTTGTGAATGTCTACAAATATTTGAGCGAGTTGTGTGTGTGCGTGCGTGTGTGTGTGTGTGCGCGTGTGTGTGGATGTGTGAGTGAGTGCGTTTGGGTGTATATGTGTGTGTGTGTGTGTTAACAGATGACAGTTAGTAAATCTTCGGTTTGAGAGTAGTTTAATCCCAAAAGCCATTTTTTAAGAGTAGCTTTGCATCTGGATCTTGTCATTTTTAGAAGTCCCAATATTTTGTTTAATTTAGTGTATAAGTATGGACCAAAGTAAGAGAAAGACCTACGCCCAAACTTAGTTTTAGTGTTAGGAACAAGCCATCTTTGATTTCTAGTACTTTCTATAGATTTTTTATTAGAAAAGCTATGAAATTTCAGGATAGTACTTAATACGTACAATTGTCTTACTCGAAGCATTTTGGATATTTGATACAATAGTTCAGTCGAGAAACGATAAGGTTTTCTTAGGCATACCTTTAGGATAGCTCGTTGGGCACGTTCAATGCGTATAAAGTACGTTTTATACGCGGCTCCCCACACTGTGATTCCATAACTGAGGATTGATTGGCATAAGGCCTGATATATAATACTGATAGTGTTGGGATCGCAGATTGCGCGAAGACGTCTGAAGACCGGCATTAGTTTTCTTACTCTGTTTGTTAAAGTTTCAATTTGTTTGGACCAGTTTAGTTTATGGTCAATAATAACTCCCAGATAGCGAACGTCTCGGACATTTTCTAGTGGTGTACATGAGCAATCTATATTATTAGACTTTTGACAGGTATGTAGCTTGATCAAAAGGTCATTATCTGGGGTTGTACGCGGGGTTAGATGAAAACTTACGACTTTGGTTTTACGTACGTTTAGGGTTAATAAGTGTTCTTGAAGCCATGATCTTACTTGTTCAAGACCTTTATTCGCAAATTCATTCACGGACTGCCAACTTTCACCATAAAATAGGATAGCTGTGTCATCAGCAAAAGCAATAATTTTTGAGTTTGGCAATTTCATGTCAAGTAGGTCATTTATATAGATTAAGAATAACGTAGGTCCCAGTACGCTACCTTGGGGCACACCAAAATCCGTTTTTTTAAACTCACTGTATGTATTTTTAATTTTCACTCTTTGTTCTCTGTCAGATAGATATGATCGAAACCATTGAAGCGGGAGACCACGTATACCCAATGATTCCAGTTTTTTTAGTAGCTTTGGTCGAGATACCGTATCAAAGGCTTTTTCCAGATCAAGGAAGATACCAGTGCATTTTTTTCCTCTATCCAGTGTTCTTATTACAGAATCTGTGAGTAAAATTATAGCATCTTCCGTTGATCTATTAGTTCGAAACCCATATTGCCTGTCAGAGATGAGATGAAATTGTTCTAAGTAATATAGGAGTCTCTTGTTGATTACTTTTTCCAATATTTTTGACAATGAGCTTAATATTGATATAGGCCTATAGTTAGATGGTGTAATGGGGTCACCAGATTTTAGGATTGGACACACATCGGCTTTTTTAAAAATATCAGGAACAGTGCCTGACGAGATACTTAAATTGCAGATATAAGTGATTGGGGTAGCAAGTTGTAGTTTACATGCTTTTAGAAAGTTATTGCTTATATTGTCACAGCCAGTGGAAGAGCTATTCTTCAATGAATTTATTAATTTTTCAACTTCTATGTTGTCAGTCGGTGTAATATAGAATGAATTGCTAACTGTGACGTCATCGTAAGAACTATCGGATATGTTCTGTCTAGAGATTTTTGAATTATAAATTATTTTTTCCGCATAAGTCTTACCCACCGTTGCAAAGTAATCATTTACTATGTTTAGGGATTTTATGGGATCTGCATCAATACTTAAAAGTTCCGGGCTACTATTTTTTTTATTGTTTAAACTACATATACTCTTAATATTTTTCCACATACTTTTACTATCACCTTTACTTGCTAATAACAATTGCCGATCATGTGCGTCTTTCAAGTTTTGTATTATGTTATTGCAATAGTTTCTGTATTCTCTATATTTGTTTTGTATCTCATTATTATCTTTGTTTTTTCTTGCTTTTAAGTGTAAAATGTCTCGGTATCTAACACAATTTAGAAGTCCCTTTGTCATCCATGGTTTAGAGATAACGTCAGCACTTCTAATTACCTTGCTGTATTTGAATTTATTTATAGCTTTATTAATTGTAGATAGAAAATAATGAGTGGCTTCATTGACATCTTCACTGCTATATAAGAATGACCAGTTAATTTTATCAAGATAATTTTGCAATTCCTTGTAGTTGATTTGATAATAATAATTTTCCTCTGATTTATGTTTAAAAGGAACCCTTGCAATACCAAGAATTACACAGAAGTGATCAGTGATATCTGTAGCACAGACTATCACACAAGATCTAAGCTTTGATTTTACAGAACAGTGATCAAGGCAGTTATCTCCTCTGGTAGGAAGTTTGTGCCCTGGTACGAATCCATGGTGAGCTGTTAGGTCCAAATAATCGTCAGCTTTAGGGTCCAAGGTACCATCTTTTATATCTATGTTTATATCACCGGTGATTATGATATTTGGATTTTTACATAATTTGATTACATTTTCCAGTGACTTAAGAAAGTTGTCTGTATTCCTAAATGATGGTGATCTGTAGAGTGCAATAATAGAATATGACTTATCGATTTCAATAAGGACACAGTTGGCGTCTGTAAATGATGGCTCACTAATTGTAATGTCCAGTCCCTTTTTGGTTAGTACTACTATACCATCGTTCTGGTTCAATATTCTAGTTGAGTAGAACGTATCATACATAGGCAGTTTGAAGATTGGTGTGGAGATATTAAGCCAACATTCGGTTAGTATAACTATATCTGGCGAAAAGTTTAAGCGAGCTAATAAGACAGTAAAACTATTAAAGTTTTTATTAATGCTACGTATATTTTGGGATACAACAGTAAGCTGATTTCCAACATCACCCAAGTGTTGTTTGCAAGATTCTGGTAGGTCTGTTTCAAAATTAGTAATAAATTGCGTGGTATCAATATCGTTAATTGTGTCAAAACACGGCATATTGATAAAATTAATAAATACCAATGATTTAGTATTGTATTTCTTATATATTTGTGTATTATTATTTATTTTAAATAAATTATAGCAAACTTTATTTTAAATAAGAAACGCTTATTTTAGTTTTTATAAATACGAATTAAAAATAATAATGAATTATGAATGATTATTATTATGAATGATTATTTGAAACTCTTTATATAATAATAATTAATAAATGACCTATAGGTCACAAATGCCGTACAATAAGTGCCGTACATTTGTGTTATTCTTTTTGTATACATATACAGATACTTTATCCATGAACGCCGTACATATTTCCAAGGGAGGGCTCGAAAGCCAAGGATCTCAACCCTTATATCTGATCACGGTACCAGGTGTACCGCTCAGAAATGACCGCATAGTGCTCAGAGTTATTTTCTGATATAGTAACAGCCTTCTAAGCGGTTTTCACGTTGGTTCATTTCACAGGTACATTTTGTTCATGAGCTTGTAGTCTATTAGCATCTACTAATTTTGTAGTGGTTTGAGCAATTAAGACTCAAACCGCCTTATCTAAATAAAAAACAAACTAAAAGGTAAATTATAAAGAGAAGAGAAAATTACATCAATTCAAATATTAGTTGATTCTTTTACCAATGAAGTTATATCAACCACATTGAAAAATGCACACTTACTTGAACAACTAACTTGACACCTCTAAATATCCCATTCGGAACCCACAGGAAGACATTCACACATACCTTATTGTAAGGTAACATTACATTACAATAATATCCTCACTTACAAACCCATTCGTTTAGCCGAAGACATTCGCAATCTTCATATAACATCCCTGGAAGCAGAATTCGAATGCGCACGCATTAAAAAAACGGTAGAGAAACCTATATAAAATTAAGTCAACAAGTTCCAACGAAAAATTATTCATAGAGATCCTTGAGGTGCGAAGTGAGATGGAAATACGAAGGTTGGGGAGGCAGAAAGGGACGGCGATAAGGATAACTGCCTTCATGAATTGGAAATGTAATTTGGTGGGGTAACGCTTATATGTGAACGGGGCAATTGTTTTCGCGGCACGGTCGCCGATTTCGGTGATAGATGTAGGTATTGTAGGTACTCGTATATCGCCGCTTGATATCTGTTGGACTGTTGTTTAGATAACTGTTTTGTTTGTTGTTGGGGTTTAATCGTGTTCTATAACTTTGCTGCTTGTATCGCTAACTTCGTTATGTAATTGGTTGGCAGTAACCCATTAATGACCCACTACAGGGTCGAGTCTCCTTCTCGTAATGAGAGGGATGTAGGCCTTAGTCCACCACGCTGGCCTACTGCGGTTTGGTGGACTTCACATACCTCTGAGAACATTTTTTTTTGTTGAACTCTCAGGCATGCAGGTTTCCTCACGATGTTTTCCTTCACCGTAACAGCAGGTGATATTTAATTTTATAAAGCACACATAGCTTTTTACAAAGTCATTGGTGCGTGCCACTGGGATTCGAACCCGGACCCCTCGATTCGAGGTCGAATTCTAAGCCACTGGGCTATCACCGCCGTTGTAATTGATTAATACAAATTAATGTACTCATTCCTAGATTTAACCTCGCGATAAAGAGATAAATAATGGTATTTTTATAGGTGTAACCAGCCGATACAGGTAGCCCTGATTTAGAAGTGAATGCCATATTATTATAAATTAACAAAATGTTTTCGTAGTTTTATCGTCAAATTTAAATTAATGCTTGCAAAAATTCCTGCTTGTCAATGTTTTTTTGGCCACTATTGAATTTTAAACGTTCTTGTGTTTTCTGTTCCAATTATTGAAAACTGTTTATACATATAATTATAAATGTTTATTTATACGTTTAATATGGTTAAGTTGTGTCTAAAAGACTTGTATTGTGTTGAAGTGTATAAACTCTCTTACATTAAATAAGTACGTAAACTCCTTTACAAAGATTATATCAGTTTACTGCTGACAAGTATACTGCAATAATGCATTCTTTTGTAAGGTTTTTACTTGAGGATTGAATAAAGAGATCTACAAGTGAATGGTCGTTTCATTAAATAATCCCCAACATCACATGGCGACCCTGCCCAAGGGTGTGCTAAGGGGGATGTAACATTAATATTTAGAAACAAAGTAAAAAATGTGTCGTTCCACGGTCGAGAAGGATGAAGTTTTTATAAATCAGAACGGTGCAGGAAATAATAACGATGGGACAATAAGGCAAATCAGCTCCCATCTGGAACGACTGAGCATCATCAACATCCTCATAGCCACCGCCGTCTTCCTTCTGATAGTCTACGTTATGTTCCGGATGTACCGAAAGTGTCAACTCCGGTGGATGCAGCAGGAAATTGGACTGACTACACTGCAACGCATGAGGGCATCCCTTCGAAGACACGCCGATGGTACGTCGGGTAACTAGGAGACAAAATGTGAGTTTCGGAAGTTCATATTAGTCAGTACCTACCTAAACATTTTATAACGTGAAAATTATAAAAGACTTTAAACTGTGCAATTACACTCATCGAATATGATACCCAGCGGACGGAAAAGCTGACGCGCGTGGAATTTATTGTAGCCTTTCGCAAGAATGTAATATGAATCGGGTGTTTACCACATTTTTCTTTGAAATGTTAAGTTTTAGGTATAATGCTGGATAGTTTGTTAGAATGTTATAATGAATTATTAGATATTAGAAAATATTTAATTAAGAAAGGTCAATCTAGATACAAAGGTAATGTTATTAATGCAAAGTTAAGTGAAGCGAAATTAATTTATGAACAGTGTATGCAAATATTTTCGTCCTTAGAGAGTAATAAGACATTAGTATCTACAACTTTAAATGTTATTCAGGATATTCGCAAAGTTTACCAAGAAATAACTAATTTATGTACGGTGTCTGAAATAAAATCTAGCACGATGGAGTTTGATCTTAAATTGGCTTGTAGTTTGATTCCTGTTATGGATGGTGTTGAGGTTATCCACAATATATTATGCGCAATAAAAAGAATAACTATTATTTAATAAATATTTCCTTGTTTATTTTTAAATCAGGTTAACATTACTTCTAATAAAGGTGTTTTTAGAAGGTCGCTACTTTTACTTAAAAATGTTTTCAAAACGTTAATGCTTTTATCCATTGCATTCTCATCCCATAGTCCCTTAAAAGTTAAAGATCGTTTTATTCATGAATTTATTCTTAGAGAAAGTGCTGAACCTGAAGATCCCCGAAAGGATCAAGCCCTTCAAGCGAGACTGATTCAATCGGATCAGGCCGGGTGGCGCGTTAATATTCAACACGACGAACTCGCGGGACCAGCTGTCTGCTGGATTTTGACACTAAGGAACAATAAATGCATTTTACTATCTGAATGTTACTTATAATGTGAAATGTGAAATAGTATAATTTTTATTTAATTTAAAATAACTGCTTTTTACTAAATGCATATTATGTATGTGTTAATGGTACATATACCAAAATATTTCTTTTCTAATCTAAAGCTTATCCCTGGAATGGCTGGACTGATTTTGATGGAACGTGCACTGGCATATAGCTGATGCAATAAGTAACTTAGGCTACTTTATTTTAGAATTCCACGCGGAGAAAGTAGCGGGCACAACTAGAAATAAATAGATTTGTTCTGAATAACACAGTTTTTCACACACGAAATGAAAAACAAAGGCAATATTTTTAGGCTTGCAGTAAAACCCTCTTTTTCGATAAAAACCAAACACTGAAACTGTTTGTCCATGAATTGCTACGGCTAACGAGATAATCTCCGATTTAATTCCGACGCCATATGGAAATTAAAAGGCACCTGCAAACGATCCGGCCGGTTCATTTAACATTCGAATCTTGATGATGTTCATATGTTTACTTGCCGTAATTGCAATGAATGTATGATGGCGGGAGTCAAGTTGGCTTATATACTCGTACTTGAGTCATATAAATTAACCGATTATTCATTCAGTTTAATATCCTTCGCTCGGTTGTGGGCCCTCTGAAACCCACTCTTCTAGTTTTGCTAATGTCAATTGCGAGCTAACGACAACCTTCATACTAATCGAAAAAACTACTCTATTTTACTATGCATTAGTGTTTTTTTGATATGATAAATGAATACTTATATATTTTTTAGACTCTGTTAAAAATATTATTATGTAGGTATTCATTTCGATCTATCATCTAGGTATTTCTGAATCATATTCTCAGACAACTTGCTTATTACTATAATAACTGAATTATTATGTTGCCGATGTGCGAAAACATGAGCGATTAAGTGTCCATAATTTTTGTGCTGGATAAAATATCGAATTTTAACCGATATTCGCAGTACAAAATATATTTATTTCAATGTGGTTCCTATTAATGTATTGAAACATCAGTACCAATGAACCGTGAAAGCCAGTGGCCCGACAGGCTTTTAAACTCAAAAACAGGCTTCATTTTCACTATTGTAAATACAACTAGATACAATGCAGTGGTGATAGCCCAGTGGCTTAGAATTCGATCTCGAATCGAGGGGTCCGGGTTCGAATCCCAGTGGCACGCACCAATGACTTTTTAATAAAAGTTATGTGCGATTTATGAAATTAAATATCACCTGCTGTTACGGCGAAGGAAAACATCATGAGGAAACCTGCATGCCTGAGAGTTCACAAAAAAATGTCCTCAAAGGCATGTGAAGTCCACCGACCCGCAGTAGGCCAGCGTGGTGGACTAAGGCCTACATCCCTCTCATTGTGAGAGGAGACCCGACCCTGTAGTGGGTCATTAATGGGTACTGACATGACACAAAATATTAGTCTTCCTAGTGTTTCCAATGTAACGAATTTTTAGTCACCTCGTTTTTCTACAACTCAGATCACATGATTAAGTATAGTTTTCGTTCAATTCAATCAGGATGAGATTTTTAAGTCTAATGTGTTGTCTGAAAGCGGTCGCCTAGCATGAGCCGTCAATTTGGCTATTAGACGTTGCATATAGACGTTGCCTTATTATAACGTTGTCGATGACAAGTTTTTGCAAGCTCATTTACTCACTTTACTCGTGGGTATGCAGCAAAAAAAACAATAGAATGATATTAACCTATCGACACTTCATCGATAAATTTACGTGAAGACAATGAATATTAGGCATTAGATTAATTTAAAAATGCTTTTACTAATTTATTAACAACCTCGAATACCACTTGATTACAAAATCCAGTTTAGGAAATATTGTACAGACCGCGAGCATTTAACGTACCTAGAAGGAATACTTTTTAAGAGACTTCAATGAGGTTATCAATTCTACACGTATCAATGTAATATTGGAACATTAATATTGATATTGACCAATATTTACATACTCTTTTTCCCTTACTCCAACCGTACCTCTTCCTCTTTCTCTTCCTTATCCTCATAACTCCTTCCTCATCAACCCTAATACAAACGTGTATACATACTTGTTTGGAAGCCGTAATAAAGCAACATAATATGTTGCTTGCTTGTATAATGATGTTGATTGTGTATGTGTATGTTGATTGTTTGGAAGCCGTAATAAAGAGAGAGAGAAAAAGAGAGATATTAAAAGTGAGCCCCATAAATTTCCAAAATATGCCTGACAACACATTATTTAAAAACCATCCATAAATAGAGGAAACTCCCACAAATAAAACACAAAATGATTAAAATCAACTCCACTTTTATTTACCCATGCTCGTTTTATACCAACGAGGTTTAAGTAACAAAAATTTCAAATAGATCGAGTTCGTACGATAGATTAAATTCTTGTCTCATTGGTCGTCACTAATCTTGTAGCCCCAGTCGCCGTAGGAGCCATCACCGGTGCGCCGCGCCCGAGACTTCACAACCTCGTCCGGGACGGTCTTCAGATCGTACGCCCATCCGATCCACGCGAAGAAATCGATGAACAGCCGTGTCGGATTCAGCCAGATATCTCCGATCTCCGCCGCCCTATAGTCCCACGGGTAAGTATGGTGATAGTTGTGGAACCCTTCTCCGAACGCAACTAACGAGACGAATTTGTTCTGGGTCGGCCTTATGTTCTTGTCGTAAGGCCTGGTCCCGAAGATGTGGCTGAAGCTGTTGATGCAGAAGGTGGCGTGGAGGCTCAGGGCGAAGCGGAGGACGCCGGTGTGCCAGGCGTTGTTGAAGGACTCGCCCCAGAAGTACATGGGTATGAGAGTGGGCAAGACGACGCAGCAAGTCCCGATGGTTAGATACGGATGGCTGTGGGGAAATAATAGTGTTAAATGTAAAACTTTTTGCTCGATAGAAGCGAGCTGACATTGAATGACATTTTTAATGTAAAATTAAAAGAAATCCCTTGAGCCCCACAAAAATAATTGTATCAAAATGAATGTGGAAACGCGCGTCTAAATAAATAAAGTGGAACTGAAACTGTGCTGAGAGTTTTCCTCCGGCTTTTTCTCTCTTTACCCAGCGGTGGGTGGCACATAGGCAGCCGATGAGTTCGATTAGGTAAAATTATAACTAAATAAATTGAAAATAATTAATATACTTGGCTAAATTGGTAATATACTTGGGTAAATTGGCTAAATTGACAAATAAATTGCGTAAAACATCTCAAACAAATTGTGTTATTAGTAATAAGTTTTAATATTTTATAATTTAATTTGTATTACTAACATTAGTTTTATTTTTTAATTTGCATATCTGAAAAGATGAATATGGATTGATCAAAGTGCCCTGTAAAACCAATAACTAACCCATATTCGTGCAAATAAACGACTTTTGATTTTGATTTTGATTTTGAATGGAAGTGGACACCTACCGTGAGATCGACCAAAGGTGACTTGTATCTGAAACATCGTAGTGTTTTGCTCACTGTTATTGAAATGAAATGAAAATCATTTATTTGCACGAATATGGGTTAGTTATTGGGCATTTTGATCAATCCATATTCACATATGCAAATTAATTCAAAGTCTCATAAAGGCCATAATGGCGGCTCGTAATTTATTTTTGGAGTTATTTATTCTATTATTTGCATAATTAAGTAATTAATTAAACAACAGATTGTCATATTGACCTATCAGGTGACCTGAGAGTTCGCCGTGACGTACTCAAAGGCATGTGACGTCTACGAACTCGCATTTCGCCAGCGTGATGGACGAAGGCCCTAAAAGGCTTAAGGCATTAAGGCCTTAACATATTTACCTACATCTTACGAGTAGAAATGCTATGGGAGCGCTCACACTGCGCGCGAGTCGTCGTACGTCAACTTAGTTTCCGATCCGTATTTTATCCAAACTTGCCAGTACCTAACCCATTAATGACCCACTACAGGGTCGGGTCTCCTTCTCGTAAATGAGAGGGATGTAGGCCTTAGTCCACCACGCTGGCCTACTGCGGTTTGGGGCACTTCACATACCTTTGAGAACATTTTTTTTGTGAACTCTCAGGTATGCAGGTTTCCTCACGATATTTTTCTTCACCGTAACAGCAGGTGATATTTAATTTCATAAATCGCACATAACTTTTATTACAAAGTCATTGGTGCGTGCCACTGGGATTCGAACCCGGACCCCTCGATTTGAGGTCGAATTCTAAGCCACTCGGCTATCACTGCTATCCAAACTTAACGCGTACTAATCCTTGAGAAAGAAGAACCGACTCTCTAGCCACTACTATCGTAGGTCACAAATGGTCACGACCCTGACCGAGCGACCTAGCAGAAACCCTGAAGGAACGCCCGGCTTGATCCAAGGATACACCGGGCCAAAATCAGACATAGAACTTTTTCTGGAGCATATACATAAATAAATATAAGAAAAGCAGACAACTAATGTGATGCACAAAAGGCACGCAACAAGTGGAGAGCAATTGAAGACAGAGAAAATTAAAAAAACATGGTCACGACCAGAATGTCATACAATCATGTAGCTATATGTACTGGTACTTACTTCTTCTGAAACATCACCACGGGGTTGGCATACATATCCGAGAGGTCGGTGAACTGGCCTCGTTTCGCGACTTCGGGGTGCTTTTTCACGGTCATCCAAGCGATGTGGCAGTAGAAGAACCCGCGGGTAGAGTTGTGCGGGTCCGCATCCGTGTCGCTATATCTGGAGAATAAAAATAATTTTAAAATTAATTTTAAAAAATTAAACCGACCTTAAAAAAAGCATAAAATAACATTTGTTACGTACGGCCTACTATTTTTTGAGTAAATTTTATTTCAGCAGTTTTCACTAAAATAAAAATAACCTTTAAAATAAGGCTCATTTACTTTTAATGTCCCATGCATTAAAAGAAAACGTCCCACACATTAAAACTGGGACACTCCATTTTGACTTTTAAAAATCTTTGATTAATAAATCTTATGAATTAATACTTGAAGCGAAAATGTTGCCAATTTCTAATATTTTTTAATAAAATTCATTAAGCTGGTGCCGTGGGTAGTGGCCGACGGGACAGACGCGCGCGACGGTCGCGCCGCAGCTGACGTGACAATACAAATGTATGGCGCTGTCAATGTTAGCCGCGCGCGTCAGTCGCCGGAGCATTGGAAGTGGCACCATACATTCCATACTGTTTACTATTGTCGCATCAGCCGCGGCGCGACCGTCGCGCGCGTCTGTCGCGTCGGCCGCTACCCACGGAACTTCAGCTTTAGAACACATGAAATATGATGGCGTGAAAGAAAGAAAAAAAATACAATAATGACGTGTAACTTTACACATCCTGTTATGTGTCAAATTCAAATTTCAGTAAATCACAGTCGAATTTCAAATATTTCGCGGTTTGAAGTGCAAATACGAAGTCAAGCTCAATACCAACCTATGATGTAGTCGATGGTCTCTGACCCAGTTGAAGATGGTGAACTGGTATGCCGTCGACTGCATGAGCATCAGGAGGATCTGTAGAGGAAGCTTGGCCTTGAAGGCTCTGTGGGACCAGAGACGATGCGCCCCTGCCGTGACACCTATCATCGCGGCCGCGAATAGGAAGCTATCTGTAAAACGAAACAATTGTCAGTAACCTCATAATGACCCACTACAGGGTCGGGTCTCCTCTCACGATGAAAGGGATGTATGCCTTAGTTCACTATTGGTCTAATGCGGGTTAGCGGACTTCACGTGCCTCTGAGATACTTTTTGTGAACTCTCAGGCATGCAGGTTTCCTCGCGATGTTTTCCTTCACCGTAACAGCAGGTGATGTTTAATTTTATAAAGCGCACATAACTTTTTTTACAAAGCCATTGGTGCAATTACAGTGCCACTGGGATTCGAACCCAGACCCCCGATTCGAATTGTTAGCCACTAGGCTATCACCACTTCTACAACTGCAACTGAAACAACAATTATTCAGTGTACTTTAAGAAACACTAGGAACAAAGAGAATACGTGCAAAATATTTTATTTTATAATGTTTATAATTCTTTTTACTTACTTACTTAAAATCATTGTTTGCCACATCACGCTTTTGAACAATAAATAAAAGTAACGATGCGAATATTTTGTAAATTATCTTGTATTCTCTCGGCCCCGCCTGTGGTCCTACTAGTTTCTTCAGCTGGCTCTCGGACTCCTTCAAATCAATCTCGTCTGGCTTTTCAGACCCGAAATCAGATTTTGGGTTTGGTGCCATTGCTACGTCTTTTTTCGCTTTATTGTATGAAATGTGAATTATTTTTGGAAATTGACAACTTATATGTAATTAGACGTACGAAGAGTGCGCGCTTGCGTTACCCTACTGTATTTAATATCATTAACAATTATTTATAATATACCAATGTATTCAAATTGTACATTGCAAAAAAAATGCGACTCACCTTTGTACCTTTAAAACTAATTGTAAAGTTTGTGTCTGTTCGTTGAAATTTTATTATAAGTAGTTGAATGCGAAAATTTAGGAACTAGCTTTTAAATTTTACGTCTACTCTTTTGATCTCACAATAGGACAGATATAGGCCATAGGCCTTAGTCCACCGCGGGGCACCGCGCTCTCTTATTACGAGTTGGCGGACTTTATACCTACTAGGTATATTATTATGATTACCTTTGAGAACACAAAAACATTTTCGGACTCTTACGTATACTAGTTTTCTTATGATGTTTTGCTTATAGAATTTTCTATATTTATAATTATATTTACTTACTTAAAATCATTGTCTGCCACATCACGCTTGTGAACAATAAATAAACACTGTACACCGAAGCAACGTGTATGTAAATCAACGGTGCCAACATTTGGTAAATTATCTTGTATTTTCTTGGTCCCGCCTGTGGTCCTACTAGTTTCTGCAACTGGCTCTCGGACTCCTTCAAATCAATCTCATCTGGCTTTTCAGACCCAAAATGAGATTTTGGGTTTGGTGCCATTGTTAGGTATTTTTTGGTGTACTTTTCGAAATGCGAATTACTAATGTATTTTCAAAATTTCCAAACTTTATGCTTACACGTTTGTGGTATGCGCTGTACCTACTGTACTGTACTTATTACCATTGACAATTGTCTGTAATATAGTATTTGTTCACCATTTAAACTGTCTATCTACTAAACTGTATAAGCACTAAAATTGTTTACCGGAAATAAAATTGCAACTCACTTTTGCACCTATAAAACAAATTGTAAAGTTTCTGTTTGTTGGTGTTTGTAGGTAGGTACATTGAAAATTTATTGTATGCGAACAATTAGGAATAAAGTTTTTTTATTTATTTTACGTCTACTTTTTTCTACTCTTGTGTCAAAACACGCAACGTTAGCGTACTTTCTTCTCTTCTCTTTCCTCACGATGTTTTCCTTCACCGTAACAGCAGGTGATATTTAATTTTATAAAGCCCACATAACTTTTTTCAGTCATTGGTGCCACTGGGCTTCGAACCCGCACCCCTCGATACGTTAGTCAATGGGCTATCAGCGCTGTGATAACGGCCGGTTAAGAGGTAACAATCTCCCGGACGAACTATTATACTCTGCCAATTAAAATCCATTCTATTTATTACCGCCTTTGACAGGTCCATAGGTCAAATAAATTTCACGACAATGTATTAAACTACTAAGTAAGCTTCTATTTTACGATCTTTTAAATAAAAACAGCGATACCTTTTCTTCAATAGCACTATAAGAGACAACACAACCATACGGTATTACACAACGCAACCATACAACCATAAGCAAATTAACAATACCGTTATATCGTCTCAAAATTTCAAAAGCTTTCAGAGGTTTATTATGCGAGTCAGCTTGACACTCCTGAAAGTACACTCCGCGTCGTAAAACACGATCATATTCAAATGGAAACACGATGAAACACATATAAAACGGCTGCAAATCTTTAGGGTCGCAGTGGCCCGTAGGGTCCCGGTGGGATCGAAAATATCGTCACTGATATTAGCATATGAATTCTGAGAGAGTAATAAAGGAATAATATGCAAATAAAGGCTGAAATTCGCGTGTAGGTACGCCGGGGCCGTGGACTATAAATTTGGCGAGAGCTACTCGAAACAACGCATTGCTGTTTTGGTACTCGTATGCCGTCTTGGTCGAATTCTAAGCCACTGGGCTACCACCACTTTATTCGAAACTACAGAATTCCACCTCAAATCGAGGGGTCCGGGTTCTAATCCCAGTGGCACCAAAAACTTACATGTTTAAAGATCTTTATTCTCAAACTTTGTAAAAAGTTATGTGCGCTTTATAAAATTAAATATCACCTGCTGTTACGGTGAAGGAAAACATCCCGAGAGTTCACAAAATTATGTCCTTAAAGGTATGTGAACTCTACCAACCCGCAGTAGGCCAGCGTGGTGGACTAAGGCCTACCCCCTCCCTCTCGTTGTGAGAGGAGGCCCGACTCATTAATGGGTTACTTTTGGGTTTCGGTTAAGGGGTTAATTAACGACTACAGACACCTTTTATGTAAATTCTCGTCTATTCATGGATTTTTTAACATCCAAGGTACTAGTACTCTTTGTACCTAGAAACCTGAAAAATAGCATGAGACATTTTTTATGAGATCAAATTTTTTATAAAATCTTTGCTTTTAAGTTGACACGTTCCGTAACCAAAATCTCAATGAGACTTAGATAAATTTTATAAATATGTTTGAAATACATGTCTTTAAAAATATTGAAATAATTTTAACGCCATTTTTTTCGAGAGCAATTAATTTTTTTTTAAATAAAAATAATGCCTCCTAATCATTTTACCTTTTACCTAAAAGGAGCACTTTCGCTCCATAGTTTGCTTTTACTCCAAGACGTATCTAAGGCCACAAAACGTAAACGTACAGTACCCTTAGTCTGAGTTTTAACAGTTCCGAAACGAAACGCACACATACACAGCTTACCAGACGAAAATGCACAGTGTAATAACCAACAGAGGAAAAAGATTTTTAGAACAGTTAAAAAATCAATAAAGCATTGGATAAATCATCACAAAAATTGCTTTATTTTTAATCAACACTTTTTCAATGTTTAATAATGTTAATGAAACATAATAACCGTGAATTGGCCGTAATGCACTGTAAAATTTCGAAGTAATATTATCTCGTAGGTATTAAATATTTGTTAGTATTATAATGTCTAACGATAAGTATTCATATCTTTCACTCCATACAAAAATTAGATTTTAATTTTTTTAACTCCTCTAAAAATCTTTCACCTCTATTTGTTATTACACTGTGGACTCCTGTGTAGTAAGCTGTGTATGAATTACGGATCTGTCCGAAACGAAACGCACAAACGTTTCGTTTCTGTATCGGTAAAACTCCGCTATCTCCGCGTTTATTATCGCCGAGGGAACACTTGTTCTCAATTCCTAGATAAAATTTTTAGTTGTAACTAATTACAAGTTTGAAATTCGGCCGGTTTTGGGCGGGAGGTCAATGGTTATGTTAATTGTTGCAGATAGAGTTGTTAGTTGTTGTAAATGTTTTCGAATACGGCAACGGGGCGTCCTAAGGGTATTTGTTATTGTGCCGTTATTTCTAAGCATATTGTGCTCGTAAAATGATACAACAGTTGACCTTATATTCACTTTTATTAAAAGCGGACCGCAGCTCGTGTATGGACCACATAACCTAATAGACATCGCATGTTCAGCTTCAAAGCTTCAAAGAAACAACTCAGTCAAAGCATTAAGGTAAGTGCGAGGGGGGGGGGAGAAAACAGAGCAGTGATTGGTCAGTTCAAAAACGCGATATCCCATTTGTTTCGAACTAGTGATAGGCGTGTAGTGATCAATGTAAGGTGAGCTCTAAACAAATTTGATTACTGCCATATTCCTACTGACATTTGCATTGGTTCAGATCGTAGGTGTGCACGGGGCAAGAAACTGATCGGTACTAGCATAGATTTCACGCTCTTTGTCCTGGATATGACCTATAAGTCTAATGTGTTGTCTGTAAGCATCTGCCTCACGTGAGACGTCTGTTTGGCTCTGTAGCCGTTGAGCTCATGACTACTCACTTCCACAAACAGAGAAGAAATCCTATCGTAAATTGTATGTGTGTGCTTCGCTATTCATAAAGACTTCGCCTCACTACTATACCTTCCCACATCTAGACCTTTGAAATGAAACCCAAGATATGAATAACATACTACTTACTTACATGTTTTTAGCGGATGAAGAGATAAGCGGTAAGGTACCTGGCCGGGCGAGCTACTATATTCTACCACCAGATATTTGACTGCGATTAAATTGAAAATCCCTGTTTAATTTGAAAAATAAATAACAAAGGGTTAACAGAAAATATAATAGAGATATGATAAATATGCAAAGTAACTAGTAAAGTTGCCGTACGAATAACGGCAGGGTACATCGCCCAGTGAACCGTGAAATTGGGCAGCGTCGCGCGGCTCACTCATAAAATATGTGACATCTGATAATGCACGGGGCAATATGGATTGCGTGCCATATAATCGAACCATAAGATACCAGGGTTTAAGTTGACTACAGAGAGGGTTAAAATTGCCACCAGTTTACATATTATTATTCATATTTAAAAGTGATGACTTTTTTAGGTTCTAGAGCCACAGCTCGTCCGGGGATGCCTCCGCCTTACCGCTTGCCTCTTCACCCGTCGTAAAGCAGGATGTTCTTCGTGTCTAGTGTTTCGACTAGGTATGATTGCCAGGGATACTTTATTTGAGGCGAACATCTTAGCCCTTATGAGTAGCAAAGCGCCCGCATACCACCTCGTATAGGATTATTTTCTCTATTTGCATGTCACTGCAGCCCATGGACGCCTGCATCCAACCTGGATACATTGATCGATATTGATTAGGCTTGTACCTCTGAGTTTGCTATTCTATATTATTAATACCATACCTACCTCTAAGGCCTCCCTATGTAAAAGTTGAAGTTTCAACCAAAGAGTCTATGGTCGCGAATTTTTTAAATAACGGCTAATCGGTCTTGTCCAGGTAGATATCTCGATATCCGATTAATTAACATGCAAGCCCGAAGTACCGAAGAAGCGTCTGCAAAAAGGCTTATCAAAGTTGGTAAGATTCGCATCGCCACCGCATCGCTCCCGTCGCGTTCAGGGTTACCAGGTGGCTATTTCATTTTTCAGATCTGTGACGAAATCTTAAAGTAATCTATAGTACCAGAATGAGCGGTGATAGCCCGAACAATTCTGACCGACAATAGAAATACTACGGCAGCGCTCCCACTGCCCGCGAGTTTGTCGTACGACTACTTAGTGAACGTACGTATAATACGCACGAGTTGAATTTGTATGCACACGCGTCTATACTGTGTATGGAGTATACGCTATGTAAGTATGTGCTTTCTACAAATCTGAAATATCATCTGCGCCAACAGTAATGGAAAACATTGTTACGAAATCTGATTGACAGTTTATGTTACGATCCATTGCGATCCAAAATATCAATTCAAAGCAACTGGATCGAGCATCCCTATCGAGAAACTGGCTAGTGGATAACCAGTGCTGAATGTTTTCAAACCACCCATAGGGCCTCCGACAAGGTTTAAGGACTGCTACGATAGGTCGACCAATCCGGCTCGAAAAGAAAAGAAAAGAAAAGAAAAGAAAAGAAAAGAAAAGAAAAGAAAAGAAAAGAAAAGAAAAGAAAAGAAAAGAAAAGAAAAGAAAAGAAAAGAAAAGAAAAGAAAAGAAAAGAAAAGAAAAGAAAAGAAAAGAAAAGAAAAGAAAAGAAAAGAAAAGAAAAGAAAAGAAAAGAAAAGAAAAGAAAAGAAAAGAAAAGAAAAGAAAAGAAAAGAAAAGAAAAGAAAAGAAAAGAAAAGAAAAGAAAAGAAAAGAAAAGAAAAGAAAAGAAAAGAAAAGAAAAGAAAAGAAAAGAAAAGAAAAGAAAAGAAAAGAAAAGAATACGTTTATTGTTGACTGTTACATGAGAAAGATCTTACAAAATTTTATAATAAGTTTAGAACAGTCTACCCTATGCGGGCATACAATAATTATGTCTTATATAACTAAAACTTAATTTTATATTTCATGGCAATTATTGCTAAATTATATTTATTTATTTATTATTTTGTTCAGCGGTTCAAATTATTTGTTTATTTTAATATTTTGCCTATTCGAACTCATCGGCTATGCAATGTGCCACCCATTACTGGGCAAAGAGAGAAAAAGCCGGAGGAAAAAACTCTCGACACAGTTTTTATTTAATTTATTTGGTTATTTATACGCGCGTTTCTACATTCCTGTTTATAATTGTTTATCTATGAACATAATTTACATTGAAATTGCGAACCATCCATTCATTATTCCGTTCGTTATCTGCATTTTTTTGCATCGAAGGACCAATTCAAAGTAAGGCAAATTGAGAAAGCTTCCGAAATAGTACTCTTTGGTCCAGTACAATTTATAGCTAGGTACTCTATTTCCTTTTTTTATTTCTAAAGTTGGATAGAAATAATCTTAGTATTTTTGACGCTCAAACTAGTCATCATTGATCCAGAAGGCTGTTCCCGACCGCGGCAGCCCTAGCTCCTGCGGGTCGCTTCGTTTGCATTTTTATTACTTTTTAATTTCGTCCGCTACGAGTAGATCCCGAGGTTTGGTTCTCACGCTGGAATTGTAGTCTTATCGAGTTATTGGCTTTGTTACTGCGGAAATTGATTAGATTTTCCTTTTCTAACTCCGGAAAAAGGTCTCGGCAAACAATATTTTCAATTTCGAAGTTACTCCTTTGAAATTCGGTTAGGTTGGTACCCTTGGCTCCAATAAGGCGTGTTCATTAATTTTCATATTTCTAAAATTAAAGATTGCTGCAGATGACTGAAGTCACTTTACGGTCAATTCAAGAGCTAGGACTGGCTGGCGCAGAGAAATCTAAGAAAAAGAAAAACACGGATGTTTAAAATTAGAACTGTCATTGTTATAATGGACGCAATAAAGAATAGATACGTTTAATCGTTTTATCATTTTAGTTTCCCTTTATAGGAATCGAAAATAGGAAAAAAATTGAAATCCGTTTTACCATTTCAGATTAAGCACTTATAGTTTAGAATTTTCTTATTTTCTTAAGGAGTGCCTTATTGCACTACTCAATTACCTCCTCCCAGGAGGTGCTTCACAATAAACAAGCGTTGTAAGCCCTAAGCCGATCGCTAACTAGTCCTCAAGCTAGCGAGGGGATATTAGTCTTGATTACGTACCCAGCAAGGCGCCCCATTTGTCTTTTGATTCCGGTACGACCGCTCACAAGCGGCGGACACGACACGACATTGATTCGTTAAAACATTCAGTAGGTTTCAGTTGCCGAAAATAAAATAATGCCTCGGAAAGAACGACGTACCTAACCATGTTAAATCACAAAAAATATTTTCTTTTCCCCCTTTTGTAGTTAAAGGTCTGTATTAAGTACTAACTTACCTACGCAGTAAAACATTACTTCAAGTTGTATGTAAAATTGTTAAACGCCCATGACTTAATAATACTGAAAAAAAAATACCTCTCTTTAATTAAAATATCGAGTCATCTGTTGAAGCAACGATCTATGCACAATCTATGATAGCACTTATGATCTGTTAATTGTATGAATGAAGTTATTATTTATTGGCCCTGACTTTCTGCTACCTTTTTGGGAAATAAGATTAACCGGTATAAGGTTCGGCCATTGTTAAAAACAATAAAGGAATAAACGATGCCTAGTAATGTGAGTCCTCGTGCAATGCATACGTCGTACAAAATCTCAGAGAGTAAATAGACAGTGAGTGCATAAAAATCTATTCCTTAAACTGACAATGTTTGCTTATTCGGTCGTTTTAAAATCGTATCGTGTAAGCAAGCTTGAGCCATCACCGGTTCTACATTATCGAATCGCTAACGGCCTTCCGCCTAAGCATAATGTATTGGTTTATTAATTCACAGCGAATCTTCTTCAAGAAGAGAAATCACCTTAGTTTTCACCCCTTAATAGACTGTTGATTAGATTTTCGAGCCAAACCAGTGTAATAGTGGAAGCCAGTTTTGGTTGTAGGTTTTTACTAACATGTATTTCTTATTTAACAACTTTCTATCCTGATAAATACTCCTTGTTTAACTTATTGTGTCTACTGTCTACTTATAGGACAGGCAATGTTTTAATATAGGTTTTGGATAGATATAATGCGTGTATCTAAATACTCCTAAGATAGTCGTAAGATGGCAATGAAATGAAAAGGTTGAACGACAGGGTTTAATTTTCTTTCATGTTCATTTTATTAACTCAACTATGTTTGCGGTTTGAAATACCAGCTAAGTCAATTTTAATATTATATTTTATAAAATATTTATCTAATACTTATCTACACTTACGTGCTCCAGGTCTCTTTCTGTTGATTGAAATTATTTTAGGACCCTGCATAATAATATGGCATTTTTTGAAAAACACTAAGTGGCCACAGAAACTTTCGTAAACATGTAAGTATGTATTTATACTTCAAAATTAACCTGGTTAAGTAACAGTAAGTCTTGTAAAACTGCAATCACTTGACATAATGGAAGAGCTCTCAACAAAACAATTACAGCCACTAACACGGACAGTTTGCGGAGTTCCCACTAAACGGCTCGCTGGAACTATTCCACCAATTTTACCAGTCGCCATTAAAGTCCTCACAATAAGCGGTTTCTATTCCAACTTTGCTTCCACCTAAGTCAAACGTTCGGACTTTGTCAGGGCTGCCACAATATTTCACTGCGTAAATTATTAAAATAATTACTGATACAATAATCAGGTACAACACTAATGGTACTGATACAACATCAATTATTGTATCAGGCGTTACTTTGCGGAAATCCATTGTTATTTAAGTTGTACCTATTTATATTTCTTTGTAACAATCCGCACACGTGGAACTTGTTTTGTTATAGGCCCACCATCCTCCCTTATCTCCATGTAGGTATTACCATAACAACTTATTCCAATAGCTCACGACAGAGCATCATCAGGTGATATGGACTCTACAACGGTTGGTTGTCGAAATAATTTCTGTCCAAAACTTCTAAAATTAGTGTTAAGTAGGTAAGTGCCTCTCTAGACCTGTATTCAGATTGCCAGTAAACGGATATAAGGCCTTCTACCTCCAGACCCGAGGAAAGGACCCTGCCAGTACACTTGCCGCCTAAAATGAAATGATAATATATGGTAGCCGTGGATGACTCCAAAACTCCAAGGCGGCAGCGATTTGCTGGCGATTAGCTTGCGCACTTGAATAAAGGGCTCACAAAGTTTCAACGGTTATCCAGATCGTCTCTCATCCCAAATACCATATTATATTATTATGGGACCCGACCTCAATAAATGTTTCGCTAAAACCCGACTGGCGACGCTCTGCAAAGTTCATGAAAATACAGGACCTCTGTATTATTTATTGTCACGCGGGTACCCAAAACTTCTTCCGACATCCATGCCAAACAGTGGAACATACAAGGGACGTCTCTCATTAATTGAACCAACCGTCTATAAACAAACTGCGTTTCATAAAACCCAAACCCAGCAACCCTAGCGCTCACCACAGAGTCACTTGAGACGCGGCCAGTTCGATCCCGTTTGCATACTGTCCACGGACGCGGCCCACAAGTGGGCCCGAGTGGGGCACTAATGCGTTTGTGATTGCACTGCCGTTGTCCAGCGCCAGATTAGAAAACTTCGACTCTATGCGGTTGGGCTATGCTTGTTTTGGGATGTTTATGTAATGTTCGTTTGCGTTAGAAAAATTGAATAACGTAACAGAGTGAATTTTTCAAGTGTGAGTGGACGGCGACATCTGAAATAAGGCATAAAAAAACTCGAAAGAGTGTGGATCCGATTTTAATGAAAAAGATAACTGCATCATTGTATTAAAAGAAATCAATTAATCACAAATCAATCAATCAATCAGCTTTCTTAGAATTCATTCCTTTGCCACTATTGAATAGACTACACTGTCGAATATTATTAACATCTATATCAAACGATTTCATTGTTTTTTTATCAACGGGTTCGATTCCTGACTAGGAATATAAATTTGTCAAAAATCCAATGATGTAGTTTTAGTTCTACTATAAGGTTAAGTTTCTGTTTTTCTTCTTTTTATTTTTATGGTCCTTGTACCATTCGTTTTTCAGGTTGTACAAAATTAAATATAACTCTATAATAATAATTATAACAAATTCTGTGATATATAAAAACATCATTCAAGAATCTTAAACTGAAGATCTACTGACAAGTTTAAATTAACATTTATAAGCATTTGTTAATTACAGTGCGTAACGCCGTATAATAGTAGGTAATTTAAATTCAAATTGGGATTCTAATCCGATTATAAAGTATTTTAAATCATTAATATGGGATTGAGAGTTGGTTGACGTAAAACGGAGAAGGTCTTACGTAAAGCGGTTAACTGCTTTTCTGTGTTAGTACGCACTTACGACGCCTAATCGGTTTACGCCGTAACACCCGTAAACTTTACGGTAATTGCGTCATGAAATTCAGAGGTGTCTGTGAATAATGTGATTCAGTTAGTGGTGCCTATGAATATGGCACAGCTTTTACGATAGGTACGTGATTTGATAAAATAACTTTTGTAGATGAATATAGGTACTTGATTTAAGACCATTGGGACACAATCACTGAAGTTTAACGAATTTTATATTTAGTTAAAACCCCGATAAATTACTTGACGTGTTTTAAACATCTAAATAGGCATGATGACTAATTTTCAAAAACTCTTCTATGATATTCAGAAGTTTCTATTATGTCTAAAATATATCATATTTTTGTAGAAAATTAAGGTTTTTGTGCAATAAAAGTACATTTAAATTTTAAGTTTCAAATTCATTCCAAAATGCTCGCCCGTGTCATGGCGTCTGTCATTGCGTCACGGCTCAGTAAAAAATGCCAGATCGCGTATAATTTGCTTACGAAAAAAATAACTTACTAAGACGTGACGTAAATTGACGTAATTCGATCTGATGAGTGTTTAAGCTATCATGGCGGATTGTTGTATTTTGTAGATTTATTTTAACAAATAAATGATTAATCTCGACATTAATAAGAGAATAAATAGGTACATGTTTCAAAATCTTTGAATCCATTTCATTAGATCAGATAAATATTTTGGCGATACTTGATTACTGTCATCATGCCTATTATAGGTGGTAGAACCTAGTAGCTCTCTCAGAATGTACCTTACCACAAACCTCTCAACCTGCCATAAAGCACCATGTTCTTACCTTACCTCAACTACATTCACGTACGCTACTCATATACGAGTAGGTACAATGAATAAAAAATTAACGACGCCACTATTAGACCTAGATAGCCCAGTGGCTTAGAATTTGACCTCGAATCGAGGGGTCCGGGTTCGAATCCCAGAGTGGCACGCACCAATGACTTTGTAAAAAAAAGTTATGTGCGCTTTATAAAATTAAATATCGCCTGCTGTTACGGTGAAGGTAAACATCGTGAGGAAACCTGCACGAGAGTTCAGAAAAAAAATGTTCTCAAAGGCATGTGAAGTCCACCAACCGCACTAGGCTAGCGTGGCGGACTAAGGCCTACAGCCTTCTCATTGAGAGAGGAGATCCGACCCTGTATTCGGCCATTAATGGGTTACTGACAGGTAGGTCAGTACCTCACCTACCTAAAAAATAGTACTACAGAGTGCGTCCAAACTTGTTTCTCCCTTCCGATCGCCTAGCATCTCCTCAAGCGTCTATTGAATCACAAATGTGAATGTAACAACAAAGGCATTGCTGCTAGATATTCAAGTGAGCCTAACGAGTCAGGTGTACACTGTACACGGTATACGGGAGTCGAGCTGATTGCGACCGAAGCGACGCCGACATTCAGAGGATGCTCGTCGCATTTATGAATGTCAAATCGAACTTTGGTCTATTAAATTTGCGAACAAGATACCTACCTTACCGCCAGCATCTTTACTCGCTGTAAAGCTGCGATTTTCAATGGACCCGATGGTTGCGGGGACTGCAAGATCTGTAGATTTTTATAAGTACCTACCTACCTACTTCAACAAAAATTTCAATCTCACCATCCCAACCAGGCCCTTAGGTAATTGAATTTTCATCTCAGTCAGTTTTTGAGCACAATTCCAATTCGCGAGGCTCCCATTTACTAAAGCGAAACTGAAATCTATTTTAAAATATAATACGCTTTTATTTTTGGAGAATTTCGCGAGGCTCCAGGGAGAGGAAGCTAATTTCAATTTCATTTAGTTCTGGCGCCATTCCATGCACCGCCGACAGACTATCTGACACTAGACGCAGAGATTCCATCTCTAACGACGCGCTCTTTCTGCCTTTATGGCCTTGAATTCGTCTTGTTTATTTAATAGCACCGTTATAAAGTGGTAGAATCTTTGTCATTCGCAAACTGTGGCAACACCACCTCATTAATTTCATACCTGTAAAATCTTATACTTACTCGTACCTACCCATAATTATGCAAATAAACGTTTTCAATTATTCATACACTTCCGTGAGTTTAGCATGTTCTTGGGTTAGTTGAACAACCATTCAACCAAGTAGATATGTAAAATATTAGATACATAGTGGTAAAGCCAGCTAGTCTTTAAATACCTACCAATTTGTTGCAGCAATACTTAACGTGAAATTGACAACACACATTTTTCAAAAAAGAACACGAAATAATTACATAAAAAAGGCGCGAAAACCATTTTAAACTGTGACAAGTTGACTGCGATGCATCAGGTAGCATTTATAGGTTAATAAATAAGTTCCGGCTTTGGTAGGTACAACTTGTACAATAAACCTTCTGTATCTATAAAAACTCTTAGTTCTAAAGCGGGCTCGAAAGCCCGCAGCAGACTGCGTCTGAGCCACGCAGTGCCATTCGTTGGGGGATTCCGCATTTTTATCGCCGCCCGATACCTTCAGGACTGTTCTAAGTCCCCCAGAGAGTTATTTTCCTATCATTCTGTTACAATCTCCTTATTTCTAGCCAGTACCCACAGTTAGGCATGCGTCAGAACTAAAATATCACAAGTAAATCGACTGTAGCGAAACCAGAAAAATAAAATGAGAGTGTCACATTGATAGCCACGCCAATATCTTTCTTCGGTTTCGATGTCAGGTTTCTTCAAGCTTGTCAGTAACCCATTAATGACCCACTACAGGGTCGGGTCTCCTCTCTCAAGGAGAGGGATGTAGGCCGCCGTCCACCACGCTGGCCTACTGCGGGTTGGTGTCCTTCACATGCCTTTGAGAACATTTTTTTTAACTCTCAGGCATGCAGGTTTCCTCACGATGTTTTCCTTCACCGTAACAGCAGGTGATATTTAATTTTATAAAGCGCACATAACTTTTTTTTACAAAGTCTTTGGTGCGTGCGTGCCACTGGGATTCGAACCTGGACCCCTCGATTAAGGGGTCGAATTCTTAGCCGCTGGGCTATCACCGCTATATCTTCAAGCTTATTGGCTTAAAATCATGCTTTATTCTTTATTGTTATTCGCACTGTTCTTAGTAAAGGAAATTCGTTAAAAGGTTTTCTCCATCATGACTAGGTGCACAAAACCTCTGTAATTTGTTGAGGATGTTTGCGTAGCACTTACCTACAGGTAGGTATATGAAGCCTCCCAATAAGTTTGAGACTACGACATTTCCGAGAACAACTAACCAGGTAGGTAAGTAGGATCAATGGCATCCATGGCATGATCATGGCATGACTCCAATTTATCTTTTTTCTAAGAAGCACAAAAAAGAGTGAAATTAAAGTTCTTCTATTACTGGATTTTGTAATTTTTCTTTCATTTTTGTTGATAACCTGTCATGTAATGTTGAAATTTAGATTGTCAGTACCCATTAATGACCCACTACAGGGTCGGGTCTCCTCTCACAATGAGAGGGATGTAGGCCTTAGTCCACCACGCTGGCCTACTGCGGGTTGGTGGACTTCAGATGCCTTTGAGAACATTTTTTTGTGAACTCTCAGGCATGCAGGTTTCCTCGCGATGTTTTCCTTCACCGTAACAGCAGGTGATATTTAATTTTATTAATCGCACATAACTTTTTACAGTCATTGGTGCGTGCCACTGGGATTCGAACCCGGACCCCTCGATTCGAGGTCGAATTCTAAGCCACTGGGCTATCACCAAATTCAGATTAATTTATTAGATTTTTAGCCGTATATTCCAATTTTGTAGCTGACAACAAAATTTAGAAATCCTCAATCCACTTTTCTTGCGTGTCACGGAAGTAATGAAAAGGAACTGTTGTTTTTTGTTTCAGATCAAATCACGGTTCATAAGTAACTAATTTTAACTTCTTTGTTTACGTTTCATCGGTAGGGAGCCAATTTATTACCTACTTAAATTAGTATTTTCGCTCGGTTATGACATAAATTGTACATGTAGCAAAATTAAAAAACGATTTCTTTAAAATCCGTATCTCCAGACACTCGTACTAAAAGTTCCCTAATTCCTTACTGGACAATGGCAGTGCAATCACAAATGCATTAGTATCCCACTTGTGGGATACACGCTCCGTGGGCAGAATGCAAACGCGGGAATCGAACTCGCGTCTCAAGTGGTCTTGGAGTGCAGGGATGAGAGAATTTCCATTTTTATTTATTTGATCTGTTTTGAAAGAGGTAGGTATTATAATAAGCAATATAGGAAGGAATAATACAATAATTATTTTAAAATTCAATCTGTTTTTGTTTTTATGTGCCAATTTACGCTCTAGTTTCGGATCTCCTCACACAATTGTTATTCGGAAGAGTTAGGTAGGTACTGACTACACGAACACTGTGATTATACGAATTAACTAATGTAGTTTGGACAATGTAGTACCTACTTATAATATAACATCAAAATTAAATCATCAGAACTGGCCACATCGTTCACAGGACAGACAATGGGGAAGAAAGGTCCCGACGACCACGCCTAGGAAACGGGGCACGGGTGGACTGACGACCTGAAGACAGTGGTGAGAACCATTGAATTAAGGGATAAACTTCCGAAAAGCGCATACCGCCGATCGACCTGAAATTTGGTATACTAACGTATTTTGACCTCCTGATCACGAATTTCATAACGAAAATTGGCGCAAACGCAAAAAAAAAAAACCTAACCTAACCTAACCTAACCTAACCACCTGAAATTTGGTATACTAACGTATTTTGACCTCCTGATCACGAATTTCATAACGAAAATTGGCGCAAACGCAAAAAAAAAAACCTAACCTAACCTAACCTAACCTGAAAATTGCGGAAAATCATCACAAAGTTCAAATACTATAGCGGAAAATATTCAGAGTTTGCGTTATTGATCAATAAAAATAAAATAATTGGGTGAATCGGTGCAACGAATTAATTTCAAATTCACAGGGTTCGACTAAAAAAACTTTTTTTATTCAAAATGGCGTTTGCGCCAATTTTCGTTATCAGATTCGTGATCAGGAGGTCAAAATACGTTAGTATACCAAATTTTAGGTCGATCGGCGGTATGCGCTTTTCGGAAGTACACCCGAATTAAGAATTAAGGATTTTCCAACACCGCACTAGAAGGGCTGAAAGAAAAGGAACATCAAAAAATAGACAAGCAATAAACTTATTTCACAAAAACGCTAGACACCACCTAAATTACTAAAGCGTAGCTTCCTTCCGACTAAACGAAATAATCTTAATTTGGCCTCGTACCTTTCTTGGCGTTCGTATATTTATTTCGTGCAGAGTCTCGCTTTGCAGCGCGCGTCGCACGCACGAGCGAGCAGTGGCGGGACCGAAAAAACCAACACACACGCCTGGAATACTGAAAATGTTACTAATTTATCTCGACTCGACTTGTGGCAGTTTGGGTGGTGGGTCGGGTGTTTCATCCGTTTTATCTATACATGGTGAAATAAGAAAAATAAAACAAGGTGGAAATTGTAACACAATATATCGCTATCTACAGGATCAATGTTAGTGACATAAGTTTGATGCTTCGGTTTGATGGTAGTATACAGCCGTAAAAAATATAGAATGTTTTATCTGAATAGGGTATTTCGCACCATGCAAGGAAAAATCCAAAATTATGTAATATTGATAGATTTTGTTAAAAGCAAGTGAAAAATAGTGATTTCTGTTCTAAAAAATGTAGTATACATTTATTATTTCAATTTTAAAATTCAGGTTTGTTAATTGTTTTTCAAATGTCAAAAACGCTATACGCCATGAAAGCTATCGGCGTGACGTCATTAGCAGTGTAAATAAACGATGGAGTATAACTTTCTTCCTTTACTGAGATGTATTGTTTACACTGCGAGTGACGTCACAAGCATGGCGGCAGCGCCGAGACAGCCGAGACCGTGTTTTAGCGGGGATTTTTGAAATTTAAATTGAAAAGTCTTTTTTTACATAATATTTGTTTGCAAAATTTTTTTTCCAAATTTTTTATGGGTTTTTATGACTTACGAATTCATATAAAAAGCTTTTTGACATAGGCCGTAATACCCTATTATTTTTTATGAACTTTTACAGGTACTTATAAGTGTATGGGAGTCCCCTGTTTGGCTATAACGATGAGTACTTAAGATTCCAATCTTTTTAGAGTTTTAACGTAGAACGTTTTTAATGGTTATTGATTAAGAGAGATGTAGTCAAATTCCCCCTTAAATCACACAAAAAAGAGAGAAATAAAAATTATGGTATGGTAATTCAAGTCGACTGAATCAGTTGTCGTTTTTGTGCGAAACCAAATAATTTGTTTAGCAACCGTTGGAGTAATGCCTTTCTGCACGCTAATCTCAGGAACGGCTGAACCAATTTGAATGCAATTTTCACGTTGTATAAAAGAAATCTTTGGGCAACATAATCTATTTTTTTAATTAGTCCTTACGAAATCGAAATAATTACTAAGGTAGATGTATAAATAGGTTAAATTGTGGAATAAAAAACGATATAAACAGGAAAGTTCCTTTATTTGTTTTGTAAATTTTAAAACCTAATAGGTATTTAAAATTATTAATATACACAATTAAGGTACGTATCACTTATATACATACATCATTACCTAATTAATGAACAAAAACAGTCGTCCAAACGGACATACTAACATACAAGCTAATTTGATTCTTAAGTTAACGCATTTCAGTCTATAATGGCTAGTTAATACAGAGGTACTTGGACTATCCACTCTTTGATCTCTAATAAAACACCCCTTTCACATGCCATTAGATTTAAAAATAAAATATTCATAAATAAAATAATTTTGGAAATACATTTAATATATTTTAGATTTAACTAATAAGTTTAAATGATTAGACTAATAAGTATACAGGCTTACCTGTAAAACACTAGCAACCTCGCAGCACTAGGTAGCTAACACCTTAAGCAACAACTTTTGTCCTACGACTTTTGGTAATTTGTTAAGTGCAACAAAAACTTGTTTAACCATTTATTTTTCATTTCAGTTATATCATAGCAATAGGCTTGTTTCCACTAAGACTAAATCGGTTGGCATAGGGTTTCTAATGATTAATCATGTTATTTAGTAACCAAATAAACACTTTTTTCATTAAAATAATTAAAGATATTTACGGAAAATAAAATCCGCAAAATTGGCCATTTAATCACGTGACATTAAAATGATTGAACACAAATCAGAGAAGCGTGACGTCACACCTCGCAAAACGTCATGTTGTTGCTGTCATTTTCGTATACAGTGAACAGCTTGTTTCGCGAGGCGTGACATCATTCAAGACGCCATGACAGTATCAGCCTTTTTCGATGTCAATTTGGAGTTCATTTCTAAAAACGCTAAATTTTTAGGTAAAATGCCTTATTTTTTCTTAAAATAATATATTTTTGGGGTAAAATAGATACCAAGCTATATTTTTAAACTCATTTCCAAATTTTGTCGACTAGCCTATTAACCCGTGAGAAGGCGCGCCTAATGTTGTTACACGGATAGGCGCGCGCGAGCAAATTGCTCACACTACTTTGAATGCTTATATTTCTTCAATATTAGTATTTTTGGCTATAAATGGGTCTATAATGAATAAAACAACATTTATTTAATATGAAAACGAGAGCTTTAATTAAAAAAATGAAACATAAATGCAACTTCTACCGCAAATAACTAATTAACAAATTTTGGATCTAACTATCTTTGGCAGTCTTGAAAAAAATCATGATAAAAAAAAAACGAAAATATTATTTAAAAATTTCACTCTTCCATGAGATCAGGACAAGTGTGCCTCTCGAAACACATTGAACACATATACGTTATGTGCTCGGTGCTGAGTAATTGCTTGCACAAAGTGCATGCTTTTTTCGACCGTCTATTCTTACATCTAGGACATATCGCACAGAATCCGCTTGGCCTAGGCTCTGCAGTAGCCGTAGGAAACGGCACAAATCGCTTCATTAGGTCATCTGCGGTATCTTCTTCCAACCACGCAGAAATTCGAAGATTTAGTGCATCATTCGGATCGCCCATTTGTCATATGTGTTGTAGCTGAAAACATAAAAAATAGCATTCAAATATTTACTTACCTAATAAAAAAACAATTTAATATAAATTAACAGAATAATACACAAGAAAAGCATAATAACATTTTTTGAATACGAAAAAAAATACTTACGCGGATGGGCGCGCGATGAGCAAATTGCCGCGCGACGGTTCAGGGCTTCCACAAGTGATTCACTGCGCAGACGCAGCGGGACTGAGCAATGCGTGAGTTGTGCGAGGGGAGAGGGGTTGAATAGTTAGGAAGGTACCTAGGAGCTCGGGACCCTATGAAGTTAGTAACACCAAAAACTTTCTCAATCAATTTTTGTGTGAGCAAATTGCTCATAGCGCGCCTTCTCACGGGTTAATAAAAATATCTAGAAAGCCAAACTATACAGGGCTTTAAATGTATTTGATTCATACAAAAATTTAAAATAACATTTAACAACAGAATATCAACTCGATTTCAATATCGACTACCATTCAAATAATCGCATACTACAGGTACAATTTAAAGCATCGCATAACAAAACAATCACTTTACACGATTTATTATAACAGTCAAAAACATAAATGTAACCTGAAACTCTGTTTTTATAATATATATTCAAATATTATAATTATGATTAAGATTTTTTTGGAATAAGTCACATAGTTCAGGATGCTACCCAATGCATACAATATTACAAGCATACAACTTTTATAGCTTTGTATAAATTTTATTATTGTAGACTTTATAAACGACAACAATGTGACGGCTATAAGACCCCTTTACAGAAAAATAACACTCATGATCCGCAAATGTTTACATTAACTGATAATTCCGATTTTATAATCTTTTATTTAGTTGTTTATTCCCAAGAAAGTTTATCATCTAATAAGTATTTTTTTATTTTCATAAAACTTTACAAGATAAGCTGTTTATGTCAAAGCAAAAGCTGCAATTACCAATGCATCAGTCAATAACCTATACGTATAATATCATAAAATCTAGTGTTATGTGGTAATAAGTTATAATACCTCAATACTTGGTCAATTTATTATGCTGGCAATATTCAGATTTACAAACTATCGTTATATATTAGGTGGGTATTATTTTTAATTATTACTTTTGATAACACAAGTATCAAAAACGTTGTAACTAATTCAATCCTACACCTAGACATTACTTCACTTTTGGCGATTATTTTATTATTTTGTATGTTTAAATCAATAACATACCACCAGGTAACCCTATTACAGTTTCCCAACATCAATTAATAATTGCTTTGAAATAATATATTATGCTGCTTGTCTAATGTGTTGTATGAAAGCGTTTAACTAACATTTGATGTATGTCTTTAGTTGTTGTATTAAATTAATAAACAGCAACCAATCTAAAGTAGGACTGTCCATACCCAAAGAGAGAGTTATTCCAAGTGGCAGTTACTTATCCTTTATTTATACAACTAACTGTGTGCACCTTTAAATAGATGTAAGTATACAAATAACATAAATTGTGTAAAAGCTAGTTATATTGGTATGTAAACAACATAAAATCAATTTATCATACTAATACTTGTGTCGTCTCAAAGGCTTAAAAAAATCATACTTACACTTTAAACGCAATAATATAGTACACAATTATTATTATATAATTAAAAAGCTAGATATATCTCTATGACACTATGCAGTAGAAATAAATCATTGTTTACAGTACAACATCATTAGAGATCTTTTTAAGGTACATTACAATTCAATGTGGTTATGTAATAAATAATGATACAACCCTAAATCTTGCTAAAAAATATTAAAAAAACCTATCCTATTAGTTTGGGAAGACGTCAGAAAGACTGACATATGACATACTAACTAACGGTTGACGTCAGGCTCACGGCACTGAAAACCTAAGCGTAAACAGTGACTTTCTTCGGTAACCTTGTCAGTGACCCATTAATGACCCACTGGCGGGTCGGGTGTCCTCTCACAATGAGAGGGATGTAGGCCGCCGTCCACCACGCACCACTACTGCCCGTTGCTGGACGAACATACCGCGTGAGAACATTTTTTTTTTTGAACTCTCAGACATGCGGGTTTCCTCGCGATGTTTTCCTTCATCGTAACAGCAGGTGGTATTTAATTTTATAAAGCGCACATAACTTTTTTACAAAGTCATTGGTGCGTGCCACTGGGATTCGAACCCGGATCCCTCGATTCGAGGTCGGATTCTAAGACACTCAAGAATTTTATGACTGGATAGAGGGATAAGTACTGTAAGCATTCAACATTACTCACGTTAGCTCTGTATGTTTGTACAAGCTATTGCATAACACATTGACGTTTTGGTCAACAACGATATATAAATAGAACTATCACAGATCGTATTTATATGAACGGTAGCACGCTAATGACACATAGAATTATTAATGTCGCGACTTTGGCCGTTTGACGAGAGATGGCGCCACCGGTAACCTGAATCACGCTATCAATGTTCTTAAACACCGTATATTTTTACACCTATGTATCATAATATAATATACTATACTATTATAAATGCGAATGTTTGTGATAAATAATGTAATAATAAAAATGTTTGTTACTCTTTCACGCAAAAATGGCTGAAAAGATTAAGATGAAATTTGGTCCCCAGATAGATCATAACCGGGATTAACATATAGCATACTTTTTATCCTTCTCTGCACCAATTTCTAAAATCCACTCGGGCGAAGCCGGTGGGCCTAGTCTAGTATTATCATAATATATCAGGCGTTACGTTACAAGAATCGAACCTAAGCTAACCCAGATTATTTGGACTCTGTTTTTGTTTACACTATTATTATCATTAAAACCATTTTGACTGATTTCGCTTTCACTATTATTATCGTTAAAACCATTTTGACTGATTTCGCTTTCAATAGTTATTTCGCGGTCAATCAAATAGTATTTGATTAACATATAACTACTACACTAAATGCTAACTAATACACTAAAATATGCTTATTAAGAACTGTGTGTGTCCACTCTGTTAAAATGTAAAAAATGAATAAAAATTTCTTTCTTCCCTCATTATTTATTAGGTTAGATAAAAAAATCATTCCTTGGTATCGACAATTCCAATTGTGTCAACTCGAATTTTGTACACGCGCCAAATGTTTAAAGCTCCCGCGTTTCGGGCAACGTGACGTCATCTATCGCCAAGCGAACGTCGCCACGATACACCAAAAAAGGACACTTTCACACGGCCGGTATATTGTACAACGCAGTCAACCGCTCAAAGAAGCCACTCTCGATCGCCTCACCGTGCAACCCCTCCTGCTTCCCCCTCCCCACCTCCCTGAGGTCGTTCAACGACACCACGTTCGACGGGAGCTGACTGAACTCCTTGGCCTTATCCACTTGAGTGAACAGTTGCAACTTACCGTCAGGCGTCTGATCTCTGAACACCAGTCTTTCCACTTCGCTGTTCCCGTTCGCTTGATTCCTCAGTATCGGCCTCAGCATCGCCGTTCCCCGGTCGTCCGTTACTTTGTCGTTATCTAACCTAATCTGCTCCGCGTAGGGTTCCTTCTTCGCGTACGTCGCTAACACGTCGATGTCTTTGTACTCCTGCAGGTACACTCTGAACCTGACGTCGTCCGCGTGTCTCGTGTCGAACACTTCGACGTTGTTCGTGAACTCTGCGTTCACTTTGAACTGTCCGTCCGCTCTGGACGACGTCACGGTCACGTTCGGTGCCCCCTTCTTGGGTGATTTCTTTTTGGGCTGCTTCTTGTCCAGGTGGCTCCTCAGTACCGTGCAGGCGACCGGTTTCGGTGACGAGCTGCCGGGTTCCATCTTGATGTTGTTCTTTTCTGGTGGCGATTTTTTATCTTTGCTATCTTTGGGTTTCTTTTGCTCTGGCTGCGACCGGTTGCGAAACTTGTCGTGGATGACCATGTGGCGTCTGAGGTCGTATGCCACGCGGAACGCCTTGTCGCAAACGGTGCACGGATAGGGTTTGGTATCTGAAAATGATGACAACGATTAAATTATTGCTTCAGTAAAATAAACGAATGCATTAATAATATGTAAGTATTAGGAACCGGGTATCCGGTCTAAGTGCATCTGGTGTCAATCGTGCTATAATAGTATATGTAGTCGTGTCTGAAGCTAGCTACTTATAGCACGTATAGCACCCTCACTCCGCTTGAGCGCTAACTTCTCGCCGTAGAAAATAGGAAACTTTAACCACTCATATCATAACGTATAGTCCGAACAAAGATTTCCTATACCTAAAAAAATTATGAACTAATTTCAAATACCAGCAATAGTGCGAATGTGTAAGTTAGTAACTACGTAATTTTGTTGAGCCAATGAGCGTGCAAGTACTTGACAATTACAACGTGACAGAAGACTGATATTGGTGTTGCGTGTAAAGATAATACAATGTCAAAGGAACCAGATATCGGTGTGGCCAAATCAAAGAAGAATGTGACGTCACCGTTACCTGGGGCCGGATTCACTAAGTCTCAAAAGATTTCGTGTCGATATCTTATGACATCAAACCGTACGTCATTTCATGAACTCGGCACAAGGAATCTTATATCTCCATTCTATAAGGCACACAATAGATTGTCACGATATTTGACTTTTAAGCCTTTTTGACTTTTTCTCACGGGTAACATACGACATTGATGCGATACGAGTTCAAATTCAAATTCAAATTCAAAAGCTTTTATTCATTATTAGGTACAATTTATGCACACTTAATGAACGTCATACATTTAACATTATACAAACATCCGCTTTGATCGCCCCTCAGGCAAAACGTAGACTAGGAGAAAAAAGCGGGCGGACAAAAACTCCCAGCACTCATTTAAAAATAAGTATGAATTATTCTATGGTGCAGTATGACTAGGTCCAATAAAGGAACACACGTGACAGCTATCGTGTGTGTCCATATCGCCACATTGCCATCCGCTCACAAATAAATATTGATACATGGTGTATAGAAATAGCCTAGTGAAGTTATTCAATCCCACGCTTTCTTATCGTCTAAATAGTCGTTAGTTTCATAATAGGCCTTTCGGTACAGGACTTATTTGATAGTTCTTCTAAATTTATGAAAAGGCAGGGATTGGAATTTTATTATAAATTCTAACTGACATTCCCATAAATGACTGGCTTTTTTTATGAAGCCGACATCTTGGAAATACCAGCTTGTGGACATTCCTGGTTACGATACAATTAGATTTATGTAAGTTCTTAAACGTTCTGAATTTGTTCTTATTTTTATAAACATGCATAATATTTTCATAAATATATTTTTCTCTAAGAGATTCTCTATTCCCTATTTTTTTGTGAATGGTCATACAGAATCCGGCCCCTATATAGCTATTAGTATCCCTTTTAGTACTACTACTCACCAGTATGAATGCGCATGTGACTCAGACGGTAGGAAGAGGCGCGGAAGCTCTTGTTACAGTAGTCGCATTTGTAGTTCCGCTCGCCGGTGTGTATCCGTCTGTGCACGTTCAGAGAGTACCGCCGGGCGAACTCTTTGCCGCAAAACTCGCATTTGAAGTGTTTCTGAAATTGTTACTTGTGCTGTTACTTAACAGTCAGCGGTGACAGCGATTCGGTTTCTTACTAAAGTGGCCCGGGTTCGAATTCCGGTGAAATGCATTAATGACCTTCCTTAGCATTTAGGTTTCATGATGTTTTATTACACTGTAACAGCAGGTGATATTTTAATTTATATTTATATAAAATTTAGCGCATCTTACTTTCAAGAAAGCCATTGGTGCGTGGCTTTCTTAAAAGGGATTCTGGGATTCGAACAATAGGAGCGAATCCGGAGTCCTCGAGTAATACGCTGAATTCTAAATCATTGGGGTTCACACAGCCAACCGAATGGACCTTTGATCCGCAAGGAACAAAAGAAAACTACTTTTTTAGAGTTTAAAGTTGTAATGCCTTGGCAAAAATTATGTACAAATTGCAAATTAAGTTAATTTAACTAAATGACGAGCTGATAGCGAATGAGCGTGTGCGCGGGTAGTGAGGGCGGCAACGGGCCTACGCCCCCTCCCCCGCGGCCCTTCCCTCCGAAGCCATCGTTGGCGCAGTGTTGCAAGCGTTACCTTAACGTTACCTTAACAACCTTTACAGTTCAAATTTCGCTAATTCTTTTTTTGTTGTGTTAATTATTATCAGGAGAAGGTTCTTATGAAAGAAAAAAATAAGCAAGTTGAGCACACAATATTAGAAAACTAATTTTAGATTAGCGACAATATTAATTTTCCACAACTGTCAGTTGTTTGAAATAACCGAAAGAGAGGACGACTCGTCGGATCAGCTAGTAATTAATAATAAATAAATAAATAACGCTTCACACTCACAGCCCCACACTAGGATTCCCTGCGTCGTGGGCGCCATGGACAAGACAAGACAACAACACAACACACCCAGACCAGAAACAGACATTCGAATTCATCATTCAAACCTCTGCTCTGCTGGAAATCGAACCCAGGACTTTCCGCGCAGCACACCGGTGTCTTAACCACTGCGCCACTTGGGTCGTCATATTAAACATAAGCCGTTCGGCATAGGCCAGTTCCCTTACATGTTCGGAATGAATGGAAGCCTTGTGGTAGGCGAGGTCGCTGCACTGCCGGAACTCGCGGCCGCACTCGTCGCACTTGCACGGGCGGTCGTCGTTGTGTGTGCGCCGGTGGATCTGGGATTACAAACGGTTCATTTATTTATTTATTTATTTATATTTACACACCAACAGCATTACATACAATTTTTAGTACAAGGTTTTATACAATTGGTAAATAGGCAGATATGCATGCCAGTTACAGGCGTGAACAGCATTAGCTTATACAAAGTGCAATAATAAAGTGAGTTTTACATTAAAGGTTTTACATTAGGCCAAATGAAAAATACATTTTGCTGCGTGAAAACATTTCGTTTCGTCACGATTGTAATCTATTCAAGCCACGCGATTATGCATGCACATTTCAATTTCTCGACAAATTACTCCACAAGATTACGAGAAGATTTTATCACTGTGACAGGCGTCGCATTCGAAACTTTTGCGTAATCTTTATGTGGGCATATCATGAGCATATCTTACCAACCACTAGGCTAATTCACAACTGATTAAGTAACCAACTCCAACCACCCACATTGTCTCCGAATTATCTATCGGTGACAGCCTATTGTGCCCTCTGAATCACTGAACCACAATCAGACCTACCCGTCTAAAACTGGCAGTGGCACACACTAAGCAACAATTATGATAGCTTGCAATCTATACAAGCGGCGATACTATGCACAATTCAATAGGGTATTTCGCACCATGCAAGGAACAATTCCAAAATTATGTAACATTGATAGATTTTGTTAAATGCAAGTGAAAAATGGTGATTTCTGTTTTAAAAAATGTAGTACACATTTATTATTTCAATTTTCAAATTCAGGTTTGTTAATCTGTTTTTCAAATGTCAAAAACGCTATACGCCATGAAAGCTATCGGCGTGACGTCATTAGCAGTGTAAATAAACAATGGAGTATAACTTTCTTCCTTTACTGAGATGTATTGTTTACACTGCTAGTGACGTCACAAGCATGGCGGCAGCGCCGAGACGGCCGAGACCGTGTTTTCGCGGGGATTTTTGAAATTTAAACTGAAAAGTCTTTTTTACATAATATTTGTTTGCAAAAATTTTTTTTCCAATTTTTATGGGCTTTTATGACTTACGAATTCATATAAAAAGCTTTTTGACATAGGCCGTAATACCCTATTGATAGCATTGCCAGATAATTTACTGTACAGAATTAAATTCCATTGACAGCGGAGGCCGTAAAGCCGTTCCACGGTGTAAATACTCGTAGGTAGCAGAGTCACGATACCTTGAGGGCGGAGAGCGTGTAGAAGCACTTGCCGCACTCCTGGCAGCGCTGGTGCGGCTCGCGGTGCATCAGCGTGTGGTAGAACAGACTGTTGCGGTGCACGAACACGCGCTGGCACTCCGCGCATTCGTAACGCTTCTCCGGCTTCTTCTGCGACACGAGTTCCACGTGTGCGCGTTGATGCAAAGAAATACATATAAATACAACTTAAATAACAATGTTGTTCGATAACCATAGACTGGGAGTCGCATTTGACTGTTGTTGTCGATGGTCTGCCGCCGAACCAATGGTCGGTCGATGGTACCCGGGCGCTCGGGATTGGTCGGCTGCTCAACACGCTAGCGCCACCAACTAAAATCATCGAGTCGAATGTGACATATGACATATTTCCTGCTTGTTTTTTCGACTACCGGACCGTTGAGACCGATCGCCGTGCGAGTTTGAAATATCTGCAACGTTTTGTGGATTCGTGCGTGATAATACTACCGTGGTACCGTGTGCCTACCGTTTTCTTCACTGATCAGCACGAGACGTTCTCGTAGAAGCCGAGCAGGGGAAGTTGGACGTTCCAGAGGAACGGTGAGTAGTATTGTCGGCCATTTCAGTCTTTTGTAGCTCCCGGTTCAGGTTCGTCGAACACCTCTTTATTATACAGAACCAGCGCCTATTATCCATCTATCTAAAGGTCCTTCGAATATCCAACAAATGTATTTTTATTTTTCTCACTTTTCTCTCTAGTCTTCAACTCCTTACCACTCGGTTGCCTGGAAGAGATCGCTCTTAGCGATAAGGCCGCCATTTGTGCATTGTCCTATTTTTGTTTTTACTGATTATCTTTTATGTTTGTTTCTATCTTTTATGTTTTATGTTGTATGTTTCTTTCTGTGTGTGTGCAATAAAGAGTTATAATAATAATAATATTTCCGCATAGTAACGCCCGTTACAATACATTATATGAACCCGGTAGATGATCGCGGTGTGCTTACCCTTTGTTCGTTAGGTTTCTTTGGCAGGTCCGGTCCCTTCTCGGTAACTGGCGGCGGGTCGGTAGCGGGCGGCGGGCCGATAGCAGGCGGCGGGCCGATAGCGGGCGGCGAGTCGGGGGCGTCGGGCAGAATGTTCTCGGCGAAACCGTCTTCCTCGCTCGGCTGCACCTCCGACTCGAATATCCTTTGGAGAACCTCGTCTGTTCAAAAGAGTGAATATATTATTATGTTTTAGAGGAAAGTAAAGAAAAGAAAAGAAAAGAATGCGTTTATTATTGACTTGAAAGATGTTACAAAATTATAATATTACGTTTAGAACAGTCTACCCTATGCGGGCATACAATAATTATGACTTAAATAACTATTATATACTTTATAATTATATAATTATATCTTTATATATATTTTATATTATTATATGACAAAATAAGTTATATTTGTTTAGCAGTTTTATTTATTTTAATATTTTTCCCAATCGAACTCATCGGCTATGCTGTGTGCCACCCATTTCTGGGCAGTCAGAAAAAGCCGGAGGAAAAAACTCTCGACACAGTTTTAATTATTTAATTAATTAATTAATTAATTTATGCGCGCGTGTATGTGTATATGCAACCAATAATGTCTACGTTACTTTTGCCTTGATGCTATTTCATGAAATTCAGTCACTTTAAAGTGATCCCGTGATATCATATGTGTGTAACTTTTATGGTGATAAATTCAGTCATGCATTATGCGGTCATGCATGTCACAGGCGGGCGGTGTGAGTGTCAAATTGACACTGACAGCTTGACATTGACACTGTCAACTACGTACCCTTGATGACGGGTCCGGTGGGGTGCGGGTGTTCGTGTGACGTCACGTGGGCGGGCGGCTGAGCTGGCTGGGCGGGCGGTGCGGGCGGCGGGGCGGGCGGCGCGCACAGCTCGCAGTAGCCGTGCGCGCAACCGCACACTGTGGCTGTGCTGGGGGGCGTGGGCGTGGGCGTGGGCGTGGTGCGCAGGTACCTGGTAACACGTACACGTTTTAAATACAGTTTGCCAGCAATTGTGATAATGTACAAGGACAAGTGTTGCTGGAACGGATCAGTGTTTGGCAGCGTGGGGCGTGTCTCACCCCTTAATAAAAAGGAAAAAAAAAAGCAAAAAAGACAAATAGAATAGACATTTAAGATTCCTTGTCGTGCCGAGTTCGTTTTGTGCCGAGGTTTGATGTCACACGGCACGAAACGAACTCTTTTGGGTCAGAATCAGGGCCCAGTACCTGGTTGAGTGATTGCGAGTGCCGAATGAATTTTTTTCACTTTACATTACATTACAACTCTCAAGTTTGCTTGGTTTTCCAACAATGAAAAAAAACAGGGCCCATTACGGGCCCATTGCTCCTGGCATGAATGGAATAATGCCTACTTGCTCCTGGCATGAATGGAATAATGCCTACTTGCTCCTGGCTTGAATGGAATAATGCCTACTTGCTCCTGGCATGAATGGAATAATGCCTACTTGCTCCTGGCATGAATGAAATAATGCCTACTTGCTCCTGGCATAAATGGAATAATGCCTACTTGCTCCTGGAATGAATGGAATAATGCCTACTTGCTCCTGGCATGAATGGAATAATGCCTACTTGCTCCTGGCTTGAATGGAATAATGCCTACTTGCTCCTGGCAATAGATTAAGAAATTGTGAGCAGATGCCAGTAAACTGATACTGACACACGCGATTGCTGTCACGCGTGCTCATTTATCGGTCGAAAATCATACTGCAACATAATAATTAGTTCATAATGGATTTTAAAAGAGTGCTGGGAGTTTTTTCCGCCCGCTTTTTTCTCCTGGTCTACGATAGCCTGAGGGGCACCGAAAGCGGATGTAAGCTATATCTTATAATATTCTATCATGTATGACGTTCATTAAGTGTACACAACTCGTACCTGATAATTATGATTAATAAAAGACTTTGATTTTGATTTTTTTCGAGATGGATGAACCAATGCCTACTTGCTCCTAGCATGAACGGGTGGACGAACTCACCAGTGCCTCACGTGATCTTGGTGCACATGTCCACTGTCGACCGTGAGGTGCGGGAGCGTGGTCTGCTCGTACTGTTCCCCGCCCTCGTCCACCGCGACGTGGATGCCCTCCATCAGGTCCTCGGGCTCGCTGAACTCACCCATGTCCTCCAACTTGAAAGAATGGAACACAAGGTTAAAATTATTGTCTACCGACATGTGACCACTAATGAGGAGCTGGTCGGAGTGAAGCGGAGAGGCCAAGAATAGAAAAGAAAAGTAAAGAATGTGTTTATTGTTGACTGTTACACGAGAAAGATGTTACAAAAATTATAATAAGTTAAGAACAGTCTACCCTATGCGGGCATACAATAATTATGTCTTAAATAACTAGTGCTTAATTTTAATGGTAAAAAATGAGTTACGATTTTTGTTTAGCAGTCCAATTATTTATTTTAACATTTTTCCTAATCGAACTCATCGGCTATGCTATGTGCCAATAACACTATTTCCACTTGTGCAGAGTGAACATTTCAAGCACTGGTATAGTTCGTGAGACGTAAGCTCAAAGCATTTGTGTAAGTGAACACAGAGAGTATAGATGAGAGAGAGAAACAAGTGGCGGTTTACATGGTGCCGTGAAACTCGGCGAACAAACGTGAACGAATGTAGATGATTTTGGCACGTTCACGTTCTTTCTCCGATCAGTGTCGGTATTTTGTCCCGCTAGTTTACGTCTCATTCACGCGTACCGTACGAGTACGTTACATGCCTCTTCCTCTTAATGCACGGAAATACTGAAGCGAATTCATAAAATAAAAAATGTAGTAAGTAAGGAATACAAATATATCACTACAACACAAACATTCATTTACATACCTTAGAATTGGGTGCAAAATTCGGGTCCTTGAAATCAGATGGTTTTTGTTTCCTAAAAGATTTGCTGCATTCGGCATCACTTGCGACCTCCTTGTCCATGCTCGCCATTGAATATTGAACCTGTAAAAACATTTTTGTGAAATCAAGTCTGTCTGTCTTAGTCCACTATGAACAACTTAAGGCTGTTTTTCCACCAGAGATGTGCGAGGATGCGTAGCGAGGGATGCGTTTTTGAACAACCAATAAAATCGCTTCATTTACCTAGCCTCGCTCCGCTAAGCCGTTCCCACCAGAGCTGTGCTAAGCGAGGCTAGGTAAATGACGCAATAGGGTATTACGGCCTATGTCAAAAAGCTTTTTATATGAATTCGTAAGTCATAAGAACCCATAAAAAATTGTAAAAAATTTTGCAAACAAATATTATGTAAAAAAGACTTTTCAATTTAAATTACAAAAATCCCCGCGAAAACACGGTCTCGGCCGTCTCGGCGCTGCCGCCATGCTTGTGACGTCACTCGCAGTGTAAACAATACATGTCAGTAAAGTAAGAAAGTTATACTCCATTGTTTATTTACACTGCTAATGACGTCACGCCGATAGCTTGCATGGCGTATAGCGTTTTTGACATTTGAAAAACAGATTAAAAAACCTGAATTTTAAAATTGAAATAATAAATGTATACTACATTTTTTAGAACAGAAATCACCATTTTTCACTTGCTTTTAACAAAACCTATCAATATTACATAATTTTGGATTTTTCCTTGCATTGTGCGAAATACCCTATTCTATTGGTTGTTCAAAAACGAATCCCTCGCTACGCATCCTCGCACATCTCTGGTGGAAACCTAAAACGGCCGCACTCAGAGACGCCATTTAACTGAATGTTCATTAACAAACAAATTCAATCGTCTTTATTCATATTGACATTAAACGTCAATGAATGTCTCTGAGTACGGCTATTAATGACATAACTTTAATGATGATTTATTTATTGTCGCAGCTACCAACTTACCTTGTTGTAAGTGAGCGTCTTATCGCTCGTCGTGTACAGTATGTGCTTGTCTATGGTCTGGTACATTGTCTTTGGCACTGTGTTCTCAAGGGACAACTCCACGATGGAGTCCGGTAGGGTCACACCGTTGTCTACTATACATGTGTTTGTCATCTGAAAACAGAATACATTTACAATTTACCTGTATTACCATTACCAAAGAACTTTCAGATCAAAATATTTAGTGTAAAACCTGTTTTTGTTCCTAAAAACCTAATAGTTTTAACCCATACAATATTTATAGAGAAATATTCTGTGAAAGTTCCCATACTTTAATGTAGAACAGACGTGGTCAATTCATAGAGTCATAGACACACTCAACTCTGGAGAAATGAGAACTAATTTTAATTTCTCTCTTCACCCAAAAGAGAAGACCACAAGGAAAAAAGAAGAAGAAGAAGTGGGGAGAGAGAAAATCTTTTATGTAGAAGTAACAAACAATCTCATGATCAATGGTTACATTTATCTTCTAAACGACCTGAGTGGTGCAGTGGTTAAGATACCGGTGCGTTGCGTGGAGGGTCCTGGGTTCGATTCCCAGCAGAGCCATTTGAATGATGAATTCAAATTTCTGCTTTTGTCTTGTGTGTGTCCATAGCACCTACGAAACACTAGAGTGGAGTGGAGTGGAGTGGAGTGGAGTGGAGTGGAGTGGAGTGGAGTGGAGTGGAGTTTAAAACGTTACTAATTTGTGTATCTTGTTGCCTATACATGTATTGACCTGTGCAGCGCGATGAGGCCTACAGAGAGTCCTGGTTTCATTGCAACCGGAGCAAAATTTAAATGCCGAGTTTAAATTTCTTTCTGTGACTATGAGTGTGAAGCGTTGTTTATTTATTTTGTAGCGGCGCGATATTACAGTAATATGACCGCGCGCCATGAAATGCTGACCACGCATCACGACGTAAGCAGCGATTGTTGTAAACAATAGAACACGTCACACGCGTCATACCGAACTGGCCAATCGGAAGATGTATCCTCAAACACGCTATCAAAGTTCTTTAGAATCTCTGCATATATACAAACGGTCCGACATCAACATTCGGACCGCGGTCCCCAGGCAGTGACATCGCCTGGCGGGAGATCGCCCCTTTTCCTCCAAAATCTGTAATTTTACTTTGTCTTAATTAATCTTTAATTGTACATTTCGTATAACCTTATCAATCCCTAGATCAGGTACAGGGTTCTCGATAATGATGGCCCCGTGCGGCTCGTAGTGCTGCTTCAGATGCTGGAAGAACTTCAGCTGCTCGTCGCCGTAGAACTCGCCGCAGATCTGACAGATGAGGATGGGACGCATCTGAACAAACATTAACACAATTGGGTATTTGACAATTATTTTTTGTGATAAATGAAAAGATCATAATTATATAAGTTTTAAAACAAAACCATTTTTTTCGCAATAATTCAAAAGTTATTTCAAAATAAAAAATAAGTTTTGAATCCAGTGACGCCGAAGACACGCCGACAACTCCCGAACAAACGTGACGTCATAATGTTAGTTTTCACTCATTGCAGTTGATAGAAAAATGTTCCCCAAGATGACAAACTATGTATGTAATGTCTAATGTCTATTCACGTGTAAAAGCCGTAAACGCTGTACTGTTATTACCTAAATAGCTATAACATTATGACGTCACAACTATGGAGACCAATCATGGCGCGTTTATAGTCACGCGATCTTTATTTAAATTACATAAATTTTTAATTGTTTATAATTAATTGAAAAAATGTTTTTTAAGTTTTTTGCATGAAATATCAATATTATTAATAATAAAGTTTTACAAATCATACATTATGTTTGTACATGTACAATTGTACATATGCATTATTAGCAAAGATTGACCATGTAAGATTACAGGGGGTGCCGGATTACCGGGGGTCCACTGTATATTCTTCAAGCTCTCTCTCACCTCGTGGGCAATATGATGCGTGTCCTCCGGCAAGTGTTCCTGATGCTGCACCGCTGCCACGAAGTTGTCCGGCAGGATCTCCTCTTGCGGAACCTCCTCCTGGCAGTTGATTACCACCATGTCCTGGAACGGTACAAAAAATCAGTATTAAAACATGGTTAGTTACTCTATCTCCGTTTGGCCCAGCACCACGGAATACATACGATAATAGTACAAGTACAGAAGGCCCACTTCGAAAAGTCGTTTAAAGAAATATACACTCTAGCTACGATACGATTAAGTTCAATTCAGATCGCGCAGCGCTTATCACCTACGCTGTTAGACCTACATCTTGCATATCTTTCTAGCGCGTAACTCTTACCTTTTCTGACGAAAACCGGGGTTGTGGTCTTTTAAAACATAAATGAATCTAAATCGCTATCTTTGTTAGGACAAAAACACTGCACAGTATCTTTTTCTCCATGTTTTAAACAATGCAACGAACAAAAGAAGTACCTATAAGTATATAATCAAAGGAAAAACGGAACAAACCTTACGCGTACCTACGTCACTCGCAGCTCGCGCGTGCGGCCCCACTGACTAGCCGTTTCGGCGGGGCCGCTGTAGCGTGGGTACATTTTTAATACCTACACGGGGAGTGGGCCAGGCCTGCCAGCACCTAAGGGTGCTATTATTAAGCTTTTCCCGTGAAGACAGCATAAATATAATGTCTTGTAGGAGTTGTAGGTATGTGATGTTGATGGAGACCAAAGTGAGCCAATTTAATTTTCTACCTCAGATTTCACATTTTTAAGGCTGAAAAACAGTCACAATTTAGAGTATCAGTAACCCATTAATGACCCACTACTGGGTCGGGTCTCCTCTCACAATGAGAGGGATGTAGGCCGCCGTCCACCACGCACCACTACTGCCCGTTGCTGGACAAACATACCTTTGACAACATTTTTTTTGAACTATCAGGCATGCAGGTTTCCTCACGATGTTTTCCTTCACCATAACAGCAGATTATATTTAATTTTATAAAGCGCACATAACTTTTTACAAAGTCATTGGTGTGTCAGTCACTGGGATTCGAACCCGGACCCCTTGATTAAGAGGTCGAATTCTTAGCCACTGCTACCACCGCTTTTAATTTAGAGGTAACCAACTCTAATTAATATTAGAGAACACTTCACAGAATACATCTCACCTGCTGTGGAGTACTATTGCCGGTATTCCGCTTTAGTTTCCTGGATATTCTCTTCTTGTGAGGCAAACTCTTCTTGCTGTGCTGTTTGATAGCCGGGGAGGCTCCAGCCCCCAACTCCAGAACTGGTTCTTGCTCTGACAATATTGGTGTGTCGTCCTGAGAACAAAATAAATATAATAATTATGTCCTTTCTTTGTCCTTTATAAAATATCAAGTCGTAGCAGAAACCATAAATTTATTTGATATTAACACAAACAAAGCAGGAGAATCATTGGTATATTGAGCCTTTGAAGAATTTTTGTTCTCTTCATTATTCATTTATTTTTAATTGACAATTGAGGGTGTCTGTATAGCTATATCAGGAAGAAAATTGAACTTGAACGGCTGTGGAACTTTAACCTTTCACAGATATCTACAGTTCATTTTTATTCTCTTGTCTTATTTGGTCAGGCTGGCACTACTTTTTATTGAAAAATTGTTTTAAATTGCTTTAAAAAAATAAATTATAGTTTCTAGAAATCTGTTTCTGTATTAAATGACAATTTGTTTTTAAATTTTAATAATTTTGTGTCTGCATTATTTTTTAATCGCAAATTAAAATAAAAATACTGGTAAGATTGTTTACTAAATATGACAAGAGAATAAAAATGCACTATATGTTTATTTTTTTTTGGTAGGGCAGTTGGTTATGTCATCCATGGGCAAAGCCATAGTTGTCATCACCCTATTCCAGTAGAAGAAATAAATTCATATATTTTCCGTCTGTATACAAAAACTGTGTTTGCACTGTGGGTCATAGTCAGAGATATCAAGACAGGAAAAATAATAAGTCCACCACACTCACCTTCAGAGTAGTTTTCGGCTTGTTACTGTACCAGTTAGCGCCCTGACATCTCTTCATCTCCTGCAACTGCGGCAACGGCGGCAATGGCGGCACTTGCACTATTATTGCATCTTGCTGTTGGTCCTGATAAATAGGATTATGTCAGTACATATACACTTATTCATAGTTTGCGACTTACTGTAGGATTAGAACTCCTAAATGTAAAAGTTTACGATGGATGGATGGATGTTTGTTACTCTTTCACATAAAAATGGCTGAACAAATTTGGATGAAATTTAGTACTCATGGAGTTTATAACCTGGACTAACATACTTTTTAACCAGTTATGGGCTTAATTTTTCAAGTGGACGAAGTCGTGGGCGGAAGTTAGTAATGGATTGTTGGACTTCACATGCCTTAAAGAACTCTCAATCAGGCAGATATCTTTATGATATTTTCGTTTACAGCAGGTGATAATTTTGTCGAACACTCTGCCTTCATTTATTGAGCCTTTTGGGACCTATTTCACCAACGCAGAAGTATATTTAAACCTTCTTAGATTCATAGATTACATAGTTTAAAAGATCTGTGGTACAGAATGCAGTACAAATAAAAAAAAATTAAACAGTAGACTCACCAAGCCCTGCCCATTATAAAGTCGCATAGGTGCATCTAACACTGCTGAGGCGTCAATGTCTCCTCTTACTGTTGGAACCTTTAAATAAGAATAACAAATTATTTGTTTGCTTTTCATATTACCAAAATGCAGCTGGACAGATTACCCCTAATTGATGCCACACATGTTCTTGGACCTTATAAATTCAAATTATATTAAAATAATTACCCCATAACACAGGGAATCTTTGAATGGGGTTTAGAACTATACAATTTGTGGAATAAATTGGTATAGAAATTATATGAATCTCGTCCCGATATTTGACTTTTTATCACGGGGAACATTGGCGTGATACAAGTGTGAATGGTCATACAGAATCAGGGCCCAGGTCCAAAACTAATTTAGCAGAACACAATAGACCATAAACATTAAGCTGGCATTAAAATAGTGTAAAATAAAAAAACTGCAAACAAAAATTGTTGGCAACATACATAATATCCAACCTTGTGATGCAATGCTTTGGAGTTCTGGGCCAAGTGGGCCACCAAGGCGGCCAGCTTTCCATCCGCATCCAGGAGTTCTTCCCCCCACGGGCCATCCCCCACTTGCTCACTAACTTGCCTGCAAAAATATTCAATACTAATTATCAGGGTAAACATTATGCCTGTTTCCTAGGTAAACTAATTTTAAAGTTATGTAGTTTCCTAAAATTTTTATCTATGCACCGTTTGATGTTATTAAATTCAGCACGACTAAAGTTTCTATTGAAAAAGGACATACCTTTTTCATCTTGTTATACTTGTCTTGAATACTTATTTGGCCTGCACTCTGGTTTTCAAAAATCAAAACCTATGTTTACACATTTAAAATCTGCCATTCCATCTCTCAGGAAGTAATGAGTACACCATTGTCAGCTATTTGCTAGCTATTTTTCAGCTATTTCCTATTTGCAAAGAAAACACCCCAATGATTTTTGGATTTCAAATCATTCTCAAACATTCTTACCTACACATTTGTGATGAGAAACCTTGTGAATGCATCACAGTGACCACTCTGCCACTGGCGTCATCTTGGATGTTCAGAGCTAGGGAGTTGGCTTCTACATGCGCAGGCTGAAAAAAAACACAATAAAAAAATTAGTCTGTCGAGTAGTGTGTTGTGTAGGGACTAGGGACACATGGATCAAGTTCTAACTAATGAATAATGAATATGTAAAGTAGGTTACACAGCTAGATTTAAGGCTTCACAGATATTAAGATGATAAGGTATCCACAACGCATACTAACTATATTGTTGATACTTATCATTGTACTTTAAAGAAAAGGGCCTGCCCCTTTGCAGTATGCAGTCCGCAGAGCACACTAAGATTATAAAAACTCACCGTTTTCCGGAATTGTAAATGGAAAATTATAAGTCAAAACTCGTAAGTAATGACGGAAAATCGACGAACTTCTTAGTAAAGAAAAGTGCGGAATAAAATATTTTACCTCGCCAGCCTGGTGAGAATTTATGAAATGTGTGACTGCCTCATCCATTTTGTCTTCTAGCAGATGGGATACCACGTTCCTCATGGCGATTTATGTAAAAAACGAAATGTTTATATCATCTTTGTTGTAGATTGTAAGTTTAGGTTAGTTGACAGCTGTTGCCCTGCTTACTCAAGGTCAACATCGTATTCTTTATTTACAAAATTAATTTACACTTAAAATTTTTATAACTACACTAAAGTTCTACATATTTTTATATTAGGAAAGAGTATCTTATGAAATTTTTTTAATTATTATTTGTCTCAAATATAATTAATTTTAACTAAAAACTAATCATTCTAAGTTTGACATTTTTATTTTTAATTCCCAATCCTGGTCGGTCATTGATATTGATACCACAGATTATTAGGCAGGCATGGCACACATATATACACCACAGATTATGTATATATGCGCCATGCATTTTTGATCCGTATTTTATTAACTAACTTAACCAATGTAATACTACGCGTAACGGGCCGAAGTTCCTATAACAATAATGTTTTTCACTTTAGCTTGTATTATAATATTTACGGCATTCACGCTGCGTATATATATATATATAAATTCCACATTCGTCACAGTCATGACACCACGAAGGTTTACGGCACAAGTGTAAAATTTCATAACAGTTAACTTTGAAACAGACTGACTGACACTGATGACTGAAGCAGAGTGAAGCATTAGTCCATGATGTCAATTGTCATGTCAATATCACCTGGTTTTGACATCCTAATATTGTCATCTTATTGTGAAATAAATTATTTTAAGTTTCAATGGTTTCATTCATTATAAGATTACAATTTACAAAATATAGTTTCAATTCAATGCACTGATAAACAGATTTAATTTTATTTGTCTTAAAAATGTTTCGCCATGCCTTGAAACCACAGCTTATACCAAAGAATCAGGAGGTAAGATTTTTAAAAATATAACTGTAGGATATAAAAGATACCTACGGAGTACTTGTTTGTTTTCTTTGATAAACGTGAAGTCAGATTATTTTTGTCTTAGAGTAGCTATTGATAACCTATCACGGCCAGCGTTCACTAAGAGTCCTGCTGATGAAATTCTAGCTAAGTTTAAATTCAGAATTTTTATTTTAATTTTTTTGCGTCACAGGTTATTTTAATACTGATCTCTTGTCAACAATAAAAAGTAACATGTTATGTCATAAACCCCAGTTTTTCAGATATTCATGCCCAATGGTGACCACCTACCATGAGGTGGTGACCACCTACCATGGTGGTGAGGTGGTATTGTACAACTCTTGTGTTGTCACAACCCTAAAGAAAACAATGCTAAAGAAATGAAACTCAAAATTATGATTTCAAATATATTTAAGTATATTGTAATCCTAAAGATTTGATTTGTAATTTGTTCTTTAATCAAATGTTTCCTTAGTTCCATAGATGCAAACACACAGCCAAGTTGGATGCGATAAGAGAGAAGTTAAGGGAGGGTCCGGGATTGGCTGACTTCGTCTCTGAAGACCGGCCCAAAGACTGGGATGACTATGAGGGCAAGCTGAAGAGGGAGAAGGGAGAAACAGAGAGACTGAGGCTCCCACCGTGGCTGAAGACCTCTATACCCACTGGTATGTGTCAAATTCAATACTTCATCTATCTCTCTTTAGTTGATGTTGGTCCACTGTTATACCTCTTCCTCCTTCAGTAAGGAGCCTCTTCCAAGGCACCTTACTTAACTCCATATTTGGTACTTCTCATCCGGTTTCTTGCTGCTGCTTGCAGATGAAGCAATGTCGGGAGCAGTCAATAACTGGATGAGTGATGAGTTAACAATAAGACAAAATAAATAAATGTAGGAAGGGGTCCAAATAAAAGATTTCGTCTCCTGAATTATTTTTTATTTTTTACAGCACCCGAGAACCATGACACACCATTGACACCATCCGTCATCTTACTTTTTTTATTTTTATTTTTAATTCCTACATAAATATAAAATTTTGTGGGATAACTCACACACACTTTTCTGATCCCAAAGTAGGCTGTGAGCCTGTGTTATGGTAATATAGCAATCAAACCTTATTAGAGGCCCAATTTGGCCCACCCATTCACATTGGAGCAGCGTGGTGGAGTATGCTCCAGGCCTCTCTCTGTTGTGGGGAGAGACCTGCCCAACAGTGGCCCATGAAAACCCAATTTTCCAATTTGATGCATGTGAACCTAACATCTACACTTTCAAAGCTCACTATAATAATTATATAATACAATTTATTTGTTACAGGTGCAAAATTCAGTGCTCTCAAAGAACAATTACGCAGTCTGAAGCTGAGCACTGTGTGTGAGGAGGCGCGATGCCCCAACATCGGTGAATGCTGGAGCGGCGGCAAGCATGGCACTTCCACTGCTACTATTATGGTGAGTATTTCATTATCAACAAAACATCTCAGTATTTGTTTTACGTTATATCTGCATAGACAAATGTTTGCTTGTATTTTTTAATTTGAGTTGAGTAGAACACAGGCGCTCAGCCTAATAGTTGAAAGAGTTTGACCTAGTCATACTGCACTATAGAGTAAGTTTTATTTACTTTTAAAAGAGTGCTGGGAGTTTTTTCCGTCCCCTTTTTTCTCCCAGTCTATGTTTTGCCTGAGGGGCAATCAAAGTGGATGAATGTAGAATGTATAATTTATCTGTATGACATTCATTAAGTGTGCACAAATTGTACCTAATAATGAATAAAAGCTTTTGGGTTTGAGTTTGAGTGAAGTTGTAATGTATGAAGTATGTTAAGTTGCTACTGCGGCCCGTGGACACCTCCAACTAACATCTAACATGTCAAAGAGTGATCAACCCCAATTAACAAAACCATATCATGTGCCAGATGCCACACATTCTGTAAACTCATCTAGTATTTTCTGTAATAGACTGTTAAAAAACTTCAACAGTGTGATTCAGGATACAAGTGGCGCCATCTCTTGATAACCTACATCAAACACGTTCGCAGTTGATGGGCGACACTTGCACCAGAGGCTGCATGTTCTGTTCCGTGAAGACATCCAGGGCTCCGCCACCGCTGGACCCAGCTGAACCGCTGAACACTGCGAAAGCCATCCACGAATGGGGCCTCGGGTATATAGTGCTTACATCCGTTGATAGGGATGGTGAGTTCTTTTCTGTTTTTAAGAGTCAATTGATATTGGCCCTTTGCCGATAGGGCCTGATTAACCCTTAGGATAATTAGGCTGCAGCCTAGGGCGCGAGGATCAGGGCGGCGCGTTGAAATCGGGTCTTCGCATGCACTATTAATGCAGCATCATTACATCTACCCTACATAATAGGCATGATGACAGTAATCAAGTATCGCCAAAATATTTATCTGATCTAATGAAATAGGATTCAAAGATTGTGAAACATATATTTATTCTCTTATTAATGTCGAGATTAATAATTTATTTGTTAAAATAAATCTACAAAATACAACAATCCGCCATGATAGCTTAAACACCCATCAGATCGAATTACGTCAAATTACGTCACGTCTTAGTCAACGTCATTTTTTTCGTAAGCATATTATACGCGATCTGGCATTTTTTACTGAGCAGTGGCGCAATGACAGACGCCATGACACGGGCGAGCGTTTTGGAATGAATTTGAAACTTAAAATTTAAATGTACTTTTATTGCACAAAAACCTTAATTTTCTACAAAAATATGATATATTTTAGACAATAGAAACTTCTGAATATCATAGAAGAGTTTTTGAAAATTAGTCATCATGCCTATTATTTCAACTAGACTGAGACAAAACACTTACACAACACTTTTATGGGTATGCATAATGGGTATGAACCGTGTTAAAATTTTCTTACTAATAAACTACGTCAAAACTAAGTAATATACAAATTTTTAGGCCAACCGTAACACGTGACGGGGCGCGTCCTCATAATTAGCCTAGGGCGGTCAGAACTCTTGATCAGTCGCTGTATGCGGAGATTGTTAATGAACTAGCTTATGCTTTACCCGATGAAACAAATTCTAAAACCTAAAAGCTTCAAATTAAACACGCTCCCGACTTTGTTATTCAATTAACATTTTGTGATAATATTTCCTAATGTATGTATAAATTTAACAATGACTGTAATAACAGTTATGTGCGATTTATAAATTTAAATATCACCTGCTGTTATGGTGAAGGAAAACATCGTGAGGAAACCTGCATGCCTGAGAGTTCACAAAAAAATGTCCTAAAAGGCATGTGAAGTGCACCAACGGGCAGTAGTGTAGCGTGGTGGACGGCGGCCTACATCCCTCTCATTGTGAGAGGAGACCCCACCCTATAGTGGGTCATTAATGGGTACTGACATGACATGACATGTATAAAACCTACCGCGTTGTAGGTAGGTAGAGCCAATAGCTTATCAAAAAGCGACTTCACCACCCCACTCTCAAACAGCTGTGAGGCGAGTTCTTTATGTTTTGTGTTTCTGTTGAGGATATTTACTTTTAAATTTGATATTTATCAACAGATTTACCAGATGGAGGATCTGCGCACATTGCTGAGACAGTGAGGGAAATAAAAAATCAGTAAGTTTTAATGTTAAAATACTTGCTGGATATTAATGAGAAGATAGACTTCTCGCAATGAAAAATGAAAAGGTGGATCTTAGAGGCAAAAAGGAGCACAGGCCGCCCTACTACCAGGTGGACGACGACCTGAAGAAGGCAGCGGGAATCCGTTGGATTCAGAGGGCCCAGGACCGGGCGGAGTGGCGTCGATTAGGGGAGGCCCATGTCCAGCAGTGGACTGCCAAGAGCTGAAAGGAAGGAAGGAGGAACCAAAGCTATCAAACTTAGGAGTGGCAATAAGATGGCCACATAGTTCGAAGGACCAATAATAATGGGCAAGGAAGGTTCTCGAATGGCGACCACCTCAAACGGCGGGAAACCGTTGGATTCAAAGGTCCTAGAACCGGGTGGGGTGGCGTCGATTAAGGCAGCTAGCAGTGGACTACGACGGCCAGCAATAATGATGACTGATGATGATGTCAGTCAGTAACCCAATGATGACCCACTACAGGGTCGGGTCTTCTCTCACAATGAGAAGGATGTAGGCCTTAGTCCACCACGCTGGCCTAGTGCGGGTTGGTGGACTTCACATGCCTTTGAGAACTTTTTTTTTCTGAACTCTCAGGCATGCAGGTTTCCTCACGATGTTTTCCTTCACCGTAACAGCAGGTGATATTCAATTTTTATAAAGCGCACATAACTTTTTTACAAAGTCATTGGTGCGTGCCACTGGGATTCGAACCCGGACCCCTCGATTCGAGGTCGAATTCTAAGCCACTGGGCTATCACCGCTATGATGATGATGATGATGATAATGGTAATCCGTATTTAGGAACTGTGTACAACATTTATTATAGAAATAAAGACATCCTAGTGGAGTGCCTAGTGCCAGACTTCGGTGGCAACCGCAACAGCATAGGAGTAATAGCGAACAGCGGCTTGGATGTGTTTGCGCACAACATCGAGACCGTTGAACGACTGACGCCCTTCGTCAGGGACAGGCGAGCTGGGTATGTGTGACCAGCATTTGCAAAGTATTATCCATATTTCGCATTGCTCTTGTGGCCAAATTTCTCGAATAGCTATTCAAACTCAAACTCAAAAGCTTTTATTCATTATTAGGTACAATTTGTGCACTTAATGAAAGTCATACAGATAAATTATACATTCTACATTCGTCCGCTTTGATCGCCCCTCAGGCTAAACGTAGACTGGGAGAAAAAAGCGGGCGGTAAGAAACTCCCAGCACTCTTTTAAAAGTAAATAAAACTTAGTCTATAGTGCAGTATGGCTAGGTCCAGTAAAGGAACACACGTGACAGCTATCGTGTGTGTCAATATCGCCACATTGCCATCCGCTCACAAATAAATATTATTACATGGTGTATAGAAATAGCCTATAGTGAAGTTATTCAATCCCACGCTTTCTTATCTTCTAAATAGTCCTTAGTTTCATAATAGGCCTTTCGGCACAGGACTGATTTGATAGTTTGTTTAAATTTGTGAAAAGGCAGGGATTGAATTTCTATTTGGAAATCTTGTGGGCCTCAGAACATTCTCATATAGGGAAGTTGTCCGTGTGGAGCTTAAATCTTGGTCTAGAGAGGGATAAAAAGTGTCCCATATGTTAATCCACGTTATAAACTACGAGCTACTATATAACTACCATCCTCACAAACTTTCGCAATTATAACAGAAGTTGGATAAACGAAATCGTTGTGTAAATTACCTTTACTTAATAACATTTTTCAGGTACCGCCAAACCCTTAAAGTGTTGGAAACTGCGAAAGAAATCAACCCCGATTTGGTAACTAAATCTTCAATCATGCTTGGTTTGGGCGAAACCGATGAACAAGTGGAGCAAACCATGAAAGGTACTTCTTTTTTTATTTAATAATAACACTTCACACTCATAGCCCAACACTAGGATTCTCTATGGATGCTATAGACAAAGTCAAGTAGTATTTCAAATGAAGTAGAAATTTAGACATTTAAACTCATCGTTCAAATCTCTGGGAATCTAACTCAGGACCCTTCGCCCTTTAACCAAGTTTGGAAATCCTATGAATGTGAAGCACTATGAGTGTGAATTGTGAAGCGATACAGCTATAATTATAAAACATACATAATTTAGAAAAGTCATTGGTGCATGCACTTTTCTACACATTACATTATTTACTATATTATCATTATGTACTATATTATATTACATTTTTCCTCCAGATCTTCGTGCAGCCGGTGTCGACTGCCTTACCCTAGGGCAATACATGCAACCAACGAAGCGCCACCTGAAAGTGCACGAATACGTAACTCCGGCCAAGTTCAAGCACTGGGAAGAGAGGGGGGCCGAACTTGGCTTCTTGTACACCGCTAGCGGCCCGTTGGTACGGTCTTCTTACCGAGCGGGAGAGTTCTTCATCGCTAGCCTGCTGAAAAACCGTAGAGCCAACACTGTGTAATGTGAGACGAGAAACAGCTGGAAACTAGAAATAGTGTTAATAGTAACCAGAGAAATACAGTGTAACATGAGTTGAAAGGAAACAGTGAGTAGGAAGCAGCTGGTAGAAAATGCTTTGAATTCATCCCTTTTTGTGCCTGTACTTATCGGTACTGTTCAATAAAGATGTAGTCATAAACGCAAGTCAAAAAGAGAAATAGTGTAAATAGTAACCGGAGAAATAGTGTGTAACATGAGTTGAGAAATAAAGGAAACTAGTCACAATAAATAGTGTAAAAAGTAATCAGAGAAACATCGTGTCACATGACATGTGAAATCTAAAAGCAGCAAATCTTTTAAATAGAAAAATATATGAGACACAACAATTGGAATTAAACAATAATAGTCAATCAATGTTTTGTGATTCAAGAGTCTCGATAAAGAAACTGTGTAATTTATAATAATAATGAATATTAGTGTCTAATGTATAATAATTAGTAATGTATGTATTTTTAAATTCTAATATGACCATAATTATCACATGCTAGCTTTCACGGCCGCAATAGGAAAATTGTTACTATTTTTTATATATTTATGAGCACTAAAGTGTTAATAGTTAAACTAAATAAAATCTTAGACTCTACTTACCAACGTTTGATTTTTATTTAGTTTTCCATACGGATTGAAGGTGATAGAGCCATAATGATAGTAGCTAGGTCCCTTACCGCCAGCCTCTTAACCCGTCGTAGAGCAGCGTGTTCTTCATGTGTTGTGTGTCGGCTGGGGAGGTAGGGTTGCCGGGGATACTTCATTTGAGGCATCATGAGGGTATCAGCATGAGTGGCAAATTCCCACATGCATTCGGATAGGATTTTTTCTTTGGATAAACTTCCGAAAAGCGCTTGTCAGTAACCCATTAATGACCCACTACAGGGTCGGGTCTCACAATGAGAGGGATGTAGGCCTTAGTCCACCACGCTGGCCTACTGCGGGTTGGTGGACTTCACATGCCTTTGAGAGCATTTTTTTTTGTGAACTCTCAGGAATGCAGGTTTCCTCACGATGTTTTCCTTCACCGTAACAGCAGGTGATATTTAATTTTATAAATCGCACATAACTTTTATTACAAAGTCATTGGTGCGTGCCACTGGGATTCAAACCCGGACCCCTCCATTCGAGGTCGAATTCTAAGCCACTGGGCTATCACCGCTTATTAGCGCTTGCCGCCGATGAATCTGAAATTTGGTATAAGTAATAACGTATTTTGACCTTCTAATAACGAATAACATAACGAAACTGCCATGTCGAATACAAAAGTTGCTCGTACGACATCGGTATACATTTTGTCGCAAGTCAGTCCGTTTTTCAAATGTCGACAGTTCTATAGGATGTCCGGTGGCAGAATTAGGATTTGAATTTCGAATTTCTCCGTAACCATTGAGCGGAGGGGCGGGGAGGGCAGCGTTGGATAAAGAGCCCGTGTTTAAATTTTGTCCAATGGGTTGCTCGTTCGATTATGTCACCCAATTAGGACAAAGCCTTACCTAATCCATTGAAGAAAGCCAAAAAAGGTTCTTTTCAAAATAACCAATGATTTTAATTCCTACAAAAACACAAGTCTAGCGTATTACCCATTTACCAACACCTACCTAATATTCTCGAAGCTCGGTGCTTTGATCAGAAACTTTTCCGTCGATCAAAATACAAATTTACGTTCGTAAGAGTCCAAACAGACATCAAAATTCATTCATTCAACCTAGAAAATGTTTACGGTCCTATATCTGCCAGTGCGAATTTCGCGCGCTACATATTTTTATTAACTTGTTTTCGAGGAGATCTCTTCCGCGTAAATTCACATGCTGAAACATCAAAAAGTGTTACATTCCGAATATATTCTATATAATGAAGAATGAGATACGGCATTCCGAAGTGTCGACATCGACTCGTAAAGAGACCATGCATGAGACGTCAGAATAGTGAGATATCCCAACACTAAGACATTCCAGAGGCTTCCGTTTGACTTGCAGCCAAAAATCCCAAACATTTCCCTTGTTCGACGGTTTTCATTATCATTATTAATCGCTGCATTTGATTATGTTTGAGTTTCCCTGAACGTATAACTTGGGTATTCGAGCCATAAATTTCTTATTTAATTCAAATACCTGAAATACCTACCTACTGTGCACAAGGCCTGCTGTTTCGAATTTAGCCTGTAGATAAACAATCAACGTTTCATTATCGTGGTAACAATGTATTTTGTTTAATGATCTAAGTATATGTAAATCAAATCAGATTTTGCACAAATATAGTATATTTATAATCAAAACTCTAGTCTAGGCAATGAATTTTACGGAATATTAAAACAACCATAACTTTCGAACGAAGAACATAAATAGATATGAATCTAAGCTATCAAGAGCGATCATCAAATTCTTGTGTATAATATGTACTTATGACTACGTCGTTATGGTTAGTAAAATATGTACCAGTTTTCCTCTATTATGTGCGTCAAAGTACAAATATTATGGGTAATTTGTTTGTGGGATATATTCACTAGTGCTGTATTTAATTTAACGTACCAGGATTTTTCCTCTGTTAAAATTGGAAATGGACTGTTGTTACTAACCTACTAATTTTGGAGCTTATGTAATACATCTTCATATCACATCGTGTTCACCAGTTTGGTAAAGGGATGTCTCTAGTAGATCTCTAACAGGCGAGGTGACGATGCCTGGGAAGCAACCGTGCTCTGGTTACGTCAACTCGGAGCTTTTTATTTACGTTAGTGATGTAGAAAACTTCGATAGCGTGATTTAGAACACTGGTAGCGCCATCTATTAACGTGTGGAGCACATCGCTGCAATTGCTTTTTATTATGTAGCAAAATTAAGACTGCGTCAAGATTGTTGCATGTGAACAACATCTGCATCTAGCTGACTAAGAGTTAAGGCTGCATTTAGTATTATGCATATTCGCAGAATGCAGTCACCAGAACACTCAACATTGTGCTTTTACGTTGTATCAGTATTGGTTGCTTTATTTTGGAGTTGCCAAGGTAGGGCTGTCTGTAAAGCATAGAAAAAGTTGAACCAACTACGAGTGAACTTGCACTAGCACTCGCAAAACAATAACAATAATCTCCAAGTGCGAATCCAGTGTAAATCGAGTTCAATCACAGGAGAACCCGACCTTAACTCCTCAGCTTTATTTTTTCAGGAAATCTAAATACCTATACCCACAGCACTTATTTGTGGAAGTTTGTTACAAAGAGATAACTTGTTTTGATCACTTTTAAACACGGTTCCCCGTGGGCGATGTACAAAATTATATTGAAAGGTATTTACATTTACCTTACGGAATCCGGTTCTGCTCAAATGAGTAAGTATTCAAATATTTTTTCGTGGGTAAAAATGTGCGTACGTGCAACCGCCCTGTCCAGGGATTTTCCATTCTCCAGCTCCACTCGGTTACCCAGATCTAACATACTAAATCGATACTTGATCGCTCGAGAAATAGAACGGGCACGACGGAAAGTTTCTATCGTTATTTAATGGGGAATCTAATATATTGGAAAACTCAACGGTTAAGAATGCTTTGATAAGCCTCATCAATATAAATTGGGCAACACCTAAACATGTACATTCATATTTATTGATTTATCTAGTACCTATTTAGCTATGGCACGAGAAGCCAACTTATAAAAAGTTAGTACATAAGTAATATGTACTTAGTAACTTGTACCTATCTTGTCCATATAATTAGAAAAATAAAAAAATGGCAGAAATGTTTACCTACGTCCCTATATCTATCCTACATCATTTTATCAAGTGAATATTGCAAAGGCTCAAATTAAAAACAGAAACATAAACGCATCAATTTTTACATTGTTAAAATTGCTTCATAATAATCAGCGCAAATAGATGCACTCAAACGCGTTCAAAATAACACGTCTGTCAGCGCTTGTAGTGAATTTTCACTAAATTGAACGTTAGAAAATAAACAAGTCCGAATTCCCGCCAAAATGCAAACAAACATGGCGGGCATCAATCTGCCATGTGGGCCCACACACACGTGTAACCGTTGAACTGTACCTAATTAAAGATCCTTGTTTGCTTTATATTTTAAATTCTGATCGGTCGAACTAAATTGGGATCTGCGCGCCCAAAATAATTTCACGTACGCTGCGCTGCGGTTACTCGGGTCATGACGTGGGCGTGGTGCACGCCTCACGCCTTTTTCCCATATAAGGCGATGGAAGCTTTAAACATTGGAAATAGGACCATCACAGAAATTTATTCTATTAGATATATTATAATTTTTATTTTTTTATTATTAGAAATTTATGTTGCAAATATTTAAGAACATAATATTAAGTATAATTATATCGTGATTTTTTCATTAATTTAATAGGTATGAGTTCATTAAATTTCTCATTTTTCGTTGTTCAAGAATAGATGGGTACTGATGACCACTGATCACGACACGAACTAGCCTACGCCTATTAAATGCGATCACTATAATCTATGAATGCGATTGTGTATCAATATGTATAGAAACAATTGTTTTTGATAAGATACGATGACACGAGGCTAGAGCCCAAAGACAGGACACTTAAGTTTAGCCAAGACGCGTTAACCGTTTATGACTAAAAATTATGTTTAAGAAACACCTATATAGGTACTTACCTTTAATCTAATAACGTATTAATCTATGTTATGTTCTGTTCTGCCCAAATAAAAAAGACAAAAACTTGCTTGCTCTACCACAAGACTGTTGAAAATAGCAGTAGTCCTACTAGTTTTTTCCAGTTTTTTAGGTATTAGAGTAAAATGATTTTTAATCGCATTATGTCATTATTTTAAAAAGTGGAATCGTGTGACAATTCGAGACATTATGTAAATATTGAGGCAAACGCCTCGTTTTCAGTGACTCAGTGTTGTTCACGTTAAAATCCTGTTTAATTTAAAAACTACAGTTTATTATGACAAGGCCGACGTCATGTCAACGTCATGTCGTCGTTACGTTTTGTCCTAAAGATAACAATGCGGTGGTCTAGTGGGATGAACATTGTATCATACTTCTATCAAATTATGCTTTACATCGGTAGATGAATCGTCACACCGATAGCGACGGAAGATAAAGGGCGGCTTCTGAATATGTCGCGAGCCACACGACATCCGGGCACAGGTGTATTATTGTTAAAAATCCCTTCTTAAATGTCATACGTACAGAATGGAAAGCCGCTCAAGACTGGTGAACATAATATATTTTTGAATTAGTTCCATTTTTGTAGGTACCTATATGATATTCCTAAACTGAATAGGTACCTATAGTAATTAAAAACTTAACATCGATAGGATGCTGTATGGAAGAGAAAAATTGGTGTTGCTAGTGTCTCCACGACGACGATCCACGACGCTGCTTTTAGTTATGATTTTTCATCCAACAGACTTTGATGGATACTTCTGTAAACAAACCTCTACGCGACGTTACTCTTTTCAATACTTGGTCTTCTGATTCCAATTTTCCTCTCAGTAATAAATATGAATTTGGATTAAGTTATCCGAATGGCGGCCACGTCTAGGCAAAAGGAGCACAGGCCGCGCTCTGATCAAGTAAGCCCACGAACCTAAGAAGACAGCGGGAAACCGTTGGATTCAAAGGGCACTGGGACAGCGGAACTGGCGTCGACTAGGGGACAGACATTTCCAGCAACGGACTACCAACGACTGAAAAGAAGGAAGGAAATACTCGCATATCGCTGTCAATGATGCCCAAAATCAGTACAGTAATGTAACAAGAATGCGAATTACAATTTACACGAGTTGAACACCGTAAAGTGTACATTAATCCCGCAGTGTAAACATTGAATCATTGCCACGTGAGACCGGTGAACCGGGTGCAATCCATTGATGGCTATTCGCAGCACATCCGAAAGCTCACGTAAATCAAATAACTCGTGACTCGGTGTTTCATGTTGTTAATGAGCTAAACAATAAAACTTAAGAGCTACACTTTGTGTGGAAAACAAACGATAATACGTTTAGCGGAGGCATTACAGTTTCAACAGCTTTCCGCGATTCTAGTAAGAAAGAGTAGAATCTAGAAATAAGATTAGCTAAACTAAGAAGTCTACTTTAAAAGGAGTATTTGTCGGTATCAAGGTAAGTGCAAGTTGAAATCAAAGTTCACTTTTGGACATCCTAAACTATGTCTATTGAGAGCCAGTGTTGAAATACGAGTAGGTCTCCGTTCGCCAACCGTCAATGTAAGAGGTAGCTATGCACAGGATCATCTATCAGTAATCATTACATAAATATATCAGTTTTCCGCTATTTTATAATGCTTGGAGGCTATTGGACATAGGACGAACGATATACCTACATTAGGCACTTACTGAGTTCGTTAAGTTCGTACGCACGGAATTTTTCTCCGTAGGTACTGGCGTAATTGGCAAACATAGCCTTTCTGTGTCGGGCGTTTTAAACTACCCGAGACCTAGGACTAGACAATAAATCACATCTTTCTATCGATAACAACCGGGACCGACAATTCGACATGCCTTCCGAAGTATGTACCTAACTACATATTATAGTGCCACTTACTTCGATCAGCAGGGTTACTGACTAACTTAGGCAGTCAAATGACCTAGAGATGATAGGAGGCAAAGTCAGTCATTAAGTAAATGTATTTGCCACACGTTCTCCATAAATTGTGTACATTTATTAAGTTAATTCTTTAAACCACACAAAATTATCGCTACCTTATCGACATTTTCCTTGCAAAGTGATTCACACAGCTCGCCGGGCGCGTGCCAGCAGCCGAACGTAAGACGGCGCCAAATGTATGAATCGTCCTTTATTACCGACTTCAAAAAAGTAAAAGTAAGGGTGCACCATTTGTGATAGATATGAAATATTTAATCAGCCAGTCTCTGGAGGTGTTAGTACCTACAATTGCAGCTAATAAAGTGCTTAAAAATGAAAAATTGGTAGCTCTGCAGGCTCAACCTTAACCGTCTCGTCTATAAATAAGTAATCTTGTAACGAGACGTTGATAAGACTCGGGAAAGTACTGCTTAGTCATATCGTTCCTTTATCGACTTTAGATAAAGCCTGTGGCGGATTGTTTTATAAGCTTGCGTAAATGTTTAATTATTTGGTAATGAGAATTACTTTAAGGTACGGACGGTCAAAAAGATGTAGGAACTGCGCTTTTATCTCACGCAACGCGGGCTTGACCGATAAATCTTATCTGAGGACTTAGTTGCAACCCTTTTGAAATACTTCTTTGAAAATACCTTAATGATAAACCTGCCCAAATTTCGATTGCAATTTTGACACGGCAATTTATATAGAAGTTTGCCTGCTCTTGAACATTATTTTAAGTTGTTACAGCAACGCTTTATGATTTATTTTAATTTTATTTCCAATCAATTTGGCTGTTTTGGGTTTATCTTACTTACTCAATAACAATTCTAAAAATGGTTTTAATACCCTGGCTTCAATACATAGGTACTTAATTAAATATTTCACAAACATTTTGTACTTATAGCACATTGCAAAGTAACTTTCACACTGAGGTACTAAAATTTCGACATATTGCGCAAGAATAAAATTAAATGTCCTTAGATACAAGAAGTACCATAGAGATTTCTTGAAACAATTATAGACTGCAATAGAACCATGATCAGACATCCGCAACATTTTTCCAGTCGGAAGATATTATCTAGGCGTTTTTGCATCCGAGTGGAAGGCCTTGCAAGGCCAGCGGGGGTTTACCACGCATGCATTTCTCAGAAGTCGTTAACAGTTAGAGATGGGGCGAGTTCTAGGCATATTCTTCTAATGATAATATCTGGCCAAGTCGAGCAAAATAAGTGGCACGGCCATACTATTAGGTACGGATTAGAAAATATACTAAAAAGTATACTTTTCTCGAAGCAATTCAGGCCATTTTCAACCCCCTATAATCCCTCTTTGGATAAAACTAGGAGCCTGAATTTTCAGTAGCCAGGCAGTTATTGTAAAAACACGGTATATTTAAAATTTCATTCAATTTGAGCCAGTAGTTTAGGAATTATAACAAGTCAAAGTTTCTTAATTTTGTCACTCACTCACCGATCATCAAAATTAAAAGGCACTTCTAGCAAACATAGAAGCTTCAAATTAAGAATACAATTAGTGTTTAGTGTATAAGTCGAGTAAATCCTAAAAAAAAATTGCAATTTCGGTCTAGTTTTCTAGATACACCAATTGCATAAATAACTTTGTAAACCCATACAAATGTATAGAATTACAAAGTTACATTTTGCAGTTAGATTGACAACACAAAAATAAATTATATACCATCAAAAACATAACTGTAAAAAAACCAAGTCTCGCAACTCAGTTTGCACCGTAAAAAGTTGTGATATCCATGTATGTATCCATAGATTGACTAGGCAATCGCAGTAAACAATCTAATTAATATAATTGTGCGATACAGCCCCCAGATTGTGCTTTCATGCGATGGCGGTCAAGTCAATCTATGGATACATACATGGATATCACAACTTTTTACGGTGCAAACTGAGTTGCGAGACTTGGTTTTTTTACAGTTATGTTTTTGATGGTTTGAGTTTTACTCGGCTCGATTATGACCCAACCGTGAATTCTGTCGTGATTTGAAGACCATACTTCTTTTTCCGTAGAATTCCAAAGACATGGCTTATTTCTGTTTAGTAAATACTCAGCATGATGTAGATATTGCACCCACGTGCCCAACAGTGGGCCATAAAAGTGTTGCAGCCAATAAATTATAAGTTTTTTTTGTGCTATTAATTTGTAAAATGGCCTTGTACCTACACTGCATATGATTGGCGTTGGCCACGGGACTATACACGTTTAAAAAAGATCGTAAAAAAAGACAATGTAATCACGTAATTAGCATATCAAAATCACAACAGGGATAACCCACTGACACAATTACCTCTGAACCACAAAGAAATGAGAAGTACAGAAGTAAAGGTCATCTATTTAGGACCACAGAAATAAAATAACCACACTAATATTTAATATGGCAACACCAATCCTTCCTTCCTATCAGCCCTTTTTAGTCCACTGGGCCTACCTATAGACGTCACTCCGCCCGGTCCTGAGCGGTCTAAATCCAAAGGATTCCCGCTGTCTACTTAAAGTCGTTAGTCCACCTGGTCAGAGGGCGGCCTGTGCTCCTTTTGCCTAAACGTGGTCGCCATTCAAGCACGTTTATGCGCGCAACACCAATATCTTAGGAAGATAACTGGCTCAAAAATATAACAGTAACATCATTTGCCAATAAATTAAAATCATACATTTATGACAAAAATTATTACTAGGTATTTTTTCAACAGGCATAGCACCTCAGACGAGGCTGGACCTACTTTTTAAAAGCTTTTATTCAAATTCTAATCTTTTTATCTGGTTTTTATGCCTATGCTCTACCTAACCTAGCCTAACACGATTGTGTTAGGCCTGACAACGACCGCTTATAAAAATGACGTAATGCACTCGTAGGTAATAAAATAAAACGTTAAGTATGCAATGGCAATTATGTTACTGGCACTCGAGTCTAGTTGCTGAAGAATCTTTGAATCATATTATTATGTTCGTCCTGATTCGTTATTATGAAGAGATAATGAAACAGGTCGAACATAAATGATTCTCACTTTTCTCACTTTTCAGTGATTGTTGATATTCAATTCCTTTATATTTGACATTGGTACTTTGGCAAAGGATATTCTCTGGGGAGCGGCCGTGCTCCGATTACGTCATGTCGGAGTTTTGTATTTATCTGCCAGCGATGTAGAAAACTTCGACAGCGTGATTCAAGAAACCCGTAGCGCCATCTCTGGACGAGTTGCGGAAGTCAGCGAATCAACAATGAATAATAAAATTAACGTTAACGCTATTTAAGTATATTTTTTTTACATTAAGGTCACACACATTAAGGTGATAATTGTAAATGAACGACTGATATACTCAGTCGATCTTTTACTTATTTTTGCATGATTTTTACCTTCTGCACTTTCGGTGTTGTGTGTCGGAACCGGCAAAAACAGTGTTACAAGATCCGCCTGATCATAGTTAAGTTAATGAGGATATTAGGTAATTGCAGTTAGTATTCGAGCTATATCATTATGTCAAAGTTCAAATAAAAATAGCTGTTGAGGATACGATGAACGAAATTCTTTGCTATTTATAGATTTCTTGCAGTAATATTGAAATAATTATTGTCTTTGGTGTTTGCAGCCTATAGGTATATTTTCCATTCATTATAATTATATTATAATCATACACATAGCTAAATAAACTTTGCTATCGTCCTCATAAAACTCTACTTCGATTAAAAATCCGAATTTAGACCAAAACTTTGTTTGACAAAAGACGGGAGCACTGAAACATTTATTACAGTAGTAGCCTCTCAGACATCGCACAAGTACATCTTTTTTCTTTTTATTTAGCTGCAAACCTTTTAACCTCCACTTCAAAACATTGGTTGCTACCACAATATAAAAAAAACCCTAGATTGGGGTTTATTAAGCTACTGAAGGTTAAAATTGGAGAGTTATCAGGAAATTTAAGCGTCGAAATTTTTTCCGTAGCGATATTGAGAAGATAAAAACAAGTGTTTTGTAATCCCGTGACGACTGCAGGACATGCCTATGCACCTGGTTTGGTTTCGTAGCGGTGTAGCGCTGCTACGAAGTGCGACCTTCAATCGTGGTAAATAGTAGAGTAGGTCTTGAATAAAGATGAAATCAGCGCAGTGTTCTAAAAGCCAGGAGACACGACAAATGATTACTTAAAAGTACTATTTTATCTGTTATTTTAGTGCTAAATAAATATATTTTCTTTCCTTCTACTAAAAATTCGTAACGGTCAAGGAGAACATCGTTAATACTCGCCAATATACCTAATACTTTCTCAAAGGCGCCTAAAGTACAACAACCCAAAAAAGGCCAACGTAGGAGACTGGAGAATCCCTCTCATTCTGAGTGGAATCGTCCCTACAGTAGACATATTTGTCTACCGCAGGTCGTCTTATTCATAAGATCTCATGTGACGCGGCTGAGGACAAGAGACAAGAGAGAATCCCAATATGTTTGATCACAGTATTAGAGATTTGAATTTCTGAGTTTAAATTTATGTTTCTGGTTTTAGTAGTATGTGTAGTCCGTGGCACCCACGACACCGAAAATCCTAGCGGGTCTTAGAGTGTGAAGCATCAATAAAATAAAAAAGATCACAATTTTGAAACACGATGAAGTTTGATCCGGCCGATAGTAAAATATAACACGCATATTAATTGTTCATTGTCATTCAATTAAACGTGAAGAAACTACTAAGAATGGAAAAGATAAGATAACTTATAGTAAGTAGTTCGGGTCAGGTCGGGTTATGTCGGGATGTGCGTCGCAGGAAATGCTTTACAAACGATTGATTTATTCATCAATTAATTAATAATTAACAAGTTACATGCGCGCACAACCCTGCTGCTAGAATAGATTGGAAGCTATCGAAAAACGGCACGGTCAGCACCTGGGGCCGATTCTGTATGACCATTCACACTCGTATCGCGGCAATGTCGTGTCTTACCCGTGATAAAAAGTCAAAAAAGGCTGAAAAGTCAAATATCGTGACAATCTGTTATGTGCCTTATAGAATAGACATTAAGGTTCCTTGTCGTGCCGAGTTCATGAAATGACATACGGTTGGATGACACACGATATCGGCACGAAATCTGAATGGTCATACAGAATCAGCCCCCTGAGTGGCGAATTAAAAGCGCGCTTTCGTGCTTCGGACGAAAAGCCGTCGGTCTCGGTAAATAGCAGCCGTTAAACCTTGACGGATGCTCTATGGGCGGTTTGAAAACGTCTGATACTGGTTGGCTTTTAACCAATCTGCATTGGTGCCGGTGAACAATGGGACTTAGAAAGGGTTGAAACCAATTGTCAGTAACCCACTAATGACCCACTACAGGGTCGCGTCTAATCTCACAATGAGAAAATGTAAGCCTTGATCCACCACGTTGGCCTAATGCGGGTTGGTGGACTTCACATGCCCTTGAGAACATTAAAAAGAACTCTCGGGCATGCAGGTTTTTTCACAATGTTTTCCTTCACCGCTACAGCAAGCGCACATATTTTTTTAGACAAGCGCTAAAAGAAGTCTTTTTCTACATAGAAAAAAAATCTTGTAAATATTTTCCTCGAAAAAAGAAAAAAGGGAAGAAAGAAGGAAGATCTGTAAATCTTCATCTTCTTGGAAGACCTGACCTATTTCTACTTTACAAACATACAGGCATAGATCAGTTATCATTATTGCGAAAACCAAGTAAGCGAGCAAATGCTCCTACGTACTTTGACCGATGTATCTAAATCCTTTAATACCTCTCGAGTTATAATATTACTTTACAGATGACTAACGCTCTGTAGTCGGGGCGCTTCCGAACTTCCTTGGGTTACGATGCGACTAATACGCACGAGAGATTTAGTTCGGTTTAAGTACGTAGATGTACGAATGTGAAAAGATATGATATTAAGCTACAAAATTGAATTCTAGTTTAAATAAATATAGTCAATATAAAATACAATATACAGTATAATATTAAGAGTAAATTTAGCATTGTCTGAGGTTGTAAGTGGCTATACTTTAGAGACTGCAATAAAAACAGCAAATCTCTTTCGTTCATTAACTATATCAACTAAACGCCATAAATACAATACATTGAAGAATTAAACCCAATTTCTGTACAGGATAAATATTTGTGTGATTAAAACGAGTATTGCCTACCTGTACCTATCTATTAAACGTCTGCCTAAAATTTATCTATTAAACTTAATATTTGGAAGTTAATAACATTCAAATAATATTAGCTGTCTGGTTTCATTAGCAGATTATAATCTCATTATTCCTATTATATTTAGTTATTAATTTATGATTTTTCTGTCGTACCAGTCGAGCAGTCGCAGATGGTGGAAGTGTACAATTAGTATTTCATTTGCATACTCGGGTACTCCCCATTTCCAATTCAAGATTACCGCAACTAAAATGCAAATTAAATCTGAAATATTCAAACGATAAAGATAAAAATAATGATTACTTAATTACCTTAAAATTAATAAATACAATACCTATGATATTAAAACGCAAAAATAGTATTACATAATTATTACGTTGATGTTGAGAAGTTTATTTCACAAATTTGAAATGTAATTTTTCTCTCAATGTTGTTCTGATATGCCTTCTTTTATGGAGGAAGATGGAGATGATCCGATGCTGAGGGCGGATGGGAGTGCGAGGGCGCCCAAAGATCTAGTTCATAACCAGAAAAAAACCTAAACAACTCTTTAAATTTTACACACAAATTTACATACAATTAAACATGGAACACCCTTCATTTATATTTGGTACAATTCTGAATTCCGTACCAGAGAAGTCACGGGCTAAAGCTGTCGGTAAACGTGTGTCATTATCTCTTATCAGAGTTTTGCACGTAACTAAGCATCACGCTGTGAAAATATTGTTGAGTTACGTCGAGATAGTAGGTACCGACGCCGGCTACGTCAAAACTATGATAATAATTATCTTTACCTACTCAATATTTCGTCTACGGTTCTCGAATAGTATATTTTACGCATAATAATATAGACTCCTAGAATATGATAGAGATCTTTAGATGGGTAGGTAGGAAAATATACCCTTAAGTGAAAGAGCCATAGTCAGTAACCATTAATGACCCACTACAGGGTCGGGTCTCCTCTCACAATGAGAGGGATGTAGGTCCATAGTAGCTCGTTCAAAATCAAAAATCAAAATCAAAGTCTTTTATTCATTGTCCGGTGCAAGTTATGTACACTTAATGAACGTCATACATGAGATGCATACGTCATACATAATATTATATCTTATGTATGACACTATCCGCTTATGTATGACGATATCCGCTTTCGGTGCCCCTCAAGCTATCGTAGACGAGGAGAAAAAAGCGGGCGGAAAAAAACTCCCACCACTCTTTTAAAATCAATTATGAACTAATTATATTACAGTACCATATTCGCGTGTGTCATTATCAGTCTACTGTCATCTGCAGTCCGGGGAGGTATCTTATATACCGCCAGCCTCTTAACTCGTTGTAAAGCAGCACGCTCGTCATGTCTTGTGTTTTGGGTGGGGAGGTGTGGTTACCGGGGACAGTTTTTATCATCAAAAGGCAAACGTTTTGACTGTTTTTAGTTGCTTTTATGTCAAGTAAATTGTTACAATGGATAGATTGGATTGGATTCAATGTCTTAGACTGGACATAAGGAATATTCTTAAAAGTTCTGCTCAGACAAGAAAAATTTTCGGACAGAGTTATTTTGATATTATTATATCTTTTACCTAGGCAATAGACACTTTACAAAACAAATAATTATGCTAGATCTACTAAGTTTTATTATATTTTAGTTACACTTAAATTCGCCACAAAGATCTGTTCGCCACTAAAGGATTCCCGTATGCGTTATACTCAATACCTATGTGCACATCGATAAGGAAAATGCGTTGCACTCGCACACTTGAAAGTAGCGAACGCAATTCTTAGAATCGCTAGATTGCAGCCGGTTCACGATCTGGCACTGAGTACTTTGTAGTGTTATATCGTAACTGGTTGACCTATTGCACTTTTCACTGATATTGTAGGCGCGAAATGTATGTGTGTATGTCCTCGAAATATTACACCATCTCTAGTTTCATACACCCAATGCAGGGTCGGGTCTTCCCTCACTCATAGCTTCAAACTAGGAATCCCTATGTCGTGGATGCCATAGACACACAGGACAGCAACACAGTACATCAGACACACACACCAGAAAGAGAAATTCAAATTCATCATTCAAATCTCTGCTCTGTTGGGAATCGAATCCAGGATCCTCCACGTAGCGCACCGGTGCCTCAACCACTGTCAGTGGTCGGTCAGTCAGGTCGTCAATGACAATGACAAGGCTACAGACGTTCCAACACGCAAGCCTGATGCATCCTGCATTAGGCTTCACACGCTTTTGAGAACATTATGACGCTTTGCAGGTGACATATTATTATATCGTCATATGCGCTTTATAAAATTAAATTTCACCTGCTGTTACGGTGGAAAACATCTGCATGCCTGAGAGTTCACAAAAAAAATGTTCTCAAAGGCACGTGAAGTCCACCAAACCGCAGTAGGCCATCGTGGTGGACTAAGGCCTGCATCTCTCTCATTGTGAGAGGAGACCGGACCCTGTAGTGGGTCATTAATGGGTTACTCACATATATCGTCATTGGAGTATGTTACAGTTTGGAAACCGGATCTCTTGAGAAAAAGAGCCAATTCTTTCCTCCTGAGAGTAGTGTAGTTATAATACTTAAAAGATAAAGGGTATTTGGGTAAGTATGTATACATATACAAATTAAAATAAGTTGTTTATAAAAAAAATTAAGTACAAATTTATTGATCAGCTTACAAATGAAAGTAAAAGTCCTTACGATATCATGTGATTCAATCACTTAAAGCTTTCAAAGCTTAACTTACAGCTACAAATAAATAAAAGGAAACTATACAAAACCTAAGAGATTCCATGCCTTTGGCACAATCTAGACTAGGTTCTTAAATAAATTCAGTAAATTTTGCTAAGCTTAAACCGATAAAACAACTAACAATTTCAATTGAAATTTGAATAGCAATAAATACAAAGAGAGCTATGTACATTTCGATAATATTTACAATTATCTAGGCATTTGACAGTCCACAGCTGACTTGACTAGAAGCATAGAAATTAAATATACAAATAAATGCTTAAACATAGAAAATACTACTAACAATAATTTACTGGAATTGGAATAACTAGGTATATCACAATTTAGGAATCGCGTTACACACGCCTTTACATCTAAAAGATAAATACTGAGTTGTGATGTCATATTTAGAACTTAAAATAAATTACCTAGACACAAGTAAAGTAATAAATTAACTATAGAGAATTCAAAATAAGTACAATTGCCGAAACTATCTACGCGAAGATAAAATCAAAAGTTTATGGAACGATTTGGGACTTGTTTTATTGCTAACGAGTAACGAGAAACGATTATAGCGAATGAATTTACAGTGTAAATACAATAGTCAAGATTGTACTATCGTTTAAAAAAGGAAAATAATTAAATATGTTATTTTCAATTTTCAAGGCGCTTTCACAAATAAACGACATACTAAAATAAAGATTATCATTAAACATTTGTTTATCTATAGGTCCTACTGTTATAAAAAGGAAAAATTGATTCATTTACAAAATTTGATAATAATATCAAAAAATACTGAAATATTTTAAACAACCAATTAACTATTAAAAAGCTAAATTAACCGGAAAGTTTTAAACTATATTTTATTATGTTACTTCCAAAAAAGATGAGTTTGGTAACGCAACGCTCGCGTATCTGCGGCGCAGTTAGTATTAAAGACAATTTTTTACACTATGAAAATAACAATTTTACGCCATCAAAAATCTTTTTAGTCGCTAATAGTCCATCGTTACCTGCCGTAACTAGTCCATCTGCTCACTCACAGCACCAATTGGTCCCATATTTGTACCGTAAATAAATAACTTACACCTATAATACTGCTTAGTTTTCATCAATACGACTACATCTATCTATAAGACACATGAATCAGTCGCTTGTAAGTAATACTTCATAATCACGTTAATATTCACAACGTTCCTTATCTCACTTATAAATACACTACATGATCCTTCCAAAATGTTCAAATATTTCACATGACCTTTAACAAAGTCTTTACACTGTACATGTCCTTTGAAAGTCACATCACTTGTTTCTGCTTTGTACTCCGGTCGAGTAGCTTCACAATTATTATTAACGAACCTTGAATCCGAAACTTTTCCAAAATTTCCATTCTTATCACTAACTTCACCATGTGGTCCTTCTTTTAGCTTCACAATTGCATTTAGAACGATTCCACCTCATATTCTGGTTCCGCTGTAACAAAAAATATTACATTCTATCTCTTGTTACATTAAGAAAGGGATACGACTTGGGTAAAACCATTATAATACATTGGGAACGTACCAATGCCATTCTTATAATCTGACATAAGCAAGCTTTTAGTCCTTTTGTTCATGTAGACAGACAGATTTGAGGCAATCTTAGTCTTTTAAAGTAGCAATGCATACTCTTATGTCTACTGCTAAGATTGCAGAGATAGGTACACATTATAACCTCAGATAAGAATAAAATCTTAAGGTTAGCTGTCCACAAACAGTAGCCACTTAACATCAAACGGCATGCATGCTCGTTTGTTACCACTTAATTATTAAAAAGAACTTACGAGTAGGTAATAAAGCTAAAAACAATAAAAAACATAAACGTAGTAGCAAGTGAATTTTCCGGAAGTAATATTACAAAAATTCAAATGCACCACAAGCTGATTAGGTAAGACAACGGATGTCAAGACAGCTGCTTCACCAAAAACAAAAAAGGTAGCCACAAAAACACCAAAATCGATAAAAGTTAATCTCTAAATAAAAAAAAAAACATCCATGCAACAAAAACGCAAAATTGAATGCGAACGAAAATCAAACGGGTGTCGAATCAAGCGAATGTTAAAACGGTGAAGTCAGTCGTCGTGTGTACTGAGCGAGCATGCGTGCCTTTCCACCTACGTTAGTGTCACAGACATCCATCATCTTACGAACCTTTTTGAGGCAGTTCCGCCTATCCTCCATGTTGGGACATTGACAGGAGCACTTACGAGGATTGAACACCCTCGGAGCAGCACAGTCGCTGGACGAGAGAGCGCAACAGCCGCAGCTCTCGTGGACTTCAACCGCGTATGTGGAGCACATTTCCTTGCCCGTTTTCTGGTTGTATATTCGAACCTACGGACAATGGAGAACTTGGTAAGTAACTTGGTAACTTTGGACGATCGCTTTGTTTTGAGGACGTAACTTATCCCTAAATATGGAATGGACAATTGGACATACAAGCCAATCAATCGGTCAACATCGGCCGATTGACAGGTTAAAGGCTAAAGTCAGCTACCCTAGACAAGTTACATGAGCCCTTATTCTACAACGACCAGACGTAGCGCTCTAAAACGTCAAAAGTATGTCAAAATCATGGCATGTGACCTTGTTTGGGGAAAATTCTTGAAATAAGGTAAGTATTAGTAGAAAAATATTGTAACGGGAAAATTTTGAAAAGAAGGAAGGAAAAATAATCATGTTGATGTTGATCTGGTAACTTGTTTGGACAAACATTTTTAATGGTATTTAAACGATTCTATAGCTTTAGCGCTCATAGATCTCAATTAGATTTGTAACTTATTTTGGGGGGCAGGTTAGGCAACGTCTGGTGTGGTCCCTACTTGGAGTATTTGAGGGTGAGATTTATTTTTACCTTTTATAACTTAATGCCTATGGTATTTTTACCAGCCAATTCAAACAAGCTAAGGATTACAAGAAATAACGGTTTCTTAATAATCTAAATTAAGAACTTTTTCCAACATTCACCGATCCAGAAAATACCAGCTTGAATGTTGATGATTAAAATTTTGCAATAATTATCGAGTTCTGTTCGCTCTGCATCAACGTTAATTATAGAAAGCATAATCATAACAATGATTTGACAAGTATTTATATCTGATTCACACCGAACTTGACGCGAGATATTCGAGTTATGTCATTATTATCATTAGAGGCTGATGGCGCAAGACCACCGAGTTTAACTGGACAAATGAAGTACTCGTACACATCTAACTATGTCAAGGATTCACTTGAATTAGCAGAAGACAGATAAACAGATAAAGTTTGTCCTTTATACACGGTTCGGCAAACACATAAGATATGGTTTTGATCGGCTACATTATGTTTTAGTTATCAAACGAGTCATATTGTAGAGTTATTACATCAAATAGTGCAAGATAGATTAAACGCGATAAGTGCGAGTAGGCGTAGTGGATTACGAATTTAGGTTACAGTTATCTATTACTGAAGGGATTGCATTGGGTCAAAGACGTATTTGTAGTCTGTGGTTATGGTGAACTCATTAAGATAGGAATTCCAAGGTCAGGTAAACGTAGTCTTTTATAGAAAACTGAATCTCTTCCATTAATTAACGCAGGTTTGTTGCTTTTATGAAGTGCTATTTCGTAGTACTAGTATGGAAATTAAGTCCGGAGTTTGTTTTACTTTCTGAAGTTATGCCACTTGTGGTTGAACAGCAATCTTACGAATTCCTTTGAGGATGTAAGAAGTTGCGATTGTATGGAAAATGTCTCTCATTGTCACAAATCCGAACCCCAAAGATTTCAGGGCGTTTTACGAAGGTGAAGATAGCACTCATAAATGCTTAAATATGATTTTATAGTCATTTTATCAGTACTTTTTAGCGATGATAGCCCCGTGACTAAGAATTTGGCCTCTTACTCGAGAGGTTAGGGTTCAAATCCGTGTGGCACGCACCACTGACTTTCTTAAAACTTTATGTGCGCTACATAAAATTGAATCACCCGCTGTAACGGTGAAGGAAAACGTCGTGAGGAAACCTCAGAGTTTTCCATAATGTTCTCAAAGGCACCGACCCGTATTAGGTCTACATCTTTCTTCCTGAACCTGCAGTGGGTCATAAATGGGTTACAGACATACTTTTATGACATTTTGATCAGTTGAACTTACCGGCACGTGTTCTACTTTGGTCCGTGTCGCGACACACTTGGAGTCAGCGGCTTCATAGTCGCACAGCCCGATGCAGCGTTTCACCCAAACCGCACTCGGTATCACCTGTGGGGAAATACGCTGGCGTCAGAACCACCATCTTTACACTCCGATGCGGATTTTCTCACGCACTAACGGCCACGGTCACGGATGTAAACGACATTGTCGACGTTCAAACACTCAAATATTTGATACGAGGCACGTCATTATAATAAAATTCGAGATATGATCGCGGAATCGCCGCCTAATTAGATTTATAGTCGCGGTCGCGTACCTATCGTATGTCATGATTGCCGCAGAAAAATTACGACTCTTATCGAACGAAGAACTCTAATCGTCATAATATTGTGAAATATGCACGCAGTTGAAACTATTAGCGGCTATATGAGTTAGCACATTGTTGTAAATTACTTCAATTGGATAATGAGTGTAAGAACCGATCATCTCTAAGCTGCCGGTTTAATGTACATAATAGGTTCTAATAAATCTTTCTGTCATTACCATTACATAATAATTACAATGCATTAATGAGAAGCGATTTGTATTGGTTAATATTCTCACGCATTTAATAATTACTAAATTTTAATTGAAAACATAAATGTTTACTCAGTAAAGTAGGTGCCTATGGAATTAACATTATTGTAACATCCAATCATTCTTACAATTTTTTTAAGTAACAAAATGTGAGTGCCTAAGATGATTTTTGCATTCGGGAAAAGAAGGAATATTACCTGTAGATAGGAAACCTGAGGTTTGAGTTCCACGAACTCTTCTTTGGGTTCTCCGCACTTGGATTTCTGGATGACCTCGTTGCGGAGACGGTCATGCTGGCTGCTGCACACCTCTGTGGGAAGACCAATAGGTTAGAAGAACAGAATATAACAGAATAGAAAAAAAAACTATTAAAAAGGCGCAAAAAATTACATATTTGTGCACGGAAAACCGTTGCTTTAGTGCCGGTTTATGCACTTTAATATACTTAATAGATTTTTTTGTGGTTTTTTCTGCAACATAAGAAATACCTAAAATCTTAACACGCCTATAAACTGCAAAACTGCACAATAAGAAACAACTAGAAATGGAAATACCTAAAAATTTAAATAAATAACCAAAATAAAATTATCTTAAGCGTATCAATGTAGCAATATTACACTACAACGGCCCTGCACTCAGCATATTGCTGAGAACGATTAGATCGAGATCTATGCTTTTTGATTTTCTCTTTCAAATTAAGGATCAGATATTCAGAAGGTTCTTAAGGTTGAGTTCATAAATTAATACTCAAGAGTTAAATAGGTTTTTAGACCTATTAACGGCTTATTTTATTTTAGATCTATGCTATGCTAATTATTTTTATGTTTTCCACCCAGATCAAAAAAATGGCTCATTTTTTAAGGATCGTAGTCTAATCAATTAATTTCCATATCCTCTTTCGTTGCCAAATTGCGAACACATGTATGGGCACATGCCCATGTATCTATTGTACGAGTACCTGTCTTATGTATGTAGGGCAGCAGTTGCATCATTTCTTTTGCGATCGTTTGACTCTACTTTCTTTTAAACGTGTGATTGATCTAATTAAATTTTAAAATTTATTGGATCTGGGTGTTGTAGGAATTAACTTTTTGATTTAAGCTTTTTTAATTGGTAATTGTCAAAATGTTAGTTATAAAATTTGGATTCAAATTAACACGTTAGTAGACATGTGCATAATTATCAAGCAATGGTTAAAAATAATTACACATGCTAATATGACGATCCAATCTTTTGTAAATTTCACCTTTTTCAGGTAAGGAGGTTTTTCAAAAATGAAAAAAAAACCGAAAATTAAAAAAAGGTAAAAATTAACCTTTTCTGAACAGGTCAGTGTCCTCAGTCTTGGGGAACTTGGGGTGGTGTTTGTGGGTCGCCTCCACCGCCCTCGCGGTGCAGCACAGGGCAATCAGGGCCATCACTACGAACGCCATTTCTCACAACACTATCACACTCAATCTTATCCGTTATCAGTCACGTCTCAAATTCACTGTCACTTCACACGTGTATCACCAGTGGCGGTCTGTTGGTTTCTGGTGGTTGGCGCGTCGGTTCTCTATTATAAAGCCTGAGCCGAGTGGTGGGCTTGGTTGTTACGTCAGCGCGGCGACGTCGCTGTTTGGACAGCTGACGTCGTGCTACGTCATGCTACGTGACTGATTTCGGCGAACGAGACCGGGATCCGCTGTGCTCCGGTACGGTGCAACGCAAGTAACGCAACCTGCATCCGCATACAACGGGGTTTACCCTTTCCGACTCAGTCTTTTCCCAAGTTCATTGCATGGAAGAAAGAATGTATGCGTACCCGGTATTGTACACGAATAGAAAACCAGTTACCAGGACGTATGTATATACATACACACATTCATATATACCACACAGTAGAATCTGGCGGTGGTCTCTATACTGTTATTTTATAGATTTAACTTACAATGCAGTGTAATCCATTTTTGGTCTCCAATTAATTATTATTTTTGTGTATGTATTTGCCACGCTGTTGGATTGCCTATGAAATTAAATAAATAAATATAAAAATGCACGTGCTCCGTGACTTACGCGCGACTGACTGCGAACACCTTTTTTATAATATGGAAGTCGGCTGCTGTCGCGGCTGAGCGGCGACCAAACGAGAATGCGCCCTTAGAGTCCAATCATTTACATGAACAATGCAATCAAATCATGATTGCAATCAATATCCCGAAAAGTGTCGGTCTTGAAACTATTTGAAAGCGATTAAATATTGAGGAATTTAAGATTGACCGATACGTCCGAATCACATACTAGCCTCATATGGGAAAGTCCGGAATTTGGTAAGTTTTGATAAGTTTTGGATTAATTTGTGTCATTGTTAAGAGATATCTAGCAAATCGATAGCGTATCGAATTCTTTACATTGCCTTATCGTATGCTGATTACAAAATAACTGTCTCATAATTGATACGTAATTGTGAATAAGAATCGCTATTTAGCTGTTTTTATACCTAAGCACCAACATCTCAACTAATTGATACTTCATTAGACGCATTTTCACGCAGTTCCATCTAATTAGACGATTTTGTTTATGAATGATTCCTTTTGACAGTTTCCATAGTTACATTTTATGATTATTAAGCTTCTATAGCTGCGTCTCGTTACGGTGTCGCGAGTCCAGATTTTATCTCACCTAAAAATGCGTAAATGCGTACCGCGCTAGAAGAAGTTTTCACTTCAAAATATTACAGAAACAACCCCTATATTTACATAGCCTTTCAAGCACTCGCAAGTCACGATGACATCATGCATACGTTATGAATGTTTCTATTGAAAGAGTTTTTTACAATCGAAGTCAAGTTCCAACGAACTCGGTTCAATTGGCTTCAAACCTTCAGTTACAGTGAAAATGTTTGGTAAATGTTAAGGCCACACGCTTTGTAAAAGTTGACCTAATTATTCCGTATGAGTTGTGTATGACGTAATTGTTTTTCTTCAGAATTTTCGCAGGTACTTTCATTTTGCCCTATTTACTCGTAACAGTGTTTTTCATGTAAAATTGTGTTATTCAATCTAAGTCTTCTTCGTCTTTTTGTTTAAATTGCAAAATCATCAATTACAATTTATTATGTTTTTCTAACATAATTTTAACAAGAAATGACAAGGAAAGGCACAACATGTGCCGAATAAGAAATGTGTGATCTACTGAAATAATAGAGCTTAAACATATAAGGTTTTTATATAAAAACGGCTGAGCAGTTTTGGATACAATTTTGTGTGCCTGTAGTTCATAACCTGGTTAAACATATAATAGGATACCTTTCATCCCTTTATGGATCAATTTCTAAAATCCACGCGGATGAACTCGCGAGAGAAACTGCAAGGTTGTGGCTTAGGAGAAGAGTGAAACGACCGAATGCTAGTCCTGTAAAATTCCAAAGTTTCTGGTGTGGGTGTGTGGGACACAAGTGTGTGTCCACCCACGACCCAGGGAAGTACTACCAGACACACTAGAAGTGCGGGGCTATGCGTGTGAAGCGTTTATGGTGTAGTGAGTAGACTAAGTAGTTAGTAGGTAAGTCGGTACTATGGAACGTGCCTAATTGTAATATGGTTATCATAAAAATAGTGTTATAAATTGTTATTACTTATATTCGATTTGAGATTAAGAAAAAACCCTGTTATCGGCGAAAATTTTCCAGACAAATGACATTCCAGTTTTTTGTTTGGAAAGTCGGTTATTACGAGTGATCGTGACAATAAATCTATTAGCCTTAATATTGTTTTGTACTGTAAATGAAAATCAATAACAGATATTTTATCGATTTTAAATACATACCGAGCACACATAGACATGATAATAATAATGTAAATAACTGCTCTACGAGTTAACGCTACCAAACAAAAGAGATTATACTATAGGCCTGTAATTATTAAGACAGCTTGCATAAATTTCCAGACAAGATCAGAACATGCTGTTTTATGACTGGTTAGGAGGCTGGCGGTAAGGTACCCGGACGGGTTACAATATCTTTCTTCATTCCTTTCAGCCTTTGGTAGTCCACTGCTGGACACGGCCCTCCCCTAATCGACGCCACTCCGCCCGGTCCTGGGCGCTCTGAATCCATCGGTTTCCCGCTGTCTTCTTCAGGTCGCCAGTCCACCTGGTAGTAGGGCGGCCTGTGCTCCTTTTGCCTAAACGTGGTCGCCATTCGAGGACCTTGCTTCCCCATCGGTTGTTCACCATGACAAAAAATTAATAGTATGAAATAATTTTTAGTTTTAAGCCCATATCTCTGAAACTACTAGATCGATTTTGATGAAACTTATGCCGTTCGCTAATTTAAAAAAAATGCAAAAAAAAAGAACGATCACGGTCCGTCAATTATAGTATAATTATCATAATGTACATACATACATAGGTACACACATACATACATATGTACAAATTTCATATGTACATACATAGGTGTATGTACATATGAAATATCGTTTACTATTTGGAAGCCGTAATAGACCAACATAAGTAAATATTGTTCAGTTCCGTTCAATATTACATAGAATACTTACATAGTGTGTCGAATTGATAACCTCCTTTTTTGAAGACGGTTAAAAAACAAAACGCTTGAAACGTTTAGCCTGCGTATTGAATTAGGGAATTTATTGCCGCACGCAATAATCCCTGGTGTCTCTACAATCACTATAATTGGCTCAATAAAATAAATTGTTCTTTATCATATAATAAAGTAATATCGCTAATTTGTTGTTATTATTTGACGTAAACATAAAAACATTTTATCAGTATTTAAGACCAAACGTTATATTATGTTGTGGCAAAATCAAACGATCTGCATCTCAATCCTGTCATTTCTCCATAGGAGAAGGTTAGGTAGGTACAGATCTAATCAGCGGGTCAATAGCCCTTAATCGCTTAATCATACCGCATCCATTGTACAAATTTCAACTTGTATATTAATAGAGCATTTACCAATTTTAAACAGATACGGAATGCGGAAATAGCAATGGATGAGTCGCAAAGATTCGGTCAGGGTCGCTTTATTCACCTTGGTATTCTGGAATACTTAGGTATTGGAATATCTAACTATATTTTGTACGGAATCACATCGCTGTTATTCACAGGGGTGCGTGCAGTACATTCTTGTAGGTTAAAGAAACCTATACCTATAAATGTTTCAAGACAACAACATTGTATTTGTAGTCATAGTAAAGTATATCTCGCTTTGAGTCGCAGATTATTTTTATGGGATAAATGATTAATTTTTGAACGGGAAACTCCCTGAATGCATGTGTGCTAAAGCTGCAACACTGAGGCGTCTGTTATGAAAATATGCAGGACGGACAACCCGATCAAATAGAAGTTAGGGCTTAAACAGATTACATTAATTTAAAGAAGGAAAATACTCTACACATGGTTTGCACAACATGCTTCCTTCCTTTCAGCCGTTCGTGTCCACTTTTGTAGATACATGGGCATCTCTTAATCGACGGCACTTAATCTGGGTCCTTTGAATCAAACGCTTTCTTGCTGTTTTCTTTAGGGCGTCAGTCCACCTGGTCGGACGGCGGCCCGTGCTCCTTTGCCTTTGCCGTGCTCGCTTCCCATCGGTTGTTACCCCTGCGAACGTTTTCAGACACACATGTAGGTGGTAGTAGGTACATGCCAGTAACCCATTAATGACCCACTACAGGGTCGGGTCTCCTTCTCGTAATGAGAGGGATGTAGGCCTTAGTCCACCACGCTGGCCTACTGCGGGTTGGTGGACTTCACATACCTTTGGGAACATTTTTTTTTGTGAACTCTTAGGCATGCAGGTTTCCTCACGATGTTTTCCTTCACCGTAACAGCAGGTGATATTTAATTTTATAAAGCGCACATAACTTTTTTTACAGTCATTGGTCACAGCCACTGGGATTCGAACCCGGACCCTTCGATTCGAGGTCGAATTCTAAGCCACTGGGCTATCACCGCTATAGTAGGTAGTAGTACACCGGTAGTAGGTACATAATGTAGGTAGGTTAGTAATTCGTTGTTTTATCAATAGGTACCTATTATTCGCTAATCTTGCTCATCCTAAGGTTAACTTTGGTGTAGCTATGCACCTTTGCAACGAAATCTATGTATGTATGTCGAAATTTATGTATAGTAATCAGTACAATATTTTACAATCGAACTGACTGATGCTATAGATGCAAATTGCAAGTATTGCCGATAAGCTGAAGAGGTCTTCAGAGCCGTTTAAAGCAAACAACACCTCAGATTCCAATTTATAGACGCGTCAATCTTAGATCACAGAAATGTGCCCTGCCCTGCTCTCCAACAGTCAGGTAGACAACCCCTCTGTGTACACAAATCTTCAACTTAATTCCGCAGCGACCTCTAAAATCTGTTTATCAGCCCGTTTTCCACACGGGGCTCACATTCCTCATCCATGACTCTAAGTACGGAGGGAGCGCGTGCGATGTTTTCGCGATGACTCCACGGTATTTAAATATGTCGGTACGTCGGGTCCATTTAGCGAGGTAATATAAACAAGCCATCTCCGCAATTTCCAGCTAATTTCCCACGCGTTGCAACAAACGAGTGTGAAAACATTGTAATGAACATAAACTATCAATTATTCGAAGGTGGTGTTTGCCAACGTCGCCTGTTAGTCATCCCCGAGGAATTCCACCGAGTACAGTTTCGGCAACGATCTATCGATTCGGTTAGTTACACTGTTCCTACAGCTATCCCCTATCGAACGCGAGGGCCCTGGGCACTTTCCCAAAGTGCCTACTGGGAAAGAGTAGTCTGGCTGAGGACTCAATTATCTATAGTGACCAAATAACATCACAGATGCATGCTCAGTCAGTTCCAAGCTCGTTGCTATATTTATAAAACGAATGCAACGTCTTTACTAAGACACCCGTAAATCGATGGCCACAGCCTAAACATTTAAAAAACTGGAGAGTTTATTTATATTTGGTTATGACGGTTTACCGTTATCACTACGACTAAGATCCTCAAATATACCAACCTAACCGTAATGCATGTGATAGAACTGTTACAACATATTGATTTATTTGTCACGTGAATGTTAATTATGGTCTTCTCATATGAATAATTTGGCACCAATACGCTTCTGATCTGATACACAGATGCGTGACAATTCAATTTCTAGGAGCACGTGACAAAAGATTGAGCAAGTAAGTGTTCTGTGTCTTAAGAGTAGTTATGAGTTAAAAATGATAATATTTGTACTGGTCAGTAATACTTTAGCATTTCAATTTAAATTTCGGATTCGGCTCTTATCGAGAGGTCCTGATAAATGAATGTAAATGAATCGTAGTAAGATAAGAATGTATCTTAACTCAGGGGTGTAAATAGGCCTCGTGGGGACGCGCGGTGTTCAAGTGCATCCCTCCAGCAGACGGGATGGACGAACTCCAGCCCATTTCACAAAGAGGTGTCCGGTGACGGCCAAAGCTATCGGCACCAAAACTGTAGAGGAATTCGAAAGCATGCCCGTGGCCCTGACAAATGAGGGTTGAGAGGAACGCCCTGGGTTTTTAGCCGGTAGGACTCCGGCATTACTACTATCGACTCTAACCCGATGAGGAATTTGCCGACTTGAAAAAGGGACGTAACTTAACGACATCTTCTAAACTGAGTTTAGTAAACTAGCTGATTCAGTTGCTGAAGATACTTTATTCGGAGTCAGTTGATACAGCAAGTAAAAGCCCCTGCACATATGATCTTAGATGGAATTTCTATCCTATTGATTGTAGCCTATGTGTTGTAGTGACCACGTAATATGTAGTGGCCGGGAGGCATTTTCTGCTGAACACAACAGCTCCAATTCATATAACGGCTTTCTCATTGTAATGAAATATGTAAACGAAGGAGCCGATCTTTCCAAATTAGGTACAACTGTACAGTGTACTTATGGGAAATATCTTGCCTGAAACACGAAGTCATCGGATACGTAGTGAGCGATACCCAAATGACAACTAATTGCTTGGCAAATATAGCTTGTGACGTCGCTGTCAGACCTGGTCATACTCCACTGCAAATATGACGAATCACAGGTGGTGGTAATTGAAATGAAGGTTGAATATACGGTTATAACTTATACTGCTGTTCAGGAAATACGGAATACGGACACCTTTGAATAGTTTGAATCAGTTCAAATCTTCTGTGGTTCAAATCGTAGTTCAAATCACATTACAAAAACTTTAACGACATCTAGAATTCTAGAATCTAGAAATCAGATCATAAATAATTGTAGATAAAAACATAGGAAGTTTCATGGGAAGAAAATTTAAACACGACGATTTACTAGTAGCTATTAGGTATGAGATTACTTAATTCATTGATATAATAATTAAAATCGTTTTTTATTGAAGGCAAGAAAAAATTATAAATCTAATGCCGATTTATTTTTAAACTAGATCCTCAATCATCATCAATTTTTAGTTGATAGTATTTTACTCGTAAAATTACTTCATACACACTCAATAATTACTGGATTATGACTGGACGGACTATCACCGGAGATATTATATCTGATTAATTTAATTATCTTGATTGGGAAATTTGGGAAGTCATTTTAGTTTTCAGAAGTAAGCCAAAAGCTGATTACATCTTTATAATATAGGTTTATTTAATACAATAAAAACGAATATCTAGCTGCTGTTGGAAATATATTTAAGCTTAAGATAATTGGGTAACTTCCAAGTGAAGTATACATTTATAATTCTAATCTAAGTACCTATCTATAAATATTTAGGTTTATAATAGACCTATACAGACACAAGTACAAACTCAAATAGGATAAAAAACGAAGATTGTGTAAGAATAAGAGTACTTAGCACGACTTGAGTGGCGCAGTGGTTAAGACACCGGTGCGCTGCGCAGAGGGTCCTGGGTTCGATTCCCAGCAGAGCAGATTTGAATGATGAATTTGAATTTCTGTTTCTGGTCAGGGTGTGTGTGTTCTTGTCTTGTGTGTGTCCATGGCGCCCACGACACAGGGAATCCTAGTGTGGGGCTATGAGTGTGAAGCGTTAATCATTATTTATTTAAATACAACTACGATTTCAGACGACTAACAGCCATGTTTGCTTTACGATGCTCGTATCTATGTCCAATAGTGTCCATGAGTTACAGTTATTTACGCATCTACGGTCAGTGGCCCAAACACCTACACCTTCAATAGGGTATTTCGCACCATGCAAGGAAAAATCCAAAATTATGTAATATTGATAGATTTTGTTAAAAGCAAGTGAAAAATGGTGATTTCTATTCTAAAAAATGTAGTATACATTTATTATTTCAATTTTAAAATTATTAATTATTTAATTATTTAATTTGTTTTTCAATTGTCAAAAACGCTATACGCCATCCAAGCTATCGGCGTGACGTCATTAGCAGTGTAAATAAACAATGGAGTATAACTTTCTTCCTTTACTGACATGTAATGTTTACACTATGAGTGACGTCACAAGCATGACGGCAGCGCCGAGACGGCCGAGACCGTGTTTTCGCGGGGATTTTTGAAATTTAAAATGAAGTCTTTTTTTACATAATATTTGTTCGCAAAATTTTTTTTCCAATTTTTTATGACTTACGAATTCATATAAAAAGCTTTTTGACATAGGCCGTTATACCCTATTTCAAAAATCATAACATTACCGGGTAAACTTTTCCTGCTGTGAAGTCTATGCTGAAAAACCAAAGATACACTACCAGGTGAGTCAGTACACATTCTACGAAAGTGTACCTGCCTATTGTCAGCATCGCTTGATTCATGTGCTGGTCGTCTGTGACTCACAGCACGCTGAAAGTGCCTTGTTAAAGTAAATGAGTTGTTCATGATTTTCACTAGAATCGAGGAAAGGGCGCGACCTCTTTAATCGCCTACTTTTACCAAACTATTCATGCGAATATTATAATATGAAGCCTATTAAAAATTTCTGCTTTATTGAAAAACAATCGTCGAAAACAATCTAGGTGAAAAACAACTCTTTAGGATCACGTTTGATAGATATAAACTAGATTACGTGACTATGTTATCTATTTAAGATAAATCACCATTTTTTAGTTTAATAAAAGTAGCACGTTCCAATTAAAATAAAAGGGAACTTGGTTGTATGTACTTAATACGATCTCACGTAGGGAGAGCCTCTTTACCGAACCCTACCAAAGGCTTCATCTAACCACTTGATTTCAGAATGAGAGTAAGTAATAAACGGTAATTCGTGCATTTTGCTTCTTCAGTAAATCTCAACAATATCGTTCAGTGTAATATAATAGTAATTGCTACATGTTTTACTGAACTACAAAGGCTTTAGCAAATAAACGAATTTATGAGACTGTCCGTACAAATATCGAAAGGGTTTGCTTTTAATTAAGAAAGACAAACAAACAGGCAGACAGGCTACCTGTAGGTACCCTTAGTCTCAGTTTTAGCGATACCGAAGTGAAACGCACACATCCACGATACGTAAATCATACACAGCTTACTACACAGGAGTCCACAGTGAATAACAAATAGAGATAAAAGATTTTTAGAGGAGTTAAAAAATTTAAAGTGTTAAAAAATAGTGGGTAAGAATCCCACATAACCCGTATTCGCTCCCACGGCTCTCGGGTAACTATGAAGGTTTCCCCGCGTCACAAAAAAACGAACTGATATGGAGTTCTTTGAAAAGGGCCTAAAGAGAGCTGCTTAGGTAGAAGGGTGATAGTGGCCACGTCCCACCAGTACCCCTTCGGTGGCCTTCTTATGCGCATGCGGGGAGCTCCGGGATCTCCAGTGGAACGCACCTGTACATGTCATAGTCCTGCGAAAATATATCGCTACAAATTGCTTCCAGGTATAAAAGTTTCCTTATGATATTCGAGGGTTTACCTTATGTCAACCTTAAAGAGAATGTACCTATAATCGTTGAGAAAATTAATTCTTAGTAAGATAAGACAAGGTTAAACCATAAATCTGCCGTTGTTATCAGAAAATAGTGTATAGAGGGAGAAAATAGTGTATGGAATCACAGTTTCTAGTTAAGTCGGTTATCAATGACTAAAATAATAATTAATTGCTATAATTTGGAATTGCGTATTTTAAAACTAAATGTCCTGGGCTCTACGACACTGTTCAATACGGATAAGTAGGTAGCAAGCTAAGCGGTAATAGCCCAGTGGCTTAGAATTCAACCTCGAAGCGAGGGGTCCGGGTTCGAATCCCAGTGGCACGCAACAATGACTTTGTAAAAAAAGTGGAATTCTAAGCCACTGAGCTATCCCCAATTGGATGTAAACCGACGCAACCGACACACCAACCAACCGACGAAATTGAAACACGGTTGTTTGAATGGAGTTGTCCTACAATACGCACTGATATTCGACAAAACTAAATGTACTCAATGACGCTGTCGTACGACAAATTCGTCGCGAGCGATCATTACAACTTTACAATAAATTACACCAGGATAAGAGGTGTAATTTGATTGTGACCAAAACAAAAAATAATAATCTGTAGTTCTTTTACACGCTTATAAATCAAGTTTGTTCCGTGACTCTCACAGAAATACGTACGTCGTTTTATTTAAATATTACTCTCGTAATGTTACCCTAACAATCGTATTCAATTAATTTTCTGATACAAGTACCGAAAGGTTATCGTTGCACACATAAATACCTACTACGATGACCTTATTTCATTCATGCAAATCACTACTTAACTGTACCATACTACTTTATCTGTCAGCAACTCAGCACTTAACTGTAGACGGAGTGTAGTACGCGAGTGTACGAAACGACCTTATTTCGCTCTCATGAATGGAATTCCTTTGCACTTGGAATGGAATTCCTTCCTCAGCCCGATGACAAAACTAACAGCTTTAAAGTTTTCAAGTACAGTCTAAAATGTGGCTTAAATTTAGCACGCTTCAATTCCTTTTGGTATAAACTAACTTTTTGGTGTGTTTGCGGACCGCGTAAAACACCTTGCATCCTTGTAATAGAGTTCGTATCGGTACTGTTGTCTGGTTACTTATGCCTTTTTGATTTTGTGAAGGCGCGTCGTACGTGGTTTTGGCACGTGGTCGGTACGTGCCAATGTCATCGGTCGACCACAGACGCATAGTCTAGTCTAGGGGACTGCGAAATAATAAGTCAAACAATTAACAGTATTACGTCCGCATCCCCACACACCGCGGTGATAGCCCAGTGGCTTAGAATTCGACCTCGAATCGAGGGGTCCGGGTTCGAATCCCAGTGGCACGCACCAATGACTTTGTAAAAAAGTTATGTGCGATTTATAAAATTAAATATCACCTGCTGTCACGGTGAAGGAAAACATCGTGAGGAAACCTGCATGCCTGAGAGTTCACAAAAAAAATGTTCTCAAAGGCATGTGAAGTCCACCAACCCGCAGTAGGCCAGCGTGGTGGACTAAGGCCTACATCCCTCTCATTGTGAGAGGAGACCCGACCCTGTAGTGGGTCATTAATGGGTTAAAACAACAACACGTCCGCATCCAAAATTTTACGTCAAACGCTCCCACGCTGTATGTGTGATCTAAATAAATTAAGCCGTTGCCATTACCTTGTTAGTTACGCACTCGTAGATGCGATTTCCGCTGTACATGCGAAATACGATTGCTGAATTTAATATTTATCTACATAGTAAGTCGCAAATCACCGAGAATGTAGGCTGAAGTGGTAACACCTACCCACTACTCCTATGACGTAAATACTTTTCAATATGCAATTTTATTCATAAGTTATTCATTATTCATGTTAGGAATAGGAATATGTACTAGACAACCCATTAAAATGCATGGAAGTTGTTTATTGGAAAATATACTAAATAAAAATTACGCCTAGGGCGCGTAACATATATTTGCCTCTATAGAAAATTAATCTCATACTAAAACCAGATTTAATACACAAAATAAAACAATTATAAATCATTCTTAGTTAAAATCACGAAGGAGATTGTTTGATACGAGATAATCATAGTCCCTCTTCCTTTTTCCTCCCTCTTCATAAGTTCCAAATCCAAAAAGGGCGCGGCAATGAATTTTTCCGCGCACTTCAGGATTCTACTAAAGAAACCCTCGCCACGCTCGGGATTCTACTCTAGAATCCCTCACTTCGCTCTGGAACCAAAAAACGCGCTCGCCGTAAAAATATCATTTTGCTCCCTTGTCATACAATCTACTATTTTTCGTTCGTCATCTTCAAATATTAAATTCTTTCTTCCTGTCTCTCAGTCTAAGCAGAGTCGGCTGACTGGCTCGATACTACGTATGCGAAAGTTGTTGCTCAGAGAAGCTCCAGCCGCACGTTACCGGTACAATACAAGGTTCATCACGTATCACTTATCGCGGCGTAGATTTTTTAACTTTTATTAACTTTACCTGTTTCTGTGTAACGTCCATGTAACCATGTGTGTATCGGAATATTTGAATGTAATTTTCATCGACTTCAAAGCTACGAGTAAATTCACATTCAATTACATTAAGGATTAACTGTGTTTTGCAAGCCAATTCGCATACACTTTGCCCATCCTTAATTGGAAAAAATGTTATAAGAAAAAATTTGCTAAGTACAATAAAATTACACTCCGCGACCGTAGCTACGGAAAAGTTTTAAATTTGATACAATTAAACTTTATGAAAGGCGTAAAAACTTAGGTCTTATTCGGAGATAGTCACCTCAATAGAAAACTATGGTTGGTTCTTGTTGTATATATCGGCACGTAGCACCAATTCTCAGTGTAATGTCAATTACATTATCATTGCTTTGATTAACTAAACCTACTATGATGACGCCCCAAGGAAGTGCTTTGCGTCAGCCATAGGAGTGAAAGTTCTTCTCAGAAATGCCTACCAGGCCACTTGACAATACCACCGTGACAATACTGACTACGGGGTACAAATCAGTAATTACTGCGGGGTGCAAATCACGTTGCTTCGTTACCCCGATATTTCTCCCACGATTTCGAACAACTTTTGAAAACATCACAAAAAAGGTACTGCTGATACTACAGGTAAGCGGATTTGTTGCTTTTTCAGAGCACGGAAATAATCACCTCAAATTTGTTTCTCTGTTTGGTGAGAGCCCCATCGTGATGTCCCCAACGAAGAATTTAATACACGCAAGCGGTCGATAAAAAATGCTGTCCTATTTCTTTCATTTAGAGCGCAAAAATATACTGAAACCGGTCGCTGCAAATTGTGGCGACGTCACCAAAACCACCCCTGTCGTATTCACTATCGTAAAGTCAAGTATTTTTGTAGGTACACTGCACACTTATTTAGGGGAAAATTGAAAAATAAACTTCAAATCTGAGGGCATAACAATCAATAATCTATGGTTATCAAGCTAAGGCAGGTTCTCATTGTATTTACAATACTAGGGGCACGTAGCCAATTCGCAGCGCAATGTCAATTCTATTGAGCAACTCAACCTTCTATGATGACGCCCCAAGGAAGTTCTTTGCGTCAGGCAGTGCAGTGAAAGTTCTTCGCAGAAATTCCCACCAGCGCTACTGACTGCTGACTCCGCGGTACATTGCACGTTGCTTAGCTAACCATTTCTTAGAATGTTGATAGAGGACTTTTATTTTAGGCACAGTTTTATAGGACGTAAATCATTATTTAAGAAATACGAGGATAAATACGCCTAAAATTCAGCCGTAAGTATTTGACGAATGCTGATATCGTGAGCGGATGGTTGAGCGTCCCTTCTTTAAAGGACTCAAATGGTCGTATCACGAATGTTTATCTGGCAATGTGAACCTTTTTGCCCGTATATTTGGGTATTTTTAGTGACGGCCTGAATGATAATCCGGGTGGAAGAAATAGTTTTATTACAATAAAATTGAATAATCAACAAACGAGTTTGCTAATACGTGTTAATAGAATCAACACATTCATAGACAATCGCACTGAATTTTGTGCTTCCCTCCAACAGATTTCCAACACATTTCTGTTCAGAGGATTAAGATGGCCTTATCATTTTTTTTATCGGCAACCACCCCTTGCCAAAGAAAGAAACATCGCCCGCATGATAAGATCAACTCGCAGGGTAAGTCTTGAGAGCGGGGCATAATCTCTTAACTAAAATAGTGCAATACTATTTAAAAGAAACTTTCACTTATAATATTCTTCCGTATAACATAACTTCCGTGTACTTTTTTTTAATAAGCATGTCTCGCAGTCCCTTCGATATTTGCTTAGAGCATACTTGAAAAGATAAGCAACGTTTAATTTATTAAAACGGAAACAACTGATAGCGGACCTGCTGCGGTGTCTATTTATAAATATGTCATAATAATTAGAGCTTGGTTTTTGCCATTCATGGTGAGTGGAGATATTATGTGTCGTACATTTCCATTAGAGGCCTAAAAAGGGCCTATCAAATGTTATAGGAAATTTATCCAACCATCTTTTTAATACTGTATTGCAATTTGTAAGAACTTAAAGTGTGTTTTGTCTTCTGCTGTTCATATTTTCATGAATTCACATCTTTAAAAAACCTTCAGTATTGATTGATGTTGGACTGGACGTAGACTATGGGTTTCCAGCAGATGAATTGTAATACAGGATAAGTGTATTATCGTATAATCGCTATACAGTTAAAAAGATTTTAATTTGACAGCCCCGATACAGGTATGCGTCACCTACATTCACGAGGTGATATGACGCGTGCGACACGCCAGCTATCTTGAAATTATGATGTAATATGAAACAATAATGAACTAATAATAGATTCATGCATAATTAATGTAATTGCGTTTGCCGCAAATCTAATTATAGCTCGTAGAAAAATATCCGCTAAGATCTAATAATAACTCATAGCAAAATACCAACTAGAAATACATTCATGTCATATGCATGTAGGTTTACCAACAGATTTTGGACGCTTTAAATGCCGCTCAAGCCTGAAACCCTTATTGACATGTAACTTCCAAAAGTTGGCCGTACAACAAAGTCATTGGGTACATTTGTCGCTTGTCAGTGCTTATTTTAATTAAGGCAGCCCATATAAATAAATAAATAACGCTTCACACTCATAGCCCCACACTAGGATTCCGTGTCGTGGGTGCCATGGACACACAAGACAAGAACACAACACACCCAGACCAGAAGCAGAAATTCAAATTCATCATTCAAATCCCTGCTCTGCTGGGAATCGAACCCAGGACTCTCCGTGCAACGCACCGGTATCTTAACCACTGCGCCACTTGGGTCGTCTTAATATAGAGCCCTGTGTTTGAATTTTACGTCGGTTAAGTCAGCCGATTAGAACAAGGCCTACGTATCAGCATCTCACGTGGCGTGGCCTCTCCAGTGACTGCCAGAAAGAAAAATTTATCAGTCATATTGTGAATCCATTGAGTGGCTATTGAGTGGATATGGATCACGGTGACAGTTCACACCAGGCGCCTTGCACGTCGCTACTTCCATATAATAAAAAAGACGGAACGAACACTCTATCAGAACAGAATATTTTTTTAATTATACATTAATCAGGATCTAAGCTTCGTATTATTTCCTACGACAATGTAGTTAGCTACGTAATTGCCTGACCTAGTCAAAGATACGCTCTCCCAGTGACGCGCGCTCGAACTGCGAGATAATAACGTAGTTTACGCTTAGGAAATGTATAAAAAACGTGAAGGACAAATTATTCTAACGGTAATCGATATCCTACCTGTGAATTTCCATTAGGTATCCGTTTACGACGTAATCAGGTCAGAGTAAGTACAGTCACGTTTACGAAATAAGGATTCATATTTTAGGATTTGTTGGAGTAGCGTCGATTAGGCCTATGTCCTATAGAGAACTTTCAATATATAATATAAAAACGTACAATAAGACTGTTTTTAAATCGGTTGTATTATGTTCGTTATCTATGATTCTACACGCAGCTATGCAGCAGTCTGCTATCATGCACGAATGGAACGGTATTTAGATGGTAACATTTGATTTAGGATACACGTTCAAGATTTTAAATATGTATAAAATAACAGCAAAACTCACGTGTATTTTTGGGGTATTCCGACTAGTTTCGGCCCTAACCGAGGTCCTTAGTATTGAGTTCCTGTCGCAACTAAGTCGCGGCGGAAACTTTGATGTCTGCTTTATGAATTGGTCCAGAGAGGGATAAAAGGGGTTCTATATGTTAATTTAGATTATGAACTATGTGCATACCAGTATCACCCAAATCTTTTCAGTCATTATTGCGTGAAAGAGTAACAAACATCCATCCATCCATTCATCAAAAACTTTCGCATTTATTAACCGACTTCAAAAAAAGGAGGAGGTTCTCAATTCGTCTGTATGTCTTTTTTTTTTAATAAAAATTCGTACTTATTATAAAGAAAGCGAAACAAGGCATGCCTTATAAGGTATAGATATTCTGTGGTTAACCCCGATAATTTCACAAGTTATTTTTATCGTTGTTTCATAATAGTTTTTGTCTAACAGTTGAAACACATTGAAATACATTGGCAAATTCGCCAATGTCATTACCACTGAATCATCAGCTGGTATTTCAGTGTACGACAGGTACTATGCCTATTCAAAGGCTGAGAGGCGATTGACCTTACCGGCCGGTATTTCGTCATAGTATGAAACGCGTCTTAAAATTCTGTGCGGCTCAAGATTTGTCCATGACTTGCAACGGAACAATGAGATTTGGGACCGGTTTCACTACTTCCTGGTAAAATCCCTGATAACCAATTTCGGCTGGCTTGTCAGTAATCTGTACTCTCAATGAAGTGTTAAATGTCTTTATCATTCCCTTTTTATTTAAATCTTAAAAGTAATCGTCTCCATTACTCTGAAATCTTCCTAAATGAAGCCAGAAGATGGATCAAAAACTCTCAATAGTTGAACAACCTATTTTTCAACTTTCGAGTTTTTGATAATGAAAATGTCCAATTGTCCGTGTAACTTAGGTATCAAAGATTGCTGGAAGTTTAAATCTTACAAACGCTGCATTTTTTACTTTCAAGGCTCTGAAAAAAGGCATAAATAAATAAAAAATAAAAAAATTATAATTATTATCTGTGGTTAAATTTCGCCTTCCTGGCAACATTTGACTATTCTTTCCTTCCGTTGTTCTCGCTGCTCCCTAAACCTAAACGTCGTACATTGTTAACCCTGCTCAATTTCATTATATTTTATTGTTATTACAAGGTATTTTCATTTGAAACCCATCATTCATTTTGTGACGCGGGCCTAATACGTATTGATAGACGAAAGTAGCAACATATCCGTTCAAAATCTCAATGCTGCAGTGACTATTAACGTCAGGTGGTAATTAACACTTGTTTGTTTTTGCTAATATAGTATTATAGACATAAAGAATACGGCAGATCCATAAAATAATATGAGCAATGAAAGATAAGTTTAATTGCATGTTTTGACTGTCGTAGCTTCGTTTCGTGCAATTAATCAACACGTGTTTTGCTCGCGGCCCACTGAAAAATTGGTGTCGTCTGAAGCCATGAGCTCATGATCAAAAAGAATATTAAAAAGCGCAAGTAAGGTTACCATAAAAAGTTTAAAGGTCCGGAAAAAAAGCATTTTGGGCACTATTTTTAATGGCAGTCAAATTAACGAAAAAAAGCTATTAATTTAAAAAGTAGATACCTACTTTGCTCTTCCAGTATAGTAATATTTTAGGCAAAACTTACAAATTAAGTAAAGAACTATAAAATGAAAATTAATCTAATAGTTGTGAAACTTTCGTTTAAAGAAATGATTGAATCGACTGAATTTATGGCAAATTCTATGAATTTAGAGATTTGGTGATCATAATTCGCATCCCTGCAAAGAGTTTAATACAACCCGGAAATCTCAGAACAAATCCTGAGATAATATGGTTACCGTACGCTCAACGGATATTTTTAAATTAGACATAAAAGTCATTCTATTAGTTTCTTTTTATTCGATCTGTCGTTATTTTGGTTCCGTGTGGCTAAATATAATTTCTATTTGCGTTGAGGTATGCGGCCTTGTGTCATATTATAAGTCGCACCCTTAGAATGAAAACGACGTAACTCAAAAAAGCAACTTTTTGGGAAAACGCAAAAGAAGTTCGCAACATTTGACACCTCCATAGTCTTTTGTCTATTATTTCATGATTGTTTAAGTCAGTGGCTATATTTATGCTGCAAATTATAAAAAATACATTCAGGTATGATTGTGTCACAAAAAAAATATATATTTTTAAATGTAATAATATAGAATAAAATTATTTTATTATGTCTGTCATTTTACGACCAAAAAAGATGAAAAAAAATTGACGCTTTAGGAGATATGTCTTTTTTTGTACAAAAATAATGTCTTAATATGTGCATGTTTAAGAGTTACGTCTGTTTCGTTGTGACAATATAATGTTGTTTATTTACGTTTTATGGTTTGTGTCTGTTTTTTCCTTATAAATAATAAATGATGGGATACCAAAGTGGGTAATGCGTCATTTAAGACCAAATAAATTTTTATGAAAACGACCTAATAAGGTTTAGGTCACTACCCGGCTGACTGCGCGACGTCCTGCATTCAGCGATGAGAACATAACACTAACAGAGTCGTTTCCCCCCCGACATGGGGCCGCATTTCGCCACGTAAGAAAGTGACGGATATAACAGTTTTGTCCTGTTCCCATTTGAATATGGCTATGTTTGAACTATTGTTAGATTAAGAATTTCATTTTATGTCATTTTATGACGATAACTCGATTTTCGATATTTTTGAATTGTGTCACTTTCATTCTAAAGGTGCGAAGTATTCTTTAATTTTTTATTAACGTCGTACACTAAATCTTTCTGTCTCAACATTGAACATACGAAATTGCTGTTTCTTTTCATGTGCCACAATTTATATGAACAAACATATTAAGAGTTCTTACTTATTTCAAATAATAAATGCTTGGATGATTAATAAATATTTTTTGAAACGAAATTGAACGATATATCTGATTTATTCTTTATTATATTTTGGACTATGTTTCTAGATGGTACGACGAAACCGGAGGTAGGTACGTATCTTTCAGGTGAATGTATGGATTGTAATTTGTATTTTAACAAAAGGTACCGTTGACTTTTGCAACAAAATAATTTTCGTGCTTAATTTTTAAAACTGTTGTATCCAAGATCATAGCACATAAGTGTAGATATCAGAGTATTAAATATGTCATCTTAGTTTGTAGGAAGATGAAGTTTTAGAAATCATTGTACAGCTAAGTTTGAAAAAAAAACTTTAAACTATATTTTCATAATTTACAGTACATATTGATATCCTTTAGAAAACAAAAAGATTTTTCATACAAACAGGGTCGCCGACATCAAAATCGGCAAGGATTCTGATGACAGTAGGTACCTATACCTACACTATAGATACGGTACCTAACAACATATAAGAGTAGATATAGACAAACAGGTCAGTTGTCGGCAAACTAAAATTCTAATTATCATACAATTCACAGCTCTACAACCTCTACCTAACCTACTTTGCACTGAAGACAGCTTTTGACATTTTATCGCTCTCATACATTTTGTACGTGACCGTTCACACTGTGCTATAATATATATTACATCGAAAACTATAATTTTTTTCGAGCGATATTTGAAGGAGTATATTTTAGCTCACGTCCGGGGGGACACCGCGCCCCTGCGTCGCCCGCAGTCGCAGTTTGAATGGTTGGTAGTGGCCGAAGCTAAACTGTTCCAAAATATATATCTTACAGTGTGAACAGCAATCGCGGGATGTAATACAATTATAGTTCAAGATCATTCAAGATGCAATTTATATTACATCCCATAGTCAAAAGCCGGCTTGAAAGGCCCAGAACAAATATTTATTCACGCAAAGACGTCGGTGCGGCCGTACGGCGTATACATGCGGGTAATAGGCCAACATGTACCAACATGTCTCGGTAAGAAGATAGATTATGTAAAATTGTAGAATCGGTGCGTATGACACATTTTATTGCGCTTACGTAGCGTTACGTTTCGATAACGGTCCTCATGACGACGCGTCGTTGGCGGTCCGCCGGTCGTGAAAATTTGTATGACATCCAATAACACTATATTACGACATAGGTAGGTATGTAATAGATTTTTGTAGATACAATGCAACCAACGTGAATTTAGGTGACGCAGGGCTTAATCCATAATTTTTTAAATTGATTTTGTACCCAAATATGTCAGTTAGTAGCCGTGCAATTTGTAGCGCTACCATAGATTGATTTTATCATACAACACGTGTTAAATAAACTAATAAGACTATAGGTAAAAATATAAGCACACTACATTAGCAGGACTATCCCTATCCTGATAGTATTTTATAGAACAGCCTTTATAGATGTGCTTTAAAAATATACAGTCGAAAGTACAATTCCAGTAGGTAGATATAAAATATAATTACCATGACGACACTATTTAAATGATATTGCCGCGAATCTATTATTATAACACTGGAATAAGATAAAAACGACGGGCCAAATGTCAGGCGGTAGGTATGCATATTAATAAAATTTTCCAAGAAACGTTTTTGATTCAACTCGATATAGAGATTTTTAGTTGCTAGCCTATATCCTCGTTCTGCAACACGCGATTATAAAGGTTTTGTCACATAAATAGGTACACTAGCAACAAAGCGTTGTAGAGACTAGAGTTCACATAAATGATGGTGTTTTGAGGCGAAAAACGTATCGGTGAAATGTGTTACATGCGGATTATTTAAAATACAAATAAGTTACAGTAGCAACAGCTGGTTCAGTTCAGTGGCTAAGAATTCGATTTCTTACTTCTTGCTTCTTGCAGCGATGATTTTTCTAGGAGTAATGTGCATTTTACAAATATATGAATGTACAGCTAGGTCACTTTAGTTGATCGATCCAGCACATGACATACACATTGACAATCACAATCTATTTTAAAAAGAAGTTAAGGACTAACTTTGTTGGAATAGGTGTTGCAATAATTTAACTTTACAATCTTTAGTATTCAATGTTTAGTTGATAAACAAAAAACGATTAGTTACAATATGGCACGACCATTAACTATTGTGTAATCTGCGCAAATTCAAGTGTTACTTCGTTGGAAAGGAAGCGCTGGACATTCCGATGTTAAATTTATCAATATTCTTATTTTGTTTCCTCAATAAATTTGATAAGATACCTAGTGTCATATATATTTTTTTCTTCCTTTTTTGAGGAGTCACCACCTAGGCAGATAGGTCTTAGGCTATCCCCCCGTGCCTGCTTGGCGTTGAGTTTTGGGACAATTCAACCCTGGACCTAGGTACTCGTATCTTCAATACTCAGAAACTCGACTAGAAATATTTTATTAGATACTTACTAAGAACATAAAATCAAGAATTTTAGATTTTAAAAACCGATATTCCTCGAAATTAAAGGTTGTCTGATAGGTCACTGTCTTGGAAGAACATTAGTATTTCCTACCTGTTTTGCCTTTAATATTTAATTGATTTAAAAATATTTAATTAAGCTTAAATTATTACATTAAATAATATGCCTATTTATTAGCGACTTCCACTGTACTAAGGTATTTCAATAAAACGACTTCAGATAAGATGCAAAAGGGACACACCATGATCGTCTGCGATTTTGATTGAAATCACCTACATTAAGAAATTCAAAATTTCACTATTTTGCGCAACAGAAAATTAATGGAAAATTGGTATTTTCCATAACGTTACCTTAATTAAACACGCTATAATAGGCGTCAAGGCATTTAGTACCACTACGTTAATTAGGCGCAATGCCGATGTGTGACAAATTTCTCATAGTACCTACTCATGATTTCTTAAAAATAATTATGTAAATACACGTAGTACTTTTGTACTGAAAACGGTCGTCCTATTCCGCGCTGTCGCCGCATGGAGGTAGGGGGTAGGTACAGGTCTCGAGGGCTTCCTCTTTACCTGAGCATGATCTCTAAGGGTACACTGCCCTAGGTGCGTCTAACCTCGCTTTATGGGCGGGGTGTCACTTTTGTAACTACGAGCTTTGGGGAAGATAATTTGTTGAAGAATTTGTAGTTTGTTCAACAATGGAGTTCAAAAGGTAAATGACGCCAGGACGATGTCGCGATGCTGTGGATCTTTAATATCTATTACCTTAATTCCAATTACCGCAAACGTTTGTAACCCATTAATCAGGGTCGGGTCTCCTCTCACAATGAGAAGGATGTAGGCCTTAGTCCACCCGCTGGCCTACTGCGGGTTATTGGACTTCACATGCTTTTGAGAATATCTGTTTTGAACTCTCGGGCATGCAGGTTTACGATGTTTTCCTTCACCATTGCAGCAAGTGATATTTAATTTTATAAAACGCACATAACTTTTTTTAAGAAAGTTATACGGTGCGTGCCACAGGGATACGAACCTGAAGCCCTCGAATAGGAGGTCTCTTAGCCACTGGGCTATCACCGCTTCAACCACAAATAAAAGTGTGTAATTAATGAGTAAGAGATATCTCTTATTACTCGAACGATTCAGATAACCAAACATACGCAATATCAGATCGCAGGTGGCAAAATATTTTTCTTGATCTTAAAACAGATTAGACAACCATTTGCGTCATTACCATTGTTGTTTAATGACAGTAGTGTACAAAATTAGCTTTCCTAGAACTGCTGTATGTAATAGATAATTTCACTGTACTGCAGAACCTAATCTACGGAGGGAGGGGGAAGGGGCAAGCTGTGTAGTTTCCCAGAGTGGCAAAAACGTAAGACGGCTACATTGAAGGTACTTCAAAAGTCGTCATTTTTGTCAGACTGACATACCGTAAGGAATTACATATCGTACGGAATCCTGTATGCCTGCGCCATTAGCTAGGTATTTTCGCTTGCTTGAATTGCAACGACCTGGATTGCAAGCTATCAGTCAGTAACCCATTAATGACCCACTACAGGGTCGGGTCTCCTCTCACAGTGAGAAGGATGTAGGCCTTAGTCCGCCACGCTGGCCTAGTGCGGGTTGGTGGATTTCACATGCCTTTGAGAACTTTTTTTTCTGAACTCTCAGGCATGCAGGTTTCCTCACGATGTTTTCCTTCACCGTAACAGCAGGTGATATTTAATTTTATAAAGCGCACATAACTTTTTTTACAAAGTCATTGGTACAACCACTGGGATTCGAACCCGGACCCCTCGATTCGAGGACGAATTCTAAGCCACTGGGCTATCACCGCTTGGTGATTGCAAGCTATACCTCATTGCAAATGAACAAACAATAGAACATTTACCTACAATCTGTTTAACAATCTTAGAAGCACGTTGAAAAGACGTTCGAAATTAAAGGTACCTTTTTGTGCAAGTCACCTAATGTTAAGTAGTTACTTACTGCAGCCCACGGACGCCCGCATCCGACCTCAAATATATAGGTACCTATAATATCTTTTTTAAAATAATAAAAAAGGATAATATAATAATGTATATTACCAACCACAGTGTTTCACTTGCTTACGTAATTTTTCTGTAGGATCCGGATTAGCTAGCCGTATCTGATTACAAAGAATTTAAAAAACTAATACGTATCGATCTGTAAGTCATTTGGGGATTTCCTTCGCCAGAAACAACCTGAGGGGAAAAGGAAGCTTTCACGAACTACTTACAAGGAAGTAAAGTTAACTTTATGCACTAAAGCTATCCACTGTTATTTCTTTTCGTGTTCAAAGTTGCATTGCATGATGAGATATTATAATTAATCTTAGCAGGATTTTAGAATTTAAGGGGAAAATAAACATACGATAGATAACGTACATAATTACCACGTACGAGTAGGTTGGTAATTCTTAAAGATCCGATATTTTATGGATTGATGGAAAAGCTCCGTAAAACCTAAAACTAACAAGCGACAAAACTCCAGGGTAACCCCTGGTAAAATAGTGAAGCCGGACATCAATAGGCCAGAATGTCACTTCCACTCAACGCTTAGGTGATGGAGGAGGTATGAGTTCACTTTTCAATTCTAGTTACCTACTGGAAACTTACACTTCTTTCGATTGCGCTTATTCTTCGCCGTTTGATGTCAGTGAGTGTGAGATCCAATCCGCACTAGGGGGCTCTACTCACAGTAGCACTGGCGACATACTTGTCGACTCGCTGCTTTTTAAGCTGATTCCTAAGCCCTCCGACTTTCATCTCGTCCATATTTAAAAAATAGGTCTCGTGTGACGTCAACACAAAGCAATACTGTTGTTGTTATTACTTTTTTCAGCTTAAATGAGTAGGACTTTCGAAATAGATCGCGTAATTACGATTACTGACTCATTGCCCCCACAACAGATGTTGGAGTTACAGAATCCATCACAGAAATAATATTTCATCAAACGGTTTCGAAAATAACCAAAACACACGAAATTAAAGACTGATTCATTGCGTGCGTACCCGTGGGTAGGTTGGCAATACAGCTGCATAATGTGGGATAAACCTAGAATAATAACACCGATAAATTGCTTTACGTAAAGATGTATAGCTAGAGTCGTTGACTCTAGTTAACTCTTTGCAAGGTCTAAATTAACTCGATAACCAAAAATGTATCGGCTTAGAGCGAGCACTTAGAGAAACTAGTTCGAGTTCAATCAACCAATCCGCATTGGAGCAGCGTGGTAGAGAATGTTCCAGGCCTCTCTATTGGGTGGAGAGACCCGTACCCAACAGTGGGCATTAAGGATTGCAGCCACATAGGTCAAAGGATTATCCGCTCTAGTAGCCTTTCATGGAGGCCCTAGCCATCTAAGCAGTACCAGCTTGTAGGACGGGTTCAAGCCTCATAAACAAACCCGCACTATTTTGAGGGCGGCTATTTATACAGCTTTGTTACAGGAATAATTACAGCAGGAAATCACCTCACGTCATACATTCCTGCGTTGGGTTGGTAACCTGATTTCCTTCGTAAAGCTCCTCCTACTTACTGACATTGTGGGTCGTTTCCTACCTAATCCGTGATTCATTCGATGAATTTTCTCAAGGAAGGCAATGCTAAAGTTCAGAGATATTTTCAATATGAGTATATCTACATCTACATCGTCAGTCGAAAAACTTAATGCACGAAAATGTGATTAAAATACATGAAATGCGCCCATGTCTCGCGAATCGTGAACCTACTTCACATCACAAATCAAAAACCACAAAATGTAGGCCTTAGTACACCTGAGATAAGTCGTGCGTGCTGCTGGGATTCGAAACTTTGTGGCGGATTATAACGATGGCGATAGGAACTCAATTTGATTTCCAAGATCCAAGAATTTTATCAATTGCAATTACTAGTGCCATCTATTGCATGACAATTGAAGTTCGTTTTTAAGGAAGGACACTAAAATTGTTATTTTTTATTGTAAAATTTGTAAAATTATTCCTAATTAAAAAGTAAATCAATGAATAATTATAAAACATTTAATTATTGTCAAAAATATATCTTTTACTTTTTATTATCATGATGAAATATTTATAATGGCAATAGTTTTAATTCAGATAACGTTGTTCGTTGTCGATAGAGTTGTTCATCATAGTTACGGCAATTGCCGTTTCAATATATATTATTGGTAATGAATGTTGAAAAAATCAAGTTACTTTATTAGACGTTCAAGGTTTTCACGGAAGTTTCTGCAAACCGTAATGTAACGTACCGTACCGTTTCTGTAATGACAAATTGACAATGTCAAATGAGCCTTTTGAGCCAACAATGAGCATCGAGCATGCAAATGTATGTACCTACCTATAAAGTTAATGATGTGACTAATTATAAAACTACTTGGTGTGACATCAGCGCCGCCTTTATAGATGTACCTACAAAAACGGAAGAATTCATTTTTCGTCTTGTTATATTATCACAGCAGCAGCAATCAAAAAATCAAAATCAAAATCAGTCTTTTATTCATTGTCAGGAACGAGTTGTGTACACTTAATGAACGTCATACATGATAAAATATTATCTTACATGTAAAATAAAATGTGATTGCCTAATAAATTTTTGCTTTAAATAATTTTATTTTCCAAAAATACGGCAAATTCATAGACACGCTATACGGCAAATAAAGTTTTTGCATTACCAACACCAGTGTGTACTGTGGCCTGTGGTATAAATTTGTTATCTATGGTTAATATGTTACACGTCAAATGAAAGGTTGCGATTTCCGATTTAGTGTGTTGATGTTAAGTAAAGTTTAGCGTAATTCGACTGTAAATACCACAATATACTGTGAGAAATTTTACAGTTTGTCAGAACACAGTTGTTTGGATGTGTGGGCGGGGGTGAAAAAACATTCCTTAGCTGTAATAACTAATGTTAGTAAGCTAGTCTTTATCAAACAAAATGGGTAAGTGATATGCAGGTTTTCTTTAAAATATCTTGATTTAGCGAGCTAGTCGTTATATCGTATATTGTACGTGTTTCAGGTGGTTTATTTAGTTACTTTAGAGGTCTGCTGGGGGCTCGCGAAATGAGGATTTTGATTCTCGGCTTAGACGGCGCCGGGAAGACAACGATACTGTACAAACTACAAGTGGGCGAAGTGGTGACCACAATACCCACAATAGGGTTTAATGTAGAGCAAGTGACGTACAAAAACCTCAAATTTCAAGTGTGGGATCTAGGCGGCCAGACAAGCATTAGGTAAGAGAGGTTATTTTGTAATATGCTGTCAAAATTTTCAGCTGGGTTCAAACAAACTTAGAAGTTATTTTTAATCCACGCTATACAGTTCTCAAACTCGGACTGGGTAGCTGGCTATATTTTTTATGAAGTCTATCTTGAGGTGCACAATATAAGATAACTAATGTTAGATTCTAGTCAGATTCTAAGCAAGCAAATTGAACAATAATAATGTTATAAATTAACCAGTAACTTCATAAATTAATTCTAAACTCAAATTTTAACTTCATTTCTGCAATCCCTTTGTTACCCATTCCAGACACATCTCTATCAATGAGGAATATAGGTGTTGTTTCACTATCATGTGTAAAAAAATGTATATTTCTGTTACATTTACCATAGATAATCTAGAAAACGATATTCTTTGTATTGTTCATCAATGTTAAATTACAAATATTATGCACATTTAAATGGTCCCTAATAGTCCTTAATGTCAAACAATATTTATTAACCAAAAGCCAGTCTGTAGATATCTTGGTGTCAGCAGCCAGGCACATGGTTATACTTACGTTAAGAGCTCAAGGTAAAAAGGGAAGTGATCAGGCATATATCATGTATCTCAAAAAGAAAGAAATAACAAATTTCCTACTATCTGTAACCCATTAATGACCCACTACAGGGTCGGGTCTCCTCTCACAATGAGAGGGAAGTAGGCCGCCGTCCACCACGCTGGCTTAGTGCTGGTTAATTTCCTGCTACAAACTGCTAAATAGGATGTAACTTGGTATGTAAGTGGTTTCGGACCTAAATTTAAAATATAATCTGAATCAGTGAGACACAGCTAATAATTTCTAGTTAAAATTTATTATAAGTAGCCAATGATGACTGATCCATTCACATCCGTGTACCATAATCAGTACAGTTCATTTTTATTCTCTTGTCTTATTTGGCAATACTTTTTATTGAAAAATAGTTTAAAATTGCTTTAAAAAATAAATTATTGTTTCTAGAAATATGTTTCTGTATTAAATGACAATTTGTTTTTAAGTTTTTATAATTTTGTGTCTGCATTATTTTTTAATCGCAAATTAAAATTAAAAAGATATGCTAAGATTGTTTACCAAATAAGACAAGAGAATAAAAATGGACTATACAAGTGCTGTGTTTTTTCCATCATTTGTAATTCTGTGAAATTATGAGTTATGTAAGTATTGATCTGTTGCGCCAAGTCAAGCAAAAAAAATGGTATGGCCATCCTTTTCTTGAAGCAATTCATTATTGAAACAGACTGTTAAATGGTTGCAATTAGTCACCCAGGTCACCAAAGTTAGTATATTACTTTAGTGTAAGAGATTCTATCAACAGAGGATAAACTAATAATATAATGTTGAACTATATGTTTTGTACATTTTACCATCAATTTTACATTCTCATTAAAGTTAACAACACTTTACTTTTACAACATAATTTTAAGTAAACTGATTAAAATTTTTAATCACCACAAAATCCATCTAATTTAATTAGTTACTGATTAGACGAGTCACAACCATAACTTAAACCATTACTTATGTGTGTTATTTTTATCTGTTTATGTATCAAAGTACTGATAAATATCTTTAAATCAGATTTGAGATTTCCTGCTGATAATTTGTTAATGTTATTCTAGTTAATGATAATTTAAGTTTTTTGCAAAATACAAGTTGTAATAGTTTTGTAGGCTCTTTATAAATGCTGCCTATATACCCTTACTTATGTTTTGGACATGCCAGGTGCATGCCGTTGCTCTTACAAGAACCGCCAAGGAGTGTTAAAGGCACTGAGTGTGTTAAAAATAATTGTTCCCATAAACTTTCCTGCTCAGTTTAATATATTTTTATTTTTCTTATTTTCAGGCCTTACTGGAGATGTTATTACGGGAACACAGATGCAATAATATACGTCGTAGATTCAGCTGATAGAGACAGAATAGGGATATCAAAAGATGAGCTAGTACATATGTTAAGAGTAAGTATTTCGTAACACTTTCTTCCTTCCTTGGTTTCAGCCCTTTACAGTCAACTACTGGGCATGGACCTCCAGTAATATAATCAATGACTCTCCATCTGGTCTTCAGCCTCTGAACGCATCAGATTCCCTGCTTCACTATGTTAGGTTGCTTTTCCACCAAAGCTGTGCGAGGAAAATGTGTCGCATGAGGATGTATAGCAGAGCTGTGAAAATGCGCATTAATGTGCGCAGATACGCCCTCGGTGGCCTTCCTCTGCACGTGGGAGGCTCCGGGATCTCCGGTGGAACACACTCCGGTGACCCACAGCAGTGCGGGTTAAGTCCACCCACCCCCAATAGCCTAGGGTGGTGGACTACGGCCGTCATCACTCTCATTGTGCATCCCAACAATAACAACATGTCTAAAATAGCTAATGTCTATTTGCAATACTAATAATATTTCGACCTCGAATCGAGGGGTCCGGGTTCGAGTCCCAGTGGCACGCACCAATGACTTTGTAATAAAAGTTATGTGCGATTTATAAAATTAAATATCACCTGCTGTTACGGTGAAGGAAAACATCGTGAGGAAACCTGCATGCCTGAGAGTTCACAAAAAAAATGTTCTCAAAGGCATGTGAAGTCCACCAACGGGCAGTAGTGGTGCGTGGTGGACGGCGGCCTACATCCCTCTCATTGCGAGAGGAGACCCAACCTGTAGGGGGTCATTAATGGGTACTGACAATTTGCAATACTCCAGGAGGAGGAGCTATCGAACGCGATACTGGTGGTCCTGGCGAACAAGCAAGACATGGCGGGCTGCCTGACCGTGGCGGAGGTGCACCAGGCGCTGGGGCTGGACGCGCTGCGCGACCGCACCTTCCAGATCTTCAAGACGTCCGCCGTGCGCGGGGAGGGGCTCGACCAGGCCATGGACTGGCTCTCCAACGCGCTGCAGGCCCGGAAATAGCAGGCAATGTATGCTACACTGAAATGTATATAATAATATGTTCGAATCCCAGTGGCACGCACCAATGACTTTGTACAAAAGTTATGTGCGCTTCATAAAATTAAATATCACCTGCTGTTACGGTGAAGGAAAACATCGTGAGGGAACTTGCATGCCTGAGAGTTGACAAAAAAAGTGTTGTCAAAGGTATGAAGTCCACCAACCCGTAGTAGGCCAGCGTGGTGGACGGCGGCCTACATCCTTCGTATTGCGAGCGGAGCCCCGACCATGTAGTGGGTCATTAATGGGTTACTGACTATGCTACAAAGATTAGGGATCCTTACTAAAAAGTGGTGGTGAAAGTTTATGACTAAAAAATTTTGGATGTTAGTCAAATTAATTGGCAGAGCGAAGCCTGCCGGGTCAGCTAGTTATTATACAAGTGTTAGTGTGTAGTTAAGTTATCAGGGTAACTATCTTATATTCAGTATATTTTTAATCTCATCCCCTTACTTTCATTTTGTTTCAGATTTATTATTAAATCATACACATGAGACACGACGGGCTCCACACGGCGTGCAGCGTGGACAGCGGGGTATAGTCATGAGTCATGTTGCGCCATTAGATATAGTACTTAGCGTCGCCGCCGGACTCGGCTATGGGATTGTTGACATATTTGTCGAAATCTACTACACGTTGGAATGATTTTATTTTTTATTACTTCCAAATTATGATAGATAGTGGAACCAATTAGTTCCTGTTGCTAGGTACCCTCATAATTCGTCGTGAATTAATTGCATTGTGCATTTCTTGGCGGAAATCTATTGTTACTTATATTGGTTACTTTACAACAAGCTTTGTAGTTTGTATGGTGGTGTGAAGGTTAACTTTCAGATAGCTAAAGTATATACCATCATGATGTATGGCAGGGGTAGCCAACCGGTCGATCGCGACTATAAGTCCAGTCGATCGTGGCAAGGCAAAAAACAACTGCATTCGTGTTTTGGTTCAACATAATGTGAGTCAGCTTTTTCCTACTTGAAACAAACGATAAATAAACACCGTTCTCGCTTGACAGACGCTCATACATTAGATTATTTAAGGGTGGCAACTTCAAACTACAAACTGATTTTGCTAATCTAACGGAAGATGTTCAAGCGCAGTGCTCACACTAATATTACTAAGAAATTACTAAGAATAATTTTCAGTTTTATGTTTTCCCTCGTGATAAAATAAAAATACTACATAATTGTGTACGAAATATGCTGTTTCATTTAAGATTTCAAGAAGTTTATAATTGGTAGATCGCACTGAGTGTCGTCAATAAAAAGTCGATCTTGGGGGAACAAGTTGGCTACCCCTGATGTATAGTAACCAAGTCTGTACATTTCGGTTTCGGTTGAGTAAATATAAATAAATAAATTGAGGAGGATTGTCAAAAGTAGCAACTTTATTATTTACGGTCCGCACTTTTTCTAACAGCTGATCTCAATAACCTATAGCTAGTTATAGATAACTCTGTACAGTTTGAGTACTACGATATTCTTATTAATTGGTTTAAAACAACAGACGTTGTAACTAGACTATAATAGCCAGCTATACTGGTTGTTATTGAGAGGCAACGTGCTTGCTATCCTCGTTTGCTACTTTTATATATTTATTTATTATAAAAAAATATCAAATATTGAAAAATAACTAAACTGGGCTGTACAAGGAAAATATTTTTTATCTTTCTCAATCAGAGACATTCGATTAATAATAAACAGCATTTTCGCTTGAAAACTTAAAAGTATTCTGTGTATTGTAATGTACTTTAATAATAGCTAGTGATGATTTTATCTATTTTTTATTTAATGTGTAATAAAATTCTGGATTGTTGTATTATTTTAATTTTAAATATGCTTAAATTATATATAGGTAGGCAACATATAAATTAATATCATTGTGTCGCTAGTTCTGTACAAATACTTCTCGTCAAAATTTTATATTATATTATTATAGCTAACTTTTATGTTGAAGTAATTTAAGAATGAATCATTTATTTGGAACTCACGCACGAAATTGTTAATGATAAAAATGCATTTAATTGACTATAAGGTAACATAATCGATGTTTAGCTATTTTATTACCATGTTCAATCGTTTTATACTACATCACGTGATGTTAATATTTAACTCATTAGTACCATAGAAACACTGGTACTTCTATGTGTTTGTTAACAGAAACCCTTATGTAATTCAATATTGTTTTATTTGCATGCGCCTATAGTTACGGGCATATATTTGGATACAAATCAGGCATTTCTTGAAAGGGAGGTAATCAGTTTCATTCAGCAATTGCCCACAGAAAAGAATAATGTTAAAATACCTTTTAACTAATAAACACGTATCCTTGTATATTAACTGTGTGCTAAACGAATGTGAACGCATATCCTTACAAAAAAGTTATTGTCAAAGGCAAACATTGAATCGAATCATTTGAGGCAAGCATTTTTCTTTGAAGTGAGCCCAACACTTGCAGGGAGTAACACAAAATAAATGTAGGCTGTGATTGGCTTACATCACGTATATCACACGTTATTAGAGGTGTTGTAGTAGAGTGGGGGAGACATACGGCCTGTAAGTGGAAATGAGCGACACTTAGAAAGAGATACGAGATTATGGTACCCTATCTGTCTCTACTCACGCATGCGCATTAAACAATTTCAATACCTAATATTGTTTCTCGCTAATTGCACATGCGCGAGAAGAGAAGGTATCGCAATCTTTTCTCTCTTTTTAACCGAAGGACAGTAATTGGAAGCCTGGCTTCCCCGCTCTAGTATAATACCTCTATGATATTACATCACGGATTGGCTGACGTACCCGCATGCTTAAACAGAATAAAAACGAGACAGATGTATTTAAATGTATTTGTTGATTGAGCCTCACAGCCTCAAGATCTCCCTGCTGATAACTTTCGGTGCCTCAAACTACGTCTAGAGTCTAGAGTTGACAGCCTTCGTGAGTTTAGTTGGATGGCGGCGCGTATCAAGTAGATAATCGAAATGTTTCATTTAGAGGCGTAAGAGAGAGGATGGATGCGTATAACATAAGTTATTACAATAATTATAATTAATATATATTTTGTATCAGTGGCATTCACCGAACTACTGTAATTTATATTATGGCGGTAAGAGAGAGGATTGTTCCAAATACATTATCCTGTATATTATGATGTTGTTTTATTTCCTTTGGATGAGCACAGGTTGTAATAGAGTGGAAAGATTGACACTCAATAGTTCAATACACTCCTTACGCTGACACGCATAATTTTATTAATTATCGGTTATAATTATAACTGGCCACCGACCAGGTGGACTGATGACCTGAAGAAGACAGCAATTTCATCACGTTATGGTATACAGACCACCCAACGGGTGTCTTACCCAGTTTAACGTTCTCATGAAAGTTTCGCAATCAGGACCCGGTTACTTAAAAACATTAGTTTGTCATGACTGGCGAGCGACTGTGCACCGATTACGTTATTTTTATATTTTTTATGTAGTATAATATGCCACGTAGGAGGCGAAACGTAGAAAACTTCTATAGCGTGATTCAGGGCACTCGTAGCGCCATCTCGTGACGATTAGCGAAAATCCGAATAAAACCGCGTTCGACTACGCTTTATTATTTCATCGGTAAAACAACGTAATTTATAGCATTTATTGGTTTTCTTGGAGCGGTGATAGCCCAGTGGCTTAGAATTCGATCTCGAATCGAGGGGTCCGGGTTCGAATCCCAGTGGCACGCACCAATGACTTCGTAAAAAAAGTTATGTGCGCTTTATAAAAATTAAATATCACCTGCTGTTACGGTGAAGGAAAACATCGTGAGGAAACCTGCATGCCTGAGAGTTCAGAAAAAAAAAAGTTCTCAAAGGCATGTGAAGTCCACCAACCCGTACTAGGCCAGCGTGGTGGACTAAGGCCTACATCCTTCTCATTCGGAGAGGAGACCCGATCCTGTAGTGGGTCATGAATGGGTTACTGACATTGGTTTTCTTTGGTTATAACATTAACTATAGTTCATTGTAGGCTACTGGACTTGCGCGTTTTATAAATAGTAGATACCTATCTAATCTTGAACTTTGAAATCAGTGCTCCGCTGGAAGTCGAACCCAGGACCCCGCGCAGTGCACCGGTGTCCTAGCCACTGCGCCACGCAGGTCTTCTTTCTAAATAGTATTATGGAAACTGTAATAGATGTGTTAGGCTGCGTTTCCACCAGAGATATGCGAGGATGCGTAGCGAGGGATGCGTTTTTGAAGGACCAATAGAATTGTCATTAACCTAGCCTCGCTTAGCACAGCTCTGGTGGAAGCGGCTTAGCGGAGCGAGGCTAGGTAAATGAAGCAATTCTATTGGTTCTTCAAAAACGCATCCCTCGCTACGCATCCTCGCACATCTCTGTTGGAAAAGCAGCCTTAACGGCCATAAAAACTGTACACATCGTTCGATTTTTTTAATATTTTTAGAATATGCTAACGGCATTAGCGTAGTGATTGTAATTTTATGCGCTCAGCATAATTACCCCGACTGACAAGTCCCAATGGTTGCGTTTAACCCGGTTTATCCTCATGTACCCTAACACACGCGTCCGACAGCGCGTCATTACATCGGTAATGTATGCAAGCGGCTCGAACAACTACATTAAACCAACGTGCAATGCAAAACTGGTTAATATTATCAGTAATTTATAGCGGATAGGATTTCAGAGTTAACTTGGCTAATGAGAATAATTTCAGAGCGTTTTAGAAGTGTTAGAGCAGAGTTCTCGCGGGAAGGTGCTTACCTACGTACCAATATGGTTAACATCTCCATATGTCTTAGGTAAGTATAGTTGTCAAAGAGCTGGTAGACATTTTTGAGTAAGTATTTGATGAGACACGCTGAAAACTTATAAAGTACTTTTATAGTCCTTTCTTTACAGCTTTTCGTAGTCCAACGGTATTCCGCCCTCTTTTTCAGGTCCTTAGTCCACTTGGTCGCAGGGCGGCCTGTTTCCGTTCGAGGACCTTTCCCCATCCGTCCGTCCTTCGAACAATTTCTAAATATATTACCCACACAAAAAGCTCAAGATCGATGAAGGTGCATAATACGAGTGGTTACTTTGGTTAGTGGCCAAAATTTTTTACATTATCTATCGATTTACGTAACTTATACTATTTAACCCACGTGTAAAAGGTTCACCTCCCGATTGCTGATTCAAGAGAGAATTCCAGTAGCCGCCACTGATGGGATTTACGACGTGCTGCCCGCTATGGCATTACGGCGCCGGGCGGCTACAACGGTTAAAATTTATGCTCACTGTAATGCCGATATTATCCTTATTTAGATAGCTCTGGGCTACGATGATAGAAGGAACCATTGACGGGTTTTTACTCATTTCTTCTGTAGGTTTTATAGTAGGCCATAGTAGTTCGCACTGAAAGATTCACGTCAGTCGTCTGGTGTTTATGTCATCAAGCTCTTAAGCCGCTATAAAGTAGCATATTTTCTTCCCGTTTTGTGTTTCCATTGGCGAGGTATGGCTCCTGGAAATATTTTATTGAAGCGAGCATCTTAGTCCTCATGAGTTGCCACAGATCTACTTACGATTTTCAGATAGGATTTCAGTTCAGATATCCCAATGTTAAAAAGGAAGAAAGTGGTTACAATGACATCCTAGGTAAGGTAGGTACTTTTGAGGTTTAAGATAGTAGATTAAAGTTGTCTTCCTTGTCAGCAACGGTTTGGTAGACTAGTAGGTAAGATTCGAACACTGATCTCTCGCTTAACAGGTAGAGTTCTTAGCCACAGGCTATCGTCGCTTATAACGTAGGTATTAATATTTTATTTAAGCCAGCCTTATAATTCTTGGCTGGTTATAGTTCTATGCTCTTGTCTAATGTGTGTGTTATCCATGGCACACACCACATAGAGAGCTGAAACGTTATATTTTATTTATCAAACCAAGCCTACTCTCAATAACCGATTTATTGTTATGTGATTCGTATGGTGCAGATGCTCTACAGAATTCCAAAGCATACAATTTCTGAAGATAGACTAAGCAACGATCATAAAATAGGCTTAGAATCTATAGCGTGTTGGGGATACTACTTCCACATCAAACCTGTATCGGTAGTCGTTTTTCTAACACTTTTTTATGGGCTTCATCACGCCAAGACCCCACGTGTTCTAGTACTGTTTAACGAAACTCGGTAAATATAGTCTGTTGTTGTAGTTCCCTCGCGAAGATTGCGGTGTCCAGTAGCCGTTCGCAGGTGCATTCCAGGGCCGAAACGTCAGCCATATTCGGTCTTATCGCCGTCTGTTAGGGTCCACAATGGGCGAGATTTGGGAAAATATGTGTAGAGCCCTGTATGGCATGTGGCATGTCGTGGTGATGTGGCGTGGAGTTGGTACGGCGTATGTCGTTTTTGGGTGCGTGTGGTTTTGTGTGTTGTTGGTGCGGGTTAGAGCGTGTTTTGGGTTGCGGGGGGTAAAGTTTGGGAGCGCGGCGCGGGCGGGGGCGGCGAGGCGGTCCGACTGGTTGCCCGATCGACGACCGGAGGCTGCGCGCGCGCCGCAACAGTACAGTCGCACGCTCAATTATATCGTTTTGGACCACGTGGCTGCAGCTTCTTCATGCTTATTCCTCGCGTTTATTTTAACGGGCGAATATAATTTAATATCAATTTTTTTTAATAGGTAGATGAAAAATGAGAAAATGAGTATAACAAATAAAATATCAATTGAATTTTAGTCTATTAAGATCCTACAATTTTACAATTCTACAAATACTACAATTCTACAAACAATACAACTTAGGAACAAAAGCAATCATATCCTAAAAATAGGAACTCTACAAAATATTAAATTATTTTAACTCACAAAATTTCTACACCATCAAACACATACCTACTTTTTAGTCGGAACAACTAGGCAAATGATCTTATTCAATCCAGATTTTTAAGAATGACGTAATCCTTTAACGAACATCTAATACCAGCGAATATTTTTAAATCGTTTTAAGAACTTAAAGTGTCTTAAAGGATTACGATAAACGACTCTTTCTACCTGTTTTCCTGTATATACGATAGAAAACAAAACCGTTCAAGGATCAAAATTAAAGTAAAGGGCTCTGAAGGCATTCGCGCGCGACTATACAGGGCCAGGCTCTGGCACGAGTCTTGTAAAGAATTTATAGGAGAGGCGGTCGCGCGGCCGGCCAGTACGAAGCGCGAGCTCCGAACGGTCGCGGAAAGTAAGAGTGAGTGCAGTTCAGTGCTGTGCAGTGGTTCCAGTGGACCAGTGGGTCCAGTGGGTCGTGCCCCAGTGGATCCAGTGACGCCTGCAGCAATTGTGGAATGGATGGCTAGGTACGCTCCCACGACTATTGTTTACTTTTTTAACCGTGTAAGCGCGAGCGTGTAGCTTTGCCATTATTGTATAGGATGGTGGGGTGAGGGTGGTAATGTTTTTATATTTTGATTAGAGATGTGCCGAATATTCGTTTGGTATTCGGTACCTATTCGTCGTATTCGGCATGCTTTTCACTATTTGTATTCGCCCGAATTATTCGTTTTTGGTGCCGAATATATTCGGTTCAAATATTTCTATATTCTTGGCTGCACGGCACTGTATAGTACTAAAAGACAAAAGTTTTTATGTAAGATTTACGTTATAAATCAAAGAAATCCTATGAAGAATGTGTGTGCTAATTAAATATTTAAAGCAATTAAAATTCAAATCAAAATTCATTCAAAAATCTGCATCAATTAGGGTAAAGGCTCCAGTGAATGAACAATTCACATGATTTGTGCGAATAATTAATGAATTTTTACCATAACTGTTCATTTTATTTACAACTTTGAGAAATGAATTCCTTCCAGTATAAATTTCATGTGAATCTTACACCTAATTTAATTTTTATAACTGACATTCCCCTTTTTTAACATTTAATTGTGATTTTTCTACATTTTTAAAGTTAATGTAATGATGAAGTTAATTTAACGAAAAGCTGTAGGTAGATATAATGTATTGATAAGAAAAAAATTGCATACGTATCCCACTGTTGCATTTGCATCCATCCCCACACCAGAAGCCGCCAGCTTTGCCACGCTGTTCCAATAAGGGATAGGGAACTTGAATACTATTCAAGTTAGCGTATTTTCGTTAACCCTTAAAGAACCTACTTAAATAAAGTCCCTACTTAGAATACCTAACAAAATACTACAAAATGATTTCTCTTTAGATACATTTATCATCTGAACTGTTATTCAGATCAACTGACAAATCGTGAATGATTAGCACAGACTTTATCAAGTCTATAATACAGTATCAATACATGCTTGATTTCTTTGTACAATGATCTTTATTCCAGGGCATTAAAGCGATTTAAGATTGAAAAGCAGCAATGCGACTGCTATAAACAGGGCTGTAACATTTAACGGAGACAGACACGTTTTTAGTTTTCTTATCATATTACCCAATACCCATCCATTCAAATGCCTACATTAACTTTCCAGTTCATTTCTATTTGTCTTTCGAGGGTCAAACAATTCGCTAGCTGGACCAGCTAGGATGACGAAGCTGTTGTTTTTCGTTGCATAGGTACTCCATACTCCAATCCATACTTTACGCCGAAAAGAAGTCTCATTAGATTCCTTTCTCATTAGAGGGAGTTACTGAAATTGCCCCCCTTCGGGAACAAACACAGTGGCAAATGGGAACAGTTCAACCTTAAGGACAAATGCGTCGGAGGGCCCGTCAATTCGTCTTGCACACTAGCCTCTATCACATTCAATCTGCATTAAGCTCGTGCGTTGCAATTGGACTTAAAAAGGTTTGCAGCCGACAACTTCAAACAGTTTTAGTTTTGAAACTGACAGCCCTGTCTGAGCTGTTATTATCTAATCTCAATCTGATCAGAACAGGGGCTTAGAATGGCACGCTAGAAGCATATTTTGTTCGATGCATTGTGACAGTGCAGTACTTGTATGCTTCTATAACTTTGTAAGGCTCCCCTTATCTCATTTAAACAGATTTGAAATTCGTCGATATCAAATTTTAACATGCACAGTAGTAAGTAGAGTTTAACGATGTTAAAAATGACAAAATCATGATCGATGATAAAATTACTGTTCACCTAAGAAGGTGACAGTCCCACCCTCATTACCAGCCAAGAAGACCACAGCCAACCGCAAATGGGGTAGAAATCCTATCTGAGATAATATTCGGATGTAACGATTTATGAGAACTGAAAAGTTGCCTCAAAAAGTAACACAGCTCTGCAACAGAAATACAAGACATGCTGAAAAATGCTGCTTCGTGGTAGGTTTCGGAGGTGACGGTAATGTACCACCTCGGGCAACCTACTCGTAGTAAGGCTCTACCATGATCGAAGTCTACCATTTAAAATGGTTCCTGTACATAAAAAAAATAGGTCAAATTGGTATCAGTCACGTTATTCACTAAGCCTAGAGTGCTGAATAAAATCGCTTCCTAAATCCGACTAAAAACTAAAACAGGTCCAGCACCTGTCGTAAAGTCGGTTTCATTATTCGATTATAATGATCTGACTTACAGCGTTTTTGCTCGTTAGCTCACAATGATTATAGCCGGTGCGCGTTTTCATTGAATCCAGTGACGCCAAATGTAGAGTCCGCTTCTTGCTATCATGTTTGATGCGACCATTTTTAATTAATCTGATTTTTTGACGATTTCTATAATATCAACCCATTCACTGTCCAGTAAATAGACACAATAGTTAAACAATGGGTATAAGCCACAAGACTTATTGTCTTCTATAGTCTATAAGTAGTCTGAAATATAGGCAGCAATGCACCCACTTACTATTTTACGGTACTCATGTTTATTTGAACGTTGAGCGCATCAATAGTTGGAAAGCATTGTTTGTAGCTACCAACAATCAACTACCACGTCTCAAAACGAAACGTTTAATTTGACTTATCCCAAGCTTACAAACAGCATATTAATCTAAGCTCCATGTTAAAAATGCCAGTGGCAGTGGGTGTCTTGTTTCGCAAACCACGTATCATTTCTGATGATAGACCTTGACTACCGATATTAATTATATTGGACGGTAGCGCCTCACATCTTTCGCAACAGACGCAACTTTGATTGTAATGGATATTATATTTTGACAAGCGACTTTTTATCGTTGTTTTCGCCTGCGCTAAGCGAATATTGTATGCTTGAAGTATTTGTTCAAGCAAGTGACAATATCTGAGGTTGCGGATAACGTTTTTTCGTATTGCAAACAGAAATATGCACCGCGGTGAGTGACCGAATTGGATCGGAAAAAGTGACAATTGGTTCCATTGACGAAAATAAACAATGATGCACGTTTTGTGTGCATTTACCTGAAACTGTAACTATCGGTGAAGTAATATTAAATATTGTGTTTGTTCGTTGCTTTATAATTGTGTTAATTGTAAAACTACACGACTATTGATCAAACTCAAAGTCAAAAACGTTTATTTGCACTAATATAGGTAAGTTACGACACAGGGAATTTCGGTTTCTGGCCTGGGTGTGTGTGTTCTTGTCTTGTGTGTGTCCATGGCACCCATGAAACACGGAATCCTAGTAAGGGACTATTTTAATAATTATGACGCGTTATTTATTTATTATTTAAATTACCTACCACTTAGAATCGATTGACACCCAAGATCTATAAGTAGGACAAAAAAGATATCGATGACGATATTCTATCAACGCTCACGGTGTAATCTGCATACTAGTCCATCGATATTATGACACCTGTAATGATATCTGTGCAGATACGTGCAACGACCAGTTACCTACATCTGAGGATTGCATAGCGGTCTCCACTCTTGCTGGTCCGCTATTCGATGCCGATATCAATAGGTTTTATCAATTTTACTTCATTTAACGTGACATTAATATTCTTTCAATTATTCACTCTCATTATCGTAGCTTAATTTTTTTATTTCAAAATATGCTACAAAATGTTTGTAGTAACTCATTAATGACCCACTACAGGGTCGGGTCTCCTCTCACAATGAGACGAATGACGGCGCACCGTGCGCAGCCTGATACCAGGGCCGGATCTAGGGGGGGGCAAGCCGGGGCCCATGCCCCGGGCGGCAAGTTCAGAGGGCGGCCAAATTCACATTTTACAGACGAATGGATAACTCATCATTTACTTAACTTTGACCACGGAATAAATAAATAATAGCACAAGTACAGTAATTTCATAGCCATATCAACTCGACCGATACCTACCCAGAGCGAGGAATGAGACGTAGTGCACGAACATTTATTATTCGCGAGGCGCGTAGGCATAGTTCAAAATACGCGCCTGCTCGCCCGCAGGAAGGAATCGATTTTATATACTTAGGAAGGAATTAGAAGGAACTTCGAAGGAATTTATATACTTAGTTCTGCAAAAGCAATGTGACCCACAAAAATATAATTTATTAACCCGGTTTCTATGAGAAGGCCTTCGATTCTATCGAGACCTGGGCGGTGCTTGAGTCTCTTCAGCGATGCCAGATCGACTATCGGTACATCGAGGCGTTGAAGTGTGTATACAATGCCGCCACCATGAAAGTCCGAGTACACGACAACAGTACGAACCCCATCCACGTGCAGCGCGGCGTACGACAGCACCGCTGCACTGGAAGATGTGTTCAAGCTGATGGAGTGGAAAGGACGTGGTATTAACATCAACGGCGAACACTTCTCACACCTCCGATTTGCCGATGACATAGTGGTCCTGGCGGAGTCGCTGGAGGAACTCAGCATTATGCTCAGCGACCTCAATAGTGCCTCACAACGGGTGGGTCTTAAGATGAACATGGACAAGACGAAAATCGTGTCTAATGTCCATGTCACACCCGTACAGGTGGTTGTTGACGGCACTGCTCTCGAAGTTGTAGACGAATACGTTTACCTAGGACAAACGATCCGAATGGGTAAATCCAACTTCGAGAGAGAGGTCACTCGAAAAATCCAACTCGGCTGGGCAGCGTTCGGGAATCTACGACACGTCTTGACGTCCGATATACCTCAGTGCCTGAAGTCGAAAGTTTTCGAGCAATGTGTGTTGCCAGTGATGATCTACGGTGCCGAGACGTGGTCCTTTACTGTGAGCCTAATCCAGAAGCTCAGAGTCGCCCAGAGGGCAATGGAGAGAGCTATGCTTGGTATTTCTCTACGAGACAGAATCAGAAGTGATGAAATCCGTAGAAGAACTAAGGTGACCGACATAGCTCTCAAAGTTTGCAAATTAAAGTGGCAATGGGCTGGCGTTCGCAGGACTGACAACCGATGGGGCAAAAAGGTCCTCGAATGGCGACCACGTTTAGGCAAAAGGAGCACAGGCCGCCATCCGACCAGGTGGACTGATGACCTGAAAAAGACAGCGGGAAACCATTGGATTCAGAGGGCCCAGGACCGGGCGGAGTGGCGTCGATTAGGGGAGGCCCATGTCCAGCAGTGGACTACTAAGGGCTGAAAGGAAAGACGGAACCCGGTTCCTTAACTCTTATCCGTTGAGGAGTTCCTCAACTCTGTATCCCCGAAACCCTTCATCAAATCATCAACAACTTAATATGGGACCAAGTTAAAAGTAACAGCTCCCAAACCAAAAAAAAACAATTCAAATCGGTTACCAAATGACGGAATGCGGCGGTCAGAAATATAAAAAAACGAGTTCCTCTCTATCATCAGTCTATATAGTTCTGCAAAGGTAATGTGGCCAACAACAACAATTTATTAACCGAATTCCTTAACTCTTATCGGTTGAAGAGTTCCATTGTGTATCTCCGAAACTCTTTTTTTTAAGGAAAGAATACGTTTATTGTTGACTGTTACATGAGAAAGATGTTACAAAAATTTATAATAAGTTTAGAACAGTCTACCCTATGCGGGCATACAATAATTATGTCTTATATAACTAAAACTTAATTTTATATTTCATTGGCAATCATTGCTAGATTATATTTATTTATTTATTATTTTGTTCAGCAGTCCAAATTATTTGTTTATTTTAATATTTTACCTATTCGAACTTATCGGCTATGTAATGTGCCCATTACTGGGCAAAGAGAGAAAAATCCGGAGGAAAAAACTCTCGACACAGTTTTAATTAATTAATTTACTTATTTATACGCGCGTTACTACATTCCTTTATGTAATTGTTTATCTATAAACATAATTTAGATTGAAATTGCGAACCATCCATTCATTATTCCGTTCGTTATTTGCATTTTTGTGTGATAGTGCATTCTCTCTGATTATACCCTGGTATAAACACAAGGAAGCACTTGTAGTCGGCAGCTTTACAGGACTGTAAATGTAGCATCTGTCCTTCCTGAGATTGTTATTTTATTTTATCGTTAAAGAATTCCTTTTCGGTATAATAACCTTTGACCAGCTACTGTTTTAAAGACCATTTAAATTTATTGATTGATAGTTTTTTAGTTCTGGAGGCAAATGATTGTATTATATGCGTATGGCAGATATATACCTACTTTTTTTATAAATTCTACATTCTATTCTAGGTAAATACAATTGATTTTTATCTTTCTGTCTCATGGGTACATTTCTTACACGCATATAAGATTTATTTTTAATCTTCTTCATCAGATTATCATCAACTTAATATGGTACCAAATTCACAGTAACACCTTCCAAACCAAAAAGAAAAAATTCAAATCGGTTAAAAATAACGGATTGCGGCGGTAACAAATATTAAAAAAATAAAAAAACATACAAACGAATTGAGAACCTCTTCCTTTTTTTGAAGTCGGTTAATAAATAGGCTTAACACAGAAATAACAGCAATCAATGCATTATTTCCGGAAGGCCTATGTAGGCTATGTCCAAATTTCAATCAATTAGTGGACATCTGATAGCTGAAATTATATCTATACTAATATTATAAAGAGGAAACATTTGTATTTTTGTATGTTTGTAACGAATAAACTCAAAAACTACTGGGCCGATTTCAAAAATTCTTTCACCATTGGAAAGCTACATTCAGCCTGAGTAACATAGGTCATAGGCTATTAAATAAAAAAAAAAATCATTGGCAGAGCGAAGCCTGCTGGGTCAGCTAGTGGATGATAAAGGTAAAAATAAATGTATGTGGGCGGGGGCGGCATATTTCAGTTTTTGCCCCGCCTAAAAAAAATTGAAGATCCGGGGCTGCCTGATACCATGTGCCAACACGTAGAAAGTACTGAATGTACAAGTAATACTTAGTGAAATTACCTATATCTATTTAACTAATACACGATAGGGCAAACATAGACTACAGTTTTAGCGTTAAAAAACATAAAGCTAGATGAAATAGTTTCTTTAAAAAAAGCCACAAAAAAATAACCCCAGAAAAATAAAAATTAATTTTGTTGAGGGGCCGAAAGTATTTTGTCCTGTCGCCATGAAAACACTTTGTAACGTTATCCTTGTTTGATTTTAAAGATGAATCTAAAAGCGCCACACGAATTTCATAATTTTTGGTTCCAAATGATTTCCTTAAGGTAATTCCAAACGCCAAAGGTAGCTCTTAATCTCTCCATATTATATAAAAAACTCTACACAAAAATAAACTAATTTCCAGACCCTGCTGTCATTCCATCATACGTCGTGTCCCCATGCGAGAGACTCGTGCGCTCCCGCACGCGCCGCATGACGTATGCGCACCGTGCGCAGCCCCCGATATACCCGTGCTGGAGATTACGTTTTCTGAAATTAATACATGACTTAGGGATGGCGAAGTGACCTTCAATATGCACACTTACATTTAAAAAATTAAAAATGCAACATTGTGATGATCGAAAATCTCGAAATAGACGAATTCATCATATTATCATATTAGGAACAAGTTCTAAATTTCTAAAGTCTTATAATTGGTTAAATATTATGAAATTGTAGCGGTGCGATACCTACAGTAATATGAGCGCGCGCCTCACATGAAATGCTGACCACGCATGACGACGCAAGCAGCGAGTGTAGTAAACAATAGAACACGTCACACGCGTCATACCGAACTGGCCAATCGGAAGACGTATCCTCAAACGCGCTATCAAAGTTCCATAGAATCTGAGCATATATACAAATGGTCCGAAATTAACATTCGAACAGCGGCAGGCAGTGACATCGCCTGGCGGGAGATCTCCCCTTTTCCTCCAAAAAATCATAAAATTTTAATATTAAACACAGCCCTAAAGTTATTAAAAAGATGAAAGCTCAAAAGTGGTATCTATCAGCCGAGTGCACTTAACAGATCCCGCTTGTCCAATCCGATTCCCGTATCGCTTTGATGCACAAATATTTTTATGGACGCACTATAACGTTGACACATTCATGGCAGCTTTTGAAACGGTGAAATATTGCTCATGATAGTTTAGGCATGGCATGTTATTGCTTTTTATGGGCTTTGTATCTAGCCATTGAAGTTTTTAATTTACGAGCAGTCGCGGCTTATTATCACATTTTTGACTCGGATGTTTATCACATTCACTTTGGCGTTTTTAAGTAAAAAATGTCGAGTTTAAAAACCTGTAAAGGCACAATGACATAAATATCTAACAATAATGAACTGTTTCCAATCTCTTAAATCATGACTCAAAATAAAGATTAATATGTGAACCTGCATGATTTACTACATATTTGCTGTACTACATACCTATAACTATTAAACGAATGGAAATAAAATTTCGATTTTATTCGGGGTATGAGAGGTGTGTCCTGCGCACCTAAGGCGCTTTTGCTGCCAATAAAAATTTCTTTGGAAATACAAAAATGAACTTTTCACTTCAAAATACCTCAAAAACAACGCCTGCCATCGTCAGTCGTCACATTAAATCGCGTGTAATAGGTACGTATTGCACCTTGTCTTTTAAAGATAAACACAGAGGAAACATAAAAGCTCTTGCATAATACTGAACAGAAGTCGGTACTCTTAAAATTAATTCACGTTCATTATGTTTTCCTGACGTGTATTATACGTACCCCTTCACGCGATCGTTTCTTACTTGTACTTTCATCTCGCAAGCAATGAAGTGAAATAATCACACATTACTTTACCACACAATCTCGCTTTCCATAATTTTCCCATGTTTTTACTTTTGTCGTCTATTGAACATTTGTTGTCAATTGATCGCCTAAAACCGTTGAAAGTGTGTAAGGTTGACGGAGTGAATGAAACTTTGAAGAATTTTAACCGTTGAGGCAACTGTAAAAGTTGTTCTTATCTATCGTACATATTTGTAAGTTTGTAGTAATATCATTTGGAATATTTTGGAATATTTTGATTATTATTTGTATTGTAATAAAATAGGTAGGTATCTATAAATAATAAGGTTATTGGTAGAAGACATGAGAGGGATGTAGATCTTAGTCCACCACGCTGGCCTAATGCGGGTTGGTGGACTTCAAATGCCCTTGAGAACATTTTTTTTGTGAACTCTCAGGCATGCTCTCAGGTTTCTTTACAATGTTTTCCTTCACCGTAACAGCAGGTGATATTTAATTTTATAAAGCGCATATAACTTTTTCTTTAGGTATCTACAACGGTGCGTGCCACTGGGATTCGAACCCGGACCCGTACAAGAGGTCGAATTCTAAGCTGGGCTATCACCGCTTGTAGGTACCTACTATAGTAAAATTCACCAATCATAAGCTGAATAATTCAGCTTCGTTTCTATCAATATCTCTGCGTGCTTAAATCAAATTTAGTGGAAGAAAATTTTCTAAATGTTTATTTTAAATTAGGAATTGCAGGAAGCCGCACCTTATGCAGTCAATTGTGACAACAGACAATGGAAACTTGTGACCAGGAATCAAAGTTCTCCAACTGACGAACTGACCCGTCACTCACGCGTGACACCCTATCGTTAGCTATACGCACCTACGAGTAATTGCATTACAACATTTGCGTTCAAAGCATTATGTAATATTCTCGTAATAAAGCTGAAAAGGTTTTTGACGTGCTACTGTCTGGAACAACCAGTCGGATTAGACAGTTAAAGTAGGTAGGTGTTTTATAGTCACACTAGCTGACCCCGCAAAGCCGGCGCAGCAGTTTTAGCGAGACTAACGAACTTTTTTACTTTTAAATTTGCATACCTGAAAAGGTAAATATGGATTGATCAAAATGCCCTGTAAAACCAATAACTAACCCATATTCGTGCAAATAAACGATAAAAAAACAGCGATTCATTTTTATTATAAAGATAAATGAGGAAAGCTATTCGCATTGTGGAAAAGTGTTTGTGTGTACTTGTATTTGTTCTTTCACTTAAAAAAAGATCGGATTGATGTAATTTGTTGTCTGGCAACATGACCAGCTGAAGCAACTACCACTAACTACCTATGTCATAATCATAAGCTGCTTTGTAACTCGTCTGTTTGTTCAAGTCAATAGACCGTTGTAAGTTTAAGATAGCGGTGATAGCCCAATGGCTTAGAGCTCGACCTCTTAATCGAGAGGTCGGGTTCGAATCCCTGCGGCACGCACCATTACTTTGAATTTAAAAGTTACCTGTACTATGCATTCAAAAGTTACGTGCCCTACTTACATAAAATTAAATATCACCTGCTTTTACGGTGAAGGAAACGTCGTGAAACCTGCATGCCTGAGTTAAAAAAAATTCCAAAGGCATGTAGTGAAGTCCACCAACCCGCATTAGGCCAGCGTTGTGGACTAAGGCCTAAACCCTTCTCATTGTGAGACCCGACCCTTTAGTAGCCATGAATGGGTTACTGACAAGTGTAAGATATGGATATTTATTAACGCGGATTAATTTCGCCTGCCAGTGTTTCCTATAATTTGAGTACGCAGGTAATTAACCTTTGGGACTAACGCACGATCCTATCTCTGGTCAAATATATTTGCAAGGCGATACAACGTTGGATTCAGGCAAACATTTCTTCCCGTCTATTACTCATGTCTTCGGCGGCTTGTATTTCTGTACCTGCACCGTGTTCTGGCCCCAGTTTGACATGTTTACTTGCCTAAAGCCAAGATACTGTTGTTCGGGATGTAGGAATGCCGGCTGGTTAGTTAGCGTTTAGGAATTGTTGTGATTGTACGTAAATAACGGCGGTACTTAGTACAACATGCATACTTCTGGGGATCAGGAATGCGATTTATTTTCATTGGTATTCTAGCTGCATGATTCGCGTTCTTCTTCATCTTGTAAACATTGTAGCTCATTACAGATAATCTTGTAACTAATCTACAAAATATTTATGTAAATATCCATTTTAATTGCAGCGAACTATTCTATTAGGTGGTCTTTAATTAATGCGCATCATCTGTCAAATTAATGAACAAATATTAAACGGAGAATCTGTTTTAAAGTTAAGTATCTAAATAATCACCTTTTAAAGCATTGTGAAATCAAAATCTAGACCTCACAGGAGTATCTAACCTAATCTGAAAACATTCCAAGATTTAAATTAGGTAATAAAGTGTTACAAATGTGAGAAACATAATGGACCAGACAAAGATGTAGAAAGGTAAATGTTTTTTTACCGCTTTATTTTATTTTTCGTTTATTGGTAAAGAGTAAGGCTCAACTCACACTGGCACAGAGTCGAAGCGACGCGACGCGTCATATTTTTCAGCCTATAGCATATTCATCTCTATTGTTCCATTATTTAAGTACAAATTTGTGCTATGTAAATATGGAAGCGCGCGTCGACGCGCGTTGACGCGCGCATTCGCGCTTCGACGCTCGGCTGGAGTCGAGCGGATTCGCGAGTCGCCGCGCGTTACTCGGCCGCAGTGACGCGTCAGACGCCGACCACTACGGACGGACGACAGTGCTGAAATACGACAATGGACGAAGATGAAAAATTAATTTTTGAATTCGCCAAGAATATGTCTTTTCTTCCATAACTCGTGAACCCAAAATTTTCGTTTTATTTTCCTATTCTCAGCTTCTGATATAATTTTACTTTCTTCCTCTTCAACTTCTGATATTAGCGCAATCATGATAAGATCGATATCAACCATCGTATACTGCCGAGCGAGCACCATTCACGAATGTTCGAAAGTCACTAGTCCAGCACTGTGATCCGAACGCGCTAATACGAGCATCGTCGCGCGCAGACGCACGTCGCCGCGCGAACACGCGCGTCGCCGTGCAAAACATGACGCGTCGCTTCGCTTCGACTCTGTGCCAGTGTGAGTTGAGCCTAAGTGTTCTGGAGTGCATTTGGCACTTATTTTGACATTATTATTGGTTTATTGTGCAAACAAGCTTCCTCTATCGTCGTTGCCAACTATATTAACACACAACACGACACAGCCACATTAAAATTCTCTATATCATGGGTGTCATCGATCGACACAATACAAGAATACACACCCAGACCACAAACAGAAATCTAAAGTCATTACAAAAATCTCTGCTCCTCTAGAAATCTAACCCAAAACCCGCACAGACAATCCACTCAGGTCGTCACACTATATTTGTTGCCAATCGATATTAGCATTCTATCCTACACAAATAGAACAGTAAAAGCGATTCTCTGGAGAATTTGATATCGCAGCACACGTCCTATACAGGGTGTGGCTAAATCCAAAACTATGAGCAATAGAGCGTGCATTTGGCGATGCTCCTCCGCTTTACATACTTGTCAAAAAATTTCGAACGGATGAAATGTACACAGATAGTTATTGACTTGGATTATAGTACATAACCATGTTCGAAAAATTATCACTATTAGTCATTTAACAATGCATCAAGAAAAGCGGAGGGACATCGCCAAATGCGTCACATAGTTTCGGATATTACCCTGTATAGTATTTCATATTCATCCTGTATAGGTACCCGCTGGGACTGAGGGTTCTTGTTCATTCCGCTCGTCGACAAATGCAAATCGCGCGCTCTATGAAGGGATTCTTTCATGTGCGATCGCCTTAAGCGATTAGGTAAAGGAACTCCACAGTCCAATGGTCTAATTCGTGGTGCGTGGAACTTATGAAAGTGGGCTACTGTTGGATCATGTTTCAGAGTGAATCAATAGGGATGACACCAAACAGAATTAATTTTCAAATGCAATTTGAGTGTGATCGTGCATTCAATATTGCCAGTAACCCATTAATGACCCACTACAGGGTCGGATCTCCTTCTCGTAATGAGAGGGATGTAGGCCGCCGTCCACCACGCTGGCCTACTGCGGGTTGGTGGACTTCACATACCTTTGAGAACATTTTTTTTGTGAACTCTCAGGCATGCAGGTTTCCTCACGATGTTTTCCTTCACCGTAACAGCAGGTGATATTTATTTTTTTAATTTTATAAAGCGCACATAACTTTTTTACAAAGTCATTGGTGCGTGCCACTGGGATTCGAACCTGGACCGCTCGATTCGAGGTCGAATTCTAAGCCACTGGGCTATCACCGCTATCATTCAATATAAAAAATCTAAATGTCAGAAGAAAACATTCATTAAGAACAACATTAATTTTAAGAAATTAAAGTGTTGGAAAACACTAATCATATCGCGTCTAGGTAAAAGGAGTAGGTACAGACCACCCTCCGACCAGGTGGACTGATGACCTGAAGAAGACGGCGGGATACTGTTGGATGTGAGTGTAAAGCGTTATTTTTAAAAGAAAAAAATGCTGCTCCGCTGCAAATAAAAGTAGGTCTTTACTATAGTTACTTCTTAGGCTTCTTAAAATATCAGCCAAATCACAGGGACAGTCTGGTTACTATCGGGTAGAAACATTGACTCATAATACTGTCACGTACATTTTCCAAAACTGTCCGTAAGCAGAGTTTGTGTAGATAACCTTTATATTCTGTCCACAACACTCCACACTAGGATATCACGCAGGCTACGATTTTTTGTTCAGTACAATTCCAGTTCAGCTCAAAAAACCTTACCCGAACACGTTTTCTAACTCGAATTAAATGAACGCGAAGCCCTTGTTCCGTCTCCAAAATTACCCTACAATTACCAAGGCTACCATCATCATTACCATTTTATAAATACCACTCGCGATCCACCAAGAAACGAGACCTCAGAGAGCATTAAAGTTCGCTTTAATACTTTAGCTTTACGAGATTTCTAAGTACGCTGGTCGAATTCTGAACCAAAGTTGCCAGTTTCAACAGATCTCTGATCGTACAAGGGCAAGAAGATCGCTGGTGTCAGACTACATTGGTAGCAATTTGCAAGATGCTTCGCCAATAATTAGCGCCCGCACCCCATCAGCGTGGACGACATTCCATTCCGAATAAGGTTTAAGCGCTCTCCACACAGTGCTTACCTTACTTCCTTAAATCAGATTCACAGATTACATATTATTTAATACCACAGATTGTTAACCCATTTACGATCCACTACAGGGTCGGGTCTCCTCACACAATGAGAGGGATGTAGGCCTTAGTCCACCACGCTAGCCTACTACGCGTTTTTGGACTTCACATGCGTTTGTAAATATTTTTTGTGAGCTCTCAGGCATGCAGGTTTCTTTACGATGGTTTCCTTCACCGTAACAGCAGGTATCTACTTAATATTAATTATTTAATTTTATAAAACGCACATTACTTTTTTTCAAGGTCATTGGTGCATGCCACCGGGATTTGAACCCGGACCCCTCGATTTCTAAGCCACTGGGCTATCACTGCAGTCCTTATTTAAGGAAGTAAGGATAGCATAGTGTGTAGAGCGCTTTATTTAGCTCACATTACCGCGATTATATCACCACACGATTATCGGCTTTATTTCTCAGTGATAAGATCTAAAGTACGAGCTTGAATGAACCCAATGCATGGTGCATTACGTAAACTGATTAATTGCCTTGTAGCAAATTACAACAAATACAAACAACCGCCGTTTAATTACCGTTTACACTTCAAAAGATATTTAGAAACGATTTATTGGGTAGACGGCGTTCTAATAGGCATTAATACCACAGCAATGGTGATGAAACAACGCTGGCGACTGATTGCAAATAAATCCGCTTACTTAGACGACACAACTTCATTCTCCACACATTAACTTTAGAAGTAGATATTTTGAAAATGGAATTGGTTGCTAGGGGTCTGGGGTACCTACTTATTTCAATTTTAAGTTTTATTCGCTGAATTGAATTATATTGAGCTGCAAATATCAAACAGCCATCATGTTTAATTCCAAGGATATTTTTCTGTTCGCATGTAATATGCTCTACATTTTTTCTTTCTCTAACTGTACCTTAGTCTATCTGCTAGTTTACCCTTTTCAAGGGTTTCTTGGAAGAAATTGTACTTTGTCTAAATTGTGCTTGTCGCTGTACTATATTTTTTTCTGTACAAATAAAGAGTATTTATTTCCGATCCAACTCTAAAAAGATTTAGTCATCCCGAAATTCGCGTGAAAATCGAATCAAGTAATCCATACAGAATAACACTTATTCAGTTATAAACAGCCAGTTGAATATAATTCAAATAAAATACTGATGAGCAGTTCTAGACTTACGATTGCTTGGACTAGTTTGTTTAAAATATTTCCAAGTATTTACGGTACAAAACCTAGAATCGTAACCTTTTGTAACTCTATATGGAGCGATAACAACCCAGCAATGCAGCGTATGTGATCCGTCAGGGCGTCTGTAGAACGCGAGACGAGGTGTAGACACTTGTATTGCTATATTTAGTTATAGTGATTGGCTAGATAAAATAACTGTAGGGATCGTAATTATAATATCTCCAACATAAATAGGTTTCTTTCTGAAACTTTTGTGGTTGCTCATTTGGGAGCGTAATTACGGCTATTTAACGCTTTGTCAAATGCAAGGACTTTGCAATTCGGTTGGCACCGCGCATGAGGATCATAAACTATCCTCGGTCTGCTTGTAAGAATCACTTGTAAGAAACACTCGGTCTGTAATGCACTCTTCATTAGTGCTGTCTCTATAATGGGACACTAGTCTACAATGGGAAAAAGACCGTCCATTGTATCAACATTAAATCTTAAATAGATCTTTTTGTATTATATTAGACAAAAATTACCAATTAATTAAAAATTACCAAATAACAATTTTTCTACAGTTAAAACGTATTAAAATAATAATAAAAACTATAATAATAAAGAAACTAAGTCTAAAATTATATGCCAGATGTTCTTAAAACTTTAATACCGTGATTCAGTATCCTTGAAGCGCCATCTATTAACGACCGGCAGTACCAATTGGCAAGAAACTCAAAGGAAGAATACCTACAGAGTACGGTTTCTATCAAGTAGGATCGTAAAAACACCTGAAGATCAGACACCAGTATTGCTATATTTAGTGCTATACCAGTTAGTAGAGTAATTAGCGAGGTAGTCACTAGGAGCGTAATTAAGCTTAGAACATAGTTTTATAGCCACTTATCACCGCAATGTAATCGAATCGACAATTTCTTTACATCACTATCCTGTTGTATATTGCATTTCGTGCACTTATTGCATTTCGTACATGTTCAATGTCTTAATAGAGTTTTTAAATTGACCACATTTAAGGTTATGTACCCACTATAAGAGAACGGACTAGGAATTAAGAGTTAGCCGGCAACGCTCTGGCCAATCTCCTGATGTTTCTCGAGTCAATAGACGACGGTGACTATCAGATGGCACTTAGCTGTTTTCCTGCTCTATATTTTTTTCCTCAAGTTTATTTATTAAAAAAAAGCATGTAACATAATAAAGGAGAGCGTGAGCTTTCATGTGAATACGTTGCTACTCCGGAGAACTAAGAAAGGTGTATCTCTTGGCTTCCTCCCTATCTTTCAGGAAACTACACTATGGGTTAATATTAAGACGCTGTGCTGGTAGCTAGTTAACTAACTACTTCACCGGATCAATTCCTGTTTCTCTACATCTACATAAATTTCATTTTGTTAAAGCTTAGTTTAGTAAAACGTAAATCGCGAAGTAACTAAGTTTGTATACCTACCATTTTCTCTCGCTCTTTCTATGGATGGTATGGATGGTATCTATCGAGAAGAAAAATCTAAGGCTATAATAAATTTATTACGAGGAAATGAGATCCTTTTAAAAGCCATTAAATCGAATGACTTGAGATGAACCCTTGCATTCCCGAGATAAGATATTGAGAATCAATTAACTGGATACCACTGATAGTTTTATGACTGATTTTTTCTTTTGATAAATAGTAGTGATAAGAAACAAGAATAAAATCAATTCGTGGCTCCTGAGAATCACAAAAATTGGCAAAAATACAAACGCTACCTACTAGTATGTAAAAATTCAATAACTACTTATTGAAGTGAATACTTACATCTTCATAGCCTTAAGTATTTTGTTTAATTTACAAAAATATTTAACCTGTGTACTTGAAAACTGGAACCTTCAAGGTTTGTTTAATTTAAGAGGGACTATTAAATTTGTACCATTGAATTAGAACCATCATGATGAACAAATAGACTTCATAAATAATAATCAAACATTATTCATTAAGGCTCTCGGAATTATTTTAATCAAGAAATCAAATACCAAGGTACCCTAAACCGGCACTTGAATTGTCCAAACGTCATAAGTCATCATAATCCCGTTAAAACCAATATCAATTTCAACAGATTGCAGTATTCCCAATAATCGGGGTTCAGTACCCTATCGAGCGAGCATTGGTCCGCAATGACAAATCAATGTCGGCTGTTGCAGCAGGTGTTCCCGAGACAAAAGAACGATTCACAAAAACAATGCGACCGCGGATCCCACCCCGCCCTACCTGCCACGCCGGAATCCGAAATAGCACAAAAAACCACCGCACAAGATTTATAGAAATTCACATGACATGGACAAAGAATGGAGAGTACAGAGCCAATAGACAAAGACGTTTCTGTACTATATAGTGTTCAAGTTAAAGTGTCGTTTTCAGTAAGTCCGCTTTGCCACTATGCTTGACACGCTCTTTATGAGTTATTTTATCTCATTGCCTCTTACCTTATTCACAAGAAACGAATAAATAAAACATAATTATTAAGTGTGTAAGAAAAGTAATAGGTATACAGCGCTAAGATCGCACGTACATAAACGTTCGTATGACAAAAACAGAATATTCCGTATTCGATTACGAATAAATATTGTAAAACCCAAACGGTACAGAAATCTCAGAACAGGAAATTTTAATAAGTTGGTGAACAATTTCCAATTACCTATATGTAGGTAACCTCGAACGTACACTGTATGAAACATGACTTTTGTAGTTTCAGTCCTTTATGTCACGGCTGCCACGAGCTCGGGTTTATGCCCTTAATGCCTTAAGGCAGAAGATTCCGGATACTGTTTGATTTGAGGAATTTTATTTGTATATTGAAAATATTTATATCTACCTACAAGGAAAGAGGTTAACGTCAGTAGGTAACACAGAAGTCTAAAAAAATTTTTTTTCTTTATTATTGACAGGGGTTTGTCACACAGTGACTATGCCACCCCATAAGGTTAACACGAGAATGAATATCCAAAAATATTTACGATGTATTTATATTTCTTTGCAACAATCCGCGCTAACTCAGCAACCAACCGTTGTAGAGTCCACATCACCTGATGATGCTCCGTTTTGGGGCGAAACACGTGTCGTGTACTATTGGAATAAGTTGTTATGGTATATACCTACTCAGAGAGATAAGGGAGGGTGGTGGGTCCATACCAAAACAAGTTCCACGTGTGCGGATTGTTGCAAAGAAATATAAATACAACTTAAATAACAATGGATTTCCGCAAAGTAACGCCTGATACAATATATTATATATCCAAAAATAAACTACAGTTAAACTAAATTACATAATTATATAATTTTATCAATGTCTTGGCTTTACTGGATAACGGGAAAGCCAAAACACTGTTACAAATACCTACATCTTCTTTATCCAACCATGATATCTCACGTCTTAATGCCTCGTTCCGTACACATTACATCAAAACATGTAAGACGTCGTCGATTGTGTCGCACCTTTTTTATCTATTCCGTGTGTCGCACTCCGGGCAGTTCGGTGATTCCACAATACCCATCAAACATTTGAACTTGTTTGATGAAATATGTCCGGATAAGAATTAACGGGATAATAATGCAACTTATGCAATGCAAGGGATGGCAGGCGAGAACATTTCTAAAGACGCGCGGTATGTTGCGGAGGCTGGATGCGATAAATTAATATCATTATGAATATGAGGAAGATGATCAATATCAATGATAATTATATTGGTTGCATTTTGATATGCTAATATGATACAATCTTCTGGTATATCCGAGACTTACTTCGTCGTCATTTACTCATTCAAGTCGTGGTACGCTATCAAAATATGTTTTCATTTTATTTTGTATGTATTTTTAAGATTCGTAGAAGATTTTGCTTTGTAATTATGGATGTTAGATGTTTGAATGTTAAAAACTGACCTTATGAAGAGCAGAATTATTATTTTTTTCGCTCGAAGAAATACCTAATTACTTTAACATGTACCATCTTAATGTAACACATAGGTATTAGTGCAAATAAATTGATTATGATTATTTAGATTTGGGTCATGTTGAACAATCATCGTTCGATGTAAAATCACGGCAAATCTTTCCGCGTATGGTTCCTCACAGCATTCCTTATACACTGCGTTCAATTAACGAGATATATCGCGCTAACTCTATCGCTCTATCTTTGGTGCTATCGCTATTTCGACCAATTACAGCGCCGTCTGTCTTCCGGAGATGTGATCGATCGCTCCTTGTATGTAGATCCGTAAGGCTAGCTAGTAATCCGAAGGCTAGCTGCTACTCTTTCATGCCCACCCTTGGGCACCGTTCTCTCCTCAGGGGGAGCTATGCAGCAAATTTCACGACATTGCTCGTGCTGCGTCCCTCCAATGCGGATTGGTGGAGAAACGGGCTAGTGGCCAAACCGCGTCGAATGTTTTCAAACTGCTCATAGGGTCTTCGAGAAGGAGTTTTAGCTTTTCGATCGCTTGCGATATACTCAAGCAGCGGGGCTATGCGCGCTGTATCTAAAGAATGGCAAAATATAGCAAACATGTCGAGCCACGAGCCAGGCTCGGCGGGCTTACCGACGAGCTATCTAACCGCGTTTTTTCTCGGTCGTCGATCAGAGCCTTTATACATATTATAGAGTTAGCGCGCTGCATTCAATCCCAATTCGTTATATTATTACAGAGTAAGTTTATGAGAATGTTCACGGATTAAAATTAAATGAGGTTTGTCAAGTAGACTTTTCATACAGTTGTTTTTTTCTGATTCGGACCTTGATTTGTTGACTTTATGTTTTAGCTTTTCAGCGCTCTTCACTTACAAAGAAACAACACAACCCCACAGAAACACACAGAGAAAACAACGAATAAAAAATTTACTTATAGCGAAAATCGTGTAACGAATACCAAATTGTATTGCGTTTGCATCCTAATCGCTTTTATAGGGCGTCAACTAGCTTTTTGAGCAAGCGTTATGAGCATAGTCCATTATGTAAATAGGTGTTTTATCATTAACCTTTAACTTGCCTACAAAAATAAAAATGTCTTACCAAATTATTTATGACTTTCCGTCTCAAAACACGCTTTAGAACATCGAAGAGCTTGATAAAATACCGTAACAGTGTAATAATTAACCGAAATAAACAAATACTAGAAACTCTGGTTAGTGGGAAACCTCAATAAGAAAAAACAGATCGCGGTGTCTTGAGCTCTCACCTATCCAGGTTCTACTGTGACTAATGTCACCCCTTACCCCTAAGTCAACCCTTACAGATAGGGAGCTGTTTAGCCAAGGTCGTAGTCTGTAAACGTGGGATACATACCTACCTGATGGGTAGTGATCACCATCGTGTTTATTTATCGCCATAAGTCGTGAACACAATCTTTATTGGTCAGTTTGACATTTACCGCGCCGCGGTTTACGCGATTGGTTCGTTAGGCGTCAGTTCGTCAGTGTGCGTGGTCTATTGGTCGAGCGAATTTTATCGGCTGCTGTACATTGGCCGACAGTGTACAACATCCCTACCACTGATCATCTGTGCTCACGACTCATGACGGTTACTATACGTAGTTGATCATCTAACAGCAGGTGTCATTGCAGTGAGGATGCGCGCACCCTCGAGGCGGCGCCGGTGAGCGGCGTCGTCGGCGAGACGCGCGAGCGGTGCGCGTGCGCGGCGTGGTCACCGCGCCGCCAGCCCGCGCCGCACGAGATCGTGAGGCCCAAGCCGCGCAGGTACAGGAATTTTTCTCCGCCCGCCTTTTTCTCCCGGTACAAAATTGAATGACGACCGAAGTAGTTGAAAGGAAAGAGTTTTTATTTTGTCAAATATACATAGGTAACACACAGCACTAAAACGCACATAACATTAAAATAAAACAAGTAAAAATAAAAACAAGACAGCCTAACCAGCAGCAGGGGTAGGTACTCTAGTACCTCCAGTATTAGGAACTGGAGATTTAGGTTAGGTAGGAGATAAAAGATGTAAAATTAGCAAGGATATAAAGCATACCGCTTTTTGTCACTAATTCTTGCTACAACTTTGTGATGACTTCCGCCATTCGTCAAAATGGCAGGCGCCACTAGTACCCTAAATCACGCTTTCGAAGTTTTCTACGTCACTAACATTCCACTAACAAGTATTATGTATACAGAATTCGGATTGGGTGTGTACCTATTTCAAACAATTTCACATACATAATCAATTAAACATATCTCCAACAATCCTGATCAAACGAATCTACGAAAGAATGTAGCTCAATCAAAATTATTGAAAACGGATGCAAATATGGGCCACCGCGGGTTCGTGAGGCGTCTGACCGTTAGGGTGTCGTGGAACGGGCCTGGGGGCCCGGACTGCTATCTAGGGCATAATCATTTAGTTCCATGACTCATAGGGTTGACTGGCCAACGGTATAGCGATGAATATGGGAATGATGAATTTTAAGAAAAGAAAACATATGTCGTCATGTAGTAGATTACGAGTATGAACTAATATCTTTTACTGGCAATATAGTCTAGTAATAGTGCTGATGGTGACTATTTATTGAGCCAATTGATAAGCGTGCAAAAATATCGACAACGACAATAAAGACACATACTGGTATAGCCGTATCAAAGAAGAATACGCCATTGAAGGGTTACGTTTTTCCCGGTGAGTGAGTAAAGCTCCACCAACAATTAGCAATGATTAGCAGTCCCTTGATACAGCCTCAACCTGCTATTCGATCTTCAACCTTATGTCGATAGCCATAAGCTCTATGTGAGCTATTTCTTTTGATTACACTGTGATTACGCCTATGAAAAAACCGTTAACTATCAGTTAACGTGGATAAAATTGCAGGTACCTACACTCAGAATTAGCGATCTGTTGCAAATTCAGCGTTTCCGTAGTATTGGGAGTCAAAACAAGTTGTGATGAGTTCCACTACTCAGCAAGAGATGGCGCCACGGGTGTCCTGGATCACGCTATCGAAGTTTTTTGCACCCTTACTCTGAGTTTTAGCAATGCCGCACACCGGTGTAGTTAAGAAACGCAAAAAAACAAGTTTACGGCCAATGACGTGAATCGTAAATGACGTAGTGCGTTTAACCCACAGTGTAAAAAATATAGAGGTCCGTCAAACATAAAATTTGTTCTTTCGTAATAATACCGACCATACATACCTCCAAACTTTGGAGTCCAAAGGGTTCACAAGGAAAATACAGCAATAAGTCAAAAATGTCCCTGTGGTCCACGATTCCACAATTCGAGCGATGAGTAAACGTCACAAAAACTGGATTTATTTAACGACAGCGGGCTGCGACAGGAAGCGAGCACATTTCTTGTTTTTGTACCTACTGTAAGGAATTCGTTATTTTAGCAATTGATTTGGTATGTGCTACATCAATCTTTTCGTTCGTCAAGGGGTCTACAAGCCCAATGAAAAACAAGATTTAAAAAAATGTATATAACTAACAAACGGTCACGCTGGACTAACCTAAAAATAGCATGGAAATCCTATCTAAGATCGTACGTGGATGTGTTTTCTTTCATGTTTTAATGTGCATTCCTGTAAAGGTGACCTATGGAATAACTAAAATACGCTGCATCAAGTATGGGCAAATAAATGTCTCCGCGAATCACCCCTTCCCACACAAAACGCAAGACAAGACGAACATGCAGCATCACAGCAAGTTAAGATGGTAAGGGTGGCAGGGTGATGGTAAGGTACCTCCCCGAGCGATTTGCTCTACCATCTATTATTATTATATATATATTTATATTGTTTACAAAATTAAAAACAGATTAACGTTGTGAATACACTATAATATTAAATAATATTCAAACATGTAACAGATAAATTATTGAGAAACATGTTACCTCACAGTTTCCTGGTTCGCAGATACATAAACATAAATCTTATGTACGTACTTCCTCTCATAGTAACTAATGTGTGACAAAATGTACTTAATAACCCCCCTGTAATGGCTAAGAGACAAACTTTATCTTTTAAATGGTTTCCTTTGAACATGTCACAAACTCTGAATAATCCTGTGGATTTCTTAGTAGCCTTCAAACAAGGGTTCGCATCCCATAGTAACGATATAAACGATGAACTATGCTTTTAGAAAGGAGTACCTATATGAGTTGACCGAATTAAATTTTATGATTACTTACATCGTTTTCAATCTCTACCTTCACACAGGCATTCTAGTAATAACATTTTTAGTCCTCATGTCATGTGCAAGGCACACTTCCTTCCTTCCTTTCAGCTCTTGGCAGTCCACTGCTGGACATGGGCCTCCCCTAATCGACGCCACTCCGCCCGGTCCTGGGCCCTCTGAATCCAACGGATTCCCGCTGTCTTCTTCAGGTCGCCAGTCCACCTGGTAGGAGGGCGGCCTGTGCTCCTTTTGCCTAAGGCGCGCTTAGTATGACATAAATATTTCCTAAGATTCTCAAGCACGTAAGCATTCTTCTTTCTTCGCTTAAAAGGATACTACGTTTGTGCACAAGCTCACATTTTTCCGCCAACAGCAATGTTAAAAAAGATGGACTGGCGTGGGTTTGTGTATAGATAATAATGACTTCACCGAGTTAATAATTCACCGTGTCAGTTAGCTATTCATATAAATTGACAAATTGGGCCTAGTCATACGACACCATAGAATAATTTATACTTTTAAAAAAGTGCTGGGAGTTTTTTCCGCCTGCTTTTTTCTCCCAGTTACCTGAAGGATGATCAAAGCGGATGCATGTATATCTAATTATAAATATATAACGTTCATTAAGTGTGCAGAAATTGTACGTAAGAATGAATAAAAACTTTTGGCTATGACTTTGACTTGAATCGGAGTTAAAACCCCATCCGTGCGTCCCTAGGTCGACGCACTCATTTTTCTTATACCTCCAACAATATGTTATGAATTAACTTTTACGACTTTTTCTGAAATCGACACTCGCACCTCGCGTGCGGTTTAGAACTAACTATGTATTTACAAACAATGGCGTGGCAAAAGGACTTTCTCTGGCAACGTAAAGACCAGAGAAAAAGGAAGTAAATAGAACGGCAGTAATAACATATTTCTTCAGAATCCACTGAAGCTAACTCAGCTAGCGGCATCGTAATGACAGTAATATAAAGAGCTATTGCGTTCAGTTGAGCAAAATCTAGGTTACGGTTTCCCTGCCCACATAGCCGTTCTAACCACTGCCTATTTCTTTGGTTGGGACTATGGGATGAGAACCAGCTAATTGTGGTAATGAACAATGCCCTGCCCGTGTTTTATGCAACGAAAGTAACCGCTACTTACGTGAACTGATCTTTTAGATGTTGTGTGAAAGTGACTTATTATTTAATTTTTATGAATCGAGCGAAAGAGTTACGCCCATTCATGATTCTTATGGGAAACACCGCTATTGTCAGATTTGTCGTGGATAAACAAGTGCTTCGGACGAAAGTTTGTTACTCTTTCCAGAATGTTTCTATTGGTGACGTTTTCAAAGCGCAGCGCACTTGTTACGTGTCGTATTCCCGTTAAGGGCCTGTACATAAGGTCAAATGTTGAAGTCATGTGAAGTCCCATACAAAACTCAACGATTTTCGAAAAAATTACCTAAATTAAACCTGGTTTATAAAATTTCATCCAAATCCTAATATTATTATCAAAACGATCATGCCACATTAGTAATCCACCTCCCATAAATTTAACACATCTCGTTCTTACCTATTGTGATAAAATCTGAAATTAATGCCAATTTATTTATAACTTCACTCAATTAATTCTCCAATACTATTACTGTTTGTTAAATAGAATTCAGATCTGGTCGATAAGCGTATTACATTGAATAAACAGGCACATTTAACGGCTTAACCTATATTATGGTAATGTGAACAAAATATGTTTATTTTGTTGTAAACAGGTGGTTAGTACAGGCTGGACCAAGGTGCTGGACCAAGTTCGTAACTGGACCATGTAACTAATAGCCCCATACAGCCATTAAGTGTGCATTACCGGCCATAACAATGTCATTTAATCTATTCGTATTGTATAAGTATAACTGAGTTGTATAAGTATAATATATTCGTCCGCGTAGAATTCTAAAATAAAAGTAGCCCAAGTTACTCCTTATTACATCAGCTGCCAATGAAAGTCCCGTTAAAATAGGTCCAGCCTTCCAGAGATTAGCCGGAACAAACAGACAGACAAAAATTGAAAAAAATCTTATTTTGGTATATGTACCTACCGTGTGGTGATGCTTATCGTTTCGTGTTGATGAAAGATTTCCATCGCTAAATCTTTCTTCTTTTGTCAAAAAACGGCACGCTTGGTCTTTAAAAACTGACAGGCTTACTTGCGTTATCCATTTAGATTTATATCTATGGTGCCCACAATCAAATTAAAGATCGTTTGTAACGAAAACAAAAAACTACCAAATTTAACAACCACCGTTAACCAGTCCAGTCTTTAAGCGCTTAATAGTTTATTTAGCTGAGCTGTATGTAGCTAATTCAGTAATGAATCTGAATTAACGTATTTATTTTTGGTGTATGCGTTCAGAATTAACGTGGCTTTAATTGCCTGGTATCTGTTTATGCGTTTCCCATCGCAATGTGGTTACTGTAACGGAAAAGCAAGTGTACTGCGTTTTCTCTCCATTTGTGATAGCCAGTTGAAGCCTCGGACGACTTAATATGGCAGCATTCGATAAATTTAAATATCGAATACCTATTTTTTTTATAAATCGTTTTAAAATTTTATGATGTTTAAGGCAATGACAATTATTATTTAACTTTAAAGAATAATAATAGGGTCTCTTTTCAACTCTGAAATTTACTTACGTACCTATTTCTCAAGCCATGGCAAAAAAACGACTCCAAACTCTAAAATAACTGGAAATGACGATATTTCTTTGTTTAAGATCATGTCTTATATTGTTAGGATTTTTAATATTATTTTATTTTTATTCTATTGATATATTTACTTATTGTGCTGCTTTGATATTGTTCTGCACATCTTAACTGGGTTAACTAGAAGAAATGCGATCTATACATACATTAAAGTACTTTAAAATAACTAAATGACATCGGGGGATATATTCCCTAAATTGATAATGGCAATTTTAACTGAAAATCTGCCGATAGTGGGTTATTGAATCAATTTATAAACATTGAAAAGTTTAGTTACTTTAACAACACTATTATTCTGTAGTCCAGTTACTGATCAATGACCCGATACTGAACGATATACTTTCGAACGACCCGCGAATAGTCCCTGAAGATTTGAAGTGCGTGCTCTATATTTAGCGCATCGACTTATGGTTTCGTTCACCTCCTCCATACACATGATCCCACGTGCATCAATCGCATTAATGCATCGGACGTGCACTCCTCTGCTATGTAGGGCTCCACTCGGACTTCGATTAAGCTATTAATTCGGTGCACTGCACAGCTCCACATTATGAAGTAAGTACATTAAATGAACTGACGTCTCGAAATATAAAACCATTCCATCTGTTCGAAAATGCATTATCGATGTTTTGAGAACAGGTCATAAAAAATTAAAGGCTCGTTGTATGTCGATGTGGCGTCATGAACCACTCATGCAGATAAGAAGAGATCGAGCTTAAAGCGTATGCCGTTATGAAAATGAAATGGAACTTTCATAAAACAAAGCTCTCGAATGATAAACGGTATCGTTGATCCGCAAAGCGCCCGTATGTAGGCAAGAGACAGCGCTGAGCACTCAGCAGTGAGCGTCTGTAGCGGGGCGGCGCGTGGTAACAATGGTTCTTGGAGTAACGGCGAGAGCCGAGCGGGCACAGTGCGGCGGGCACGCTCGCACCGTCATGCTGTGCCCCGCGCGATGCTCGTGCTTCCTCTGCCGCGAGCTACAATCCTGCCGCGCCGCAGACGCGAGGAAACCGCCGAACAAACACAACATGTGCGACAACTTCATCCTCAAGAAGGCGGAGGCCTGGGAGCCCATGAAGTTCATCCGTGGCGCGGCCCGGCTCTCCGTCAGACATTGGCAGAATAGGGAACCGGTCGCCCCGAATAAGCCACGCATCACGACGCTCAAGTCCACCAGCTGCGAGCAGCTGTACCCTCAGCCCGAGGAGGACGCGACGTCGTACGCGATGCGGCGGGCCCCGAGCACCGACCGGGTCAAGCCCCCGCCCGAACATAAGCCCCTATTCAAGCTTCTCGGTAACTCGCGTTTAAAAAAAGTTAATAGCGCCGACGCGCCGGAGTCGAAGGTTCGTCGAAGTGTTCTTAATTTTCGCAAAAACGAAACTCCAAATTCGAAAAATGTTCACGAAAAATACATTCCGTTACCGCAGGTCTCGTCGCCGATGGATCACATTTACAGTGAACCGAAGCCCTGGAGTTCCCAGTTTGATGACTGTTGTCGTCCACCGGTTTATCAAAGTGTGGAGAAAAAGAAGGAAGAAACGAGCAAGGGTTCCGTGGCAGAGAAGAAGATATACAGTAACCGTCCTCCATGCTACGAAGAATTAGCGGAGAGACTATCCCAGGAGCGAAACAAAAAATCTAACCCGCCCGTAGCTGAGAGCGGTTTAGCCAATAAAATTACTCAGAATAATAATAAAGTAGTTATTTATTTCGGTGACTCAATAATACGGAAACACAGCGAACAGAAACGAGAAGAAAGCAAACAAAACGGAGAGAGTGTTCACAAAGAAGAAGTTATTTACGCTAATCGTCTTCTGGATGAAACAGGAAATCTTGGACTTCGCCAGGAAGTAGATAAGGGTGGAGGAATCCAACATCTTGTCTCTGAAGTGCAAGTACCGGAGGCTATTTATGCAGAAGTAAAGTCTGAGGAAAGTAAGGATACTCACGAAGCGGTCACTGTCAACGACGCAACATACAAGAAGGATGTTTTTGAGACTATTAGTTCTGATGGATTTTTGGTTATAGAGTTTGAAGGGAACTATGAAAGAGCCCGACAGTTAGTGGAACTCGTTCACGGGGGGAGTGGAACTGATCATCATGAGGCCACTATGCTTGATGATGATGAGCAGTGGGACTGGAGCTTCATACAAGATTGGAGGAAGAGGTAAGTAATTAATAATGTAAGATAAAATAAATTACAACTGTGACCTCGTATCCTTCTTAATTATCATAATGCTTATATCATTTTATTATAATTTGATTGCATTTGCTTCGTTTTAATATCAATCGTGAGATCAGAAAGCAATGGTGGCGCAAAGGCATTGTTGCGATATTTGCATAACGATGCATCTTTATTACATAAATCGTTACCAAATTGGCATAGAATAATTCAAACATTCTTCGATCAATTTCTGTGTTCTTTCTATCTTTGTTCAATCTAGATGACTGGGTTTTCTTGTAGATTACATAAACGCTAGTTATTTGTCGCGGCTCTTTACGTATCCGAATGCGTCTGCGGAAAGAGATTCGCATTAATTACATAGCGATGGCACTGATAACAATCTACTGTTGTTTGGTCGACGACCCCGTGCGAGCTTCTGACTCTTTGTGTGTAGATATCCATCTTTAACCACAATTCTCGAAACGCCTCACATTGGAAACCCAGCCATAACTACCTCTTGTAAGTTACAATAGGCTGTTACAACTTGGTTTTCAGAATCTTGATTAACAAGAAATTATGTTAAATGGCGAATATCCTTTTGTTCTGTCGATCAGTATCACTTTATTAGATTCCCGAAGTTTTTGTAGTCGTCCGACTTCCCTGTGAAATGCACGTTATAATATTATATCTTAAAAAACTCTCGAGACAATCGTGGAGTTGTTTCATAATTATTTGTTGAGAATTATCTTCACTTTCCTATTTTAACAGCATTAATTCATTAGTTACATTATTCTTTGATTGCATAGATGATAATTTCCGCTACGCATGTTGTTTTAAAGATTTTAATTACGTGGGCGAGTTGAAAATTTCGAAGCTAAAGACATGATGCCTACTTATCTTCGTTCTATAATTTTATTGTATGTTTGGACTCATTTTATGTTGTGCTCGTAACTATGGTTTTTTTGGACTTTGGCAACCCCATATTTTTAAGTTTTCTTTTTCTTCTGTTCAATTCATGTTGAATCAATTCAAACATAAGATGATTTTCAAAACTTAGTAACAGCAATATCATGACATTTCAAATCATTGTCTTTAAGGTCAAGGCATTACTTGCGTAAAACCATCAAATCACAAACACCGTGAAGGAAAACCAAGGATGTCCTGATCAGTCACCATGTACATTCACAAAATAAACCAGACCTTCTAAAACTTATGAATTGATTTACTACATAGACAGAACACGGTCGAAATTTGCATGAAACCTCGGACCACATCGGTATACATGTTTTTGCTTGTTTCGCATTGTCTTCATGCATGGGTGACAATTATTACGTACTGGCTGGGTGATTATACCATCATTTCTAGGCAAGGGATTCTGTTCCTTACGTATTCAATCAGATTCACTATGTTCGCTTGCAGCATGTACTAATTTACGTTCATCACTAGTACATCGCACAATTCTTCGTCTCGATGATGAAACCATGTTTACCAACATTTTTATGTTGCAAACTTTAATTTACTCGAGCAATAACATGTTCATTTGTCGCGACGAATTTATGAATACAACGTGATTGACCGATCGTTTGATTTAAGCTGACATTTTAATCTCACAAGTATTTCAGAAACGTATCAAGAAGGCAACGGTATTCGATTTATTTAAGTGGACAGCATGATAATGAAACGTTCAAAGGATTAATATTAACTTTGTGAAAGTGTTAAAGGGATGTAGGTCGAACTGTAAGCAATATTTCCCTGTTGGTGCCCTTTACGAACTAGTCTTTTGGTATTTATAAAACGATCCTAAACTATAAACATGTTCTGCTATGTGATCTGGTAAGTTGAACAATTTGCTGTAATTAAAATTCTTTTTTTTTCTATAAATAGGTTAATACACTTTTGTTTTAACATGACAAAGTTAATATTACTTATTTTATAAACATTCGAAATGAAAACGCAATATTACTTTTCCCTAGTGTTATAGAGATGTCTCGAATAAAGTTTTCTTGCAAATTTCACTATAAGCCTTCGATGCTCTCTCTGTCATGACACGGGAAATTAAATTTCTAACGTCGTAAATACACGTTGCGTCGATATGACAATAAATTAGATACGACTCATTTTTATTATTTCTCTCTTAATCTTTTCTTTTATTTTACCAAAATTATCTTTACTTTCCTGAAGACTTGTTTGTCGAACACATTTTGTTTTACGACTTCCGTTTTTCTGAGCACCAGTAAACCTGTTTTTAGTACATACATCCAGATCATTGTCTGCGTGCGAATCTGACTACTGCCTTGCGTCTGACATGTCGGAAATAGTTGTAAATGATCTATTTCCCTACTCAGTTACATAACAGCTCCGTTCACGTGGAAGAAATGTGTTCTCATCAGACTTTTAATGTTTCCTGCCATATCTTGATGATGATGCGATTTTGACAGCAAATCGGGTTTTTCCACTTTCGTTTTTATTGCGCATTTGTTTATCTGTTATGCGAATGACCTGTGAGATGTATTTTGTCAACTACAGTTTTGACTGACCACAAGTGATTACCTGCTTCTCTATCATCTGTTAATGTATATATCATCTGTCTTTATATCGGTTTATCTTCATATATTTTTTTTAATATACACAACATTTGAAAAATTGGGCCAATTCAGGCCAATTACTTTAATATAAATACTTATTCAAATATTCTAGGTTTTAAACTTTAATCCTATTTCTAGAGCCCATAACAATGGTAATTCTTGCAAAAGCAAACACTTATGTAAAAGATCCCCATCGATATATTCGATATCTTTGCAAGTTATCGAAAGAGATAATGTAAAAGCGATTGAGAACACAAAAGTGTGACGAAGCACAGTTGCGATATCGGCGCGGAGCAATTTTCGCGGACATCGGTCGCGCCCGCCACTCTAGCCATGCCTTACCACTGCATTTTAGTAGGGATGAGCGAACAAAACCTTTTTTTATCTAATGATTTTGCGACACCAGAGAAGTTGCGAGTCCATTGCCGGTCTTGAAAGAGAGTGCTCTTTTTACGCTTTTTTTTAAAGAATCCCATGTCAATGTCCCCCGTAGTTTAGAATAGACTACAGAAATTTTCACAACAGGTGTACTTATAACACATATTTAAGTTTAGTTCACTTTAGTCGCGACATTGGAGCCATAACATCACCCTCATAACCAAATGTGAAGCACCGTTATATTTTTCGTGACTCTTGTTTCGTTTCGTTCGAGAGGTTTTGGGGGCGAATATCGTAGTCGTATGAAATAAGCTTTATTATAGGTGCAGCGTGAAATAATCGCATGACACATGAGTAAAGTTCTACTTTTTTACACAATCAATTTTATAATATTTTCCATTGTCTACCAGTGTAACTTTCAATTTTGTTCCTGAATAAATCTTTTTTTATGCGAATCTGATTGAAGCACGGCTATTTTTTAATCAAAGCTCCTTTTCACACATAATCCTTGCATTCACGACTGCCAGGTTTTCTGTAAATATTCTCTCAACCGACAACCCTATTCCGGGCACCGGTCAGAGCAATAAATTTTATTAGCGCCGCTCACCGTTAGATGACTTTTTATTAAATTTATGGGGATTATCGATCCCGTAAATACTTTATAGGTCTTTAATTGACTGCGTTAATTAAATTAACTGTTACAGCTATGGATCACGTGAACTATATCGACGGTTCCCGGGCTATTTGTATTAAGCGACATTTTGTAAACTTTACACCAGAGCAGTTTAAAGTTTTGATTTTTGAAAAAAAATTCATAACTTCCGCAATTTGTAAAATTTTAGAAAAAGATGGATATTTATTGATAAGGTTACATAGTCTGCATAATCTGATTAGGTTTTTTTTCTGATATTCCTATTATTAACGAAGTTAGATGTCGTTTAATACAAAATAACCCTTTTATTTTATTTTTTTGTTCCAGGCTAAATGTATTAACCGCCTCCAATTAGTATTTTTTGTTCCTGGCTAACTGACTTATCCGCCTAGGTTTGTTAATTCTTGCTCCAGGTTAAATGACCTAACCACCTAGAACTGAAAATAATAGCTCCAGGCTAAATGCATTAAATTGAAGATTTGTTTTTACTAATTTGTTTCTAATCGTGCCTGAGTAATGAAGTTTACTGAAATGGGCGGTTAAAACATTGTTGAATTTAAAGGTACCTAGGAATTATTATCTTGTCAACAATCTCCCGGGTGCGCTCAAGGGCCTCTTTCTTTACCATGACGGCTTCACAGAAGGAGACCACTGCCTTCCAGTCTGTTTTCTCCGCCAGCATCTTTGCTACAATTGCAGACGGAGCGAAGTTAACCCCAATTTGGCTAACCAAGGCGGAACGCTCATATTCCCATGCAGGACACGCTTCAAGGGTGTCCTGAGCGTCGTCCTGATCTCCATCACAGTGGTAGCAATGGGGTTTTTCTTCCCGTCCAATCCGACACAAATGCTCACCAAAGCAGCCATGCGCGGTGACAGACGGAACGTAACACTACCCTCCCATCCAGGCGTCAAAATTGGGCAGAATTGTTCCAACAGCTCTTTGACCTGCATGCTTCTCCTCCAGACGTTGGCGCCATTCAGTCCAAGCCCGTCTATGTGCCTGCTTTCGCAGAAGACTTGGTTCATCGTTATTTTCTCGTTGGGAGAATTGCACGACTTTGCAGGTAAATCTTGTCATCCATGTCCGCCAAGATGTCGAGGGGTGGAAAGCGTGTCAGGATTGTTGCCGCTTCAAAGGATATCTAACTCTCAATCCTGCAATGTGTTCAGACCACCAGTATACTTCTTTTCTATTAGAGGCCCTACATCGGGGCATCGCTACGTCACATATAGATGTCATTACTTCCCGTACCCAGACTGATTCATTCTCGGGATCAGAAAAGGTCAGGGTTTCTGCTCAAAATCCAGCGTGAGCGGTGATAGCCCAGTGGCTTAGAATTCGACCTCCCTCGAATCGAGGGGTCCGGGTTCGAATCCCAGTGGCACGCACCAATGACTTTGTAAAAAAGTTATGTGCGCTTTATAAAAAAAAAATTGAATATCGCCTGCTGTTACGGTGAAGGAAAACATCGTGAGGAAACCTGCATGCCTGAGAGTTCACAAAAAAAAAATGTTTTCAAAGGTATGTGAAGTCCATCAACCCGCAGTAGGCCAGCGTGGTGGACTAAGGCCTACATCCCTCTCATTACGAGAAGGAGACCCGACCCTGTAGTGGGTCATTAATGGGTTACTGGCAAGCTGTTTAACAGACCATCGTCGTGCTTGACCAACGTGTCTGTTATTAGGGGGTCGCAATGTCACAGCGAACATGATGTAGCGACGGTCGGATAGACTTACTAACTCTTCTGCGACTCTCCATCCCGATATCATTTGAAGCCCATGTCAAATCCACAATTGACTCCCCCTGCTACCGTACGCAGGTACTTATGAATCCAGTGTTGACAAGCCGAAGGTCCAACCCTGTCGCCCACATTTGGATAACTTCTCCTCTTCTGTTTCCCCTTGTGTCACCCCATGCTTTTGAGCGAGCATTAAAATCACCCAGCACTATAATAGGGCGTGGTAGGCATCTACGGGTAAAAACTGCGAGTCTATCTAGGTATGCTTCATAGGCACCAATTCCACAGTTGGGAGATACGAGTATGTAGCAGAGTATCTACAAATGCGAGAGGTCCCCACTCCACCTGCCTAATCCTGCCCTCCATCAATGAGGGAGTACGAAGGGTATCTCTTTCCACCCCAGTAAATGGCAACAGAGCCATCGATATCCCCGAACCAAAGAGGATGTTTCGGCACATCGTACGGCGTTGCCACCACTGCCATGGCAATCGACCACTCCGCACAGGACCTTAACAATAAAGCTTGAGCCCCGCGGCAGTGATTCAGATTGCCCTGGAGGACCCGAAATCCTGTGAATTCTAAATCTCCATTGCTTCTTCAGTCGTTAGTTGACTTTCTATGTCAATCCTGAGATGGGTTAGAAGAATCCTGAGAACTTCCAGCCAAGCTCTTGCTCAAGGCGGAGTACATTTTTTACCTCGCATTCGGTGGTCTGCAGGTAGGCCAATGTCAGCACATACGGTACATTTAGGTGACTTAGCTGAGCATTCCCTCGCTTTGTGATCGTCACCTTTTTCACCGCACATTTAGCAGCGAGAACTTCTGTCCACAGAGCTCGTGCATTGTTGTCGCACGTGTCCAAACTCCAAACATCGGAAGCACTGCAGCTTGCGTGGTGCTAGTACTTGAACTCTTGCCCTGATCGCCCTGACAGTTTTTTAACTGGAGTGAGTGGACAACGAGCCCATACCATTCCCAGTGCGGTAGGGTGAAACGAATATCGCCAACTTTTATGTCCTCCAAGGGCAACCGCAGGTCCGCAATCGCTGCCATAATTTCCTGGCGGCTTACGGATTCCACCAAATTAAATATTCTTATTTCTCCGGTTTTAGTGGGATGGGCAATTTTGACATCCATGTCCCCGAGCGCCCCACGTAGAATGTCCGCCTTTTGTAGAATTTCAGACCCCTTAAATTTCTAAAACTAGTCGCCCTGTTATTAGACGCCCTTATTAGATGGATGCGCCGCCAGCGCGCCCTTGTTAAAACCAATGTTTTAACCGACGCCTCAATAGTCAATCCATAGTAAAGTTTGATTGTATTAAGTGTATACTGCTATTATTAAATTTGTTTGAAGTACTAAAATTGTGTTTTTGTAGTGACTGTAGCGACAGTGCTAGTTTAATAAAATATTAAGGAACATGGGTTTATTCGCCACATCTAGCAAATTCAAGTATCTAGCTAATTGTATTAAGCGACATTCTTACGTATTTATGAGGTAAAGCTAATTGTATGAAGTGACATGCTAATGTATTTATAAGGTAAAGCTAATTGTATGAAGTGACATTCTTATGTATTTATAAGGTAAAGCTAATTGTATGAAGTGACATTCTTATGTATTTATAAGGTAAAGCTAATTGAATGAAGCGACATTTCAAAATATTTATCAGGTGAGGCTATTTGGTTTAAATAACTCTCTGGTATTTCATAGTATAGCTTAAGTACACAGTGCCTAAATTTGTCAAAATTTTGTGTCGGTTCATACATCGTAGTGCAAAATGGGCTCCAAAAATGCCATTGTATTAAGCGACAAAAAAGTGCTCAGATCGTCACCAAACCCCGCTCAATCGACGCGGAAAAATTCGCTGATTCCGAATATGTATATAAGTCAATTTCGCCCAAAATGTCGCTTAATACAAATAGCCCGGGAACCGTCGATATGAACATTATCGACATTGGTGTTGGTTATTGGTTGGTAGAACGAGTTAAGTATTTATGACGTACCTGAATTGTTATGAAACTTTTTATCTAATGCTCCTTAAATTAATCCTTCCGATAAATTGTGTTTCTTAAGTTATGCCTAGGTGAACTGAACCATTCGTAGCCGAATGACGGGAGACGCTTGCAAAGCCTTGAGGCAATCAAGGGTTTGCCAGGGCTTAGTTTAATTACAAGAATGTTTTCGATTTGGTCTTTTGACTTTTAAATTGTATTTTGACTTTGTACTATAAATTCCGTTACCGATCTAAATACCTACGCCAAAACGACTTTCCACTCTTGTGGTTTTCTCTTTAATTTCCTGATAATTGCTAAAACGTCCTAGAACGGTGACTCCAGTCCATTCCGAGCCTTTCTACCATATCTCCGGGTCGGTCCCAGTCTTCCAAGCTTATAGAAGCACGTTTCAGCTTTACTGCTGTTGCAAGCAGAGCTGTGTCGACTTTCGATTGAAAGTGATCAATTTATTGAACTAACGCAACTTCGAGCGCGGTTAGAAACTAGCTACTTAGGTGGCTAAGTGAGATCAATGGTATTCGGACCTCTACCTCAGCTGTGTCGACAGTAGATATACCAGATCGTTACGTCTTGCTGGAGACTCTATTGATAGTTCAATGACATCAGACGTTTTGTAACGTATAGCCACCATATCTCCACCAATCTGCATTAAAAGTGAAAAGTAAATTCCACCAGTCTCTGCTTTTGAGAGATTGGTCTGTGTTTAACAGCAGCTTTAGTGCATAAAGCTTTGCAGCCAGCAACTAGACAATGGTTAATAACGATACGATGACAAGGTTTAAAGAGAAATATCATGGTTTTGAACTCACAAATTGAGGTTTGGTGAAATGTTGCTGCATTTCACGGGGCATGCTTAACAGTTCACAAAAAATATTATTAAAGAAATGTGAAGCCCACCAACCCACTAAGCTTTCCAGGACGAACGTGGCGGACTAAAACCTACATCCTTCTCATTGAGAGAGTAGAATCGACTCACTCCGTCCGGCCGTGGACCCTTTGAATCCAACGGTTTCCCGCTGTCTTCTTCAGATCGTCAGTCCACCTGATTGGAGAGCGGCCTATGCACTTTATACCTAGGAGTCTACCTACCTACGAGGACTTGCCATTCATGGAGCTTTTTCTTCATCGATTCCAGGCCGTCCAGCGGCTGCCGACCGTCGGACGAGGGCGCGTGGTGCGGTGCGGGCGTGGCGGGCGCGCGCGCTCTCCGCGTGCGGGTGGCGGGCGCGGCGCCGGCGCACGCGCGTCGCCTCTCCCCGCCGCCGCATGCGCACCGCGCGACCACGCCGCCGCCGCCGCTCGATCCGCCGGCTAAGCGTATGTATGACGTGTTTGTTACGCTTACCCATATTATAGTTTCACCCACCAGGCTAGGTGGCTAGGCTATGCCTCCGGATCCGTGCTCCGTTTAGGTTGGAGATCATGTCGGAGTTTTATAGTAGGTTAGTATGTAGATGGTAGTAGAGTGCATTCATAAGTGTGCGTGGATGCGAAACTATGAGGAAAAGCGAAAAATAAGGATTAGGTATGGGGTAAAATTAACTGGTTCGATTCCTGGCTTGAAACATTGATTTTTCAAAAATCCAACGATGCAGTTTTAATTTTGTCATAATCAATTACTTATAAGGAACAAAAAAATTATAAGGATATTTAGCTATACCTCATAGGTTCGGATTTCACCATCTACGCACAATTGAAAAACTCACCCTGTATATGCCAGCGATGTAGAAAACTTCGATAGCGTGATTCAGGAATACCCGTGGCGCCATCTCTTGAGTGGCAGAAATCACCACATCAGCAATACCAAAAGGATTAGTTTTATTACATCTGATGGTCACCGTTGTCTGTAGACACGGAAAAAGTGTCAAAGTAGTATTGAGCGAGCGTGTGACAGGAACAACGTGATTACATGAAAGACTAACTAATTCAAATCATCATCATCCAGAAAGAAGTCACACTGACAACTCTGATTAACCCCACTTACTTGAAAGTTGAATACGTGTAAACGGCAGACTACATGGGCACTATATTAAACAAGTGACTGCTCAAAGCCAAACAAATGGCCCGTTAAATCGCCAGGACAGATATAAAGGGTTCCTGGTCCCCGATCTGATTAGATCTATTGCACTTTTCACGTAATGCAGATTTAAAACTAGCGTCGCCCGTCAATGCGATTGCGTGCCAGCGACGGCCAGCCTCCATAAACGGACTGGCACAGACGTAATAAATTCTAAGCTAGCCATTCTACTAATCAAGATGACTGCATTTCGGTCCATTAAATAAATAAGATCCCGCTCGATTACCGCTTCAAAAAGACCGCTAGTCTTTCGGAGAAGTTATGAGTTAAGATTTGTGATTTACTTGGGTATTGGACGTTTTAGGAATGGTCAGATTTTTGTCCAAAATTTGAATGGCAACGAAAAGTATGTTAAAAAAAGTTAAAGTTATAATAGACTTTTATGAAAAATGTTTAGCAACTAGTAAGATAAGCAGTAGCCGTCTCCAATTGATCAATGCAGTAGGTTTATGAATTAAAGAAAAGCCGAAGTTCTCCGAATGGGGTCTTTAGTTCATATTAATTATTAACTAACATGCCAAGCATGAATGATATCGGATATTGGTGAAAAGTGTTCAGCAACTAATAAAATAAGCAAGACTTAAAGCAAAATCCAAAGTAAATTCTAATTGATAAATGCAGACGATTGATGAATTAAAGAAAAGCCGAAGGTCTCTTAAAGAACCAAAGCTTTGTTTCATAGTACCTAATGATGATGGGATATAACAAGCAATCGATGTCGGATAAAGCAAGTGAGCAATGGCTCCGAGGACGGCTAAGAATTTATGGTCGCCATTAATGTAATGTCCTCAAGCCTTTATGGACCCAATAAAGTTTCTTGGACCTGAAGCCATTATTGTTTAATACGTAGTTGGAAGTTTTATGAATTGCATATGGTGAGAATTGCTGCAATTTAAGTGACAATCGCCAGTACAATTACAATAAATGCCTTCTCCTTAAATCTATCCTTGCAACTCCTTTGATTCTATTGTCTTACGTTCCATGTTACTCCAAAACCTGAATAATTATATATCTTTAAAGTTTACCGTATTCATTAAATACATAGCACTTAATTTTGTTACCCCTCTTCATATCGGTATGAAGCATGCCTAAACTCCATTTTAACCCATTACCACTAAAGGGGTAATAACTGAATGAGGCGAGTCGAAGATCGGTGGACTGACAAAGGCTGAAGATAGATAGTTCATCTCATACGCAAACTGCTTCCACATCTTTGATATCAACGATTATCATTTTATTTCAATCGGCAGCCAACCTAGAAGAAGCACCACCCACGTCACCCGACAACCCCAGTGCGGCCCAGCTGAAGCCAGTAAGCGCGATATCTCAGATCACAGTAGCCAGCGCCCCCGTGAGAAGCGCCCCAGCCCAAAACAGCTACGCTTTGGACAGGCGGACCAAGCATGAGCATCGGCCGGTGGAGACCGTGCAATCTGTACAGGTAGGTTGATTTTGTAGGATTCTTGTAAAATTTTTAAAGCTTCAATCCTTTTGAAAGCTATTCCTGACTAGCCAGTAAGCACTTTATCCCAAATTACTTAGTGTTTGTCTGAAATTGGCTCGCAATATGTTTTATTTAGCCGGCTTGCAATTGAGAGTCATTCTTTGGAGGTGGCTCCTTGTACTTTGACCTTATCTCTTATGGCTTATCTCCTGCTTCTTGAGTGTCTAAAGTGTATGCACACACAATGACGTAGAGCCTAATAGCTAATATATCCGATCAAATTGCGCCAGCCCTAATCAGCAAGTGTAGATGGTGCCATCAGTTTGTCTTTGAAAAATTAATACTTTCCTTTTCCTTTTTTGATAATACATATAATATGTTTAACTAAGTGTAAATTATATAGTTTCATGCTTAAATTTTGTTTCTTGAACCGCAGCGAGACCTAGGACTCTTTTACCTTCACCTGAAAACGTTATTCTTTCAGTTCTCTGTAAAATCTTAAACCCGTAATAACGATACTCCCTATCCCTATTCATCGCTCAAATATTCGTGCAACTAAACGTTGTTCGTTTTCATTTTAACATAATTCGTATGACGACCCACGTGCATCGTCGAGCATTTTGTTTCTGTTTTCACAACACATTTTCAATTAGGTAATATACATTTGTAATTAGATCTTCTTCACGCAGACGCAATAGGTGTAACGCAACATGAATCTCATTGTGGGATGATTTCTTGCTGACCACAAGTGGGGAGCTCTGCGGTTTTAGTGTATCCATCTGCCATTGACCGTTTGTCTTGATTGATCGGCTCCAGCTTGTGGTTATTAATGTTTATGTTGGATTTGGTTACGAGATAAAGATTACTTAAAAGTTCTCTCTCACAAGTCTCTTCCATGGTTATATAGTAGGTATGCTTAACCATTACATTAAAAACCGTTGTTTAGTATTCCCAATAAAAAGCTCTAACATTCTTGTTGCGTTCTATTGTTTTTTCATTGCTTTCCTTACATGCTTATACATAAGATTCCTAGAAATTCTACCTCGATTCATCTACATGCTGCCGATTGTTCGCTTCTTATTGTAATGTGTTACCTAATTGCCATCTTTTTATGTTTCAATACATCTACCTATTATTGAAGTTACTCCATTTATATTGATTTTTCTACCTCTTTAAGTTGATCTATTGTCACCTTTATCACGACATATTCACGTAACAGCCCAACCAACTTATGTACGGTTACTAAACCGAGAAACACGTTTTCAGTATTACGGTATCATAATAATATTAGATTGATGTCATCGGGTCAATTCGTAACGATCATCAAATCAGGCATAGATAATGCTCTTGCGCACGCTATATGGGTATTACTGTTACGGGGTTTCGGTGATGTATTGCTTCATTTGTTATGGTTTTATCAGATCGGGATTGGACGTCTGGTCTCCAATTTCACACAACGGACCTCTAATAAATTTGAATTAGGTTTATCGTAGTTATTTATTGGCGAATCAGAAATTATATCTTATGGAGAATATCTACTCTTAAATTTATTTATAGGTGGATGAGCTTCAAGAGTTCTATCAAACTAGCCCACAAAATAATCCACAATTACCTATAATCATCATAAGAGACTCCATCTGATTTAAATGATTTAGGATTTGATTTTATTTTTGATCATTCTATGTATCTTAACGCAGCTCAGGCATTCTTAAATTCTGGCTCAACTCAAGTATAAACTAAAAATGTGGTAGTCTCTATTTTTTAGTTAGGAGGAATGTACTTTTCCACTTCTGCAAACAACGAAAGACAATTTTAACTATGCGAGTCACGCCACAAATTACTCTGTCACCTGCCATTTGAGGCGTTTTGTTTGACAAACCATCCGTTGGTAATGGCAGGTTGCTTTTTGCTACCTATTCAGCTTTGTACGTTAATTAGTCGCGAACGCACCGCCATCTCAGATTACAATAATTACCCGCGACGCATAACGCGGCGAAAGTGTTATCTAAATAAAAAATAAATAACCATTGTCTTTACGAGAATCCCACGATCTTGTGATAGGGAAAAGCGTAATCTGTGGGAAGCCCGCTGTCGGTTAAAAGCGAAAGTCTGCGACATTGTCGACAATGGTCGCGCATCTGCTGGCTCGATTGATGCGGGTGTAGGGTTGCTGCTCGTATTGTTATTGCACTGATGAAAATGACGTAAACAAAGGTTCTGATAATTTTAGCAACCATGGAAGATGGTGGATAAAAGTAGATAAATGTAGGATGAAATGTGAATGATAGGTATGTTATTGTCTTCTTTGGCAAGATTAGCAAGAAATCTTTTTGAAATCGTATATTTGGCTGAAAACCCAAATCTTTCGGTCTACCATTTCACGCATTGGTGCGATGTGCACTGTCGCACGTTTACAAATACATTAGTGGTTCTCAGAACTGTAGTAGGTACTAAAGTTTAGTTCAGTTTACTCACCACAGTGGTTTACAGGTTTCGCTTCCAAAACTCTACATTGGCTACAACTTGCAGACAAATATCCTTTCAAAACTGCAGCCCAGACAACCCTACGCAAGTATTGTGTTGATCACTCAGATGAGTAATTTGGCAGTCTTGTTATATACCTAGCAGGTTGTGCTACATCAGTTTTGTAATACGGAAGATAAACTTTTATTGATTTAATTAAACTAAACATTTAGTTATTGTTAAAATTGTTCATTCGTTCAGTTCAAGGTTGTTGATCACCAATAGTTTATACGTATCCTGTCGTTTAATACTATTGTTTTATTTCCAAAATTCAAATCAATAGTTAGTACTTCTTTTCCTCTACGTAAATAATAAAACCTTTTTATTCCAGAATGGCGTCCGGGAATGCAACAGCAGTTCGGACGAGAACAGATCGTCCGGCCACGCCTCCATGTCGGACAGCGGGGGTGCGGGGGAGACGACCCGGGACGAGCCCCGGCGGACGCGACAGCCGCCGCATGCGAGGACGAAGCACCGGCAGCATAATAAGGTAATCTTGAACAACTTCAATCAACAAGGGCGTAACAAGAGCTCTCGAAGCTGGCATCGCATTGGCGACTCCCCTGGTGTTTCTTGTGTTAGTAGGCGATGGTGATCACTTACTGACAAGCGGTTGGTCCGCCTGTTCGCCGCTGTTAGCAGATTAATAAAAACTTAGTTTCTATGTTCATTGTAAACTTGTCATCCACTTCTTTTTATTCAAGCTCATAAATAGGGTCAATAAAAAGAGTTAATGTATCTGATATTCATGGGATTTTGATTGTGCAACCCTCAGTTACAGTCGCCGTGGCCGGGGGGAGGAGGGCTGGAGGACATCAGGTCAGCCATCAAGCAGCTGACCCTGCGCTCCAGGGATAGCAGCAGCACGGCCACCAGTGGAGCTTCCAGCGCTGGGGGCGGGAGTAACAATGGAGCGCAAGGTACTGACTTCTGCTAGAGGCTTTTTGTTTGTACCATACCATGTAACAATATTTATTTGTGAGCGGATGGAAATGGGGCGATATTGACACACACGATAGCTGACACGTGTGTTCCTTTATTGGACCTAGCCATACTGCACTATAGACTAAGTTTTATTTGCTTTTAAAAGAGTGCTGGGAGTTTTTTTCCGTCCGCTTTTTTCTCCTAGTCTACGTTTTGCCTGAGGGGCGATCAAAGCGGATGAATGTAGAAAGTATAATTTATCTGTATGACTTTCATTAAGTGTGCACAAATTGTACCTAATAATGAATAAAAGTTTTTGAGTTTGAGTTTGAGTTTAGAACTCATTTAATATCAATCCACAAACATCTTATCAGGTATGTAAATTTATACAAATGCAATACTAGTAAGTGGTTAGTGAGGCGTACGAGTATGTTGTAGTTTCAATTCCTACATCTTTTGGTTATATTATTATGTGACACTCATACACTGCGATCGAATTTTAGTAATCTAGACCGTTGGATCGCATAATGTTGGATCCGTTAGTTTCATATTAAAAAGAAACCATCAGCAACACAAGTTCATCGCTGAAAATAAACATAATCAAGTAGAGAAATTAAAAGTCTTCTTCTTGTTGTTAATCTATGAATTAAATTAAAACTTTGTAGGATGCTCTAGGTGCCTTATTTTTTTATTTCCTTTTTTTGCCGTAAAAATAGCAAACCTGTTGTACCTAAATATAGTAAATAATAATATAATAAATAAAAAATATAATAAAAAATAAAATATATAATAAATAATAAATATATATAATAAATATATATATATATATAATATTCCATACCCATAGTATATATACCCATAAACCAATGTACCACTTCAAGCGAACTACAATAATAGCTATATTACCACAAGTCATTTACTTATAACATGTAAAATATGTTAAACATAAGTGTTTTTGTGATGCTAGATGGTTTCGCAGAGAACGGCAGCGCGGCGGAGGCTCGCAGGAGACGGGCGCCGCTGGTCCGCCAACCCTCCCTGGACACCGTCTGTACCAACGTTACCAGCGCGGACGAGTTCGTCTGGGTGGACTCACATAATAGGTATGTCCAAAGACCTTTTCATCCAATCTATTCGAAAAGTAACACTTGCCACCTTACCACCAGTAAGTACCACTCTGCTCCCCTTTAAGTGCGCCCAAAATTGGTGTTTTCTATAAGAAACTTTTTAGCGGGCAGGAATGAGTTCTTCCTCCCTCTTCATAAGTTCCTTTTTGAATTTGGAACATCTTAGTGTTTAGCGCCAAAGAAATCGAACGCAAATATTGTTTGAATAAAGACGACAGAACTGTACGTAACAATAAATTTTCATAATTGCGAAAATGTCTCAAATGTAAATATTTATAACTTTTTAGTTGTTTTATTATAAGATACTATTTAATTTCAATTTAGTTGTTACTCTATGTTTTATTAAATAATATTGTTACAATAGAATATGAGGCGCCTTTCATTTTCTCATAGATGGTGATAAAAAGTAGAGTCGTATCACTCGGGACAAAATATATTTTTGGCTCGGGCGACGTACTTTGAATCCGTCGCTACGTTCAGGATCCTACTAAAGAAACCCTCGCTATAATCGGGATTCTACTCGAGAATTCCTCACTTCGCTCTGTATTCAAAAAACGCCCTCGCCGTTAAAATATCATTTTGCTCCCTTGTCATACCATGTCTTCCCTTTTTGATTTAATCTAAGTCAATAATCCATAAAACCACCGTTTTTCCAGACTAGTCGAATTACGATGCGTGCCGTGGACAGCTGGCGAGGTGACCAGGGCGCTGCAGGCGGGCCGGTGCCGGGAGATGGCAACTAGGATGGCGCCCGACGCACCGCCGAGGCTCGCGTATTTGTTGCAAAGGTATTTAATGTAATATGTACAGTACAGCAGACTGGATAAACTGATGACCTGAAGAAGACAGCAGAAAATGGATCTTGGTATCGGAATGGCATTGGTAAGGGCAGGCTATTGTCCAGCAGTGAACTACGAAGAGCTAAATGAAAGGATGTTTATGAAACATTTAAATAAATAAAGGCTTTTAATTGAAAAAATAAAAGACTATTTTTTATAATTTATATATTTATATAATTTCTAATTTACCCAGAGAAAGGCACGTATCAAAAAGCTTTGTTTGACGAGCCTGTGTTATATTTTTAAAAATTAGATATTTAAAAAATTCATATCTCATTTCCAAAACGAAAAGAAAATTGTTTACACTAGTCCATTTGTTTACACCAGGCTATTTGGAAGCGTCACCTTTACACCTAGCTGATTTCAAATGTTTTTTTTCACCCTCATCTATTACTAATTCATAATAAATCGGTGTACACGTCTTATCGTTCAGGGCTCTGGTGCGGATAGCACGTGAAGCGCAGCGTCTGTCGCAGAACTTCGGTTTCTGCTCCAAGCACGAGGTGGCCGGCGCCTTCCGGATAGTGCTGAGCACACCTCTTGCTGATTCTTGCATCAAGGTTCGTTACGACTATTCCCCTTCAATCACGCAAAACTAAGACACACCTGTGGCTTGTTGAATATTTTATCTACTTTAAGCAACCGTGAAATCACCCAGGAGATAAGAGTGAAATAAAAAAAACATTTTTTTTAATAAATAACTTGGGGGAATAATATTTGATTTTCACTTTATTGGCATTATTAGATCGATATCTTAATCGTGAATTAAACTATGTCATCTGATTGATTTTAATTTTTTTTCTTTCAATTAAAGGCTTATAATTGGAATTTCTATCTTCTATCACCCAATTTTGTCCCCCTAAGGGTGACAGATCAAACTCTATTCACTCCTCAACAGTTCTATTTTGCTTTTTATTATCCCTATCTGTCACCCTTATGGGGAAAAATTTTGTGACAGGAATAATCCACAGTATTGGCTATGAGTGGCAAAATACACAGATCATGGCCTACAGTAACCATTACCTATACTGTTGAGTAGGTATAAGTTCCCCACACAATGTTCCAGGGTTGCCAACGAGCGGCGACGATGTACGCGACATCGGGCAGCGCGGCTCGACGGCTGGGGTCGGCCGCTAGAGCACGGACCAGTCTCGCCCCCGGGAGGTTCCAAAGATGGATGCTGGATGTTCGTGTGGCCTCCTTTGTGCACGAGTAAGCGATGTTTGATACCTAACGAAATACGACATGGAATTCATGATTTTGTATGCACTTCTGTGACAGAATCCGTAATAATGTAGATAATATATGGAACGTAAGAGACTCGCATAGCTCTCAAAGTTAACATAACTACATTTTGCTTTTATTTTTGTAGTAATTGAGTAGCAAATGAAGACTTCCATATCAAACCTCAAGTACAGAAGAATTCCTTTCTGAGGGTGGCTGTGGATGCTTTGCTACTCGTTAGGACTAAATGTTCACGTCAAATAAAGTATCTTCGGAAACCATACCTCCCCAGTCTTCCCAAGTCAAGAACTATACAGATCTAAGATGCTGGCGATAAGGTACCTCTGGGAAAGTTATAGCAGCTGTTTTAAGAGTCTGAGAGGTGGTCACCTCACTTCACTCTCACCATTTACCTCCAATAATCAAATTCAAGCAAAATAATCTGTGAACTTATCAAGAAGACTCGTATAAGAAAGCTGGCCTTACCTATGGATATGATTCACAGATACGCAGCGATCTACCTCTGTGCGGGCATGGAGACGCTGCTAGAAGAGATCGCGCTCATAGCGGGCGGTAGCGCGGTGAACTCGCCCATCACGCCGGCGGTCATCGACCACGCGGTGGCCAACTGCGCGGACCTGTGGGGCTTGCTGCAGCCGTATAGCCATTTGAATGCTGGACGGGTGGCGTCAGGTCAGTTTGTCAAAGTAGCATCAGTGGTTGTGTCATGTAGTAAGAGAAACAAATCGCTTATATTAAAGCAACATGGAGAAGTGTGCTATAATTAAGAGAAACAGATCTCTCATGTCGGAGCAGTAGAGAAATATGCTATAACTTACGATATAAGAGAAACAAATTTCACCAAATCATGTTGCTGCAGTGTGATAAAGTATGTTAGGGGAGAAAGACTTGGACCCAGCAATTGCATATATAAAAAAATTAAAAGGATTGGACTGAAAATGAAGAAGCTTGGTTTTGGTGCTAGGTGGTACTAGCAACCACGCTCTCCAAACTGATACACAAGACAATATGGCGTAGATTTTACTTAACAGTGGGTTAAGACGATAACTCCTTGTCTTATTTTGTTTATTTTGCAGGAGCCTTATCACTCTCCCGATGGGAGTCGATGAGTTCCCTGGGATCGGGATCTTCGTCAGGAATATCTCGACCTGAGAACAGGCAGTTGGGCCTTAGCCACGATTCCGGCATCACAACCAATGGCTCTGGTATGTAATAATTACATCGAAAGAATAATTATGCGCAAATGATCACATTAAAATGTGCTGATGTTCAAAGCAAGAGATTTGTAAATGATGTCTCATTTAAGACTATGCTTGCTTCTAAAATCTACAATAAATTAAGTTGTTCATCAAATAATAAAGCAAACAGGCAATGAGGATGAACAAACATTGTTTTTTTCACGTTGCTTGCTCATGTATAATTATTGTGACCATCAATTAGGTATATTTTTTTTGTGTACATATCCTCGATTTACCTTTGTATTGAGATAGGCGTATGGTATGTCTGTTGGCACACTTTAAGATCTTCCATGTAATTTATTTTTCCAGGGGGTTCAGGAACATCAGCTGGGTCCAACAATAGTTCGGGTGGGTCCGGTGCCTCGGTGTTACTGACCACATGCGCTGGTTCCCCGGCTGAGTTACGCGCGGTATTACGAAGAGTCAACCCGCGACATCCCCCGCTCTCGCCCGCGGCTGAGCGCGCGCTGTACTACTTCATGAGGTGCTCGCAGGTGAGTTTGTCGTTCTTTGTGATTCAGTATAATAATATCCTTCCTAAATGGTCCAAATGACATTTGGAGTAGATGTGTCCCAACGGCTACTCCATGAGTCCTGGAATGGAGACTATTGGAGGTGAAGCGAGGTGTTGGCAGACCACCGGCTAAATGGTCCGGCGACATTGTAAAGACTGCAGGAGGACTTTAGCATTGAAGAGCCATAAATGGTTCCGCGTGAAGAGAAGCGGGCATAGACCTCTGAGAGGCATGTGCCCAACGGTGAAGATGAAGAATATCATGTGCTGCTGAGTTACAATCCGGTATGATCGAAGTCAGACCATTAAAGATGTAAAATATAATTGCTTTTTTTGTTTTTTCAATTGAATCCAAAACTACTAATTGCCTCAACAGCTGGAACACACATCCAGTGGCGGGTCAAACGGCGTGGCGACCGCTACCAACGGCGCCAACGGCTGTGGAGCGGGCGCCGGCCTGTGGGGAGAGAGGGGTGCGGGGGCCTTACCTCCCCTCGGCGAGTGGGTGCGGGTAGCCCGAGCCCATGCGACGTTGCGGCCTCCCCCTGCTGTACCTGACGCTGATGATATCCTGCAGGCGGCGAGGTTACTGCTACCTCATGCTGACTGCCCACCCAGACCTGTCACGTAAGTTAGCAATTGAACTAATTTTGACTAAAATTATCAAGTGGATAGCTCCCTGCTTTTGGAGGGTGAGTGGGGTATTTGGACGTTAGATATCGTGGCCTCCGCCTGCTGTACCTGATGCTGACGATATCCTGCAAGCAGCAAGACTACTACTACCACATGGTGACTGGCCGCCCAGGCATGTCACGTAAGTAGGCAAATAAAATACATTTGCATAATATGCAAATCTCAAGTGAACAGCTGTCCACCAGACTTTCTATTGTCTAGCCCTTTGAAATCCTGTGTTTTCCTTGTTTTATTATTGTCCAACTCTTCTCATTATACAGGCTAGAAGAAGCCATAGAGCCAGCCTGGTCCAGATGTAGCCGGACAGCAGACGAGCTCAGCCGGGCAGCCCTGGGCTTAGCGCAGCGGGCACTGCTGAGTGGACGACCAGAACTGGTGGGTGGTGTGAGAGCACTACTGCCACCGGTTGGCCTGGACGCTATTGATGCGTCTGGGCTTACAGCGCTGATGAAGGCTTCTCTAGCAGGAGATGAACAAGTTGTTGCTGTAAGTCTTGCTTTCTTCTTTTCTTTACATTTAATAGTCTTCTTTTTGGTCTTTCTTTGTAATTTCAAACTTTTGCATCAACTAATAATTCTGGTGAGCTGGATTTGAAAGTGCCAAAAAGTTTATTAAAATACCTAGTAATTTATATGCGGCACTAAGAATCGATGAGAGTTATAAAGGGTCGTCTATAAAATTCAACAAGGTGTCTCCGCACCAGTCATCTATCCGTGTATTCAATTTTATTTAAATTTAATAACGCTTTTACGGGAGAGGGCAATAAGCATCTATCTATCCTCACACACTTTCGATTTTATAATTTATAGACATTTAATTATTTTTTATTTCTCTTTTTTCCCTTAGATGCTACTAGAAGCAGGCGCGGACCCCAATATAGAGACCCCAGGTGCCGCGGCGCAACACACTGCCCTACTCTCTCCAAGATCTCCTTCACAACCACCGATATCACCAACAGCTGCGACGCCAGCGCCCGGGTACACGCCGCCAACAGCTGGTAAGATATCTGATTAAAATTGTTTTCTACATTGCTGGCATTTATACAAAATTCCGACACGACATAATCGGAGCTCGGCCGCTTCCCAGGCGCGATCACCTAGCTGGTGGTAGACCATAAATTTAAACAAAATTGTCCGAAATATATGAAGTTCTTAATTTGGTTGCTTCAGGTTGGACAGCGTTAGTGTACGCATGTAGTGGCGCCGGTGGAGCGAACGCTGGAGCCGGGAGTGGGGCTGTGGAAGTTGCGAGGAGGCTGCTGGCAGCGGGAGCCAGGGTCGATGGAGCCCCGGCCAGAGGTGACGACGTTTGTACGCTGACTCCCTTACAGGTAAGGATATCAGAATTCTTTAGATACTCAAGTGCAAAGAGTAAAGAATACTAAACCCATAAAAATCAGCAACACTAAAATATTTGGTTGTTTGCTTTTCTGCTTTGATGCTTGATTCATGAATGTCTACTCATCCACTATTACTAGTACAAACCACTATTTTGAGTTTATAACAAGTGTCTTACTTGTAAGTATGGTTACAGTAACAATCAATAGGTCTTATGTCTCCATTTAATTCCATTGATTCTTATGATTCACTGGTTCTTCTACTATGTTATTGGTAGACAAATCTGATCTTTGTACATAAAGTAGTGGTGATATATGTACAAATTATAATAAAATTGTTACATGTACATACAGATGGCTTGTGGAGTAGGAAACCTTGAACTGGTGCAGTTGCTTCTGTCACATGGTGCTGATCCTTTCCTCTCGACTCAACTCAACGACGCCCTCTGCTATTCTGCGGCCGCACAGTATGGATGCTACAGGTAAAATTTACTGTTTTTCTAGTAAACATACCTGTTTAATACCTAAAATAAATACTAGTTAAATATTCGCTATTCGTTCGGAAACCATTGACCATAAAGGAAGTTGACTGTTATTTAATGGAATCATGTAGAGCGGGTTCGAGTCCCAGTGGTACGCTCCAATGATTTCCAATAAATTTCCAATAAAATTTCCAATTTCCAATAAAGATTTAACCACTTCTACCCTCAGCGCGGTAGCAGTCTGCTGCACCCATGGTCGCCGCGCCTGCCTCCGCGCCGCAGTTCGGGCCGGCGGGGGCGGAGGCGCTACCCGCGTCCTGTCCCTCGAGGAGGTGCTGGCTGAGGGCGCTCCGCCCGCAGCCGGCCGCCCGCCGCCCTTCACCAAGCAACAGCAACGCGCGCTGCATGATGCGATGTACTACGCGGCTGAGACTGATCACTTAGGTGGGGTTTAACTCCGTGACCTGTGCTCTTTTCGTCTAGACGTGGCCACCATTTGAGGATCTTTCTTTCCTTTAGTCCTACGATGTACCCAGTCAAGTTGGATTCTTCCAATAACCTCTCTCTCAAAGTTGGACCTACCCATTCAAATCAGTTTTCCCGTTACTTACGCAAGTGTTCTTGTCTACAAACATGATTGAATTCAATGTTTATGCCAAATCTTTAGAAAACTTCGATAAAGATCCGAGAGGCCAAGCCTCTGCACATTATCCTTCACCTGATTATAATACAATGGAATCTCTGTTCCAGACATAACACTAGAACTACGAGCACTGGGAGTGCCGTGGTCACTACACGCGTGGACGCTGTCCCTGGCCGCCGCCGCTGAAGCCTCCCTCGACCACGTCATCGACCAGCTGTTGCAGGACTTTCTGCAGGTATAATTACAATTCTGTTTACCTTAAGAAGATAACAAATGTCATTGATTGAAATGTTGTCGGTAACCCATTGCAGTGACCCACTGCAGGGTCTGGTCTCTCCATGCCATGGAGAACTCTCGGGCACCTTCTGGAGATGTTTTACTGCACCGTTTTGGAAAAGTCATTTATGCATACAACTGGGATAAGAACCCAAATTCCTTGATTAAGACGCTGAATTCTTAGCCTTGTAAAGAATATTTATAAGAAGATTCGACAATATTTTTGAAATGAAAGTCTATCGTTTGTAAATTAAGCTCAGAAGGAACAATTGAATTGGTTTCAGGTGTGCCCATCGGATGACAGCCACTACAGCAAACAGTTCATCTACGAGTGCCTCCCATTGCTTTTCAACATTTTACGATACAGCAAGGTAAGAAACAAAGTAAGCCTTATAATATGTTATTTAATGGTAGACGGAATAAATCGTTTTCTAGAAGAAGACTACTAGCAAAAATTTTAATGCTATTTTTTGACAAGTACCGGGAAACGCACACATTTATTTCCAAGAGGCTCTCACCGCTGCCACCGTCAGGGCGACGGGAATACTTTTGCGGGGCTATGTATATGATATATTGAGCTGAATATTCTGTGCGCTGTATGTCTGAACATTTTTAACGGTATATTCCTGTTCAGAAGGAGGGCACAGTGCTGCTGCTAGCGGACATCCTGTGCGCGTGCTACGGCTGGGAGCCCGTGCCACCGGTGATGCATCCCCCGCCCGCCGCCCCCGCACCCGCTCCACCCCCGCCGCGGGTTGACCCCTCATACGTCAACAACCCCTCGCTGGCTGACGTCACATTTAGGTACATATCATCTACCTAGGAACGTCTTCCAGTAATTGCGCATGCTATAGCTGGGAGCCAGTACTGATCGTCATGCATCTGCCCTCCGCCGCGCCCGTTGTCAGTACCCATTAATGACCCACTACAGGGTCGGGTCTCCTCTCACAATGAGAAGGATGTAGGCCGCCGTCCACCACGCTGGCCTACTGCGGGTTGGTGGACTTCACATGCCTTTGAGAACATTTTTTTTGTGAACTCTCAGGCATGCAGGTTTCCTCACGATGTTTTCCTTCACCGTAACAGCAGGTGATATTTAATTTCATAAATCGCACATAACTTTTACTACAAAGTCATTGGTGCGTGCCACAGGGATTCGAACCCGGACCCTTCGATTCGAGGTCGAATTCTAAGCCACTGGGCTATCACCGCTGCCCGTTACCAACGAAGATCTATCGTTCAGATAGCTACAGTTAACATGCGTGTACGACTATGGCTTGTGGGTGATGCATGGATGCCCGTTTGCACTCACTATATAATGAAAATTGCACATGTGCTCCACATAAATACATATTATTGTGTAGGCGCTCCAAAACTAAATAACATATTATTATAAATAATAACATAATATACTCCACTTGTCAGATTTCAGATAAAATTTACAATTTATACAACACTTTATTTGTTAATTGTAAGTCTGCACGCATTTTGCTACTATTCTAAAACTCTTTTATCTTTTCTCGTACAGAGTGGAGGGACGCTTATTCTACGGGCACAAGATCGTGCTCGTATCGGAGTCGCCGAGGCTACGCGCGATGTTGGCTCCTACACGCGCACCACCGGATGCATTACCACCCACTGCACCCCCGCTCGTGCAGATCAACGATATCCGCTATCATATATTTGAGGTGAGTGTATTCGCAACATATCACGGGTAAGACACGACACTGCCGCGATACGAGTGAATACAGATTCAGGCCCGGACGGCTTGTGGAATGGTTAGATTATACAAAAATCTGTAAGATCGAGGGATGTTTGGCACTTACTACCTACTCAAATTGGGGCATGTTAACTGCTGATTATATTATTACTGATTTCTTTTGAAGAAAACGTTAAGAGGTCTGCACTGTCTAAATTCTTTTGGTGTTTAGGTGACCAGCCCTCGGCAATAAAAAAAGACAATCATTATTGCCCAAATATTTGACATTTCTTATGCTGAAAAGGGGATTGAGCAGAAAAGTAGGAAGTAAAAAGTCACAAGCAACCAGTGTATTATTGCTGGCGTTGAAGGAAATCTTTGAATCTTTGTTGTAACCCCAGTTGTAAAACACGTGTTTTCTATCCACAGCAAGTGATGAAGTATCTGTACTCCGGAGGCTGCTCTAACCTGGAGATCCCCGAGAGCGACGTGCTGGAGGTTTTAGCTGCGGCTTCGTTCTTCCAGCTGCTGCCGCTGCAGAGGCACTGCGAGGCGCGCGCCGCCAGCACTGTGGACCTACACAACCTCGTCTCTGTCTACATACACGCTAAGGTATGGCTGGAACCCTTTTATGGCATACTTTTGGGCACCAATCTCTCGCCAGGTCTCATAGGGCCTCGGACAAGAGTTAAGCCTGCTGCCGTATCGACAACAACCGGAACCGACGGCTTAACGTGCCCAATGTATGTAACAATGGCCCAGCCTGCACCCAGCTGGCGATCTCAAGGTTTAGAGTTTCCATCCAGGTTTCCACATAATACTTTTCTTTACAGTCATCCCTTAGTAGTATGAATACCATTCCATTCCAATGCTGTCATTAGTAGTCTTCTTAAGTGGCGCAACAAGTGGCGCAGTGGTTAAGACACCGGTGCGCTGCGGATAGGTCCTGGTTTCGATTCCCAGCAGAGCAGAGGTTCGAACGATTAATTTGAATGTCTGTTTCTGGTCTGGGTGTGTTGTGGTCTTGTCTTGTGTGTCCATGGCACCCACGACACATGGAATCCTAGTATGGAGCTAAGTGTGAAGCGTTATTAATTTATTTATTAAGTCATAACAATAACGTTTTCCCTTCTGCACGGTGCATAGGTGTATGGTGCTACGCAGTTACTGGAGTACTGCCAAGGGTTCCTCCTCCAGAACATGGTGGCTCTCCTCACGTACGACGACTCAGTGAAACGACTTCTGTTCGGCAAACGACTCCCGGGACACAACGTGCTCGGAGCTTTACTCACTACGCTACAGAAACGCATCGAGTCTAGAAAGAACCAGGCGAAGAATAGGTAGCAGCGCTGTACCAAGGCAGCGTTTGGGTCTAGGGCGATTGTGTTTAGGGAATAATGTATGGTGTATGGTGGTGTAAGTGGCACATCATTGGTCTACCATGTCACAACACTGCATTCATCCGACAAAGGCGCAAAGATCCGAACACCACTTAACTGTAAAAATACAATATCTACTATAACATGTTTTGTAAACTTTTATTTAAAAAATCATAAAACAGTGTAATTAACCCGTGGATATAGTGTGGTGTTTGAATATGTGTGTAAACATACAATTAGATACACACGAGAATTTCGGTTATATTAATATAAGAAAATAGAAGGCAATGAAAACGTTTGGAGACAATATCGCTAAAATCCTATTCCATTGAATTCATCATTTTTTTAGAAATTCCTGCTTCTTTAGATACTTTTAGATTGTGTTATTGATCCTGATAAAAAAAGTGAATAATGACTATCGATCAAAATCTCTGTATGTTAAACATAATTATAAATTAATGTTAAAGTGTATTAGTCTTCTAACTTATGTTATTTTGTTGCTTGTTCTCTTAAAATATAATGATAAAATTATTTTATTATATTATTATGTCTTTTCAACACAGCTTTATTTTGTATTAAGAAATTCATAAAATTATCACTTAGTGTTAGGTACCTACCTATATTATTAAGTACCTTCTATCTAATATTAAGTGTCTATGGGTAAAATTAATCTTCAATGATGAAAACGGGCCATGGACATCGGAAGGGACAGACTTGACTACAGGTTCAAAAATGTAAACATAGCATTATAAGCCAAACCCATGGCCCAGACCCACCATAGAAATAAGTCCTTATTAAGCCAATGAAAAGGACTGACAAATATTATGCAGGTACTTTAAAAAAAAACTATACAAAAGTAATCCTCTATGTGTGAAATCCTATAAGGAGAATGTACAATATAAAACCTTTAAAACTACTGTATTGTATAGAGATGTATCATTTCTCATTTATATTTCAAGAATAAAAATATGCTTTATATTGATTTAAAAGTATTAATCTTGTCATGACATGTATTTTTGTAATTATTGTTGAAATAAAAATTATATTTAAATGTAACTTTGTGTTTTAATTTAGCTTAATAAAAATTGAGGGAGGGGGAGACATAAAAAAACCTGTTCTTCATGTCTAGTGTTTCGGTAGGGCACGGTTGCAAGAGATATTTATTTTGAGGCAAACGCTTAAACATCTTAGTCCTGCCTCATGAGTAGCCACGCACCCACATACCTACAACAATGATGAGAAGGGGCCCTTAGTTGTACTTAATGCCGAATCTACACTTGTGCCGCCGAATTGTGAACGTGAATGAAATGATTTTCGTAGGACTTATGCGCGCTGAACTCCATTCACCTCATATCACCTCATAATTCAGGGCACAATTTTAGAACTGTGGTGACATTAGACGTCTTTTGGCTTCACAATTTATTCATTGACTAATGACAACTGAACGACAAATGGCAAATTCATCACGCACCCATTTGCCACCATATTGTACCTACCTATATTATTTTAATAATTTCTCATACATAAGAATAGTATACATTTATTAAATGGTATAATCCTAAGTCTATTACTGAGTTCACGCCGTAATTCACGACACATGTGTAGAATTACCTTTATATAATACGCTGTCAGTTCATAATCAGTATGTCTATGGTCATGTCAAACTCAAGCATCAAGTTGGCTAAATGCGTAGAGTTGGCCTGGATGCTCGACAGCTAAAGTAATCGATAAATTAAATTATTAGTTATATTCGATGGAATTATCAAGCAAATCTATAAAAACCTGCCAACCTTAATTACGTCGTTATCAAGTAATATTAATAAACTGGACATAACAAAGTGTAACTTTTTAATTTCCCCTCCAAATTAAATTCACTATTAAGACAAAACCAAAATAAATTAAGTAAAAACTGGGCTTCAAACTGAGATTACTTGATACAATTAAATAAACTTCAGTTTTTCATTTAAGATTTTTAAGAATTTTAAATATTAATGTGATATATAAACAAATGTAAAACATGATTATATGAGTCGATTAAACATATTATTAAAATATTTCCGTATCAATACATCACTAATAGTGTCACTTTCTCGATTGTCGACAGACGTTGCCGATAAAAAGTCAAATTGTTTATGACACGCGTGCGGCGTGATACGATACGAAGTTACGAATGCGAGCGAGCGAGCGATGATATACTATACGTGACATTGAACTGTGGAGTAGTTGCGAATTTTCCGTCGTAAAATCTGCGGAAAGCGGTAATTCGTAGTGAACGGTGCAGTGTGTGTTGTTATTTAATGTCGTGACAGTGAGCAAAATGCAGTTCTACAAAGAGAGGATTCTTAACGCGGCACAGTTAAAAAGACTTAGTGAACACAAGTATTCGTGCACAAGTGCTAGTATTTTAGATGCCTGGCTTCAGCCCTGGTGGTGTTGGCTGGTATCGAAGACGCCTCTATGGCTCGCACCGAATCTCATAACTATTGTAGGTCTCATAGTGAATATAGTCACCACATTAATATTAGTATGGTAAGTACATTTTCGTTGCGAAAACTGTGTCACAATCCGGGCGAGCGGAACGACTTTCTTAGTCACTTTGATCAGAGTTAACTTTCTTGTAACCTACATTCAGGTTTTGCTCTTTTTTTGTGGTAAAGCTAGGTCTTGAGTGTTATTTTGATGCGTGATTTGCACGTAATGCCGTTAGTTGAAACGGTTTCGTTTCATTGGTCAGCTGTTCTCGCGCCACTGATAAGATAGTGGGCAGGATAGAATAGTCTGTCATAATTGAAACGCTGAAAATCGAAATTCGAATAATTGTAATTCAAAAATTGTAATCATAACTTGATCTATAGCGTTATCTGAAATCATTTTATTATCATGGCAATTTGGTTAATCAATTGAAGAACATAGTTGTCACTGATATAAAGTCTTCATATAGTATGAGTGTAAAGCCTTGACTTTGAGTTCATTACACTTCCTCCTTAACAATTTCAATAGAGTAATTATGTAAAACTGGTATTAGGTGCTTAATTTAAATGAATTTTTATGTCAGTACATAAAATTTCAATAAGATTTTATTTTCATTATTACAACTTAATATTGAAAACATTCATGAAGGTGAATTTGACAGAAACTGGTCTCCATAAAGCATCATTTTGTAATGTTTAATAACCCACTGCAGGGTGAATGTTCTCTCAAAAATGATAAAGAAGGGCCTAGTTTGCTTGCTCATGTTTTCAGTTAGCTATTCGGTCATGTTTCCTGAAGGAAATCATATGAAACGTCACCTACTATATTTAAATTTATCAATACCGTAAACTTAGAAGAGTTATTCGAGCATGATCTTAGGGTTTGAACTCTGACCTTTTGTATATATTTTTAGTTATTCTAAAAATCATAATGTGAATAAAATTGAAACTGATCTACAATTCTATTCATTTTATTTTAGCTTCATGTCACAAATTTATGTAGGCTAAATTTCTAAAAATTATGGCTGAAAATATGGCTGAAAGTTCTATTTACACTGCAGACAATTTGCTTTTACATTTCATGTAATTTTGCTAATGGAGCATTTGGAAAACCAACACTTGGGAATGACATTGAAAAATGTATTGTTTTTAGAATAGACCTACTGTATAAACAAATTATTATTTACCACAATTTTTTAAAAACTGAAAACAAATGTTGTAAATTTTTGTTACTTTTAAATATTATGTGTGTGTCAACTCAGGTGCTAAAGTATGAGAAAGTAATGGAACAGAAAAATATAACGTAAGAATGCAATCAGAGACATGAGTAAAATCATATGCAGAGTGCTAGTCAAGAATAAAGGTTTATTCTTATTAGATATCATTATGCCTAAATGATAAATTGGAAAGGTTTAAACCTGTTTAAAGTGTTGGTAGGAGACTTACTAAATCCTTATTAGGCTTAAGTATATTTCACAAACTTAATTGTATGGTACATGGTGTAACTGACCTCATTTACCTTACAAGGATATTGTTTTAATTGAGTTGTAAATTTATCTTGTTTGGAATTGTTACTCAAATGTTGTTTATTACTATATTACTAGAAACCGCGGCTGAAATCCTTTTTCTTGTCCTACTGTTAGATTCCCCCACAAGAATAGAAGGTCAGGAGGATAGTACACCACACTGTAATACAGGTGCGATGCAAAACAGGCTAGTGCCCAAGCTGTGTTCAATGTTTTATGCCAAACTACTTATGGTGCTCCACCGAGGTTGTATTTGCAATTGCAATTTTATCAATAACAACTGAGAGGTCAGTTTTATGTTTCCTTAGAAGCATGGAAGCATGCATTTATTTGCCAACTTTCATTTCTGAATTACTAAATATTGCAAAACTTAAGCTATCTTCAGAACGACCCGAGTGGCGCAGTGGTTAAGACACCGGTGTGCGGAAGGTCCTGGGTTCGATTCCCAGCAGAGCAGAGGTTCAAATGATGAATTTGAATTTCTGTTTCTGGTCTGGGTGTGTTGTGTACTTGTCTTGTGTGTGTCCATAGCACCCACAACACAGGGAATCCTAGTGTGGGGTGTGAAGTGTTAATGGTTTTGTGAATATAAAATGTGCTTGTAGACCACTTGAAGCTAACCTAACCTAAGGTTGACTAAGGCCTACATCCTTCTCATTGTGAGAGGAGACCCAAGCCTGTATTGGGTCCTTAATGGGTTACTGACAATAATGAGTAATTGTTGTAATAATCCTTCCAGGTATAGCCCAGACGCGCGGCAGGAGCCGCCGCGGTGGGCGTGTGCGCTGTGCGCGTTAGGTATATTCGTGTACCAGAGCCTGGACGCCATCGATGGCAAGCAGGCGAGGCGGACGGGGAGCCAGTCGCCGCTGGGCGAGCTCTTCGACCACGGCTGTGACAGCATATCGACTGTGTTCATCGCTCTGGGGGCGTGCATAGCTGTCAAATTGGGAGACTATCCCACGTGGATGTTCTTTCAGGTGAGATGATGCTTCATAAGAGTGGTGACAGCCTAGCGGCTTAAAATTCGACCTCGGACAGAGGTGCTGGGTTCGAATCCCAGTGGCATGCACCACTGGCTTTGTAAAAAAAAGTTATGTGCGCTTTATAAAATTAAATATCATGTGCTGTTATGGTGAAAACATGGTGAGGAAACCTGCATGCCTGAGAGTTCACAAAAAAAATGTTCTCAAAGGTATGTGAAGTCCACCAACCCACAGTAGGCCAGCGTGGTGGACCCGACCCTGTAGTGGGTCATTAATGGGTTACTGACAATGGTTCATATTACCTGACTTGTCTAATATGTAATAATTTCAGCAGGTCAAACCTGGTGTAGATCTGACTGAGCAAAAGGCTACTCAATCGGATATATGGTAACCATAGGCAAACAATCAGTGTCGGTGTAGTGAATATTTATATGATTATTTAAAACCTGCTTATTTATGCATTAAAAAAAGCTTTAAGGAAACTGAGATGCTTGCAAACAGCCATAAATTTAGTCAATGAAATTCAATTTAATTTATAAAAAATTCAAATCAATTTAGATTTTATCTATTCGCATGTGTATGTATACATATATGTATAAATTATACATAATATATGTATCCATAAATAAATTTATCTGTATTAAATCTGTAACATATTTTGTAGATGATGATTCAAAGGATGTTTATCCATGTTGCTTGCTTAAGATTGGTGGACCTTACACTCCATTGAGAACATTATAGAAAACTTTCAGGCATACAGGTTTCCTTATGATGTTTACTTCTAACGTTGCAAGTTTGCAACAGGTGGTATCCGAACCTCTCTATTTAGAGGCGGAATTCTTAGCCACTAGGGCGTCCCACCGCTTTAAATACTTATCCGACAAGTGAAATAAAAGCTCGTAATTGCACATAACTATGTAACGATTAAATCAAATTACACACTTTACTAGTTTCCCTTTTCCTATTGCGTACCCATTTCCCGTACGATACTTTGAAATTATAGGAAGGGACAAAAGTGGAACCTTGAGTTACTCATTAGCGTATCGTTACATACATATAACATCACGGCCTGTGATGCGTGACCGACTAGTTATTACGCCATTGTTTCTTAATGCTTTTATTGTCGTGAACGATATAACAAGACTTATTGCTAGCTTCTGCCGCTGTTTCGTGCGCTTGAACTGTTAATTTGTAAATTTGGAGAAAGAACGAACTATAAAGGTGTCTTATTTGTTGATGCATTTTGTAAACCTGACGTTCAGATGTTTTTGTATGATTGGTTTGCTGAAAAGAAATTGTATGATGGAGTTTCTTATGAGTTGTTTGGCTGAAACCCATTAAAGAACCATTAGGCTACTTATATCATATATCTTTCATACATCGTGTTATATATCTTTTTTATATTGTTTATTAAGTGTGCACAACTTTTACCTGATAATAAATAAAAGATTGAATTTTTTATAAGTGACAGAAGGGTGGTTAATCTCTGGGAGTGGGAAGAGACACAAATTCTTTGCCACTGGGCTATTTCCACTGCGATGTTTCTGAACTGTACCCAAATAATATAATCTTTACTTGTATAGAAATTATATTATATGACGAAGAATTGTCTTTTCCTTTAGTTTTATATAATCTGCTGATGACTACAGAACCACTCTAGTTCAAACATAATTATTACAAGTCATGGTGACTGTACAGTTGAAAAATACTCATTAGAAATTATGTGTAGTTCTGATGTGTAAAGATTGTTCATGATTTTTCAGATAAGATGTTAGTTTTGTAATCAGTCGACAAGCCATCCAAACTAGTATAACAGTAAAATTGCTAAATGTTATATTTAAACATGGTGCATATCAATTTCGACTTTATTGAAATCTCATTACACTTATTGTAATCCCCATAATATAGAATTGTAGAAGATTGGTCATTAAAATTTGAATAACAATTGATTACTAATAAAATTGGGTAATATTGCAAATATTAAAATGCTTTTAACCATTTACATATTTAACCCATTTAGTATGTAAGGTTTCCACGATCTGAGATGCCAATTCCGGTGAATAATGTTATATCTGGCTTCCGTCCAACAATGGAGAGTCCTCAGATCATCTTGGCAACGCAACGGCTACGAGGGCCTTCGGAGCGAATGATATGATCGACGTTTCTTACGTATAAGACGAGTTTCTATCCTCGTATAGGACATGTTTAACTTTCTATAACCTTTACTCTCTTGGGATTCGAACAGACATACCGTAGAACTTTTATCGGTGGCAGAGCCATTATAAATTGCCTTTACAGTATCCCTCCTAATCCGACGTAGACAGAATGTTGCATGCGTTTGATTTTGTTGTTTCGTTTTAAATATGAGATGTGTTTGGAGATACCTCATTTGAGGCGTTAATCGTAGTCTTAATGACTAGGAATGTATCCACATGCTATTACTTAGATAGGATTTTCATTAGTTCATTTTAAATCTCTTACTTGTATTATATATTTTAACATGTGAAGAGATACTCTTGGGTTATATCAAGAACTGTAAACCAGTAGTTCCGGAGATAAAAGTTACTTAAATATATAATAATAGCTGACCCAGCAGGCTTCGCTCTGCCCATGAATTTTTTTTTATTTTTTTTTTATTTAATAGCCTATGTTACTCAGGCTGAATGTAGCTTTCCAATGGTGAAAGAATTTTTGAAATCTGCCCAGTAGTTTTTGAGTTTATTCGTTACAAACATACAAAAATACAAATGTTTCCTCTTTATAATATTAGTATAGACTATTAATAGTCTGTAATGTACATAGTGTAACTCTGCGGTAGGTGAAAATCACATAACTGAGGTCAGCAACCTGACTCTATCCTTCCTGAGTAGTTTTTTATCATATTTGTATACATTATTGTTATCAGTTGTGAATAAAAATGACTACAATAATAACTGCCTGTTAACAACCACAGTAGGTATTGTATGTATTATACATTTGTTCAACCAATTGAGCGCTGAACAGAGCCAAACAATGCTAAACACTAGGAATGATAAAAATAAAAATCACAGCTGCATTACCCACAATATTATGACTTTGGATCTTGCAAAACCGACTTCGACGACCCGAGTGGCTCAGTTGGTAAAGACGCCAGTGCGCTACGCGGAGGGCACTGGGCTCGATTCCCAGCGGAGAAGAGATTTGAATGGTGTGTTTAAATTTCTGTTTCTGGTGTGGGTGTGTTGTGTTCTTGTCTTGTGTGTGCCCATGGCGCCCACGACGAACGCACGAAAACCCTTAGGCTCGATTTAAATGGAGATGGCATGGCATAACATGCTCGGTTTGAATCGACCCTTATGGCTGTTTGCTCTTTTTCCAGTGTTTCTGCGCAATGACGTTGTTCTACTGCGCGCACTGGCAGACCTACGTCACGGGCACGCTGAAACTGGGCAGGATCGACGTCACCGAGGCCCAGTACGCTCTCATCATCATCCACATGATCTCCGCCGTCCTCGGCCCGGACTTCTGGGCCACTGAGGTAATGTAGTCCAATTTGATTCTTATGTCCGAAGATATAGAGTCCGAATTTGGTGATCGTTGAGTAAAATTACTGTTGAGTCTGAAATGCATTAAAATGCTTTAATTTATGTTAATTGTCAAGTACAGAAACCCAGTTTTACTAGGTATATTTTTTATTTAGACGCAGGAGTTAGATTCAGTAGTATCAGAGCCTATTATCGTAATTACGAAAAAACAAATGGCTAATTTTTTACCCTCTAAAATATTAACATAATAGAAATATAGATAATATTCGTCGGAATCCTGTAGTTCATTGCTTGTAAAAAAGATATTTGACTTTCAAAATTGTAAGTAATTGGAAATTAATAATTATTAATTAGTTGTATTGTTAGTAATTAAAAAAATATGTGAGTGTATGTAGTAATTTTACTCAATTATCATTTATAAATGAATTATTCATATTTATAACATACCATTACCAGTTTTTGAATACAGTGGTGATAAAAACTATGCAATATTTGTTTAAAAATACCCACATGCCAATTATATCGTGAATATAATTATAATTAAGTAAGTTCAAGAAGGAACTTCGCCCTTATAGATGAATCTGTCAATTTTTTATTTATATAGGTACACATTTTTGCATTGTTAAATTTAGAAATTTATTCATACGAGTAGTTACTTATTACTTTACATTGTAAGTGGAATGAATTAATGTATCAAATGAAAATGAATGGTGTCCCCAAATTATTATAGGTACATATTACCTTCTAATCAAACAATTCTGTTTAAATTCGAAAATAGGAAGCTATGATTAAATACGGCGTCCCCCTTCCCGTGTTGGGGATCCGTGTAACTTCTTTACGTAAACATCACCATAAAACAGCGTATAGTATAGTGGCTAGTAGCGGTAGTAACGGATGGTGGTGCGAAGGTGGGCACGTTCGAGGTGCGGTACTCGCTCGGCGGCGCGGCGGCGGCGAGTGCGGCGGTCACGTTCACCGCGCTCGCCGCGACCATCGCCGAGGGCGGCGTCGGCAAGAACGGATCCACCGTCGCTGTGAGCGCTGTGCGGTGGCGTGGGGGTTAGGCTGGGGGTGCGGTAGCTAGCGTAGACAGAACGTAGATAGAACTACTGGTGGGGGAATACAAATGCTAAGTAGATGGAACGCCCGATGGGAACAAGGAATTGAAATTACAAAAGGGAATAGTGTAACTAGTATAGAAATAGGAAGTAGATGGAACGCTTGATTGGGAACATGGAAACGAGATTAGAGAAGGAGGTAGAATAACTAGCGTTGAAATAGGAAGTAGATAGAACGACTGATGGGTACAAGGAATTGACCCAAAAGGGAATAGTGTAACTAGTATAGAAATAGGAAGTAGATGGAACGCCTGATGGGAACATGGAAACGAGATTAGAGAAGGAGTTAGAATAACTAGCGTTGAAATAGGAAGTAGATAGAACGACTGATGGGTACAAGGAATTGACCCAAAAGGGAATAGTGTAACTAGTATAGAAATAGGAAGTAGAAAAAGATAGAACGGCGGGCCGAAAAAGTTAAACTAGATAAGAGAGGAAAATAGAAATCCGTATGACGAAAAATAAGGTGTTTGGACATTTTGTGGTGTTGGTAGCCGCGAAAAATAAGGTCAAGTAGGACTCATATGTAGTTTCTTATTGAGAAATGTAATAAAATTACTGGAGTAGTGAAGTAAGTGTTACTATGAAGTAGGTACATATATGTAGTATTACCAGATTGAAAATATCTTTTACACAAACATAGATAAAAATTTATACGCAGATAAAAAATAAAATATTCTTAGAACTTAAATCTTTTAAACTAGAGTACTCGTAACTTCCACGCCACCAAAAAGTTTTTTCGCTTCTTACCCCTAATGTACTGCGAACGGATTAGCACAACCTACCTTAACAGTAGTAGACAAGAATGGCGAACATAGATGATACAAGCCCCACACAAGAAGTTTTGTATTTATTCTTAATTTAATTTAAATTTTGAAGTTAGTAGCACAGGTGGCGGTTTTATGCAACACAATAGATAAACAATAAAGAGGAAAGACAAAAAAGGCTCATTATTATACAAAAATGCTATATTGTCAGTCATAACGACTTTACTATATTAGACAGACTGACATACACTACGCTACGGTATACTCGTATGTCAGTCTGTCTCTACGCAACGTACGATACGGTACTAATGACTGACGTGTACCGTACGAATATAGTGTCCATGCTCACTTTTGTACTACTCTTGATACTGTATTTTTAAATAATGTCAACTTCGTGTGTGGGGTCATAGCGTTATGTGAAAGCTTCGATTTGGTTACCAGTTTTGATGATTTTTTGACTCCATCGCTTATCATGTGGGTTTTTTTAATGGCATGTCAAGTTCATCTTATTGTTTAGGTTATGCTCCTTGTTTTATTTATTTTTCGACTTTTTCGAACATTGAGCATGGTCTAGACTTTATTAGATATTAATGTGTTTTATTTTTATATTTATTCCAGGTATGTTTATTGTTGTGTTAGGATAAGATTACGTAATATGTTTTATATAATTCGAATGTAGCCGATCGATTGTTATTTCATTGTGTGGGTCTTCACTCATAACCTCTGTATCAATTTAGTGAATTCATAGTTATGGCATATAACCTCTGTATCAATTTAATGAATTCATAGTTGTGGCATACATTATTGCACATTTGTGTCTAACTTGATGAAAATGACTGCGTCTTCTTCTATATAGGAAAGATAAGACTTCCGATTGGTTGCACCACTAATTTTTATTTCTGCTGCAAGCTAAAAATGCTGCGTGTCTATTTAAATTGTAAAAATAAAAATAAAAAATTTACCAATCAATAAAATCTAAACATTATTTCAATTTACTAATCAACGATTAGGGTAAAGCTCTGCTCGTGAGTCAAAAATAATAAATGCTAATGGCCCCCACGACATACAGAATCCTAGTGGGAGGCCATAGCCTGCGAAGCGTTATTTATTATTAATTTATTAAAAAAAATATGAACGACACGCATCATTGGTAGCAAGCGTTTAAAATCGATATGGGTGGCTCAGATATTGGAGGTGCCCGCGCGGCTGCAGGTGTGCGTGTTGTCGATGATCGCGCAGACGCCCTTCGTTGCGAACTTCGCGCGCACCTTCCGCGTCGGCGGCTGCGGCAAGAATGGCTCCACAGTCGCCGTAAGACGCGTTTTCCCCCTCCCCATCCCCTCCCTCGCAGACAACTTAATGCTCCACTCCACGGCCCTGGGTATAAATATTGCGGATTTTACTAACCACTCTCTGTTGTATATATTCACCTGTGTAAAATAAATTACCTACCGTATCCTGATGTCCAGATTTGACAATTCCTTCTATTATATCCATTTCACTAACCTTTCTCAAGTCTATTCAAAAAAGAAAATTTACTATATGCTAGATTGTATTATATTATATTTTCCTGCTCTCTACTCGTTTGAATTAAAAATGTATAAATATTGTTATGAAACCCCAAAACGCCAATATTGTATCATAATTTCAATGGAGTTTATATCCAAAATCCTGGAACCTTAGCCCTACATTCCTCTTTTCCAATACCTTGTTTGATTTGACTCTTGGTGCGTCTGAGTTTACAAGCTTATGGTGATTCGTCAATACTGCTTTTGCCCATCTTGTGCACTGAACCTAATAATTTTGCTAAAATATGATCTCACTGCCTACAATAAATTTTAAATACCAGAATTTATATTCATTTGAACTCAAGATGTAAGAAATATAACGCCCCATAATATTGTTAAGAAAAATGTTCAAATTCTGTTTACTCTTTTATTGGCTTGTTAGGGTTTGGTCTTTGAAAATGTAAAAAAATTGCATTTACTTTCATTCCGTTTCATCATTGGGACTTCATTCTATTATTTGTTTACATTTATGGATAAAAATATTTACTTATTTAATCACTATCTACTACAGTGCTAATTTAAAAAAAGTCGAAATTTTATTTATTTATTAATTTTAAATTATATTTTATTAAAATTATCACCATTCAGTAATATATTTAGAGTATAAATTTTTACCTAATATCTGATACTTCCCTTTATTTTTCAGCTGTTATAGTTTTCATAATTAGAGATGAATAACATGCCTTATCCTAAACAAAACAGTGTGAAATTCAGTGTAGTGACACCATAATAAAGTTGTACGAAGCCAAAAATTCTGTCGAACCAAACTGAAGTTGTAACAGCTTCTACTAACTCTCTGTAAATAATATGTAAATAACTTTACTAGTCTAAATAGATCAATTGCTGGTTCTCTGATGCCTGATAGAAGATACGATAGTTGCTTGGTATATAAAGTTATTAAGTTGTCTATCAAGTTGGCTGGTAATACCATTAAACTCACATGTATTCCAGTCCCGTAAAAGATTCTGGTCAACTAATTTATTTGAAGTTTCAAGTAACCTATCACATCTTTATCGGTCAGGCGATACCGGCCCTAGTAAGTCCAATAAAGTAGCTGTAAGTTTCCCGCTTCCAAGTATCTAAATAACGACAAATGAGTGAAGATAGCACAAACGATCGTCTCCGTCATGTTCCTTGTCCAAATCGATGTTGTTCGTTTGTTTTTTTTTTTTACTAATGGCATGTTTTTTTTGTGTTTTTTTCTGTTGCCGCTGTCGTCGCCCCCGTGCCGGTAACCGCATGGCGATACTCGAACTCGCACCGATAACAGATCCCAACAGTAAACCTCACGTTGAAACTGGTGTCCAATTATGCACTGGTGCTGTGTACCCTGTACCAGGTCGGCGGTTACATTAGAGTCATAATGCGGGGTGGTGTGGGGAAAAACGGCTCCACTGTCGCAGTAAGAGACTGATCTATGTATAAGCATTGTGTCGATGTTACACTCGAAGCAAAGAAAGTGCCGATGGCCACGCCCGTCGGGAAGGTGGATTTCGCAGAGATTTTGTCAAAATTTTGGCCCTATTTTCCGTTTTTTTTTAATTCTAGTTATTGGCTTTTAAGTACTTTGTGCATGCTGTTTCTGTATTTGTTGAATATTACAAATTCCCGTTTCAAAATTCTTAGTTGCCGAACGTTTTTCTATGTTTATAAATAGGTACCTACTTAGAAGTTTTTATTTCATGTATTTTAATTTAAACAGTCACCTTGACTGAGGTGATTAAGTATTAAGTTATATAATTTAAATGCCTGCGAAATCTACCTAATAATAACGACCGCACAATCGAACAAAGTGCAAATGACGCCACGTTTACACCGCGATGTAGGCAGGCTTGCGAATCACGAAAGCAGGCTTGTATTTCACAAAAATATTCGTCTTTATCAAGAACAAGCTTGTGTTCACGGAAATCTGCTTGTGTTTACAGAAACGAGCCCATGTTTACAAAAACGAGTCTGTGTTTACAGAAACGGGCCGGTGTTTACGAAAACAGCTCGTGTTCACCCGAATAAGCTTGAGTTCACAGAAACGGGCACGTGATCACGGAATGGGCTTGTATTTACACAAACGAGCTTGAGTTCACTTACATTTCGAGAAACGCCCGCGCCGGACCGTTCAGTCATTCCGTTTTGTTTCTGTTGTGTTGTGTCTGTGCTATGTTCATCTTTGATACTCTCTTCTGTGCAATCATAATACAAGTGTCGTGCAACCGCAATACGATTGATATATTCTTTTAAATAAAAAAATATATCAATTAATTTAAACTATTTTTGAATAATTTTTAAATGTTTTTAAAGTTGATTTAACTTGTATTACGATAGCATGTCTTGTCCTAAATCTTTCTGTCAGCGTGTTATAAACTTTCTTTGGTTTTCTAGTGCTAACTGTAGTTTAGTTTAGTTGTAAGTGCATGTTAGTTTTAGATTTTATGTAGCTTGCTTCCTTTTGTGTTTGAAATATTTAAAAATATTTTCTTAGTAAATTATTAGTTGCCTCCCCTATGTTGTAGACATTACATTTATCAATAAAATTTCTTACTTATAAATTAAAAATAACTTTTTTGGCACTTTAAAACCGAGAAATTATTGAATATGTGAAATAACTTTGCAAAAGCACATTGTCCCCCAAAAAACTTTCATTTAAAAATACATTCTGGAAATATCTGAATTTTTGCTATCGTAGGTGTAGATTGACCAAGTATTGACCAAGAAGTAACATCGTATATATTCGTGTCTACTACTACTCTTTGCTAATTGCCCTGCGTTCCCTGTTCGATGTTGAGAAAACTAGCGTGATTGAGCATACAAGGGGCGCCATGTCTTAATAGGATTAAGTGCCCACACTGTCTTGTGCTAGCGAAGTAACGCTTAATTTTTTGTCCAAAAAGTAAAAGAGAAGAAAGTTGCTGTCAGTCTGCAACCGATTTTCTCAAAAATTGGCATGATTTACCCTTAAAAGCTACCTTGGTGCGGTTTGGTAGACCATAGTTGCCATATTAAAGCTTCGGAGGTTATGCTCCAATCTCGCAGTTTTATAAATCGCAAACGATGTAGAAAACTTCGATAGCGTGATTCAGCACACCCGTGGCGCCATCTGTTAACGGGATACGGAAGTCGCTACCATTGCCTTAAAAGATCTTTATTTTCCTGGTCAGTCATTACACTTAGCCAGTCTCCACCTGGGGCCTGACTGTATGACCATTCACACGCGTATCGCGGCAATGTCGTGTCTTACCCGTGATTAAAAAGTCAAAAAAGGCTTCAAAATCAAACATCGTGACAATCTGTTATGTGCCTTATAGAATAGACATTAAGGTTCCTTGTCGTGCCGAGTTTTTGCAATGACTTACGGTTTGATGTCACACGATATCGGCACGAAATTTGAATGGTCATCTATGATCAGGGTCCTGGTATAAGCCACCTCTCTCTCTCTCGCTATGAAGCACTTCTCCGAGCCCAGTCACAGCCGCTCCCTCCCAGGGCACGAGCATCCTGTCGCCGGTGATACCGATCTTTATTTTCTTGGTCAGTCTATTACATTTACCCAGTCTCACCTATGTAAGCCACCTCGCTCTCGCTATGAAGCACTTCTCCGAGCCCAGTCACAGCCGCTCCCTCCCAGGGCACGAGCATCCTGTCGCCGGTGATACCGATCTTTATTTTCTTGGTCAGTCTATTACATTTACCCAGTCTCACCTGTATAAGCCACCTCGCTCTCGCTATGAAACACTTCTCCGAGCCCAGTTACAGCCGCTCCCTCCCCCAGGGCACGAGCATCCTGTCGCCGGTGATACCGATCTTTATTTCCTTGGTCAGTCTATTACATTTACCCAGTCTCACCTGTATAAGCCACCTCTCTCGCTATGAAGCACTTCTCCGAGCCCAGTCACAGCCGCTCCCTCCCAGGGCACGAGCATCCTGTCGCCGGTGATACCGATCTTTATTTTCTTGGTCAGTCTATTACATTTACCCAGTCTCACCTGTATAAGCCACCTCGCTCTCGCTATGAAGCACTTCTCCGAGCCCAGTCACAGCCGCTCCCTCCCCCAGGGCACGAGCATCCTGTCGCCGGTGATACCGATCTTTATTTTCTTGGTCAGTCTATTACATTTACCCCGTCTCACCTGTATAAGCCACCTCTCTCGCTATGAAGCACTTGTCCGAGCCCAGTCACAGCCGCTCCCTCCCAGGGCACGAGCATCCTGTCGCCGGAGATACCGATCTTTATTTCCTTGGTCAATCTATTACATTTACCCAGTCTCACCTATATAAGCCACCTCTCTCGCTATGAAGCACTTGTCCGAGCCCAGTCACAGCCGCTCCCTCCCAGGGCACGAGCATCCTGTCGCCGGTGATACCGATCTTTATTTTCTTGGTCAGTCTATTACATTTACCCCGTCTCACCTGTATAAGCCACCTCTCTCGCTATGAAGCACTTGTCGGAGCCCAGTCACAGCCGCTCCCTCCCAGGGCACGAGCATCCTGTCGCCGGTGATACCGATCTTTATTTCCTTGGTCAGTCTATTACATTTACCCAGTCTCACCTATATAAGCCACCTCTCTCGCTATGAAGCACTTGTCCGAGCCCAGTTACAGCCGCTCCCTCCCCCAGGGCACGAGCATCCTGTCGCCGGTGATACCGTTCTCGTTCGTGGTGGTGCCCGCCTTCATCATCTTCCAGAAGAGCGAGTCGCAGGTGTACGAGAACCACCCGTCGCTGTACATCCTCGCGTTCGGGATGGTCGCGGCCAAGGTCACTAATAGACTGGTGGTGAGTAATAACTAATATTTTTGTCTCTTGCTCTCAAATTTTTAAAATTAAAGTGGCAAGGCTAGTCACTCGCGGGGCTGACAACCGATGGAGAAAATGGTCCTCGAATGGCAACGACATTTAGTTACCTAAATGTCGTTGCCATTCGGAGCATGGAGCACCGGCCGCCTTCCTGGGAAGGAAGGAAGGATATATTAGTCATACTCTTAACATCGGTGGGGGATTTTCAAACTTTTTTTCGTTGGAATTGAGTACCAAACAGGCGTGCAGGCCACCGGATATTAACAAACACCATATGTGAGGTCGCATGTGGTTCCTTCTCACGATGATTAACATGTTCGCCTCAAACAGAATAATAATAAATAACGCTTCACACTCATAGCCGCACACTAGGATTCCCTGTGTCGTGGGCGCCATGGACACACACAAGACAAGAACACAACACACCCAGACCAGAAACAGAAATTTAAACTCATCATTCAAAATCTCTGCTCCGCTGGGAATCGAACCCAGGACCCTCCGCGTAGCGCACTGGCGTCTTTACCAACTGAACCACTCGGGTTTGTAACTCGAATGTTGTATAACTTAACGTTCCATTCTTAACTTTACTCGAACCCAACTCAAAGATATGACTCATTTCATTTACTGTGAGCTAAAATAAACCTTCGCTTCCGTTGAGTAGCATTTGTCAACAGATAGCAGTTAGACCAATTGTATCAGTGGCGGCTTGACTGCTTGTTTTTAAACCCCGACGCAAAAGAAGGGGTGTTATAAGTTTGACGTGTCTGTCGATTCGGTCGTGGCACCGTATCTCGCGAACGGATGAAGCGATTTCAATTTAGTTTTTTTTTGTATGAAAGGTGAGTTACGGGCGAGTGTTGTTTGATGAAAATCGGTTGAGTCGTTTAAAAGTTGTGGGGGGTGAAAGTGGGGAAGAATAACCGAATGTCTGCAAATATAATCGAGTGGGGTCTCAAATAAAAGCGCATCACGCGCACATTACAAAATAATATGTTCAATGAAAATTGTCGTTATTGTGTCGGGGGTTTTTTTTAATTTTCAATTTTATGGTTATTATAGTTTTTAAATGTATGCATTACCAAGGTCTAAATCAACAGGCAACTTAAAACTTAAAGATAATAAAACCGCTGAACGATTGCCCTGGGCTTCAATTGAACTGAATGAATCATTTGCTGTCTCGCTCGGTTCCAGGTGGCTCACATGACGAAGAGCGAGATGGAGTACTACGACTGGTCGATGCTGGGCCCCGCGATGCTGTTCCTCAACCAGTACTTCAACAACGCCATACCCGAGTACTACGTGCTGTGGCTGTGCACGGTATGTACGAGTGCCCCTGGACTGGACCCACTGTGCCTTAGTCTGGGTTACGCTACGTCAGAATACCGCCACTACACACACACACACACACACATACATACATACATACATAGAGACGTAAATCATGCACAGCTTATTACCTTAGTCTGAGTTACGCTACGTCAGAATACCGCCACTACTACACACACACACACACACATATACATAGAGACGTAAATCATGCACAGCTTATTACACAGGAGTCGCACAGTGTGTTAATAAAGTATTAGATAGATCGAATTCTAAGCCACTGGGCTATTACCGCTCATAAATAAATAACGCTTCACACTCACAGCCCCACACTAGGATTCCCTGTGTCGTGGGCGCCATGGACGCACACAAGACAACAACACAACACCCAGACCAGAAACAGCAATTCGAATTCATCATTCAAATCTGTTGGGAATCGAACCCGGGATCCACCGCGCGGCGCACCGGTGTCAACAGCAATTCGAATTCATCATTCAAATCTGTTGGGAATCGAACCCGGGATCCACCGCGCGGCGCACCGGTGTCAACCACTGCGCCATTTGGGTCGTCGCGTCGATTTTTTCGTAAAACGGCATCGCGTTTCCAGATATGGGTGTGCGTGGACCTGATGCGGTACTGCGGGCAGATCTGCCTGGAGATCTGCGAGCACCTGCACATTTGCCTGTTCCGCATCGCGCCCGCGCCCGCGCCCGCGCCCGCCGGCCCCGCCCGCGCCAGCAACGGTACGCGCCGCGTCTCCGGCAAGCACGCGCGGCGACCCGCGCCTGCCTTGTGAACTGTGTATATGACGTGTTATATATGTATACAATATACATTGTGTATGCTTTGGACGCTCGTTGATGGGAAACATTCAAATTCAAATTCAAAAGCTTTTATTCATTATCAGGTACAATTTATGCACACTTAATGAACGTCATACATTTAACATTATACAAACATCCGCTTTGATCGCCCCTCAGGCAATACGTAGACTAGGAGAAAAAAGCGGGCGGAAAAAAACTCCCAGCACTCTTTTAAAAATAAGTATGAATTATTCTATGGTGCAGTATGACTAGGCCCAATAAAGGAACACACGTGACAGCTATCGTGTGTGTCAATATCGCCCCATTGCCATCGGCTCAAACTCGAAATTCAGAAAAATTGAAAATATTGCAATATTGATAAAAATTGAATTAGAACTCTACGATAGAAATTGCTTAAAACCGAATGTGAATCGGTAAACTTAGTGAGCGATAAAAATTCAAATAAATCAATAAGTCGAAAATCAACAAAATTGCTGTCGGTAGCCGCTTAGGACACAAAAATCCTTGATTTCTTTGAACAATTTATTATTTTAAAAAACTTTGTATTGACAAAGCACCACGTAGAGGCGTAACGTTTTTACGTACAAGACGAAACGCGCCTCACTTGTAAACTGTGTCTGTTGTACTCGCATATGGATGATTTGACGCCCTTTCATGGAAAAAGCACAAACTTAAACACCAAAACCTTATGCGAGTTAGTAAACCTAATTAAATAATGTATTATAAATATGTATTAGCATTGTATAAAATAATCTTGTACACACTAGATTTGCCTTTCTTTAGTATTATTTCTCCTACCCCAGGGCTGCTGGAAGAAATTTCAAATTGAAATAAGCAGAACCTGTGTACCAATGTCTCTTGTATGTATTTTTAATTAATTGGTGTGTTGTGTACAGAGATATTAAATAAATAAATAAATAATTGCCCTCTCAAAAAGTTTAATAGCGGCATAAAACAGCAAACGTACTAAATGGGAAAATTTTTGTATTATATTATCATCTATGACGATCGCATTGTACACTACAAAATCAAAATAGTAACGCGCTGCGAATTCAATTGTCATTGGACTCAGTTGAATGGACAAAAACAAAACTCCCCACTAGAAAAGTTCAAACTCAAAAAAGTTTCAAAACGTTCAAAATCAGCAACGTTTTAAATGGATAAATCCAAAAATCGTCTTTTGTGATTGCATTATACGCGAGCATCTAAACCTAGATATTTTACTAAAAGACAAATATTAAGTGTTATAAAAATCAAGAAAATTAAAAAACAAAATCCAAAAAGAAATTCAATAAATTTCAAAACCTTACTCTATTATATGTACCATACTCTATTATTAAAATAGTATTTTTTAAATATTCAATCAAGTTTAAATTCATTCCATCAAAGGGTGTCCAAGTGTCCATGGAATTAAAGTGATTTCAAAAAAGGTCATAAAGAAGCCTCATTACCTCCAAATTTGCGTTCTCTTAACAAATAAAGCACTTTAGTTCCAAATGATAAAATGCTCTTTGCTTGGCAGGGTTCTTATGGGCTTATTGTTCTTATGGGCCTGTGTTCACTTCCTACGAATATCTACATGCGACCCGCTCTCACACTTCGAATAACTTAAATAATTAAGATGGACCTTAATAATTTAATGTACCTCACGTGTTATCACAAATAGCGGGCCAAAAAACAAGTCTATATTAACTACTATACGACTTTACACACTATGTATTTATAAACTAATTCACTACTGATGTTTAGGTTTGTAAAGTAATATTTTCTCTACGATATTTTCCCACTCGACCGATTGATAGATCGTGAAAGTTCATTATTTAACGAAAAGTGACTACAACGTTAAATAACATACCTTAAAGATAGATTCAAGTGATAAGACAATGAAAAAATTAAATTTGACACTTGTGAAATGCTCACTAAAAGTGATGAAACAGTAAATATGTGAATTAAGAAAAAACAATTAAAGGAAATAAAACCAATGCCGACAAATAATATTCTGACATAAAACAAAACAGTCAAATAAACAATTATAGCCAAAGCAATATCGACAATTTACTATTAGGTTTAAAAGTATGTCACATTGCATGTTAAAAAGACCAAACTTAAAGAAAATCGCTTAAATAACTTGTAGCTAAATAATTTATTATAACAACATCACTTCAAAATGGTTTATGATAGAAATAAAAATAAATATAAAAAATAATAGTTATACATAGAACCACATGCGAAAATGATGAACCCACAAAATTATTATTGAGGTATTGTTGACAAGCAAAGTTGCTAACATTAATTTTATTCCTTGAACTTCAAAATATCAAAATAAATGACATTATCGTGAATATTACATAAAAATGAAACTTATTTAAACTCGAATGAAATTATATTAATAGATACATAGGTTAAAGAATAATAAATATCAGTTCTGCACGAATAGACACGAAATTTGTAGACAATTAAACGCTTAGTTAAAAACCCTATCGGACTACAAACTCTTAAAACGTTAAAATTGAATAATTCAATAGAAAATAATCTCGAATAAAATCTATTAAACAATGTATTATCCACCCAATAATTTCACAAAACACATCAGAAATCTGACGATTCTATTTTGTATCTTAACTATTGACTTATTATGTCTGACCGTTTAGGTGTGTGTGTGTGTCTAGACAAAAGTTGATGTTGTGTGCGCAAGGCTAGGTTCACACTCGGCAGTTTCACCGTTTTTCGACGTTGTAACACAGCTTAATATTTTATTTAAGTATTGTACCTTATAATGTTTATTATCTAAGTATTTATTTATACTGTATTCTGTCTCGGTGTATATTCAATTGTGTTATAGTATGGTGAAGCACAAATATATCTGTTCCTAAGGTAACATCGCCTCCGATCAAATCAAAATTTAATAAAGTCTAAAGACTTGGCTGCGTTTCCGCCGGAGATGTGCGAGGATGCGTAGCGAGGGATGCGTTTTTGAACAACCAATACAATTGCTTCATTTACCTAGCCTCGCTTAGCACAGCTCTGGTGGGAACGGCTCAGCGGAGCGAGGCTAGGTAAATGAAGCGATTGTATTGGTTGTTCAAAAACGCATCCCTCGCTACGCATCCTCGCACATCTCTGGTGGAAAAGCAGCCTCGGCCGCACTCAGAGACGTCATTTTACGTAATGTTCATCAACAAACAAATTCAATCGTCTTTATTCATATTGACATAAGTGCCATCTTTATTTTCATAATAGACTACAAGCCCATGAACAAAATGTACCTGTGAAATGAACCAGCGTGAATAACGCTTAGAAGGCTGTTACTGTATCAGAAAATAACTCTGAGCACTATGCCGTCATTTGTGAGCTTTACACCTCGTACCACGATGTCAGAGATAAGGGTTGCGACCCTTGGCTTTCGAGCCCTCCCTTGGAAATATGTACGGCGTTCATGGATAAAGTATCTGTATATGTATACAAAAGGAACTACACAAATGCCGTACATAAAGTATAGTAAGTATAGTATTTACACATAATTATGTTAGCCTGTACGTTGAATTTGAAAGTTATGTTTACCTTTAATTGATTATGCATTAATTGTAATTTCCTAAGATGTATCTTCATTGTAATTTTAATAATGACATAATTGTTGGTAAACTTAATAAATAAATAAATAAATAAATAAATAAATAAGTACAGTAATAAACGACCGTACAATAAGTGCCGTACAGTAATAAATGACCGTACAATAAGTGCCGTACAGTAATAAATGACCGTACAATAAGTGCCGTACAGTAATAAATGACCGTACAATAAGTGCCGTACAGTAATAAATGACCGTATAATAAGTGCCGTACAGTAATAAATGACCGTACAATAAGTGCCGTACAGTAATAAATGACCGTACAATAAGTGCCGTACAGTAATAAATGACCGTACAATAAGTGCCGTACAGTAATAAATGACCTTACTTATTTTCCTTTCCTACTATAGCTGTCTGCTTGACATTACCTCACTGAGACCAGATTTTCATGCGTTTTTCGGGGCTGATGTGTCGTTGGGAACGAGGCCCTTCGCAAGCGTGATTATAATAATATGTATAAAATGTACAGCTAGATGCCCACATGTTAGTTTACACGTTGCGCTTTTTGGTATGATGTAAGAAATTTTAAAAGTTGAGTTCAAAATGATTCATGTCTAAACCTGACTAGGAAATTTTCCTGGTTAGGTGTTACTATGTTTTTATTATTAAAAGTAATGTTTGATTTATTTATCAATTGTTGTGTTGTGTGATAAGTGTCTGGTATATCCGACACGTGTGAGGTGATCGACTACATGTGTCTGGTTTCGATTTTGTAAATAGTCTAGGCTAATGTAACGCCAATTCTGTGGTTTATTACGTCGGTTAAAGGGGTTTTTTGTTGGCGATTTCAGTCGACTCGATTATTTAAAATCGATATTTATAAATATAATAAAAATGTAACTGGTAAATGTAATTTTTCTGGTACAGATGTCATAACAATTTCAATTTAAGGTTTTAATTATGAATTGCTAGTGTTATCATGTGATAAATGTAAAAACGCAATTTGTGTTGTTACGAAAAATAAAATTTGTGTCATTTACATCTTAAGCGCGGAAATGGGATGTTATAAAAGTTACTAGACAATCTAAAGTAACGTTTCTTTTAAATTTATCAATGTATATTTAATGAACTAATGTAATTAACCATGTTTTCGAGACATTGAGCTTGCAACAACTTATTGTTTTTGCTATATCTAAAATGAACGTGTCGCCGCCATTGGAGCTTTATTATTTCTATGTCATAATGTCGCGTCGCCTGAGATCGCCTACAGATCGCGTGAAGTGTGACAAGAGTGCGAATCGTCCGTAATTCCGTGCAATTGTTCTAGATGGCCAGCGTGTAGTGGATAGTAGATGTTGCGAACTATACATAGGGGGCTTTGGGCAGTAAGTCGGCGAGTGTTACGTTTGCCAGTTTGGATTTTATTCGTTAGTTATAAACTTGTAACAGTGGCTTTGTTTATTGTACGCAGAGTTCCATCGATTTGGGTCGAAGCAGTAGGTTTAAATATCCTAGGCCGCGCTCGGTTCGGACGCCATTTTCATTTCATTTCATTTTCATTTCATTTCATTTCAACTCGTGCGTATGCGTGCGTTCACGGACGAACAATCCCGATCTTTGAATCAGGGATGTTATGAATATGAAATTTCGGATACGGATAGGTTTCGGATATAGGAATGATTATTATATCGGATACGGATACGTATGCGGATATGAGATTATTTCGTATTATCCGTTAGTTTCGGATAATTTCGGTTTCGAATATTAATTTTTTGATCTTTTACCACATTGTTTACATTTTGCGGAATCGACAGCCATTTCATCATAAAATGATTAAATTACACTCGATTTAGGACGCATTTTTTACCAATTCAATCAATTCCGTAACTTTCAATTTGTCGAACTATTTGTAACAACTTGTCATAACGTGTCTCAATTAGGCTCCGCCCCTATCCGAAATTATCCGAAACTTTCATTTTGGATTCGTTTACGGTTACGGATATTTTTTTATATCGGATATCCGATAGTTTCGGTTACGGTTACGGAGCTCCCTAACATTAGGGATGTTAGGGATTTTTTTTTTCTTTGAATTACTATAAGAGCGCTCACACTGCACGCGAGTTAGTCGCACGTCGACGTACGAGGCCTTACTCCTCATTCAGCATTGTAAAATGTAGACTGTTGTACTCTAAACTTGGTACGGAATTTGAAGTGAATTTTAAAGGCACTTTATAGACTGTGCTTGCTTCATTTCAACTGGCGCGTCGTTGAATTATGTCGGTCACATATAAACATTCCCTGTTGAATGCGTTAGAACACTGTCAATGATACACATAAAATCTTTTAAGTATTTTTGTTACTCTATTTTCTGTGAAATCTAAATAATAAATATAGATCCTTGAATGCTAATCCAAGTTAAAATATGTGCGCGTATGCACTTAACCGATGCTACCAAACAAAAAACTTGCGATGACAACACAATAAGATAATATTATTTTCTTTTAATTATAATTAATAAAAATAAATATCTAAAATGTACCTTTTACAGCTTATTGTTTTGTTTCGACCCAAATAAATGTTAACTCGGCGATAGACCTTTTTTATTGTATCGGTGTAATAAAAAAAAAGTGTTATAGTTACATTGAATTAGAACTAACCTAGTTAAAATTTTATTTTTCTGAGAGTTCCGTTATAAATTTGAATACTCAAAATTGTTTAAAACAGCCAATGTTTAAATTACTAAAAGAATTCTAAATGTAGTAACTTAGCTAGTTAGCTTAGCGTAGAAGCTTAGCTAGTTAATATCGGTCGAGGTTGTCTATCGCTATTGCGCATGGAAATGTCTATTGCAACTTATTCTTAGCTTAGACAGACTATCTCTAAATATTATCTTCAGATTTTTCGCGACATACGATATGGCATAACGATTCGAGTTCCTGGTTGTCCATTTATCATCTTTTGTCAGAAATATCGCAAACAAATCCCGTTGAGTAGATTGCAAGCGATTGAACAAGTTAAGCAACGTCGGGTGCGATCAGTAGTGGCGCATAAAATAAGTGGAGTTATGCAAAGTAACCTAAATAAGTAGCAATACGAAGTGTTTTCTTTATATGGGCAAACGCAAAAACGTAATGAATGAATGCAATAAGTTTACAAAGGACCTTGGTAATCGTGTGTTGCGATCGTAAATCATGCCGTATCGTGTGCCGTGTTAAAACGTCATTAGAATAAGTACGGCTCTTCTGAAACTAACACGCCACTCCAAATTGAACCGTAACAGTTCCGAAATGTGGTCGATATTGGAGTAAACGGTGTTGGCTGCTACTAACTATCGATACTCTGCTACTTTCTTCTGCAGTACTTACATCGAATGAATTCTTAAACAAATAGAATGTAACCGCTTGCTGGAAAGGAATGTGGAATACTGTAAAACATCAATAAATGTTTAAGATCTAGTCTGTATTTACGTAAATGAAATGCCAATATTTTTACGATTAGTCCGAGGCGTTAGTTTGAACCTTTTGAGAAATGGAGTCGATATTATTTTTTACACTATTAACTTTTCTACTAGAATTTTTTTATCGTTGTGGTTACTGTTTAGTCGAAATAGTATGTTTTAAGAGTTACACGCTGTTCGGTGTCCAGTGATGTTTGAGAATTAGTGATGTTTTGTCATTGTTAATCGATTCGCTGTTAAAAGGTTTTTCATTGTCTTTAAATGTTTGCTAGATAAATTAATTGCTCAATAGACTTGGCAAAACGGCCGAATTTGACAGCAATGGCGTAAGAATATTTTTTGATTTTACACTTTCACAATAAATGTCTCGTTATTAGTATCAGTTGATTTAAAATACAATTTTAGTAATGAACAAAAAGAAAAAGCTTGAAAAAAAACGAATGTTTAATGTTGATTTATTATCCCAGTAAGAGGACGTTGCGTCATTGATGGCAAATTAAGCTATACTTAACCTGTAGTCAATGACTTCTATGTTTACAGCTAGACAATGCATTAGAATGTTTAGTCGGTTATCTTAGTTGGGTACTTAACATGTTCAATATTTTTTAAATTCGGTAAGGCGGGATTTGGGCGGTTAGGAAAATTAGGAATAATGAATAGCAATTGAATACAGTGGAGAAGTTTGTATGATCGCTTCACGCGCTCGTTCAAAAAAAATTAAATACTTAGCGGTGTGTGCTTGTCTATGAAAAGTAATATACGTATGTATACGTAGAAGTCAGTGCCTGTAAGTAAAAAGTAAAAAGTTATTGGCGTCACAGTAGAGCTCAAGTTGTAAATACGTGTTAATACGATATATTAGCGTTACTCGAACGCGGAATGGCTGTAATAATATGTGAAGTGTATTTTTATGTGAAATATAAGCGAATGTACATTTTCATGTCATTGTTTTATTGCGCTCCGCTCTATGATTTTGGCGGGAACTCAGACATCATTTATGTTCCCCTGCCATAGATAATCTCAAGGTTACAGTCGATAAATGAAAGAAAGAAAAATTTAAAGTATTTTAAGCACATAGCATACAATAATTGAACACTCTTAATGATTATAAAGATACATTTCTTAAATATTTTTTGTAGATAAAGAGTAGAAACAATTTTTATTAAAATTTTGAAGTTTTACGAGTAGGTATATACATTTTTTGAGTTTCAGACTTTAATTATAAATGGTACATTGCATTTAAATGTTACAAGTGCATACATTTTTAAACTATTACAGTTTTTTTACTAAGTAGTTCGTACCTCCATAAATCGCTTACGAATATATTTTCAATATATATTACCCCCTTTTTCTGAATCAAAGTAATAAATAAATTTTAATTAAAATAAAGTCTAGCGTTAGACACACTTTGAACTAACAATTTCAGACAGTTTCAGATCTCTTAGAGCTAGGCACTTAGAGATGGCAGGTGGGCGCTAAGGTTAGTGACGCTTGCATTAGCTTTATATCAAGTGTTTGGGTTTTAAATTAGTTTTTAATCTGTTATAGTGTATAACAAGCGGTTATTTTAAATTTAGAACTAGATCTTAAAACTGATTTTGTAAAATATCTGTATTGTTGGTGTTGCCGTACTTTTGTTGCTTTTTTTCTTTTCAATATTTTCCTGGTTACTGCTTGGATGTTTTATATGCTTTGTATGTAGATACAGCATGCTTTGGCTTTCTTTATAACATCGCTTTATATAATTTAACCCACAGCCCACGGTTAATTTCAAATAACAAGCCCTTATATTTATACTTATAATATGTTTTGTTTCATTTACATTTATTGTCCTTACAGTTCTATAGGAAATGCTCTTATAAGAGTAAATCTGCAAAAAAAGCTGCAATCAAGAGATTAACTACAATTATTCATCTCCTTGCGGCTTGCGTTTAGTTTAGAATTGTTAGTCACATTCAGCGCTTAATAAGTTTATTAACAAAATCGTCAGGTGAAATGCGATTGAAATGAATAAATGTGGTTAGCCCCTGAAATATAATTAGCTAGCTCAAACCTATAGAAACACATTATCGTTTGTGCAATGTCTGTATTTGAATTGAAATAAAATTTAATAGTAAGTCGTGATGAAAAATATGTAAAGTACTATAGCTGGGAAATCATAATAATATTGTCATTTATATTTTTATTTATAAATATATTGAACCGCTGAACTACATTTAAAAAACGGGTTTCAGTAGGTACGAATAATATATAGGTACTTAAATACATATGTCTACAAAACAGCTTCTTTGCTGTCTTTCTTCAAAAATCTTTCCCTCCAGAAAAAGTTCAAAACGTTTTTTACACATACGCAGGTCTGATTTAAATCATTAAACCTAAGAATTAAACCTAAGAATAATAAACATTAAACTTATTATACTTTACTTCATCACTACCGACAATAATATGTATCTAGCAACTGGGTTTTATGTCATTTTTTGTAATTTATGACAATTTTTGTACTTTTTTCATTCAGTCATTATTTTAAAGCATATTTTATTTATTTTTTACAGTAACGAGTGACAGCGAAAAGTCCGAAGCGGAAGACTTCGAACCTCTACTAAACAACAATACAATAAGTTGAAAAATATTTTTTCAACCGCAACGGTATTAAAATAAAAATAGTTCAATACATTATAGAAGCACTATCTGTGTGTACGTTTTATTTCTATTTATAATATTTTAAGCCGCACTCTTCTCGTAGATTGGTCTTGATGCACTCAACAAGTTTTAAATCAATGTATAAATGAATTATTGTTAGAATATGTAAATTGAGTCATCTTACATCTCGCAATAGGCAAGTAAGAGTAACCATTCCGAGTTATTCTGAGTTACACAGTATTGATTGTTTGCAGTATTTACGTCTAACACAATTAAAATTTCAATGTTTTGAACACTTCTCAGGCTAAGTACCGACTCAATTTCTTGCTCAGATTAATTATTAAAGTAAACTCATAATTAAAAGAAATGTTAAATTATTTCTGTATGATTACCGACAACATTTTTATTGTGTTTCTTTATATAGAATACACATTATAATAACCGATAAATCGAAAAATCTGACTTGCCAGAAAGTAGGTCTTAAACTTTTGAGTGTTTGAAAACATTTTAAATTAATATGGGTTGAAGGTATTGTAAAAACATACTAAAATCTTCTGTTGCGATTCATCTATCTGGCGTCACAATATTTTGCATTTATAATATTACATTGAATAATATGATTTTACACGCCTACTAGTAGCTGTTTAAGTAGACGTTAAGTATTATTGACACGTTTCATTTACTTTCTATGGATGGAATTAGGAATACATTCTGGTAGATGCATAGCCTAGCTAGCAGACCATAACGTATTATAAACATTTCTTTGACGTTAATTTTATCGTTGACCAACCCTACTTAGTTGTTCTAAGTTAACTATTACGTTGTACCTACGTGCATCTAACTATAGGGAGTCAGAATGTGATTTTATTAATAAATACTCTGAATGTAAATCTGTTGTTTTATTTTCTTTTCATTACCTGTCCTACCATTGAGCCACTGCAAGGTAGGGTAGTCTAGTCTACCACGCTGGCCCAATGCGGTTGGTGGACTGCACATTAGAACATTATGGAGACATGTTGGTTCCCTCCGATGTTGCCCAGATTAAAATTGGCTTTGTAAAACAGAAAAGTCAGTGGAGCGTGTCGCAGGTATCTTGGAGGCATATGATCCGTATCAATGGTATATACCATTGATTATTATGGTATCATCGGTGGTATAGTTGTCATGTCAGTAACCCATTAATGACCCACTACATGGTCGGGTCTCCTCTCACAATGAGAAGGATGTAGGCCGCCGTCCACCACGCTGGCCCACTGCGGGTTGGTGGACTTCACATACCTTTGAGAACTTTTTTTCTGAACTCAGGCATGCAGGTTTCCTCACGATGATTTCCTTCACCGTAACAGCAGGTGATATTTAATTTTTATACAGTGCACATAACTTTTTTACAAAGTCATTGGTGCCACTGGGATTCCGAACCCGGACCCCTCGATTCGAGGTCGAATTCTAAGCCACTGGGCTATCACCGCTCTATAGTGGTACATATCTCTACCGTGGTATAGTTACCATCGCCATATCCATAGGTATCTCGGGTCACTACACTTGCACCGAAACATAAGACATGAAAAACATGCCACTTCACGTCGGGTTATGAGGTGACGGTTAGATACATTGGCTCTAATATACCTATATGGCAAGTATGATATTGCTCTATCAACTAAAGGAAAACAGCAATGGTAGGTATTTATGTGTTTTGTATAATAAATATATCTAGCAGTCGATATATGCCTGAGTAAATACAAATAATAATATTAAATGGAATCATTTAAACACGCAGCACCGAATTACCTATTAATAACGCCCTATTCCTTGGCATCGTTCCCACTAAAGTAGGTACTGATTTTTAATTTTTTTTTTCAACTAAAAAGCAGACGGCTTGGGCTACTATCGCGCTCCGTCTGTCAATACGTTAAAAAGTTAAAATTAAACAGATAACAAAACTAAATAGTGCATGAGGCTCGCCACCAAGCGCCACAGTCGCCTAATTACACTGTAATCGCGAACTTCACGTTATGTTTATGTTTACCAACTATGCGTGTGTGAAAAAAGTGGAGTTTCGTTCCAGTTCGTAATGTTTCCTCTGGGAGTTTTCTACCGCAGCAACTACGAGGACCTTGACAGCACAGGTTTGTTCAGTGTACATAATAAATTATTTTAAATACGTTTATGACAGTAGCGTTTCATTGAGTACGGCTAGCCGACCTTATCAGTGCGTTCTGTAAGTCGCGCTTGCCACTGCCGTGCCGTGACTCACTCTTTCTTTGATTGGCAGTGATCTATTTCTTATCAAGTACACATACAGTAATCAAGTACATAAAAATCACCACTTGTATTGCTATCTTGAAATCTACATATTATTTATACCGCACTTACGCAGTACTCGTAGTAGATTCGAGTGAATCAAACAGGTAGGCGTGAAATGCGTTGTTCCTGTATGACGCAAGATGGCGTTGCATTTGCAGTACAATCAGCGTAGTAAGTACCTACCTAGTCATTTTGGTTACGGCAGGAACCACGTATTGAACGATTTTAATATGACTTACCACTTACCATTACCAGTGAAAGTAGTAAATAGTAGAGCTGCTATTTCCACATAATTATCATTCAATATGTAATTGATGGCTTATAATTGAAGTAGCTAGGTATACATTGGAGATATCAGTGTATAGTATATGCTACAAACAACTGCTACGTACAAAAATAACTACCAATTATTCGTGTTCGTTTTAATCTAGGCAGAGAGTACCAGGATTTCTATTGCATGCGGGCGCTACATATAGTTGCTAGAGTTGGCGTAGAGACTATTAGAGGCTACAGTGACCACAGTAAATGAAGTGACCTCAGCTCTACGTCCGCTTACCGACGGTCCTCAAACTAATCCATTTATTTATATAATCCTCGGAGAGTCCGGAATATATTACACAGGCACTCTTTATTGTTTTCGCTCCCTTTTTATAATTTTGAATCTCCAGCTAGCCAGTTTATAATAATAACCCAACGTTAAATGTTACCTACAACAGCTGCTTATTCTTAGATGGTGGCCTTTAAGCGATTCACACACTGCCCCGCATCACGCAGCGTAGTGCGGGGGTGCGCGTCCATTTGTATAGAAAACGCATCCACGCGCATACATGCAGATGCGTGTTCTGTTTGTCTATACAAATGGAAATACATACTACGCTAGATCACGCATTCCCGCGCTACGCTGCATGATGCAGGGTAGTGTGTTAATCGCCTTTAGTCCAGTCATTTAAGGAGTTCACCTCGGAATTTGAGATACCTAATTTACTTCGATCTCGAAAACAGTTCGACGTATGAAAAAATGTTGTAAACAAAAGTTGTAGAGAATTTAATTCTCTACAACAGTTATAAATACAAATAACGTTAAACCCAAAGGAAACGAGACATTTGCAAAAAATCGATTTTTGTTGACCTCTGATTTTTAAAGACGCGGACATCGCATCATGTGTGAGTTTTGAGACAAGCTTTGGGATGTCAAAATAAAAGTTCATACGAGTTAATAGCCAGGTATCTCGAATTCCGAGATTCTCTCCTAATTTTGACTAAGATGACTGGACTTGGTGCATTTTCATCACCTATAAAGATGCTCAATGCGCTAATAGGTTGATACTGTCAACAGCTACAGTCGTTGGTCTAACGGAGAGTGCAAACAACGGCTACAACAGCGTACGTCGACGCTTGGAGTGCTGGTGGCGCCGGCTCCGGGACTACACGCACCCGTGGACAGCTATACGTAAGTACGTTTTTATACATTCATTTCTTTCTTGTTTTAAAGTAAAAATTATGCGATTGGGGACTTTTATTTATTGATTCGACTCATACCTACACTTTGCAGAATCGCTCTAGGTCTAATGAGTCCTTTAAAGGCGGTTGTTTAAACATTCGACGTGGACATGTGTAGACGTAGAGCGTGCTCTAGGCCTCCCTTGATTGGTGCAGAATGATATTTTATTTGAATAAAGAAACCCCATCCAAATTTCCGTCGATCGTTGATATAATAAACGATTTTGTTATCCATAAAATATGAGAGAAAAGTGTAAGGAGAGATAAATCTATATTGAAGCCTTTTATCACGCGAAAAATACGACGAATAAAAAATTACAACGAATTTAGTAATTATCCTTGTCTAACCTGTGTAGGCAGCAAATTAGGGAAAGTTCTCAGAAAAATCCTTTACTTTAACAGAACCCTAATACCTACGCGTGAATTCTCAAGTTTCTAGAATTTCAGTAATTTGATCTGACAATATTGATATAAACGTAAATTGATACCAGTGTTAGATGAATATTACGGAATTATTATAAGTCTTGTATGTTACGATTATGTCATCCGATTTTATGGATCAATGACATAGTATAATATATCAAGTTTATCCGTCCGTAAAGTCGCGGTAAACGCATAAATAATAATGTTAACATTGTTTATTTAAAATCGACTATTTAAAGTAGTAAAGTAGGTATAGGAAAGATTTACGAGCTCTTAAATTGCGTAGGTACTATAAGACAAACTATTTTCATAAATTCTATGAAAGCAATTAATCAAAGAATAGAATAACTTTTCATATTTTTCTTTCGTAGCGCTTGCTTGTTTACTCTTCGAGCTTTGTTCGTAGAAGGCTACACCGTAGCGTCTACGATCGCTAATTGCTACGCAGAATGCTACGTGAAATCATCCTATTTTGTTTATTGTTACAAAATATTGTTAAAACAAATGGAATGTTATAATAAAATTTATTAGTACAGCCAGTATTTGCAGTATTTTCATAGGATATAACAGTATTTTTTTAATATCTTGCACTGGTAGTTACATAATTATATCCACCTACTGACCATTTGTTTCTAGCTTTCAACACAATCTGAGGCACATCTTAATTGTTACTGTCAATTAAGGATGCTAAAGACTTATCTGTGGGTAATCCTAGGAGTCTAGATATATATTTTTGATTGTCTACGATACCTCTTGTGGTCTCCCTATTTGCACTCACATTTGCAAAGTGTGCTACATCACGTTGCATAAATATGATAAATGGCTTTCAAACTACAATAGTAAAGATGTTTTTGTTTTTCTCGTCACGTAAATGGTTAAATAATTCAAAGCTCGCGCGAAAACATAAACAACGAAGGATCGTAAAAGAAACAACGACTCAAAGCATTGCGATTTTAATTGTGATGAAAATGTTACTTTTAAAATAGAATTAATCTAGATAAACAATGCTGTGGGCTGGGCTTTGTTACATTAAACATTAAAGTGACTGGCTCGCGTCACGAACGTCTGTAAGCTTCACGGCACTCCCAGCTACGTTTAATTAATCGTATTCTTCATTAATTAACAGACGAACGTGCAAATAAGTGTACGTTTCATAGAATAGAATAATATTACATTTTCATTATCTTGAAAGCGAATTGAAACGCTTTCCACTGACATCATGTATTCTTAAGTATGATTATGCCTTTAGGATGTATGTTTACCTATTATACAGTGCAATACTTATCTTCGATATAAATACAAATTATAAGGTATAGTAGTATAGTAGTGTAGACTAGTGTAGATCGTAAGAAATTGGAAAAGTTTAGCGGCGTCGACCGTAATCACTAGAAAGTATCGTATGTACATACGTACTTGAATAAGTAAGTAAAACCAGTTTAACCCATTAGTGACTTACTGGAGGATCGGGTCTCCTCTCACAATGAGAAGAATGTAGGCCTTAGTCCACGACGCTGTCCTAATACGGGTTGGTGGACTTTGCATGCCTCTCTCAGAACTCTCAGGCATACAGGTTTCCTCATGATTCCTTCACCGATACAGGGTGATATTTAAATTTAAAAAGCGCACAATCTGAATACTCAATTGTGATTGAAAGCTATAGAAAAGTTGCAATACCACAATCAAGTTCCGAATCCGAACGTACGTGACTTGTCCACTAATGACATTTTGACCAGATATTTCGAGCCCCTTTAATTTTCAGTTCCGTCAGTTCGTGACACCATTATTTGCTTCCCTCGTTAACCAGGGGTCATTAGGCAAGCCATAAGTGGACTAGAACGAGAGGTGCGTCAGTCGGCTGTAATTAACACGACATGATTAATTTTAATCAGAGCTACTTTCCACCCTTCTCCGCCCTTGAATTTATGATCGAGTTACAAAATTAAATAGTGTCTTACCAAATTATAATAATTGTTAGTATTAACGTTGATTTAATATAACAAATATTCCTTCCCCTTGTACATAAAGCAATTAATTTCTAAGTTATTATTATTTTTTGAACTCATTTCATAAACATCTGTTTTTCTAATCCTTTATCTATAAACCATCAAACAAATAGCTTTTAGAACGAGTCAAAGTCCAAATTTCAGTCAAACTATTTTAATTATTAATAGAAAATCCAAACATTTGTAAATTAAATTACTGGTAGGTTGATTAATTTTTTAAATATTACTTATTTGAACACAAAAGTTACAATGCGTTAAAAGCATGCACTATATAAAAATTAGGCAGCAGTGGCAAGACTTGGGTGAATTGACATTTGAAACAATAAAATGCCCATACCTCGTTGGGCTAGCCTTGATATTCACTGACATTTATGAAAAATAGCAAATAATATGTTTCCCCGAACGAGGCTTGTGGTACCTACTAAAAATTTTATAGATACGCGAAACCGCCCCACCGCCGGAAGGCTCGGCTATTATGTTGTTTTCCTTCTAAATAGAGCTGTTCTTGTGTCTTTTACGAAGTACCTACAGTTACCATGGAAAAGCTTTCTGGTACGAAATGTTTATGTCTGTTATGTGAGTAACAAAGCAATAATGAATATGGAATTACTGAGGAAATATTAATCTTACGTTCAGTTTTGTTGTTATAACAACTGGAGATCGCCGAATAGTCGAAGTTCGACTATAATTTATTTAACTTTGAATTTGACACGTAACGGACTTTACGTACACGTCATGTTTGTGTATATGTGCGCGTCAAAGTACTCAAAGTTATGATTTGTGCGTGGCGTGATTTTTTGATGAATTTCATGTAATTCTAATGCATTTAATTTAATAATATTACGAAATCGCTTCCAAACTGAGCGTGGTATAACTATTTACTTTCGTCAATATATTTAAACGACCAATAGACACACGCCCATGAGGTCGACCATCCAATATTCCGATAAGAAAGGTCACATCGCTAACACACTCCCATTACTTATCTAAGTCTCGCAGTATATTGATAGACAGGCAGAAAAATTAAGGGTTTGGTAGCGTTTCGCCGGAAATGGTAGCGGCGCGCCCACTGCGGCCCGCCCAGGAACTATACCGGTATATTGTGAACACTGTTAAGGCTGGGCGGACGACCGCGAATTGAGTGCGACTTCGGAAGTGAAACAGGATTCAACATTGTCAGTCAGTAACCCATTATATTTATACTATACTACAGAGTCGGGTCTCTTCTCACAATGAGAGGGATGTAGGCGTTAGTCCACCACGCTGGCCTAATGCGGGTTGGTGGACTTCACATGCCTTTGAGAACATTTTTTTTGTGAACTCTCAGGCATACAGGTTTCCTCACGATGTTTTCCTTCACCGTAACAGCAGGTGATATTTAATTTTATAAAGCGCACATAACTTTTTTACAAAGTTATTGGTGCGTGCCACTGGGATTCGAGGTTGAAGTCTAAGCCACTGGGCTATCAACGCTTTTTTTAATTCAAAATGACTGTAACTGTGAAACTGTGAAAAAACAGGACCAAAGAGAGTATTAGAGAGCGATGCTTTTACTAATTACATTACGTATAGTATTTACGGGATATTTACCGTGACAGTATTTGTTTTTGAGGTCCCGATATTCCCGCAAGTGCACCATGATCGCGGCAAGAATGCACTGAATTATTGGGATTATAACATAGAGATATAACAAAGAGGCAACTAAAGCAACATAAAGTACTTATCATACTAGTAATATTTATCAAAAAGGCTAACTACTCAACATAATATCTGCTGTGCCACTAATCTAAAGCCAAATAAACGCATCAATTATGTTAATCTTTGTGCATAACATCAGTCGCAACTACAAACTGCACAATGTGGGTGGCCTAACGTGATTTATACTGGATCGCGACCTGAACTAATGGGTTAGTGTGTTTGACATACAATTTATGAGCCACCTCATTCGCTGTTCAGCTTTTGGTAGGTCATCTGATCTTAATTTCAGGCAGGTATCCCACGCCTAATGTCTTTATAACATAAAGAACAATATTTGATAAAATATTTTCTTTTGATGTCAATATACAGGGTTATCAGTAATTCAATACATTCCTTTCAAAGGTGAAAGCAAACCAAAGTTGCAATTGAGTTTATCCTAACACCCTAGCTGGAAACGGCTAGTAGTTCAGAAAATGAGGAGTTCTCCATAATGATTTTACGGCATGTGAAGTCCACCAATCCGCATTAGACCACCGTCGTGGACTAAAGTCTATATGCTTTTCCTTGTGAAAGTAGATCTGATTTATTTTGCTGCTGTTAAGACCGCGAAAGACTTTGAAAGTGTTCTCGTGGTCTTGACAGAATTTTATATCGACGACATATTTTATATCAACGAGTTCTTTTTTCTCCTTTGTATGTTTTGAATTTGAAAACGGATCAGTGTTTATTATTTACCAATTGAAACAAAGTGCTATCGTTTCCAAAACAAACGACATTTCGCCCCTACTCAGATTCCATTAATGCTTTTCCATTCCGTCAGTGAGCCCCTCGACATCTTGGAGGGATTTTTAACGTTGTTTGTTTTTTACTGTAGGGCTTTGGCTTTACTAAAAATAACAAACCAATTTATTATAGTCTAATCTAAAGTGACGCTAAAGGCCAATAATTATAACAATTTTATTGAAATTTCATGAAGGTAATTTATAACAAACTAGCTGACCCAGCTTCGCTCTGCCAATGAATTTTTTTTTATTTTATTTTTATTTTTATTTAATAGCCTATGTTACTCAGGCTGAATGTAGCTTTCCAATGGTGAAAGAATTTTTGAAATCGGCCCAGTAGTTTTTGAGTTTATTCGTTACAAAAATACAAATGTTTCCTCTTTATAATATTAGGGCAATGAGACCTACCTCTAGATTTAAGCATTCATCATAAATCAAAATATTTGACACCGCGCCTACAAGTTTATATAAAAAAAAACCAACTAACCGCTTTTCATTTTCAGGCGTATAAAATCGTGATATAAAAGTTATGAGCCATTCCGCTAAAAGCTTTTCAGTCTGGTAAAAAATAAATCAAAGGTAATTATGATGGCTTTACCCGCCGCTGTATGTTGTTTTAATTAAATCGCCGCTGCACCTGCAACTCAGTAGATTGCACTATGATATCACTACTATGCTATTACTGCTATGTTACATTTAAATATTTACAGTATAAGCCGCGCTCAACACGTCATTTTAAATACGTCAGTCCCAACAACTTGAGACATCTTTTCATAGGCTCAGACCTACTTTTTTATTGGTCTGAGTTCATAGATAGGTACATTTCTTAACGCTTACCTAATACGATTTGTCATCCTGTTTAATGTTGGGTCCCTGTGAAATCTTCTTAAACGGGTTTTACTGTAGTTTGCGTGTGAATTGTCTGTGAAAACAAACCTTGTAAGTAATCTGTTGATTGTTTTCCTATTTTCGTATCGTCCTATTTTCGTCCAACGTACCGTTTACAGCAAGTAATATTTAATTTATGATCTTTTGTTACAATTCACGTACTATACGTACATAATATGTGTTAAATAAAACTTCAATGATTTCGTACGCACCATGAATTTCATTCAAAAATCGGAAAACGGTTAATCAAAATAACAAACAGCACCCACTTCGAGCCTGTGGCTTTATTGGATTTGTATTAAATCAAAGGCAAATGGAAAATTGGCTGTCGGTAACAGTCATGTGTATTTAGATACAGCGGTTCGATATTATGCGATACAATCTTTTGTATACAGAATTCTCGTGGCACAATGCTAGTTACCATACTCCTCCGAAACGAATAGACCGATTTTTATGAAATTTTATATGCATATTCAGTAGGTCTCAGAATCGGCTACTGTCTATTTTTATGATAAGGGTTGTCCACTCCTAACATTTTTATTTTATTTTTTGGTCAATTTTTTCTATTTTTATTTTTTATAATGTGGCATGAAAAATACATAAAACCCTAAATGTTCACCCTTCTATCACCAAACCCTATTTTTTAATAGTTATTTTAGCAATTTTAATTTTAGCAAGTAATTTTTCATCCCACTCGATAACTTACGAGTATATGGCAAAACAATAACGTTTGCGGGGTCAGCTAGTATGATAATATACTTATATCAATCCCGATGTCAATGTTTATGGCTGAACAAATGAAATTTGTAAAGTTATATTCAATCCCAGCTGTCGTCCGAGTGCCCCAAGCAAAAACAGTATCGTCAAAGTATTCGTATAGTTAACGTGTGCCGTTAGTACTCGTATCAGAAGATGCCAGACAGACTGATAATAAGACACAATTATGACTGACATTTACCGTACGAATACTTTATATTATTCATATTTTATCCCAGTTAACGATAGCCTAAAAAGCTCAAAAACCGTTTTCAATAAAATTTAAAACGTTCATTGGGCGAACAAGAATATTTAGGTACTTTCATTAAACTTTGCAGCTGGTAATGGCTAGAGATTCTAAATTTTATAATACGAAATTGCCGTCGTATTATCTGTCGAGCTTTAATGAAATTTTAATTTAATGGAGACCTATTTCTAAAAGGCCATTAGATAAACGGGAAATGTTTACACGATCGCTTGTAATATCACTCAAGACGTCGGTTTTATTACTTCGTGTACCATTTTACAGCTCGCACAGTATTTTAATTTGAAGACAGCGGTTGTAAAAATTTTATGTACTACACCTTGTGTTACGTAATTACGTTGCGTCATCTTCTTATAAAGCTTACACAAATTTGTAAGTGAAGAGAAAGCGAAGCAAGGCTTTTTCCTTTTAATTAAAACTATTTTTCACGAGAAGCAGACTCTGCGGACTCCGGTATGCAGCCTTAAACTAATTGTGCTATTGCTTTAAGTGTATAATAACTGTCTTTTATTGTAATTTAATTTTGATTGTATTCCATACTTTCGATTCTATATAATGCAATAGGAAGCGTTTAATTCAGAAAGCATAAAGATTTAAGATTTGACAGCTAAGGGATGGATAGCTAGTTGTCGAATAGCTAGGTAACCAACAAAAAAATCTACATTATTTCCGCTACACTACAGATGTTCTACCTATTTGTGCGTTTTACCCCGTGTCCTTATGTCGCACTCAAAAGTTGCTAGTTCGACAACGTCAATTTAATGCATACATTTCATGTCAATATGTCAGTGGCATTTCTATTTGGACAGATCAATACAAAAATTTAAAATAATTATGTACTTAGTATTGGTTGGTCGGTCGTATATGTCAGCCAGTTAGGACGAGGCATTAGAAAGATGACTCTAGCTTCCGATAAGCAGCTAAATTTTCGATCATAAACTATATATTATCTATATGCTAGGGCTCTACATGAGCGAGTCGAATTAAAGAGATCTAGGTCAAACCTAGACATTCGGATACTGTGCGAAACTCGCGTTTATCACGATAAAATACTTTTATGCATTTTATTTTCGCTCAAATCGTTCCCCGACTTTTTGAATTGCACAAACATGTGTTACTAGGTTCTAGATTGCGTTTTAAATGAGAAATGTGGTGTGTAACCAACGTTGATGGGATGTTTAAGTACTGAATTAGAATTTCGCTTGCGTCGTCCCAGTATTAAAACGAAATGGAATAAAAGGGGAAATATACTATTTTTTTTTAATCTATCAAAATGAAAATCATTTATTTGCACGTTATTGGTTTTACAGGGCATTTTGATCAATCCATATTCACCTTTTCAGGTAGGTATGCAAATTCAAAAAGTAAAAATAAACAAATAAAACTAATGTTTGTAATTAATACAAATTAAAACGTATGTAATTAGATTTAAAAAAACACAAAGAAATGTTTAAATAATTCGTCGATGCAAGAAGAGTTGACACTATATTTTATTAGTTTCTCCACCAATCCGCATTACAGCAGCGTGGTGGAGTATGATCCAGGCCTCCCCTGTTGTGACTCATGACTCATGCCCTACAGTGGGCCTTTAAAGGGTTACAGCCTGTACCGTGGATGGCAATTCACTTTATTGTGTGACACATTTATGTATATTTACAGGAAACAGGTTAGTTAGGATTGGGCAGGTATACAAAACAATGGCCATTAGATAACGTGCAAAATGATCAGATAACGATTACTAGTGTTATGATGGATAAATGATTAGTTTTACTGCCAGAGGCGATGCGATCGCATTACAAGTATCAATTGAGTTAATGCATAGGCTACAATTTGCTTACAGATAGCCTATTCCATTCTGCTTACGAAATTATATTTTAATGGAAATAAAAGGGAAAAGAACATTTCTTAATCTAAATCCAGCAAATTGAACACGTGGATAGAATTGAATTTCACAGTGATTTGTTTCGTAAGATAGAATAGATCCTTGCAGCATCAAAAATCGCCGTGAACCAAATCAATTCTTCTGGCGAGTCACCTCTTTATTCGAAGGACCGATAACCGGTGAGGTATTAGCTGGAGCTGTTTGATCAGTAGGTACAGAACAGGGGAGTGTGTCGATAACCTTTGGTCATTACAAAAGTTTAAAACCCAGCAATCTGTCACCAAAAAATAAACCTAAATACATACTTAATTAAAATATTTGTATCAAAATAATTTTTAAAAACTCTTTACCTACCGCTTAACAAATGTTAAGCGGTGATAGCCCAGTGGCTTAGAATTCGACCTCGAATTGAGGGGTCCGGGTTCGAATCCCAGTGGCACGCACCAATGACTTTGTAAAAAAGTTATGTGCGATTTATAAAATTAAATATCACCTGCTGTTACGGTGAAGGAAAACATCGTGAGGAAACCTGCATTCCTGAGAGTTTACAAAAGAAAATGCTCTCAAAGGCATGTGAAGTCCACCAACCCGCAGTAGGCCAGCGTGGTGGACTAAGGCCTACATCCCTCTCATTGTGAGAGGAGACCTGACCCTATAGTGGGTCATTAGTGGGTTACTGACACTGACATTTGTGCAAATAAACGTTTTGTCTTTGTCTTATTTCGGTTAATTCATTTTTCCTTAGTCTTCCAGTCGATACAGCCTCTTTAGCGACAATAGTGACGCAATGTTTTGGCGTACAGTCGCAGACAGAGGCTGGTTCACGATCTTTGGCACTCACTGGAGACTCTGACGTCATCGAGGGCGGGGTAAGTGTGTTAGGCGGGGTTTTTTGTATATCGCGTAAAAATCTTGATAGGAGCAATAAAGCAAATGTACGTGTTCTTTAATTATCTTAACACTATAAACATTCATGTAATTATCAGGATGAAACAGAAAATATAAAATACACGGTATTTTCCAGAGCAGAACAATAGGAAAGTAAGCGAACATTTTGAATTTTATCCGAGCTACGGACGACCGCGCTGCTACGGAGCTCTACGAAAGTATCTATTGGGACGACATTCCACATTTAAAGGATTTTAAATATCACTATTGAATATAAATGAGTGAAAAAAATAATATACAAACAATGAAGAGCTAAAGTAAAGTTACAGATTGAGAAAGTAAAAACCGAAATCACAAGTTCATAATTTGTTCTTGATTACTCGTAAGCATACAAAATAGAGAAGGAGAGAGGAGGAGAGGAGAGAGAGGAGGAGGAGATGGAGTCGGTGTTAAGTGTAGAGCAAAGATAAAGTTATAATAAAGTGATCAATTACGTCGTTCGCAAAGTCCCGCATATCTCACTACAAAGAACTTGAAGTGGTTATATTTAATTATCTTGAGCCAACTTTACAAAGTTGTGCAACGTTACGACTAGATGAGCGTAGTTATTACAGAAAATTTTCTTAAGAAGATTGGTATTTTCCTTGGATGCAATATTGTTGGATTAAAAAAAGACTGTTCGGGAGTTTCCTTGCTATCTTTCGTTTGCGTGGTGTTGTAATATATGTATCTAATTTGTGGTTTTGTAGTCAGTAGTAAAAACAAGATCTCTATGGCTGTTTGTCTAACCGTCTCTCGTCCGGCTGTGATCAAATAGAAATGGTGTGTTTTCATGTGTTTGTACAAAAAGTTAAAATAAAGTATAGTGGATGTCTTAACACAAACTAGAAATACAATACAAATGTTGTTACCGGTGAAACAAAGATACTCCATAAACCTCTGAAGCGAATTCCGCGAATAGTGATTAGACTGAATACCGAATATCCGGCCACGTTTTTGGTCGAAACGCCGAATATTTGGCGACGCGCATCTCACGTGTTGATTTTTAGATGATTGGAATTGGAAACCTGATCGACCAACGTCAGGGAAAGCCAAACAGTAGCCAAAAAGATTCATGTACTGTCTCCTGACAGGCTGAACGGCTATTTTAATGAAGAAAAGGGCAATTACTTACTTACTATCGTAAATGTTTACATCACTCGGATATAATCAATATTCACTACTGTATTTTCACAAGCACAACTTTTTTCATTTATGTAATCGTTATTTTTTCTTATGACAGTCAAAGGATCGCTCAACCCAATTGAATAAAAAGGCTAAAGAGCAAAAGTACTCGAAACTTACGTAGTGGAGTAAGTCTTCGTAAATACGTTAAACAAACTATAAAAAGAGAAAACATCCCAAATATTCCCTACTGAGAACTAACCATCACTTCGCATAAAGTTTCGAAGTCCCACGACTATCAAGTTATTACTTACGGTCCTTTGGCTGCGTAGTTAGGAAATAGCTTGGAAGTTGTCTTAGCTGCGAAATAAAGTATTATTTATTGATAACACTAGTTAAGACGACAGGAACCACTCGTCCACCAACCCGCAGTAGGCCAGCGTGGTGGACGGCGGCCTACATCCCTCTCATTGTGAGAGGAGACCCGACCCTGTAGTGGGTCGTTAATGGGTTACTGACAAGAGGACAAAGACCGCTTTATCCTTAATTTTGACTGGTCCCAAGTCTATAACGCTTTCTAAACAGCGAAATAAAATAAGTTATTTATAACACTAGTGGACCCGACAGGAATTGCTCTGTCCCTAATTTTGACTAAGTATTCCAAGGTCTAAATGCGATACCTCCGTCTAAGAAATAACTAATTATAAAACTAATCACCAAATAATTGTTTTCGCATAATTGCATGTACATGCTTGCTTACTATTATTACCTAATTATAAAATAGCATTACAATTTTTATTTTTAACTAACTTAATATAAAGAATTTTACTTAATACTACTTTACTTACTAGGTTGTGTCTGCATTAAACCATTTCTTTCTTATCTTCTTAGTAAACCAAACTGGCGTGGTGGACAAACATATGCCTTTGAGAACATTTTTTTTGTAATCTTTAAGGCAAGCAGGTTTCCTTCCGATGTTTTCCTTCACCGTAGCAGCAGGTGGTATTTAATTTTATAGAGCGCACATGAATTATTCTCTTAGTTACTCGTATTTTGTTTACACCAATACATTTAATGTAAAGTGTAGGTGCTAAGCTACAAAGGTAAATTTGAAATTGGTTAACTCGTGATTCTTGGTATTTACAAGTCGACTGAGTCTGTAACCGAGCGAGCAAACTTTGTCAATCTCGGCAAAGTTTCGCAGCAAATTTTAATGATTACTCCATTTCAGTAATAACCCGTACTTGAGGCGTAGGTATCTACGGATTGTGCGATGTCGCTCGCGGGTTTGTAATTAAATCAATTTGATTCTTAATAGTTCTATATAGTTTATTCGACCTTTTAACCTTTAAAAAAGATAAAAATGTCACCAAATATGCTGTTTTCTTGTCTTTTACATGTGCTTTACATCTTTATAAAGACGGTCTAAAACATGAAAGCGTAAGTTTGAAGCTAAGCTAGCTAAGCTTCTTAGCAAGTAGCGCCAAAAGCAAAGGCTACATTAGGTATAATTAACATGCCGTATCGTGGCCAAGTTTCCGGACAGCTTCTAGTGATAACTCAAAGTTCGTGTAACTCATTACCTGAACTCCGCAACAACTTAGTTTTAGGGTTTCCTGGACAGAGATGTCCGCCGCTGTCCTTCCGTAAATTAAATGCTTGGAAACAACCTTTAATGAAAAAAAAAAGGTCTTAAACAATCAGTTTCTCTATTAACTCGTTTCAATTGCTAATTCGTTTCGATCGACTGATAATACCTAATAGGACGGTTGAAATTTGCCGGAATGCCAGGATTTGAAGCAAGCATTTTTTTAGAACTTAATGATTAGAGGATTGTCCTTTACCATTTACCCAGTAGCTCGTTTCTCCACTCCGTTTTGCAGTGGCGTGACGCAGTATACACCAGTGAAGGTGTACTTACCTATACTACCTACCTACCAAGGGTACACTGAGCTGCCCGTATTATGCTGCCTTAGCCGTGCACGCTTGACAAAATGTATGCAATATCTCACTCGGATAGTCAAACCATCAATGACAATTATGTACAAACAGAATTTATTTCACACACCGTATCGATCCTCAAAGGCCTTTCGCGATGGTCGAGTTACCCTTCAATATGCGAGCCTACCGTTCACTGGACCTTTCGTTTCATGAATAATAAACGTCTAAACTTCGTACACAAAGCTATCTTTGTGTTAACGATGTATATTGTAGGTTGGTGTTAAGATAAACAGCATAATGTATTCATATTTGAACGTCGAACGCCGAAAACACAGCCCGATAACAGAGGGATGAAAACAAATTACTTACCGACCGACTACCGACCGATCGACTACCGACAAAACCGTAATATTAAGTCTTTTTATTATGTTCTAAGCAAAAATCTGAAAGCTTTACACGATGATAGTAAAGATTAGTAGGCACTGCATCATGCAACTACAGGGTTGCAGCTCTATAAGTTATCCTAAATCCCTTTGGAAGCTCCAGCTACAGCTACTAGTTCCGGAGCTTCGTGAGCCGCCCAAGGCCGGGGCGGGCTCGAGCGAGCTTTCCCGCGGTAGTCGCCAGCTCGGTCGCACAGGAGGCGCACGCCGCCCGCGCGCTCCTTCCTACATATCACACAAACTTTTAAAAACGAACCCCGTTTAACTTAAACTAACGCCAAAAAACCAAAAATGTTAACGACACCTTTTTTTTCATAAAAAGTTCCAGTGTTGTTGAGTGATGAAAACGGTTTTCCAAGTTTTCAGTGAACGGCGGGAATGTCAACAAGAGTGGTTGTAAACAGAAGACGCAAATAGCCACGTGCGTATTGTAACAATGCTGACTGTATGTAGGTCGAAGCACGGTTTCGTTTGATACGAAACGAGCATTTACGCGGGCATCTGTATTTTTGTGACACCGGTCATGATCTTTAATGAGAAGAATTTTCGATTACGAGCTTTGTGCTTTGTTTGAACATATCCTGAGAACTACAAAACCCAAATACACGAGCCACGGTGTTGAACCTTTCCTAGAATTTAGGGGCACTCTTGAAAATCGGAATTATTTGGATTGTTCCGCTTTGTTGAATTTCCTCGTAAACATGTCGGCACTTAACGTACTCGTACATAATAAATATAATAATATGATACCCGGAACTTTACCAAGCAATAATTTTCAGCAATAATTTTCACCCATAAAGCGATGATATCAACTCACACCCTCACAACTCACCCATGCCTAAATCGTTCATCAAAATAATGTTTTTGAATGCATTTCATAAAATCTCATTGGAACAATTTATGTATTCAATTTTCAAATTCATATAACCGTGTTACCATTGTTTAAAACATTGCTCGACAAATGATAAAAATTCCCCGTAAGTTCTGAGTATTTTTGTATTCTCACAATATCAGTTCTTTAAAGAACGTAATTATAACGATAATACTGAATGGTTCATAATAATAAACATGGACTGGAAGAGTCTTTATTATTTCATACTCTACGAACAAGAGGCAGGCTAGAGGGTTAGCTGTCAAATAAATCACAATGGAAGTATGAAATATTTCTTGCAATTCCTTATTATGGTGTCGCGCTGTCTTTTTCATATCTACTTAACACAATTTAAATTTGTGCGACGAATTAATAGGAACATTTGTTTTTTGGGTTCTTATTAACCCATTAGCGACACTGCAGGGTCGGTCCTCTCACAATTAGAAGGATGTAGGCCTAGTCCACCACGCTGGCCTCGTGCCTTTGAGAACATTATGTGGAACACGATGTTTTCCTTTACCGTTACAGCAGGTGATATTTAATAACACACATAACTTTTAAGGGAGTCATCGGTGCGTGCTTCTGGGATTCGAACTCGGACCCTTCGAGTAAGAGGCCGAATTCTTAGCCACTGGGCTATCAACGCTGTGTTTTTTGTATAACCTAGACGCCTTAGGCCTATTGAGTTTATGGACTTTACATGCCTTTGATGAATGTTCATTATGGATACCTAACTGTTACACATGTGGATTTATTTGTTCACGATATTTTCCTTCATTTTTTTAACTTTAAGAAGCCACTGGGATTCGAACCCGTACCTCTCGTTTAAAAGACCGAATTCTTAGCTAATGGGCTATGACTTTAGGTGGTAACATCTAAAAATACATACCTAGTTAGATACGAGGCACCGAGAAAGATGTGTCATCTTTTATTTTATTCATTTCGCAACCGTTTTTCATTTGTTTGTTGAATAAATAATGAGTTATTTTTACCGCACGGTTTGAAATTTTTGTTGATTTTAACAGCAGCGTCGCAATTATACAGTTACTGTGAATAATACCTATTCATTACGTCTTTTGTTCTGTTATTTACTTCAAACTAAAGTTCATCCCGCAAGTTTTTCGCTGTGTAAATAAATATTTTCAACTAAATGAGTTAAAAAGAGAAGGAAGTCATGCGTTTCCAAAAAGTGTTAAACCCAAAATTCGATCAAAAGGTATTCTTACACAATACTACTTCTACGTGGACTATCAAAACTGCTTATGATTTAAAATTCATGTAAGCATTTCCCAATTGTTTAGACGGAGTAGATTAAAAAATATCTGTAATACTTTATAGGTAACTAACATAACTATTGCGATGAAGAAGGAAAATAAATTACGATAATTTACAAATACTTGTTTTTAAAAATAATATGGTTCTAGTGACCACTTAAAATTAAGTGACCTACAACCTACGTGCCCATGCGCTACTCATAGACTATAAAAAACTTACGATAGATTAACTATTGAGCTTATTCAGTATTCTATTTCCTTCTTATGTTTCCCGATAACGTTCGCGAGCTACTTACGGACCGCCCAGAGACAAAAAGTTCCCGTGAATGAAGTCACGTTAAACAAACGCTGTCAGCTTTTATTTTTAGCGAAATTGGTGTAAAACATATTAAGCTATAAATAATAGTGTCGGCGCTATGTAAGCTGTACGACGATAAAAATTGCTGTTATGTGTGAATAATCACGTGACCCGTTTTCGTAGTGACGTATTTTCGAACGCTTTTAAATTTTTGAAAGATAACTTCTTTGGACTTTTATTGGGTTAGGAAAGTATAACGTGTCCTTTTCATTCATCAAAATGCTGTAGGTGTAGGTTAGTACCTACACGGTACTTGGACTACTACGGTAATTAGATACACCTACAGATAGTTGAATCTAAAATGAACGCCTCTGCACGGTTTCAACGTGTGAAAGGAAATATTTATGGCAATAAATTTTAAGACGTTCATAAAATAGCGATTTTGTCACAGACAACTTAAATCACTACATTGAAATCTGTGTGAATCGCGTATGTGTCAATCTACATACCAACTGAGCGCTCAGTTACAGCATAGGCATGGGTGTTGTATGATGGCTAGCCATGTGCAAAATGTGTCACTTAAAAGAAAAGAACGATACATATCTTTCCTTCACTGTGAAGTATATCACTCTTTTAGTTCAGTAGTTCAATGTAGTTCACATTTCACAAACGATAGGTTATCCTTTCCTATTTCTTATCTCTACACTCCATACTATTTCTTTTACTTCAGTTAGTTCAGTTCCTTCACTAGTTCATTACGATATAGTAGTTCTAATGAAGTGTTTGATAAATTATTATGAAATACCCCATAATGAACTCGTGTATCGTGTGTAATAGTTCGGCTCGATTCGGTTAGTTTCGTTCGCGAAGCAAGTGGACTAAATGAACTAGATGATTTGTAACTGAACTAGAGAAGGAAGGACGGGAAAAGGTGAAGTACTTCAATTGAAGCATTCATTCCTGAACGACACATGACTATGATGGCCCTTACTTAATATGGGGCGATACGACTGCTCTGTCCTGCGGTTGTATCTACTGTGCTAGTTGGCCAACTGTTCAAGCTTTTTAAAATGTCATAAATTAGCAATCAAGACGATTTTTTGTATGTTAGTGAAAAGACCTTAAAGGAGCGTTCATAAGTCGATCTCTACCAAAATAGCTAGTTGGTATGATGTAGCCACTTGGTCAGTACAGTTCATATCGAACTCAAATAAGTCTGCACTGTTTGAGGTTGCTGCTGGATGCGTTTCTACTTTAGAGGAATAAGATAGTATAGTCGCGTCAAATATGTTTCTCAGGCATACCGCCCCAATCGAAATACAGGTAGCAAGAGAAGTTACAAGGGCGGCGATAGGCAGTTTTCAATGGTTTTACCATTACACCTACTGTACCGTGAGCTATTTCACTTATTAAAATGTCTACTTGTATACGTTTCGCTGCATGCTTAATAAGTAAGTAAGTTTGGCGGTAAGTGTAGTAAACGGCCACTGCCTGAAGAAGCTGAAAGGCATCAATGAAACTATGAAACAATCCGGACTTTTTCGGAATTGTACATAATATATAACATTTTAGTGCGAAAACAAACCTCGGAGCGTCATTGGGTCAAGGCTGTTCTAAAACTGACTGACACTGACTCTAGACTCTATCTCAAGCCGACAGTTTCTTAAGGACGTCCTTCATTGTGAATTAATACTATTTCAGTCAAAAAAATTATATTTCTAGTTAAATATAAAAGTACCTGATGCCGTAAGTGTCGCTTACAAGGAAATAGCGTTTGAAAGAACTTTTTTATAAGGGTTTTTTTAAGAAATTCCCAAGGTCTGGTGCTGGGAGAGAGGTAGCTTGGGCGCCTAGGGTCTGATATTTAATCCTGGGCGTTCAGTAATTTGCCAGACGAGTGAGAGCTAGAGCTAGGGTTCATGGCACCCTACATTACTTGTATAAAGTGTTTGTTGCAGCCTTATTTCCCTTTATGTATTTTTCGTCCAATACTATGCAACTTGAAATAGCCAAACTACCTCAATATCTAGAATAACATAAATAATTTGAACACCGTCATCAATTAACTTTCCATCCTAGTAGAAGATAATACGCAAAACTTTCAGCTTATTCTCTTGTGCTTCTTTATCTTAACACGTAAATGTTAAACAATAAACACGAAATAAATTATGTTATTGTTTACTTTTTGCTTTACAAGTATAATTTTGGAAAGGAAACTTTAACGCTATGCGAGAAAGTACCTACTCTTGTAAAATAATCGTAGCATTTCTGTAGCATTCGTAGCATTTCGCCTTATTCCTTGTGAACCCGTCCTCCACTCAAACGTAAGTAGCTCGTAGGAGCCCGAGCTTGAAATTGCTTACGACTTAAAATATCTAGCTTTTACGAGGGACAGAATCGTTCAATATAACCATTTCAAACTAGTCATTGTTACGTGTGTCTGTTAGTCATTAGTGATCCAATCTTAAAAGATGTAGGTCGAATTTATCTCGGAATCATTGAATGTATACGCTTCGTTGAGCATATTGTAAAATTATCGTAACACCTCGTTTCCTTTTTAGCCAAGGATCGACTCAGAAACGTAAGCACGTACTCGTAGCCTTAAACACCTGACACTCGAATACTATATTGTAACGTGTTATGTCATAGGGGCTCGCTACGCTACGACCAAATACTTCCAACAGACGGAGTGATACTATGCTTGAGAAAAAATAAAAATGGGCTCAACTTTGTACCGACTTTAAAATTGAAAAGGCGGCCAAACGTTTATACACACCAAAGAAAATTATCCCAACTTGAGTAAAATGTTGGTTTAATTTACGAGTATGTCACTAAAAGTGACACTCGCCAAAATGAACGCGACTTTTAATCTAAAAGGACGCTAATTTTTGTACACAGATACGAGAATTTTATATTTAAGATAAGATATGATTTTCCTCGGATATCCACATAACACTTATTCCCTTTAGAGCACTAAGACCACGTCCTCCAGCTCGCTTGTGGGCAAACCCTCGCCAACTGCACTCGGTATAGTAATTCAAGCTCTACGGAACAGTTTAAGGCGGATTTACAGAGATTAGGGAGATGTATTAATATGCGCTCTAGCTTGATTGGGTGATCTTAGAAGCATTACATTCTCGTTTCCGCTACATTTAGCGATTGCCCAATAAATATTTTTTTTGTAGGTGATGAAAGAAATTGAGAAGCGACGAATATTACTTTTAGTTCTTCATTAATTAAAAACAAAGTAGAGGAATTATTCGTCACTGTACATATAAACTACAAAATCGAGTGACAAAAGAATAGTATGAAAATAAGTATAGTTAGGGATTACGAAAATGACAATTAATACACATCCACATTCGAACCCGGACCACTCGAAACTGACCGCGCCCGACGTTGCTTAACTTTTTCTATCTACTCACGCAGCGGGGCTATGGCGCTCGACATATTGGCTTGCATAGTAATTAGAAGCCAAAGCTGCTTCATAACTACATTCCAGTCGTCGATGATTCCATTCTTCATATATTGGCTATTCGCTCCTAGCGATCTCACTTACAAAACGGCAACCACACAGCTTGACTTAGATGCATACCAACTATGAGAGAGCATAGTTTAGGATTCACGCAGAATGCTAAATACGCTGCGATTAGGGTGAAGCATTAAGGCTAAGCCGTTAAGCTGTTAAGCTTAATAGGCAATACGACACAACTGACTGACTGACTAACCAACGCGACTAAATTCAAACACCGTTTGTCCGTTTTTTTTTTGTATCTGACACTACGCATACTGGTGACAAATGTACGCAATGACAATGTCGTACCACCAACTTGACGCGACTACGCGAGTGACGAGTTTTGTCGTTGAACAACCTGGCAATTAGGACAAAGGTCATGTGAAGTTAGGGCGTGAAGAGCCTACTTAGCTATACTTGCCAGTAACCCATTAATGACCCACTACAGGGTCGGGTCTCCTTCTCGTAATGAGAGGGATGTAGGCCGCCGTCCACCACGCTGGCCTACTGCGGGTTGGTGGACTTCACATACCTTTGAGAACATTTTTTTTGTGAACTCTCAGGCATGCAGGTTTCCTCACGATGTTTTCCTTCACCGTAACAGCAGGTGATATTTAATTTTATAAAGCGCACATAACGTTTTTTACAAAGTCATTGGTGCGTGCCACTGGGATTCGAACCCGGACCCCTCGATTCGAGGGCGAATTCTAAGCCACTGGGCTATCACCGCTATTAGCTATACTTAGACACAGACAAAATTTTTATTTGCACAAATATAGGTATAGAGTTGTTATTTTTAGGTACCTATGCAAATATTAAGAACATAATAATAATATATTATGATAATAATTATATGTAGAATGTAGATACAATGTACACAATTTGTAGTCCTCTTGGCGTTACGGTGCCAAAGGTCCGTGTGCAAAGATTGGTCGAACAATGCAAAGATAATGTAAAGTACACAATAACTTTGCTTCGTTGAGGGTCTCTCCTATTAATAACGAGTTTTCATCCTTATACAGCGTTCATTTCCTTACAATAAAGTCGTGAAGTGTTTTCAAATTAACTGCCGCCGGTCCCCGAGGAGCCATGATTCACCGCTCAGGGTAGCATCGTGATCTTACTATGTTTTCTACGATCGCGATGTTTCAATTTATACTGCTTTAATAATTTATGCGTATTATTTTTCCATCTAGCTAGATATTATAATTATGATAATACTCATAGAATATAAAAATATTAACGAATATTTTCGGTATTTGAGTTAGATATTATTAATTATGTATGTTCAATACTTAACATCTGTAAGCAGTATCTGTCTCTCAGTACCTATTGGTGTAGTTATTCTATTTTAGCATATTAATTGAAATCTTGAATTGATGCAAATTTCCCTGAACCACTCTGCATAGCACCTACCCAAAGTTGCCTAGAAAAATCGCTACAAGCGATAAGACTGCCTTGTTGTACGCTTTGTTTTTATTTATCTTTTACCACAAATTCCTTGCTTCGTACCTTCCTTGGTTGTATGTGTTCGGTTGTACTTATTTGTACGGACCTATTTGCTCATAGGTCTCCATGGGGCCGCAGTGAACCCTTAACATCAAGCGGCCTGTAAGCCTGTTTACTACTCGAATATCAATAAGAATAGACGTATATTTAGTGAAGGATATTTTATAAATATAATACGATATCTCAACAAAAGAGACATTTTATTACAATTTGCAATGAGAAAATATAACGCGTCTGTTGAAACGTTGAAGCTTCATTTCCCTAACAACCTCGAAGTGGTCTCGAATTAACTCAGCGGGGCGCTGCACTCCTGGCGCATTAGTGCTCTGTTGAAACGAGTTTATATTATTACTTGCTTTATCTTATATATAAAATTCTCGTATTAAATATATTCCCATGTCACAGTTTTAGTTACATACTCCTCCAAAACGGCTTGACCGATTTTTATGAAATTTTATATGCATACTAGTTGACCCCGCAAACGTTGTTTTGCCATATAAGTTATCGAGCGTTAAAATCGAATATAAATAAGGGGTTGATGATAAAAAGGTGAAAATTTAGGGTTGCATTTATTTTTTGATGCCACATTATAAAAAAATAAAAATAAAAAACTTTGTCCAAAAAATAAAATAAAAATGTTAGGTGTGGACAACCCTTATCACTTAGGGGTATGAAAAATAGACTGTATACGCTTCTCGGACCTATTAATAATAATTTACTAATAATTAATTAACCTGCTAATAATTTCATAATTTTTCATCCCATTCGATAACTTATATGGCAAAACCACGTTTGCGGGGTCAGCTAGTGTAGGTACGAGTATATATAAATACCTAAACATGCTTGACATTATTAAATCATGGACGGGATTTTAAAATTAATTATCTTGGATGGGATTTTAAGTTAAGTATTAAGTTAGTTATTTTAAATTAAAAGCTTGATTGAAGCAACTTTTCTTAAAGACAAATAGGTAGGTACTTTCCTCCCTGCGTATTTGTTCTTTCTACTTAATGAGAGCAGATTTTATATATTTTACAAAGTTCATAAAAGCTGTTGAAGTTGAGATGCGAATGGGAACGAACATAATCGTACCTTAAAGCGGCTTATGAAAGAAAATTCTTTGTTCGCGACTCACGCAATGTTTGTGATATAAATACGGATTAAAAATAAAATATTATGGCATTTCACTTGCTGCTTACATAAACAAAAATGTGACCGTACTTTTTTTAGTAAAAGTTATTTCAAAATGCAATATCTACGAAAGACAATCTCAAAAAATATTCAGTAAGTAACTGTGTTTGAAGAGCTTCCGGTTTCCTTCCAAGATCCAAAAAAGCACCAAAAAAGAGTCTTTTTAATTATTATTAATTCTTTTTGGTGAGTGGTGATATAAAGGTTAATCTAGCGTTTGAAGATGTGTCTTACGATATGACACAGCCCAAAATTACAATCAATGTAATATCTAAATTGTTCTTCTTCACTATACCTAATGGATATCAAGGCGTAATTATATTCGCCCTGGAGGTAATTTATTTCACAAACTGACGTCATGTGATCTAGTTTCCGGTTTTGCCGCAAAAAGGTCAAGACATCGATAAAACCTTTTTATTACGAACGGCCTTTTAAAAGGCACCCCCGAAATGAATACCAGCGCTTTGTCTATGTGGAACTCATTAGGGTTGTCAGGGAACAATGGGTCGCGTAGTCTGATTGAATCACGCGACGCTCTCGTAAAGGAGGGAGTGACCGCCGCGCTTTTCAGTTAAACTGCTAGGGTATCCACACTATACATTTTTACTGGATAAGTTAAACAAAAATAATAAAAAAACGAATCAAAACAAAAATATTTTATTTCTTTTCTAGAAACTTTTCTATTAACATTTTAATATTAAAATTTCCTAAAAAGAAATTATAATACGTTTATAAAATATTATTTGAAGCGATAGCAAAAGGCGAGACACGAAATGCTATAATTGGACTGTCATAAATATGAAAAGGCCTTATTTAAGATATTTACGTAAGATCTCGTAAGATTTATATTTTCTTCAATGTAGAATGATTTTCAGCTTTTGTTGAATATTCCCATTTCGTCCTTATCTCTAACGTTTGTGAAGCACGGCTTACAAATAATATGAGTAATGTAATGGAAGAAAAAGATAAATAATTTGTTTAACTTCCCGAATATTTATTCTAAAGAAACAAAATGATTATAATGATTATGTATTGAAAAATATATGTATGTTTATCAGCTATCTGATTACCATAACAAACGGTCACCTCTTTGGAATCCCCATTTTGGGATCAGGAAACTTAAAGTGAGTTGTTCAACGATATTTTCAATACGTTTGTTACACAATCAATTCAAAATTTGACCTTAAGAGTGTAAGAAGCACTCGTAAGATCCATAATAGCTTAAGGGCTACTTAAATCATCAATAGAGACATGCAGATATGACAACGTTGGATCATCAGAAATAATACAGAACCCGTCCCTCGTCACCTCAATCCATGGTCACCCGCTAAAAGATAACAATTCTATATGGCGTGTGACGTCATGACACGAAGATTGCGGGACACACCTATCCGCGCCTACCGTGCACGTAATGTCATCTAATGGGCTACTCCATTTTGTTCCAAAATCAATCTAATTATTCACACTGCATTTACTATAAAATGGGAATCGGACCCATGCCCTCCGAGCAGCGCATCGTACGAGTAGGTCGTTGAAAGAATTATAGAATGTATAGTTATTAAAAATTGAAGATTCCTAAAATTAAAAATTCTACTGTGATTTCAAAAGATTTTATAAACACAGATATGGCATTAACCTAAATTCCTTTACTTTGTAGCACACCCGTCCGCAATTATTTTAATATACTCATCGCAGTGTTATTTATGTTCATAGTACCTAATATCTTTAGATAAGTAGGGAACGTAAACTCCTCAAAGTAACCACGTACTCGTATCTAGCGATCACGTAATCTACTCGTAAGTAAGAGAGTATCTTATCATTCACGCCACATATCAGTATGAGAACCTCTTCAGTTGATATCGGAGAACGGTCCTCGAGTGACGGACCGAGTTGTACCGCGTCGTTAGTACGAAAACCTGTTTCTCAAAATCTCTACAAAAATGTTGTTTAGCCTTGTTTTGTAATGTGCGTTCAATGTTGGTCGCAACTTTGCTAGTGAATTTGGCAATGTGAAGTTAAATTTAAGTGTTTCGTGTGAAATTCGGGATAGTTTATCTTACCTATGCGTAGTGCCTCAATGTCTTTTGGATCAGATGAAAATTCCTGTAGATAACCTCCAAAAAAACTTAAGAAATCTTTTTAGTATAGTCATAATATTGGTTTAAAATGACAATGTACTCTGTAAAAAGTTAACTTCTTTAGCAGAATGGATTCCTCTGAGAAGACAATGTTTTAACCCTACGGTTACAAGCTGGATGGCAGACTTAGATCATTATGAAAACAACTCAGGCTTACAAGGTAAACAAAAGAAGCGCGCGCTTTAACTTCGAGTTTTTGAGTAAATCAGTAATGCTAAATATTCAAAGAAGACCTACATTTCACTTCCATGAGAACAAAGGTCCTCAAATAAAGTATCTGTGGTTGCCGACACCTCCCCAAATTCAATGGTCATGAAGAACTTGCTGCTACCATCACGTCTTCACCTCTACGATCCATTTACTAAGTACTTTTACCAAATCCGTTTAACAATTTTTGAATATCGAATTTTTGAATTGAATTTGAATATGAATTTTGAATAGGAATTATATTGGTGAATTTTCGTAGCTAATTACGGATTTATTATATTTTTACCTTATTACAATTTCGATTCTCATAAAGTTTTAACAGGTCTATCTCGGGTTCATTGTACTGAGCGACCTACTGACAGGTATTTTGTCTCAGAGAAAGGAATAATCAAAGGAAAATATTGGATACAGTGACATGTGTAACTCGATATGACATGGCCATTGTAGTGAAGCTCAAATGAAGCTATGACGCTCAAATATCGAGAAAGTCTCGCATAAATATGCATTTACGCCAGTGTTATAGGTATGTAGGTACTTACGACGGAAAATATAGTTTTTGTATTAAATTTGACTTTCATCGTGATTGTGACGATAATAATAATATACAGAGTATCAAAGCATCCTAAATCCCCAGGAAAATTGCATCGGCTTTGCGTTGTTAATCAGTGTGTTAGTTACTGCTTAGTAGGCATCGGTAATCTCAATTTCTAAGCGAACACTCGTATTAACTGGATCATAATGGGATTAGCATCGAAACAGATCAGCTTCAGGCTTTAGCACACCATGGCACATGACCGTACTCGTACGTAACAGAAACCGCACACACGTCACAAACATCACTCCGGAATATTTAACAACCCCTTACTTTATACATACCGCAGAATACGTTATTATTTCCATTTTCGGCACTTCCGCTTAATTTTTGGGTCACGTATTGATTTTTTTTTAAATTTCTATCGTCTTTGAAAGAAAAACAATTTTGATATATCTGTCTCAATCAACAGAAATGTTAACGACTGTACAATGATGACAAAAGTCGATGATGATGAAACTAAAAATTTGAAAATAGAATCGGAATGATCGAAACGGGCGATCAAAAACTTATTTAAAATTAACAAATAACAAAAAAGACTTAAGTGGTGCTAAGTGATCAATCGTGTTCAGACCGACATATCGTAGTGTAACGCGTACATTGCTGGTTTAGTGAGTGAACCGTGTGTGATGGTGGCGGTGAAACGGTGATGGAGAGATGGCGTGGCCGGGCGGGTCGCCGGACACTGTGGAGCTGCCCTTGCACCAGGTGTCCAGTGCTGACACGATCGACGGCATCGAAGCCCTGACCGTCCCCGCGACCACTGTCCTCGATGGCCACACGAGGCTTCGTAAGTATTTTAATCGTAATGTGATTTTTTATTACAGGTGTTTTTCAGAGGCAGCTTACCAGAATATCCCAAATTCCCAAAATGGGTTATATACCCAGGTGCTTGTGTAATGTATATCGCAAGAAATGGAAAAAGTTAAGATAGGTCGGTCGTGGTCAGTAGATAGGTACATATGTACGTGTATGGTTGATAGCTAGTTCAATTACGGCATATTGAATATTCGGTCCTGCAATGGGCATGGCATGTCCTGTATGCAAGGAGTTTTAGGCTAACGTGTCTATTTCTACACTCTTCCTTTCGTCCTCCTCTCTATCAGTCCTTCAGTATCCACTGCTTGACATGCCTTCATCATGGTGAATACCTCAGGCTTTATATTATGTTACCAATAGAACATAAAAAAAGATTGTGAAGCCTTGAAAGTCAATCGATCGCTTTAATTCCAATAAATTATTTACTTTTTCATTGAGGTTCAGTTATACGCTTAAGTAACGGCTAAAAATATAGTGGACAGATAAACAAACATTGGCCTTCGAACAAATAATTTTATAGAAAATTACGTAGGTACATGATTATTTATAGTGGACCATCGTTGTAGACAAGGTTATTTGACATGTAGGTAAACTAATTTAACACTCGTTGTTATGAAAACATCGTAAAATTATATAAAAAATGTTGTCGTAACCTACTTGGGTGTTAATTATGAATGGAGAACGCCATTACAAAACCATAAACAAGAGCATTAATTGTAAAAGTGTATCAAGTAAAAGTGTATGCAATAGTACCTATTGGTGAATTAAATGTTTGCCTCGGAGGGCGAGTAGAGCCTTTGAAAGATATCAGTTGTTACCTAATCATCAACGGTGCAAAAATGAGATGTTTTAAACAATCGATAATATAACAACCCCAGCTTTATTTTATCTAATTTCTTACAAATACTATCTACTACAAGTGATAATAATAGCCTAGTTCCCAAGATAAATGAATAAGGTAAATAATAACGACATATCTGATAAACTCATCGTATCCATTTATCCATATCTGGTAGTATCTACTCAATACTAGGTATGAGAAAGTGACGCATTCAGTCTGCATGTCACGCTTACAAGAAACCACGCACATAAGGTAGCAGTTAAAACAAACCGAGACCTTACTATTGGGACCTTTAAAATAGATTAAGTTCTTCCTGTCTTCTGTTTCAGCTGAAGAGGTATGATTGTGCGAGATATTTTATTTGAGGCGAACATCTTAGTCCTCATGAGTAGCAAAGCACCCACTACAATCTCTCCTCAATAGGATTTCTTCCCTTTGAGGATGGATGTAGGTGTCTATAACCCGCACCACCGTCCACTTAACTCAGGTGCCTGCATCGTTTATGCATTTTTGCTACTCAATTACTGAAAAAAAGGAAAATATCTGGATCGAATTTTAAAATCCACGAGCTGAACTCGCGGACGTAAACATCTCTCTGTCAAACTATAAATTTACCGCATAACGACTTACGATTAGTTGTGGTTTGAAGGTTTAATATCCCATGGAGTCAGAAGTCGCGGCCAGAGTCTAACCATCGATGATGATGATAAATCACTCATTGCGGTGATATCACACGATATTATCTGTCCGACTCACTTTATTGTTTTATCACGTCTGTCAAGTATTATACATATTTTATCTGGGCCATTAATAATTGCATTATCAGATTTATTTACGATCTTTTTATAGCCTGCGCTATTTTTTATCTTATCATCGAGACGACAAACAATTTATTTGTAGTGCTTTTTCATCATGATCTGTCAACGATGACAAATTTATCATCATGATGATTTTAATAATAGGTAGTGGTTAGTGGTAAGGCAGATGTTGCTTTACTTTACTCTATAAATTTACAAAATCTGGTTACCTATTCGCAAAGGCAGGGTTACTACACCTTTAGATCTTTTGGAAAATGCACCGATCACTTAACATCAGGTGGTCTTTACAATCGATCGTCACTTCGTTGTGGATATACCCTGTACCATAAATGTATATTTATGTCACCACAATTCATCACTCCTTTGCATCGATATACTGTCCTGCAGTCTCTCGTTGGCAGGAAGAACAATGGCGGTGAATGGCGTCGGTGAAACAATAAAATGTTTTGCTATTTGTTTTTCTTCCATCCAAACGGGAATGGAAGCCATAATACCTTTCAATTTCCATGGGATTAAGGTTTAAATTACATCGCTGCGGATAAAATAACACCGCCCATTATTTACCTATTTATTTCACCCTGGGCTCATAACGTTTACTGTTTACAAAGTCGATTATAAATTCGGTCTTTGATAAGTTTCGGATACCTTTTCATAAGGCATTTCGGGAAGTTTCGTCTGACATGGAAATAATCATTGAACATGTTTTCAAAATAACTTTATGAGAACTTGAATCAAAGCGCTGGAAATTCTTGACTTCGAAGAAAGGATTCCTACGGATAAGGGAAGTTTCCACAGTAACGAAGTAAGGTGTAAATGCTAGCTCCATACATTATTTACGTAACGGCACAATAAGATCAGCAACGCTTACACCCGGCCTGACCTTGCATATGGCTTCCTCGGACCTGGCGAACTCAGTGTACCGCGAGCAGTAGTGCGATCATGTTGGTTCAGATCCTCATCATGATGTACATTGCCACCTGCCTCATCTTCTACGTGGCGCACATCATCGACTACTACCTCAGCGTCGAATAGTTCTGGAATCGTCCAGAAGGTTCGCGAAGGATGGTCCACGTTCTGCGAGATAACTGCGTGACATGCAAATGTCTGTTCGACACCGTCCCGAGGTTCACTGTTGATTTAGGAAGCTTCAGACCGCTTGGTAAGTTGTTCTTGTTTATCTATTGTTACAGCCTCTAGGGTTGAAGACGATTTTGGTGCAAGCGTCCATTGTTATCACATGACAAAACTGTGAAGTCAATAGACGTAAATACCTAAATGATAATATAAGAAAGTAACCATTCTAGTTTGCCTAATATTGTTCTTCATGAATACGGTCAAAGACCATAGTCAAAAGGGTAAACGAGTGCAAGTTTAGTTTTAGTTTAGTTTAGTATAAGTGGCAGTGAATTGGTCGCATCGTTTAAGGGTCTGACAATCATAGTAAAAAAAGTAACTTTACGAGAACTTAAGCAGGTCAGCAGGCAACCAGAAAGGACACGAGAAGTGGGAAATAGCGATAAATTTAAATGGCCCAAGATGAGATGGAACGTATGCAATGACGAGTTGACTGTTATCTGTAGTATCAAAGAATGAAACGGTATAATTCGCAAATTTTTGGTAGCAGAGTAGCCAGGATCTGGCAAGGTTCCAGCCGGGCAGCCTACTGATTGGGAGTGTCGCTAAATAACACTGTTTGAATAAGGCACATGTCTCATTGCAGAAACATCGCTGCTCGCCTGCCTATTAGAACAATGGGTTTAATATAAAAGTTCGTATGAACACTACGAACACACATCTTTCTAGACTTAGAATAATCTGTAACTCCACTAACAAAGGCTTAGTGCGGACTGACAGCTGAATCAACACAAGTTACAGAAACTGAAAAGTTTGAACAAACAACTGTTAAGATGTTTTTAGATAATGAAATCATGACTCTAAAAGCTTTGGAACAATGTTAATTATTGCTTAAGTGTATTTAAACTTTCAAACAAGGTCTGAATGATCCTGAGGTCATAAATACCTATAAGACGCTGTCCTTTCGTCGTAGGTGTTTTTTAAACTGGGAAGGGTTTGTGACATAATATTCACAAAGATAATAATAATTAATATCAGAAAGTATATAGCCTCGTGTATGTGGTTATAAGACACCGTGGACAAATAATTGTGAAGAGGAGAGAGAAGAAGAAAATATATTGTTCTCAAAGCCATGTACAGTCCAACCCGCATTAGGCGACCATGGTGGTCTAATGCCTACATACTTCTCATTGGAACAGGATAGCCGATCCTGCAGTAGGTCATTTTAGGGTTACAGACAGACGTGGCCTTACCCATAAGTGTTTTTATGGACCAAATCAGAATTCTGTTCAGCCAAACCAATGGTATCTTAGCAATGTAATGCTGTCGCTCACTAGTCCAAGGTGCTACAGGTGTCTTAGAAGCCCTGTTAGTAAGCCGATTGCCTTTTGACCAAGAAATAGGTAGCATTTTATCTTAAACCTACGTTCCGATTGACGTTTCTGTAATATTTTACGACCGATTTCCACTTGGAGAAGGAGATAAAAGATGAATATGTGTTACGTAGCCACTGTGCTATTAACGCTAGTACTCGTAGCTGATGGTAGTAGTGCTACAGAATAGATGACATAATACCGAATCTATACTGGTATATTCCGTGAAGATCTTTACCCGGATTATTTGATGCCTCGCTGCTTCGACACCTCGGGCTTATGACATAAGTGGTTTATATTAAGACGTTCCTCATCTACGTGACGTCATTCACTACTGTAGACGTAAGGTTGTTAAGGACTAATAGTACAGTAACTATAAACAAATAGTGTATATTTTATATTTTTTTTATATTTTTGTGTACATTATGATATAAGTTATCTTGATTTGACTTTACATTTGGCTGTTCATTGCTATGTTTGCCTTTTACCCTGTTCAAATTCAAATTCAAATTCAAAAGATTTTATTCATTATTAGGTACAATTTATGCACACTTAATGAACGTCATACATTTAACATTATACAAACATCCGCTTTGATCGCTCCTCAGGCAAAACTAGGAGAAAAGAGCGGGCGGAAAAAAACTCCCAGCACTCTTTTAAAAATAAGTATGAATAATTCTATGGTGCAGTATGACTAGGCCCAATAAAGGAACATACGTGACAGCTATCGTGTGTGTCAATATCGCCCCATTACCATCTTGTCGTAGGACGTTCTTCGTCATTCATGTCTTGTTTCGTCTGGGAAGGTATGGTTGCCTATTTTAGGTTGGACCTTCGCGTCCATGGGCTGCAATGACTACTTAATTAGATGATCGATTGCTACGCAATACTACTTATACACAAGTGGTTGCTTGCAATAGGAAGAGGTCCCGGAAATGATGCACCAAGGCTTCAACGCAAATTGCCTTTTTTTAGTTTGGCTAAATTCAGTCACCCGCCAGTTGTCTGCATTTTTAGTGTTCGGATATCCTACTACCTACTATTATAAATGCGAATGTTTGTGTGTATGGATGGATGTTTGTTACTCTTTCACGCAAAAACAGCTGAACAGATTTGGATGAAATTGGGTACACAGATAGATCAGAACCTGAATTAACATATAGGATACTTTTTATCCCTCTCTGGACCACGGTCCAGAAAAACCAATCCAAGCGGACGAAGCCGCGGGCACAGTCTAGTTACAAGTAATCGATCCAACATGACTTTATGATGACTCAAGCACCTCTCGAAAAATGTCTGTCAGATCTTGTGCTATAGATAAGTTCTAGAAAGATCCAAGTGACCGCCAAGCCGCTGAGAGTGCACCAGTCGCGTCAGTTACCTAATGAGATAATGGGTGAAGTGCAAATCTTGGCCTTGTGAAGCCCCGCGATCGATGCCGCCACGCACGTGGACTCCTTGACCGCTGGTACGGTATTGATTCCATACTGCCATCACCCTTTAATAATGTAGCACCTGATTTTGTCTGCAGGTGTCTGTTTGCAGCGATGCATTTTGTATGTTGTTTTATTTTCACTTATAAAAGCGATAACTGGCCTTGGGCTTCTAAGAATTCGGCATACTCGCAAGGCCAAAGTACGAATCCCATTCCATTAAATGTCACCTACTATGCACACCATAAACACGCTACTTCGCGGCAGGTTAAGATGCTGCCAATGACCATAAAGTACAAAAACACCCTCTTACCCTAAACCTATGTACCGTCTCCGTACCGTCGCGGGTAATGAAAAATCCATTGAACACCAATAAACATACATAAAATACACACACTGCTATAACTATAACCAAACCATTCCTTTTGACTTCATCGTAATTAGCTAAAGAGTAACATCCAATGCTTATTGGAAAACGGAGCCAGAAAGCTATACCATAACCATTATCACGCTCTGCGAATCACAAAATTTAATTAAAAGCACTAATTTCAAGCATTATTAGGCCAATAGATATCACAGCAGTTTTCGTGGAAACATACGCGATGAGTTTTGGCAACCATACCCGCAGGCAACAATGCTTTAGCTAGAATACACTTATAAATCTGGGGTTTAGCTTAAAATTACATTCGGAAATTTGGAACTCGGTGCTGCAATGGTATGCAGTTAATAGATCCTGAGCACGATTTCCTAAAATGAGAGACAACCATGAGCCGTAGAAGTGAAACTGCCCGCATTAGTGATGCAAAATGTAGGTACCTACATTTTGTACCTAGGTGGTTACTACATTAGTCTTACCTACTCTTTTTTATGCCAAATGGTGAGCACACCGTCCTGCCGACGGACATCTTGATGAGCTATGACGTCATCGCCGCTCTTGGACAACTGCAAAACGCGACGTCACTGACCCGTTTCCGGCCAAGGAGATAATGATGGACTTGCTTCTTGAAGGACCCCAATTCATAGTTCTGTGGAAAGACCGCAGATGGTAAATTAATTAAATTACTTTTCAGAATTAACAATATACTATGTAGGAAACAACCGAAAATATCTCATTTTTTATTTGTATTGTAATTTTGCTTGCAATTTTTATTATGATACTAAATAAAAAAACAGTCCTATAATTTTATGGGCATTACGATGGAAAGCCTCAGTTGGGTGCCAAAATTCAAAACGCTGCTTCTACGCCTAGCAATTAATGTTGGTGTGATTGCGCGGTTTGGTGTATGTATCAACTTAATAATTGACGAAGCTAATTAACTTAATTAATTGTCTTCGTTATCTAGGTACATATTTGACTAGTGATTTTACAAAAATTGCCAATACCATTAGGTAGATAAGAGATAGGGCACATGGAAAAGGAAAATAAATTAAAACGGACAAAAATTGACCTACGGAAAATGTGACCACAATTATTATTAATAGCCTCTCTGCTTTATGCTCCGGAATGATAAACAAGAAATTTTTAAACTAGGTACGTTCACGTTTTTTCAGTAAAAAATTAAAACTCGATTTTGCTTTCTTTAAGTGGGCGAAGCGAAACATTATTCTAACCCAACAGTACCTACACAGCCTACAGCATAGCATCGAATCCAACCACAATCGAATCGTTCCATCCCAATTATTGTCTATTAGATCATCACACAGATATCTTAATAATAGGGGATGCAAGCAAGCGAGTCATATTGTACATCCGTACCGACCTTTACATGAGACTCGGAAGGTTACCTCAAAATCCCCGAAACATCGGAAACCCCGAAAACTCGCATATTGGGTGTATTCAATTCTCTGGCTTTCTCCACGCCTTCAAGTACTAATAATTACTAATTTTATACTGGCAAGACTATTCTAAATGTCAAATGTCACGTCAGTGTAGTTCCCATATTTTCCGCTCGGCGGTCGGCGCACCATGCCATTTTATGGTTTTAGTGAGTCGAATAAGTTTTACCGATATCGATAAAAATACAAAAATCTCGATGCAATATCCACTATACTCATTATGTTTTGTAATTCATTTAATAAATGAAAGTGGACATTTCTAACACGTATTGCAATGAGTTTGATCTTTTTTATTATTAGTTTGCGTTTAGTTACGGGTTACGAATGTTTAGAAAAACACGCAGATTGCTAATGTTGATTGTGATTAAGAAACTAAAATTAAGTAATTAAGTAACTAATGTTAATATTTTTGTAAGTTATGCAATATTTAAAATAATTATTATTTTTATTTATGTGTCTATATTATTTATGATCTCGACATTATTTCATTAATCAATTGTAACAAAAATATTACAAAATGTTAACCAAGAAAACAAATTTTTTTATTCGCGAGTTTAATAATTATGGGTACTTTTTGAAAGCGCTTTCGACTTTCATCGATGCTTTATGTGGCGGTTTGTGCTGCACTAGTGGTAGTCGGGGCCACAGAACACACACTGTCGGGGCATTTCGGGGCGGAGGACGGAAGATCGATACTCGATAGATAGATTCGCGGGGCGGCTGTTTGTGATGTCAACACGCAAAATATCTCGTACGAAAACATATTTTTCGCTGCAACGCTGACAATGCGGTGATATTAAATAAACCACACGTTAAAAAACCATTTCGGAACAGTAACATGTAGTTATGATGGCAAAGCGTGTGAGTGATTGTCGAGTTTTGTTCGCGGTCGCTAATATTTCGCGGTGATAATTTGTGTCAAATGTAGTGTTTAAGGTGTTTTACAAGGTGTGAACTGGAAGTGCGATGGCTCTGAGGGAGTATTTACTGCGATTCTTCGAGAACCATAACATGATGGCTCCATTTTCGAGGTTCTACAGAGCCATGGTGCTCAAAATGAATCAACGTGAGTACCTACTCCCATGCTTTGATGTTCCCCAATTTTCTAGGTGTGAATTGCATGAAAATCAAGTTTTGTAATAGTAAGCTCCTCGCCTTAGGTGTGTCAGGTATGTGGCAATGCATGTTATAGGTATCAGAATTAAAAAAATACCTATTTAAAAAAACAGGATGTAGGTACATTATTTGATACTTTGCAATTTTATTGTGTGATAAAATACTGATTTATAAATAGAAAATCCATTGATTCGCAATACATACAAAATTAAATAGACACAACAAAACAGAGTTGAAAATAATGAAATAATATAAAATATACAAAAAATAGATACATTGTCAGAAACTCTAAGTGACTTATTTTCCTTTAAAAGTGAACATTTAACTATGGTACCTATTTTTGAAGAAAACAACCAATTTATTTTCATAATTTGTCCTGATTATGCGTTATCAATAAAAATACAGAATCTTGTATCATCCTAAATATTGTTAAAACATTGAGCAAATTTGTCTCCAATATTCATAACAGTTCAGCTGTTAAGGTCAAGGTCAGTGGGTATTAGTAGACAGACTCTTAAACTGTTTTATGATTATGAATATTCTTATACCTACCAGAAAGGCAGATATATATTTACAAAGAATTGCACTCTGAGTAAAATGAGTGTGTGGATCCACGGACACTTGATGGTGCTGTAACATGTTCAGTGCCTTTGATACTACCTTTGCGGTCTCTTGTAAGAGTCATTAGACATGCTGACAACACACCAAGTGTGTCCAAAATGTTGATAATGATAATTATATAGGGTGGCACTGCACAAGTGCCCATGAGAATTGACAACCTGAACCTGTTAAAATTTCATCCATGTGTTACTGGGTCCACACACTAACTTTTCTAAACATGCAATTTTTGTAAATACAACTGCCTTCTTTTCACTATTTTTTTTTTCAAAGTAGGTACAATTTCCAAAGTACTTTGCCTATAAATTAATATAAATTAAACACCTATATATGTGGCAAAGTAAGTCATTAATTTAAATTGTATGCTCCTATATCCACGGACCTACCAGTCTATCTTCATTCTCTTTCTATTATTTAATCCTTCATTCACACCAGTTTATCTACTTTCTATCTCTTTCTGTCCCACGCCTATGTTCAGGCTGGTGTTGTGTTCCGGCACAGGTTGTATGTGAGTTCTATAATACATACACAAATTTGTCTCCCTACAGCAGGCTATGGAAATTATTCTGTTCTAGTCTACTCAACATTCTCCAGTTTTACCTTACTTTAGAGCAAGCACCAGGTCAGTAACCCATTAATGACCCACGTCAGGGTCGGGTCTCCTCTCACAATGAGATGGCCTACTGCGCGTCGGTGGACTTCACACACCTTTGAGAACTCTTTTTTGTGAACTCTCAGGTATGCAGGTTTCACAATGTTTTCCTTCACTGTAACAGCAGGTGATATTTAATTTTATAAAGCGCACATAACTTTTTTACAAAGTCATTGGTGCGTGCCACTGGGATTCGAACCCTGACTCTCGATGCGAGGTAGAATTCTAAGCCACGGGGCTACCACTGCTGTATCAAGCACCAGGGCAATGTACTTTTCCAAATATAGATAAGCAATGCAAAATATACCTGATATTGTAATAATGTCACAATATTTTACAATTAATTGATTAATTTTAATTGCTCATTACATAAAGGTTATCAAGGAGCGTACACTTGACCTCAATGCCGTCTGGCCTCAGCACTGTTTGACTCACAACCTCAACCTTGACATGGGGTAAAAAGTTGATAACAATCAGACCTAACATTTTCTACATGAAACAACCTAGTTCTAGCTAGCTATTAGTAAACAAATTCTTGTATCTTTTATGTGTACAATATATCACTGCTGGTTTTATGCCATTAGATTAGATTAACCACAATTTTTTTGCCTTTTGATTTTTGCCTTGGTAGTTAGTTACCCACTCTAAAAAAATATTTAGTCATAATAAAGTTCTTAGTTTACATTTTCTCAAATTTGTTCATTAATAAGTGACTATTGCACTTCAAAAATCAACAAACAACAGAGCATGTAGCACTGTAATAAAATGTGAAATAAATTTATAGGGGTTTTTTAGTTTGTTTTATTGTTTAGCTGTGTTACTAAATTTGATGTTTTTATTCAATATTTCTTTTCACATTAACTGAAACACTTGTTTAAAGCTAAGTTATCCAGTGTGGTTCTACAATTAAAGTTCTGCCATCTGATGGAGATATTTTTTTTACATCAACAGACAGATTTCACTTTTTTTAACAGATCAATCTGGACAGTCTGCCAAGGTAGCCTGAACATCTTACCAAGTGGATTGTCACTACTCAACTCATAATTTTACTATAGGATTACATTACACCATATTATGTCAAGCAAATTGGAGCAGAGACATAAAACATAAGTCCGATGTGACATATCAAATAAGGCCGGACATCATCCTTCGTAGTATTTTAATTAAATACTCATTTGCATGATATTGACTCGGCAGATGAGGTCTCGTACCTAACCTACTTCCCCAAAGTAAGTGACGTCATTAATTCTCGCTGCAATTATGATGATACCAATGCATTCTGTACTGGTTTTCACACACTTCTTATTAACTATACCTACATTTATTTACGATACGATATGAGTTCCATTAATACTCATACGTCACCATCAATATTGAAGCCTGCTGTTGGACCTTATTAAAGCGATGTCATAATTTTCAATGTGGTTCTTATTGTTTGCAACAGTTTTTCATCAGTTTATCGGTCCTTGAGATTGCAACATTGCAGGCTTGTTAAGATCTTCTAGGATCTTCTCTGAGTTTCGGAATTATCCCGTTATGATATTCATGTATGCATATGGAGACAATAGAAATTCTAGAAATTTGCAGCTATAAAAGCAACTAGTTATTTGGAACTTTGCTACTGATAGACTTCGTGTGTGAGTAGGTAGGTAAATGAGTTCGCAACCGATGCAACGTCAATGAATTGGTTATTGCCTTTTGTCGTTGACCTTTTGCCATATGCTATGGGTTACGTAAAGAACTATAACTAATGGAATGGAGGTCATTTTTATTTTTTATTTTAGACTTTTTTTAGACATTTTAGACATTATTTAGACATTATTTTAGACATTTTTTAGACATTATTTTAGACGTTTTAGGACGTATAGTCACTAATTTACAAGCTTAAAAATAACTCTTTTTTACAGCCGGTAACGTACTGGCTCCTCTTCTGGTGTTGCCCGTGTCAATAGGCAACGATGAATAGTTACTTACCATCAGGCTGTTTGCCTGGTCCGTCTATTAAAAAAATGTTACGAACATTGAAACGCGGGAAAATGTGGGCGTCGAATGCAAAGCCGTCTGCACCATTATGTGCACTTTTGATCGTTTCCTGCGCCTTACAGCCGCAAAGTGCTGAGAAGAATAGAGATCTGAAGGCGTCTAGAACATACTTAGGCACAGAACTTAAGCTAACTTTAGACTATCAACCGAATGCTATTAAAAGCCGCTATAAGTTGCTTATGTTGACTTGTATGTAGTCTTCGCTCGTACACCACAACCATGGATTTTGTACATTTCTGAAGTGGACCTACCGAAGTCCCGATGATCCCACTTAGTTAAATCAAGAAAGCTCAACCAAGTCAAAAGTTGCCCGAAGAGACTTTCAAATCGGCCTTCGAGCTCTTTTAAATTTAATTTCAAAGGACTCAAGAATTCTTAAGCGAGACTTCTAGTTTTCGAAAAGCCGTTTGCCGAAGGATCAAACTTTTGTACCAGTGTGCGGCTGGAGTCGATTCAGTTGCACGCGAGTGTAGTTTGCTACTCATGAGTAGAATAGGAGCATCCGATGCCGATACCGATATAAAGAATATGCTGCTTTACGACGGGTTAAGAGGGTGGCGGTAAGGAACCTCCCCGGTGAGCTACGAGTACCTACTATGCCTCTACAGCATATCGTATTTCTGGCAACAGATGATTTGATTTGACCTTATACGTCCGTGCCCTTACAAGGCGTCACGCAAGTACGACCTACTAGTAAGGTGTACGATTCTATTATCAGGAGCTCTGTAACAGCGTCAAGGCTTGGCAAATTACGCTGTGTGCGTAATTACAAGAAAGGAGTAGTTACGTAACGTACATCGTCTTCTCGCAAAAACATGCTATAATTTTTTTATTGTGTTGACTCTTTTTGTGATAAGGTATTGCTATAGATAGGTGCCTCTTCGATGGCAGTACTTATGCTGGTCTCTTGAATTCAAAATCTAAATCTTGTAAACGACGAGGTATTCTTACAGTAAATTTAACTATCTATTGACTTTTTGGGTTAAACAATATTTGAAACTTGGAAACATTACAAACAATAAGAATTAACTAACTATTAAAAAATTAAGAAAATTCGAGAGACAAAAAGGCGCGGAAGACTCATCAATTTGCAGATGGAATTAGTTATTATTATAGTAACCGTCATGAGTCGTGAGCATAGATTATCAGTGGTAGGGATATTGTATACTTTCGGCCAATGTACAGCAGCCGCAAAAACGTGCTGGACCAATAGACGACGCACACTGACGAACTGACGTTTGTCGAACCAATCGTTTGCACCGCAGCGCAGTCAATGTCAAACCGACCAATGAAAGTTCTGCTCCCCACTCGTGACGGCAACTATTCGATGTTCTTTTGTTTTCTGTGAGTCTTCCCGCACATTCATTACTTTTTGAAACGCATAATGTAGAATGCGCGCGGTTTTTATTAAAAATACCTAATATAAAATCCTTATTAAGTAATTATAACATATTTTATTTGCGTCGCCTACATCTATGTATATTCAAATCAGTTCATGTTTTGATGATTGATTGTGGGTGTATCCCATGGGATAGTATTGTTACAAGACGAAACCTTGCATGTATCTATTCACAGGGCTATGTATTTTTTATTGCTTCCATATTAAATTTCGTCACAATAAATAATCAGCTTAGTGGTGTATTGAATAATTAGATTTAGTTACCACCAATATTTTTAATGAGTTGGTATAATACGTCATTTCGATCACCTCTATTGTGATATAAGTATTACTGTTCTTATCATAATAACAATACTTGTTCTAAAGGCATGGCGCCGTGACATTGAATTTTCCGTATCGGAAACGATATTGCCTCCGATACTAGTAACTTACGCCGATAGCATATTTCTTTCTCTAAATAGAAAATTATAGCAAAGGGGTTTGCTCCCTCGAGCCTATTTTTTGTGGTAAAACCCTCTTCATGTATATATTTAGGTACTCGCTGTTGGATCTAGAACAAACTTTTATTAGCAGTCTCACTGGAATCGATACAAAAATCCGGTGTGACCAGGTAAAGCGCAAAAAATGGCAAGGAAGGTCATAGTACAGGATTTTAATTGGCAGTTAAATGTTAACGCGCTTAAATATTAGCTTCATCTTTAAAAATAGGATTTTTTTTAAATAGCAATTGAGTAGCATACCGGCATGCAGACTACGGGATGTTAAGTGGTCATCGCAGCCCATGTATACACCCACATCGTCCAATAGGGAAGAATTCTTATCTGAGGTTGTATAAGCCGAACGGATAAAGAAACAATCTGGCAATGGCGGCCGGTACTTATGGTAGCGTCAGTAAAAAAAGGTCAAGTAAAATATTAACCTTCTTTTTTTTATCTTCGATATCGTGCTGGGGTCCAAACCGGTTGCCATACTTTCCCGTGCGTTGCTAAATTGCAAAGGGTGATAACGCTCCAGTCTCTTTTCTTCTTCAAAATACTTAAATATTGATAAGACATTCACTAGAAATGCAGCGTGCTCCTCCTTTATACTATTGAATAAGCTCATGAAGCGTCTTTTGCTGCGAAATATCTTCAGGAAACCCTTTCATGAGTTCAATAACGCGATGTATCACACGTAATGCGTCCCTCGGGAAACTCATAACCAGCCTCCCCTTCGTGTACATGCTTCGGTGATAATAATATGGTGAATGTTGGCTCATTTGCGCGTTTGCAAACACTATCTTCTTAATATGTGTTAATATATTATGTTCTTAATACAATTTACAGCAATTTACCATATCACTACCATATACTAAGTATATGTAGTATGCTAAACTGACAAATGAATTATTATACAAACTTGTCAATTAAATTATGTTTTAGTGAATAAGCTTTCAATTGTAATAAGTACTAACATTAGTTTCTTTTTTTAATTTTATTAAAGTATAACTTCTTAATTTGCATACTGAGAAGGTGAATATGAATTGATCAAAATGCCCTGTAAAACCAATAACTAACCCATATTCGTGCAAATAAATGATTTTCATTTTCACTATCATAAATTTGAGTAGGTACCTACTTTGACATGCTCACATAGACAAATAATAATTATATGAATAAGTTGTAGTTAGTGGAATTTCGCACTACTTGGCTGATCCCTAGTTATTGATAGACGTGTTGGTACGTCTAAGGGACGAAGGACTGACACTTAGCAAGACTTAGTTTCAGTCCAAGTTCTTAATTATATTAAGACGAATTATAGTAAAACGCATTCACTTTAGCATACACTAATAACTATGTATGTTTCGACGAAATATCTGCCGAAATCCTTGCTTCAAATCACTAATTATGAGGCTCTTGGGTGCAATACAGCAATTGGGAACATAACGAAAGATCTTGAAAATTAAATGCAAAGTTTATTGCTGAAACTTATTCTTATGTTCTCTCTACAATAATAATAATATTAGTCCAGTCAGTTTGAACATTTAATTCACAATAATTCCAAAAGTTTTCAAATTTTGATGTAAGGTCGGGAATGGTATTAAAACAAACTATAAAATTTTGCAACCTGTTCTGCGGTCCGGAACATTGTTAAAATTGCAATTAAATTAATTTTTGCTATATGGTCGTGAAAAAAATTCCAAAAGTTCTGCAAACTTGGAGTGGTGTTAAATATATTATTTTACATCACGTGTCAAATTTGCAACCAATTTAAGTGTACGGAACATTTTTTTTTATTAAAAATTAATGTTTTTCTTTATTAAACTGAAGGAAAACGTTCCAAAAGTTCTGCAAATTTGACAGATATATCGGAAAAATATACCGAACGATTGTATAAATTTGCAACCTTTTACGTTGACCGGAACATATTTATTTATAATTCTTTTTAATTCGTGGTCATTTTTTCGATGTTCCGGACAATGTTCCGGACCGCAGAACAGGTTGCAAAATGAGATTTATTGTCGTCCCAATGTACCATTCACTTGACCGAAGTTTGAAAACTTTTGGAATTATTGTTAAATTTTCGATTTTGAATGTTCAAAATGACTGGACTATATGTATTGAGAGAGCTACGAACTTAAGACGTCAAAGTAAAAGTGGTCAGTGACAGAGAAAGTGGTTTGCGAGGATCTGTAATCTGTAAAATTTAAGAGAATGTTTTGTGCACACTCAGAATAGTTTCTTACAATATTTTCAATTCTATTTTAGTAATAAGTATAAGTTAATTTGATTTATACATTAATTCTTTTTTTCAATTATTTTAAAATAAACATAAATAAAAATTATGTCCGTGTCAGATATTTGAGTAAGATTATACGAACGGAGGTATGTAGTTATAGCCGTTACACGTCCTACGATAACTGTGTGAATGAATGTAGTTATTTATTACATATCTGTGCATCTAAAATCAACCCAAAAAAAACTCATTGTGTTGTGTTTCGCAGTCGATATTCGTCAGACTAAGTGACGTACCTAGTTGTAGACACCGAAAACGGTCCAAATAGTACTCAGTACGTTGCAAAATCATCGTTCTTTAAAACGATATATAAAAAAGTTAACAGTCTGTCCACCACACAAAAAGGAAACGAGTCGCTACCGTTATGCTGTACGGACGTATTTTTTGTTGAAAAATCTCTTCAAATTTACTGTTAAAGTTAAACGTAACTTACTTTCAAAGGTTTTCCGCTTGAGTGCAGATTTTCAACTAGTTTGAATTAATTTTCTTGCGCTGAAGTCATCTGCTCCACCACAAAAGACAGAACAATTAATAAAAATATCCAATTATTGAATTACTTAACATTCATCTTGTAATCTATACAATTAAATAAAATTGGAGTGTGTTTAAAATATAAAAGTAACGCCTTTTTACTAAATGTATATGCATGTATACATGGTACACAGAACACCAAAATAACAGTTTTAACAATTTTTGTCTGTTTGTCTGTCAGTATGTATGTTTGTTCCGGCTAATCTCTGGAACGGCTGAACCGATTTTAACAGGACTTTCAATGGCACATAGCTGATATAATAAGGAGTAACTTAGGCTAGGTTTTTATTTAAGAAGAACAAGTCCACATGGACCTAGTCGCGGACACGTCTAGTACTAACTAAAACATGCTGAAAATATGCACAACTAGCTGACCCAGCAGGCTTCGCTCTGCCAATGATTATTTTTTATTTTTATTTAATAGCCTATGTTACTCAAGCTGAATGTAGCTTTCCAATGGTGAAAGAATTTTTGAAATCGGCCCAGTAGTTTTTGAGTTTATTCGTTACAAACATACAAAAATACAAATGTTTCCTCTTTATAATATCAGTATAGAGTATAGATGTACATTTTAACCGCTTGTCATTTAAAATTCTTCCCACCTGGACTTAGGCGGTGCCATACACATAATATGTGTAATTGTAAATTTTCTTCTGTAGTTAGTTGGTTAACAGTGAATATTTTCCGAGTTGTTCGCTACTTGCGGCCGTGGCGGTTTTGAACGGTTAGACCTGGAAAAAATTTCGAGCGCTAATTACGCGCTCCGATTATCAAGGCGGTCAAAGCCAGGAAGTTTTAATTCTGACGGCTTAACTAACATTCATTTGTGGAAATACTGAAAATATACCCTATGTAATGTGTAGGACTGTAGGTACTCGTAATAATAATTTTTATATCAATTATTATAAACACTTGTCACCATTATTTCCCAATAATAAGATTCAATAGCTTTATTCCCAAGCTGGGGATATCTTGATCATGAGTTCCATGACTTCGGTTACCGAAAACCTTCTATATCGTGATAAGTGTAGTTACCTCATCGATAACAAATAAATAAATTTGGAGTGACTGCTTGTAATATTAAAATACATAACTGCTTTTTACTAAATGCATAATATGTATTTCGGCTAATCTCTGGAACGGCTGGACCGATTTTGACGGGACCGTCACTGGCAGATAGCTGATGTAATAAGGAGTAACTTAGGCTACTTTTATTTTGGAATTTCACGCGGTCGAAGTTAGTTTATAAGATAAAAGTAGACATGGCAGTCGTTCCCCACAAAATAAAAGCGACCTAAAAATAAGTTATAAGTTGAAAACTTTTTAAAAACAAGCTTTTATTTTTCGAGTTACTCTTCACAAACCCTTTTATTTGATACCCATATTGTAGAAATGCAATAAAAATAATTATTCCGATATCTTGGATGGTCCGCCATATTGGACTTAGAATGACGTCACAAACCATATCGTGCATTGTCATCCCAACTGAACGTATATACCTGCAAAATTTCAGCTCAATCGGTTGGCGATATCTACTTCAAAATTGAGTTTAAAGATTCCACCCGAACACGCATTGCAAGTTAAATAAAAGCTTTTAATAATTATGGGACGTCACTTTGACTGACACTCCACTCCATCTTGCCGTGTGAAAGTCTGATAGTAAATGTTATGTTTCCGTTCACCAGATGAGGATGAGGCGACGACGTCGGGCGTCACGGACGGCGCGCTGGGCGACCAGCAGAACCGGATCATCTTCGTCAACCGCCAGCAGCCGCAAAAGTTCGTCAACAACCGGATATCCACCGCCAAATACAGGTGAGCACGCTTTTAATGTGAAAAATGTGTTTTTATAGTTAGTATATGTATATCACAATGAGAAATACCCTCGCAAATGAGTTTGTAGACTTCACATGCCTTTGACAAATGTATGAAAATTAAGATTGAAAATTATGATAAAATATTTTGCAATTATTTGCATCTAAACGTGAACACCTGTTGTGTTATGATGGTCGATAATATTTTTTCTTAATGAGCCGGTATTCATGTGTATTTTCCGTAGAATACATTAACGTTAAGTCACGATCAAATTTCATCGTGTCGTCCAAACTCCGGCGAGCTACGACCAACGTTTTGACAGAGTACTTTCTAATACAAACGTTGCTTGCGTTCCACTTCCCGCTCCAACTTTAAATATACTAAACAATTCATTGACTGATTTTTCAAACTTCCAAAGTTTCTAAAGCATACCAAGACGGTCGTCGTACGTTTGTTATTTGAGATATTAAAACTTTTTACCAGTAAAATGCGGTAAGAACAATATACTGCATTGTCTTGTCCGCCCGTGCATTGAGCGCAGTTATTGCGCTGAGTGTGAGTGACGTGTTATCACGGCCTGAGTAATTGCAGGCCGTTGGGGTGATATAATTTAATTTAAAGCGACACCCAGGCGACCGTCCATTATGTCTTGCGTCAGTCGAACCACAAACTATAACACACACCAACTACGGCATATTTCCTGGTATAACAGGTCTCAGTTTTCCTGTAAGACGTGGTACGGTCGTGACTTTTATATTTTTAGGTTTAGTCGGTTAATTCACATATAAGACAAAAAAAAATCCGATATTGGATTTGAGAGTTGTATGAGACAATTTAACAAAAATTCTCGCAGGATACTTATTTTACTGTTCGTATTGACGTTTTTTCTTACGCTGCCAATTTCTTCGACATAAAATTTGTTGCCAAGCAATCAAGAGGTATTTATCACAATCCATAGCCGTAAGGTCGGTTTTTCGCGTGTTAGTCAAATACTCGTGTTATAAAGCTCTGATAAACCTTTACAGCTGTTTCGGTAAATTTACCATAATTATAATATACCAAATGGCATCTTAACTATTCCTTGAAACTTAGCTAAATATTTACAAGTTCAGTGGTTAAAATTTCGTGGGCGCTTTAGCGATGCCGCCCATACTCGTATATCATCTTTGTTTTGGACACGCCAGGCGAGTCGCCGGCACTGCCAAAGAATCTTACAAGAACCCACTAGGCGTGTCGGTCGGAGGCACTCAAGATGTATAACATTCGTCCCAGCAAACAATGCCCTCTCGTTTGAGTATCGTACTATGGACAATGTGTACGCGTGGCTGGCGCTGCCTTGGCTCATTGCCCGAAAGCTGTAGAGCTCTGTAATGTGACATCACCCGCTTGATGTGTACGTCCCTCCAAAAAGCAAACGTTTTACGGCCGCATGTAAACAAATGCCGTTTACCTACACTATTAATTGGAGCTAAAAGAGAACAAATAATTATGTACATAGGTTACAAGGTACAGGAAATAGGTATCATAGGTTTAGATACCTTCTTGTTTCGAAGCAATCGTGTTTTATCGATCTCACAATAGTAATTATTATTTTATGCAGATTTTTTCCTGTTTTCTGTTGAAGTTAGTGTTAAACTACATCTTATTCGAAATTCAACGTCTTTAATTAATGTTTTTGATGCAATCGACTGTCTGCCATCTTTTTTTGTTGCCACATAATTATGTTTCTTGTCTCCTAAAGAAATAATAATTGTCTGTTTATTATTTTCATTATAGATCTGCTTGTCGACGTGTTTTCACGGGACTATGGCATGGCGTTCTGCAAGAAAGGCCTAAAAAGAGCACTATTCATGAGCCGGGAACGCACTAGTGACCCGATGGATTTCCTGTTTGTCTGTTTTTTTTATTGTAAAAACATGAAAAGCAACAGCCGGATCAAATAGGTCGTCGTAATGTCAAGTTTGTCATACGACAACGTCACTGCATGCATTTGTCGCCTGTCTATGCGTACAGGTTAGGACAGCTCTATTCGAAGACCTGTGTTTGAATTTTGTCGCTTTGGTTGGTCGGTTGGTTGTGTCGTATTGATATATTAATTAGTATAAGGTCTTTCACGAGACCATTTGTAACCGTATTACCTACAACGTTAAAACACGTCACATTGTACACAACCAGTCGTAATTTTGAAATCGGTGTGTTTAACTGTGTTTGTGTTTTATAAATATTCTATGACCTCTTTTGACTTACATGGGTCTTGATTTACATATTTAATAATGGAATGTACCTATGAGCATAGTTTCACGCGACGGATTTTTTCGTCGCCTACAACTTTTAAGTTCGTCAAATTCGTAATCCGTTCAGAATACCTACAAAATATTGTATTTTGTTACTCCTGGGTATAAGAAATCTACATGAAAGAGAATTATCTAAAACTTTTTTAAAATTTAGATAGACTTATTTAATTTATATTTAAATAAGTCTAAAATGTTGCCATCGCAAACCGACCACATTATTTAACTCGATACTAAGCTAAAGCTGCTTTGCGGCTGTTGCGACAAAGATACATGCCAAAAAAGTCCATACGCGAAAATCTATTGCGTTATGTTACGTGTGGAGTTATGTCATGTGGGTGTAAGATAGAATGAAAAATATTGTTATAGTTAAACCTTCCTTCATGATCTCAGATCAGACAAGATCTCAACCCATAAACTACAGCTAAAATGAAACTAAAAAACATACTCTATGATATTGATCCAGTGCAAAATTCTATTACTATAATAGTTTAATTGAGCGACGTTTATTGTATGAATTTTCATTTAACCTGAGTGAATTTGCAAATCGAATAAAACTGACTAAATGACTTCCGTCGGCGGGCGCCGGTGAACCAACCGCGCCAACGGAAATGAAATAACAAGTTTCAAACTTCAGTCAGAGTTCTGCCGGGAACTCTTTGTGATGTGAACTTCGACGACTGCTGGTTGTGTGAAAAATGTGTGTGATTTTTGTAACTCGAACCCCTTTTTTGTTTCATGTGGTTTCCTTACTGAACCAACGGATTAGGTCGTGTGGAATTCAGGAAAATATGTATAAAAGAGTCTGTAAATTTTACATCTTCATGGTCCAGTGTTAAAATTACTGAAAATCATCAAAGCTCACCTACCTGCCTACTAACATGCCTTGCCTTTATAATATCGATACTGGTAGATCAGTACTGGTAGGTAAGCTAGATACTTATGTCTGTCAGTGGACTCGACTATTAGAACACCGCTTCCATCACAAAATCCTTTTAATTATGCACTTGGATTCGTTCATGTGTCGTAAACCAAAACACTAAAACTTGTTTCCCCTCAAAACATCGTCTTAAATATTATAACGTCAACGTTAAAATTTATCTACATTTATTTCTCGCTTGATGTCCTTCGCACAGTGTATTTCTGCTAAACGGATGAAGCTTGACCTTTGTGATAACTAGATCTGACACGATCTATTTTAGGACGTAAACTATGTTAGGTAATTTTAGAAAAAGTATCTCTGAATTTTTAATCTGTTAATTTTTAACTGGACGCGATGGTATCATGATAATTGTACTAATAAGCCTACAGTAAAAAAACTGTTAAGTTGAATTAGGCCTGATCTGCTACGAACCCTTAAATCATTTGCTGAGCAGAAATTATTTTATTTATTTAAAAGCGTGTGTGATCTGCGAGAAAAACTACATTAACCCATCTAGGCGGGAAAATGTCCGTGCCTCGTGTCCTAATTGCCATATCGCACGCAAAAGTTGCTCGTACGAAAACGTCATTCCGTACATTTTTCGCGTGTCAGTGCGTATTTCAATTGGGACAGCGCCATACAGAAAGGCAAAACCTTAGATTTAGGTGATGATGATGTCTGATTTCAGCCACAGCGACTGTCTCAATGACTATTGTTCAGACTGTCATCGATGTGCTCGTTCTTAGCTGACGTACCACTGATTTAGATATTCCTTCCTTCCTTTCAGTCCTTGGTAGTCCACTGCTGGACATGGGACAAATGACGCCACTCCACCCGGTCCTGGGCTCTCTGAATCCAACGGTTTCCCGCTGCCTTCTTCAGGTCATCAGTCCACCTGGTCGGAGGGCAGCCTGTGCTCCTTTTGCCTAAACGTGGTCGCCATTCGAGGACCTTTTTTCCCCGTCGGTTGTCAGTCCTGCGAACGATGTGGCCGGCTCATTGCCACTTTAATTTTTTTTTTGAGAGCTATTTAGATAATAGTACGGCAATAAAGGTAGTGTTCGTCTGTTGCAGTGTGCCATCGTTCGTCCCGCTGTTCCTGTTCGAGCAGTTCCGGCGGTACTCCAACTGCTTCTTCCTGCTGATCGCGCTGCTGCAGCAGATCCCCGACGTGTCGCCGACGGGACGGTGGACCACCCTCACGCCGCTCATACTCATCCTCAGCGTCAGCGCGATCAAGGAGATCGTAGAAGACTTTGTGAGTATTCTCAGTATACGAGCAAGATAACAGCTCAACTCACTTATACTTTCGGGGTAGCCCGACTAGCTTCAAGCCTATACGAGGTATATTATAGTTAAATATGTGAGTGTTCCGTATAAACCTAGCTACCAATCATCCTCCTGTTCAAATGTGAGAATCCCACGTTCTGGAAAAAAATGTTTTTAGAATTATTTTCTATCCTTCGTTAGCGAATGGCCAAATAAAATTTTTGTTACACCGAAAACTTCAACATTCCGTCCCAATTAGTCAAGGTTCAAATAGCAGAGAATGGACTTTTGTGTAAACATAACTATTTTTAGTAATAAAAGATTTCGCACTGCCTGTATGGCGGTCCCTGGAACAGTAAATATTATATTTTTTGTGTTTGATGATGATAAGGAAGGCTGTAATGTATGCTACCGCGTTTTTTAACGCTAAAAGTCATGTGTCTCGGGCTTATCAAATTGTGTGTTGGTTCTTTAAAATTTGATATAACACTATTTTACTATTTGTTATAGCAAAGCCTGCCGGGTCAGCTAGCGTTATAATCGCCATCGCTAAACAAAACTTAAAGTTAAATGCTTGGCACTGTATGGATTATGACAATGGTGGTCTCTAATTCTGACAGAAACGACACAGGGCTGACGACGAGACGAACAGGCGGAAAGTGGAGGTACTGAAGGACGGCAGATGGCTGACGGTGCGATGGGAGCGTTTGCAAGTGGGCGACGTGTGCAAGGTGCTCAACAATCAGTTCTTCCCGGCCGACCTGGTGATGCTGGCCTCCAGGTGAGACGTGACAGATTCCTCATTGGTAAGATACAGGGCTGACGACGAAACGAACGGCCGGAAGGTGGGAACGGAGGATGGCAGACGGTGCGAGGGAACGTCTACAAGTGGGCGATGTTGGCAAGGTGCAGAATAATCAATTCTTCCCGGCCGACCTGGTGATGCTGGCCTCCAGGTAACACGTGACAGATTCCTTATTGGTAAGATACAGCGCTGACGACGAAACGAACGGGCGGAAGGTGGGAACGGAGGATGGCAGACGGTGCGAGGGAACGTCTACAAGTGGGCGATGTTTGCAAGGTGCAGAATAATCAATTCTTCCCGGCCGACCTGGTGATGCTGGCCTCCAGGTAACACGTGACAGATTCCTTATTGGTAAGATACAGCGCTGACGACGAAACGAACGGGCGGAAGGTGGGAACGGAGGATGGCAGACGGTGCGAGGGAACGTCTACAAGTGGGCGATGTTTGCAAGGTGCAGAATAATCAATTCTTCCCGGCCGACCTGGTGATGCTGGCCTCCAGGTGAGACGTGACAGATTCCTTATAGGTAAGATACAGGGCTGACGACGAAACGAACGGGCGGAAGGTGGGAACGGAGGATGGCAGACGGTGCGAGGGAACGTCTACAAGTGGGCGCTGTTGGCAAGGTGCAGAATAATCAATTCTTCCCGGCCGACCTGGTGATGCTGGCCTCCAGGTAACACGTGACAGATTCCTTATTGGTAAGATACAGGGCTGACGACGAAACGAACGGGCGGAAGGTGGGAACGGAGGATGGCAGACGGTGCGAGGGAACGTCTACAAGTGGGCGACGTGTGCAAGGTGCTCAACAATCAGTTCTTCCCGGCCGACCTGGTGATGCTGGCCTCCAGGTGAGACGTGACAGATTCCTTATTGGGAAGATACAGGGCTGACGACGAAATGAACGGGCGGAAGGTGGGAACGGAGGATGGCAGTCAGTGCCAAGTAACGTCTACAAGTGGGCGATATTTGCAAGGTGCAGAATAATCAAAAGACGCAAATCTTTGGTTAAAGACACGTTCACAATGTAACGGTACCATGCTCCTCCGAAACGGCTTGACCGATTTTTATGAAATTTTATATGCATATTCAGTAGGTCTGAGAATCCAAATCCATAAAAAAGGTAGGGGTGGTCCCACCCTTACCATTTTTATTTTATTTTTTGGACAAATTTTTTTTATTTCTACTTTTTAATAACGTGGGACTTAAAAAAGACATACAACCCAAAATTTTCACACTTCTATCAATTTTTTATAGTCATTTTAGTACTTTAATAATTTTTCATCCCGCTCTATAACTTAGGTATATGCCAAAACAACGTTTACGGGGTCAGCTAGTTTTTGTATAATATTATTTGGTACTTCGAATGTTACATTATTGTCCGTCAGTAGTGTACCTACCTAAAGAATGCGTATTAGGCTTGGCTGAGTCATTCTTATTGCAATCAACTTGTCGCCTACCAAAAAAGGCTGAAGGTCTCTTTATGCATCCTAACTTAGCAGGTACTAATTTTATGTCGATGATACACGATGAATCACAGTCGCCTTTCGAATACTGACAATCATTTTATTTTATTTATTGACTTGACAATTTATTGTGTACTCGTATGTATGACCCATCCTAGAGCCCCTATAATGTCTGTGTACAACCTGCTAGGGAGGTTCTCTAACAATGAGAAGGTTATAAGCTTTAATCCACTGTGGTGGCCTTTTGCAAGTCTGGCGGACCTCACTATTACTTCGAGTGTGAAACTGAAGGACAGCAACTGACATTTAATTATAAAAATCACACAATAACTTAGAAATCATTCGTATGTGCCGCTGGGATTTAAACCCAGACATATACCAATAGTGGACAGTAGACAGTAGGTGTGTCGAAAATTGTCAACAACTCATCCCCTACAGGCTTCATTGCCCCCATAATACTGCATATACGCAAATTTACAGCTGTATGGAGTATCAAATTTTCACTTCATTTGACGACCCAAGTGGCGCAGTGTTTAAGACAGCGGTGCGCTGCGCGGAAAGTCCTGGGTTCGATTCCCAGCGGAGCAGAGAAACGAATAATGAAGTTGAATTTCTGTTTCTGGTCTGGGTGTATTGGCACCTACGACACAGGGAATCCTAGTGTGGTGCTATGAGTGGGAAGCGTTATTTATAATTTATATTTTACTTCACAAACTTGTCTCACCCCCAGCGAGCCGCAAGGCATATCGTTCATCGAGACCTCGAACCTGGACGGGGAGACGAACCTGAAGATCCGGCAGGCGAGCACCGAGACCGCGCGCCTCGACACCGCCGCCGCGCTGCAGGGGTTCCAAGCCACCGTGCAGTGTGAACCCCCCAACAGACACCTGTACGAGTTCAACGGCATGCTGAAGGAGACCAACGCTAAGTGAGTCTATTGTAAAAGAAATCGTTTTCTAGACATCCAACTCAGGCTAAGGGACCTGGAAGACCAGGCCTGGAAGAACTACCGCACTGCAGTTCTATCACGACGACGGGCATTGTGAGCGACCAACCAGAAGTCAGATCTGTTTATTTCGCTATTGATAGCAACTATCTATGTGGCTAAAACTTGTCGTGCTACATGGTCTGACCACAAGACCTGAAGAATGTCTAAATCATTGGAGTAGCGTGGTACAATGTGATCACGACCTCCTATTGAGAGAGACACAAACCGAATTGGAACCAGTATACATTCAAATTGATGTGTTCTAAACTAAAACTGAATGTGTTTAAATGATTAAACATTATGTATGTTTATAAAAATAAGAACAAGTTCATGACATTTAAGGACTTACACAACACTAATTGTATTGTAACCAGGAATGTCCACAAGCTTGTATTTCCAAAATGTCGGACAACACTAATTGCATTGTAACCAGGAATGTCTACAAGCTTGTATTTCCAAAATGTCGGACAACACTAATAGTATTGTAACCAGGAATGTCTACAAGCTTGTATTTCCAAAATGTCGGACAACACTAATAGTATTGTAACCAGGAATGTCTACAAGCTTGTATTTCCAAAATGTCGGCTTCATAAAAAAGCCGGTCATTTATGGGAATGTCTGTGAGAATATATCCTGTGCCGAAAGGCCTATTATGAAACTAAGGCGATCAAAGCGGATGAATGTAGAATGTATAATTTATATGTATGACTTTCATTAAGTGTGCACATTTTTTACCTAATAATAAATAAAAGCTTTTGACTTTGACGTTGATTGTTTTCAGGACGATACCGCTAAGCCTGGACCAGATGCTGTTGCGCGGCGCGATGCTGCGCAACACGGCGTGGGTGCACGGCATCGTGGTGTACACCGGCCACGAGACGAAGCTCATGAAGAACTCCACTAAAGGTTATATTAGTGTGACACTCGACTTTGTCTGCAATGTAACGCTTCACACTCACGGCCCCACACTAGGATTCCCTGTGTCGTGGGCGCCATGGACACACACAAGACAACTACACAACACACCCGGACCAGAAACAGAAATTCAAATTCACCATTCAAATCTCTGCTCAGCTGGGAATCGAACCCAGGACCCACCGCACAGCGCACCGGTGTCTTAACCACTGCGCCACTCAGGTCGTCAATGTGCTGTGGATGAGTAACAAACAGGCGTGTAGGTTATCTGATGTTATATGGTCACTGTAGCCCGTTTGAGGTTGGGATTTGATTTGACATTTGAGGTTGGGTCCAGCATCTAGCCTCAAGTCAAACAAGGTAGGAACCTTAGATAGTACAGTGGCTAAGAATTCGGCCACTTATTCAACATGCACCAATAACTTTGTCGACGTTGTTATTTGTGGTTTATAAAATGAAATATTACTTGCTGTAACGGTGAAGGAAAGCATGGTGAGGAAACCTGCATGACTGAGAGTTCACAAAAAAAAAGTTCTCAAAGACATAAAGACATGTAAATTTCACCAACCCGCATTAGGCCAGCGTGCTGGACGGCGGCTTACATCCTTCTCATTGTGGTCATTAATGGGCTATAGACAGACTTCTGGTGTCTCACTGGTGACAGGTAATCGCTGAACAATTCACATTAATCCAGAATAGTGGACGGCGGCCTACATCCTTCTCATTGTGAGAGGTAACCCAAAAAAATCAAAAATGAAAATCATTTATTTGCATGAATATGGGTTAGTTATTGGTTTTACAGGGAATTTTGATCAATCCATATTCACCTTCTCAGGTATGCAAATTAAAAAAGTAAAGAAACAAATGTTAGTTATACAAATTAATTAAAACTTATAAAATATTAAAACTTATTACTAATATACAATTTGATTGACATGTTTTGCACAATATATTTGTCAATTAAGCCAAGTATATTCATTTTTATATTATTTAGTTGTTATTTTACCTACTCGAACTCATCGGCTGCCTATGTGCCAACTCTGCAATGGGTCAATATAGGTAACAAACAATACAGCATTGACAATCTGTCACGTTTTCTTAGTATCTGATCGCGGTCAAAACTATTCAAAGGGCAGATGATGAAATAATTTCGGTGTGTGTTCATTGGCAGCTCCTTTGAAGCGGTCGTCGATCGACCGCCAGACGAACACGCACATCCTGATGCTGTTCCTCATCCTGCTGGCGCTGTCGCTGCTCAGCGCCGCCTTCAACGAGCTGTGGCTCAGTCGCCGCACGCACACCGACTGGTACATCGGCCTCGATGGTGAGTTATAATATATAATATACGGGTTACCCGTAAAACATGAGCAACCTCGCAGCACTAGGTAGCTAACACCATAAGCAACGACTTTTGTTCAACAATAGAATTGCTTCATTTACCTAGCCTCGCTTAGCACAGCTCTGGTGGGAACGGCTTAGCGGAGTGAGGCTAGGTAAATGAAGCAATTGTATGGGTTGTTCAAAAACGCATCCCTCGCTACGCATCCTCGCACATTCTGGTGGAAATGTAGCCTAAGTATGGGCAAAATTTTATCCTTCCTAACTGAATCTAATTATTATTTATCTTTGTTACAGAAGCGCAGAATGCACATTTCGGATTTAACTTTTTAACCTTTTTGATCTTATACAACAACCTTATACCCATATCGTTACAAGTCACTGCCGAAATTGTTCGGTTCTTCCAAGTGAGTAGAAACCTTTGTTATCGTTACTTATTCTTATCCTTCATTATTATAATACAGTATTGAGTTAGTTGTTAATTTATTCTTTTATTACTTTGTCAAAACATTTTCTTACTCTGAGTAGTTGTCGCTTTAACTAAAACTGGTAGTTGCACTGCAGTTGGTATGATAATAGTAAACAATGCTTTTGTCATGTTTATTTGTTAGATGTCATGTAAATATTTTTTATCCGTCTAAACTTGCCTATACTATTTGCGCAAACCACATAATCAATACGTTTTTCGTTAAATATCTCCTTCTTTTCAACTAATTTTACAAGTATCTGATTCTTAATTCTCAAGGTTCTTAAATTTTTTACACTTCCTTTTTTGTTGTTGTATTTTCTCTTTTTCCATCGTCCTTATTTGCTTTATATGCAAATTTTATATGAATCTCAATTGTCGCAACTTAATTTTTCTGTATGATTAGATATTTTTTTGTTTTCTTTTTGCATTTCACTTTTTTACTGTCCTTTTTTCTCTTTTTGTTGTTGTTTTTTTTTTCTCTTTTTTCTTTTTTTTCTGTCCTTCTTCTTCACTTCTTTACTGTCCTTTTTTCTCTTTTTGATGTGTTTTTTTTTTCGCCTCTTTTTTCATTTCCCTCTCTCGGTGGACAGGCGAAGTTCATAGCGATGGACAGCGAGATGTACCACGCGGAGACGGACACGCCGGCGCAGGCGCGCACCTCCAACCTCAACGAGGAGCTGGGCATGGTGCAGTACGTGTTCAGCGACAAGACCGGCACGCTCACCTGCAACGTCATGGAGTTCCTCAAGTGCTCCATCGCCGAGGTATACCCGCTCTATATGTCTAATTGTCTACCCTCATAGATGGCAGGGACCTTTTTACCCTGGAAAGTAACTCCAGCAGTCTAAGATACAGCCTAAAACTAATAATTACAGCCATTTCTTGTGTTTTGATGGGGTTTAGCAGACAAAAGAGAGCAGCCGTCTCCTCAGAAATATCATTTACCATTTACAGATTGGACTAAAAACCTGTGTGGAGTTGGATGAGCGTGTAACACTATGGGTGCTGTATCTATCTATGTCTTGAGACGACAGCAACGATCACACCACCAGAGTTCACCAAACTGGTTGTGTCTTGTGATCATTGAATGTTGACATCGCCGACCAAGCTCCCAGAGTTGCTCAAAATGGGTTTGTCATGAGACAATGTACACCTATACTTGAAAAAAGGGTGTGTCACGCGAAAAATGAATAAAGTCAGTGTATACTGTAAACTCACCCTTGTTCGGTAGAAAAAAAATCAATTAACCGTTAATCAAGAACTAAACCTCTCATCACACTTCTCTCCCAATCTCCAGGTTATCTACAACAAGCCCGGGCCCAACGAGCGGCTGGAAGACACGGCGCTGTACCAGAACCTGGAGCACAAGCACCCGTCGGCGCCCGTCATCGCGGAGTTCCTCACCATGCTGGCCGTCTGCCACACCGTCATACCGGAGCAGGTGGACGGCAGGATCAACTACCACGCCGCGTCGCCCGGTGAGCCCTACTACCATTACTTAGCCATAGCCCGGACCATTGCAACTGCTTACTTTCAAAGGTAAGCTGCAGTTTCGTCATATTTGCCTATATCCCCTTCATTTATCTGCGAGACAAGCTTTAATTTATATTTGGCAGGTCTCAAGGTCTTCACAGGTGTTTATATCAAGGGGTTAATCATAAAGCGAGGAAACGATTTGGAAGAGAAGCTGTTATCCATAACATAATCTCGGTTATATGATTTATCAGAATTTATGCAAGAAACTATTTAAATGTGCCGTAAGTCAATAAACTCCTATTAGGCATGGGTAAATGAAAAAAATACATCGATATATATTGTATCGATATTTTTCAAAGCTATCGATTATATATCGAAATATTTGTACATTGTCAAAGTATTAGTGTTTCGAAAATTAAATACGAATTGGTAGTCCTGTAGTTTTATTAATTCAAAACACTAGCTAGCTACCTAACCTAACCTACTGTTGCTTTGGTTATGTCAATATCAATATGTCATTGTCATACGTCCATAAACCACAGACATTTTTTATTTACGTTTTCTTTTTAAAAGGAAATCATAAAAAAAATATCGAACTTGATATCCGGAAAAATAAATATCGACTATAATAAATTATCGATTATTTTTTGAAATAATATCGATATTTTTTACCCAAGCCTTGCTTGACGTTTCTATTTGACGTTATTGGCAGACGAGCGTGCGCTGGTGGCGGGCGCGGCGGCGTTCGGCTGGGTGTTCGAGACGCGCACGCCCCAGTCCGTGACGGTGGCCGCGCGCGGCGAGCGGGAGCTGTACGCCATACTGCACGTCATCGCCTTCACCTCCGCCAGGAAGCGGATGTCCGTCATCGTGCGGACACCCACAGGTCATTACATTCATATAATTATGTATTGTATATATTTATATTTTGGAAAGACATGACGACATTCATTATGTATTGTATATATTTATATATGGAAAGAGTCAGTATTGTAAGTACAGATCGAAATCAAGAAGACTGAGTATGCCTGAGTATGTATGAAGTATGATTATGTGTGCTTTGAATAACATTTGTGGCGCTATGGCCCCACACGAGTGGCGTCGTCACCGTCGCCTATTTTCACGAGAGAATGACCTATGACATTAAATCCGTCCATTGTATACCTTAGTTTACGTTGTACAATAAAGTCCTACATAAATAAATAACCTTCTGGCTTTGAAAGACAGCTCTTTACAACATTTATGAAGAATCTCTAGTCATACCTTCTGGCTGGATGCATTTTGACCGTTCCAAAGCTTACATTTACGAGGCAAGTAAGTGAAGGCGAACCGTGGAAGAGTGCCACAAATTCAGGTTCGGGATTACAGCCAGCAGTTTATAAATTCTCAATTATTCATTTCGTTTGTTACAACATTATTCATTGTAACTGAAGACCTAGTATCATCGTAATGGAGCTTCAAACATGACTTGTCAATTTCATATCACAATTGTACGATCGAGCCAGGCCAGATAAAGCTGTACTGCAAGGGCGCGGACTCGGTGATCTACCCGCGGCTGGCGGGCGGCGCGGCGGGCGCGCGCTACGCGGAGGCCACGCTGGCGCACCTCGAGCACTTCGCCAACGAGGGGCTGCGCACGCTGGTGTTCGCCGTCGCCGACATACCCGAGCACGTCTATCAGGTACGTCATTAACCCATTGATGACCCACTACAGGGTCGGGTCTCCTCTCACGATGAGAAGGATGTAGGCCGCCGTCCACCACGCTGGTCTAGTGCGGGTTGGTGGACGAACATGCCTTTGAGAACTATTTTTTTTTCTGAACTCTCAGGCATGCAGGTTTCCTCGCGATGTTTCCTTCACCGTAACAGCAGGTGATGTTAAATTTTTATAAAGCGCACATAACTTTTTTACAAAGTCATTGGTGCGTGCCACTGGGATTCGAACCCGGACCCCTCGATTCGAGGTCGAATTCTAAGCCACTGGGCTATCCCCTACCAGGTATATTAGAGGGCAAATGTTTAAAAGATGGTACGATAATACTGGACCCCTCTGACCGAAGCGGTAAGGCTCATTAACTATATTATGCGAGCAACCCTAGTTTAGACCTGGGGGGTTACTACAAACTCCTAAAACAATTTTGCATTGGTCACTCATAAATGGTGGTATACACGTATTATCTACGATTCCAATTCCATTCACAATATGAAAGCCTTCTTTGTTTTCCCTAGGACTGGTCTAACACATACCACAAAGCGAGCATAGCGATACAGGACCGCGAGCAGAAGATCGAGGAGGCCGCTTTGTTGATAGAGAACAACTTGAGGCTGCTGGGAGCCACCGCTATCGAGGACAAACTGCAGGTGAAAACCATCGAAATTATACGTTTCCTGGATTCATTCTTTTCTTTAATGTAGCTCGAACTTATATTTTATTTGAGAAGTACGCGCGTTTTTATTTTGTGTCTAATATGTTAAAAATTTAAGTATGGAATGGTCATAAGAGTTTTTTGTAATGAACATAACTCGCCTTTTTTGATGAGCTGAGTATGCACTGATATACTTGAATGCTGCTGTCCTATGAAATGTTTTGTGTGTCTGATTAAGCTCAGAATCGCCCACTTCCTAGCTGGAACGGAAGTTCGTGAATAAACACCTTAGACTAGTCCGAGCTATTCTGGAATATGGAATGGAAGTGAGCCATTAGCCATTAGCAAAGAATACATACACTTGTACAGAAGGCCCACTTCGAAAAGTACTAGTTCTAGCTACGGTACGATTAAGTTCAATTCAGATCGCGCAGCGCTTAATCACCTACGCTACATGTTGTGTCTCTTTCTAGCGCGTAACTCTTACCTTTTCCACTTTCCCGCTACATGTTGCGTCTCTTTCTAGCGCGTAACTCTTACCTATTCCACTTCCCTTTCCCCCACTGACTAGCCGTTTCGGAACGGCCGCTGTAGCGTAGGTACATTTTTGATACCTACACGGGGAGTGGGACAGGCCTGCCACGAGTTAATTCATCAAAATGTAACTCTCCTTCCCAGGACGGCGTCCCGGAGACGATAGCGGCGCTGCTGGCGGCCAACATCCACGTGTGGGTGCTCACCGGCGACAAGCAGGAGACCGCCATCAACATCGCGCACTCCGCCCGCCTCATACACGCCGCCATGCCGCTCGTGCTGCTCAACGAGGACAGCCTCGACGTGAGTCCCACACACACGCACACACACGCACACACACACACGCGCTCACCAGTGGCGTGCATTGGAGGTAGGCACTGAAGATCTAGCTAGTCATAGGTACATCTAAATTTTCATCAAATAATAATAGAAAAATAATATGTAAAGCGAGGCTAGAAGCCAGAGGCTAGCGTAAAGGTAGGCCTGCCTACTTTTTCGACTATGGTATGAACGTGCCTGATGCTTTCTTACAGACATGCACGCACGTACGCACACATACAAACACACGCGCGCGCGCATGCCCGCACACGCACGAAAACACACACGCATGCACACACGCACACATACACGCACATATACACGCACACACACACACGGCGAACTTCTAATTAGTTAGAAGTTCACTCACAACTTCAGTACACATATATAGTTTTCCGTGTACAATCATGTGGTGTAGTGTGATATAAGACTATTTATAATAAACGTGTAATGTAAACCTAATAATGTAACATATTAAGCAAACCGACTTAGCGCCACGTTACAGTACCTTTTGCTGCTATGTATGTCTGTAACATTGTCTCAGGGCACACGGGAGACCCTGTCCCGGCATTCTGCCGACTTTGGCGAAAACCTGCGCAAAGAGAACGAGGTGGCGCTGGTGATCGACGGCAAGACGCTCAAGTACGCGATGGGCTGCGACCTCAAGAAGGACTTCCTCGACCTGTGCGTGTCCTGCAAGGTGGTGGTGTGCTGCCGCGTGTCGCCTATACAGAAGGCCGAGGTACTCCGGCGTACGATGTTACCCTAGGCCTAGGGCACACGAGAGTATCCGCGGTCCGTCAAGGAAACAAGTCTCGACCCCAAGAAAGATCTTGACGTGCGCTTGTTCTGCGAGTTTTTACCATTGAACTCAACCCATTAATGACTCACTACAGGTCGGGTCTCCTCTCACAACGAGAGGGATGTAGGCCGCCGTCCACCACGCTGGTCTAGTGCGGGTTGGTGGACTTCACATATCTTTGAGAACGTTTTTTGTGAACTCGGCATGCAGGTTTCCTCACGATGTTTTTCTTCACCGTAACAGCAGGTGATATTTAATTTTATAAAGCGCACGTAACTTTTTGACAGTCATTGGTGCGTGCCACTGGGATTCGAACCCGGACCTCGATTCGAGTTCGAATTCCAAGCCATTGGGCTATCACCGCTCGTGTTGTACCTAATAATAAAAAAAAATGATGCTTCACACTCATAGCCCCACACTAGGATTCCCTGTGTCGTGAGTACCATGGACACACACAAGACAAGAACACACACACACCCAGACCAGAAACAGAAATTTAAATTCATCATTCAAATTTCTGCTCTGCTGGGAATCGAACCCAGGCGCAGCACACCGGTATCTTAACCACTGCGCCACTTGGGTCGTCATAAATGGTAACGAGTAAGGTTTTGAGTTAGAGTTTACGTTTCCGTGGCAGGTGGTGGAGATGGTGTCGGCGGCGACGGGCGCGGTGACGCTGGCGATCGGCGACGGCGCCAACGACGTGGCCATGATCCAGCGCGCCTCCGTGGGCGTGGGCATCTCCGGCGTGGAGGGGCTGCAGGCCGTCTGCGCCTCCGACTACAGCATCGCGCAGGTGCCACTCGTAGACACATACCTACAGATGAGATGAGAGATGATTACAGGCGTGAGCACTTAACCTGATGAGAGATTTCCCACTGTCAACTAGGGTTACGTTTTGATAGAAACGAGACGAAAATCTTCGAGGGCTTTCTCTCTCGGTCGTGGATGATCATTCACGGTCATCCAGCCTCCGGCCATCCAGGTCCACAGGTTCCACCAAGCTCAAGTTACGAAATAGCTAGCAACAAACACTATAGAGTTATTTTTATTTACTTTTAAAAGAGTTGGGAGTTTTTTCCGCCCGCTTTTTTCTCCCAGTCTACGTTTCGCCTGAGGGGCGATCAAAGCGGATGAATGTAGAATGTATAATTTATATGTATGACGTTCATTAGGGGTGCACAAATTGTACCTAATCTATATAAAGCTGAAGAGTTTGTTTGTTTGAACGCGCTAATCTCAGGAACTACTGGATCGATTTCAAAAATTATTTCAGTGTTGGATAGTCCATTTATAGAGGAAGGTTATAGGCTATATTTTATTTTCAAAAAATTAGGGATTCGTGATAAAATTGAATCGAAAACCAATTCATGCGCGCGCTGCAAAAACTATTGACAAGCGAACAAAATGATGTGCTACGGGTTTGTAGGTCTTATTAAGATCTGCAAAAAAGTCCGCGAGGGCACATATCTGACTATCATAATTTAGTCACAATAACCGCAAGTTCTAAAATCCAGGCGGGCGTAGCCGCGCGCACCGTCTAGTACTGAATAAAAGCTTTTGACTTCGACTTCGACTTTGTCACACAATGAATAATATGGTGTTTCGCGGCTCGTCACGAGGGTGGGGCGAAGTACTCGTGCCGCCGGGCGAACACGCGATTTGTCTCGTAACCGAAGTGTGTTGTGTCCAGTTCCGCTTCCTGCTGCGACTGCTGCTGGTGCACGGCGCGTGGAACTACTCGCGCATCAGCAAGCTCATCCTCTACTCCTTCTACAAGAACATCTGCCTCTACGTCATCGAGCTCTGGTTCGCGATATACTCCGCCTGGTGAGTCCGTCCTTATATTATTATAAAGGTGTTGGCATAGTGTAGTGTCCTCGTGGTGTACGGGTTATTGAGATATGAAGGGTGGTCCAATTTTTTTAACGTTCAAATTTGTCAGTAACCCATTGATGACCCACTACAGGGTCGGGTCTCTCACAATGAGAGGGATGTAGGCCGCCGTCCACCACGCTGGCGTAGTGCGGGTTGGTGGACTTCACATGCCATTAAGAACATTTTCTTTTTCTGAACTCTCAGGCATGCAGGTTTCCTCACGATGTTTTCCTTCACCGTAACAGCAGGTGATATTTAATTCTATAAAGCGCAGTTACCTTTTTTTTACAAAGTCATTGGTGCTGAATCACTTATCGTTAGCAGAGAAATATGAATTAGAGAAAGCCAAAGAATAAAAACTCTCATCTAAGTTGGTATTTTACTGTATTGTAAGGTATTGTGCTGTTGTAAGTTTCAATACTAAACTATGTCTATAGTATAGCTTTATTTTTCTTATAATAAAATGTACTTTGTCACCAGGTCCGGTCAGATTTTGTTCGAGAGGTGGACGATAGGGTTTTACAACGTGATATTTACCGCGCTGCCGCCCTTCGCGATCGGTCTCTTTGACAAGCTCTGCTCGCCCGAGATTATGCTGAGGGTATGTGTTATGGCAGACTTAAGCGGTCATATTAATAAACATAGACTAAAGCAAGAGTAACTTTAAAACTTGTCGTAATTAAGATTTAATTAAATTCAGTATAAATAAACATGGAGTAACGAAGATGTAAGCTACTTCGAGTCTAATCTCAGAATCAAAGTTAGTCCATGTCGCTACATAGTTTAGCGACCGATTAAGCGTGGACCAGGCGTGCAATGATGACATTGACGTTTACTTGACGCATCGCCTTCGTTGTTCTAACTAAACGTCATTCACATTGGTATTTATTTAGAAACTTTTGAAAAACTTATGAAACGAAATAATTATACGAGAAATCAATTTTTTAATTGAACAATTATCAAACTGCAAGGAGCTAAATTGAGCGCTTGAAATTGAAAGCTGATCAGTGATAACGTCGTTTGAAGTTGTCAATCCCAAAATATATGTGCTGTCACTGTCATTTTAATGCAGAAGTCATTCACAGACTCACTCTTTTTACTTTTAAATTTTAAAGGTTGCCATATTTTACTCGTTGAATCCGGACTAAGAAATGTATTGTTAGTACGAGGTTACTCCATGTTTATTAATATCATTGCAATTACGAAGTTATTACTAAGTTAATCGAGAATTAACTAGTCCAAGTGTAGCTACAGATGATGCTTGGAATAAGCGATTTTTATTAATAAGGATGAAGGTGCCTACCGCTGCACTCATACTATGCGATCAAATTAAGAATAGGAAAGACTCGGCCATTTTGTGACGTCATAGCCGCTGTTTCGAATCGTTTAGGTAGGGTTAGCAAAAAAATGTAATTAAATTAAATATTTATTTAAATAATTATAATCTTCTAATTTGAATCAGAACCCAACCAACATACACTCAAGATAGCGTCGAATGGCGTTTCACGGCGTGGCGGCGTCTTTTCCAATGCTTATAGCCAAAAGGGTGCCAGTAATACATTACATTTATTACTGGCACCCTTTTGGCTATAAGCATTGTTAAAAATAAACTATGTATTTTCATGTGTAGGTATATTTTTAAATTGTAGAAATAAATACCTAATTAAAGTAAATTATTTGGAATATTTTTTGCAAACCTTACTTTCAGATAAAGAATTTCATTTGAAGGTCATTTTTATTCCTAATCTTAGTTTGATCGCATAACAGTCCATTTCTTCAAAGTGTCATCCATCAAAGGATGCAATAGTCCTATGTCGATATCGTGTCAAGCTGAGGTCGCTAGGTCGCTAGCCTATAAAGCTATGTGGGTGAGTGGGGTTCCGTTTCGAATCTCCTCGTTTCGGATTGTATCCCAAAGGGACAAAAGGGACCTCATCTTATCGTGTCGTGTGTCGTGTGTCGTGCAGCACCCGGTGCTGTACATCCCGTCGCAGCAGGGGCTCCTGTTCAACGTGCGCGTGTTCTGGGTGTGGGCGGTGAACGCGCTGCTGCACTCGGTGCTGCTGTTCTGGCTGCCCGCGCTGCTGGCCGACCACCACGTGCTGTGGCCCAACGGCCGCGACGGCGGCTACCTGGTGCTCGGCAACTTCATATACACGGTCAGTTACCAAACACCTATGGCGGTAGCCCCATTGATGACCCACTACTGGGTCGGGTCTCCTCTCACAATGGGAGGGGTGTAGGCCGCCGTCCACCACGCACCACTACTGCGGGTTGGTGGACGAACATGCCTTTGAGAACATTTTTTTTTTTGTGAACTCTCAGGCATGCAGGTTTCCTCACGATGTTTTCCTTCACCGTAACAGCAGGTGATATTTAATTTTATAAATAGCACATTACTTTTTTACAAAGTCATTGGTGCGTGCCACTGGGATTCGAACCCGGACCCCTCGATTCGAGGTCGAATTCTAAGCCACTGGGCTATCACCGCTCCTATCCACCAAACACCTATAGCCTTCACTAATAAATACCGGGAGCAGCGTTCAAAACTGTACGATAATTATCGTACATGTACGATAATTTCATACCTACGTACGATGTACGATGGCACACTACTGTAGTACATCGAACGAAGTATCGAAAAAGAAATATCGCTATTTCGATATATCGGTGTTATTTAAAAAAATCGATATTTCGGCTTCATTTCAAAAAATTCTAAGTTTTCATATGATTTTTTAATGCATTCTAATGATTCCAGTCATTTTCGTAGTGGATACGATAATTTTGATCCATATACGATTAAATACGATAATTTTACGGCCCTGGTACACTGTGAACACTGACCGGGAGTAGAACTGAAGCATCATACAGTGTGTGTTCCACTAACACGGACACAAACATCAGACTGTCCCGTGAGTCACGTGTAACCCATACCCATTGTTCGACTTTTGTGTCTACTGAACTGCATAGTGTTAAAACGAAATCTTGTAACTGTAGACACCTATGCTGTGAAAACATCTTGATTGAAAAATTTGTCCATAGTGACACGACGGACCCAAACGTCCAAAATAAAGACAAAGACAAGACGTTTATTTGCACAATTATAGGTATAGAGTTGTAACAAATTATTTACAAACGTGTAGAAAATCGCTAACCATGCAGGCGGAAATTCCCATTTGACAATGATTGATTACACAGAATTGTTTATTAAAACCCATATGTATGTGCCACACACAAATGTGTGTGTGTGTTGCCGTGCACGTATGTGTGTCCATGACACTCATGGCGAATGTGAAGCATTATTTGTTCGATGGCAGTACGTGGTGGCGACGGTGTGCCTGAAGGCGGGGCTGGCCACGCACTCGTGGACGTGGGTCACGCACCTCGCCATCTGGGGCAGCCTGGCGCTGTGGGCGCTCTTCATCCTGCTCTACAGGTGACGCTTCCACCGACACCACTCACCAGTGGGGTGTGCGAATAATTCCTTCCGAATCGAATGTTAATATTCTATTTGAAATTCCAATCGAATGATTCGATAATTCGAATTTCGGATTTCGATTAATAGTCGATTCGATTCGAACGATATTCGCACACACTCACGAACTCAAATGGCTAGTGATATTGTACACTTCCGTCCAATACAGCAGTCGAAAAACACGCGCTAGCCCAGTAGACAAAGTATTTGGCGAACGATTTGTTTGCGTGAATTGACAGCGCAGTTAACAACAAACCGACCAATAAAATTTGTCCTTACGACTCTTTCCGAACACTGACTGCTTGTCTAGTCATTTGAATTTCATAGCAAAATTATTGTCAAATAACTTGAAACAACAATTAGATTGATTTTAAACGTTTGATTTTTGTTATTGATGAAGTAATTGCACAAAAATACTGTAATTTCCCTTGGCATGCTGTGGCATAGGATATACTGTACATCTGTATATGGATAACCTGAGGAAGACAGCTTCTGAAGGAAGGTTGAAAAGGAGGATGTCTGTCGATTAGGGGAGGTTTATGTCCTCAGTGGACTAGAAAAGGTGAATAACCGCAGTTGATTGGGATTGTTTTGTAACATGATGTCATTGTGTCACTTCAGCAACATGTACCCGGTGGTGCTGATCGGCGCGGTGATGCGCGGCATGGACCGCATGGTGTTCAGCTCGCTGGTGTTCTGGTGCGGCCTGCTGCTCATCCCCGTCGCCACGCTCATCCCCGACCTGCTCATCACCGTGTGAGTACCTCCCCTCCCCTCCCCCACACACACGATAACGCACACACACACACACACGATCACGCACACACACACGATCACGCACACACACAAAGGCGCGCGCGCATGGCTCGGCCCGCATGGTCTTCAGCTCGCTGATATTCTAATCACACACACATCGAAATGAAAACACCCTTTCCACTGTTTCCTTCCATTTTCACTTACACGCCATGGTCTTTCCACTCACATACAAATTAGGTGTTAAAATGTGACACGTACAAACTCATCGTTTTCATTGGTCATTCCAATACACGGCCAACTAGTCATCTGATGATCTGTGATCAGAGCATTTGTTCCTAATGATCACACACCACATTTTAATAGTATAGGACAAATATTATCATTTACTAATCACCTGTTCGGTGTCTAATACCACAGACCACTTTGTTTTAAGTTACATACAAGTTTAAGTTAACATAAGTTGATGACATATTCGATACTATCCAGAGTGTACCGCTCGCTGGGCCTGCGCAAGTGCAAGATCCGCTCGCTCAAGATCCGCGAGCACTGGGTGCATACATGCATTTGCCAGTATCGCTTTGCATAAGTTAATAATGATACTCTATTTATTGGTAGCTAGTATTGTATAGTGTTGAGGGTAAAATATTACTTTGTTCGTAAATAATCTTACGGTGAGTTTCAATTACCGATCTTTGGATGTGGATAGATAGAGATAGGGATTGGTTTGTTGTAAAAATATTATTATTTTTAATTGCTTTGAAAATTAAGGTGTTGCCTGGCAACCAAACATTTTTGGGCTAACCACATCCGACGATTGATTATAATTATTGAAACTGGCATTAGTATTAGAGAGTAGGTAGCCTGTAAAGTGTATTGTTTTTAACTACTATTATGTAATCTTTTGTATCTTAATTTACTACCATGGATAGTATTGTAATTAATTACAATGTATTATTATACAATTGTGTAATTTGAAATGTAGAGAAAGTAAACAAATAACGTAAAAAATTATTCATTTATTTTTAAATGCACATTACAGAATTCACAACTCGGCGTTTAAAACGATGACGGAGGCGGTCCGCGAGAGCGAGATAAAGCAGCGGGACCCCACCGCGCTGCTCGCACAGCCGCGACACTCGTGAGTACACCCGCACACTTGTCGACACTCACACACACACACACATATACTCGTACACGACGACACTCGAAAGATTAAACGGTTCCACTGACATGTTGCAAGGTGACTGTAGAGATAGAAGTCTTGGTCATTATGAAATTTACTCTGAAAATGGACCCCTGCTTGTCGGCCTTATTAGGTTAGGTGAGAAAAATAAGGCAAAGTAAGGCAGCGCTCAGTTTGTAAGCGTGTTCGTACGAATCTAACTAGTGCGTATACGTATACGTTCGACGTCTACGTACGTACACGCACGAACAATCCCGTAGTACCTTAGAAGTACTATGGGAGCGCTCAGTCTGCGCGCGAGCTAGTCGTACGTACGAATTAGCTAAGGATTGTTCGTGCGTGTACGTATGCGTACGTACGTATATGCACTTGTTAAATTTGTACGAAAACGCGTTAAACCGAACGCGGCTTAAGTCAGGTGAAGCGTTTAAGGATATTTAATAAGGCAATGTCAATTGATTAACTAAATTATTTTCAAATTTTGTTGGGATTTATAATAATTGACTCCTCGGTATAGAAATTAGTTTCGCTTGTAATTGTTTCGATGTATGAGTTACTTGATATTGGTCATGTATTGTTCAGGCGACCGTGACCAATACAGGTCCATCTGCCTGTATGATTGGACTTCTTATAAGAAAACTTAGATGATGTAATATATAACGATAAGCCATTTTTCATATTCGTAATTAAAAAATAATATGACTCACGTAATTATTTAGAAATGAATAAAAAGTCACAAATTATTATTTTGGCGAAATTATCTTTAATTTTCTTACTGGCAATATATCTCAAATTATGTGTTGCAAAAGTTGCAAGTCCGTGCATGGGTGTGATATATTATGTGTTTTACTGTACTGGCATTGGCATGATTGTTTATGTGAGATAAATTGCCACTCTCATATTGACCTCAGTGTATCGAAAACCTGAAAAAAATGAAATAGATAATCTGAAAAAAGGAACAATTATACTATAGGAATTGCAGTCACTTTTGCGACATGTCAATGATCAGAATCAAACATTATATTTGCCTAAATTAACGAAAAATTAACTAGAGTTCTGATAAAATCACGATACTCATAGTTATAATATATCACATAGGCATACTCAAGTAATACTCATAGTACTCGAGTAATGTTACTTCATTAGCTATTTACTTTAGATTAAAATTGCAGTACATACCACGAATCATCTTCATTTAAATAGATTTTTGTATAGTTAAATAGAACAGCTTTGTATAATTCGTGTATAATTCAACAATAGCAAGACTGACACGACCAATAAAATTGTTGTATATAATCTAGATAATTATATATTTCGTGACATTTGATTACGTGATTTTAACAGAACTCTGTTTTATAGATAAAACAAAATTATCTTTATAATCTTAAGCTGTTTTCCATGTAACTCTTGGTGTTCATATTATATTGATTGAAGGGTTGTTTGGATACGTATCTTAGTAGTGTTATGTGATTGACTGTTTTGTAATAAACATATGGACTGACCAACAAATGACTGACAACCAATATTTATATGTATTTTATAACGTATCCATATTACACAATCTAATTCAATTAATGTATATAGTCATGTATAAATGGCCATTTTATATATAAAATATATCTATACACTCGCACTTGGTAGCATTTGGTGTAGCACAATATAATATAATATTATACGCAAATATAATATTTATATGAAGTTTCAATTATTATAGTGCAGTACAAGATATTGTGATATACGAGTATACAATATCTGATAGTTCAATATTAATACAATCTACTAATTATGTATAGGTTAGTCTCGCTTAGAAAAAAATTATAAGGTTTTGTTTTCCGAGAGTTTATATTATTTTACTTATATTTATTTGAATTATTTATTTACATTGTATTTTAGTATTATATATATCGACTCATTACATAATTTTACATTTCATTATTTTAAATCTTTGTTGGAGCTCAAACGATTGTCCGAGTATAATTTGTTTCTGCCTTACATTTATTTGTTGTTCGTTAGAACATTTTTCTTCGTATGCGTATATAAAATCTATACGCAACTATACATTGCTTGGATCGTTTGAGATTCGTCAGAGATGTCCACGTTTGGGTGTGTAGTGTGCACGCAGTCCCCGTATAGTTTATTGGATTTTCATTAGTTTGCTTCGCACCGCCCCTCCTCGCACCCGTCCGGGGCCCTTGTTGAGATAACAGCATGTAGTTTTAAAAATTGACAATTTAAAACATTTTTTTATTTTATTTTGAAATATTAACTAATTAATACCCATTTCCTGATATTAAAAATTATGAGCTAATAATAATAAAGCTTTTTTAAAGCCTCTAGTTGAAACTCAATGATTTGACGGCATTTAGATGAATTAAAAAGTATTATAATTTATTTGTGCCTATTTAATATGTGACATGAAGTCGGATGAAACTAGATATTTTTAATAAGTTGTGAAAGAGACTAACGTTTTCTTTTAAATGATTAAATCCGTGCATACATAATAAAATAGAATGTATACGGTGATGTACAAACAGCCAAACTTCTACCTATTCCTCATTAGGAAAAGTAAGCTGCTTTATTAACCAACTATGGTGTGTAGCATGGTAGAGAGGATATAGAATGGGAAGGATCGCGCAAGTTATCTCAGCACGGCGCCGCGAGCGAGCCGTGTCGCACGGTAGGCTAGGTTTGACGTTGTGTCGTCGCCGCCCGCAGCAAGCGCGGCGAGCCGCGCGGCCTCACGTGGCGACGTCGCGCCGTCGCGCCCGAGGACGAGCCGCACGCCGCAGCCGCGCTGCACGACACCTCGCCGCAGCAGAACGGTCGCGGGCCGCATCGTCGCACGCGTCCGCCCCGCCCGCGCGTCTCGCACGTTGTTTGACGGCTCACCCTCGCGAGATGCGAGCGATACTAAATTACTACGCGCAGTAGATAACTGGACACCTCGCTTAGTTATTATACACATACGTCGAAGGCGTTAAGCGATATGGGAGAGCTTCGTAGATGTCGAGTTAACTTCTGCGAATCATATACCGGCCTAAGGCCCTGAGTTTAGCTGGCGCACGCTGAAGAGGCCGTACAGTATTGTGTCTTAAAACTTACCCCGTTGTTATGCGCTCCATTTCCAAGGTATGGTGTTGAACATTAAAACAAAATTTTCTATTTTGCTTTTGAATTTTAACACGTGGTGTATTTTTGTAAAATAAGATTATGAATAATGTTTAATTAATAGGTTTCATGATATATTCGTGTATATATTTCTAAGTAAATCTAAAGTGCTGTCTCATCAGTTTGTGCCGGCCATAACTCTTGGGGTTAGTAAATTTTTCGACTTAGGGAACGTTGAACGTTTTAAGAAACTGGAACAACAGACTGATTTAGGTGTATACAAAGACGCCGCTATGAGACAAGATGCTCGAAGTTACACATATTGAAACAGTAAGTGTTCTGTTAAAGGTAATTGTAACTAAGTTTCCTTTTAAATCATTTTAATACAACATATTAATACTTAAGATTTGATTGGGTGTTCGTACACTGATCCTCCACTGATCCTCCACTGATCCAAGAAAATTGGTTTAGATAAATATAAATATATAAAATAGATAAATATAAAATAGTACTCTTCCAGTCACATACACTCTTGTCTCTTCGCAGTGTTTAGAGATAGAAATAGGAACCTCAAGTGTAACGCTAGACTCAAAAGTACTAAGTACGTGTTCCTATGTAGCAATTTTGTTGGTAGACTTTTAGTGGCGTTATCTAAATATCAAACTTTTGTACAAATATTTTATACAAGTAAGTTAATAGAATACGAGTTACCATCAGTTGGTAACGTCCGTTAATAAATATTCTTCTCATAAGAGTTACTACGTGTCTTCTTGCATTTCGCTTGCTACGTTTTCCATAGCAATAAAATAAAATTTTATAGTTATGTGATATTTTCTTAGATATTTTTATATTTATAATGAGTATTTCCATAGATGGGCATACGTGAGTTGTATTGTGAGAAGGATGTCGGCCGTTATGTGGTAAATACTGTTTGTTTACGGCGTGTCAGTAGCTCGCACTGAGTGTTGCACGGCTCGGCAAATGTTCTCATCAAAATGTCCTTTTTATCTCGCTAGACACGCTACTGTTAATACTTATAATGACATTACAAACAATATATTAGATGTAAAGGTCCTATCTATCATATTCATATCATTGAAAATGTATTTGTTTTATTGTTAAAAACTAAATTTACAACTTCATTATTTTTAGACTCTGATAAGACTATACAAATTCGAATACGACTTATAAAATCACAATTTTTATATTAGCTGTAACGTTAAAATATATTATATTAAATGATGAATTTCTTTTTTCAAATTATCTTGAACATGAATGTCAAATGTATTTTAAATTCCCAATTTTGTTATATCTTAATTCTATTGACATCGTTTATTAAATATTAAGGTAAATATATTTCAAATAATTCATTTTGCATTTCACAATACATTTGAAACGTCTTCTCATTCCAGCTTGTGATAAAATAATTAATAATGTTTTAATGAAAAATGTTTAACGTAACAAACTAAACGATTCACATATTGTTGTGATCGCATTTTTTTTCTCTTAGAGGCCCCTCAATATTGATAAAAATTGGGAATCTCTTTTTATTATTTTATAGGAAAATTAATGTCCAGCTGGTCATCGATAAAGACTTCGATAAAGAAATGAATAAATTTATTATTTGAGTCCTCAATAATTATGTCTAGATTAGACAGTTAAAAAGGTTGTCCAATGGATGTATAATTCATACATTCAATGTATATTCTATATTTTACTTTGCATTAAAGTACTCGCATTTATAAATGACATTCCGTCTTCAAACTAAGGCTGTAAAATATTTTTGAAGCGTAATTTTTTTCCCGTAGATTTTGTATTTGTGTTACCTATTTGAAATTGTACTTAGTGTATAGTATTGGTCACAATATTTTTTGTTATTCACTCGTTTTAGTCTACCACGTGTGACTTATTTTTGGAGATTTATCGTAGCATTAACTGTTGATATTTTAAAATAAAATTTAAATACATAAATAGGTAGTATTTATCCGAAAACACTTTGGCGTAAATGCCTCAGCGTTTAAATAGCCTTCGTTGATCAGCTAAGTTACTACATAGAGTCGGCACGCGTGGTTGGATTTAATAGCTTTACTGTTATGAAGCGTTTTGCAGAAATTTATTATTATTGGATTTAAAACATGATATTTGAAGTTATATTTTTCTATAAGAGTGTCATTTTTGTTTGTAAAAAGAATCTCACTTTTTCATTAAATTTTCTCGTTCTTCCACGTTTGTCTATAAGGCGCTAAAATGTAAAATTTCACCTTCTAATATTAAGTGTATCAATCCCTGAGCTAAATTACTTTGCTTATTTGTATCTTGTGTTTATTGTGAAATTTGCACTTGATTTTTCGAGCACTCGTCTTCATTATTTTTAGTTCTATTTAAGTTTTAAATTATTTTCACAATCCAATGTTATAATTTTTTTATTTTCTCTTAGTACATTAAAATCTTGTAATTTTCATGTGTTTTATTATTGCTTTAATTTGTTTTTGTAAATTAGGCACTCGTTTTCTACTACATATATGTACATACATATTTGACATTCCTTTGTATCTTAAGATACGTATCATTAATCATTCGTGTTTAGCGTTGTATATAATAAGATCGTTATTGTTTCAATTTGTAACAACTTGTTTTTAATAAAGTGTTGTTGAAATTACAGCTGACTTGTCTATTAGTTTTAAGATATTAGAATTTATCTTGAGAATGTGTGTCAGAAAACATTGCTCATAAATATACCGTGTTGATTTTAAAATTATACACTAATTATACAATGATTGGATCGGAGCCGTTTTGATTGAAGGTAAGAATTATACAAAAAGTGTAACACTAACAAAATTTTCTGTACTAATATTACGCGTAACAAGCCCAATGTTTCCTGACACGTAACGTATAACGGGTGTCAATTGGCATCGGTATCGGGTGTCGCAGCAAGTGGGTTCTGGGCATGTGTTTGGTGAATGGTCACTAACTTGGTGGTTGTCGACACAGTGTGGCGGACGCCCGGCACGCGCTGCTCCGGCTCGCGCAGTGTAAGTACCGCATGGCCTGTCTGCTTCAATTGCCTCTCGCATGTACCGCATACCGCATACCGCATCCCACATACCGCATCCCCGCATACGCACGCGTCCATCCGACACGCTTGGTTCGTATCATGGAACAGACTATCGGACGCGACGGTGACAAACGTTTATGCGCACAGTGACTTATCATGGAGAGATTTGCCAGCCTTTTATTCGCCCTAGTAACTGTTATAATGGCTGATAGTCATGCCAATGAGATGCATTTTTACTGTACACTTTTGTGAGTTGCGACTATCAAACCATAACGAATGTTTATTTAAATTAAAAAAAAACACAATTTCGCGGGATCTCGTGAGACGCCTCTGGGTTAGAGCCAGTCTGATAATATTAGATTGGAAACCATGACGGATTGCAATCTCTACGTCATACGTATGGCGATCAATGTCTACGTAAAGCGTGCTTTAATTTGGCTGTCTTGACAAAAAAATCATGTTATCGACAATTTAAAATTACGTATTACAAACGGTCTCGTCACATATCTCATACAAAAAATGTAAGACCAATCGACACTAGCATCAAAATTAACAACCCCCAGCAAGACTAAGCATATAAGCAGAAGTAGACCAATAAAGATTTACGACACTTGATATAGTTCTCGAAACATAAAAACAAACGAGCAATCGATAACGCAGCATATATCGAAGCTCAACGGCGAACAGAAGCGGTCCCGTCCGATAGTAGGTTGCTTGTAGCATTAGCGGAGTCGCGGTTAGTGGCATCACGATGTCGTGACGGCGTGTGCTCTCTCGGCAGCCTCACGGAGACGGCGCGGCTGCTGCAGAACGTACGCAGCGTGTTCGGCCGCCGCTCCGCCACGCGCGTCACCACCGAGCTCGAGCTGTCCCGTGAGTACCGTACGGTAGTGACCACATGAGTCGTGACCACAGATCCACTGGTAACAGCGTACAGCGGCCGAAAGAACCATTAGACGACGCACACTGACGAACTGTACCCGTAGTCTGAGTTTTAGCAATGCCGCTACTACACGTACGATAGATACGTAAATCATACAGGAGTCGCACAGTGTATTCGTAATAACCCAAATAGAGCTTAGACCCCATAACACAGGGAATCCTAGTGTGGGGTCTAGAGTGAAGTTATTTGTTAAACGTGTATATATTGTGAAATAAATATAAAAATATTTAAAAATTATTAGTAAAGGAGCGCCACAAAGCTTTGCTCCGAGCTGTAGTAGACGTAAAAGATTTTTACAAGAGTGAAAAAAATTAGATAAAACAAAAATACGCACTACGTCACTTTACTTTTACTATAATTACGATTCACGTCACTGGGCGTAGATGTATAGAAAAAACGATTGATTTACGTATCTATGTGTAATAGCGGCATTGCTAAAATTCAGACTAAGGGTACTGGTGGATACACACTGACGATCTGACGACTGACGGTGTGACGGTGATCGGTGACGGTGTCAAACCGACGAATAAAGATTGTGCTCACGGCTTGTGTCAACTACTATACAATAGCACCGCGCCGCCGCTCGCGCATATGCGCACTCGCCCGGCTCTAGACACGGCCCCGGCTCGCTGAGTTACTTTTGAGGTTCTGAAAGTTTTATCAACAAACTCTTAGTTTGTCCAACAACCGAGTAATTTTTATGATATAATCAATTCGAACAATCGAGTTTTGTTAGTATAATTGGCGAGTTGAGGTTTGGCATCGTAATGGGCTCTGACAATTTATTATTGTTGAATTATTGAATTTTATCATCTTAATAGATACGGCTAATCGAGTTATCGTTTTTTTGAAATACTAGGGCAGGGATAATCGAGTTATCATGTTTATGTGGCATACTCGGCTCATAAACCTGACATGGCATATTGAATAGCATGGCTAAAGTTGAGACAAGAAATGCCAACATGCTAGAAATCTTTTTTAATGAGCCTTTACCTTGAATAATGTGCATGTCTAAATCGCCTAAAAATCAATGGTCCGAAACCAATATTATACCAAAACATTTTCCTTCTTTTCTTTTTCTTCTCACTTAAAGTCAATAGTACGATTTAAGAATTGGAACAAATAAGGTAAGGATAGATTAAATCTATTTTCGTGTTGAGTCGAGTCTGGACCGTGACTCAAATGAAGACAGACCCTTTGTTCAAACGAACGAGACACGCCCACTTGGTTCGAGCGCACACACACACCGCTCGGATCCGCTTCATTAGTACACAGTTTGTCTCGTGTTTCCGCACACAAAAACAGTTACATCTTTTGTTTTTACCAATTATTTTATCAAGGATCTCGCTGCACGGAAAAGCGGCTCGATGGACCCGTAAGTCACTGTCGACCGACATATTACATTAGAAATAGAAATTTTATTTATAAAAAAACATTGGATCAAAAAACATATTTCTAGTCCCAATTAAGCTGAAAAGAATGCGCGAATCTGTTGTCTCATTGATTTGGAAATATTCATGTAGAACGCTGCAACATTCAGTATGCTCTGTTTCTCTTTAAATATTGGTGTAAATATTAAAGTTGTGTATGTACTGGGTGCAGATGGGTTCGCGTTCTCGCAAGAAGAGGGCGCGAGTGTGTCGCAGGCGGACGTCATCCGCGCTTACGACACGAGTCAGCCGCGAGCGCCGCGCTCCTGAGCTGACGGCTAGCGATCGGAGCCAACCAGACAGCCACCGGACGTCGATCACGATGTCTGTCTCTCCAAGTCTCCTTGTGTACCGTCAACTTTACTATCAGCTTAAGTCTTCAGTAGGGTTTTTTATCTGAGCTATCTAAGGGGCTATCCATAAATAGTAAAACGCCACTATTAAAATTATTCTAAATGAGTGTTATGATTGAATTTTAAATAATTATTTTTTTTTAAAGTTGACGTTTAATAAAAAATAAATTATTTTTAGTGTAATGAAATAAACTTGTAAGTACTATTTTGTTGATATGTTTGATGTATAAACAGACATATAAATTTGTGGATATCCCCTTGAATAGAAAAGTGCTAGTGTCTGCCAAACACTCGACACATTCGAATTTACTATTAGGAAACGTGGTGTTACTAAAACACCTATCTAACATTACAAATGTGTTTTGAATGTCTTAATTTTAGGCGATATAACATGACAAGTATTTATGTTCTAATATATAGTTATATTTACGTATACGGTGGTAATGTAGTTGTGTAGGCTGTGCTTTGGTCAAGGGTAAAATTGCAATTTTAAAATGATAAAAGTTTTTAAAAATATGAGTTCACAATTAAAGAATTAAGTTTTTATAAGTTTGCGTTATGAATGTTAACTCTTGATAAAGACAAATTGATGATCACGATTATGTGACTTCTTAGTTTCGCTTGATATACTTACCTAACTTAGGTAAAAGTATAACATTACATATATGATTATGTTTTAATACAGCCTTGCCAACAACGAAATATCTTTACCACATGTGTAAATATTGTAATGTAAACCTCCACTGTATTTAATCCATTTAATCCATAACATTTATAACAATATTCCAGTGAAGAAATCTCAACTGAATAAAAAAAACTTAAAGAAAAATCAGTAACACATATTTAGAGATTATATTTTCTATCGCTAGCCAGCCCAATATGTTTTCAAATATAAGAAAAAAAGTCGTATTGCCAAGCGCAATGTAACAGATTTGCTAAATATTAATAATCCTGTTCGCTTAAAATACTTACGCTTACATTATAATATTAACTTATGGCGACAAATAGTTGCCGAAATACAAATTATAATAAAAACGCTTTATTTTGCTACGTAGATTAAGAAACATTAATTATTATTATAATTAAATTATTTGCTGTGTAAATGTGTTAGTTGCGAGCTATGGTAACGTTTCACCATAAAGGATTAATTACATTTATTTAGGCAATTTCTAGTTCGTTCACAGAAATGGAAAATGGGGCTGAATAAATGTAACTTACCCCGTGTGTTATTTGAGCGATGTTGTGTGATTAATTTAAATAATTTATATTTTGTTATACCGAGTACGCTTGAGAACCAAAAAAGGGTAAATATATTTTAGACACACTTCTAGTAGAACTATTTTTGTTATCAATATTATGCATGTCCGAATCAACGGTTGGCTTCACTCAGTGTTAGATGGAATTATATTCGATTGTACCAAGGCATGCTTACCTAAGTGTTTAGGGGACGTATTTACGTTAGTGTTAACCTATCTGTTGTTAAATCAATGTTTGTTATGATAGTTAAAATATTTAAATTGTAGATTCATGTTCAATAATCTCTAAATAACATGAATTTTTAAAAATCAGCACCCTAGCGAAAATTGAAATTACTGCACCAAAGTAAATTATAATTTCACATCTATCTTATAGCACAAATTCTAACTCATATCGAAAGAAAAGTAGCCAAAATTTTTAATTTCCTATTAGTTTTCCAGCACCGGTTTCATAATTTGATCAGGTATCGATATCAAAAAAAGTTCTTATATTATATTACTATATAATGGATGATTTTACTGAATTATTGTGATATACGTATAACTGGTGAAGCTAATATTTCAGAGTCTTTACAAAATGTCGACTGCTAGCGGGTTTTTGGACGATATGTAACTGATATTTATCACATTATACCTCTAACAGTTTATTATTGTTAACTGTTTACTTGTCTAAGATTGTTCCGGCAGAGGGCGGGACGGGGCGTTTTGGGAAGGTATAATAATTATTATTATTTTATACTGAATTTGTTTAAATCTCTTCCCTTTTTGATGCTCCATTTATTTATTTTACTATTCAGACATATTTAATTGAATCAAAAATACAATATACCTGACCAGAAACATTACGAATAATGTATGAACTAATTTGTTTTACTGGCAATAATGAAAGTAAAATTAATGTTATGTCTATTCTTAGATAGGTTTGATAAGTTTACTTTTTCTGTTAACTTTATTTATTATGTATGTACTCGAATCTTTACTTAGTCTTCTTAGTGAGTTCACAATGATCATATTCATGTCGCTCCCTTGGTCCTAACACGTGTAAATAAAATTTTATCGAGATGTATTAATGTGGGACCAAAGAGATTGTATTAAAGCGTTTCTGAAGGCAATGGCATGGCATCTAGAGAGCGTTAGGTTTGCGGGCCGACGCCGCGTCCCGAACTCGTCTCTTTTTAGCGTAAGAGAAGACGTGAATGTAACAAGAATATATTATTTGTTCTCGTTCTTTATTTGTTGTTTTATTTCAACAACACATATATACGTATCCTTTACGATCACATAAATTCTAAACACTACAAGAAATAATCAAATCTATCAAAATGATCTTATTTAATTAAGTTATTTATAAACATTAATTTGTAATTTCTTCTTACAATATTTGCATAGGAACCTAAAAATAGTAAATACCTGTCGTAGAAACAAGAAAAATAATCAAAATCAATAACGAACCGACGATCATTAGGAATAACTAACGATAGGTACTATCCGTGGGGTCTTCATGTGGAAAATTTGAACCTGTGTGATGATTGGTTCTGCCTTTACAAAGGGGAATTCATACAGCCAAACAGTTCTATCTTAGTTCATAACTTCAACGAATCATGATTTTCACGATTAGATTGTAGGCATGTAATCGTGCGGTATCTCCTCCGTTGTCAATAGTGTCAACGAACCATAATAAAATATTATTTTATGGCAGCCGCAGTTTAAATAGATTTTACCATTATTTCTGTGTCGAGTACCTAATTGTCTTGCAACGCACGTGAGCCAATAAATACCTACACATCAAAACCACCAGTGACTTAACTGGCGCAAATGAAATGACTCAGCTGACTACATCATCGGCAATAATGATCCGTGGGCTGCGGAAATAAACTGAACTTGAACTTCAAACGATTTTCCATTCAGTTTTAGTAGCGAATAGGTGCGTAACTATAAAAAACAACAGGCGTCATCAACTCTTGAGTAAGTACCTACGATACCATCAGTGGTAATGTCTTTAAACTCTGTTAGGTCTCCTTACAATTAGAAAGATGTACCTATATACATAGGCTTTGATTTACCACGCTGACCTAATGCGGGTTGGTGGACTTCACATGCCTTTGAACACATTTTCAGTGAAATCTCAGGCATGCAGGTTTCCTCATGATGTATTCCTTCACCGTTCCCGCGAGTGATACCTATTTAATTTTATAGAGTGCAAATAATGTTTTTGAGAAAGCTGTAAAGGCCGAATTAGTCACTGGGACCCCTTACTTTACGGAAGTCTTTTCTCTCCTAAGCATGAATTTGAACAAAAGATAGATTTTCTCTAGTGCTATCTGGAGGCAAGGAAGGGAGGAGCTAGGCAAGCCAGCGTAGGGAGGGAGGCAAGTAGGGATGGACCAGACACTGCTTAAGTAAACAATAGATAGGCTTAGTTGGCTCAATCTTCATATTTAATGAAACGAGTAAGAAATAATCAAATATTTTTAAGAGTCATCTCTTGGAACTTGGAAAATATTCCAAATGAAACGTTTTAGAAATATATACATACTTAACCAAATCTTTTCTTAGAGATGAAAAGTTGGGAAATATTCCAGGCAGCTTTTAATTAGATTTGCGGCGGAATGCTACTAATTACGCCGTCCGGAGTCCGAGCGTCATTGTTCGTTCAAGATTTGTTCATTGTTGCCATTAGCAGGCGCTAATTGGATCTATTAGATATTAATTAGAATTTGGATAACATGCGCACTTTTCGATTGTAGGTGTGTTAAATATAGGTATAGAACAACACAGTATTGTGCCTAGGTATCTAACTCACCTATGCTGCATGTAGATCACTTGGTTTTAAATGGTCACTGCTGCCCATGAAACCACACCCAACCTCAAATTGAGAAGAAATGATATGTAGGTTGTATGTGGGTGCTTTGCTACTCGTAAGGACTCGTAACTCGTAAGGTAAGTTTTGGTAACTGTATCTATTTCTAGATGATTGAAATAACAACGTAAATCATTTTGATAGGTCTGAGGGTTTGTGCGTAGGTGGCCAAAAGAAAACACTTGCGTAGCTCCAAGTGGTACCTACCATTGTTATTATTGGCGAAAACTGGCTCACGTGTATCCCTACATCGGCTATTTCGAACTCAAACAATGATTTATAATAAACCTAGTACTCGTATTTTCGTGGAAATCCACAAATATCAGACGCCTCTCTTCTTAATAATGAGCAAAATTCCGGATACGCCGATTTCTCTCGTGATGTGGAGCTTAGTTCACCTGGATTATTTTTGACTATTTACAGTTCAGTAACGTTTTATCTATTATGATGATTTGTTTGCTGCCGAAAGCAAAAGAAAAGTACTCTTTATACTTATCTTATATTCTTTAACGAGATACGTATATTTATTTATTGAAGAAACCATGGTTTTTCGTCTTACGAAAAACGAAAATACGGTTAATAACGTGGTAGGGTAGAAGTGGCATAGTGGTAATGGTTTGTTGCGACAAAACCATTTAAGTTACCTATTCTGGACTATAAGATTATCTTTCGCCTACGTAGGTAGGTACTATATTAGATAGGTATCTTCTCAGGGTATGAGATTATTGAGCTGCAACGCGAATAGATATGAAGTTTTTAAGCCAAACGTTCATTAAAGTTAACTACTAAGTATACTAAGTCACGCAACATTCAAAAATATTTATAAGGGGTTATTTTTACCAGCAGTTAATAAACAAACAATAGAGACACCGATTTTATATTTATCACGCACGTCATATCTGTGGTGGCGCTTATAAATATCGTAGGTAATGTAGAATCGCTACGACAAAAATAAACCAAAACAAATAGTAATATCGATGTCTGAGTAAATCACGCTCAAATATTGACGAGAGACTAACATGTAGAGACTATTGTGCAGTTGTGCAATTTATAACTGCGTAGAGTTCTTATTATGTAGAGCTTCGGTTAACAATGGTGGTAAAATATATTGTATCAGGCGTTACTTTGCGGAAATCCATTGTTATTTAAGTTGTATTTATATTTCTTTGCAACGATCCGCACACGTGGAACTTATTTTGGTATGGACCCACCACCCTCCCTTATCTCTCTGAGTAGGTATAATATACCATAACAACTTATTCCAATAGTACACGACACGTGTTTCGCCCCAAAACGGAGCATCATCAGGTGATGTGAACTCTACAACGGTTGGTTGCTGAGCAGCAAACTTAAATAAACTTAAATAACAATGGTGGTAAAGTTACTTCTTACTACTGACACAATGAAATCAACACATAGGTAAATTACGCAGATCCCTTAATATCTGACATTGGTTATACAGGTACCTACTAAACATCGTGCGAAAATGTAGAGTCGTTTGTAATTTCGTTTTCATTAACTATAAATAATAGGGGATCGTTTTAACAGTTATATTATAAGTTAACCTACGAATCTAAAAATTAACTGAAGGTTAGGAAACGGCAGCGGTGATAGCCCAGTGGCTTAGAATTCGACCTCGAATCGAGGGATCCGGGTTCGAATCCCAGTGGCACGCACCAATGACTTTGTAATAAAAGTTATGTGCGATTTATGAAATTAAATATCACCTGCTGTTACGGTGAAGGAAAACATCGTGAGGAAACCTGCATGCCTGAGAATTCACAAAAAAAAATGTTCTCAAAATGCCTTTTAGAACATTTTTTTTTTTTTCGAAGTCCACCAACCCGCAATAGGCCAGCGTGGTGGACTAAGGCCTACATCCTTCTCATTGTGAGAGGAGACCCGACCCTGTAGTGGGTCATTAATGGGTACTGACACACAGTTACGAAACTATACCAAAACTGATAGCGACGTAACTAATTGCGTTCCACATTACGCTTAGCGCGATCGCGAGTTGACAGTACGTTTACGAAGGCCGCGAAGGCTGGCATTGCAGCGTTATCACCTTATCAGTGAGGTAAGCGAGGCGCGGCAGTCGGCCGGCGCGCCTCCACCGCGACCAACACGAGCAGTGCCACGCCGTGCCTTCACTACGACGCTCGTGCCTTACTTCGAATCTGCGATCGGATTTCGCGCGTGAATTTTTGACGTCTCAGTGCCGTGAGCCGGAGTAAGGTTCTCGTTGTTTACAAACAAACCGCGTTCTGTTTTGGTGCGTGATTGTGGAGTGAAGTCAGAGTGCGATGTAACCGGTTTTGTGGCTGGTGGTCGTGGTAGTGGTGGGCTGTCGTGGATGAGAGGCGAGGCGATGGCGCGATCCCCCCGCCGCATCGCAGCGCGCAGGAGTCGCAGCAGGTCGCGCGAGCTCACCCGTCTCCGGACGCAGCTCAATGGAAAAGGTAGGCTTTAACTTTTACTTTTAGGTTAGATTCAGACAGACATACGCCAATAGGGAGCCTGACGCTCCCAGGATATCAGAAAAAGGATGTCTAAAACTCGCGTCTATTTATTTGAGGTTGCCTCCGTCTGTAGAAGGCTTTGGTTACAAGTCATTTTATGAATGAAACTAAAGGTTTTATTACTCGATTTTGTTATAGGACCACAGTTTTGATTACCTATTTGAAGTGTTACGGCGAAGTAGCTATGTAATTGATTTCAGGTGGATTGGTTTATCGCATGTGGCGATGTGGGTTTATAGGTCGACAACAGTTTTTATACCTTTTCGTTAGGGAAATTAATAGGAACTTGTCTATACATACTCGTATTAGGAACTTAAGGATATCCGAGAATTTATTAGAGAGCATGTAAATAAACCTAGTTTTTAAATACGTAACAAATATAGGACTTTTCTCTCAATTGTCTAACTTGGGTTTGTCCTAGATACTATGAGCTATTTCCAAGCTACTATTCTCATAATAAACATAACTTATACTGAGGCAACATAATGAAGTCTTTCTTATCTTCTACATTCCTAACATTCTTCAGTTTACATTTTTAAAATTAGTCATATGCCCGTAACTAGTAAGTTTAACAAATTAAATACAAATCAATAAATGATATTTACTAGTAAGCATCTAATTTACGTCAGTAGGCTACTTAGTAAAGTTAACTGCAATTTGCATTTCATCAGACGTAAGGTGACTCGGACTTACCTTAGGCAAATGTAGATATGTACATAGGTATGTACCATATGGAGCGGTAAATAAATTCTGAATATAGGGATAACCACTTATAGAGTCATATTACCTACTACAGAGCAATAGTTGAACAGGTGTCTCAAATATCAACATGTTAACGTATACAGAAGGCACCTAAGCAAGTATCTAACATTTTGTAAAAACATTCGTTCGGCAACAGCGTGTTTACTTAGTTTGAAAAGATATAACTTCAAAGTTTTCTGGCAAAGTTTGCCAGCCTGATCCGATCTGACCTACATTCAAAAGCAACAAAAGTATCGCGAGTAGGTACGTACTGTAGAAATGTTTCATAAGTATCTACAGATGTATTCAAAGTGTAAAAATTACTTTTGATTTATAATTGTAAAGTACTTTCCAAATATTCGCAGAGGTATCTTCTCATCATGATATTCATATAGGTATTCAGCATGTGAATTTAATAGTGAAATGCATTTATTGTGCGAATGTTTATAGATCTACTAGTTAAAGCCGCCCGACAAACAATCAACCGTTATCGATTTTATAATCCAACGTCGACTAAATTATAGACCTTGAATAGACTAAGGTAGACAAAGGTGGGTTTGCCCAAAATCCGGTAGACAATTACAAATTTCTTATAAAATAAATTGTCCGGTCACATTCTACTCTGGTCGGAACGCGACTACTTAATCAATCTTCTTTCCTTTCTTATCTCCTTTCAGCCCTTGGTAGTCCACAGATGGACATTGGACATGTTCCACATATGTACATTACACGCAGCGAGGAATTTTAAAATTGGCAACGTTTTTATTATGAACCAAACCAAAATAATACTACAAAAAATACTGGAATGGCAAGTCACTAGTATGAAGGCGGCGCCGGCGTATCTCCTCGAACTACAAAGGTAACTAACTACCTCTAAAAATATGAGTTTAGATAAAGAGAGTGTAAGAACGTATACATTATATTCGATCATAAATAGTAACCGTAGCCTTCGATCATAAACAACAAATAAGTGCTTAATTAAGCATCGTAAGTCCGACTGTTTTGGGCAAAGCGCTCAGCGGCTAGGGTAATTGGTAGGCGGCCTTACCTTGACACACTGCCCACTTGCCCACCGCCCGTATGGCAAAATGACATCACAGAAAATCGGAACACAACAATTAATCGCTGACCACCCCATGTGATGGGGTGATGCATTGTTGTTTGTAGAAATGGCATTCTAGCGAAATAGCGTGGCCTTAATGCTTTTTTTCAGCGGTGATAGCCCAGTGGCTTAGAATTCGACCTCGAATCGAGGGGTCCGGGTTCGAATCCCAGTGGCACGCACCAATGACTTTGTAAAAAAGTTATGTGCGATTTATAAAATTAAATATCACCTGCTGTTACGGTGAAGGAAAACATCGTGAGGAAACCTGCATGCCTGAGAGTTCACAAAAAAAAAATGTTCTCAAAGGCATGTGAAGTCCACCAACCCGCAGTAGGCCAGCGTGGTGGACGGCGGCCTACATCCCTCTCATTGTGAGAGGAGACCCGACCCTGTAGTGGGTCATTAATGGGTTAAAACAACAATGCTTTTTTTCAGACTACCTACAGTACCTACTGACTACTGTTTACTTAAACCAATGGGTACCTCAATCAGGACTGAAGCACTTCCTGAAAATGTAGCCTGCGTTGCTTCTTCTGATAAATACGTTATTCGCCTTACAATTATTCTTCGTCAAAAATTCACGAAGAAATCCCAAGGACCTGATTTCTTTTCAATGGGTCCTAATGATCATTTTTTATGTGGGAGAGGATACATCTTATGGGGTGAATTGCGTTACAAATATTATTTACTGCATACATTCAAACTTTTTCAATTATCTGCACAGTAAAAAGAAAATTAGTAGGTACACTAACCATTACCTAAAATACGCAAAAATTAAACCTAGAGTGCATTCACATTGGTATTATAAATGTAAAATATACTGTACATGTAATCTCTATATTTGTTACTCAGTAACAAATTATTATGAAGCTGAACTGTAGTTTAATCTTAAGTAGAGGTAATTTGAGTTATTAGCTTACACGGCATACCTGAAAATGTAACGAAGGTTTGATCTAAATGCGCTGTAAAGCCTTAAACCTGTACGATTTGTGCAAATAACATTCCTCCTTTCATTTAGCACAATATTAGCATAAGTAAGCATTAAACAAAGAACGTATTGAGTTTCTTCCATCAACAATTGTGTCTATAATTTCCACTGTATTATAAGTGTACTATGTATGTACTAGTAGTGTACTATGTATACTGTAGGTAAGTATTAAGTACCTGTGGGTACTGTGGCCTTGCAGCTTCACAGAAATAAAACGAAGATAATTAGTCAATTAACAGTTGCTCTGTGTAATGGAGCAACCTTCTCTCCAAGGATTATTGCTCCGGTGATACAGGTGGTAGAGATTTGTATGTAGCTTGGATTGAAATAGCTGACTGGTTGTTATAATTTAGAATAATAATAATTAAATTCTAAAGGGTACCTATTACAATAGAGTTTTGGTGGTAGTTTGTTGGTAGTCATACTAGCTCATCCGGAGAGGTAGGTACCTTACCGCCAGCCTCTTAACCCGTCGTAAAGCAGCGTGTTCTTCGTGTCTTGTGTGTCGGCTGAGGTATGGTTGTCGCGGAGATACTTTGAGTTTGAGGCGAACATCTTAAGGCTTGAGTAGCAAAAGCAAAGCACCCCAATAGAACCTCAAATCTATATTTGAGGTTGGATGTAGGTGACCATGGGCTAGTGCCCACTTAACAAGTGTACATACAGACATAGTCTGAGACATTTTATATTACTTACATACTTCTTACACTAGAGTACATCATGACAGACATTATGAGAAGATTTAAAATAAGCTATGTCTATAATTATGTGTTTTTCGTCATATGACTTATAAAATGGTTTGTAAAAGCAAATAATCATTACTAAGTATGATGAATTGCACACCCATATTATGTTTTGATAGTAAAAGTGAAATGACAAAAAAGAAACCGCCGCGAACTCCAGTATGTAGGTAAATCTAAAACGAATAATTAACTTTTATCTTTATAACTGCTTGTTTTAATTTGGAAAACCATGAATGATTATACAAGGAAAATCGTATAATATGAAAAAACCCTGTAAAAATTATTATTTTACTAAGTATCTTAAATCCAAATTACTAAGTTCCTATGTAAGCATTTTAACACGTGAGTGTTAACTAAGATTGAGACTATTATTAAACACGTTGTGTCAATAAAATGGGAAATTCCGAAATACGCAAGTTTTAGAAAGTTAAGATTGCTGAACTTAAACAGCACACAATCGTATGCGGATTTTAATTTTGCAGATTAATTAAACTATTGACGGCATTATTCAATTTTAAATACTCGTCAACTCTTCTCAAAATCAGAAGGATGTGGCTGGCGTGCTGGCGTTTTGCGACCTCAGATCAGAGATTACATACGTATTTTCTCTGTGTCGCTAAAAGTTAATTAGGTACCTATGAATTGTTGAATAAGTAGCCGGCGACGTCTCCATGGCGTCTCGGTGAGGCCTTGGATGATTCCCTATATTCGATGATTGCTTATCTGTATCTGAGTTTACCGGACTAGTAAAAACACCCTTAATATCTACGGAAGTTCGCTGCTTTGATCAATATCAGTTTTTCTTACTTTCCTAACTTTACTTAATTAAGAAGACCATGGACACATCTTCCCAGGTTGGGTTACAATGGCCCACCCAATGGCCCAATGGATAATTGCAGATAAATCGCGGCGGCACATAGTCATGTCGTTGTGCAACACGTTACCTAATATGTCAGTAATATCGGTGCTTTCACTACCTCACTGCCACACGCCAGCCGAGGCTAGACGTCCGAGATGCAATGACCGCAAGCTGGAAAACTATACTCTACTCTACGTATCTATCGTATTTTTACCCGACAACGGCGAAGAATAAAGGAGGATTATGTATTCGACCGGTATGTACTCGTAAGTAGGTAGTAATAGGTACGAAGTTAGATTGTTTAAAGCACAGAAACTTCTTCTGAAAGGAGCATTCGGACGAAATGGCGTCTAAACTGAGTGCGGCCTAAGTCTAACGGTACCTACACTAAAATATCGTCGGGTATGGATTGCCTCACTAAATTATGGTAACCAGGTAATTCTAATCCGTTGTCCCTGATAATCTATTAAAACAATTAATAAGAACACTGAACACCTTTGTAACCAAATTGTTCTTTTCAATCCCATGTTTAGTCCGAGTTTTACCACTAATTGAATCATAGTATCGACGGAAAATAGCTACTGTTGTACCTAACTAATAGGGGATTAGCCGTGCACTTGTCTCACCGCTATAATGTCCAACTAATGTTTGCTTTGTGACCCATGGGTCACATCACTGACCTTAGGCTCGCCTATATATGTGTTTCGGATTTCACATGTAAAGACATTTTTTGTGAACTCTCAGGCATGCGGGTTTCTTCACAACTAACGTTGCTCCAGGTAAATCACAGTTCAGAAAAATTTAAGTATTGTTTAAATTTTTCAGACGTGTTTCTACATACCTACATACTTCAAAATTCAATTAACAATTCTAACAGCGTATTTCGTCGTAATACCCTGAGAAATGAGTGCAAAAGAATTTCCCTCGCGGCCGCCATAAAACCCGTCTGTCTACACCTATATGTACGTGTTGTTATTTGCACAATAAAATTTTCACACCATTATCTTACCGTGAGTTGCCGTGAACGAGTTGTTTTATCAACTGCACGCTTCGAAACTGCGGCTTTCTCTACTAAGAACTCAATAATGGTCCAATTTCATGCTATCGACCATCGACATAGTCGACATAGTTCTCGTTGGATCCAATAAATTTCATTCGGTCGATAAAACTATACAGACTTACACTTAAATGATTTTAAACAATTTCATGCTACCAACATACGGTTTTTGCGAGATTCACTAATTTTTATGAAGTAGTTATTAGCGGACCACCGCTTTTTAGCTACCAATCTAATAATTTGGCCACCCCAAGGGTCCGTTGTCAAATCCCAGTGGCATGCTCCAATAACTTTCTTAAAAGATATGTGCTGTTTATAAAATGCATGCTTGAGAATTCTCCACAATGTTATCAAAGACATGTGAATTTCACCAACCCACATCCTTCTCATTGTGAGAGGAGACCCGACCAGTGTGTCATTAATGGGTTACAGAAATAAATATAACAGGTACCTACTTTTTTTTGGGGTTATTTTAATGGATTTATCTTGTTTACTGTATTTGGAACCTTGATCACTATTTATTACTATCCATAATAATCTTTGAAATTTTCTGACCATCCATTCTAGTTTAGGATGATATTTTTTGTATAAATATTATAATTATTATGTTATTACAGCAATGACGATAGCTGTAAAACAAACGCTCACTAAATAAAAAGTACCTATAACAAACATTTACGTAGTAAGGCAGATATAAAAACGAACTCTAAATAATTAAGAATGAAGTGGAGACTGTTTAAGCAAATGCAACCATAAAATCTTTTTTAAAGCTTTTCACATACTTTATATGCTGTCCGTGCAATAATATTTACGATAAAAGTGTTTGATTTCCAACAACATTCTGGATTTTCTCTTTTTGTGTTGTTATGTTTGAATTCATGCATTGACTTTGACGGAGGTCGATACAAGCGACGACGAAGATGTGTGATGAATAGCGTAGGTACCACTGAGTGGTTTTCATGCACTTTTTTATACATATTTACGGACGTAGAGATATTGATTTTATACGCCAGAGTTAAGAAAGAAATCTCAAAGTAAACATAGACAATATCTGTGAGAATTTACGTAACTTTTGTATGGACGGTACCTAAGTAACTATGAATTTACTAGACTACTTTGTAGAAATAACGAATCTATATTTTTAAACTGGTTATTCCTATGGTTATTCCTAGGAAGGTTGAAATTATTACGCTGTATTTAGCGTGTAATTTTTCCGTTAGGTTTATAAACATTCAAATTCCAAAGAGTTCTGTTTTGTTTTATAAACAAATAAAACTGGAAACTGTTTTTATTTATCTGTGAAACTCCATTCTTCATTTAGATTAGACTGAAAATATTTGTAGTTATGTTTCACCAGGCCCGGCATGCTTCATCCAGGTATACTAGGTATCTATTATTTCCATTATTTTTAATGTTTTGTTATGTTATATCAAGCACACAATTTCCAACAGCTTTATTTTTGAACACAACATAATATCAGTCTGATACAGAATAATACAGTCTACCAAATTCATACAGAAAACAAGACAATAACCAAATAATGTATTAAATATAAATATATATATATATTATATAGTCGGTATAAAATTACTAGTACCTTTGGTTAAGTAGTGGCCATATAGACAACATCGAAGTAATTGGCGGCCAACTTATAAAACTGAGCTTCGTTCATACGAAAAGTTCAAGGCAGATGACAACGCTTGAAAATACAGGCGCGACCACACCGGGTGCGTTACACAGGCGGCGGCTTTATTAACGATCTATGCAGTGTGCAATTCCGACTACTCGTAAAATATTTTTTTTATAATGATAGTATCTATTTCCTATAGTATATTAAGCAGATAATAATAGGGTATGTAATTACCTATTATATTTATTTGTACCTACTACCTTAAAAGCCTTAAGCAGTAAATTACCCATTAGTGTAAATCAAACATTTAAGGTGACCAGTTGACGACGTTTCGTCCCGCTATGGACGGATTCAGTTTTATGCTTTAGCAGGCTTTTTTGTCGATGTGTAACAAACATGTGATAATACTTAGTATTTCTATCTATCGATAAAATAATAACATTAACAAATAAATATAAGTAAATAAATCATGTAAACTTTTTCAAATCAAATGTCATGTCGTCGTCTGTCTACGATTCTGTGCACACGCATCCAGTGTGGTCCAACCATCAGCCGGCGCTCAGTAGCTTTCGTTTCTCGCAAGCTGTTTAAAATCCATCGCCACTCTAAGAATATTCGTGTCGTAAATTGTGAATCATTGCGATATTTCGTGCGTGATTTATCATCGTGCGTGTACTCCGGTTACAGGTTGCGCTTGAGCCATGCGTTTTCGTTTTCTTCTACTTCTACTTCTTCCAGCATAATTATTACGTTCTTGTCCTGTATACATAAGTCTTCTGAATTCAACTTCAAATGTCTTCCTTATTTGACGTTATTCTACCGGTACTCGGAGATCTGAATTCAATTGTTTCCTATCGCCTTCTTAGTGCCTCGTTGTCATCATTGCTATGACGTAATCGCCATTGGAGGATCTAGCTACCTACTTTTATAGCAGTCTATAAGCCGCCTAATAGACAGCAATATCGAATCTGAAAAGTGTGTCCACTAACCCGCAGTAGACCAGCGTGGTGGACTAAGGCCATTATCCTTCTCATTGTGAGAGGAGCCCCAAACCTGCAGTGGGACATTAATGGACTACAAACAGCGAGATTACAGTATCTGAAAACATTTCTGAGTTCCTTCTCTGATCCTTTTAAAGGCAGAACTTTTCTTTAGCAGAGGCATTAGGTAATAGATAAAATTCCTTTTGCTTTAACTAGTACAGTTGTGTCCTGATACCTACTGTTGCATCATTAAAATAAGGGCCAAATTCCAATGTAAACGGTTTGTTTAATCAGTTGTAATTTTAAGGTATTTTTACATAATATTGCGTGGTCGACCTTCGGATACAGATTAATGTTTCAGGTGTTGTTGGTGTATCATTGAGATATTTGAGACATGAAAGGAGGTTGAAGCGGTTATTGCTTAAGATCAATGATCTTATAGATACGTGAGGCTTTTGACACTAAATCTCCGCTATCAAATACAGTGCTCGGCTAAGGTAATACGATAATTTACAACACTTTGCCCGCGGCTTCGTCCGCGTGGATTTGAGAACTTGGTCCAGAGAGGGATGAAAAGAATCCTATATGTTATTATATGTTTTATGGAATTTTTGAAAAAAACATTATTTAATGAACTCGCTTTCGTATAGGAATTCCTCCAGTAATTGACTGCACTGACTGACTGGATACTTTATTTGAGGCGAACATCTTAGTCCTTGGGTAATATTAAAAATTTTTGTACATTTCAACATGGTGAAATGTCCATGCTAGGTTTTGTCTGAATTTATTGGTGCATTCTACTTCAAAATCATATTACTGGCCTTATTACAGTGTCTTCAATATAATAACATACAATTTTTAGTATATATAACCATGCAGTTTCTAAACTGGCGCGTTTTTGCTATTGAAGCTATTTTTTTTCTATGGAGCAATCTTTGTCCTCGAACGTTCATACGTTACAGAGGGGTGGTTATTTTTGTTAATTATACATATTTCTTTAATTCAAGCTTAGGATTAGTTTCAGTATAATTATGACTCTTCAATCTTGGATTAATATTAAAATAAATTAAGAAAGCAATAAATTACGTTAAGGTAAATACGCGTCCATAAATTGTTTCATATTTGTTATTCTATTTTGTAACGACAAAAATTGGTGGATTTCGCAATAATTAACTGGCAATGCTACGTTTTTATGAACAGCCAATCAGGCAGCATCAAGAGTGACAGTCGGTCATTTTGTGCGGCGTGAGTTTTTTGAGTTGCTGTGGCTTCAATGTGTGGTGTATTTTTTCAACTGTTTAATATTCCATTTGTTGGCTGGATTATTAATTACACGGTAAGTTGTTTTTGAACCATATAGCTATTTTATTATTGTATATTTATTTCTTAAACTAAAGTGTAAACGACATTTGGAAGCAAGAAGCTTTTTTAGTGTACTTTACATGTTAAGGTTATTTCAACACGTCGTTTATTTTCTTTTTTGTGACGATTTGTCACATTTTTTGTAATGTTACAAAAATGAGGTTACAAAAAAGAAGTAAGGGTGCTGTCATAGTACGATGACAAGTTCAGTCGCATTTGAATGGCTATTTTTAAGGGTTATGTGCCAAGAAGGTAAAAACGGGACCCTATTACTGAGAATCCCCTGTCAGTCTGTCCGTCTGTCACCACTTCCACTCCCTTTCTATTCATATCATCCTTCACACAATCCATTCATCTTTTCCTAGGTCTTTCTCTTCCCTTCCATCCATCAACATTCATATTCATCGCTCTTTTGATAAGTAATGTGGGTATCTTCTCTCCTCAGATTTTTTAGATATGTACCTACGCAATAATGCGTTGTCAAATGTTTCATAAAATATATTTTGTTTTAGACAAAATACTGCTGATACCCGCTGAAAGACAGCGCAGGTACAGAGAAAGGCTTAAAGAAAATAACCCAGAGAAATACGAAGAAATCCGAAAACATATCTAGAAAGAATAAAGAGAAAATATGTAAAAAAATCAAAATTATCGGATGGCGAAAAAAATAAAAGAAGAAGAGATTGGAGAAGGCTAATAAAATATCAGAAACAGGAAAACAAAGAAAACGAAACTAAAACTCGATCAAAAAAAGACTATTTACGTCAGTACTATAAATTAAAAAAGATTAATAAAACACAAAGAGAAACTAGAAATTCAATTAAATTAAATAAAAAATTAAGTAACTATACTGTTTTGTTTGTTTACTTGTGTGAAATAATCCTAATAAGTCCTTTTTGTTTCCTTTTTGTAACACTTGTCCTTTTTGTGGTGGACTTTATTTTTGTTTCCTTTTGGTAACTGTACAAAAATTTTTAACTTTACCCCCTTATGAGTTGCAAAACAGAACGTAAGATAGGATATTTTCCTCTATTACGGCTTGATCCAGGCGTCCATGATAAAAATTTCCAGCGTGCCATTTTACTACTCACTTACAAAAAAATGGGTTTAGAAAAGCCTGTTTTAGTATAAATTACTTTATTTTTCAGCACGGTTACTACCTACTCTAGTTCCAAAAAAATATCAGGTAACTCGTATTATAGCGGTTGCGAGTTTGTAATGAGGAATCAATCATGATCAAACACTGACGCGCGATCTCGACTTCGTAACAGAGATTTACCGCTCGTTAGGCAACCCGTCCATCTCATCCACGTTGAAAATAGGTTATTCATCTTCCACATAATGAACCCTTAATAACAATAAACCAGTCACGCGACCATTATTTTTTTATAAACGAATCTGGCGAACGTTTATGGATAATATTTTATCGGATTTTTATGACTTCTAGGAGCGAAGATTCATAATGAAATTTCTACGACGGCTCAGTCAGTAAAAATAAGAAAAACAATTACGATGAATGGTTTTGAAAGTTTGTGTTGTGATGAAAGCCATTCATCAATAGAAGGCGCCGTTGGTATCGTGAATTACGCTATCATAATTTTCGTACACAGATTTATGTATAGTTAACGAGTGAATTCGTAATAGTAGTTACATGTATTAGTAGGTACATTAGGCCGCGCGCACTTCGGACGCGATTTCGTATTCGTACGAATTTAACTCGTGTGTACGACTTACGATAGTCGCGCGCAGTGCGAGCGCTCCCACAGTACTTCTAATGTCGGGATTTGTCGTGCGTGTTAAGTTCGCACAAAATCGCGTCCAAAATGAGCGCGGCCCTATATTTGTTCCACGTGTATTATTTTCTCCGAAGACGGATCTGCGAAACGCGAACAGTAGACTCTAGATACAGTATAGGTAAGTATAAACAGTTGTTTCTCAGAAACTCCTCAGGTAGGCGGCATTACGAGGAGCGGAAAGCGTGCTCCAATCTAACAGCTATGCTTTTCAAGAAAATTATATTTACAACTAACTTGTGTAGGTACGTATAGAATACTTGGTAGGTATCCGTTAGGCCACGTTACTTCTTATCTCCACGTGGACGAAGTCGCTTGCGGAAGCTAATAATTCTTCAAGAAGGGTATTAAAAGCTCTCCTACGTGAGCACTTTACCATCAGGTGGCCCGTTTGCCTGTTTGCTTGCTCTACTTATAAAAAAAAAATACATGCAGCGTCACGACATGTTACCGAGGTGGCGGTAATTCCCGGGCGAGTTCAATGGCTACCACCCAATGCGGCATGTTGCGGACATATTATGTTATGTTATCAAGGCGGCGGTACTTCCCCGCACGAGCTTCAGTGGCTCTACAACCCAATGCGGCATGTCGCGGGCGCGGCGTGGTAACGACGGTGGAACACGAACCCACAAATCACCGGCTCCTCACTATATCATAATAACGTAATTATGAATCATATTGTCATTTTTATCGGCGCTCCACGCGCACGCGTCTCATATTTATAGAACTGATTCAGCCTTTTTTAGTCGCGTACCTGTGTGTAGTTCCTGTGACTTTCTGTTTCTGTTAGAACCTTTTTCGTAGACTTTGGCTTCATATGACTGGGTTTAACGGACTCACAAAACTTCCTTTACAAATCCTGATGACATAGGCATCTTGTGTTAAAAATTTGGATGATGTCAACAGCATCAATGTCACCTTCTACAAAACCATTTCCCTCATTATATTTACCACGCGGAGAAGTCCGAAAGTAGAAGGAATTGTGATATTTTCTATTCCAGTCCACTTTTCAACCACGTTTCTACCTCATTCAAACTGTGAAATGGTCTTCCGAGCAACTGATTTCCTCTGGACTACAAGATGGGGTCTTTCTAGAGGGCGTTAAATTTCTTAGCTCGGACAGACCTGTAACGCTATTCCCCTGGCTTTATTTCTTTCATTAGGTGACAGTGACTTGTGACGGTGAAACTTGCTAACAGTATGTCCGTTCGACACGCAATTTAGTCTCGTTTCATGTCTTAGATCAGGGATAGCCTTTACCAGTCAAGATCCGCGTGAGACAAGGTTGCATCGACGTGTCTGTAGTATTTACCAAATATCCCGGCCGTGACCGACTCCACTGATTTGTGTATCGAGCCGTGGATTGATCCCAGGGTCAAGCGTTCGTGACCTTGTCAACTGCATTTGCACTAGGAATAATCCCGGCGACGTGTCAAGGTCCCGCCAAAATAGAGATTGCTAAATCTATGATTTGCTGATTCGCCAATGGGATTACAGTTTGTAAACATTCAGTTACACGCAACGGAAATATTGTTTATGTGTTGCCCTGGTGTGGGTGTAGTGCAATCGAATGTCAGCCGCCCGTATAGCTGTGATACCTATACTCGTAATTATGTAGGTATGAGGTATTCACAATAATGAAAGTTTTAGACGTACTTTTAGGGGAATCTGGAGTAATAAAACGAAATTACACAACTTATGAATCTTTTCTGTATCCCACGCAGAGGAAGAAAAAAAAATAAAAAAAGAAATAAAAAAAACATACAGACGAATTGAGTACCTCCTCCTTTTTTGAAGTCGGTTAAAAATAAGAAGAACACGGATATATTGAAAATAAGAACTGTCATTATTGAAATGTACGTCCATTTGAAAATAAGAACTGTCATTATTGAAATGTACGTCCATTTGAAAATAAGAACTGTCATTATTGAAATGGACGTACATTTGAAAATAAGAACTGTCATTATTGAAATGGACGTACATTTCAATAATGACAGTTCTTATTTTCAATATCCGTGTTCTTCTTATTTTTCTCCCTCTGCGTGGCCAGTCCTAGCTCTTGGCCTCTTGCCTTGACCGTGAAGGCCGTAGCTTCAGCCATCTGCAGCAACCGCTTACTAACTTCAAACTCCATCTCACAGAACTTATTATAAAACTTACCTTACCGATACTTTTACCGCCTTACAATCTGAAAAAATCATAAAACCAGTGAATTTTTCTGTACGAGAATTCAGGCCACTTATTCACGCCACTTTAAATAAATAAAAATTTCATAACGTAAACCATAAATTATTTCAATGTTTATTCAGCTTTGAAGCTACTAGCAATCTGCATTTAATTTATGAATCTAGAATTAATTAGAAGCAATCTTATCACCATCATAAACCGACAAACTGATAATGTGTGCAGTAACTCAGAATAGTAACTCAGAAGGGATTAGAATTGATGGTTGTATGAAAGAACAATCAAAGCCTGATAGGTACATAATTGTGGCTAGATCAAAGGATTACTGTATTTATTTTATGAGCTTCCATTTTATCACCGTGCTGAAATGAAACCAATCATTGTATAGAATCAGAACCATAACTCAGATTCACGTTTGTTGTTAATGCCAAGTTCATTAAATGCGATTGTTTTATTATTGTATTTATATTTATACATATAAATATAAATACAACTTAAATAACAATGGATTTCCGCAAAGTAACGCCTGATACAATATATTATATGTTTTATTATTACCAGAACGAACTTATTTTTGTGATGAGAAACATCTATTGGCGTAATGTGATATCGTGTAGAGACAATTATATAAATATAATAATATAGAGAAAGAGAGAATTATACAATTGCAGTCGCTTATGATTGTGCGTGTGGCGTATGTGATGCGACGTGTCTATCTAGCAACAAAAACAAACCACCTAAAAACGCATTTTATTTTCTCTCATATCAAGTTTCGCAAATAACAAAGAGAGCCAAAGCCAAACAATCGCGTGAGACCAACGAGTAAATCTCGCGTTGCCAATACCGACGAAGGTCGGGATAATTCCGGAGCTCATCAAGTGGAAACCAGCTCGAGAGCGATTTATAAACAAATCAAATCACTACTGCTTTCAGAAATTCAATCTTAACCCAACCTCGTAAAGCAACAACTCCTGCAAACGGTAAACGGCTTAAAATCAGTAATTTGTTCGTATCTCACAAACCGTACATTCCTGGCCGTTTTGTGTGCACATTTTTACGTCATAGGTACTTACAAGCATCGAAAGTTACGATATTGCTAGGTTTAGCAAAATTATTGACAGTTGTAAAATTGTATTGATTTACCTCAGCTTAAATTCAAAAGAACTAAACGTATCTACTGAAGTTGGATAAACAGATTATGAATTTATTTGCGAAGATAAAGATCTAAAAGTAACCCAAAATCCATAATAATAAAATTAATACACATAAAAATTAATGACAAACTTAATCACAATTTTTCTTAAAACGAAACTCAACTTGAATAGGTTACCAGCCTTTATGATTTACATAAAACATTTATTTAATAACATTTATAAACAAATCTGTCAAAATGGAATTAAATGTCATATTATCAATCCAAAATTCAATATTTGATTCATGCGGTCAATACCCCAAGTCCAAATACACCTCCGTAAGATATCTAGTAGATAGATACGTAGTAGTAACAATTCCTAGAATCGCATCAATCTAGTTCACTCAAGGCAGCATGGAACCGGTAAGGTAAATAAGAATGCCTTGAAGAAGTCGGATCAGCCTGGAAGAACTTGTTTACGCTCTAGGCTCCACTTATGAGGATGAAATGCAACAAATGTCTGTGCTCACCATAACTAGATTTCAACAAGTCATGCAGAAGACTTGACGATTAAAAAATGCAGTCACTAAGAATTAAATCCTACTAGGTACCTACTTATACTATTATAAATGCGAATGTTTGTAAGTATGGAAGGATGTTTCCTACTCTTTCACGCAAAAACGGCTGAACAGATTTTAATTAATTTTGGTACACAGATAGATAACAGCCTGAATTAACATATAAGATACTTTTTATCCTTCTCTGCGTCAAGTTCTAAAATCCACACGCGAAGCCGCGGGCACAGTCTAGTTTAATATATCCTAGAAATGGTACAGTTTTCATATTTTTGGTGGAGAACCATTGTAATTTTGCCCGGGTCCGACCTACTTAGCGTTGTTATATGGTCCCCGTAATAACTGTGAAGGAAAGAAAGAAGAAAGAAATATATTTATATTACGCTAGAACCTTCTCACATCAATGTTTTTATGATGTAATCAGACACAAAAAATGGGGCTAGCAAAACATATTTCAAATTGGTAGGATATACGTAACTATAATGAATTGATTAATATCCTTGATAGGGTGTATAAAAACATCAGCAGATATTAATGTCACCTAAATCGCGGCCAGGTTCATTAGCAATTTGCGGGGGTGTTACCAGCCAAACCAGTGCTCTGCTTACGCTATTGCCTGGGCAACTGATACACTTAGAACCATGAACACTGAAATAAAACCAATTAGATATCGCGCGGCTCAAATTCCCTGTTAACCTGAATAACTCGATCCGTTGTCAGGTCGTCTCTCAATTAGGACACACCTCGCATCCGCCACGCCTTGGTCAAGGACGGGCGTTACCTAGACTACCCTGTTACTATGTGTTACGTTAATGTACATTAAGGACTGATGTAAATAGCAGCGATAGCCCAGTGGCTAAGAATTCGGCCGCTTAGTCATCGTATGCCTTTATTCCATCACTCCAGGTAGTCAGGTACATAATCCAACATAATTAACGGTCCGCGATTCTAAGCTAACTTTAAAATAAAAATTAAACAACACAAATGTACAATATTCACCCTACAACTGTTGCTCTACGCTACACAAAGAAAGCGCAATGCTAGCAATTTTCCCCTCAGCGACAGTGATTGCACGTTACTGCACTGCTCGGGCTCGCGGGCGCCGGAGCCCGAGGTCAGGGCCGCAGGGCTCCTACAGAAGCAGCCGCCAGCCGATAGTGATGCAACTTGAAGTGCATACATTGATTTTTCAGTCTCAGAAATTGCATTAAAAATTAGCAACTTTACTCTTTTCGCAATGTATCGACACATTTTAAGTCTCTTTTTAAGTAGCTTAAAAAGAGACTATTAGGTGGTTGATCCATAGTAGCTTACCCGGGAAGGAACATTACCGCCAGCCTCTCAACCCGTCGAAAAGCAGAATGTTCTTCATGTCTTGTGTTTCGGGTACCGGGGACACCTTATTTGAGACGAACATCTTAGTCCTCATGAGTAGCAATGCACCCCACATACTAGGGGTTTCTTTCTCTATTTGAGGTCGTCGCGAGCGTCCATGGGGTGCAGGGACCACTTAACATCAAGCCTGCAAAAGGTTATTATGCATATACTATTTGTCTGCGTCACACAATAGTTCAACTTATACGAGTACCCTAGTCTTCTATTAAAAATGTAAAAGATTTAACGTAGCTACATTATCACGTTACTTGTCAATACTCGGGCCACAATATCGCGATCGCCAGATACGATCTGGCGGGGGCGGGCGGGCGGCGGGCGGCGGTCAAGGACGCTCGGTTTACTGAACCGGGCGCCGGATGCAGCCTGCCCATTAAAACTTTCATTTTCTAAGCTTTACTTCTCTACCTTTGAATTTTTTACGATAGCAATTTAATTCCAGAATTTTATTAGAGACTGGATTCTACTAGATTCTGCCCGTGACTTTGTTTTAGAACACGTTTGCTTTAGAATTAGTGTTAAAACGTATCTTGAAGCGAGTAGAAGAGTATTTTGCTTGAAAGCGTAACAAATCATCCATCTGTCCAATGATCTATCCAACCATCCATCTATCAGCACTATCGGTTGTGGATTAATGTGGATCCCTCAAATCTCAGGGTGTATTTCAGTCATATGAGACTGACAATGACAATGACCACTGGATATCAGATGGCTTGAGCACTCGTTCGTTCCTCTCAGTAACTAGGTACACATTACGAAAAAAAAGAATATACAGGTGAATTTTTCAAGTATGCGTGGATGGGGAAATCCGAAACTATGAGGAATAGCGACAAACACCTACTTCCTTCTCATCCACGCACACTTGAAAAATTCATCCTGTATTGTTTACACAGAGTAGCTGTTAAACCGAACAAACATCATATCAGTACTCCAGTCACACATCAGTACCCTGGCGAGGGCATTAGACAATAGCGGCGTCAGTCCCCGGGGGCGTCTCTTCCGGGGCGGTCCAGCACTTCGCTTTATGACTCATTAATTATGCAACTGATCGCTTTACTTACGATCTCGCTACTTGCCTCGTCTTTTTGTTTAATGGCTTCATTATAGTTACGTGGTGTATGGAAGACGTCACTTTAATACGTTACAGAATTTTTGTAGAGAAATTGTCCAGGGAGGTATCTACTATTTATGACGTCGATTCTTGAAATTATTTCTGTCGTAACGTCATCTCCCTCCCTAACCAAGGTACAAGACATGAAGTAGGTACATTGTAGGTTCAGGGCGAATTAGGAAAATATCGACTTTATCAGCTTCTGCCACTTATTCGTTTCTAACTTATGTAACCCTTAGCAGGAACACACGAATCTTATCAAAACATTCAAATCACATACGAATACCAATGACCCAGTAGATAACCGGTGGGGAGGAAAGGTTCTCGAATCTCGATGACGTCTCGGCAAAAGGATTATAGGCCCTGCGACCAGGTGGGCTTATGATGAGGAAGATGTCGGGCAACCGTTGGATTCAAAGGGCCTGCAACCGGGCGAAGTGGCGTCGTGGATGTTACTCGAGCGGGTTATTTTCGCTGTATTTCAAGGAAAGAATTCCGGTCTATGAAAAAAATGTAAATAGATTACACAAGTCCGCCAGCGGGTGCTTGTTGTCGTAGCTGAGTGCGCTTGCGCGTGGCATGCATCACGCCAGACCGATGTTTACAGGCAGACATTTTTTGCTGACAGACACGCATTGTTCACATACCGGGTTTGTGAATCACTGAGTGTATTCGGTTTCTTTAAGTTTAGTTTTGGAGGTGGGAATAGCATAGAAATTCGTTTAAGAGAGCTTTCGTCTGCCCTCATGTCATGTGTCAGTACCCATTAATGACCCACTACAGGGTCGGGTCTCCTCTGACAATGAGAAGGATGTAGGCCTTAGTCCACCACGCTGGCCTACTGCGGGTTGGTGGACTTCGCATGCCTTTGAGAACATTTTTTTTGTGAACTCTCAGGCATGCAGGTTTCCTCACGATGTTTTCTTTCACCGTAACAGCAGGTGATATTTAATTTCATAAATCGCACATAACTTTTATTACAAAGTCATTGGTGCGTGCCACTGGGATTCGAACCTGGATCCCTCGATTCGAGGTCGAATTCTAAGCCACTGGGCTATCACGTCTGCCCTCATAACATGCTGCAAAGTAAGGAAATATACGAGTAAGTCTCTTAATGCCACAAAATAACTGCGGTGGTAAGAAAATACTAAGGCAGCTCAAAACAACTTTCTATTTAATAAAAAAGTAAAGGTTTTTAATTACCTACTAATGAAATAATTGGAACGCACCTGAGTGTATTTAAAGATTTTCCAAATTAATCTGTTCGCAAGTTGAAAATGTGCTGTGCATCGTGTTAATAAATACGTGCCAAAAATGATTCAGCGTCGGACACGGGCTTGGTATTTGGATAGTGACGAACAAAGAGGAAGAGGCTTGTTCTCCAGAGACTTAAGGTTTTAACTCTAAAAGTGCTACAAATATGTAGCTCTCCTTCGAGAACTATATCTAAATCTCGAATTTCGACTGCTGTGCTAAGATATTGACTAAAGTCATGTCATACACAAGTGACCTGCCCTGCTTTCAGGAAGCAATGAATTGTCATGTCATCGGGCTTCTTAGAGAGAAGTTGGCGAAGGATCTTATTAATTTATGTTTCTAACGAAACGCGAGACACCTGTGACCTGTTTTATTGTCATGTAACTTTTGTACTTGTTATTCAGACGCATAAAAAATTAAAAGTAGACGCATTTAGTTTTTGTAAAGAAACATTGAAAAGATCATCTCAATTCTTCAATCAGTGTAAATCTGGTTTATTGTATCAAATTACCTCAACTCACAAAACGAACGAATGACCTTTTGGCTCTCATTATCAATTCCTCTAACTTCCACTTGCTAATTTCATGTTTTGATTTCATAGCTCATTTACAGAGCCGCAAGCTATTTTAACTCGTATTTAAGTGAAAATAGAAAGTAAGTTAGCGTGTTGTTCGTAGCGCAGATTGGTTCCTATGCTCGTATAGTGCCGCATCTATATACTCACGGCATTTTATCAGTGAGGGAGTTCGATTAGATATTTTGCGAACACTCAATATTGTTCAAGCTCTTTATTAATTCTCAATAGCTTTACTTAGTCTGTCGTGTGTAGTCTGGATGAATTTTAATTGGTGACATTTGTGCTGCGACGCTCCTCGAACAGACGTGATCGTGAATGTATATGGTTTTCTAGGGGTTTCCGCGTGTTCATGTTTATTCTCCGATTGGCGGTAACAACTATTTGTTTGTAGACTGAGTTTTGTAAAGCGCCTTTAACAAAGAAATTGGGCAAGCTGGCTTTGTATCGACAATTGCTTTTTGTTATTTTCGACTCGTTTGAGGAATATTGTTTGAGAAAATATCCAGATGTTTGATAAACATGTTCGTTTCATCAAAATTTATTTAAAGTTATTCTGCTAATCGAAAAGTGTAAATGAATTTCTCGTCATTTAGAATTTAATCCAGAGAGAAATAAGACCATTGCTAGGCCTTAGGACAACGTCCTTTCTTCCTTAGCTTTCAAGCAGCCATGGTTCATATGGGCCATTAAACGTTAATTTTAAATACTAGGAAATTCATTTTCATCATTCATTTCATCAATCCAAAGGAATTAAGACAACTTATAAATTAAAAACCTACATAAATTACTCTTAACGTGATCGAGGCGTGTCAGTAACCCGTTAATGACCCACTACAGGGACGGGTCTCCTCTCACAATGAGAGGGATTTAGGCCTTAGTCCACCACGCTGGCCTACTGCGGGTTGGTGGACTTCACATGCCTTTGAGAACATTTTTTTTGTGAACTCTCAGGCATGCAGGTTTCCTCACGATGTTTTGATTCACGATGATAAAGGGCGTAATGGCCTAAAATTAAAGTTCTATCTGCCACTTTAATCGACTTGTACTAGCTATAACATAAACAAATCTGTGAGAGAATTGTCCGGAACTTTCCCGGAACCAATTAACTTTCACTAGGTATGAATATCGACTTTTCTTTCCGACGTAATATTGTATTAGTAGGAAACTAAACGAGCTCATAATCTCGGGAAATAATAGCATATTTTTTGTTTAACTACCATTTTATTGCTTTCAATCATGATTTACGTCTATTACACAATATTTAAAACAGTATGAAGGTAAAGTATCCAGCCACCTAAGTTAGTGTTTTATTATTGAAAGGCTTTTAAATTACCAGACCAAACCAGACGGAAGCTATAGTGGGCGGGCTCATCTTTTTTTACGCTTTGAAAATATGGCGTTCTAGGAGGTTATGTCTCACTAGAAAGTGACATAAGAATTCCCGCTAAAACAATAGCGATAAAAATGAAAGTCTCTTATTATTTTAGGTGTCCTATTTTTGACACCCTGACACTCCATGGTGGAATATAAAAATTTTTGGTTTATTTGGGAATTTTTCAGTTTTCATAGGCTTAGATATAGTTTGTGGTGCGTCAGTCAGGGCGTTGGGGGCTAGGGCGCGGCCTCAAGCGAAGTATTTGAGTAGAAATTACAGTTCTTTTTCACGCGATTCGCCAACACCCATTATGTCATAGATACAATCATGCCGACTTAATGGCCCAAGTTCGCGTAATTAATTAGCTCTCTAGGTTTCATTAATATGATTTTTTATGCCATTTATTTGTGCTTTTTCTAAACATATAATAAATACATTTGTTTCTGCTATTTATAAACATTTAATCAGTCGTAGAGTCGCGGCCGTCGGAGGTAGAGCCAAATCTAATTAATGCTAGCGACATAGTTTCTCTCGGTTTGCCTACAAAAAGTCGTATCGCAAGTAGCCTTATAAGGACGTAAATGGGTAACTCACATTCATTATGTGTACATATTTACAGCCGTACATATTCAACCTTGCGCTGGAAACCGCGGTTTTCAGGTCAGCTATAGATTATTGAAACGACCGATTTTATAAGAATCCCCGTATAAAGTACACGTATCCAATTTAATAGGATGTGTGAAAGGGAGAGCATCTTTTAAAATTTTATTCAATTAAAGTGGGTATCAGTATCTACTACTGTTGTGTCGGCCGAGTGTTTCGTAACTACTTATCAAAGATTGATGACAATACTACACTTTAGTGCCCTGGAAATGGATGATATCTAGATATCTGTAACTGGTCAACGTAGTCTAATCCTTTGGACTAATTGTATTTGTCTTAAGATGCACTTTGGAGATGGGTGACTTTATGATCTCATTTGACTGGTCTGATGACGAGGGAATGGTAATCTTTAGTAATTTATCCATAAGTTAAAAACATAGAAATAGAATTAAGAATAATCCCCAATCGAAAAACAGCCTTTTGTTTCACGAAAGGTGATGATGGCGAATACTGACATTCCCAAAGTGAATTACAGTGGTTTTACAGTAACACTTCCAAAAAATAGTACCTTTGTAATTGACTAGCTTCACAACTCTGAGAATGTTATAAACTTTCAGGGGTCACCAGAATCTTACAAATTACAAGCGTACTCACAAACAGTAATATTAGAGGCACAGTGACCCCGCGACTCGCGTGCTTCTCATAACTCCGTACTCACGATGCAGGGTTACCACGTTTACCAAGGGTTACCGAGTTTTGTTTTTTTAACTCATGTTAGCACGGTGCTTGTAAAATGCGATAAGAACAAAATGTTACGTGGATAACGTTACTGCTACATAGTACAAAACTGTATACTTACAAGGACTCGCACAAATAGCACTAAGAGTAATGATGAAATGACTTTTCCGTATAAGTACTGGAGCTCGTGAGTACAGCGTTCTTTTATTTTTTGTCTGTCCGTCTGTCCGTTTGTTCCGGCTAAAGTCTGGAATGGTTGGACTGATTGTGACGGACTTTAGTGGCATAGCTGATGTAATAAGGAGTAACTTAAGCTACTTTTATTGAATTCCACGCGAAGTCGCGGGCACAGCTAGGTCAGCTAGTCATTATTAATAATGAAAGCCGATTCCTAGATAGAGTAGACTATTTTCGTTAAATTATAAACGTGTTAAAGACACCTTGAAACGTCATGTTGTATTAAGGGCTGTCAGTAGAAGCCTTGCCGAGTTCAATGACCGATGCTCGCGTGCGCGCTACGCTACGTGCGCATTCAACATCCAATTTTATTATAATATAAAATAAATCATTTACTACTGCGTACAGGGCTGATGTAACAGTTGTAACACATTAGTAAATAAAGTCTGGAAGTATTTGGATTTAACTCATAACAGTAATTTTTACGTAATATTTCTTGACCTTAGGACTAGAGATATTCGTGTATTACCGTAATGAAATCTAATATGGAAATAAGATTTAAGTTGATTAATAATAGTAAATACCAAATACAATCACTAAGGAGCTTTAGTATTTGACTGTTTTTCATCGAAAATGTTCTACACTCGTGTACAGAAAGTGTCATTTTGCTTACATTTTTAATAAATAAATTCTCTATATACCTATAATAATATACCTACCTAGATAATTATATGAGTTGCGTGCGTGACAACCCTGAATATAATTACAGAGTCAGCAATCTCGGCGGGCACGCGAATTTCGGCATTTTAATTATAGAGCGACGAGCGAGTTTCGCGTTTCGTAAGTTTCTTAAGCATTCTGAGAGACCCTGGATAATTTATTATCAGCCAAGCGTTGCATTGCATTCGTTTACTTTGTTCTAAACATTTTAGTATGATGTTTGTGTTTTTAATTTTTGAAAATTATGCACTAAAATATTATCGCCTAATTTTCCGAGAAACATATTTCGTAAGTGTTAAACGTGATCCCATTTCTTGCAATTGAATTTCTTAGAAGATTATAGTGTAAGTCAATGACCTTTATGTTTCATGTAGGTATAGGTATGTACTTATAGGTACCTTCTATGTAAATATGTTCTAAGTACATAATTTATCGTTACATAAAACATATCAGACGATCACGTCATTTACTAAAAGTACGAAGATTTGTCGGGTTTTAGCTACAGTAACTAGTGATGTAGTAACTAAATGTTTTCTTTTAACTTCACATTTATTTTAAGAAGGAAAAAGACACCCCCCATTGTAACACAAACACAAGTTTACAAAAATTAGGCTTAAAATGCTTCTGATATCAAATATGAAATTCAAAAAATTACTGCAAATATTTTACGGGACAAATTATAAAATTATTTGTGGCATTTCATGTGTACTGGCGCTAATTAAGCGCTAATGTCGAGCCTCTGGGCTCATTTATCCTGTGTCATGTTTTGCAATTTGTGTGCGAAATAATTTACGGAAAATAATTCACAAAACGCCGAACGACCTTCACCTAATTAGACAGGTGAGTGGTATAACGAGCTTACGTCGTGCTCGCTTCGGCAAATGACTTAATTGTGTATTTTTATTGCTAATGAGTACCAAACGAGCGTGCAGGTTACCTGTGCCGCGAGTTGGTGGCCGAAGACTTTCGTCAAAGTACTCGTATTACGGTAAACGTCGTCCCATCGTCCCAGACGTCTTCCCATACACACTGGCTCACTGGCAACTCAATTGGCACACGGTAACTAAACGAGGTGCTGCATAACTTCCCATACTTATGACACACGTTAAGTAAACGAATACTTATACATAGTGTTCATGCTCGGTGCACTGTATCTTCCCATACTTTTGAAGTTATGACACATGTTAACTATATGAATACTTTGACGATAGATATTGTTCATAATTGGGGCGCTGATCAATTATTACTGGTCACTGTAAGTCACCAAAACGTCCAACCAAACGAGAATAGAATTCCGAGAACATAGATATTGAGATGGCTTTAAAAAACCATCTCAGGTCATTGCCGGGAGCTGTTACTGTCTGTAAGCCATTCATGACCCACTGCAGTCGGATCTCCTCTCACAATGAGAGGGATGCAGGCCGCCGTCCACCACCTGGCCAAGTGTGGGTTGGTGGACTTCACATACATACAGATGAAGCTAATAAAAAGCGTGTAAAAACGGACTTTAATGATTTTAACCTTAGAAAACCCTACATCTTAATGCCGAATATAACCATCCATATAACTGGATGTCTAGATTCACAGAAATCCTTTTTAAATGTATTGAAAATTACTTCAATTGCAAATCTAGTGCACTATTAGTATTCACCCATTTGTAATGATTTGTAGTAGGTATTTCTGTACATTGTTTGTGGAACGCTCTGACGATTGTTTGAAAATATTTTTCACTTGTGAAAAGAAGTAATAAACAATGGTCTACGCATTTTAATAACGGGAAATATTCGAATAGTAGTTCTAATTTTTCCATTGGAATAGTTTAACAGAAAGGAATATAAGCTCAATGTAAGTGAACATAATTTTTATTTTTCTCTACATTTTGGTTGCTTGTCCTACAGCCGTTTTTATGTACTTTTAAAAACTAAACTAAATCAGATTTTGCTTCTGTTTTCTAGAAAATATTTGTTAATTTAATACTTTTAATAGCCTAATTCTCAAAAAAGTTTTATAAAAATTGAGAATTAACATTATTTATTTCTTGTCTCGTGTATTATTCTTGGTGGCCGGTGAGACAGCTCACTGCGGGCTTAGCTAGTTTTAATTTTAATATGATAAAGTTGCAAAGGAAAACCTAAAAAAAAGATAATATTAAGATATTCGATAACTGCCAGTTAGGGGAGAGGGTACTAACCAAGGCACTTAGCGTAAGACACGTCTTGTCTTCGCGGGTAAAAAATGTTACGTAATGTTTAACTATTACTAAAGTAAATACTTACCTAGTTTATTCAAATTCAGCAAACTCCTGGCATGTAGGTATACAGCCCTAGAGATGAAAATCCGCGCCGAGTATTGAGGCCAAGGGACAAGTCATCTCTATTGTCCCATATTGTCTCTTCGCGAACGGTTCTTCAATAAGTTGAAATAGGTTTATGCCGCAGTCTAGACTTGAATGGCAGGTGAAACCCGATAGAGTTTATAGGTCAACACCGGGATCCAATGGCGATTGATAATGGAAGCTTCGGATTTCAACAAGCTTTTGTTGCGTAATTTTCAAAAGAGCTTTTGTTTTTCACATCAACAGTGAATAGAAAATACTCGTAGTACAGTCAGCGTCATATAGTTCGTGACACTCAGGGTACTCTAATATATAGACGCAACCAAAAAGTCGATAATATCGGTACAAACAAAGTTGTCTTATTGTTGTCAACAGTTTAGTCGCTCAAAAGGTCGTCACACTTAAAATGTCATATAAATCGGTTCAGTCAAACTGCCATAAATATGGTTACAGTCATCCCGCCAATGGTATCCAAACATCCTAAGTGTTCAAAAATATGAAACACATTAGAAAAATAAGCTAGCATTAAAACCTCATTATGCAATCTAGTGTTTGAATGTAATTCTATTATCTGTCAGTGCATGTCAAATAACCATCAGTCGTATCAATGTCAAGTGCAATATTATAGACTAGTTTCTGTCGCTTTCACTTTGTGTTTAAATTTTTTGATACTAATTGACGAGGAAAATAATATTTAAAATATTATAGCAGTAATATTTATTTTTCTAATGTGTTTCATATTTTTGAACACTTAGAGTGTTTAGATACCATTGGCGGGATGACTGTAACCATATTTATGGCAGTTTGACTGAACCGATTTATATGACATTTTAAGTGTGTCGAACTTTTGAGCGACTAAACTGTTGACAACAATAAGACAACTTTGTTTGTACCGATATTATCGACTTTTTGGTTGCGTCTATATATTAGAGTACCCTGAGTGTCACGAACTATATGACGCTGACTGTACATAGTCGAGATAAATAAATTAACTTCATATTACTAACCCATTATTATTTTTAACTACACTCTAGTTCAATCTTTTGTACCTTATACATATTTTCGTACATTCTTTCAGCTCGTTTTCGTCAAAAGGAATGAAAAATTTGTCGAATCTCTCAAATTTTTTGTATAGGAGATTATGAGGAAATATCGTGTGTGGTGTTGACGTCGCTCTGTCTCTACATAGAGTCGAACAATCGCGTCGCTACTAGAGTCGCGAAGTCGCACGGACTGAGCACAGAATGTATGTAAGAAGATATCGGCGACCTTGTAGCGAGCCGACATACGCGTTTCCATTATGTCCGTCACTTTATAAACTGGGGAGAAGTGACGACTTATCATTTGCGTGGTGGGTTTTGCTCTGAAGGAACTTCTGAAAAATCTCTCAAGAAATAATCGTGACAAAAGCAAAATTAGCGCAACTAAATTAAACATTATTATCAATATAACACAGCCTGTCTGTTCCCCGTCTTATTCACTTCTTTTCTTTAGATTGATTACGACAACTTACGTAATTTCGTTAGTAAAGCGATTAACACACTGCTCCGCATCACGCAGCGTAGTGCGGGGGCGCGCGTCCATTTGTATAGAAAACGCATCCACGCGCGTACATGCAGATGCGTTTTCTATCGCTCTACGTTGCGTGATGTGGGAAAAAAATCGCTTAAGTAATGCTGCCATAAGTATGTCAAAAGTGATGTGACATGGTATGACATACCTACTAATGTTTCCTATACGAATACTTTGACCCACTATCGTCATGCTCACGACACAGACGGTATTCGACAAACTTGGAAATAGTATACTAACAGACGGATTGGACAATCGTGCCGCCTTCAACCGTGGAGAGAGGAAACAATTAGATCGTCGTTAGTAGTCGGCGTGAATGTCAGTGCACGCGCCGCTCGCCTAATAACTATCTACTCGGCCACTCCGGGCAGCGCTGGCCAGATTTGATGTGGCACTTAACATTTAATACTACATGATACCTTGTTAGCATTCAGTGCTCGACTCGACTGGTTGATGGAATTCTTTGAAATCAGATCGTCCTGAAACGCTACAGTTAATCTTTATGATGAAAACTTGACTTCTGATCGCACTGAACTAGTGAAAAGTTGTTTTAACCCATTGATGACCCACGGCAGCGTTGGGTCTAATGCGGAAATATTACATTTTATAAAGCGCACATAATTTTTAAGAAAGTCGTTGGTGCATACCGTTGGGATTAGAACTGGGCCATCACCGCCATCAAGCTTTGAAAAGTATTACGTGAAATTTTTCCCAAATGCCTGAAATTAATTTGAGTCAGAATTAAGTGTGCAATGACCCGCGGCTTAAATACAGTGCAAGCACGTCGTGCGATTACTTAGATGCAACAACCACAAGTAACCAAATTAGGTATGTACTTGCTTCTGTCCTTAGCAGTGGTAATAAAAAAGTTAAAGCAAGTCCAAGGTAATATTCCATAATATGAGCAAAACGTTCGCAGCGTATCTTAGTGCTGGTTGTCAGTTGCAGTAACAGCTTGGGCCGCAGACCGTGTAATTGAATAATCCGGAACTAATACAGATTTATGAGCCTTTATCATCAAAATTGCCGCTTTTGTCCTCAGCTAGTTACTGGAAAATCGCTTTTTAGATGATTAAATTCGCTTTGTTGGCGCTTCAAGGAAGTAATCGACAGATCATGATGCGCATTACAATTTCGAATTTTTAAGCAATAATGATGACATTGAATTGTTTGTTTGCCGGAAACATGGTGATTATATTAATGAGATTTTGATGCGTTTGTTTTTTTTAACAAAAAATCTATGAAAATGATGAAAGAATACGTGTCAATTGTACTATTGATTGACATAAGCAAAAAGGAGTCGGCAGAACGATTTTTGGATAAAGAAGATCTCTTTTTGCGTCCGTTTTGAGGAACTGCAAGTCAAGCTCGTCAAAACTCTATGCTATCGAAATGGAAATTGATGTTCTTAAAAGCTTTTTTTGGATCGAACAAAAGCGTTCTATTGAGTGAACGATAGGTAGTCAATTTTCATTCAATCACTCATCGGCGTCCAGTGAGTGACACCGTGACCTGTTTTTTTAGAAATTTGTTCTTTTTTTCTGATTTTGTCAACGGGCATTCGATACGGTATTTTCACTGCATAACTTTTTTTACAACCGATGATAACAAAGATTTTGGACTCATTTTTAAGGGGTCCGGATTCAAACCCCAACGGGATGCTCCGATGACTAAATGAGTAAAAAGTGTTGTCTAAAAAGTCTAAAGCGTTTTTCAAAAACTAAAAAGTCTGAGAAGCAAACCATGTGAAGGAAAACCATTAGTATGGGAAGATGTCAGGCTTAAGGGCTGTAGTACCTATATCACTTACGAATGCCGAAAAGCCTGTCTTTCCCTTACAAAATGAAGACGAACAAACCAAAGAAAATACGTACGTGAGCTATCGTCCACCCACTAAACTCGTCCAAGTTCGAGTCACTCCCCTGGCGCGGCCCCTCCCCTGCCGTTAACATTTCGCTGCTCTTGACCTTGGCTGGCTCGTAATCCTTGTAACACTACCCTACTCTACGATAAGGGTGACTTCACATGCCCTCACTTAAACGGTCAGACAATTGTAGACGGAATGCGTGAATATTTCTAGTATTTGTGTTGATGTCTTGTGTACATGGCACTGATCCACGGGAATTCTAGGCTTACTCATGTTATTTTTTTTAGATGTTTTTTTATTTAATAAGCTAAAGGTGCTAAAGCTACACTGAGACCTATTTATGTTTTTTATATGATATAGAAGTAGCGAACGAATGCGCGGACACCTAGTGGTGACTGTGGTGAGTGGTCACTGCAACCTATGGACTATACATAATAATATGTAATCTAATCTTTAATCGAATTTTTCTAAATGTTAGTACCAATTTGTAAAGTTTCTTTTAAAGATTTTCATTTTTGCAAACCACTTTATGCTACACTGCCATGTAGGTCCCGAATAGGGCGAACAAAACCATACCTTAAACAATGAAATTAGATTTCTAGTTTGTGATTTTAAATGCTTTAGTTTTGATCGAAATTTTACACGCAAACAAATGCATTTGCGAATTTCATACCCCACCACCTATTTAGATATCTGCCATGTGAACAAGCCCCTTTTGAGAAAGTGACGTCACTGTCTGGCAGGAGACTTCCATGTGACGTAACCGTCTCTGGACTAGTTTTATTGTTTGGACAGCGTCCTCCGAGATGAGGGGAGCGACCCTCTGACGTCACCACCTCGCCCGCGACATGTGATCTCATCCGATTGCCTTGTGGAAATAAATAAGTAGGTGTACTTTGTTTGTCTCACCAATAAGGCTCAAATGTAGATATAGCATAATCCATAATGTTATACATATTTCGACGACATACTAAAACGCAAATACGTTAAATGTGTTTAGGTCAAATTGTTTAAGACGAAGGCAGATCGCTATAAACCCTAACTTTTAGGATTCCCATTCCCCAAACCCCCATAAGGCCTCCGACAAGGTGTGACGGATGCTATCGAATCGACAACAACTGGGACCGACGGCTTAACGTGCCCTCCGAAGCACGCAAGCGCGCATTTAGTTCGCCACTACTACTTCGTCACCCATCTACTGACCGCGCCTGACGTTGCTTAACTTTTTCGATCGCTTGCTATCCACTCAAGCCGGGCTGTGCGGGCTTCATTCATTGCGGTTTCGCCATACAATACAAGTCATAAAAAAATTTAGTCTACTGGCTCAGACGTCAATCTAGAACAGCCGGATTAAATTATGACAGTTATGAAAACCCGCGTAAAGCTGTGTCAGTTGCAGGATTATGATGCCGACCGCACTTAATTGTAAGCCACGGCTTATTCGGGTTTGTACTGGTTATGAACAAGTAGCTTTTCGCATACCTGCGTGTTAAACTGCCTTGATTCGCAGTGTTTAAACTAGCTTAAAGTGTTAAGGACTAAGATAGTCTTAGGGATAAACCTGTAAGAATCTGATTTGAGTCATTGTGGTGTATTAGTACCTACCTACTTAACTACTTATAGTAACTATCTCGTTAGTGCCTAATTTAATGTACAAATTACCCAACATTTGCCCAATAGATAAACGCTTTACACGAATCCTGTGTCGTATGTGCGGAATTTTATAAAACAAGAACCCACACATTTTCTTGTTATTTACTATGAACTCTTCATTCAAATATCTACTCCGCTGGGAATGGAACCCAGAACCACTACGCAGCGCCCTTGTGAAATGACGTTAAATTTCTGAAGGTAAGAGAAGAAAGAGAGGTAAGAGAAGGTGAGAGGTAAGAGGAAGAAGTAAGTAAGGTATTTCTTTCCTATAAAAAAGGCGCAGTTTCATGCAATTCTGGCGAAGGCGACCTTGCTTCAGTTTGAAATAAACTGCACAATGCTCTCTTTGTATCACAATGTCGTCATTTTATTCGCAATCTCGAGGAAGGGGCGTTTCTGTTTTCTTGAAGGAAAACTCTATTGAAATTTCAGTTCGGATTACGTAAAAAGTTTTTGCATAAATTATGATGTTACTTATTTCTTGTTGGTTTTTTATGGCGTCGATTCTTCTGATGTGCCAAATATGGGGATGATTCTCTTGAGAAGGTATTTTCAGTAGTCCTGAAGCCTGTCCGTCGTGAACTGTAATGGATATTAGTAGAAATACAGATACCAATTAGCGGATATTGATAAATTTATATTTACACTTTTACAGTACATAATTTATATTGCCAGTAGCCCATTAATGACCCACTACAGGGTCAGGTCTCCTTCTCGTAATGAGAGGGATGTAGGCCTTAGTGGGATATTTAATTTTTATAAAGCGCACATAACTTTTTTTGCAAAGTCATTGGTACTGGGATTCGAACCCGGACCCCTCGATTCGAGGTCGAATTCTAAGCCACTGGGCTATCATCGCTATATAAATAATTTATATTAATTCCGCAATATTATTTTTTTCGTACCAGTATAAAATCCGTCTTTGTAATCTAACTATAAAATATCATATAACTACACATAATAGCAAGTATTAATTTAGAAAATTGTGCATTATTATTTTGTATAAACAGCAATCTGAGTATGATTATTCATTGTATTTAGCTAAACACAGGAAACTCACTCCGGAAACGGCGTAAGTATCGCAGATTGCATGTTGGTAATCATAATTAATTACAATTGCATACATTTACATCGTAATGGAGAGATAAGTGCCGTTTTACTTGGCATCAATTATTCTTGTTTACTTTATTTGAAGGCCGAATTTCTGGCTTAAGTGGCCATCTGGTCATCAATAAACACTGTTCCTATAGGTGACGAATCTTTGTGGTGTGTACTACTGTACATATATTTTCTTAACGTTAAGTGATTACAAACCATTCGAAAGGTAAGTAGTCAGCATGAGACGGGAGCACAATCTTTATTTGTCGATTTGACGTTAGCTGCTCTGTTGGTTCACGCGATTGGTTCGTCAGACAGTGAACGTCGTCTATTGGTGTAGCGCGTGTTCTTTACCTGCTGTGCATTGGCCGAAAGTGCAAAATGTCCCTTCCACTAATGAATTTTTGCTCACGACTCGTGTCTGTTGTAACTGACTACCAGGCAATGTGGAGTGAAAAAATCAGTTGAAACACAAGTGTTTATGTGCGTACGCGAGTGGCACACATAAACACTAGGTATGAACGCCTAAAAACGAGTGTGTAACTCGCGTTCACACATACACATTATTCAACTGAATGTACAATTTGAAGTGTCGTAGTCGAAACGGGCGTTTAATTACAGCAATCAATTAGCACGAAAGCCTCTCTGAAACGTCCACGTGACACCTGCGGTTTCCCGCCACTTCTGTCAACCGACCATTGTGGTAGTTGCCATTATTAACTAATTGAGTGGCAATTAGTTAATAATGGCAACTACCATCACCAAATTGTTCATGATACGTCTGTAACTAATAAAGTAACGTAACACTGTAATTAATAACGCCTGCAAAATTAATCACGACATTGATTCAAACAAGGTTCCTGCACCGAGTTTGTGTTTGAAGGAAAGAACTTATAATGTATATGTCGCAGGGAAATTAGATACAGGTCAGGTTAATAAAATCGGGTAAAAAAACATCACTTACAAAGGAATAAGCATTTATTGTGTAAATAAATTCACAATTAATAAGTATTTAAGTAGACAATAATGTTTTACGGGCTGTACAAATAAAACATTGCGTGGAATAAAGCTTTGATACCAAACCATGGGCATACTTATAAACTAACGTCGTGAATTATTGCTAACTTTGGTACATTATCAATTAACAACTAGGTAAGAAAAGCCTCTTAAGGTAAGTGTTATGGACCGCTCCGTATACCTTAAATTTAAGTTATGGCTAATTGCCATTAAACTTGTAGTAGTATTATAGTCGTCGTAACCCTTTATGGCTATCATAATAAGACAATTATTTGGAGAAAGTTCCAGCGTCAACAATGTTTAACTGTGGTTCAAAATAATCAATGTTGACTGTACACCTGGCACCATAGATAAAGAAAGAATTAGAATCGCCCACTTCACCAAACACTTGTATTGATTGACGACTACGAATGAACATTTCACGAATACTTATTCTCTTATGATGTTGTTATATTTTGTAAGTGTATTTGTAGTTTTTTCCAAAATCGGTTTTTCTTTTGGACTTTAATACAAAACTTTGACGAAATCTTTGCAGGAGAATAGTGGTCGATTTAGGTGTTTTCCCAGGAGTTCACCACACGACCACTTCAAGTGCAAGGAGGTCTATCTTGAAGGTGGTGTGGTCGGGGTCTTAGCAGGCTCGGAAGCAGCGACGGCGACGACGAAGGTGTCTGCTATTGCACGGCTCGCCTCCAGGACCCGCCTCAGCCTGCAAACAAAAAAATAATACTTTACATAGTCTTCAAACCATCAGGGACCCACTATAGGACCCTCTTTACTCTGTTAATGAGAATCTGAACCTGTACCTACGAGTATTACAGGCCTCGTTCCACCACAACGGCTCACCGCGGTTCTATGCACATCACATGTCATGGTAAATGGAGGTTATGGGGACCTGTCAGGCATGCACACTGTGTTGAAAAGAACCTTAAAATGAATAAAACCGGGCTTGTATGTATTCCTGTCAATAATCATATTAAATGAACACCAACAATCCAACATTCATTAAGAGCAATGCTGTTGCGGATCCCTCCCATAGCCTTTGCTCCCTATGGATCAAATCAATGGATGGATGGATGTGATGTAATTTTTAATAATTTAATTACGCGCCTACCTACGTTTCATATACCTACTAAACACGTTTAAGAACGATAAACAAAAAATCGAATAAAGTGGTCCATTACATTTTTTATTCGATCAATTGACTTAGATTTGACTGACATCACGCAAGAGTCGACCAGGAAGCTAAAATCACGCATTAACTAATGATTAGTACTGTATTCGGAATATTAGACCAATTGGCTGGCCTGCTGTTCTGCTCTAGACACCTAATTACTGATCACACCATGCCACTATTCACTTAATAAACTGTACATGACGAATGCTTGCTTTATTTTAAAGTAATTTTTATGAACCTTAGAACCATATTATCATACAACCTTCTTGTTCTAATTTTTGCAAATATTAACAAATGCAAGTGCCTACTATTTTACGTATAAGTAACAAACCGACACAGCTCTCAAAGATTGCAAATTAAAGTGGCAGTAGGCTGGCCACATCGTTGGCAGGGCTGACAACCGATGGGGAAGCAAGGTCCTCAAATGGCGAACAGATAGGTAAAAGGTAGGACCGGGCGGAGTGGCGTCGATTAGGGGAGGCCCATGTCCAGCAGTGGACTACCGAGGGCTGTAAAGAATGAACAAACATCCATCTATCCATACGTACATGCCTACAAGCACACAGACTTCCGCATTTATAACAGCAACATCTAATATAGAGAACGATCTAAAAAACGATAAGGAACAAAAACCAATCAATGCGTCACCGATGAGTCATTCAGGAAGCTAATATCACTTGTTAAGTAACGTATTCCGAATACTGGAGCAATTTTTGACCTTCTATTTGCTCTTGACACCTGATTACCGGTCAGCACATACTCGTAACACATTCCGGGCTAATTGCTGATGTAATGGTATCACGCATCGTTGCTTTGATTCAGCTTTACACGACGTCCTGCCGTTTTATTTTATGATCGTCGTAAACGGGGCATGAGGAAGAGGGAAACTGAAATAGAATCATCTTCACTCTATTATACTCGTATATTACAAAGGCAACTAAAACTTTTTAGGTATATACGAGATTATAGAATGTTATATGATGAAACGGTTGTAATTGCTTAAATTATTATTATTTGCATAGATTTTTTTCTTACTTTGAAAACAGAGGAGATTATAATTACGTATGTTTAATCGAAATTTTCTAATAAGAATTAGGTCCAAACACAATAGACTATTAGATACAACAATAGAATTTATTTTGAAACTTATTCGTCTAAAAATGATAACTTTTCAACCGTTGGTTTCAATGTGGTTTCAATCACCATATAGCTAGTTTTAATTCAATTCCCTATAGGTATTTGTCTGTGAAATAAGGTAACATTTGTAAACGAGCTATTGTCATTAACCCATTAATGACCCACTACAGGGTCGGGTCTCCTCTCACAATGAGAAGGATGTTGGCCTTAGTCCACCACGCTGGCCTAGTGCGGGTTGGTGGATTTCACATGCCTTTGAGAACTTTTTTTTTCTGAACTCTCAGGCATGCGGGTTTCCTCACGATGTTTTCCTTCACCGTAACAGCAGGTGATATTTAATTTTATAAAGCGCACATAACTTTTTTTACAAAGTCATTGGTGCGTGCCACTGGGATTCGAACCCGGACCCCTCGATTCGAGGTTAAATTCTAAGCCACTGGGCTATCACCGAGCCGATACTTACACAAAAATTATCCATGTTTTTTATCATCCTTAATAATGTAGTACCTATGTATAAATGAATAGGCAACATAACGCGGCCTACAATAATGAAATGATCACGTTTATTGGAATAACATTTACATTCGCAATTTTCACAGGCACCTTGAGCTCAATCCGTATTTACCGACGTTATTAGCTCTTTAAAGCTACTCATCAAACATAATACATGTTACACTTGCTACAGGCCAATGTCCCGGACGGTCGATACTTAACTAATTGAACAACGTCTTATATTTCACGAGACTGTGCCTGCAAATTCGTCGGTGCGATAAAGATTTTTTTACACATGTACTTTTAGCAAATTAATTTCCCTTCCCGGCAACGTGATAATGCCTGGGGAGCCGCCGTACTCCGCTTGTTATCTCCGAGCTTTGTATATGCCATCGATGTAGAAAACTTCTATAGCGTGATCCAGGATACTCACTTGCCAACATACGACCTCAAATACGACCGAATATTGTCTGAATAGGGATGGTTGCCTCAAAATCATTGAATTGTAATCTATCATCATAGCCGCTGATAGGCCAGGTAGGCAGAGGCTTCCTACATTGAGTTACATACGAGTATATCGAACTGCAAACGTACGTAAAACAACTAATAAATTCCAAAGGCCCACGTCACAGCAATAGATCATAACGTATGTATTTCTGTCCGTTCATAAATTATATTAGTAGCTCCTGTGTTTCTTACAATACGTTCGCTAGTTCACTGAACTTGAACTACAGTCGGATAAAATCAAAACGGTCTTGAGAGGTATTTACGGCAGGTACTATTTAAACTAAAGAATCGAGCTTGGATTTTGAAAACAATTCAAATGGCTACCGACAAAACAAACAAAAACGATGAAACACCCGGAAAAACAACGGAAGCGGATATTATTCCAATGAAATGTGGAGCACTTAAACCACTCTTGTTCAACACGGTTTATAGTACAAATCGGAATTGAATTTAGGGCCATTAGCCAAATGGTGGTCGTACGCGTGATATCAAAATAGGTTTTTTACGAGCACTCAGCATCTGAGCGACACTCTTCCTTTATAGCTCTACTCATCTGCTCGCAAATGCACGCATAAAATCTGTGTATATATCCCTACGACACGGTGTTTATCATAGAAAAAGGAAGTGAATAGAACGGCAATTATTACACACTTGCACCGAATCCACTGTAGCCAGTTAAGCTAGCGGACATTTACGCCCCAAACTCTGCTCAAACAGTTGCGATGAGAGAGATAGGATGAGCTAATATGCGCTGAGCCGAGAACCTTGGGTGCGCCTGCTCCGCCCGCGTAGCCGTTCTATCTACTTCCTATCAGTCAGTAACCCATTAATGACCCACTACAGGGTCGAGTCTCCTCTCACAATGAGAGGGATGTAGGCCTTAGTCCCCCACGCTGGCCTAGTGCGGGTTGGTGGACTTCACATGCCTTTGAGAACATTTTTTTGAACTCTCATGCATGCAGGTTTCCTCACGATGTTTTCCTTCACCGTAACAGCAGGTGATATTTAATTTTATAAAGCGCACATAACTTTTTTTTACAAAGTCATTGGTGCGTGCCACTGGGATTCGAACCCGGACCCCTCGATTAAGAGGTCGAATTCTCAGCCACTGGGCTATCACCGCTGTGCTGTACTACTTCCTATATATTCCTCCTACAACTAGGTACGCTGATGACTCACCAGGACGGTCCTGGTGCGCTCCTGGTAGCCCACGCCGCAGGTGGCGCTGCACTTGCTCCACTCGCTCCAGGGGCCCAGCTGGCAGTCAGCCGACTGGCTCAGGGTCGGACCTGAACAGTCATTAAGATTTTAGTAGAGTAACACGCATAGCCCCGCTGTTTCAGTACATCGTAACCAATCGAAAAGTAAAGGTTGTATAAATGGTAGAGCCATAGTAATCGTAACTCGCTCGGTACCTTTCTTTCAGACCTTCTGCCACCCTCTTACCCCTTCGTGAACTAGCATGTACTTCGTGTCTTGTGTTTCGGCTGGGGAGGTGTGGTCGCCGGACACTCTATTTGAGGCGAACATCTTAGTCACATGAGTAGTGCAGGATACCGCCTACATAGGTTTTCTTCTTCACTTGAGTTTGCTTGTGGTTGTGGGCTGCAGTGACCATTAACAGCAGACCATTTACAAAAAAACGTTGGCCCGGCTGGTGTCTGGACGGGTGATCACTAATGTCGAATATCATGAGAGCCAGGATGGTTCCAGTATGATTGGTTCCAGTTGTTATTCTTATTTAAACGATACCAGTAGTTAAACCTTTTCGATCCTATTGGCGGTTTATACACATCCGATTCGCCACAAATAAAACAAAAAAAAATGTTATTCACAAAAGATTTCATCGTTTTTATTCGTCATACTGTAAAATGTAAAATAATGTGAGTTCCTTACCATTTTCAATGACCGGCGCATTAATACAACTTGTTGCTTGCGGATACGCTTAACGAAGCGGTAACTCACCATTAGCGGCTACGGGAACTATGGAGCTGATGCTGAGACCAGGGTAGTTGGAGCTGGCGGCGGGGGGCGAATCGCCCGCGCCGGGGGCCACCACGCTGGGCGCTCCGCCACCTGGAGAAAACAACATAATGAGAACGAATCGCTTGATGTATCGTTAACACCTAAATATTGATATAATATAAAGTAGATTGAAGCAAAAAACGGTTTTTTCTTCGATTTGCTCTCCTTTAAAAACGAGAGATTTTGATATGTGGTACTTTTGAATTTAAGCAGCGAAATGTTATCTAGTTGTCAGTAACCCATTAATGACCCACTACAGGGTCGGGTCTCCTCTCACAATGAGAGGGGTGAAGGCCTTAGTGCACCACGCTGGCCTAGTGCGGGTTAGTGGACTTCACCATACCTTTGAGAACATTTTTTTTGTGAACTCTCAGGCATGCAGGTTTCCTCACGATGTTTTCCTTCACCGTAACAGCAGGTGATATTTAATTTTATAAAGCGCACATAACTTTTTTACAGTCATTGGTGCGTGCCACTGGGATTCGAACCCGGACCCCTCGATTCGAGGTCGAATTCTAAGCCACTGGGCTATCACCGCTCTGACTAGGTAACTGATACAACATCTTGAGCAAGGTTGCCTAGTTTCCTTGGTGATTTCTTATCATAAACAGTGGATTACCGCGTCTGTATTATTTATATTGTTGAGTTTTAAATTACATCTAAATAACACAACATAACGAGAACGAATGTTATCTAGTTGAACTGTTACAAAGTGTAGAGCAAGGTTGCTTAGTTTTCTTGGTGTTTTCTTATCACAACCCGTGTCTGTCTCACTTATATTGCTGATTTTAAAATGATGTATTATGGTTTCTATTTGATGGGTGTCGGAACTATTGTTGTTTGCTCAGCACGTACTTATAATAACTTGCAAGTTCTGTCTGCAAGGTGTTCTGTTATGTTTTGGGGAGTTGTGGTCTTAAAATGAAATGGAAGCGATAATTTTAGTCATTTTAGTTATACAAGATTAAATATCATAATTATATTCATACTAGCATCTACCATACTATCAGCTTACCTGTTGATCGTTTTGGTTGGGAAAATGTAGTTACTGAAGAAATGGGGCAACTATTTTATTCTTCTAAAGAACTTCTTTACTACAGTAAGTAGGATATCAGATAAAACAGACTTTACTCACATACTTACTATTTTTAGTCAGCTTATATTTGACAACACTACTATTTGGTAACTAACAGCAAATTTACACAACCAACACAAATTGAGTTCAGTGTTCGTAGCACTGAAAATACAAGTAACATTCTCATGCTAAAATATTCAAATTAATGTTATGCTAATATTGATTTGTTCCGGCAAACATAATTCCTAGTTACCTACATAGGCTTCCAAACGCCTAATGGACGTTAACTAAACAATAACATCCGCCTTCATCCCGTTCAAATACAATAGAAACAGAATAATGTTTCAAATATCTATTTTCGAACTACCTATTCCCGTAAACAATTTTAAGCATCGGATCAAAATTATATGTTGCGAATTAAAACACCTGAACAGGTAATGCAATCTTTAAATAAGTAAACGTCGGGGAGGATAGCTGGATAGCTGTCTGCCATTGTCCTAGAAGAGTGTCACGGGCCTGGGCCCTGCTTCTGTGCGACCGTTCACACTCGTGTCGCGGCAGTGTCGTGTCTTACCCGTGACAAAAAAGGCTTAAAAGTCTAATATGTGACAATCAGTTATGTGCCTTATAGAATAGACATTAATGACGTACGGTTCGATGTCAATAAGGGGGGGTTCCGGGGCTCCGGGGGGTTACTTATTTATTTGTGAGCGGTGTTATTTATTTATTTGTGAGCGGATGGCAAAGGGGCGATATTGACACACACGATAGCTGTCACGTGTTCCTTTATTGGACCTAGTCATACTGCACTATAGACTAAGTTTTATTTACTTTTAAAAGAGTGCTGGGAGTTTTTTTCCGCCCGCTTTTTTCTCCCAGTCTACGTTTTGCCTGAGGGGCGATCAAAGCGGATGAATGTAGAATGTATAATTTATCTAGATATGACTTTCATTAAGTGTGCACAAATTGTACGTAATAATGAATAAAAGCTTTTGAGTTTGAGTTTGAGTTACTACAAACTCCTAAAACATGGTGTTTTGTTTTTATTTAAAACAAAACATCATTGCTTTATGATGGTTTTAGGAGTTTGTAGTAACGCCCGGAGCCCCGGCGGGAGGTCTCCCCTCCCCCTCCCCCCAAACCCTTACCGAGCAGCACCTTGCAGGTGCCGATGCAGTCCTCCTGCGTGAGGAAGTTGTTCTGGTTGCCGCGGCAGCCGCCGTAGCTGAAGGGGACGCACATGCCCTTCGCCGCCACGAAGCTCCAGCGCTGGTACACGCCGCGGCAGGGGCCCTGCTCCGGCTCCTCCATGCAGATACCTGCCGTTCAAACAATACACTGACATTTTACACCGTAGAGCTGCAGTTCCGTGGGTAGCGGCCGACGCGACAGACGCGCGCGACGCGTGTAGGTGCGCGAGATTTCGCAAGTTTGTTCGTTGTTTCATGACAGGATTAATGTGTCTATTTAATCGTCAGTATCTCATGAGTAACTGTACTAGAGTCAGTTTCAAATTACCTTAGTTTTTTCGATTCATTTTTCGGTTTTTACCCACGACGCGACGGTACGAAGACGGTATACATACTCGTATTAGCGTTTGGGTACTCGTATATATGCGTTTGGGGTGAGAGGTAGTTTGTGCGAACCAATATTGCAATTTATCTCCAAAACTACTAGTCCGATTTGTATGCGACTTTATATACACGATAAAATGTGTAATAACATTAAATCGTAGTCGGTACCTACTAGCAAGCAGGTGCAACCCAACACTACAGTCACGCTGTGAACGTAGCGGCCTCGCGACGGACCGTGGAGGCGACGTAGCGCGTTGCTACGAGCGGGACACTTCGTACGGCACACGTCTTCATTTTGAAATAAATTTTAAGAAAAAACAATTTTTCGTAGTTATTAAAGTGAAATTATTGATCGAGATCTTCTATCCGTCAATCAGGGGATGGCCAGTTACCTACTCCTTCAACGATTTCATGGCAATGGTACTTGTAGAGCACTTCCGCTGTCTCCCAGTAGCTGTCGGGTTCGGAAGGACACAGGAGGAACAAGGGGTCCAGCCTGATAAAAACCGACGGTCGGATAGTTACTCACGCTTAGCGGTCTGCATGTCGATGGCGCAAGAGTCTCGGTCGCTGCAAGGCCTCTGCTGCAGCAGCTCGACCCGCGCAGAGCACTCCTGCTGCCTCTCGGCGGGCACCAGCAGCAGTCGCGTGCGGAAGGACACCCCCCGGCCGCAGGAGGCGGAGCAGGGCGACCAGCCGGACCAGGGCGTGGTGGGGCACGACGGGTCCGACACCTCGCGCTCCGCCTCCGTGCACTCCGGCTGCATGCACTTGCGGTTCTCCTCTGCGGAACGAAACGTTTTGAAGCTGCTGAATTTCTAAAATCAACAAGAACTAAGCGCGCGTAGCCCCGCTGCTTGAGCAAACGATGGCTACCTAGGTCAGTAGTTGTGGTGAATTATATGCGCGCTTCCGTGCTTCGGAGGGCACGTTTACCGTCGGTCCCGGTTGTTATCTATACGATAGCAGTCGTTAAACCTTGTCGGAGGCCCTGTGTTCGAACACATCCGACAGAAGTTATCCACTAGCCCGTTTCTCTACCGATCGATTTGTCTCCAGCTTAAAAACTGGTCACCTCGTTTCGTCAAGCAATATTTTTTGATATTTTAAAATAACGACATACGATATTTCCAAAACCATACCGATCTGCACCAGCGGGCACTTCTTGAAGCCCATAGCGCTGAGGAAGCGCCGCCGGCGCGTCTCCACGCCGACGCCGCACGTCACCGAGCACTCGCTCCACTTGCCCCACTCGCTCGTCTTGCAGAACCCCTCCACGTCCTCCACGGGAGCTGCGGAATCACTCTCGTCTTCGGCCGCGTTGTCGCCTCTGGACACCGAAAATTGACTTTTTGTCAGAAAGCAATAATTTTGTCAGGTCGCGGCAGATTGGAGACCGTAAAAACCTCTAGTTCCGAAAGTAGTTGGGCTATTCCGTATATACCTAATACGTAAGACTCAGACTGAATTCTGAAACGATTCATCTATCCGTTCCATTTATCTTTCTGTCTTTTAAGTTCACGGCCAGATTAAACAATTATGTATGTTTATTGATAAAGTCATAAACCAGACGTAAACCTTCATAAATTGACGCCCCTCCACCCTAAAGCGAAGCTAACAATTTCCTGCTATCTTCTTCCGGGAGATCTCCCACCGTGCTTGGTGACTATGCCTGGAGGCTGGCTGTACTCCTACGAGTATTACGTCAACGATGAAGAGAACTTCGACGGCGTGATTCAATTCAGGAGGACGCCACCTTTTGCTAAGACCTGCCGTACTAGAGAACGCAAGCAGCACATCGGTTATCAAACCATTGCCAATTAACTAAATTTGCTTCAAATGGCTTCTACTTGTTGCTGCAGCTGATACAAGAGGTAACGGTTGGGTACTCACTCGCACTCAGCCACGGTGGCGACGCACATCTCCTTGGAGACGAGCTGGCGGTCGCACGCGAACATCTGGGCCTTCTGCGGCATGCGGTAGTCGCGCGTGCGCATGCGCAGCCCCTTGCCGCACGTCACCGAGCACGCCGACCACGCGCCCCACTCCGTCACCGCGCACTCCGCTGCCAAATCAAACATTTCGTTCATTCAAATCTATTTTTCTTGCTTCTTCCGCTTTAAAAATAAAAAATTATCTGAATTAACAAGTCTTTTTTACACGACGGTCTTCCTGGTGGTTAGTGGTCACCGTTGCCTATCGAAACGGGCAACACCCAACACGTTGTGAATGAGAGCTATTTTAAGCCCATTTTGAAGATTTTGCACCAGCCAGTATTCATTTTAAGTTCACGAATATCGAAAAATTAAGAATATACGACAAAAACTAGTTGATTTAATCGTTGGTATCTCACCAGCTGCAGCAGGGTTTCTTCGTCGCAGGAATTGTGGATGACCTTGTCTCGAGTGATGTAACGCCTCGCGAGGGACTACATAGGAACCCCACGGGTCATCAGGGTTGTGAAAAAGCGCTCGAAAATCCTCGGGATTCATGCGTTCATGTACCGAGAGTATTAAAGATAAGACATGCTTACGCTTATTAGCCGCTTGGGTGTTCTCGGTCTCCTCGGCCACCAGCTGCAGCAGGGTTTCCTCGTCGCAGGACTTGTGGATGACCTTGTCGCGGGTGACGTAGAGCCTCGCGAGGAGCTGCATAGGAACCCCACGGGTCATCAGGGTTGTGAGAGAGCGCTCGAAAATCCTCGGGATTCATGCGTTCATGTACCGAGAATATTAAAGATAAGAAGACATCCTTACGCTTATTAGCCGCTTGGGTGTTCTCGGTCTCCTCGGCCACCAGCTGCAGCAGGGTTTCCTCGTCGCAGGACTTGTGGATGACCTTGTCTCGAGTGATGTAAAGCCTCGCGAGGAACTACATAGGAGCCCCTCGGGTCATCAGGGTTGTGAAAAAGCGCTCGAAAATCCTCGGGATTCATGCGTCCATGTACCGAGAGTATTAAAGATAAGACATGCTTACGTTTATTAGCCGCTTGGGTGTTCTCGGTCTCCTCGGCCACCAGCTGCAGCAGGGTTTCCTCGTCGCAGGACTTGTGGATGACCTTGTCGCGGGTGACGTAGAGCCTCGCGAGGAGCTGCATAGGAGCCCCACGGATCATCAGGGTTGTGAAAGAGCGCTCGAAAATCCTCGGCATTCATGCGTTCATGTACCGAGAATATTAAAGATAAGAAGACATCCTTACGCTTATTAGCCGCTTGGGTGTTCTCGGTCTCCTCAGCCACCAGCTGCAGCAGGGTTTCCTCGTCGCAGGACTTGTGGATGACCTTGTCGCGGGTGACGCAGAGCCTCGCGAGGGACTACATAGGAACCCCACGGGTCATCAGGGTTGTGAAAGAGCGCTCGAAAATCCTCGGGATTCATGCCATGGTCCATGTACCGAGAGTATTAAAGATAAGAAGACATCCTTACGTTTATTAGCCGCTTGGGTGTTCTCGGTCTCCTCGGCCACCAGGTGCAGCAGGGTTTCCTCGTCGCAGGACTTGTGGATGACCTTGTCTCGAGTGATGTAAAGCCTCGCGAGGAGCTGCATAGGAGCCCCACGGATCATCAGGGTTGTGAGAGAGCGCTCGAAAATCCTCGGGATTCATGCCATGGTCCATGTACCGAGAGTATTAAAGATAAGAAGACATCCTTACGTTTATTAGCCGCTTGGGTGTTCTCGGTCTCCTCAGCCACCAGCTGCAGCAGGGTTTCCTCGTCGCAGGACTTGTGGATGACCTTGTCGCGGGTGACGCAGAGCCTCGCGAGGGACTACATAGGAACCCCACGGGTCATCAGGGTTGTGAAAGAGCGCTCGAAAATCCTCGGGATTCATGCCATGGTCCATGTACCGAGAGTATTAAAGATAAGAAGACATCCTTACGTTTATTAGCCGCTTGGGTGTTCTCGGTCTCCTCGGCCACCAGGTGCAGCAGGGTTTCCTCGTCGCAGGACTTGTGGATGACCTTGTCTCGAGTGATGTAAAGCCTCGCGAGGAGCTGCATAGGAGCCCCACGGATCATCAGGGTTGTGAGAGAGCGCTCGAAAATCCTCGGGATTCATGCCATGGTCCATGTACCGAGAGTATTAAAGATAAGAAGACATCCTTACGTTTATTAGCCGCTTGGGTGTTCTCGGTCTCCTCGGCCACCAGCTGCAGCAGGGTTTCCTCGTCGCAGGACTTGTGGATGACCTTGTCTCGAGTGATGTAAAGCCTCGCGAGGAGCTGCATAGGAGCCCCACGGATCATCAGGGTTGTGAAAGAGCGCTCGAAAATCCTCGGCATTCATGCGTTCATGTACCGAGAATATTAAAGATAAGAAGACATCCTTACGCTTATTAGCCGCTTGGGTGTTCTCGGTCTCCTCGGCCACCAGCTGCAGCAGGGTTTCCTCGTCGCAGGACTTGTGGATGACCTTGTCGCGGGTGACGTAGAGCCTCGCGAGGGGCTGCATAGGAGCCCCTCGGGTCATCAGGGTTGTGAAAGAGCGCTCGAAAATCCTCGGGATTCATGCCATGGTCCATGTACCGAGAGTATTAAAGATAAGAAGACATCCTTACGCTTATTAGCCGCTTGGGTGTTCTCGGTCTCCTCGGCCACCAGCTGCAGCAGGGTTTCCTCGTCGCAGGACTTGTGGATGACCTTGTCGCGGGTGACGCAGAGCCTCGCGAGGGACTACATAGGAACCCCACGGGTCATCAGGGTTGTGAAAGAGCGCTCGAAAATCCTCGGGATTCATGCGTTCATGTACCGAGAGTATTAAAGATAAGAAGACATCCTTACGCTTATTAGCCGCTTGGGTGTTCTCGGTCTCCTCGGCCACCAGCTGCAGCAGGGTTTCCTCGTCGCAGGACTTGTGGATGACCTTATCGCGGGTGACGTAGAGCCTCGCGAGGGACTACATAGGAGCCCCACGGATCATCAGGGTTGTGAAAGAGCGCTCGAAAATCCTCGGCATTCATGCGTTCATGTACCGAGAATATTAAAGATAAGAAGACATCCTTACGCTTATTAGCCGCTTGGGTGTTCTCGGTCTCCTCAGCCACCAGCTGCAGCAGGGTTTCCTCGTCGCAGGACTTGTGGATGACCTTGTCGCGGGTGACGCAGAGCCTCGCGAGGGACTACATAGGAACCCCACGGGTCATCAGGGTTGTGAGAGAGCGCTCATAAATCCTCGGGATTCATGCGTCCATGTACCGAGAGTATTAAAGATAAGAAGACATCCTTACGCTTATTAGCCGCTTGGGTGTTCTCGGTCTCCTCGGCCACCAGCTGCAGCAGGGTTTCCTGGTCGCAGGACTTGTGGATGACCTTGTCGCGGGTGACGCAGAGCCTCGCGAGGGACTACATAGGAACCCCACGGGTCATCAGGGTTGTGAGAGAGCGCTCATAAATCCTCGGGATTCATGCGTCCATGTACCGAGAGTATTAAAGATAAGAAGACATCCTTACGCTTATTAGCCGCTTGGGTGTTCTCGGTCTCCTCGGCCACCAGCTGCAGCAGGGTTTCCTCGTCGCAGGACTTGTGGATGACCTTGTCGCGGGTGACGTAGAGCCTCGCGAGGGGCTGCATGGGCGAGCCGTCGGGGTTGTAGAAGGGCGCGCGCGGGTCCTCGGGGTACATGTTCGTGATGCGGTACATGCGCTCGCGGGGGTTGGATTCGGCGTTGGGGGACTGGAGACACACGTTATATTTAATGAGTGGTTTTGTACGGTTTATCGTTTTGAGGGCACTGTTTTTCCAAATGCCATCAGCCTGTTCTATTTTACACCTAGTCATCGAGAAGAATGAAAAATGTTACGGTAGATCTCGGTAAGGAAGGACTTGGAGTCAAGAGCAATATACAATTATATATCTGTCCTTGAGCTTTATCCAGTGCGCGTTGAGCAGTTTTATCCGGTTGTTATGAATAGATATCAGTTAAACTTTTTTGGGTAGTATAAAAAAATTAACTCGAGTTGTCCAAATCATAATATGCAGTTCACTGTTTCAGGCCAATCGCATGAAAAGCTCCGTAGTAGCGCTTTAAGCCTCCCAGCTCCTAGTTTTGGGTGACAACTGCGTTTACAACTCACAAGCGTCAAACAAAATATGAAATCCCATAACTTTGTAAAATCAGTTAAATTTGCTCCGCCCAGAATCAAAGTTATAAAACACGACATGGTATAATATGCCACATATTTAGGTATACGTCGTAATAGTTTAAACAGTGTTACCATGTAAGAAATGCCATCATCGGTTCCGGCGTCGTAGGGGTACAGGTCGACGACCTTCTCGCGCGCCCACGAGCAGTCCTTGTTGCACAGGTTCAGCCCGCTCACCCCCACCACCCAGTCGGGGGAGGGACCTGGACCCAACAATATTTGACTCGATAAACGTTCCCGGTTTTTCACTACATTAGAGTTAATATTGGAGTAGCGCGATAGTCCAGATATCAAGGATTCGGTCTTCTTTGAGAGGTTCGAAGCTGAACGTTTCTTTAAGTTATGTGCGTTGTGAAAATGATAAGTGTCACCTGTACCAGTACGGAAACGTGAGGAAACCTCCTGGCTTGAGGACTCGGCGATATCAAAGGCATGTGTAATACACCAACCCACACTAGGCCAGCGTGATGTACTAGCGAGAAAAGACCCAACCCGTAGCGGGTCACTCATGAGTTGACAGTCAAGAGTTTTGAAATTACGAACATTGGAATCAGATAGGTACTTTAGTTTAGTTACATTAAGAGGATGCCTTTCTACTGTTGAGTTGTTTTAAACTTACAATAAATGCAAATGGGTGACTCAGTTACGTCTAATAGCTGTTACAAATTATTTTTGCAAGAGAATCAACAACTCACCGAACATAGAAGCGACGGAGAGGTAAGGCCTCTTCTTGTCAACTGAGAAGGCGGTGGATGTGTTGGAGTTGACCTTCGGGTACCACAGGCCCTGGGCCTTCACGATGGAGCGCAGCACCCCGCCCCGCTGCCGCAGCTCGCGCTCCATCAGGCCCACTGAGCCCCATTCAGCTAAGGACCTGGGAACGTTTAGAACACTGTACAACTTGCAGTTGTGGGGGCCGAAGCAGGCTACGTTGATTCAAATACGTTGTGATATAAGGTCAAACGGTTCGCCAACCGAACCTGAAAAATATTCAACATCACAAAACAAAGCTGAAAGCAGAGGACTGACACTTAATGCCTTTAGAGGGTTTGCTTTGAGCAAATTTTTCTTTACCTATACAATAAATGGGTTTTGTGACATCACCATCGGAAATAGTGCTGTTGGCAATTTCATCTAAGTTTTATGCACGACACGTGACTTGACTTCAACAATCAGTATTGTACTTAGAATAATATTAATAGCTGTTTCCTGCATTCCATCTAAATAACAAATCCAGGTACCTACACTAACACTTTTAAAAATGTTTTATTTTTGGATAACAAATGAAATTGACGGAATTACTGTGCATACCTGAATCCATCTGAAGCCGTCTGGCCTTCTCCCCAGAAGGTGAAGTTCTTGGGGTGGGAAGCTCCGATCAGGTCGGAGAAGTGCGTCAACCAGAGAGCCTGGGTCGGGAAGTCTTTTGGGTGCGTTTGGGGAGACCAAAGCCCTTCGAATACCAGCTGAAAATATACGCTTAACTAAATAATGCTTAACTATTCACGATCCGATTACTGAATGTAACATATTGCTTAACTAATCAGCTCCCATGAGATTTTATGTGCTTTCTCAAAGCATTTGCAACATTCGCAGTATCATTGGCAATGATTGAATTTACTGCTACAAACTGAATGATCATACAAATGGGAAGAAGATAGATCAGCTCCAACAGCAGGGCAGGCATGCCCTACATTTTGGTCACCCGAGCGCATATTAGCATATTCACTGCGTTGGGGCTATAGCTAGCTATGATATTATTGCCATGACATGTAGGTATTTCCTTTTGCTATGGGAATAATGGACTCCTTAAACTGAAAGGGGGTAATTTATAATAGTGTGAGAAAATCACATTAAGATCATCGATAGCTGGGGAAGAATAGGCTCGAGGTCATCCCTGTTGAACAAAGACCGATGCCAAACAGTGAGATATAAAAAACCTCAGAAGATATTTATAAGGGGTAATAAAAAGGACAGTGTAATATAAAGAGTAAAAACCCTATCATACCTTGTATTTGGCGTCATCACACGCGCAGCAGTCAGGCGCAGAGAAAGAGGTGTCTTCACACACACGCCGCGTTAACTGGCCATCCTCAGCGAACCAGCGGCTAGCGTTCTCGTACACCATGGCCCTTACGAAGTGTTACAGCTTTTAGTTTCAGTTATGGGATTAGCAGTGGCCGTACCGCTAAGATATGTTAGAGTAAGCTTAATATCTAAGAAACAAATTAGTTTTATAACTCCGATGCAAATAAAGAGTGCACGTATGAGTTTTTTTTTTAAACACGGCTGTAACCCGGGCGTGCATAGCCTGTAGCTTCTAGCGCTGTAGCAAGCCTCACTTTCCGAATTATTTAACTATTAATATTTGACAATAAAATCACTATCGTTATTATCTACAGCTAAATAAAATTATGATAATGATGTAGACGTAAATATGACTAGCTAGATCCTACCTCCTAGTGCCTACCTCCATTGCACGGAAAATACCTACCTCCTTCTTATTGTAAGAGGAGACTCTGCAGAGGGTCACTAATGGGTAAGAGATAAAAAAATCCAAGGATAAAAACACTCACTTGAGAAGCACACAGCCGGAGCCAGCCGGAGGCGCCTTCCACATCACCTGCACCTCGGTCTTGGGCAGCGTGTCGGCCTCGATGACGGAGTTGGTGCACTCCTCATCGAACTTGGACAGTGTGTCCGCGAACAGCTGGAACTGGCCCTGCTTGCGCGGGCTGCGGGGGGAGGCGGGGTCCAGCGGGTCCGCCACCAGCTGGAACCTGGTGAACTGCTGCACCACGTCGTGGGTGCGGGACCCCACTAGCGTCACTGGCGGGGGGATGGTTTGAGGGTTTAAAGTTAGAAGCTACTCTTAATTTAAAGTTTAAATTTAAACTTTAAATTAAGAGTAACTTCTAACTTAAAAAGGTTCGTGCCTAAACAAATATACAGAATCGTGTGTGGAAGCATTGTTCCTTTTAAATCAAGTTTTATTAGATACATCAGCCGTTCCTGGCGCTCCTGCTGAATTTTAAAGCTCAAAATAATGTAAATCCTAAAGTTGTTCTCAGGAACCTGTTTATTTCATCTTCTTGACTTGCACCAACTTATGACTGGTAATTTTAAACAGCAAATGCATACCATAGGTAGGTCCAGGTCGAACATTTGTCACACTCGTAAATTCTCGGTTTTAGAGAGAAATCCTAGGATTTGCGTAAGTTAGCTGTAAAGCAACAGAGACATCTATTTTGTGTTGAGAAAAGTCTAAAAAAGTCTTATACAAGTCATTTGAGCTAAGGTCTTTGGCTCAAATTCTTGTCGGGTCTTCGCCTTATCGGAAGACATAATTTACTTCAGACTACAGATCCGTCTCTTACCCACGTATCTCTGTCCAGGCGCGTATCTCTCCACCTCGCCGTTGAGGATGAGGCGGTAGAAGTTGTCCCCCGGCGCCTTGGGCCCGGCGTCCTCCCCGGGGGACAGCTCGCAGCCCAGCGCGTGCGCTACGCACAGCACCACGCACCACGCTATCAGCATCTTCATTTCTTGAACCTTTAAAGAATATTAACTCAAGACAATGCCAATAGCTCTATTCATTATACCTTCCGACGCGTGACGTACCATGCAGACGGATAAATTAATATGCTTTCTTGCAATTCAAGTAGATAGTGTAACGAAAGAATTAAATTTAAATAAAAAGAAATGATCGTAATTAATGTATTTAATTTAACGTGATTAACTTATTTATAAACTTTCATTTGTTAGTTTGTATCTCCTTAATATTTGCATACCTAAAATGGTAAATATATAATACAGATTGATCTAAATAATTTGTAACAACTCTATACCTATATTTGTGCAAACAAGTCTTTGTCTTTCATACTGGTGTATTCACATCTACCGTTCGCGACCGGAGCCTATCCGCGCCCGCGTAGACACAGGCTGACACCACTGTATGGCTGTGCTAATGACCGTAAGGTTCACTTTCGTTTAGCTCGATCTAGTTTTCTGGACGATGTCTGACTGGGTTGGACACGTTACGTAAAAGACACGCATCGTGCTGCTAGGTTTGCAAACTATGACACGGTACTTCGCAGTAAACAATCCGTTTAAATAATCAGGGCAAAGTCGTAAGTAGGTAAAGATTAATAAAAAATGAGGTCACACTCGACTTATACAGTTATCATATAGGCAGTAAAATGGCGTTAAGTATTACTTAAATGATTTTTTATCCTGTAAATATTTAAAAAATGTTTTTATTGTAATATTTTATTAATGTACCTATTACAATTTCCTTTCAGAACTTACATGGTATTCGTACCTCATAAAATAATTAAGTAATTTATAAAAGCCGAAATTGTCACGAATTTGACTTTTATAGTCATAATTATACTAATTACCTAAATTACTTTGATAATGTTAATCAGAATAACGTACTAAACGCTCGTATATTCTAGAACAGTTACTAAGAACCACGCGTAGGGTATTATTAATTAAAATATTAACGAGCTTACCAGAGACTGTAGTCTGGAGCCGAAGCTGGCCGCTGAATGCGATAGGAACTAAGATAAAAGGTCAGGAGTCAGTGGTCGCCACTTTGTCACTAAATATCCGACGCTAAATAACTTATTATTATTAATGCGCGTTTTATACGGACGCTAAGACGCCCACGCTGGCTGTAAAACTAAGCAAAACTTTTACAAAACAAGCAGTATTTTGAAGTGACTAAAATTCAGGGTACAGGTCTCAAGGGCCAGATGATTTCCTTGTGTGATTCTGTTTAACAAGATATCGCGAACCGAAATCAAAGTTGTTTATGAATTCCAATATTTACCGAGTCATTGCTTTTCGTAATTCAAACGAGTAGATTTTGCTGAATATATAGTTTTCATGCAATTGATGGGTTTTGAGTAGCGCAGAGGATATGGGTTCAATTCCCAGCGGAATAGAGTTTTCCTCTACTCACCGGACAGAATCAGAACCAGAACCAGGATTTTTCCTGGTTCTGATAGTGCTGTGTGAGTCCATGACACCCACAACCGAGGGGGAGTCCTTCTCAACTCCTAATGCCCCACACTATGAGGGTGAAGCGTTACTTAAAAATTGTATCTTTTTAAGTTAACCATCCTGAGAACTCGGAAACTCGTAACTCAGAAAGAATTACTATTCTGTTTTCTATGTTAGGTACCGCCTTAGGTACTTAAAATTCAAATCAAGTGATAATCGCAAAAAGGAAACATTTTCCTATAACGATTTCAAAAAGCTCTTATCGACATGACTTGGAACTAAATCCCTTTAGATCGATTCAATGCGAAATAATCAGGGTGTTACCGGGTAAGATCATCGTAAAGCCATAACGGCAAGGGGCCAAGGTCGCAGACACCAGGCTCAGGACAGTGGGATCGGCCTGGCCTACTTGCGATGTGACCTCACGCCGGGAAATAGGCCGATGGAATCAAGTCTGTTGACGGTAAACTTAACTCGGTCTAACTTGATCAAATATTGTGGAAAGAAATCAAGTTCCTTTGCTTTTTACGGAATATAACTAGGCGCGCCGACGAAAGTGGACCATTTTGACGGAAATGAAAAAGTCATATAAGTTTGCACCTTAGCATTATGACGATTATATGACCTTATAGGTCATATATCTTATCATTACGAATTTTACATTTACCGTGTCATTATGTCGTGTCGAATTTATAGGATTTAGTTAAGCTGCTTACTTAATTAGTCTGAATACCTGCTTAAAGAGTATAAAAAATAATGTTTAATCAGGCAGATACAAAAATTTTGACTTGCGCACACCCTGTTATAGGTTATCTTACCATATCTTAATTCCAAAAATACTTTGCAAAATGCACCTACTAATACATAAAGAAGTACCTTGCGACACTGTAATATTCTTCATATAAAATTAAAAGAAAAGTAAAAAATAAAAAATCTTAGTTTTTAAAGTGAACTATGCGTAACTATTTCGGGTGTAAGGAACACTTACCTCTTGGCAGAATCGGCGGTAATGAGCCGTCGTCGCCGGCGTGGCTCAACCGCTGCCCACAAGTGGGCACTTCCGCCGCTAAGTGACCTCTTGTTCTACACGACCACTACTTGTTGCGACCGCTGTAATTATTCTAACGACACGAGACCGACGACATTCCCTCTTAAAGACGCTTCTTCAATTTGAACTTGCAAGTTTTACCAAGAAGGAAGAAAGAAAAATGAGGAAATCATGAGGAAACCTGAATGCCTGAGAGTTCGCTATAATATTCTCAAAGGCATGCGAAGTCCACCAACCCGCTGTAGGCCAGCGTGGTCGCCTCACGCGTACCTACATCTTTCTCATTGAGACCGTAACAGCAGGTGATATTTAATTTTATAAAGCGCACATAACTTTTTTTTACAAGTCACTGGGATTCGAACCCGGACCCCTCGATACGAGGTCACCGCTACACTGGGCTATCAATCTATCACCTCTACCATACTGCCATACTACCATCCTTCTCATTGTAAGAGAATTACTCTGCAATGGTACACTAAAAGATCATTAACATAATTATAGTGTATCTAAACTAGTCGTATCGTGAATAATAAAAGGCAAGTAATAGTTGGTCTGATTAGACGCGTGCCGCATACCTTGCGACGCCCACGCTCCACCAGCAGCGAGTCCAAATTACTACTTGGACTAAAATTTCCTCTAAAACTAAGTTAAAACAGGATAAATAATTACACGCCACCAATATCGTTATAGCTCAGAAGTAGGTGTGTTTTTTCTATTACAGATCCTCTACATTCTAAGTATCTTACATTCATAGGTGAATAGGAATCTTTTTTTAACTCCAGTCTCTATTCTTTATATTCTCGCAAACTGCATTTATTTATGAAGTTATCGCAGTCAACAAACGAAAATTAAATTTGAACTTGAAAAACAGACTTTATTTTACCTACTCTATGTATGAACTTTTTGAATTCAGTGGAAAAAACTGTATACCTATGTAGGAAAACCCACGTGCAGGCCACATGTTCAAAGATACCTATCCCATGTAGCTACATTCGATCAAAAACAGGAGCGTGTTACTTCCTGATTATATCTGCATTGCTCATGAGGACTTCTAAACTTACCTTGATTCCTTTTTCATAGACACAATATCAGAGCATCCTTCAATACAGCAAAATATATTCACGAGTCTCAATGGAAAAACTTCAAAAACATTCGTAGAAAACTGATCAGTCGTTATTCACTGGACTACGCGCGAAAATTTGCATGTCGTAGCATCATTAATTCCATAAGGTGGTGAATAAGAGACTATGCTACAGAATGTTTAACCCTCACTATTCAATTTGTTCAACAAACTCGTCTATTCTCTGACAGTTGCTTTCCTCGTAAAATATGAATAGACCGTTGATGGCCCAATAAATCATTATGTAGTTAAGTTTTCACCGTCGATTCTGTTTTCACTGCGTGTGGCGTTTCCGACAGGCTGGTGTGATGGACGCGAAGGCCAGTCGCCCGAAACGAAGGTCCCAAGGTCGTGTCGAATATAAACGCTTTTCGTAATAAAACTTTAACTATTACCTATTCACCTACCAGTTAAACATAATAAAAGGTACCTACTACTAATAACTCTTGGGAAGATAGGTAGGTAAATGACGTGTTTTTTCATGATGGCAGAAAGTTAACGTTTGAACGGCGCTGTTGCCCCATTATTTTTAACGAGATGACATGGTAAATTTCAAATGCATATTGATTCAACAATCAGGGTTCTAGTGAGTCGGGCAATTACGCAAAGCGGCAAAAATGAGTGGCAAAATCCGTTCGTAAAGAGCTTGACTCGACGAGTCCATAAATGTTTACCATGCCATGGAAAAAAGGTACATGTATTGTTGATTTTGTCCAGAACAGCGAAATAGATGGATCTGCCACCACCTATGGTCCCTATCTATGTATCTATATCTGGTCACCTATGGACCCTATGGTCAAATAGACTGCGATGATCGCTAAATATCAAATAGCCTACACTTTCCTGTCTTAGTTTCATAATTTAAAAAAAGGTTACACACTTTATCGGCTTAGTTTCAGTATTTTACTGCGTAATAAGACCTCATGAATCATACACTGAGAACGGACAGATGTGCCGTATGCATACCAAGGTAACAAACCAATAATTAAATACTGAAATATTAATTTCTTTTGTTACAGGTACCTTCGTAATTACATACCTACATACCTACCTGAACCAGGAGATTTGGCGAGCGTCAAAATTAATCGAAGATAATTTTAGGGGACAAATAATTAAAGGCCTTTAATAGTTATACTTTTTATTAATCAGAAAGTAGAAAAATGACTGTCATTTAAGATTCTATGTGTAAGCATCGAAGGAACTAACGAAGTGAGACATGGCTACTAAAAGTAGACGATGAATGGAGAGCGATGGTCAAGATATAGCTTTTGATGTCCCACTGTTTAGGGGGGTTTAACGAATGCTATATTATATCGATATTAACCGCGTCTGTATTTGCAATTAGCTATCGTCCATTCAGGTACTGACTGCACCCGAAATAGTGGGGCTATTATATTAATTTTAAAAAGTTGACACTTAGGCGTGGGACACACCCTTAGCGTGTGTGAAAAGACGTATTCCCAGTGGGACAGAAAAGGTTGCACTTAGCAGTAAAATAAGTCAATAAAAATGAAACGAAAAATACTCAGTAAGTTATTATATTTCAGTCAAATAATACATTACAATACACTCATCGCAGATTCATACCAAAATTATTACCAACGAGAATATCATAACTTTTAAACAATAAAGATTATAATTAAAGCGTCATCTCGGTACATACGAACGGGTCCAGTGCTTCAACCCACACGTTCCCAGAACTTCTGTTATGATAATCATAAGGCGAGCCATACAGGCACTTATGTAGGCATTACTTAATTAAATCAAATGCAGTTCATAATTAAAATAATTACAAATACTTATTTTAATCACTTTTAATAATCCTTGTTGCGCCGTTTTGTAAGACCTGATTTCACAGGCAACACTTTACCCTTCAAACTTATTCTCATTCAGAAAATAATAGTCATATTTTGTATAATTTAAGTCTATTCGAACAGACGGACAAAAAATAAATACACTGTAAAATAAAAATGCTCACACTAGTTAAATTTTGTATACAACGAACTATTTGAGTTTTTGTTCGAATAATGATCATTTGCCTGTCAGTATTGCCATGACTAAATTGAATAAAACCCCCCCTATAGGTCATTATTACCAAAATCCGTTGTAAAAAAATAAATAGCACTTATTTTCGTATTTAAATGTAACAAAATAAAATAATCATTTTATAGTTAACTAAAAATAAATACTTATTATTTTAAATATAGAAAATCATAGCCACAAATACATACATAGAGAAAGACTGAATGACTAGATACATTGTTTATACTTAATTTCTATCTACTTATAGGTTACATTACAATGGTTTATAAAAATAATCCCCAATATAGATGATAATAAAATAATCTACGCTACATGGGGTGAATACATTTGAACGTAACAATACACGTATAATAAAGAATACCATTAGCTTTTGATGTTTCAGTTTGAATCTAACCTAATTGTTGAATAATTGAATAATAGTATTCATTGCCTTGCCATCTTCAGGCTTGAATAGCTTGCTATTATGATGTGCGGTTAACTCTGACATGAATCATTCCAAAAACTATATGGTATTCTACATACAAACAATATCAAATATTGTGATGAATACTCACTTTGAACTCGTAAGAAAAATAGGACAATATACGTATTACTATTATTCTATTGCTATTTATTCGATATCGACATTATGTTTGTACCTAAATACATTTCTTAAACTTATTTTTTGTTTAGTTATATTTTTGGATTCCTGCCTTTTGTATCAATTTTTTAAGAACCATTGGTTTGGTAAGTTGTTATCAATTTGTTTGTACATTATACACCACGACATTTTTGTGTAGGAACCTGAGATTTGATTTTTGTAATATAAGAATCTTAATCACCTATTTGTAATGAGCATTTATTTTTATTTATAACAGCTACAGTTAAGAGAGAGACGAGTGAGAGTGAAAAAGAGTTTTATTAAATGTTTCTTTATTAAGTAGTTTTAATGAATAGATAGATTTTGCAAAGGGAAATGGAAAATACATGGACTAACATATTACGCCTTATATTACTTGAACGTGCTGTATAAAAATATTTGACCATTTTTTTGATATTTTATGGGTCTGATTAAGGGCTGACAGGTCAGTTTTTCAGAGTCAGAGTTAAATTTTGAAGGTTTTTAAATTAATATTTTTTTAATTTGTATTAGGTATGTCTTAATTATTACCCGATAATTTCTGAAAAGAAATCTGTTCCTGTTGCAAAACAATTATAAATTCAAATGTAAGCTAAAACAATTTAAAATTTAACAAAATAAGAGCCTCTTTCGTTTTCAATATCACAAAACAATGACTAGACATCACTTAGTCTTAGTTATCTGATCACTTGATAATGTGCGAGTGATTTATTACACAATATTAAATAATGCTAAAAATATAATAATACACTTCACCCCAGTGAGTATTACCTAAAAACATTCGACGGATGGCAATAAAATTAAAATTTACGTATTCGTTTTTATCTCACGGGAATTTTCGAAAATAAGGACCCATCCATAAATTATTTCTCACAGCCTCCACATGTGACACGATTGGACAATCAACCTTCTCATAATAGCATCACATATTATTTTGAAATTAATATATTGAGAAACTTGAACGATTAAAAGCAATAAGCAAGACATGTGTCTAGCTTATTCTTCAAACTTCAAGCTTCAAAAAATATTGTTTGAAGGGTTGATATCTGATGAGAAAGGAATGTTCACGAATGTCTATATACAGGATGAATTCTTGTGTGCGTGGATAGTTAGCAAATGGGTCCATCCTGTTGGTTACGTTATGTTAGACATAATTTATGGAGGGCCCCAAAAACTCACTAAAATTTCTATTTTCTGATCTAACAACATACAGAGGCACAGCTTAAATTCATAGAAATATAATAGAATATCAAACACACACGAGTATTACGACAAACCACGCCCACTGTATTCACTGCGCGGCATACGGCATTCTGCACAAACTACCGTTACTTTACAAGACTGAAAAATCAACGGCCGATTTCTTTCAAACATTTTTTCTTGTTTGTATCTGACAAACATCAGTCTTCTTGGAACTAAATAATAAAGTATACATATCGCATTTTCACGTTATTTCGATGTAATAAACCACAACACACCGTACACAATCACACTAAACCAACAATCAATAATTAATCATTGTAAATTGTCCGTTAATAATGCATAACGTGGGCTCCCTCGCCATTACTCAACGAAAAGCTAGTCATGGGTAACATTGCGACGCTCGAGCTGATCTGTTCAGGAGTCGTGACGTTAAACCGGAGTTATGAACCGGCTCGTGGTTTTGTTCATATTTTTAGAAGAACGAACCGCGTTTGCTGCGAGTATATTTATAAGAACAAGCAAACAGCCAGACGGGCCAGCCAACGGTAATTATTACGTATTAGTACGAGCAACACCAGGGCAGTCGCCAGTACGTTTTCTGTTTTGGAGGGGAGCTCTTACTACACCCCTTTCAAATAACCCCATGACTAAGAGATTATTTGACTTTGTTCGATCTAGCTAGAGCCAGCTAGCTCACTGCCTCGCTCAGAGACTTCATGACTTAGCGCCATTTGTCGCTGGTGTGTTGATTTAAATTTAAGAGATAAACCGTGAGCTATTTTTTAGTCGTGAGCTGCAAATTAATCTCTTTTGACCCGCTCAGAGCCGAGTTACCCATGTTTAAACGAAACTAATACATGGAATGTACGAGTATGCGGCGTAGGAGTCCACTGTTACCTTAGTCGTTACGAGCACGTCGGGAGGTAGTGTCGGAATGCCGTTACCGCTGCACGAACACACAGCGACTCTCAGAACGTCAGGATGGGCTCCTCGCGATGGTCCAGGATATCTGGGAAATGTTAGTCATTAGTTTACTCATATCATATCATCGATCACTAGTTGCCTTCGAATTAGTTCCGATCGTAGATGTGCACGGGGCAAGGAAGAGGTCGGTACTAGCACGGATCACGCTCTTTGTGCTGGAGAGGACTTTTAAGTGTAATGTGTCGTCTGAAAGCGTTCGCCTAGCATGAGGCGTTAACTTAGCTGTGTAGTGGCGGCAAGAGCGGTGATAGCCCAGTGGCTTAGAATTCGACCTCGAATCGAAGGGTCCAGGTTCGAATCCCAGTGGCACGCACCAATGACTTTGTGAAAAAGTTATGTGCGCTTTATAAAATTAAATATCACCTGCTGTTACACATCGTGAGGAAACCTGCATGCCTGAGAGTTCACAAAAAGAAATGTTTTCAAAGGCATGTTCGTCCACCAACCCGCAGTGGTGGTGCGTGGTGGACGGCGGCCTACATCCCTCTCATTGCGAGAAGGAGACCCGAGCCCGTAGTGGGTCATCAATGGGTTACTGACAAGTGGCGGCATGTAACGCGGTGACAGTGGCGTACCTTTGGCGATGGTCCACCAGGGCAGCGTGACGTAGGTGAGGTAGGCGTGGAGCGGCGCGCAGGCCTGGCGGCGGCCCTCCTTCCACAGGTGGAACGTCTGCGTGAAGCCGCGCAGCGCCCACAGCGGGTTGTACGCGCCGTCGTCTAGCTCTGCAACACACATCACACACATCACACACATCACACACATCACACACATCACACACATCACACACATCACACACATCACACACATCACACACATCACACACATCACACACATCACACACATCATCATTCTCATATTTTAAGTTATTAACTAGTCGAACCCGAACGCGTCTCTGATCTTAATTTAGACTATTTATCCAATTAGGTACCTACTTCTACCGTAACGACTATTTCGAGTGAGGTTTTCGTACGGATATTTTTTAAATAATATATAGTCAACACATAGGTCGCTGTGCCGATATCCATATTGAAAAAGAGTGCGCGCTACTTAGTGTCCTAATTGCCATGTCGCAAGCAGAAGTTGCATGTTAGTACGTAAAAATGTTTAGACAGCTTCATACAGAGCCTTGTGTTTAAATGTTGTCGTGCTTTGTCGTTCGGCCAAGGCCTGAACTGAAGCCGGTACATCACATCGCGTGTGATGATCGGGTAGCGGAGACGTCACCCTGCGTCGCGTTCTGTGCAGCCGAGCGGTCGTACCGTGCGGCTTCCTCTTGGGCACGTCGCACCAGTAGTACACGTCGGTGCCGTCGGGCGTGGTGCGGCGCGGCGGCAGGCGCGCGTTGCGGTACATCGCCGCCGCCACGCCGCCGTGCTTGCGCGGCAGCGTGCAGTACGCGCGCGCGCCCCCGCTGTCCCGCCCCCCACCCGCACCCCCGCCCCCGCCCCCGCCCCCGCCCTCGCGCTCACAGTCGAAAGCGTACTCGCAGGTGGGCAGCTCCTCCTCGCCGCGCACGGTGACCGCGCCGCGCTCATCCGTCGTCAGCGTGCGAGCCGCACCCGTCGCCATGAGCTCCTCCTCCGCGAGCGTCGCGGCGTCGTCGGCCAGCTCGCAGTCCCGCTCGGTGCCGGCGTTGGCGGCGACGGTGGTGGTGCGGCGCGCGGCCCGCGTGCGGATGGGGCGCAGCGGCGGCGGCGCGGCGCGGGGCGGGCGCGACGCGACGGCGGGGCGCAGAGGGCGCGGCGCGGGCAGCGTGCGCAGGCAGGCGGGGGAGTCGAGCGCGGCGGGGGCGGGGGAGGCGCGGCGGTACACGTCGCGCATGTCGCGCGGGGGGGCGGGTGCGCGCGCGCAGCACCGCCAGCGCGCGGAGGAAGCCACCGACCCGCGCCGCCCTACGGACACCACGCAACCGCCCGTTAGTCAAGCTCTATCGCCACGCCGCTATCGTCCCTACGACCGACCTCGTGCGTGTACGATCCGTCGGCTGTCCTATCGCGATAAAAACTAACGTGACCCACGTAATTTAATGCCTCCTATTTGATCACGTCAAAAAATTGCTCGTGCATTTTGCCGAAGCAATTGTGTCCCTTGTCAAATATTTGACATTACTTTGAAAAAAAAACACACATATTAACCCTCATTTGTACAACACATTATTGAAAGACGGTACTATTAACACTAACAAACGAACATAGCGAGACCTACACCGGCTACGATGTGACGAGGGTAACGGTTAGTCGTGTCGGTCGGGTCGTGTCGTATCGGGCGTGCTCAGGGTGTCGGGTCGTCCGGCGGCTTCCTCCGCGCGCTACACTCGATCGAGCGAACAGCGTGAAGCGAGGACGATTTGTTAATTGCGTGACGGTCAATTTTACACATATGTTCCGTAAATATGAATGCTTATGATAATTATGTATAAGAAAATAGGTTAAGGAAAACGAAAATGCTTATTATATTACATAAGAACACCTAAATGATATGAAAAAAAAAATGTAGAATACGAAGTTAATGCAACGTTTTATTATAATAATAAATAAAATAGTTAATAGAACTACACTTTCAACACGAGGGATGTACAGTACAGATTAATTGATCGGAATTATTGCTGACTGATAAAACTGTATTAGTAAAGCTCATAATCCAGCTTATATGCCATTTATTACCTATAGGTGAATTTAACACAATCTACCATTTTACTAATGACGATACAACAACAACGAATTAGCAACTATACCGAAAAAATTGGCACTACACATTAAATAGTTCATATTACATGAGAAAACACGTGTAGTCGGTACATTGTAGTACTCATTACGATAAGTGTTTTCTATGTATATTGTACATATATTGTGTACCTATTTATGTAGGTGCACTGCAAACGAGCATGGTAGAACTCGAATTTTAGCCAAATATGAGCAATGTAGCCCGTTTTTAGGGACTTCAAAAAAGGAGGTTATTATTGTTACATCTCTAATTTAAATTAAATTGTTTTCCAATAAAACACTTAAGTTTACTCCAACAAGAAAATTTAAGTTAATAGAATACGTGCAGAAGTAATAAATAACATTGTAAAATGATGTCAATAATACAGAAAGTGCATGATATCTATGGTATAGGCACATGGAGTATATTACATGCATGCAATGCAAATGCGAGGATACTATCGAACATGATTACACTGGTCATACAGGCGGGATATAAGTATATATACCTAAGCAGTACACATTGATGATAAACGTTAGTTGTACTGCAACAATGTCAGTCGTGCCTCAGTACCCGGAGTCTGGTCGGTGGTGTCGCAGTGGGCCTCTAGCGTACGGTCTGCAGTATAGGATATACCTATACTTGCGCTCTATAGCATACACCCCATACTGCACACCATAGTCTAAATACCGTAGTTGTGTACTGTGAACGTATGGTCGTGCGTCGCTTGGGTCGTCGGAATCTGTGACACCATGCAGCAATTCCAGCGATTCCGTTCCTTTGGTTCTCTTGTAGCAGGTGATAGGGTAAAGGGTGCAACAGTGATTTAGTCAGTATACACGCAAAAGTCCTTCGGATTCATCTGAACACCTTTGTATCTTAGAGCCGCTCTTACTTTCACGCAGATCCCCACGTATCACTGCCGCCACTTCCTCTAACAGTGCGTCGAACCCTTCGTTTTTCGAACGACTTTGTCTTCTTGTCCCCCTCGTCGCAACTATGTTTAAATCGGGTACTATAAGTACATATACACACCTTCAGCCACTTTGCAGCGAATCTAACCCTTCGTTCTCGGAGCGACTCTTGTCCCCCTTGTTGCAATCGTGTAGTCCATGTAAAGTGTATGGTGTAGCAAGGTACAATGAGCACGAAATGTCTTATTGGCGAATTATGTACAACAGAGTGGTGTATAGAGTACACGTACATACGGTCAAGCTGCGGTCTAGCCCTCCATCTTAGAGCTCATATTTACGACGTCGCAGCAGTCTGGCACGCTTTTAGTAGCTGATATGAAAGGGTACAGCAGAGTAAGTAGTAAGAACTCACCGTCACGCAAATCCCCAGCCTCCACCTCAGCGACGCCGTCTACCAGTCCTCGTTATTAGTGCGACTCATGTCCCCCTTGTTGCAATCATATAGCCCATGTAGTGTGTAGTGTAGCAAGGTATAAATGAACACGAACTCACCGTCACGCAGGTCCCCAGCCTCCACCTCAGCGACGCCGTCTAGCAGCGCGTCTAGGCCCTCGTTATTAGTGCGACTCATGTCCCCCTTGTTGCAATCATATAGCCCATGTAGTGTGTAGTGTAGCAAGGTATAAATGAACACGAACTCACCGTCACGCAGGTCCCCAGCCTCCACCTCAGCGACGCCGTCTAGCAGCGCGTCTAGGCCCTCGTTATTAGTGCGACTCATGTCCCCCTTGTTGCAATCATATAGCCCATGTAGTGTGTAGTGTAGCAAGGTATAAATGAACACGAACTCACCGTCACGCAGGTCCCCAGCCTCCACCTCAGCGACGCCGTCCAGCAGCGCGTCTAGGCCCTCGTTATTAGTGCGACTCATGTCCCCCTTGTTGCAATCATATAGCTCATGTAGTGTGTAGTGTAGCAAGGTATAAATGAACACGAACTCACCGTCACGCAGGTCCCCAGCCTCCACCTCAGCGACGCCGTCCAGCAGCGCGTCTAGGCCCTCGTTATTAGTGCGACTCATGTCCCCCTTGTTGCAATCATATAGCCCATGTAGTGTGTAGTGTAGCAAGGTATAAATGAACACGAACTCACCGTCACGCAGGTCCCCAGCCTCCACCTCAGCGACGCCGTCCAGCAGCGCGTCTAGGCCCTCGTTATTAGTGCGACTCATGTCCCCCTTGTTGCAATCATATAGCCCATGTAGTGTGTAGTGTAGCAAGGTATAAATGAACACGAACTCACCGTCACGCAGGTCCCCAGCCTCCACCTCAGCGACGCCGTCCAGCAGCGCGTCTAGGCCCTCGTTCTCCGACCGGCTCTTGTCGCCCTTGTCGCGGTCGCGCGCCCGCCAGCCGCCGCGCACGAAGTTCGTTATGTTCGCGCTCGGGTCGCTCAGACGACGCTGGAATAGTGCGATGTTAAAACGGTTAGGTGTTGCAAACGGTAAGGGAGCATTTCAATGTATTGGAGGAACTTGATCAATTGTGATTAATGTATCCAAAAGTTGTTTAAGACAAAATAAACGACTGAATTAGATTTTCATGAAATTTAGATCGAACCAATTCGGCTAAACATTTTTTCAAAATAATATTGCCAGTCAACTCAACATGTGCTATTGCACAAACAAATTAATAACCTCTTCGGTTTTTGGAGCTTGTTAAAAGAGATAACTAACAAAGTTAACTTAGACACTTTTAAGGAACTGTGAATACCAAGTAATTTCAGTCATTTCATACCAATTCTTTAGCACGACTTATTTTTTACACTCTTTATATTAGCTTCACCTGTGTGTTTGGTTGTAACCGACTCTTTTGGGCGCGATTTTGACCCACAAAGGGCCAGATTTCGTTCAAACTTTGCAGATTTATCGAGGACCGATGAAAATACACTAATTTTATAAAATTAATCCATTTTTGAATTTGCAAAATAAGATTTTTTTTAATTTATATAATTTTTTACAATAAAATTCAATTTTTTTAGTATGCCATAGGTTTGGCAAACAATGTTGAAAATACTACAAAGCACATACATCATTACTTTTAGGAAAATCAGTGTCAAAAGTTAATTTCACTCCAACGCAAATCGTGCTAGACAGTCCGATCAAATATTAAAATAGCTAGTTGTTGCTCGATAACCATTAAAACACAATAATAGAAGAGTTGCATGTTCCTCGCAATAACAATGTAATGTCGCAGTCGGTAATGGCGCTATTACCGAGAATCAATTTCTTAAATTACCCTAACAGGCTAACACTGAGTAGGTCACCGAACACCTGATTATTATTTGCTATTATAAAGTATCACTGCCACTACTGTCTAGACGAGTTTAACTTTTCATAAATTAAGACAAAAAGCACCTAATATTTCAATGGTATAAAATCTCCTCGTATCTATCGGGGCTATGATAGAACTACGGGGCAATTTCCTACCATATACTCGATGGACCGCTATTAAAACATGTTAGCATTAGTTTTATCGCATAATTATTGGGTGACATCAGTTATACAATCACGAAACCAAAACAAGTTTCACATTTAATGGAGTAACTTTGTAAAATAGTGTCGAATCTCGCTATCAGTGGCGAGGCTCACTGTGGCGAGGAGTCACCTGGTGGCGATAGATGAACATCTCCTCGGGATCTTCGTCCCAGTGGCTGTTCCTGGCTCCAAGCTGGGCGTGAGCTATGACGTACTAGTCCGGGATCACCTGGACAACACCAGGCCACTGTGGCGAGGAGTCACCTGGTGGCGATAGATGAACATCTCCTCGGGATCTTCGTCCCAGTGGCTGTTCCTGGCTCCAAGCTGGGCGTGAGCTATGACGTACTAGTCCGGGATCACCTGTACAACACCAGGCCACTGTGGCGAGGAGTCACCTGGTGGCGGTAGATGAACATCTCCTCGGGATCTTCGTCCCAGTGGCTGTTCCTGGCTCCAAGCTGGGCGTGAGCTATGACGTACTAGTCCGGGATCACCTGTACAACACCAGGCCACTGCGGCGAGGAGTCACCTGGTGGCGGTAGATGAACATCTCCTCGGGATCTTCGTCCCAGTGGCTGTTCCTGGCTCCAAGCTGGGCGTGAGCTATGACGTACTAGTCCGGGATCACCTGTACAACACCAGGCCACTGTGGCGAGGAGTTACCTGGTGGCGGTAGATGAACATCTCCTCGGGGTCGTCGTCCCAGTCACTGTCCCACAGCTCGGCGGCCGCCAGCCCCGGCTCCGAGCTGGGCGTGTGCATACCCGACGTGCGAGGCCTGGATACCGCCACCTGGACGACAACAAAACATAATTACCATATTTTTTTTTCATTTTGTACCAAGCGAGAACAGCCCAGTGACTAATTCTACATCTAACTCGAAGGCTCCGGGTTCGAATGCCAGTCGCCTTAGTCGAACGCCTTAGTCCACCACGCTGGCCTACTGCGGGTTGGTGGACTACACATGCCTTTAAGAACATTTTTTTATGAACTCTCAGGCATGCAGGTTTCCTCACGATGTTATGCTTCACCGTAACAGCAGGTGATATGTAATTTTATAAAGCGCACATTTTGTTACAAAGTCATTGGTGCGTACCACTCGATTCGAGGTCGAATTCCAAGCCACTGGGCTATCACCGCTCGCGTATCACAGCTTCACATAGCATATGCATATCAGTGCTCAAAACGCTAAGTAAGATGCTGTTCAGTAAGATGGAATACCTCCGCATGCCCCTTCCCGCCGGGCCCCTTCATCCGCACGAACTCGCACCGAGCCGCCGCACCGGCGCCGCGCGCGCCCAGTAGCCCGAACGACATCCGCTGTGCCACCTTCGTCGACAGCGACGATTGCTGGAATCAACAACAACAACAAATATTTAAGGAGCGTTTTTCATTTTCAGAAATTGTATCACATAATATAGGAGTAGCAAATGTTTTTAATCAAGTAGAGTGAATAGTTTATCTAAAATTGAGTGATAACTGTTGACTAATACGGGAAAATAAGCAGGAACGCAGCATATTTTAAACAATTTTTAAAACTTCTGGGGTGGTTGACTTCGGAATCGAGTCGAGTGAAATTTCATTAATCTAACTGAGTGACTCGACACATAATGAGATTTATTGGTAGCGGGAGGAGGAAAAGTAAACTGTTTTCATTTCATTTTGGCAACATGACAAAACAACTGTAGGTACACGTGTATTATCATTAATATGGCTACCTATACATCATCATACAATCGATATGGGGATGTGTCATGCCACTTTATACTTAGATAGACCTCAGATATAAATAGATAACGCAAGTTAGCCCATCAATATGAAAACCAAGCAAACTGCTGAGATAAAACAAGAACGTTTTAGCGGCGGGAATCCTACAGCAACGCGAAACGGAATGTAAATCTCCATTATGAATAATTTGAATTAGGTACTAAATTCATCATTATTTGATTCTATTCGAAAATCTCATAACAATGACGAATATCAAACAAAATCAATTTATTCCAGATATTGGATTGGATTGAAGTGAACAGGCGGACGGAAATGAAGCACCAACGATGGTTCATTTCACAAACTTTTCAGGTATTTTGACAAGTATGTACTTACATTTGCGTGATCTATTTAGATCTACATCTGTGGGATAGACAGAGAGACAGACAGTAATAATGGGGATAATAGTCCACACGTGTCGGTGTCGATGCGACTTGAACACGCGCGACCTACCGCAAGCCCCAACACGCAGCGGCGGATTAAATGCCCACATGTATGCATTTTGTAACGTTACGACAGCAAGCACTAAGCTTGTTTATAACGGCAAGTCGACACTTTATTGGATTTACGCACCCACCGAAGACGGGCCGGTCAGTGTACCCAACTGAAGATAATACTCCAGTCTGCGTAAATGAATGTAGACTTCAGCCTATCTATCTAAGCTGCGAAAATTTATCACTCAATATTTTTTAAAATCAAACTTATAAAGAAAAAATAACAAAACTGCTTCTAAATTTACACATCGCTATTGAGATCCCCCAAAATGTTTGACGACCCGTACGCTTCGTGATCTCATCATTATTCCGAGAGCGCGAAGTGTACCGTTCGCGTTCGACATGGAATCGGGAGTCGTGACGCGTGTACTACGACTTGGATTTGCATAAGGGTCGATCCCGCAGACGATAAGACGTAAACTGATATAAAAACGAACAGAGCAAACGCGAACCGGAGAACTGATAAAGACGGAAAAAGTTTAGTCTGATCGGAGTTTTTGCGTAACATGTTGCGAAAAAAATGGACTAATTTATTTTACTGGCAATAGTGCGAACGACGACGATCGATGTCATGTTTTTGAGCCAATAAGTGTGCTACAACTTGACATTCCCAACACATCTGAATATTACTTATTCAGATGCTGCTGCTGTAACGTAAACCAGCCCCCCAGTACGCTGTAGAACCATTGGTATTCGTGCTACCGTCACCTTCACAACCCGTCGTGAAGTTGTAATAGAAAATCACCTCTGAATTAGGTAGGTACACCAAAATATCGTAGTGCTCCAAAGTAGGCCAGCCCTCAGCTCCGCGGCACCTATCACATGAACAATGCACAACCGGTGCACAGAGCCGCGGCTCGCGCTAATTTGTCAGCGGCGAACGGGAACAATGCGGGAACATAACGCGACCTCATATTTCATAACTTGTACGTACTAAAGAATAATAGTTAGCCGCTAATTAGCAGAGCTACGCTGTAGAGACATCAGGGTTAACAGCTCCATCCGCGTTACTTACCAATAACGCGGATGGAGCTGTTAGTGAAAACGCTCGGACATGCGACAAATTGTATGTAATTATGTTGTTGTACGAGCAACTTTTGCGTGCTACATGACACAATTTGAGGTCCTCACGAGTAGCAACGTACCCACGCAACTTCAAATAGGATTTCTATCCCATCACCGCGAAGAGGATTACAATATCCGATTTGAGGTTTACAATTCATTTACGTAGAACGGGGAACAATTGAAACATAACACGACGTTTTAACTCGCAGTGTTGCGAGTAACCAATAGTAAACAATAGTAAGCCGCTAATGTCACTTTCACGTGAACACAAGCGCCACCGACGATAGTATAGTTGCCGTCACGAGTGGTGAGCAGAACTTTCATTGGTCAGTTTGACATTGACTGCGCTGCGGTCACACGATTGGTTCAACAAACGTCAGTTCGTCAGTGTGCGTCGTCCCCTGGTCCAGCACATTTTTTCGGCTGCTGTACATTGGCCGAAAGTGTACAATATCCCTACCACTGATAATCTGTGGTCACGACTCATGACGGTTACTATAGGCAACACAATTGGGTGTTTTTAAAACTCATTCCATGCTACCAGCCAGGTGGTACGAACGTTTATGTCGCATATGGTCGCTCGCCGGCTGTTATAACAAAGTGAAACTGAACCCTTGTAAACTTTAACGATACCTACTGTTCATTGCTCGCGGCACTGTTTAAGATCATGGACGTCTACGAGTAGACCAGAGGCAATATTCAGTGCACGATGCAACAAACACTTGCAAGTATCACAAATGATCCGCATACTGATGCACTAACAGTGTTAGTCTAACACTGAAAACTATTTCGCTACCTATACCAAAATCCACTTCTAAATTTGAGTAGGTACCTAGCCTAAATATCTCGGTATTCAAAAGTAAGCTCAATCAAAAGTATCAGAGGAACAAAGAACGTGGCCGCGGGTGTCGCGCTAATTTGTCAACGACGAACGGGAACAATGGTTCAACGAGTATACAATGTACTCGTAAAACACAACCTCACATTTCGCTACATTGTCGTAAACAATAGTAAGCCGCTAATTATGGCACGTGAGCAATGCGCCAGCGTATGCAAAACAATTGAGTGGTTATTAACCGTTCCATACCTTTAGCCAGGTTGTACGAATGTTATCGTCCTACATATATCGCGGTCGCGCGTCGCCTTACCAAGAGAATCGGCAGTCTAGATCTGAGTCAACTGCAAATCGAATCGATTCCCGTCTATCTTTCTTCATTTCAGCCCTTGGTAGTCTATTGCTGGATATGGACTTCTCCTAATAAACGCCATTCCACCCGGTCTATCCACACACAAAAAACGCTCAAGTCCTACTTCATTAAAAGAAAACGGACCATTAAATGTACCTACATCATACCTCAGCAAAGACCACATAGAGAGCAAAAATGGTAAATAAATAACTCTTGTTTTCATGCAGACTTGCGAATAACAAAATTGGCAGTTAATGCCACGACTGACCCGTTCCCCTCAGTACAGCTGCCCTATCGCTGCCCCTAACCACAGTTGCTATACAGGGCATGAAACCCACACGAGGGAAAACATAGCCTAAGTTTGAAAGTAAAAGAAAAAAACGACACCCCACAGTTGCTATACAGGGCATGAAACCCACACGAGGGAAAACATAGCCTAAGTTTGAAAGAAAAAGAAAAAAACGACACCCCACAGTTGCTATACAGGGCATGAAACCCACACGAGGGAAAACATAGCCTAAGTTTGAAAGAAAAAGAAAAAAACGACACCCCACAGTTGCTATACAGGGCATGAAACCCACACGAGGGAAAACATAGCCTAAGTTTGAAAGAAAAAGAAAAAAACGACACCCCAGTTCTAGGAGGCAAAGGGCGCGAGAAGCCGAACACATCGATTTAGGGCGCCGATGTAGGGCTGCCACTTTTATAAACAGAACGATTAATTTTATTTATATACATTGAGTGTTATGCTGTAATGATAATAATCATATCTCAAAAACAGATTTGGTAATCAATAGGTTTTAACTAAAGCGAAACAATTATGTACAATCTTTAAAAAAATATAACACTGAAAGCATTCAAACACTTCAAAAACCGTGATTATTCAAAAAACAAATGTCCATTTTCAGGAATCCCGAAAGTTGCAGCCCTCGCGTTGAACCATCTGTCATTTAACCTTCGGTTATTCGCACAATAGAATTTTTTACACCCAAAGTACCGTCGACCTTTTCTATGAGACCGTTACTCATTTCATTATTAAGTATTTATTATGTTGGTTTACTTTTCTGACAAACAAAACTTTTATTTTTTTATCTTCCACTTATATATACATTAAGTATATAAGTTGTACATAAATCATAATGAAATTTTTTTTCACTTAAATGTTTATAAAATGAATGAGTTAGGAGCATACTTGTGGACCTACGAGCGCTTCATAATAAGCTATGGAGCCTTAAACTGTGAATATGTGCATAAAAGCTCTTCTTCAATGCCGACAACGCACTGGCGACTCCTCTGGAGAGGCGATGGTGACCACTTACTATCAGGTGGCCCGTCTGTCTGTTTGCTTGCTCTATTTATAAAAAAAAACTTATAAAAAGCATTATTTACAATCTTTGAACATCGTGGCATAGTAACCAGTTATAAAGCTGAAGAGTTTGTTTGTTTGTTTGTTTGTTTGTTTGAACGCGCTAATCTCAGGAACTTCTGGATCGATTTCAAAAATTCTTTCAAAGTTGCATAGTCCTTTTATAGAGGAAGGTGGCTATATTTTATTTTCAAAAATATTAGGGATCCGTGAGAAAATTGAACCGAAAACCTATTCACGCGTGCGCTGCAAAAACTATTGACAAGAGAACAAAATGATGTACTACGGGTTTGTAGGTCTTATTAAGATCTGCAAAAAAGTCCGCGAGGGCACATATCTGACTATCATAATTTAGTCACATAACCGCTTTTACTTTTTACCCTTCTCTGCACCAAGTTCTAAAATCTACGCGGGCGAAGCCGCGCGCACAGGCTAGTCTTGGTATACGTATAGAAATTAAAGAATCTCGTCGAGCGTGCCGCGTGACGACGGTGCGGCGACGCGGCGGCGCGGCGACTTGTTGATATGATCCCCCACGACCACCCTCTTCCCCCACCCCAGCCCGCCCTCATTCAGGGTCGCTCACAATCAGACATTTAAACAGACCATTTTTTCTAAACCCTAAAACGGGACACATTGAAACACCGATAATCTTAAATTATTAATTATCAGGTGACATCAACAATCTTAAATTATTAATTATCAGATATTAGAGATCAATAATCACCATGAGGCTTTGGTATAATGAAAGAGAAATCTCTTAGCACTTTAGACTTTTTAGATCAATTTTGCTTATCTATTAGCACTGTGTGTAGGCAATTTTTGATAAAATCTTGTCACCGGTTACTGTACGCTCATTTTTATTTGCTGCAAGACTGCTTATTTTACATTTTTTCTAAAACTTATTTTACATTTTTTTGGGTCCCCAATATTTCTTGGGATAGAGTAGGTAAAAACGGGACTGTCCCGTTCAAAGCGGAAGGTAGGTCACCTTAGTAATGTTTCACTTTCTACGAATCAATAAATCACTAGCCACGTTACTGCAGCACTTGGCAGACGCAGCACGTGAGTTCCATCTAGATGTCGGATGTATAGAAGAAAACGTTTCGGCACGAAACGTGACTCAGTAGTCAGTACCCTCGGGGGTGGCTGGAGGGATTGTAAACAATGTGCTCGTGTCGCGTATGCCTGAAATATTTGCTGAGATCGGGTGACTAAATATACGATGAATAATCCATGTTGTGCTAAAATCATTCCAGGGTCATGTGTGTTGTGTACACAGACTATAGCTGGAAGACAACACTAATGAACTTATTCATCACAAACTCAAAGCTCCACACTAGGATTCCCTATGCCATTGTTGCTATGTACACATAAGAACACACTAGATACATACATTTAAACAGATACGAATTTCTTCTTTGCAAAGGCTCAAGGGCCCTCTAGTAGCATCTAGGGGAACGGACGCGATATCCACCGACAGGTCATCATATGTCAACGACTTCCCGAATGGCCGTTACAATTCGACTTTTGCGCCAATTGTGCAGTGACGCGCGGCGAGGGTGCAAAATCACTGTTCACCCCATTAGCCAGCCCCCGCTACACGCCCCGAACAAGAAGGGTTGACGTCACCGATACATTACTTCTCCTGGAAATCGTATAAACACTGATCGCGTGACATAATTATTCGGTAACGGCTCTAGTCGTTTTGGATGTCACCAATAGCTAATTATTAAGAAAAATGAAATAGTTGAAATAGTTAAGTCAGTAAGGGGTCCAGACTTATTGGAATCATCAATTGCTTAGTTATGAAAAACAGTGAAATGCGCAAATTTTTCTGACAACAACGTAAACTAGGGGAAAAGCTTTGGAAAATTGACATTTAATATGTTTGTATTGTATACGCAGTAAGCAGGGGCAGAGGTTTAGAGGAACAGTGAGGCTGCTTAGAAATTTAAACCGTTCTACAATGCAAACAGCCAAAAGCCTAATTGCTCATGTAAAATGCACTTAGGTCAAGGTTTACCTAAAATTAGCAGAATACCAATTAACTATCTACATCAAAAGACGACCAAAACGGTAACAAATACATCCACCGCCTTTTTCTATCCCTCAATCACTACATAATCTTAAACCCCATCAATTACCCACAGCAGGGTCGGGTCTCGTCTCACAATTAGAAGGGTGTAGGGCTGTAGGCCTTAGGCCACCTCGCTGGCCCAGTTTATTGGACTTCACATGGCTTTGGGAACACAATGCAGAACCTAAAGCACGAAGGTTTGGAACGATGTTTTCCTTCACCGTTACAGCAGGTAATATTAAATTTTATAAACCACAACACAGGCTTTAATCAATGTTCGCCACGATGCAGGACACAGGCGTTTGACGTCAGAGTTCAGTCATTAGCCTTAACCCGACCCAGTTAGCCCATGTAATAGCTCCCAAGACGCCAATATAGAGCTTGCGTAGGCAGGCAGATACAAAGCGACGCGATTAAACGAACGAGACGATTACTACGCGATCGTTTCGACAACAATAGAGTAGCAACGGAACGCGGTAACATACTCGTGTACTGTGCAATCCTATTAGGCTTCAAAGGAAGATCGGTTACGAGTTTTACGACCAGGACTTCAAAGTTAAATCTAATGCTAATTTGAGCAGAAAGATTAGATGATATGTAGATTGCGTATTATGTAATCAGGAATGAGATGGAATATCACGTGCATGACGTCTATTGGAAAAGTTAAATGAAGCTCAATACAGCTTCAAAGTTATAAAAGGTTAATTGTATTCTTTAGTTGCAAAAAAAGAATAGATACCTAGTCTAACTGAGAAAAATACTGCAAAATATCTTCATGTTTCTGTCTGCCTAAAACATGTAAATCGATCTCAAAAGCTATGCACTGAGGAAGAAAGCTTCTCTTCATTTCTTCAACTCGGAATGCTCCTCCAAGTATGATGTTATGATAACTACATCCTTAGACACGACTCTACTCTGTTATGAATAATCCTAATCGTGTTAGTCTATCATGAAACCTTAAGTAGCCTAACGGAAGTCAAATCGCTCATAGTTGGGCCGAATGCAACAGACGTGAGCGATGACGTAAGGGGTGAAGTCATTAGCCCCCACCCGATCCAATGAGCCCAGGCCAGGTAATGATCCCCAAGACGCTAATACCGTGTATGCGTAGGCAGTGACCGTGTTACGCAGACAAGAAATGAGACGCTCACTACGCGATAGTGGGTCAACGTTGGTGTAAACGCGTCTGACACCGAGGGGTGTCTGTTTTAGGGTGGCATCGATGAACACAAACATGTACCTACTTAAGGGTACAGGAATAATTTACGGTGTTACTACTATGAAGACTGAAATACAGTTATCTGATCATTGTGAATAGAGTTATGTCTGCGATCAAACCCCCCCAAATTAAAAGATATAAGCCTGCTTACTTTATCTCAACTATAAGAGTTATAAGAGGCGCGGTTACTTTACTAGGTACTCTACTAGCTTCTGATAATTATAAATTATTTACTCCTATTCTAGATCTAGAACCTATACATTTTTATCAATCGCTTCCATTGAGAATGTAGAAAAAAAATCAATTTCACCCATAGCCAATTTTAAAAGTACCTATACTTTTTTCGTGCAATCGTGAATGATTCTAGACTCTCTCTCTCTAGAGCAGCGTTTCCCATTTTCGGGGTAACGACCCGGTACCGGGCCCTCAAAATAAAATACCGGGTCGCAATTTCCGCCGCTGATACCAAGGTATGAAGTAATAATAAAACCTTTTTGCTATTAATAAGTGTACGATTTTACCTATTTATAAATGTGTATTGTTTTACCAGCTTGGGTTTAAAAGTATTAAATGGGTGACGTCACGCCCCTATCGACACCGGAGCCCCGCTAACCCCATTCTCGCTCCATCCCTCTTGCTTGCTCATGAGATCAGCTTTCAGACAGATGGAATCGGATAGACAATTGAAAAAAAGGGGACTTCTTTAAATGGATTCTTGTATTTTGCGAAAGCACGTAGTCATATACACAATATCTAAATAATTCAATACAATAAGTTTACAAAAAAACAATTTTCATTTAAACATCGCAATATGAGATTCACAATTGTTCTATTCAACGCAAAATCGAGCAACGATTGAATCTCAATAGGTATTATATAATTTACAAATACATATCTATAACGGGCGCACCGCCGCGGCGTAGTAAAAAACATAGGTACATATTTGTAAGTTAAACGATTCCAATGAAGTACAACAACGTGCAACAGACTACGAGTAAGAGAACTAGGAACAATCCGATGAAATAAAAATCATAAAATCAAAAACCATATTTCGTTCACGAACCGCCCATAAGGCCTCCGACACGATTTAACGACTGTTATCGATAACAACCGGGATCGACGGTTTATCGTGCCCTCCGAAGCACGGAAGCGCGCATTTATTTTGCCGCTAGCGGTCACCCATCCAGGTACTGTCCGTGCCTGACGTTGCTTTACTCTTTTGGTCAATTACGATCTACTCAAGCAGCAGGGCTTCAATAACAAGTACTTAAGTATATTTTTAGCTCAGTTTGGGTAATTTTACTTGAGGTTTTACATTATAATAATACCAAGCAGCGTATTTTCCTCAATCATTCTCGGTGCGGCCGCACTGATGTTCGCGTTAATGGATTCAGACATTTAATTAGCTCCCACATTCTTATGTTTTAATAAGAAAATAAGTTGTGCAATATACGAGTTGCATATCAGTATCGACAAACTGGTTTCCCAAGTGTAAGACATAAAAACAAGCTATAACTTCGGTACAATTTTGTTTATTCCAACAAATATTGAGAAGTAAACAATGGTATTATTATTTTCATGGTCTGAATAAATTTCATTAAAAGAAAACAATAAATTAAAAAATAAATTGTTTTGTTATGATAAACATCACGTGTATTATTGTGACTTCACACCGAAACAAACAGAAAATATAGTAGATACTAGGTGTCCCGGCACACTTCGTTCTGCCAAATATAGAATTTTTACTATTTTCCATGCATTATTTTCAGATTTCTCACTGTTCAACCTTCCTTGGACTTATACGTAAATATCAAAATTAAAATGAGCCAAATCGGTCCAGCCGTTCTCTAGTTTCAAAGAGACTAACGAACAGAGATTCATTTTTATTATAGCATTACGAACCAAAAGTCTCTTATCTACTTAGATACTAATACTAATACCTACTGATACTTTTAATCTAGCGGATCTTAGATTAATCCAACCGCTTTATGCATTCGCGTCGCGTCGCGTTCTTTTTATAATCTGTGCTAATATATGCGAACGCGAACACAGTCAAGAATTAAACACCTTATAATCATTTCTAACAGGTAAGCGCTAACCGTGGGCTGAGTGCGGAGAAGCCAAACACCTCAGTTGGCACGGGGTCGTATCCATCCACAGATAAAGAAAATAAATAGAACGGCAATAAGCACACATTTATTCCGAACCCACTGTAGCTAGCTGAGTTAGCGGCATTCACGCCCCATACTCATTATATCACTCTCACTTACAGTTGCAATGAGATTGATATGTCCTTAGTTTATCAGAATCTAGGGGTACGCCTACCCCGCCCAAATAGCCGTTCTATCTACTTCCTAGTTCTATGGTCGCGTCGTACAATCGTCCTGGTAAAGGTTAAAAATATTGAAAGGATTTAGAAGGTACGAAAACCCGTAAAACGCTTAATAAGCGAAATAATGAAAATCTCTTTGAAACAACTAAAAAAAGGATAGTGTATGGTATGACCGTTGGGTCATACAAGATATCTATCAATGATGATTGTCAAAAAAATATACAAAGAAGTGAAACATATTATCTTCTTTAGGAGATAGTTGTTTTCACAACCAGATGTGATTCGAGAAAGATCTTTGCTTTACCCATAACAGAAAAATTTTATCACATGACAAACAGTCGATAATAAAGATAATGTGGATGATAAAACAAAAAGTAAAATAAATTTATTAAATAAACTGACAGCTGTAAATACGCCTGCATAATTATATTCCTACATACATAAAAATTGAAAATAATTATTTAAGACGTCTAAAATAAAGAATAACCTTCATTTCAACGACACGTACCGCAAAACATAAACTAAGACTTGTTTGTGGTGGTGAGGCAAGCCTATGTTCGCAAAAACGTAGATTTAAATTGTTAGATACGCCTTCACCATACACTTTGTGCCAACTTGTCCGCTTGGAATGAGTTGGAATGTTCGCTCATTTGAAACAGACTCAACTTTGCTAAAACATAACCTAAACAGTTGTCATACAAAAGTTGAAGCTATTTCAAATTTGAAGAAAAGCTTGTATTCTTTCAGAAAGTGCATTCAAACCCCCGCAAATTGCTAATGCGCTGACATCATATAACTCACATAGGTCTGCCAATTATTATGCACCCTATCAATAAAATTAATAATGTTGTATATTGGCTACATGGAATATTTTACTACACGCCCAATTTTTTTGACTGTGTCACAATTACGTTATTGTGAAAAAGTTACATGTAAAAGAATATCGACCTAACCAAATTTTCAACGCCTACAAATTGGATAATACTCATGGTACTGTGCAAATTAGCAATTGCGCAACAAAAAACCGAACGAAGGCCACCCGTAATGAACTACTTGTAGTTAAAAGGATTCTTGAGTAACGAAGCTTTATGCGAGCATAATAATCTGCGCGTCGACACAGTAAAATTACCGTCTTGTCACCTTACCGTCTCGGACCACTACGAGTATGTAGGAGGACACCTGCCAAACAATGAGGGTATGGGTGGTGTAGAAGGAGACTCACCCTCGCGTCGTAGACCCTGGTGAGCGCGTCGTAGCGGATGGAGCCGAGGAAGATGACCGCCTGCGCCGCGCCGCCCCGCCCGCGCGCCACCAGCTCCACGCACACCATCTCGCCGTCCCGGACCACTATGTCGCAGAACACCTGATGAACACACACACATTACAGTAGTCAGCACGAGTTCTGAGCACAATCTTTATTGGTCGATTGTACGTTGGCACTGTTAGTTGACGCGATTGGGTCGTCAATCAGTGTACCAACACCAACAGCAACGCGATTGGTTAGTCGCGCTAGATCAATAGACGGCTATTGGTCTAGCCGCTAGACCAATTACCATCTACGCGAGATTACGCGCTAGACTCTGTACATTGGGCGAAAGTGTACTTTAATATCCTCACCATAAATCATGTGTTCACGATTCGTTACTACTCGTATATCTACGAGTTCGGTCCTAATCTACTGTAGCTAGTGCTAGTGCCATTCGGTAAATGATTAATGTCAACTTTGTTATTTTCTTTGTCAGCATTTGTAGTCACATAACTCTCCTGAAAGTCCCTGTGTCTGTGTTGCGTTCCAACGCACCCACATACCTGTGCGTTCATATGCAAACATTTTCAAATGACAGTGACACTCTGGATAATCACTTGTTAAGTTTATCGGAATAAGGGCCTTTATGGTAGGTACCTACTTGAAATGCCTACATTATTATACCAACTCGATACGATAGCAATGAACTTTATCGATGCTAAAAGATTATATCACTCAGATAATAATATATCGCTCAAACAGTTTTGGTATCTGCTGAAATTAAGTTGGTGATAGCAAATATTTCTATCCATCAATCCATCTTTTTAAAAATAACTAGTTCTCGAAATTAAAAAGCATCGAGTGAACTACAGCCGCTCGGGTTCATCTAACGGATTTGAAAGGAAATATTCGAGTCTGTTGCAATCTTAGCAAACTCTGACTTGTACTCGTAGATATTGGTTCAAACCAATATTTGAGCTCGGCCCGGGTCCCTCTCTGAAGCACGCACCGCCACAACGTGGGTTATTGGAAACAATAGATACGTAACTAAACAATGAGTAGAACCAACGATTTTTATGTCAAGATGGGATGTCAGGATATCAAAAGTGGGACACCTAAAATTAGGGGTTTACTATTTTTAGACCACTTTTGACGGTAACTGCTGTAAATGTTATTTTTAGTGGTACATAAAAGGCTTTGGACGCTTTTTTATTAAAATAATTGAGTCCACTTTTTCTCTTTCTCTTGTATGGTATCACTGCAACCGAACAATCGTTGGGAGCTCGCACTAAGACTGATACACCGTCATCGTAATTGACCGTGTGATACTAAGCCGTGCTTTGCGTTTGAAATATTGTTCACAGACAACTATTTAAAGATACGTAAAAAATCTTCTTAACTAACTATCGACCGAGTAAATCTAGGTATACGAGGTTGCAGCCTAGTCTTTTGACCATAAACAAAAAACCTAGCGTTCCAAAACAAACAAGAAATTGAAACAGTGACGTTAAATAATAATCGGCAACCATTATCGGGCTCCGTTATCGGTACCGTGTGCGCTCAATCTTGGTCCGCGATAACGCTAGACGATAACCGCTAAACAAACCCACTATCGGTAACCTGTGCTCTAACGATCTTCCTACTTTGAAAGACTGTTATTGCTATTCGGGAACAAACACCACTCTCTTGACGTCTACTTTATATGTAAAAGGCGATATTTTTTGGTCATTCAGAATAATGAGTCATTATCTACTTTGGTAGCTTTTTAATGTTTTGTAAATGTTTTAGATATATTTACAATTATATTTTCTATTTCAGTGTCTGTGTTTCGCGTCCACTTTTCTTTAGGGGACTGTCTGATTGTTAGAGGTTATAAAAAAATCAAAATGTATTCTTTTCTTTTTAAGTATTGATATATTACAACAAATGCTTAACCTTTAAAAACTGAAACATAGCATATAACGATACAAAACTAGTAAAAATATAACAAGCTCGGTTATTTATAATAACTTAACTTTAAAGATAATAAAAACATCATGTTATGCCTATACATTACTCAAAACAAAAAACAGACGAAAGTACCAGAATCTTTAAAAAATCTCAAAGGAATCGACAAACGTCCGCGCAATAAGCACAGGAGATAACCCCAGGCCCGGCAACGGTCCAAATTGGATATTGGCAAGTGCAATGTTTACTTGACGATCCGTGAGGAGGTGATACGCTAAGAACTCACCATACGGTTTTCACCCGCGACCGCCGCGGTTGTTACGCGCAGCTCCCGTAGATTGTAAATTTATTAGGTAAAAAAATAATGCACATTTCGTGACGCGTTTTGCATCCGCGGTGTGCGCGGTTATACGAGTATGTGGATCGCGCTGCACTGCAAAATACTATTAGATATTGGAAGCTGAGTTGAGTTTTCAGACGTTTCAGAACGCACTCTTTTATGGGAATTATATTTTGAAATTAATTGTGATTGGTGTCCACCTCCCAATGGCACAGAACCCCGGTCTCGTAAGATTCGAAATAAATCGGCTGTTCCGCCACCGCAACGGGCGCGGGCAGAAGCCGCGTCGTGAGTTCTTAGCAATAAGGAGTCAGGTCTGATTATAGCCGACCTGTGTCAGAAGTCACGACGTCACGCGAGACTCAGCGTGCGACGCGCTCCCACATCGTCGACGACAAAGAGTTTCCGAGAAACAGAACTCCGGTCTCGTAAGATTCGAAATAAGTCAGCTGTTCCGCCACCGCAACGGGCGCGGGCTGAAACCGCATCGTGAGTTCTTAGCGATAAGGCGTCAGGTCTAATTATAGCCGACCGGTGTCAGAAGTCACGACGTCACGCGTGACTCAGCGTGCGACGCGCTCCCACATCATCGACGACAAAGAGTTTCCGAGGAAGTAAACACAGGAATAGTACTATTGCGTTTACTTTATCTTGGTCGCAACTAATGTCCAATACTGGAAAATACTGAGCTTGAGTATAATAAAAATCAGAGATATTTCCACGTACAAGTTGTTGCGATCGAATGATTCTATATCTTTTTTTAGATTTTCGTCAAGAGGTAGGTAGTCGTATATCCCATCCCATCATAAATGTGAAAGTTTGTGAGGATGGATGAATGGATGTTTGTTAGTCTTTGACGCAAAAATACTACTGAATAGATTGGATGAAAATTGGTATACGTGGTTTATAAAGTGGATACTTATAGGATACTTTTTATCTCGCTCTGGACCGAGTTCTTAAATCCACGCAGACGAAGCCGCGGGAAAAGTCTAGTTTACGTATAGCCTATATCGAACAAAAAAGTAATTACATTGTTACTGATATCAAAATAGAACACATAAAACAAACAATTATTTTTTCGATCTTGGGTTTAATTAGGGAAGAAACTGCAATTAGTAGAATTTTTCACTGACTTGCGCTGTCAGAGGTAATAGAATAAAATTACGTTCAAAGCTACCCATTCATTAGAATGGCGGGGCAACAGGCCGTGACATCGATCTGTCCTTCCAGCAATCAAGAAAACAACGGCGGTTCACTGTGACTCAATGCCTTCTGTGTTGAGATAAACCGGCACAGATAAACCGTCGACATTTTTTCACTTCAACAAGAAATAAACCTCTTTCATCACAGACGATTTCTTTTGATCTTCCAGTAATAGTTTTTATTCTTTGTGAAATCACTATCCATTGTACTGTTCGGCTGCATATTGAAGTGAACAGAACAGAGATTTTAATTTCGTTCCCTGAAGATTACCAAGTGAGGGCTACCGAAATATACGCGATAACGGATGGCTCTGTTTTATTTGGCAACGAAAAGGGGATCCGAGAAATTCCTTCCGTCGAAAACATGTCGAAGTTTAAACGCAAACGCCGATGCTTGTACAGCTAGCAGGTATAAAGTTAAAAATGGCTGAAGTACCTACAACTAAATCAACGAAGAGGCCTTGAACAGCGTAGGAACATTGCCCGAGAATAGTCCAATGTTTGATGTTTATGTTGGAAAGGGGCGCCCAAACTCGAAAGCTCAATATTTCGTAGCTCATCAAAATGACTTCATTCATCCATCGAATGACGCTGCCTTTGTGTCCAGACAATAACATTTTTACCGCCACGTTCCGCAGATACGAGTACATGTATTTAAGCCCAGCATCAACAGCCAACAGCTATTTATTTGCGGCCACTTTATAAAACTGATGATAAATTTGAGATGTACAAATAGTAGACGGGTTTGCGAATCAATGTTCTATCGAAGAGCATATTGACCTTTTAGTATGAACTCAAATTAAGAAAGAAATCAGAAATGCAATCTTGAATGACAGATGATATATTTTCGTATGGCATAAGAGATAATGCCTGTAAAATCTCTCCGTTAGATACAACGCTTGACTTTGCAAAGTGCCACAAAATACCTAACAATTTTAAAAGAAATACGAGCATTACGGAAGCCAGTTTGAGTTTTCAACAACGCAACGGGCCAAAACGTGCGGTTTAACTGGATGCCCTCCAAACAATTGTCCTTCTAATACGGAAAACACAGCATCTAAAACATACTGGATGCCACCCAAACGATTGTCCCCCTATTGTGAAAATACTACCTATTTTAATCCTATCTTACTACTTATATGTATAAATGTGAAAATTTGTGAGGATGGATGGACGGATGATGTTTGACTCTTTCACGCGAAAACGACTGAACAGATTTGATGAAATTTGGTGTTGTAGTTTATAACTTGGGTTAATGTATAGGGCACTTTTTATCCCTCTCTTGACAAAGTTCGAAAATCTACGCGGACGAAGCCGCGGGCAATGTCTAGTATGCAAGATCTCAAACACGGGACTTGTGACCGCCAGCGATGATCGCGGAAGAGGTCAGTACTTGAATGGGTGAAAACAAAACGGCCAACAACATGCAATTTTATCTGCTTATAAATTATGCTTATGCTCGTAATGCGTAACGTACATAAAAACAGCGTATCTTACGTATCCCAGTACTTATGGGACTTTCTATCCAATTCGAGATGGGATTCACGACGAGTCTTGTAACTATTTGATTTGTTGAAGTGTCAGTCCTGCAAGTGTGCGTTTACTACTCATTTCATGATGGAAGCATAATTCCAAGAAGCTATGAATCATAGGAAACTTGAGCCAAGAAGCACAGCCGGCACTGGAGACGCTCCAAACTCGAAGCGATCCGGTAAGTGGGACAGCCTGGAGTCTGCTGACCGCGCGAGCTTCGTATTGGGGTCAAAGGTTCACGGCCTAGCTTGCTTGTTAAACAGACACTACTTGGGTAAAGACAACATGTTCAGCCAAGGATTTTAAGGGGCTAGTGTGCCATATATCTTCAAAACACATTCAAAGAATCATCGATCGAAGAGTAATTATGTAAGCTGATGTATCTCTTGCTTTTGAAAATAGCCTAGGTGAACATTTGAAGATTTTGCAGAGATTTTCTTAAGTGTTAGACTAGATTTTAGCTTTGGAAAAGTAGACTTGGAATTAAGATTTATTGCACTTGAAAGTTGGCATTCCTTTAGAACCGAGATAAATGGCGAAGATGTAATGTGTTCTGTGGAAGAATAGAGCAAATCCTCGAGTATAGTATTGTTAAACAACTCTTTTATGATTAAAATTCGATTAAAAGGAGGAAATTTAAACTGTCAGTTACTCGGTTTTCATATATTAATAATAGTAACAACAACGGAACACACTTATCCTTGTTGCCTCACGCAACATTACATAATTGACAGCTCATCGACACACCGATTATGTACTAAAAATATATTACTTTACTCACATAGGTATATTATTGCTTATAAATCGAGACAAAATAACAAGAACCAGTTAATTAAACACCAGTAAACAACTTTAGCTGCTATTGTAAACGACAATACGGTATGATTGATTGCGTAAAACCGAAATATGTAGTACATGACTAGGAACGACAAAAACAGTAAGGTAATAAAGCAATTACTCGATACAACGGCAATTATAATAGGATTTAATTGTTACCTACGATAAGACTGGCAATACAACAGTGAGTGATATATAAAGACAACGAGATACGCGTATCTGTGTGCGAACACTAGGCGGTCCACGTGATCGCAAATACCAATCTGAATTCGAACCCACGTACTACTAATAAGGATTTTAACAGTCCTCCCATCATGTCCCATTCATATTCAATGACGACTCATATGAAGAAACAAACACAAGTGAAATATTCCAAAACGACCAATTTGGAACCACGTAAAGTTAAATACATTTTTACCAGTTCCCATTTATGCAAATGGTGCTTCAAATCGACTCAAATAAAAGCCGCCGATTAAGTGAACGTTTTCTAAAGACAGTCATTGCCAAATAAACGGTCTGGACACATGTAATTAACAGGCTACAAAGTCTTTAGGCAGTGAGAACATTGTTATTTCTCGATATTTATAGAAATAAACACACTGTACCATAAATCAATACGAACAGCAAACCGGCTAATAGTTTTGTTGCAAAAACTAATAACAATTTTAATGAGGGAATAACATTTAATGATTCCGCAATAAATCTATATCTCTAATATAGAATCGCAACGCGCATGACTGCGTAACTAAACACATCGACCACAGGCAACTGAAACGCTACGAATTGATTAACCAAACACCTTTATTTCCATAGAATGCAATTTTCAACAGTCATTTCAGAAAATTTTCAACGAGAACTATTTAAATCTAAATTCAAACGCAGGCCTTGACCCAATTGGCTATTGTATTACGACACGACCGACCGACGCGACAAAAATCAAACACAGGTCTAACTCCTAACTAGTAACTGACAATACGCACTGAGATGCGACAAATGTACGCAACGACGTTGTCGTACGACCAAAGATTCAGTCGTCGTTATTAGAAGTAGGACTCACCGGTAAGAACAAACATCTAGAACGACTGCAAGACGATTATGCGACTAGCGCTTCCTAATATCTGCATTTCATGCCACATAAAAAGCCACTCTAACATATTTTATCACTAGTCTTACCAGCGCGGTATGTTATTTCATTATTCACTTAACTAACCGTAGGTAAATTAACTATGAATAATTTATGAATCAGCTAATACTAAGAACTTGGATTCCATTGCCTCCACTCTATTCCAAAGTCCAGTAATCGTCAATTAAACCCGTCACCTTCTGATAGAATGATAATGCTCCTTAAGTAGGTGTTAATAAATCAATAGAATCATTTAACCGAACAAAAAATGAAAAGGGAAATAGCCTTCATTATACAAATGTCACGATAATATGGTTGATAAATTGAAGCAGTGAAAATGAAGGATCGATGAATGTTTGTTATTCCCTTATTTCACACAGGATAAATGAACAAAGTTTCTAAAACTTCTGAAAATGTATGTGATGGAGTCGCCGCAATTTTAAATTTACATAAACGATTTTTAAAATATACGTTAGATATCCCTAATATTAAACACACTATCTCAACTGAACCTAGAGTTTCGGTAAGAGTTATCTCGGTATTCGGTAAAGTATCTAACTGTGAAAAATACTTGATATTCAAGCGATTCCAGACCCGGCCTTGACCATCACATAGACTCGCAGTGGACTATTACGCAAACCATGCTCTGACGCAATCGTAAATAAATGTGAAAGTTTGTTAGGATGAATGTGTAGTTATTCGTTATATATTCACGCAAAAACAACTACACGGAACCATATAGGGTTTCGATAAATTTTGTCGTATCATCTGAACCAATTCTAATCCTCGCGGACGAAGATATATTTTTAAGTAAACGCGGATAATTTAAATACACACGCGGAGCCATGATCCAAACCCTCAATCTAGTCAGGACCTAAAGGACCGGAGTTCAAACAAACTATCATTTTCGTACTAACTGGTGACTGATGCGACACCGGTGAAATCGCCAGTTTTAAAAGGTATTTTTTCGGATTTATTGAAGAAACCCATGAAAATTTGAAAACGAAACATGTTTCAATATGAGCCATATGATGTCCCCATCTCAAAAATAATAAATTAATAAAAAAATAATGTTAATTTTTGCTTTGTCAGTAGATGGGTCTTTTTATAAGAGAGCTACTTTAAAACTGTGGTTTCAAATTTCGACGACCCAAGTGGCGCAGTGGTTAAGACACCGGTGAGCTGCGCGGAAGGTCCTGGGTTCGATTCCCAGCAGAGCAGAGATTTGAATGATGAATTTGAATTTCTACTTCTGGTCTGGGTGTGTTGTGTTCTTTTCTTGTGTGTGTCCATAGCACCCACGACACAGGGAATCCTAGTGTGGGGCTATGAGTGTGCAGCGTTACTATTTCTTAGCAAATAGTACATGACACTGCCAGAATCCATACACTTTTGTACCATTTCCTTTCAACTACCTGTGAGAGTGCTAAAGTGCTTGGTCAGTAACCCATTAATGACCCACTACAGGGTCGGGTCTCCTCTCACAATGAGAAGGATGTAGGCCTTAGTCCACCACGCTGGCTTAGTGCGGGTTGGTGGACTTCACATGCCTTTGAGAACTTTTTTTTGTGAACTCTCAGGCATGCAGGTTTCCTCACGATGTTTTCCTTCACCGTAACAGCAGGTGATATTTAATTTTTATAAAGCGCACATAACTTTGTAGGGACACCCTACTATAATAATGTAACGATCAGCATAAACGACTGGCTGCGCCAGTCGCTCCCCTTCTCTCTTGACGAACGCTATACGCTAGGCGCTAGCAATATAACTAGAGTGATAATATATGTATTATGTTTATTATAATATGGACTTTCATTTCCAAACCTCCTGATAGACATTAACATAATACTACCCATCCTCCAAATTGGTGACCCCGACGTGATCAACCGACGTGATTGACGCCCTGCTGACGACATTTCAAGGGTTCCAGCACCTTCATCCACGAAGTTCCGTCCTGATGTCTCACCAGATGATATCCGTCTCAACCGACGTGACTGTCCACATCATTGGTGTTCCTCGAAGTATTTGACGTCCTTCAGCAAGTACAAGGAGTCATGCTGTCAAGCCAGCAAGCAAGGAGCATACTGTCCAGGTTCCACTAGCAGCCGCAAAAAGCGCATTGGTTCCTGCAGCCTTCAACGCTCAAGTTCAGCGATCCGCAGCACGCAGCAGAGGTTTCTGGGTTTCCCTCACCGTGACTGCGCACGCATCGCATCATTCCGGCAGACGTGGCCGATGACGACACTGGCATATGAGAGTTACGACATCATTCCAATTGGAGGGGGAGTGATGTAGCGGCGCGATACCTACAGTAATATGAGCGCGCGCCTCACATGAAATGCTGACCACGCATGACGACGCAAGCATCGAATGTAGTAAACAATAGAACACGTCACACGCGTCATACCGAACTGGCCAATCGGAAGACGTATCCTCAAACGCGCTATCAAAGTTCTTCAGAATCTCTGCATATATACAAATGGTCCGAAGTCAACATTTGGACCGCGGTCCCCAGGCAGTGACATCGCCTGGCGGGAGATCTCCCCTTTTCCTCCAAAACTTTTTTTTAACAAAGTCATTGGTGCGTGCCACTGGGATTCGAACCCGGACCCCTCGATTCGAGGTCGAATTCTAAGCCACTGGGCTATCACCGCTTTTGTGCTTGATTCATGCAATTCCGGCCTTGACCATCGCAGTGCGGAGTGTCGCCGGCATTACGTAAGCCCTCTCGCGACGTGACTCAGCTCAACTCAGCTGGAACAAGCGCATCAATGGCCCTAATCCCAATACGAGGCGTTTGGGTAACGCTAACGCTAGATTAACTAGCATTTGCTGAATCAGTGCCGATTGTTGTTGTTCCTGCGGAGATTTTTGCCGATGATGTTCCGGTGGTAATACCGGTATCAATGTAGTGGATACTACTGTGGACACTGTAATTCAGTTTAAATCTGATTAATGGAAGTATGTAATCGGTTAGATTTTTTATGTTTTCTATTTAATTTTCTGGGTTTAAGTTTTGTCTAACAGGTCTAGTCTCCCATGCAAACAAGCCTTCAAAAAATCACCAAATCTGGGAAAATTTCATCAGTTTGTATGACGCTTTTGTTTGCCCAAATCGAAAAAAATATTACTCATTGCGCAATATCTTTACTAAAATTGAATGTTATTAATTTCGTCCAAAATTGACGCTTTCTGTTATGAGTTTATGGCTTCAAACTGAAGTGGGCGTGAAACGTAGGCAGTGGGTAGTATTTCGTTCACGACCAAGTAGTAAGCGGCTTCGGCAACTATAGGTATTAAACAGCGAAATTAATTAATTATTTTCGTCGTAAAAACATGGACATTAACGTTATCGCAATCATTCAAAGCCATTTGTGGTCGTAATTTGATCTTACAATGGTCGTTAGCAAATGACTCGTAGTTATTGTATTGACTGTACTTCGAATATATATTTTAACTGCCCTATGTGTACCTTATCTGTAAGTTAAATCCTTTTATTATCATCCTCGTAATACTCGTATCGTCGAAAGTTCGCAATTATAATATGAGTAAAATTAAAAGTCCTCCCGGCCTGCTAATTTACTACATACTACTGATATACGTACTGTACGTACAATTCAAAGTAATTTTGCAAATACCGCTACAGACCAAACGTGGCTCAACTATCGAATACTAGAAACTTCGAAAACCTCGAGCCGTTTCATGGAAACTTCGAGAGCTTCTCCAAAGTTTGCTGCAACTCAATTATTGAGGGAAGCGACGAGCGACGCTCGCCCCTGGACGAATATCAAAATCGGGTCGAGAGCATAATAGCGTTATTATAGCCGAGGTTTTATACAATACTTACAAGTCCACTTAAAAGCGATGCCACGAAATATCAATGCCAGCTTTAAGGCTCAACTCACACTGGCACAGAGTCGAAGCGAAGCGACGCGTCATGTTTTGCACGGCGACGCGCGTGTTCGCGCGGCGACGTGCGTCTGCGCGCGACGATGCTCGTATTAGCGCGTTCGGATCACCGTGCTGGACTAGTGACTTTCGAACATTCGTGAATGGTGCTCGCTCGGCTGTATACGATGGTTGATATCGATCTTATCATGATTGCGCTAATATCAGAAGTTGAAGAGGAAGAAAGTAAAATTATATCAGAAGCTGAGAATAGGAAAATAAAACGAAAATTTTGGGTTCACGAGTTATGGAAGAAAAGACATATTCTTGGCGAATTCAAAACACTTTGTAGTAACGATTTAAGCCAGGACCATTGTCGTATTTCAGCACTGTCGTCCGTCCGTAGTGGTCGGCGTCTGACGCGTCACTGCGGCCGAGTAACGCGCGGCGACTCGCGAATCCGCTCGACTCCAGCCGAGCGTCGAAGCGCGAATGCGCGCGTCAACGCGCGTTGACGCGCGCTTCCATATTTACATAGCACAAATTTGTACTTAAATAATGGAACAATAGAGATGAATATGCTATAGGCTGAAAAATATGACGCGTCGCGTCGCTTCGACTCTGTGCCAGTGTGAGTTGAGCCTAAGAGAGCTGTTGTGAGAAATGTGTAAACTTTATAACATTCTTTCGACCGGTTCTAGTGACTTGATAAAATCAACATACAGGCTTATACGTAGCCGTTTCTTGAAAATGAACAGGTTTTTGGTTAGAAAATTTCAACGTAGCATCGAGATCACTTCGAAAGCTTTCACAGTGGCGCCGGGCGACATTAATAACGGGATCTGATCATAGCTGGTATAAATAAACATAATATTACTTTGGTTTACTGATCGCACATCGAGTATCCAGTATCCTATGAACAGGAAATCATGCGTGCGGATTCCATTTGATAAGCAATACTCGGTCGGTCGAGGCGTGAGACTGTAATTGTGTGTTAGATCAATGTATTGATGCTCCACTGGACATTCGATTCAGAGGGTTGTTTAATTAAAATCTTCTTTGTGATACTTGGTTTTCGATTACTTGCCTCTCCCTTTTATTTTATACACCTACTCCGTTCTTCCTATTTGTTCACTCTGTCTTTCTCTCTCTCTCCTTTCCATTGCATATCATCTGTTTCTTTTCTATTTTGTTATTTTTACTTTATTCTTTTGTTAATTTATTCATATTACTAGCTATGGTGTGCAATATAATGTATTTTGTCTTTGTGTTATGTCTTTTTCTAGCGTGAATGAAAAATGACCAAATATTACGTACCTACTTTATCCATTTAACTTTTTAATTTGTAAATGTATGTATATCTTAAGGTTTTTGTTGCCTTTCAGTTCCTTGTATAGCCATTAGAAAAGTAATTAGCACGTCAATGTAAATTGTTCCATGTAAATAAATAAAAGTACACGTTGTACGAAGTTGTGACATTGTACCTACCATTACGAGTTTCGTTCTCACTCACACGTAGGTAAATCAATTATTTTTTCGCGTGTACACTAAAACGAAGAGTTATTGGCTAAAATTTTGTTAATGTTCTCAGCTCATTACTGCTTTAAGTTAACAAATATAAAAATACGTAATTACTGGAATTGTAGATAAATTTTAATGTTCCATATTGAGGAATGTTGAATATAATATTGAGGGAGGATGTTTCGATAGGTTTTACTCAATTTCAAAGATTCTGGGAACAATGTTCCAAGTTTCCAACGTGGCGTGATCAACTCTGCAACACTAATGTTTATTTATTTGAGCTTTTTATTGAGTCAAAAAGATTACAATGGACCGATCGAATGCCGCGAGGCATGTGTAATGTTGACTGCGACATGCTGACGGCAACTCAGCAACATGTCTATAAACCGTGTTTATAAAAAATGTTTACAATGAATACGAAGCTCAATGCTTCAGCAACAGCAGGCTCAGAAGAACATTGCAAACCGCAACTACCAATAACAGCAAACATTAGTTTCTAAGGCGGACACTGCAAATCTCAACAACCAATATTTGCGTAAACAACTCCCAGTGTAAAATGTTAGTATCGCTTGCACTGTCTAAAATACCCTGGTGGTGCAATAATATCAGTAGATCCGGCGCCCCGGCACCCGGCTGGCGGCGAGTGCCGGGCTGGACGTTATCGCTTCCGTCCTTGCGAGCACCGAGCGTCCGTCGTACAGCCGGTATCGGCTTAACGCAAATACTCTCGACTGAAACATTTCTGCAGCAAAACTGCACCACCTATCAGCTAAAATTATTTTATATGATCAGACAGAGGAATACTGTACTAGAGAAAAAGTAATGGATCGACTTTTTAATCTTTGGTTTAGGGACACCATAGTAAGAAATAATAATAAATAATCAGATGAATTGAGAACTTAGCGACCCATAAAGCCTTCCCTTAAATGGATGTCACAATAATACACAGCTTTTGTTATCCGATCGACCAACAAACGCGACCAAATATAAACACAGTTCACACACAAATGGAAAAAATGACATAGTCGTACGACTACCTTATTGCGAGCGACCGACTTGTCATTTTGGACAAGGGGTAAGAGACGAGAGAGAAAGAGGAGAGTGATCTTCTTCTAAAACTAGAGAAATTAATGATACAGAGAAAGTTAACGCAAAGTGAAAAGCGATAAAACTAAATAGAAAAACATAGCTTGATATTTACCTTTCCGTTGGCGACATAAAAACCAAGCAGTAAAAGTAATCGTTAATCCAACAAAACGCTATAAAATAACAGTTATTTACGGGAATAATAACCATAAACAATAGAGTAAATGTTGCAATAAAACAGTGAAATAACTGGAAAGTCCTAATTGCAATTAAAAATTCTTTATGTGATTTCCACCTCTATAGTCCGATGTTAAATATTACGAAATTATTACTCAATTAAGACAATACTTAAACCAACACCCAGTGAACTGTGCTAATTTAACCACAGATTTGGGACACTTAGATATTTCTAAGTGAAATAAACTTTATCCTTATACCATTATCACTTATCTTATATTACTTCTAAATCCAAAATCCTCACTTAAACTAAGACCTTCACTTCGTATAAATCTCTAAGCTGGATCACCGAACGAGAATATTTTGGTAGAAAAATATTTCGCGAACAATTTTACGTGCGACCGCGATGCAAAAATAACTGACTAAATGCTTTGTTTATTGTTTAAAACAAAGGCCGCTATGAGACCGGATTTTTCGCTATCTCACGGAATCTTGCCAGCTTTATTTCAAAACCTTAAACTCAATGCTAAACCATTTTACTATGAAGTCAATGATATTACGAGTATCTCCAAATTATTTTACTCTAATACTCGTACCTATAAAATAATTATAAGCAATTTCCTATTTTTAAAATTATTATTTGATTATGTACACAAGGATATCCGTTTCCATTCTTAATTATTGTCACACACATCATCTATCATCCAACAATATGGCAATTACAAATATACTATAAAATATCTTTTTGTCGTCGCAATTAAGACATAAGAGTTAAATAAGCCCTGTCTCACTATGTCGCAGTGGGTCACTAACATTATTTATTTATTCGTATTTATTATTATTCTATGTGGTAATTATCTGTTTAATGATTACCACTTTTCGTTATCCTTTCCTTTTATTATTTTCATTTTTGATATGATTATTTTATGCCGTCTACTGACATTTCTGCTTAGCCCAAAGGTAGACTTGCCGGAATGCTAAAAGTAGCAATTTGTACCTTATTTTTGTATAATAATAAATAAATAAATAAATGTGTTCCATCCCTACGCACACACACTTATCTAGGAGTACTAGGCATACTAACAGGGGATCACGTTACCTCGTCGAAGTTGTCGACCATGAAACAAATGTGTGGGTAGGTCATCTCCTCGCCTTCGCCCTTTGTGTCCATCTTGCGCCGCGACGGTGAAGCGTACACCTGGGTTCAGAATGAAACTGTTAAATTTTACACTCTTTAGACCGTTTTAGTTTCAAACCTAAAGCAAATTACGATAATCGTAGATAACTAAAAGACCGAAGTTATGACTTCAGATACACGTTACAAAATTATGGAAGGCTTCAAATGCGTTCCCATTTCTTCGGTCCTTCCATAACTTTGTAGTAAAATTTGTTGACATCAATTTTAAAAATAAATTTCCTCTCCTTATATTATTTCTCTTCCTTAAAGTCTCATTGAGCAATTAGATTGTCGTTTCCTATTTGAGAGTTATTCCCCGACAACAGCTCTGTTACGGAAACACTGACTGACTCACGTGTGGCTAAAGGTAAAGGTATACTATACCGTGACTATACTACTCCCGGGCGAACTATACTGATTCTAACCATCGTTACTATTATATTTATTTGTATTGTTCATAATATTTTAAATGTACATACTAATGGTGCTACCTACCTGACGATATTTTAACTGCCTTTCAACACGTTCAGTGCCTTTGAGACGCGTAGTGGTTTCTTGTAAAACTAAGCGATACTAGCGACCTGCCTGGCGGGTCCAAAACATAGGTAACAACATAAAGATGCATCCACGAACTTTGACAAGGCACTGGACGTAGTGAAAGAGGATTATGACATGTGACGGGATACACTCTCAGCTTGATCAGTATAAACAGTTGCTGACTTTTAGTCTCGGAAGTTTTACGTACGATTCAGAACAAGTGAACGCTACAATAGTATATACGAATATGAACGTTAACTCAAACGTCACAAATAATAACATACCTTAAGCTTACATTGTAGGGCGATACAAGCAATACATCCATTATGCACCAGGGACAATTATCCTTGTGCCAGGGCTCGGTTTACAAGCTAATCAATAGCGGTTTCCATGTCACTCGCTATTGATTTTCAGTTGCAATATTCACTCATTATGTATTATTAACTCGCCGCTGTGAAAATGGAAAGAACAATTTCTATAGAAACTGTAAGGCTTTGTCCCTTAAACGTACTTACAGTCGGCTGGTTCCGGTGATTGCGGTGATTGGCTGATTACGGTGGTGGTTTATACCTCCCCGGGCAAACTAGAGAAGTTCCACCACCTACTTATGATTGAGAGTGTACTTACACTGTGATGGTAACGGGATAAAGTCTCAACTTACAGCCGGTATCAATTACAAATTTTTGGATTTCGATACCTTTTTGAAGATTGGTTGCCAAGTAACATCCATTATTTCAAAGCAATGAAAAAGAGTATCTTGGCAACCAAACAGTCCCAACCAACATCTCATTCCACATTTGAAGATCGGTTGCAGAAATCCACCGTTAGTCCTCACCTTGTTCTTTAAGTGGATACTCGAAGTCGGAACAGACCGATACGAATAAAATATTGACTGTGACCCGTTCGACTCGGCTGGGCATACTCACTTGACCTGACCGAGAATTCTCGGGAATCGTATATTGCATTGAGCCTGTCATGTTTACCGAGTGATCGTTAGTTTGACTTCTATCTTCTCATAAAATATATTGCAACGGTTCTGATTGAATATAAAGCATTGACAGTTTATCCATTTGAACGCAAAACGTAGGCAGTTCATTTGAAAGGCAGGCTTTTGAAAACATTCTTGATATTATTCTCTAATAGTCAACTTTGTTTTATGTTACTTTTGCGTACCGGAGTCATAGGCCGATATCATCCGCCTTTATCATTGCCTTAGTCCTATTATGCAATGTTGATCCACAGTAACTTGGTCTGTCGGAGACCTAAATATTTGCAGAGTCGCTTAGGCGACCGGCGTCATATCTCAACTAAGTGTAAAGTCACCGTCGAAAGAATAGCCGGCAACTAGGAGACAGTTTCAGTACAATAGCATAGGATAATACATTTAATTCCTAAGGGGCCTTCACCCAGAATGAGATTTTTGGGAGAGAGATTGAGATTATGCAGATTATAAGTTACTTAGATCGGCCACCACAGACCCAGTTATAAGTTCTGTAACTGTAACTAATTTTCATTTAGGTTCTCATATCTTCTTCCTCTCGAGAATTCTCTTATTAGCATTCTTCCAATTTTCATTCCTCTTAGAAGTTTTAGACAGACATTAGCACATCGCAAAGGGCGCAACTCTCCAGTGACATCGCGGCGTCATCGTTGCGCAAACACGAGTCAGTGACACCGAAATTTAATGTGCCGCCTACAATTACACCGACTGTTTCGTACGAGCTGAACGATATGGGAATTGCGACGGAATAACTGCGCCAATTTATTTTAGCATACTCTTATCTACTGAACTTGGAAGGAAATGCGACGTGGACACCATTGAGAATTAATTTGTAAATGTGATATGCTTAAAAGAGGGATTTCAGAAACTTCTGAAAAATCAGCGCATACCGAAGGAGGAACGATAGATTAAAGAATATGGTCCAATAATCAAATGAATCGGGACGCGGATACCACAACGTGTAATTTCAAAGTGTAATTCTCATAAACACTCGCTTTCAGAAACGTCTGAAAATTCAGATTAACCGCCAATAGCGAAGAAGGAAGTATAGATAATAGATTATAGAACAATTACGATATGGTCCAATAAGGATCCTCCTAAAAGCAATAAAAATTTACAAGATCTCATAAGGAGCGTACGTGAAAGCTTGAGTATGGGTACTTGATTATATGGTACTGGTATATCAGTGGTAGTTGATGCCAATACCTGATGCTCACAAATCGAATATAGAATAAATAAATAAATAAATATTGTGGGACAACTCACACACGGCTTTTTGATCCCAAAGTAAGCTGTTAGGTGAAACACATTGTATAGTAGATAGATGTATAGTAAAGTGATGATGAAAAATAAAATATGAAAAGGAAAAAAAGAAAGTGATTGTAGACTATAAATATTTCACAGGTATATGAGGAGTTTAATCGATAAAAAAGATATATGCCTCGTTTTTAGATCAATTATAATTTATCTGATAATTGCCTCAATATTTCATGTATTATCAGAACATTTATTAGGACCTGGTGATACCAATTGCAAGTGTCCTAATACTACACCTTTCATTTTGTTTCTGTTACGTGCAGGTGATGCAGGTAATATCCTCATGGTCTCCGACGAAACTTATCGGCATGGGAATATCGTAACATTATTATTCCCAAGCAGGCCTCGCTTGTCTCGGGTCTCGGGTGACAATGCGGGAGGCAACGTGACGCTTCTATGCAACTTAAGCATTTGTTCCAAATCAAACAAACAACAGAACAAACTCTGTTTCAAAAACTCAACAATTGTTAAAATGGTTACTTACAAGGATTTTTAAGAACGCAATGAAAACGGGCATATATACCAACAAAAGGTACGTGGTCACTTATTGATACGAGTAACACAGCGAATCGCCAATAAGTGGCCGGTTTTGATGGAGAGGTCTTTTTAAAGAATCTTGTAAACCTGTGCAAATACATCAGATAGAACTGTGGCTAATGTTTTTCAACTTATTTAAATTAGCAAGGTGCTAGTGCAAGGAGCAATCAACGTCAAAAAGAAAATAGGAGAAGGAAAAAATATTCAGCTTAAACAAAATCATCAAGTCATCAAATGGTAGGTCACCTATCCTATGGTTAATAGTTTCTAATATAACATGGTTTACAACCATCAAGAGCTTCATCATCAGGATGGACATCATCGAAAGACCATCAAATTCAAATAAACATACCAAAATTATCGCAATACAATTTTAAGAACATCTTATCCATTGTCACAGTAGATACAATATCAGTACATAAAAATGCTGATAGTAAAAACCTGACTTGCAAAAAGTAGAATGCTATTGTACTCTGTATTCTATTCAAATTTTAAAGCAACAAAGTAATCTATAGCTATGAAATCGTTTGTCTTGACTATCAAAGCTATACCAAAACTTCTGTGTAGAACGTTCATTGTAACAATAGCATTTTTATTCCCCGGGAATGGGGATAAAATTTTGTATGAAAGTCTGTTATTGATTGACGAATATCTTAGTCTTCATAAGAGAAAAACCAAGGCTTCGAGACGTTTGACGAGAATATTTCTGTGACGATAAAGTCACAGTAATGATAATATACATAATGCACATAACAATACGACAAAGAAGAATGGTAGGTATTTTTTTCTACTAGCCGCAAGAAACTTCACTTGTCTGTGAGACTGTGACAGATCCAAATGGGTCGTTTAGCCCTATACTTAAACAAACAAAAGGCACCTTTTTATCTTCTTTGCATTATTTGAGCTAGAATATTGGTGATTTACCTACTAATACAGTAAATAACTTACGTCATTACTCAACACATACCTACTATTTGTTTTGCGGTTTCGCCCTCCCGCTGGATTAGAGGTATCGAAGGTTACGCGTGCTTCATGTAAATTGTAGATTACACTTGTTTATACCGTGAACGAAAATATTGTGGACGAACCTGGATAAAATATTCCATCTTCCAAAGTGTATACAGTGTAGTCACTTCTGAATCATTATCCCACACATGAAGAGAAACAACGGTAGCTTTATCCAACATTGTTATTGGCAGTATTAGTACAATAATACTGTGCCATTAGTGGAAAAAAAATGAAAAGTACCTGCATTAACACATTGTTATTTCATAATGTTTGCTAATGGTGCACAACAGATAATAGCTATCTCCTTTCAGTTCCAAATCGCATAATCAACTGTCAATAATGTTGCAGAAAAATCTAGAAATTTTCTAGATATTATGCGCACTCACGTGATGGAGTTGCGAGGAAGCGACTGCCTTGACCTGTTTGTGCATCGTGGCTCACAGTGCTCACAGCAGAGCCAAGTAGGTTTCAGACAAATCTTGGATCCAATAGAACCTAAAATACTAAAATTTGGAGCATATTTCAAGCTGACAGTCGTTTTCATTAAGCACATCTGTGCTTATTTGGAAATCGACAAATATCGAAGTGAAATAATGCATGACGATAAACAAGTAAATAGTGAAGTCAATAATTATGTTCTGCTATGTTATATATTATATATAATTATGTTAGTTATCGATATTGTCTTACATAATAACATTAATAACCCAGGGCAACTTTGTTACTGTTACCGTTCAAATTTTACATAAGTATCATTGTCTCTTATCTCTCCAGACATTATGTTTTAAGTCAGCCCCGCACGCAATGCTCTATTTTAGAAAAATGCATTCCTCTGAAATTATTTACTTCGAATCTTTTATAATAAATCCATTGCATTTTTCAAAGGATGCTTCCTTTGAAAAATCGTATGTGACAATTGGGTATTTGACGATAGTTTTTTGTGGGAAATGAAAAGATCATACCTATATAAAAAAAAATAGTTTTATAACAAAACTATTTTTTTTTCGCAATAATTCAAAAAATATTTCAAAATAAAAATTAAGTTTTGAATCCACTCCCGAACAAACGTGACGTCATAATGTTAGTTTTCATACATTGCAGTTGATAGAAAAATGTTCCCCAAGATGACAAACTATGTATGTAATGTCTAATGTCTAGTCACGTGTAATAGCCGTAAACGCTGTACTGTTATTAAATAGCTATAACATTGTGACGTCACAACTATGGTGACCAATCATGGCGCGTTTATAGTCAGGCGATCTTTATTTAAATTTCATCAATTTTTTATTGTTTATAAGTAATTGAAAAAAATGTTTTTTTATTTTTTTTGCATTAAATATCAATATTATTAATAATAAAGTTTTGAAATACATTAAAAAAATCAATAATATTTTTTTTGAAATACCCAATTGCGAATAAATGTATCAACCACAGGTTCACAATTATTTCAAATCTTCTGTTCGATGTAGTTTTACAAACTTTTTATCGCTCTGGTGAGATCTGCATAACAATGCAACGTTTTAAATTCATGATGAGCAAGCGAAACAACAAAAAACGCAGTACTCGCCTTGGACGAAATTACTGCAACAACTTTATTGTTTTAAATGTTTTGATTGTTAGATTGAATTCCATTATGTATGTTTAGAACAAACCCGCCAATGATGTAAGTGTGGAACTTATATAAGATACTTATCTACTATATTTTTTGTCTAATCGACCGACAAATTGATGGAGATTGTGATAAGATAGAGAAATCAATTTGGAGACCGCAAGTATTCGTTACCTACATTATAGCAACTTCCTTATTTTATGATGATGAACTGTTTCTCTTCCACGCAAAAACGGCTGAGCGGATTAAAATGAAATTTTCAAAGATGGTTTATAAACAGTTGGTCGAAAGTACACTCGGAAGAAACCACGAATCGAAATTACTTTTTAAAACACGGATCATTTAACAGCATTTCTGCGATTTTAGAAATCAGTTGGAAATAGAAAGGCGGCGGGTGAAATATGAAATGCAATGATGGACGAGCCTGCGACGGCGACGATGAATCACTACGAGACAGGGAAGCCGGTCACTGGCGTGTGGCGTTAATCACTGAGAGCTTGCTGACTAAGCCCACAATATTAATCTAACAACAAATCTACATGCATTCTAGAAGACTTCCGATCATAAAGATATATCCGATCATAGAGTATTACTACTATCGATCCTTTACCTACAGCATTAGACATTAATTAGGGTCTTAACGCTAAAATGATGTAACATTAAATTAAATTCGTTTATTACTTACAATTAATATTTGATTAGACACACTACAATGAAATATGTAATGAAATGAACGGATTGGTAGATAACTGGTTTATAAATCCGGCTGAAGTATTACTGGTCAATAATAAATTGAATGTTAACAATATGTACTTATTGTTGGTATGAATTAAGCCAGGAGAACATATGTACGAGTATAAAGATTATGTAAGCACTACAGATTAAACTATATTTACATAAATAACAGTTATTAATTATAATCATTGTTTTGAACGTTCACTGAACTCCGTTTCAACAGACTTATGAAATTTTGCGTATTGTGTAGTGCTCGAATCTCATCAAAGAAATTTTCTCGATTTGTTTTTATCACACACACTGCACTTCCTTTTGATTTTTGCATATTATTATAGTGACTATTACGTTAAGGACAACGCCTACAAGATTAACTCGTTAATAAACATTAGCCTTTTTTAACTAGTGCGTACCTATATACTAAATAGGTACTGTAGGGTTTACGGAGAATCGAATTCTTAATTATCTTACTTAATTACCTTATTATGAATGCTGTATTGTTTACATAATTATGAAATCCGAATTATTAAGTAGGTTACAGAAACAATAACGCTTATTTATTTGGGTCAATAAGTTTTTTGTTGTAGTATCATTTAATTTTACATTTTGAAATTATATCACTTACTTAATTATTTTTATGACAATTTAGCAAAATGATAGGTATCACTAGTATCTTAGCACCCTCAATCGTGTTTTAAAATCCTAATTCAAATGTTTTCGCCATCGCATAGTACCTAAGCATTCTGAATATGAATGCAAGTGAGAATTCGTTTATTCTAGTTACCATTATTAGTGCAAACAATAACAAATAATACAACAACCAATGCGCACTTTATCTTTTTTGTTTAAACAAAGATTGTATTTGCATTTAATTTTATTATGCAACAATGCAGTTTACATTCAGTCAACACTTGCATTTCAACGTTTTTAAATCGTTGTAACTGTAGCCGTAGCCAACAATAATGTGTGGGTTTTATCGTGTAAAAATAGCAACTGTTCTGAACGTAGTCATATTTCGGGTAAAAATATTTTACTATTTAGTCAAAACGCGACACAGCCAATTTGCATACTTTTATGGTGAATCTGTGTGTAGAAGAATAATTGTGGTTTAGTCACCGTTTTCCTATAAGTATCTAGAAAAGTTGGTTGGATACTTTAGTGACAGTTCACCTTTGCTTCTGTCCCGAAACGTAAATTTTACGATACCTAAATCAGGACTTTTGGAAACACACAAGCGCAAAAGCTGGTTAGTTTTTTAATGACAGTAAGTCCATTGAAATCAATTTAACTAATAAGGGTAAAATTGGTTGGTTATTTTTAGTAGGTACCTAGTACCTAAAGTTGGTTGGTTAGTATTTTAAGAAAAGTAAAGGAAACGTTTATTTTTCACTGTTACAAAGGAAAGATTTTACAAAAAGTATAATAAAGTTCAGAACAGCCTACCCTATACTATGCGGGTCTTATACAACTAATTCTTAATAATTATGAAATTTTATTAGCCATTTTTTTCAACTGTGCAATTAATACTTTTAGTGGCAGTAGGTACAGTAGGGTGGCAACACTCCAGTCAAGTGTGGACGCGCCCGCACCCGTCAATTGATCCCATTGATCGGTCCCGCTTATTGACGACCGCGACAACTCAATTCATTCCACATTCCATTCACCTCTGCATGTATTATGAAATACCTATTTTAACCAGCCTCCAATACGAATATGAACTGAAGGCCCAGAGATAAGGAGAGCATAGTACACTAGGTTCCCGCCGTTGTGCGTTGCAAACATGGTTGGGTAAACTGAAATGATTTAATATGTAGGTAAGTATTTAAAGACAGCGAACCTAAATTCTACTCGAGTAACTAGAACGTGTCCACCAACCCGCAGTAGGCCAGCGTGGTGAACTAAGGCCTACATCCCTCTCATTGTGAGAGGAGACCCGACCCTGTAGTGGGTCATTAATGGGTTATTGACAACTAGAACGTACAACTATTATTACAATTTGACTTAAACTGTTTATTAACACAGGTCATTACAGGCTCTTCTCATTTCACATACTGACTCGTTTGCTGTTTTTCCTTAAAGAACGGAACCTTGCTTCGTTTCAACTTTCTTTATACTTTACTTTTTACTTGTTCTTGCTTTACATTTCAGAAAAAGAAGCAAGTAGAAAGGCAACAATGACAAATTTCTTCCGAATCAAGCCTCAAACTCAGTCTATCACTCACACTCGCGACGAATTGACTGATTTGAGCAGAATATAGGAGTACGTATGTAGGTGTATCCGTTCTACTACTTTTTATTCAAAAGTATGTTTTACGAATTCCAACACGGAATCCGAGACGTGCGGAATTATTTCATAATAATAGCCGACCCCCGTAGTCGTTAGTCGGCTGCAGGCGACAATGCTGGGACAATACTACCGGGTCAAGAGCAGGGCGCGTGGGAAAAGATGCATTCGGCTGCCTCAATTCAAGGGTTATTCAAATAATTCGGCCATACAAATTCACAAATCGCAAAAGGAGGTCTATTAAAATAATACATTTTTTTATTTTATTTCTCTTGTCTTAGTTTTCGCGATGCACGGTAACTATAATTTAAGATAGATAATAGGACTACAGACAAATGATAAGACTATAGATGAAAGACGCACTTAATCGAAGCTAGATTCTCTTTCAGTATAGTACTTGAGTACCTACCTACTTAAAGAAATAAACAATAAATGAGTTTCGAATAAGCTTTTAATAATACCAATTTAACTAGGTACCAACCATAAACAATAAATAGAGTTTCATGGTAAATAATAAATTCATGGTAAACCACCACAACATTAAAGAACATAATAAATCACATACCGTCAGTTATCAATGTGAAGCTCACGACATCGAAAGTGAACTCGAAAATATCACGATTCAAACTCGTCCATGTGAAATAGACAAATTAATTGTTTATTAAATAACAAGCAACATTGTTATTTACCATTAACTAATCAGTAATCACAAAGAACCAACTTATGGAATAATCGAGAAACATAAAGACATTAGTCACACACCACACATGACTCTCAAAATCAATTTAAAAACCCGCATGGTAACATTACTGAATTAAAAGTCGTTATGGACCAGAATTTCGTAAGAAAAATCATTATCGGACAATCGGACATCAGTGATCATTAACAATACCATTTATTAGGACAGCTCTAATGATAAAAATATCGAAGATTAGCCTGCTTCGTGGATCTAAATAGGTACGCCAATTAACTAAATCGTTTATGGACCAAATAAATAGGTACTAGGAAGAAAAAATTAAAAACAACATTGAATGTCAGCAAGGCGAGAATAACGTGTTCGTGTTCGTACTCTCGAATCCGCGATAAGCACAGCAAGGGGAAAGATTGCGCTGAAGGCACATGGTACAGCTGTCTTTATCACAAAATAATCTCAACGAATGTTCCATTCCACAGCCATCAGTAATGTGCAATCGGTTCATTCAAATCGGAACGCTGCATCGTTGCATCATTCGTTTTATTATTCTAGTCGATTTTATGAATTTATTAGCGCTATGCTGTTTCTTTCCGCTTACTTAGTAATGACATGGCAAGGGACAATTTTTAACAACAACACAACTCAAACATAACAACATAAGACTGGGATAAACGAACAAGAATGCAAAAAAAAGTGTGATTGTGAGCGTAAGTACCGTGCTAGTGAGCGTCGCGTCGTGAGCGAGCGAGCGAGTGAATAGTCGCGCGCGTGGTAGTGTCAGTGCAGCCGCACCGGGCGAGGGGTTGGCGCGGAGGGCGGTGACGTCACCCGCGTAATAATTTCCATTGAGACGAGCATGCGCGAACTGAACCGACGGGACCCGAGCGCCGCCGCCAGACCGAAGCCAACCAGTTCTACATATTTTCTAGTAAGCGGCCGCCACTTAGCACGCTCGCTCGCAGCGCGCGCTCAGTCTCATAAAATAACAATATAGGTAACTCGACGATCCGTCGACCGTGCCGCGCGCAGTGTCAGTGGATAACGCTCGGAAGTGATCCTCGACCGGGAGTGCATTTAGCGTGTCACCAGTGTAGTGCGACGGGCGGTGTGCCCGCGACCTCGTTCGGTTCGCGAGTTCCGTGGACGCGGGGCCGGCGCTCCGACTTTCTATCGGGCGGACGGGACGACCGACCGCCGAATCGATGAGGAGCCGCGCTCGGCCGGAATGTCAGCTCGCACATTGATCGGGTGAGTCCCGGTTATCGGACGATTGGCGACTTCCGGGCGCTTTCTATTAGGATGCAATGACGGGATCTGGCGTAGAGACGCGGAGGACCGGATGAGCTTAGTGAATCGGAGAGGAATGCATGCAGCTCGGAGGTCACGCGACAGTGGACGCTGGTCGTGGAGGCGAGCACTCGCTAATTAGCGAGTGACACAACAAAAGAGAGCAGGGCCGCCGCGCGCCGCCGCCGCCGCCCCGCGCCGCGGGTTCGGTCTTTAACCCATACCTGCTTGCATCCTCCGTTTGTTTACAACGAATTCGTTCGCCTAGAATCAATTGTGAACAGTCCGTAGCAAATTCTACTCGATAGGTTTAACGACTGTCATGTGACCTAAATTTTATCTCTACAAATAAACGTCGAAAACTTCGTTATCATTTAGTACGAGATGTCTACAAAAATAACGCGAACATCTAAACACAATATCTGTAAACGATTTGTCCATTACCACTCCAACAAAGCAACGTTAGTCACAAAGTACACATGTTACAAATTGCTCGTGAATGACGTGCCTCTTTAATGCAGAAAGTGAATTTGTGACTTGTTTAAAAAGTACTCATAGAAAAATAAACTTCTAAGTTTTCATAAAAAAACCTTCTAGAATTCTGTTAAGAATGTAAATAAGCGATATGACTAAGACCTCAACTCAATTGTTTTTATAGTACGTGATGTAAACAAGTATGCAGACAACCTAATATAATAAGTGATCACTGTAGCCAATTTTATAGAACAATCAAATTCGAACAACACTCGAGCTAGGTACGAGTATATTAAAAATGTTCCTTTTTAAAAACTAAGACGAATGCTCTTATGTGTATCGGCGGAAAAAATCACAGGAGTACAACGGTTTCGTGAAACATTTCTAAATTGATCATACCTCTGTAGACACGTGAAATTAACGGAATATCTATCTCAATTTCAGGCTCGATCCAACCCAATGGTGATTGGATGACGATCTCGGCTCGCTCCCTAGACAAGGAGCCGTCGCCGCCCAAGCAGATCAACTTCGCGGAGCCGCTCGTCGAGTCGGTGCGCGTGTACCTGGCCAATGAGCTGCCCGCCAAGCAGCTAGCGCCGGTCGCGCGGCCGCGCCCGCCGCCCTCGCCGCCCTCGCCGCCGCGCTGCGATGTCGACATAGCCGCCGACACCGCGCGCGACGAGATCAAGGGCATCAACTTCGAGCCGCGCCTCAAGCGGAATGACCTGAACAACAACCCCGACGCAGCCCCCGGCCCGCGCGCAGCCATGCCCAGCCAGGCCGAGCTCATGCAGCGGCAGCCGCTGCTGGCGCGCAACGCCAAGCTCGACGCGCCGCAGCCCACCACCGACGAGTCCGACCCGGACCAGGACCACTCGCCGCAGCGCGCCACCGCCGGCGACTTCATCGTCGAGATCCCGCCCGGCGCCGTCCGCGAGGAGCGGTACCCCAAGGAGATCGGCAAGACGATCGTATCCTTCTTCTTCCTGTTCATGTGCGTGTGCATCAACATGATGTCCCTGTCGCTGGTGCACGAGCGGCTGCCGGACCGGGCCACCACGCCGCCGCTCAACGACATCGTGCTGGACAACGTGACCGAGCGCGACTGGGGCCTCGCCGTGTCCGAGTACCTGATCATGGTCTCGACGACGGTCGCGATGCTGCTCGTCATCTTCCACAAGCACCGGTTCATCGTCGCGAGGCGCCTGTTCCTCATCATCGGCCTGCTGTACCTGTACCGGTCGGTGACCATGTTCGTGACGGTGCTGCCCGTCTCCAGCCCGACCTACTACTGCAGCCCCAAGAGCAACAACACGACGCCGCTGCTCGTCATCAAGAGGATGTTCTACCTGATCTCCGGCTTCGGGCTGTCGATAAACGGCAAGCACACGTACTGCGGCGACTACATCTACTCGGGGCACACGATGGTGCTCGTGCTGAGCTACCTGATAGTGGCGGAGTACTCGCCGAAGAAGCTGTGGCCCGTGCACTGGGCGATGTGGGGCTCGGCGCTGGCGGGCGTGTCGTTCCTGCTGCTGGCGCACGGGCACTACACGGTGGACGTGGTGATCGCGTACTACGTGACCACGCGGCTGTTCTGGCTGTACCACTCGCTGCTGGTGACGCCGCACCGCAGCGGCAACGGCTACTACCAGTACATGATCCAGCGCGAGTGGTGGTACTGGCTGTTCACGTACCTGGAGGGCAACGTGCGCGGGCCGGTGCCGCGGCGCTACGACTGGCCGCTGCCGTGGCCGCGCACCAAGCTGTTCAGCCGCCTCAGCTAGTGACGCGCGCGCGCCCCGCCGCCGCCGCCGCCCGAGCGCGTGTGACGCTCGCCGGCCCGCTCACCTTCTGCGAGTGCCGCTTCAGCACTTGCAGCTCCTTGGGGCTGGTCCGCGTGCAGATGGCCAGCGTCAGCGTGTAGTCGAACTGGTGCACGATCAGGTTCAAGTAGACGGTCTCCTCCCAGTCGATCTCCGGGTCGCCGATCGGCAGCTTCTTGGAGTCCTTGCGGAACACCTCGACGTCCGTCTGCGAACAGCGCGGCGGCTCATGAGCGGCGGTGAATCTCCGGGCGCCCGAGAGGACACTCGTGTGGCTGTGCTCAGTGCGGTCGTACCTACTCGTATATCGTGCGGATGCGGACCGAGCCGAGTGCGCGTGCGGTCATGCGGTCCGCCGCCTGTGATTTGTGATAACTCTCGCTCCTAGCGCAAACTGACTGTCTATACCGACGACCTCGTATGCTTTTATTGTTGAGTAGATTTAAGGTTCGATTTTAATTTTACAGAAAACAATAATCGATCGATCAGTGTCGACTGTTGATAGAATTTTTGTTTTTGTAAATTGTATATTTTATAAGCGGTTATTGATAAATCTCGAGTCTAAAATGAACTTACTATTTATTAACAAAATATACTGTGATTAGTTTTTGAGGTGCGACGAGTGATTGTCCGCGAGGCGGGTCGCTGCGAGCCCCGCCTCGCCCGTGCATGCTTGTCGTAATAGCGACGTATTGTAAGAAATAATATTTTTATATTGTTTAAAATAAAGTACATAACTGTTATCGAAGCAAACTTTTTGTATTTCCAAAGATTTGTCTGAAAGAGTTTTGTGTCATTAATCCAAATGGTGCTAGGGAATGAAGTACTTCAATATAAGAGTTTAGTGTGAACCGTAGAGCACCGGAGTGCGCGAGCCGCCCTCGCCCTCCACTAACGCCACTCGCATGCATTTTAATTACTTGCACAAGTTTTTTTAGCGAGCATAGTATTTTTATATGACATCGCAATAAATTCAATGAAATCAAATGAATCGAAACACAAAAACGACTTGAACAAGTAGTCGGCATACAATCTATATCTCAATATTATATACTCATACTTTTTAACAAGGTTACCTGATCAAACTAGGATGAGAATTTATTTTTATAAATTAAAACGAAAATTAGGCGATCAACTATATTTTGAGTGAGTAAGTAAGAACTGTAAGAGTACATAATATTTTTCTCTTTGAATAAAGGTCGACAGTGCATCTCATATCGGCCGGCAAATTTCATTCCAAATTTAATTTAACCGTAGGACAAATTAAATAATCGCTCAAAATTATCAAAGGACATTACATTAAATCCTACCCTGATAAGCAATATTCGCGTGTCGGCATCAAATATGATAACGAGATAGTAATTATTGTACCTACTTTTTCGCTTACATTAAAATTGTATTTATCTCACATTTGTAATTGTATTTAACTTTGGTCTATACTATTTAGTAAGGTTCAAATAAAACACATCGGGCGTACCTCGTACTTGGGCAGGTACCGCGAGGAGCCCTTGACGTGGCGTTTCCTGACGAAGAACAGCAGGTCGTCGCAGTCGATGGACTGTTCCTCTTGGAACAGGAAGTGACGCACGAACAGGTCCGTCCAGTACGTGGTCCCCTGCAGCACCACGAACCCGGACTCTGCAACGCAACTCTCACTGTAGAGCTCAATTCACATGTACTATAGTAACCGTCATGAGTCGTGAGCACAGATGATCAGTGGTTGGGATGTTGTACACTTTCGACCAATGTACAGCGGCCGAAAAAACGCGCTAGACCAATAGATGACGCACACTGACGAACTGACGCCTGTCGAACCAATCGCGTGAACCGCAGCGCAGTCAATGTCAAACCGACCAATAAAGATTGTGCTCACGACTTATGCCGACTGCTATAGCACGAAGCGTGGACTGCACGTAACGTGGCCGACCCCGTCGGGCTTACACCGACACCTGGCATTGACAGTCGTTGCTAGAAAAACTAAATCAAGACAAAAATGAACCAAACGCTCCCCAGCACAGATAAAATTGCAACGGACATCACGCTCCGTTTTTGCACAATAGATGTGGATGCACCAATGTATGAATGAATATTTTTTGTCTGCCAAGTTACGTGCTTGATACGTTACGTGCCGGTAGATGTGGATAGACCATAACAGTTCCTTCCGATCCATCCTCTGTCTAATTAGGTACAAAAGTAAAAATAAAAACGACGCCTACTTTGCTTCATCAAATTCTTTTATTTCCCTGTTATTAGTGTTCTCTTTAGATAGAAAATGGTCTATAAGTGCCTTTGAAGATTATTTGAATGTGTAATCGTAGAGTAGATATAACTCGCGTAGCCTGTCGACACTGTCGCCTTCACGACACATGCATACAATAAAATCATGGATTTTGAGAGATTCTATAGAATTGAGCTTACTGCCTCCGTCTGGTTAGAGATAAGTCTTGAACAAGGTAAAGAGTGTAAGCGAATATATTTTTCCCTGATTGTGTAATACATGTAACATTTGGATGTAAAGTCTGCTTTACTCCATGCCTTTAAAGTTACCTTAATCTGTTATTAGTTACTGCTACATGAACAAAGTTGATTGTTGTTAAAATGATTAATTGTTACAAAAAAAGTAATTGTACATAGCTGGATTAAGTTATGAATATAATGTCTTCTGTACGGTGTTCAGTAAAGACGGTCTAAACGATCTTACAAATCTGTCGACTGCCGTAACCATTCAGTGTACTCACGCTTTTATTGATTCCTAATGTATATTCTATGTCCGAAATGAAATATATTCTATAATAACATGTATAGATTATATTGATTCTGTTGAACTTTACACCTTCAGAGGTTGTTAGTTATGTATGTAAATAAATAGTTATGTTAATTTATTGTTAGTTGTCACACGAGGAACCTACGAGAGGGATGTTGCAGGAGTCACCTGATCGGTGATATTGCTCAAAATCGCTAGGATTTACAGCCTAATTCACCTTAATATGTTATGTAATTAATATATAATAAAGTATGTCTAATTTGGTCAGTTTTATTTACAAAAAACGCTGCTGAGAGAGCTATGCAGCTAAGATCATTTTTGTAAACAAGGGTTTCAAGTTGTAACTCAGAGATACCTGCTGAGGATGAATCTTTAATTTATCGATACCTAGTTATTACTTTACATATTTCTTGCAGTTACATTTGAATGTGAGCCAACAGCATGAGGTGGTTGGATGCATATCAATTAATTGTTTTAAATTGTTATACAAATAAACAAAGCATGCAATTATATAAGTGAATTAAGCAAGAAGATTTTAGACACCACATTCCGAGTCTGTGACGTCCGTTTTTTTATATGCTGTAAATAATTGAATCAATGGGCCAAAATTTCATGAGGTTCCATAGGGAAGATCAGTTTTGTACAAAACCTCACTTTTACTTAGGCATTACATAATATGTTATTTCAAATTAATCTCATCCACTACTTAAGTTTAAAAAACCTGTTGTATTAAATGTTGAAATCATTTAATAACTACAACAGGGCTTGTTGTCTGTAAACTTTTAATTGTAACGTCATTTGTATAAGTTAGAAGTTATATTAATGCTAATTATTAGTTTAGGACATCTTAATGTTTGTATGAGAAGGTAAAAGTAACAGACCTGAGGGAACAGCCTAAAATCAAAGCCCTATTGGAACCTAAAGAGGAATTATCTAAAGCGTAAGTTGTACTTGAGAGATGTAACTAACATTTATACCATTGCTGTTGTAAAATAATAAAAAGTTCAATAAATGTTTTTCATAAGACCTATTGTTTTATTTATATTGCAAAAAATATATTTTTTCTTAATTCAGAGTACCAAAAGATTTAATACTAGGATAAAATGAAAATAAAAGGCATCACAATATGTAAAATACACACCTAACAGTGATATCTTTTAAGGGTGGGCCCTGCCAGACAATCCTATCCAACTATCATTATAAATCAGGCATGTGCATATCATAGGCGAAAAGGCAAGGCAAGGTGCCTACCTTTACCCTAGCCTCTGGCTCCTAGCCTCTTTTGGAATTTATTTTGGAACCTCAAGTCATAATATTTATTTCGTAAGTTATATTTGATTTTAGTGATTTTAGATTTATAGTCCACCAACCCGCACGGCCAATGTGGTGGACTAAGGCCTACATCCTTCTCATTGTGAGAGGAGACCCGACCCTGTAGTGGGTCATTAATGGGTTACTGATAATACTGACAAAGTTATATTTAGTATAGTCAATGTTTAATGACAACCGAATAATTCGGCTGAATATCCCGTTCGTTTAAAGTTAAAACGGAATAGAATTTGGTATTCGATTATTCAGAGAAACCACTATTCAGCGCATCTCTATTTATAACCCAGATTAACAATATAGTATACTTTTAAACCTCTCTGACCCAAATTCTTAAACAAAACACAGACAAAGCTACAGGCCAAGTCTAGGTATCTTTAATCTAATTCCTAGCAGCTACTATGTTCCTGGCACTCCTAAGGTTCTTTCAGCAGATGTATTGCCCCAGGACTTAGACAGGAGGTTATTCAAGAAGGATGTAATGAAGTCTTTCCAAGCCTGCATTGGTAACTCCCTTGTGTTCTTAATATCAATAAGCAAGGGTGACCAAGCACCCATCTACCCAAACTGTAGCTTTTATTACGAAAAATGATTTCAGATTAACTGGCCTCACTGATCCTATTCATCACTTGAACCCCTAAATCAAATGAATATCATATTATAATCCTATGTACATGAGATATTATAATTCTTATTGTTAAGAAAGTCAGTCTCAGTTTCAAGAAACCCTATGAATGAAACTTTATTACATAGAAGTGAAGAAATAAATAATTATTCTCCTTAGAACTTGATCTAATAACCTTCACAGACCACTAATGCAATTTATGTTTACTTTCAAAACTTGTGCTTGGTGTACTGGGTGGGGCAGGATATCTTTCGTATTAGATGACACAGAAATCTATTAGGGTTTTTAATCATGGTCTGGTTTATCAACCAGAATCGAAAGAATTTTATTTATCGTGCACTGAGAAACCGGTCAATGATTAGAAAAAGATAATACTCGCCATCTTTCATGAGTTGCCGCATTTCCTTCGTGCGCTGGAAGTTGATCTCCTCGAGCAGCTGCTCCAGCAAGGTGGCGTCTTGCAGGAACGTGGAGCCTCCGAGAGCCATGCTGGAGTCGGACACCGAGGATCCCCACGAAACTCTTCAAACAGCCCCACTTCATATGTCAACACGATGTGCTTGTATTAAACAAACAATTCAACAATACTATACGTTACGTAAAGCAATTTATAGTTGACAGAAAGATTTTAAATGGTTTAATCGAAAACTATTCTAAAATCTAACAAGAATTTGCAGCAACATAAACATTAACCATTTTATAAACAAAAAAATTCTGCAAATTGATCGATCTGTCAACTCATTTGGTGTCAATCATGTGAATCATGTCAATCGGTGTGTCATCGAAAATCCAATCGAAAATAATCGAAATTGACATTTATCAATGTTTTCATTTCGATCATTATAATTACCCTATTATTTTTAAATACAAAATTTAAAACGTACTGCAAACAAAAATTCGTAAAAAAATTTATTAAACAGTTAAATTTGCCTTGACTTAATACAACTACAAATAGATAGGAAAAAACTTTTTTATTTATTGTTGTTTTATAGATACTTATTACTATGTTATCTTTAAGATCATATGAAACGTTTCATGAGGACTTGGGCAAAAAGTAATCAGATTAATAATTAAGGATTACTATTACAATTTTGTATTTTCTCCCTCATACCTAAGTATTTCGGAAGTCATAAGTTAGTATGTTCTTTTTCCGTTGAAATGGGACTACTCCTGTTAAGTGGCAACCACGTCTTACCACGATGAACATCTCAAAGCAGGAAGGATATTGGCTTATTAGGCATATCATTCTTTTGATTTCAATGAAATTATATTTGTAATCAAAGGGAAAGCAAATTATTACATGTTATCGTAAACTATAATTACCGTAACTATAGATAACTATAGTTATCGTAAACAATCAATCGGGACAATATTCAAACTGCTAAAATTGCGTATGCCATTGTGGAAACAAAAAAAACAAGTTGACACTGACAGTGACAGTAAATTGACAATGACAACAAATTCCAAATTTACCGTACGTCATTCAGTACAGTCATAAATTAAAATAGAAGTAAAAATATTAAACATTCGCCTATTTTAAAATTAAATACTGATGTAATCAAGAATTCAAGGCAGAAAATGGAATAATATCAATTCTAAATTAGTCTCAAGTCATGTTTTGACAAAAAATTGTTAATATGCCTGACTTTCAGGCACATTCGGATTTTACTGATAGATTAAAATCTTATTTGAGTCTATCTTACTGATAGTGAAATAGTTTAGAACAATAGTAACTGTTAAAATGTCGACGTTGCGGTCGTCTGCAGCGCGGCTGCTACGAGGAGGCCCCGGCGCCGCGAGACTTGTAGTGGTCCCCATTCGTCGCAACTCCACATCCAAAGTCCTGGTTTCGATTCCCGGTCACCAAACATATGGACGCAGGCGTTACTTCTACGGCGCAGCAACTCTGGGCCTGGCCTTGCTGGCCTCCGACCATGTATTCAACGGTAAAGCCGATTCGATTTTTCATTTAAGTAGTGCTAGAGTTAGTTGTTTGAAGATCATATCTTCAGTCATGTCCAAGAGTTGCCGTGACGTGCTGTGTTGGTTGTTCATACATATTTTATAAACTTCATAAATTTTTTTTCAGAGAAAAGGTTTTTTAAAGCGGCTAGAATTGGGAACATTCAAGAATTACGCATGTGAGTATTTGAATAATGAATAATCAATGTTCATCAGTCTCTGTGTAATAGAGTTAGTAATGATGAAATCTTGATTTTTATCAGTCTTGATTCAACTGCATAATCCTGCACTCCTGTAGGATTTGTTGCTGATTACTATTAACTGATTCACATTTGATGACATGATGTGAGACATTCATATTATAGTCAGGTGGAGGCATCACGCGATAGCAGCGGGCGGACAGGAGATACCGAGGGCGGCCCCCCAGACCGGCGGCACGCGCTCGGCTGGACGGCGCTGATGACGGCCGCCGCCAACGACCAGCCCGCCGCCGTCGCCGAGTTGCTGCGGCTGGGCGCGCGCCCTGACTTGCGCGAGCGCTACGCCGGGGCTTCCGCCGCCGCCGCCGCCACCGGCCTGCACCCGCTGGAGACGCTGCAGCGGCGCGAGGACGAGTTCTGCGGTGCAATGAACGCGCGCGCCTCCTTCCTCGGCTGGACCGCGCTGCACTACGCCGCGCTGGCCGACTCGGCCGCCAGCGCGCGTGCGCTGCTGGAGGCGGGCGCCGACCCCACCGCGCGCGACCACGCCGGCCGGCGCGCCCTGCACTACGCGCGCGACCCCTCCGCCACGCGCGACCTCATCATGGAGCACGCGCAGCGCTGGGAGCGCGCCGCCGCCGCCGCCGCCGCCGAGGAGCGCCGCCGCTTCCCGCTCGAGCAGCGCCTCAAGCAGTTCATCGTCGGGCAGCAGGCCGCCATCGAGACGGTGGCGGCCGCCGTCCGCCGCAAGGAGAACGGCTGGTCGGACGACGACCACCCGCTCGTGTTCCTGTTCCTCGGCAGCTCGGGCATCGGCAAGACGGAGCTGGCGAAGCAGCTGGCGCGCTACATGCACCGCGACGACCCGGCGGCGTTCATCCGGCTGGACATGTCGGAGTACCAGGAGAAGCACGAGGTGGCCAAGCTGATCGGCGCGCCGCCGGGCTACGTGGGCCACGAGGAGGGCGGCCAGCTCACGCGCGCGCTCGCCAAGCGCTCCGACGCCGTGGTGCTGTTCGACGAGGTTGACAAGGCGCACCCCGACGTTTTAACTGTGCTGCTTCAACTGTTCGATGAGGTATCATATACATAGTTTTATTGCATTCTAATATCAGTAACTAGTACAAAAAACAGTCATAGCCCACTGGCTAAGAATCCGTTTTGTCCACTGGTGCAATAGTGAAGAAAAACAATTATTTCACAACCAATTTGTCTGGCTCCTAATTATGGCTTGGTTTAAAATGTTTTTGTGGTCGTACACAGCTGCGTTTCCAATTCAATCTTCCTCGTTCCTCACTGACATGACCTTATCACACCATCATACAATAGCACTGTTCCAGGGCCGCTTGACGGACGGCAAGGGCAAGCTGATCGAGTGCAAGAACGCGATCTTCGTGATGACGTCGAACCTGGCGGCGGACGAGATCGCGCAGTACGGGCTCGAGCTGCGGCGCGAGGCGGAGGCGCGCGCGCAGCAGCGGGTGCGGGCCGCGCAGGCGGACGGGAACAAGGGTATGTTGGAAACAACCACATTTATATTACCTTCACACGCTTCACACTCATAGCCCCACACTAAGATTCCCTGTGTCGTGGGTGCAATAGACAAACACAAGACAAGATCACAGTATACCCAGACCAGAAACAGAAATTCCAATTCATTATTCAAATCACTGCTCTGTTGGGAATCAAACCCAGGACCCTCCGTGCAGTGAACTTTACCGATGCATTTATGAATTTCAGAGGCACCAAAGGAGGAGAAAACCCAAGAGCGAGAGGAAACAGTGGAGGAGTCATTAGAAGTGTCGCGCCACTTCAAGGACACGGTGGTGCGGCCCATCCTGAAGAAGCACTTCGGGCGCGACGAGTTCCTGGGGCGGATCAACGAGATCGTGTACTTCCTGCCCTTCTCGCGGCAGGAGCTGCTGACGCTGGTGAACATGGAGCTGACGCGCTGGGCCGACAAGGCGCGCGAGAGGCACGCCATCGAGCTGCGCTGGGAGGGCGGCGTGCTGGGCGCGCTCGCTGACGGGTGAGTCTCCGCTCGTGACGCGCTCACTGCTCACCGCTCACTGCTCACCGCTAGTGCAACATGGAGCTGACGCGCTGATCCGACAAGGCGCGCGAGAGGGTCTTTTAACTAGTGGTAGAAGTAGGCAAAATGGCATATGATAGATACGTAATCACGCCTGTAAGCGGCCATACCCAATCGCGTTATTTCTTGAGGTTTGTTTATGTTGCAGTTGTTAAAAACTAATAATGAGATTTAAAATTCTCGTGACGCTGTTACCACTTAAGTGGACGGGTACAGAAGGCCAAGTGCTCACAGTGTTCGCGTGTCGTCAGGTACGACGTGCACTACGGCGCGCGCTCGATCAAGCACGAGGTGGAGCGCCGCGCGGTGAACCAGATCGCGCTGGCGGCGGAGCGCGGCGCCCTGCCCCGCGGCTGCGCCATCCTGCTGGCCGCGCGCGCCGGCCGCCTGCGCCTCTCCGTGCGCCCGCCGGGCAAGAGGGACTTCGCCCCGCTCGACCTCGCGCACCTGTGAACCGCCTGTAGGTAGGATCGTGGAGCCAGTGCTCTTTAACCCCCTTCCACCTCAATGTATTGTGAATCCACACTACATGGGATTCTACACGCATGGCCATAGGTGGAATTTAAGTCAATGTACTACGCTCTTCGGAGAAGAGGGACTTGGGCCCCCACGATCTCGCAGAGTACGGTACTGCACTGACTCAGACGAAAGTAGAATTATGGATAGACCTCTGTGTACTTCATGGTCCATAATTTCTACTTTAAGGCAGCTTAAATTATCTACTTTATTACTACCGTACCTACAGATAGGATTGTACCGCCGACCACCCCTACTAGACCTTCGACTCCCTAGTCAGCCTATTTATTTATTTATTTATATAGTTTTTACTCTTTTTCCCTTACTCAAGCCGTTCCTCTTCTTCATGAATATATCCTCATCCTTTTAATTTGTGCTTGATACTTCCTCTTCCTCATCCTCATAACTCCTCCTCATAACTCCTTTTCATCAACGCTAATGGTTACCCATAGAACCTTAAGGTGCAGTGACTGGTACATAGTTTGGCTTCATACAGAACCAGTAAGCAGATATGATTTTAAATTAATTAGAGTAATATTTGACTGCTGACAAATCAACTATTGTAAGCATATTAAATCATTAGGAGTTAATAGCTTACATGTACATAACGTTCAGCTTTTTCACTTATGAAAACAATACTTTTGTATTGATCCATTCACAGAGCTTACCGTTGTCTCTTTAGCTCCCTCAAACAAAGTACTGTGAGTACACTGTGAGTATTTTAAGCAATCTTTCATCGCATTCAGAGTTGAATGTGGTAATGAAGCAATATTAGTTATTCAGCGAATAATACGAGCTGAATAAATGTAATTAATCTTGTTTTTGTTGCTCCTTCATCTTGTTACCTTTATAACAACCGATTTTGTTGAAAGGTTCAGTGTCACAATTAGATTTTATATTATGTACTGCATACATAACAGTAATAGTTACTCAGCACAAAACATTCCCTTGACTAACCTGTGAGAAGATCTGTCCTGCTTTTGTAAATTCAATTCAATTAAAAATGTGTGATTCATAATTTTAGAAAAAGGAGTAGACGATAAATTCTGTCAATTTAAATAAATGTATGTGGTATTATTAATTTTAAATAATGCACCAAAGTGCTTATGTAATAGTAAAAAACCAAAAAAACTGTTTAATTTGAGACTTTAAAAATGTTTATTAAATAAATAAAAAATTGTATAAATCATGCTTTAAGGTTAGCAACGCCAAAAATGATAAAAATGTTACCATTATAGTTATTATTTAAAGAAATAAAAAGTTATTTATCTATCTTAGACTTTCATTTTAATACCTTTTTATGTAGGTTATTATATCATTTAAATTAAGTTTTACTCTCAGTCTTACAAATAATACAAAATCTATAGCAATCTCAACTATTGGGACAAATTTTCTTTGTAGCCTTGCGCATAATCCAATCTTTCTTAGAGATTTAGTATAATATTCAAGGGAGAATAAAACAACAATAGAATAGTGCTTATTTTATTAAACTTCGCACCGTTATATACAAATATAATGTATAAATAAACAACAACTCTTTACAAAATATAAATCGATTATGTGGCGGCGCGCGGGGCGCGGCGAACAACTCAACGCGACTGAAGGCCTCCTGTTGTAACAGATCGAATATACCCAGTACTCAACGATAATCACAAACAATATTACACTAAACCTAGCACGCATGCAGACAGGACGATATGAGTGCGGCTTCGCCCGGCCCGAGCCGAGCCTACTACGGACACGTCAACTCGACTTGGCGCGGGGACTGTGTGTGCGTGTTGTGTACGTAGTGGCTGTGTGTGCGTTGTGGGACGTACAGTTCGACTTGTCACATCTTTACAGAAATCGTTACTGAATGAAAATCAAGTTTCTGGTAACTGTCAAATTCATGAAATTTTACATTATTTAAAAAAAGATGGCGATGCGTAGGCAACTTTATCTTGAAAATTTTCGACTGTGCGACTGTGGTGGCTCAGTGTTAGTACCGGGTCATTTAAAAAAATCTGATGTGTTTAAATTTAAAGTAATACAATAGATAAATTAGTCAAATGTTACGCCACGTCTCTGCGGATTTTTTCATTAGGCACGCGGACGATCTTTTTTAACACAGGCTGTATTTGCAGCAAAAAGGAACAAGTGTTGTTCGGACATCACTGCCACGTTACTACAAGAAGCGCACACACACACACACACACACAGCATCGCGCGCCAAGAGAAGTCAAAACATCTATCGTCGCCAGGTCCCAGCCGCTAGCCACCTTAGGTAGGTAGCGGGGTAACTGCGGTCACCCCTCGCTCCACTCTACTACACCCCGACGCCCGCTCGCTTCCTAGCCTCGACTTCGAGCGACTATCTAGCGCCGGGCTTACTCTAACGACTTATGTACGGACAATGTATGGACAATACAAATGCTACAATTTGCCTTAAATATGATGAACCATACAATGAACAATGTGAATCTATTAAGTGATTTACGCTTGGGTTCGGGACTGAATTTGTGATCGATAAAATATCAGTAACTTATCACTAAATGTATCATGACATAATATAACATCACAACACTTATAAACTTGTCAAATCGCTCAGACTGATGAAGTGGTTCGGATAAAGTTTACCTAGTAAGCTCCCGACGGTTAAGCTACAAATTCACAATTGATTATCTGTAATCTAACCGAGATACAAAATGTTTATTGTCTTCGAAGAAAATCGAACTCGACATAAAATGTTGTATATTTGAATAGGGCCCTACCTACCTAAAGTCCTGCTTCCGTAGCGCTGCAACGATGTGCCGAGAGATTCTAAGAAGTGATACTATTTTCTACTAATTTAACATAGCTTAAATAAACTCCACACATACTATTAAATCCATTTATATACTGATTTACTCTTCGACTTAAATGCGAGTTTAGATGCCTAAATCTAGGTTGCCGTTTTGCGCTATAGACTTGTGCACGCGTGTCGTGGCCGGTTTCGAGGACTACAGGTACAGATTAAAAACGAAACATCTTAGAAAATTTAAGCGCTTGATATTCGTCGATGATCCCGGTCGTTGTGCTAAATCAGCGGATATGACAATGGACACCAATCTTCTAACAATTCGCTTCGATTCGTTCAAACTTAGGAATGGTTAGCGCCGCACGACTCGTACTGCATTCACACGGCATCCGCACCTAACCCACGCACTCCCGGAAGGACACATTGTAGCGGACATTGTAATAAATAGGACATGTTCCATATCAAATCCCTGTTTCGAGTTGTAGTCCTTAGTCACTAAGTATTACTATTTCGTGTGCGCCGTCCGAGTAGGTAACTCATTAATGGAAAACTTTTAGAACACATTAATTAAATTGTATATTTTAACTAAGTATATTTAAATATTTTATTTTAATTTATCAGTTTTAGTATACATATTATAAGTCGTATATAAAATATTTAGTTACTTAATATAACGTTCATTAAAAGTAAGTATTTAAATTTTGTTTGCATCTACTTAACTAGTTGGTGTTCGTTAAAATATGTTTTGATTATAGAGTCATGTGAGTCGAGTGTACGCAATAAACTTTTAAATGGATGTTCAGAGAATAAGGAGAGCAAGATATATTTGAAATGAACACTTACCCCAGATACAGTGTAAGTGTGTAAAAATATACGCAGAATGTGTTTTGTACTTGTGGGATTTTTTGTTATGTAGTAAGGACGATAATGAGGCTATTAAAATCGTTTTCTGGATATATCTCATACACACACTCGACCTACATGAAATGATTACGTACCATTAAATTACATTAAACCGCACCGCGTGTGGCATACAATAAGCATATCTGTTTAGGAGGGGTCCAAACAGTTATACTTAAATTACGAGTTTAAAAAGTACTGTATGGTATGGAATCTTCAATGTCGAAAGACCACAGGAAACTATTTTACATATAGTATAGTAGTCGGCATGGTCAGAAAAATAAAAGTCCTTTGGGAGGGCTAATGACTTTGACACAGCAACATTTTTGTTTTTAACGTTAATGTGATGTATTTGCATGTTTACGTATCAGTTACATTATATTGCGTTGTCAGTGTTTGTAGTGTTGCCAGTGCACTTAAAATTTGGCCATAAATTATCCGTCACATGACGAGGACCTTTATTTTCCTGACCAGGGTTTATGATGGTGTTATTAAAATGTTTTCTTTTTGCTTAAAATTTGACCATAGCCACACGCCTGTGCCGATAGGAAGAGTTACTTACATCTAAGTTTCATTTCATTATGCTTACTTTCACATTTAGTAAATGTTACCAGCGGCTGGTGCTCATTTAATGCCTTAATTTATTTGAGTGAATGCAAAAATGTTGTGGACATCTCGGAACGGTCTTTTAACAATTTTAACTTATTTTTGTTAAGTGCAACATTAGGCCATGGAACGTAGGCCGTAAAATTATTGAACATGACATGCGGCTTGTAAGACCGATAAAATGCTAATTTCTATACTAGCCGGCCAACCAATTACACGTATAGTTCTTTAGAACCGTAGATAACCTATACTAAGGAATAACCCTAATTTTCGACCAAAGCATGACACTGATCGGAAAGTCCATTAAGATTCGAAATAGTCTTCACCACGTGATATGGTCGGGTGTTTCTTTGATATTGCAAACGATAACGTGTTCGACTGTCGTATCTCATGTTTGTCGTATCTTGAGTGTGTCTTATCTTAATTGTTTGCAAATTTCCTTGATTCTGTCTTCGGCGTGTAATGCCACTACAGCCATGAACTTGGTGGTAAGATTAAACGTTCCCGTTTAAAGCCATCCAGCGGAGTGGTGCGGCGCGTGGCCATGCAAGGGCGTGACGCCGGCCAGCCGCGCCAGCGCCGCGCAGCGCCCGCACGAGCCGGCGCGCTGCCCGCCCCCCGTGCCCCCCGCACCCCCTGCGCCCGGGGCCCCCGTGGCACTGGCCCCGCTGCCCGCACTCGTGGCACTGCCCGCTCTCGTATCTCGCCCCTCCTCGTCCGCCTCGGCACTCGCTTCCGTCGCCCGATGCGCTGCACCTTCGTACCCGCAACGCCCGCACTCCTAGAAACGAAGAAGTTTTGAATATTAAAAAAAACAATTTGAAAAGCTCCTTCTTTTGTTGAAGTCTGTTAAAAATTAGTGCGTCAACCCAGGGACGCACAGATGGAATTTTGCTTTGCGGTGTTGATTTAAATAAATTAAACAGTGGGGCTACGATTACACCACGTCTCTATCTATTGCGTAGAGTTCCATGCCTATATTCAGACTGGTGTTGGTACGGAAAAACGTATACGAAAAGAAAGGATTTAACCTCTAATAAATTGACCTAAAATTAGCTTTTACTCAAACAAAAAAAACTATTTAATAAAATGGAAACTAACCTTGTGCGCATCATCGTCGAGACTAGCCAGCAGCGGCTCCCTGCTGCCGCCCTTGCCCGCGACGCTCTCCGTCGTAGTGGAGGGGGACAGGGCGGGGGGCGCTCGCGGGACGCGCGGCGGGGCGGCGGGGGGCGCTCGAGCCGGGACCGAGCTGGCGCGTTGGAGGGACTCGGGCGCGCTCGGGGGCTCTCGGGGGCTTTCGGCGGCGCGGCGCGAGTCGGAGAACTTCTTGCGCTTGCGCTTGAGCACTGCAAGCGCTGCCAGCGGATGCAGCGGCCCGCCGCGGGTGCTCGCGCCGCGCTCGGGGCTGCGCTGGGAATCGCTGCCCGACTCTGACCGCTCGCTACCGCTGCCGATGTCATTCGTTTATCGTTTAATTATTATTTATCACAGTTCCGTTAAAATACTGTTTCAATTCAAAAATCGTACAAAAGTCTGCACTTTTAGGCCCAACTATTAACATCCTATAACGTTCACACTCATAAGTCCACACGAGAATTCATTATGTCCTGGGTGCCATGGACACGTAGAAGACAAAAACACAACATTTAAATCTCTGCTCCGCTAGAAATCCACTTGAAATAGGGTAGGTATAGGATCCATAGGTTTTGTGGATCTCCGTATAACGTGAGCTCGACATTATTGATTCAAACCCTGCCTTTAATAGTTTGATAACAGCTGGTTTCTGGTCCTCTCTTGCTCGATCAGAATTATCTTTTACATTACTAAAATAAGTTAAGCTCCTAAAAACAATAAAGCAAGCCATACCTAGGCGATGGTCTGGCATGGTCGCACACTGAATCCTCCGACCGCGAGCGACCGATGAGTCTTGACACGCGAGCCGCTCGGGCCGCTTCGATGATGGTCCCCCACCGCCGCTTGTGCGACGACGGCTTGCGACGCACCGCCCCACCCCCACCACCGGCGTCAGACAGACTAGACTGACTAGTCCGCAGCCGGCCGCCGAGCAGTGCGGACAGGGAAGCGTGGTGGGTGCTGTGCCCGCTGCCGTGGTCGTGGTGCAGCGAGGCCAGGAACTCGTCAACGGGCGCCAGGGGACCGCCTGGCGTGATGTTGAACCCCTTCATCAGCCGACGCTCCTTCTGACGGTTTTTCTTGCCGCCGCCCCCGCCTACGTACAAAAGTTGTTAGTGACACGTATAGACGCCTTAACTCTATTGGCGCGCGATCCCATGTGTGAGTGTGCTTGTAAGTGTGCAGTTTCGCATGATGCAGCAGTGACGTCGTTCGCGCAACAACAAGCGTCAATATGAGGTGAAGGGCAATAGGGCTACACCTTATCGGTTTTGAAACATTAGTTAAGGCCAGTGATTTCAAAACAGGAAATAATATTAGAGGTTTGTTTAAGTGGATTATAAAGCTGTATAACCACCACTTGTATAGAGGGTAACGAGACTGCTCTAAGATGAACCCCTGGAAACATCTATATTAAGAACCAGTTTGCAATGAAGAATACAGAATACATCAACATTATCGCTCCATGGGGAATGTACGTGAATGCCTATGAATGAATGAGTGAATGAAATGAATGAAACTGAAAACACTTCATGGAGCTACAGAACACAGGACAGTTGCTGCTTGGGGCCTGATTCTGTATGACCCAAAAGTTCGTGTCAATATCGTGTGTAATTTCATGAACTCGGCGCGACAAGGAACCTTAATGTCCATTCTATAAGGCATACCTACAATAGATTGTCACGATATTTGACTTTTAAGCCCTTTTTGACTATTTATCACGGGTAAGACACGACATTGCCGCGAAACGAGTGTGAATGGTCGTACAGAATCAGCAGGCTGATGGGCTGTTTTGATGTTCGGTGATGGAACGTCACACGCATACCGGGCGCACCGGCGTTCGCGGTGGAGGTGTTCATGCCGGAGTTGCGCAGGATCTCCACCAGCTCGCAGCGGAACGCGGACACGTCCTGCTTGATCTCGTTCACGTCGTCCTCCGTCACGCCGCCGCACTCCGCGCGCCGCTGCTGCACCGTCACGTAGCGGCGCACCAGGTTGCGCATTATTGCCTGAAGCGGAACGTTTATAATAATAATAATATTTTTATTATAATACGCTTCACACTCATAGCCTCACACTAGGATTCCCTGTGTCGTGGTCGCCATGGACACGCACAAGACAACAACACAATACACCCAGGCCAGACACAGAAATTCAAATTCATAATTCAAATCTCTGCTCTGCTGGAAATCGTACCCAGGACCTTCCGCGCAGTGCACCGGTCTCTTAACCACTGCGCCATTTGGGTCGTCGTTTATAAGGGATATCGGGAGTTTTACTGTCTGGGCTGTAATCTCATTACATCAAGTATCCTGTTTATTTGCTACTTTAATTACATTTGAAATACTTAAAGACAGCAACTTTTGCCTCTTCGGTGTAACAATGTTGATCCCGTGTACATTATTTCATTCTATTGATCCTTCGAGCCGGATTCTAACGTCTACAACCAGATGGGGGAAAAGTTGAATTCTAACATTTTTATGCAAGACAAAGAATTATTTTTGATCAAACGAACATAAATAGAAGAATTATCTAAGATTTCTTGAACCTGTCTCGCAGTGATGTTGATTAAAAAAGTGAATAAACCGATAATTACCTGGTAACGGAAGTCGCGCTCGTTCGCCTGCTTCGCTTTTCTCTGAAATTGAAAATTAAATTAGTCTTGTGTGATGTGGATATAAAATTGTCATAAACTTAGTACTTTACGTTTTAGATGCACATAAAATTTTATTTTATTATATTGCAATAAAATTACAGACGCCGGCGCCGACGTGGCTGGAAAATGTTTATACTAATCTTTATGAAAATTATAATAGAACCTACTTAGTTATTAAAGACGTTCAAAACCTAACTAGGAAACCAAACTTTGTTATGCTTTAGGCATATCGTTAAACTGTATCTACTCAAGATGGAGTAGGTATGCCCATCTCTTTGTGTGTGAAAAACAGTCGCCTTTGTGGCTGTGGCGACTGTCTTCTGTCACTCAAGAGACTACGTTTTTACTTATCTACCTACATCGACATCTTGGAGCTTCCCCAACATTTATGGTTGCAAAACAACCAAACCAATCCGAACACCATGGACTTGCCAGACAACACCATATTGAAAATGATATGGGAGTACTGAACTACTGATCTCACCCGGATAGTGCTGAGTGCTCTCGCTTGGCTCGTGTGTGACCACATAGGCGCCGTTGCAGCCAGCGCCACGCGTACAGTATGGACTTGGGCGATGGTACAAGCGGAGAATTGTAATAAGGTACTGATAAGTGTCGTATGATTTCCGGCTGGAAATAGTGCCACTCCAAGTAAACCCGTGAAGATCATAAGAGGCGATCGAAAGGATATCACTACCAGAGGATGGGCAGCAGCGTTTCTCTGAGAACTATAAAATCTACTGCGGTCACCAACACTGAAATGATGATGATAATGATGACTGATATGTTGGAGGGTCGGAGGGTCTCACCCGGATGGTCCTCATGTGCTCTCGCTTGGCTCGTGTGTGACCACATAGCCGTCGTTGCAGCCAGCGCCACGCGTACAGTATGGACTTGGGCGACGGCACCACGTTGAAGGGCGGCGGCACTGTGCCTCCCTCCTCGAAGTAACTGATCCAGAGTTTGCTGCGCGCGAACTTCCATTCGACGTCAGCGCGCTCCTGTAAGCCGATATACCATCACGTTTAGTCTATTTCATTCACAGTTCATTTTGATATGCAATATCCATAAAGATGTGCTTTCAGAAACGTCTGAAAACTAAGTGCAACTGCCAAACCAAAACTGCCAAGATGAAAGTTGACTCTAAGAACAACTGAACTCAACTTGACTTGAAATATTGACGTCATACATCGGATTATTTATTCAAAAACATAGACTTTAAACATAAACAAAGCTTATTACGTCATATTGCGGTTACTACATCTTGATAAAAATACCTCAATTGACTCTGACTCCAGATCACAAATACTTACAAATATCAGCTGGTACGAGTGATTCATCATGGCGATGAGAAGATTGAGGAGTACGATGACGTTGATGACGTCATAGGTACCAAACATAAGCATGCCCCAGAAGCGAGTGAAGATCTTGATGCCGTCCAGCTCGAAAGAGTCCAGGTCTACTAGCCCGAACGCTGCCCAGAATAGCGTCTGCATCGTCTCGAATAAGCTGCAAAATAAGATAATATAAACGCGGTGGAGATCCGACCCAATATTGGGTTACAGACGGACGGACAAATTCTTAACATTCACGCTTCAGGCAGGCATCATCAAAATGTAATTTAAGCTATCTCGACCAGTAAAAGTCCTATATGGGAATAGAAGCTTCGGTAGGTACCGTAGGCACAACAGCAACTGTAGAAGCACCGAGGCCTTTTCCTCGGCAACAAATCCTGGTTGAAGCATAGTCAAGCTTGGCTAAACTCCATTAAAGAGAACGAATCGGATATAAGTCTATTGGTATGAAAGCTGTGGAAGAACCTGAACATTCGGCAATAGAGCATTCCGGAATCTTCCCTGTCAGTGCAATCTGATTAGTTATCTATCATTTCCATCACCTCTCATCTCTCATCACCATCACCAGGAAGGCTGAATAATCATATGCCTTCTTATAACATGCTTCACGAAAAGTCTGATGACTTACTTAGCGAACCGGCGCCAAACGATGCAGGCATCAGGGTCGACGATGCCCGTGGTGTTGGAGTTAGCCAGCGCCGTGTCAGCTGTCGTGCAGCGTTTCTTCTCCATGTCCGCGTAGTACCAGAGCAGCTGGTTCAGACCTGCACCATAGCAGCAGGTTGAAAGAATCGAGAAGTAGCAAGAAATAAGAAAGCGGACATAGAAGAGTACAATTTTTCTCTTGTGTAGATTTGGCTGTACAGTTGCTACTGGATTTCCGAAGGATAAAAAGTTTTCCCGTAGTACGTTTGATTTGTTTCGATTGAGTATTTATTTTCAGTTTTTCCTGCAAAACACTTCCTGTAACGGTACATATGAGCCTGCTTCGCGGTGGGTTCAAGTTTTGAATATCTTTGTTTTTGGTTTGAGGGATTTAAATTGGAAAATATAATATTGTATAGACTCACTGACGACCTCAAACTGTAGTATTTGATTCAAATAAACCCTTAATCGTTAGAGCTCAAAATCGTTAGTGCTCAGTTTATAAAAACGTACCACAAGAAAAGGCGAAGATCACCAAGATATCGAGCACGAAGAACTTCAGGATATCGAGCACCATGCGGCTGAGGGAGACCTGCAGCGGGCCCAGGTGCGGGTTGACGCTGAAGATGTACACCAGCTTCAGGCTGCTGAAGATGTTCGCGGCGGAGAACAGCCCCTCGGACAGCAGCATGGGGTCCCACGCGTCCCACTTCTCGCGCGGCTGGTTCCACTGCAGACCCAGGGATTTCTCGCGGGCTACCTACAGGAACAGTTGCAGTTAAGTTTATCACGATTAAGCGCGGTAGCACACCTCCGCCGCGAAATCGCGAAATGCTTGAATGTTTCACCCGTAGATATAACAACGGACAAACGGTTGCAAACTTCAGCGGTCTCGATACTTCGCGGTTTCACGGAGGAGGTGTGCTAACGCAGTAAATTATTGAGCTTTAGCAATACTCATGGATTTTTGCCAACAAATTTAACCTAGCAGTCGACTTTGTAACTGGAACTTTGACTCTGGAAAGGCAATGCCTTAGAAGATGAACCTACTTGGAAATGCGAGACGACCCTGAGCGCGACGGTGGCGACGTACAGCGAGTTGGTGACGAAGTCGATCACGTTCCACATGTCGTGCACGTACTCGCGCAGCCCCATGTCCCACAACTGTTTCACTTCGCTCCAAATCAGACCTGCAAACAGATTTATCCTTTCATCCAGTTGCTTCCCGCCGTTCGGAGGAGACTGCCATCGAGTAAGAGATCGTCCTTCGCCTTTGCCTTACGCTGTTCCTCAAACACAGTCTCCTCTAGTACTTTGCAACGCTGTTGTGTTGGTCGGATTGACTGCCTAGTTCCTAGTCCATTGTCACTTCTGCTTGTTAGCCGTCAATGACTGTGGCCTTCATAAAAATTTCATCGTTTCGGATTTTATCCACGACACGCCGAACATATTATTATAGCCCTTTCTCTAACTTGCTGAGCTACTTTCAATTTCTGTGGACCAAACCTATATTACGCTTACGCACTTGTAATGATGATGCATTGCAACACAACGTGAGGTACCCACCGCTGACCCAGGCCAGGATAAGCCACTCGATGAGCGAGGGCGGCGCCCCACGCCTCGACACCGGCACCGGGTCCGCTCCGAACAGCCCGCCCGCCGCTGTCTCGATTCGCTGGGACGCTAGGATCAGTAAGACTGCAAAACAAGCCAATTATTACTTTACGCACCCTGATGCTGCACATGAATGTTGCTCATAACTTTTACGATCCATTGTTAAGCAGTAGTTATTTAAGACATTATTATTGTATGCCCGCATACGGTAGACTGTTCTTAACTTATTATAATTTTTGTAACATCTTACTCGTGTAACAGTCAACAATAAATGCATTATTTTCTTTTCTTTTCTTTTCTTAAAGGTACACTAAAGTTTGTAAGGGAAGACGAACTTGTGACACACACTCTCTGAAACGTACCTACTATGTGAAACACACTCAACTCAAACATCCTTCAAGTAGTTGTACTTCCTTATTGAAGTTCGCGGAAAGTAAAAGTTATTTTAAGTCACATCGGAGGAAATATCGTTATAACCGTCTTAATAGGGTCTCGCTCGACATTCAGTGTTCCTTTGGGACCGTGTAAAGTTTTTATGCGATCGTTAAAGGACATCATTAAATATCCCTTAACCCGTCGCCATAAGAGAAAAGATAATGGATTTTAATATGAAGATGTTTTTCTCTTATTAGTGTAATATTATCAGATTGTTTTGTTATTGAAAGATTCGTGGGGGTCGTATAACATTTTAGTGAATTTATGGCTCACTCCAAGAGCCTATATGTTTCGTGATAGCCCGATTACTTTCAGTCTTGAGTCAGTTCTATCATGAGCTCCCGTCGCAGCTAGGCTGCGGTGGAGACAAAGTAACTAGTCATACGAGTATAGAAACAAGGCGTTAATACTTGAAGCTCAAATCAGAATCCCAATTCGACTTACATAGGAACATGAAGTAGCTAGCTGAATGGCACAAGAACTTGATAAACGGTTTCCGCAGCGTGCGTCCGACAGACGAGTGTGGTGCCGCGATGTAGGCGAACGAGTAGAGTGGGAACAGCACGCCGATGCGCACCATCTCCGCCGCCTGCAGCAGCATGTTCTTGCTGCGGAACCCTGGCACGCTCTCGTACCAGATGGAGGCCAGCAGCTGTTGCACGTTCGGGTGGGCTACGAACTGGTAACAAGGTGGGATTGAGTTTAATTCGCTGAATGTTAGCAGGAATCTATCCGCAGCTCAGCATATCGATCAGCTCTTTTAAGTATGATTCAGAGGATCGGGTGAAATAGCGACGATTAGGATACTGCTTCTACTGCGGCTTCAAAAAGTTTGTCCGACTGATAGGAACAGGTATCCCAAGAGGGGAACGTTACAACGCTTTGGTACTTCAAAGCGATTTGGAGGGTAATCTACTAGCCCAACAGTCGTAGAGGTAATAATACAGAGAGACAGTCGCTGGACATATTTGTTGGTTGTTGTTGGAAAATAAAGCAGCTAAACGATGAATAAATAAGTTAATATTAATACGGTAGTATATGTACCTTCTTCTGCCGTAATTTGATGGCAAGTTTCAAGCGCGATAGCCTCATGCGCTCCGGCGCGCCAGGTTCCGCGAGCGGCACTTGCGGCGAGCCTGTCTCGTGATTGAGCAGCACTTGCAGCTCGTGCGACGTGCGCGTGTGGTCCAATAACGCCGTGGCAAACTCTTGACACTGCGTACGAAGCTCTTGATATTCAGTCTTAAATTCGTGCTCCAGGGCGGACAGGCGGCGGAGCTCCCAGGACAGCTCGAAGGCGGTGAGGATGGGGTCCTTGGAAGATAGGGCGATGAGGGAGGGGGACGCCAGCGCGCGATATGCGTTGATGCGCGACCGCGAGTGACGCAGCGAGTCCTCGTGGCGGGACCTCACGCATTCGTCGCAGCCGCAGCGCACGTCGTGGGGCACGGGCAGAGATGCCCCGCGGTCCAGTAGCAGCTTTATTATCTCGTAGCTGTCACGATGCGCCGCCAGGATCAAGGGAGTGATGTCGGCGGTAAATGTTGCCGTTTCCGGTGGAAGCGCTTCCCAGCTCTGAAATGGAAAGTAAGATTTTTAAGTTTTAATTATTCGTTCAAACAAACGTTTTTATAGAAACAGTTCACATTTGGCAAAGTTTTGCAAACAGGTGTCGGCACAGCTGACTCTCGATCCATATTTAAACGATTGATTCATATTTGATTATTATTTCTACCCGGTTGAATGATCTTCCTAAAATTTGGTTGGCGTAACGTAGGTACTAAGCGAATTATAACAAGTGACGCAACAGTTTGACGTCCGCTTACATGCAGCTCTCCCGGCTTCCGCGTGCTCTCCTCGTGGTCGAGCAGCGCCTCCACCGCCTCGACGAACTCCTCGGAGATGGCGTGGAGCAGCGCGTCCCGCGTTTCCACGCCGAACTCCAGCAAGAGCTCCACCATCTCGAGGTTCTCGTTGTCGATGGCCATGAGGAGGGCGCTGCGGCCGAGCGGGTCCACGCAGTCCACGTTGATGTGGCCGGTGTCGCGCGCGCGCTGCAGCACCCGCCGCGTGCCCGCCACGTCACCGCGCTCCACGCCCAGGAGGTACTTCTTCTCCTCCAGGGACAGCACTGCCATCTCCTGGTGCGGCCGCACCACGTTCTCCTCCTCTGTCATCCCATGTATACTATGGCGCTACAGACAAACTTATGTTAGATTCCTTGGTCTCGGTAACACGTACCTAGTATGTTTTGACATTTGCATTTATAGTAATGGCCTTGTAATGGCTCACAACTTAATATTAACTGTAGTATTTTTTATTTGTAAAACCATAGTTAGACCAATTATACTGTTTTTGACTATTTTAACCCCCACTGAAAGTATTGAAAGTATGAGTTTAAATCGGCCTAGCTTTATCTTGACCCAACTCTCGTAGACTGCACTATTGGTAACATTTTATCGAACAACCGGGTATTAATTTCCGACAAAATCATATGGACGACACATTTAAGTAAGATGATTGATGAGCGCGATATTGGAGATTCTGAGATCGTTAGAAGATATTATGTTACCGCTGGAAAGTTATGACACTAACATAACAAAAATATTATACAGCATCACATCTTGATCTTTATTTTGTGTTTTGTTTAGGCGTAACTAGAGTTGTGCGGTAGAGTTGCTATGCCAGTATTCTGTTGGTTGTGGATGTTGTAGGTAACCATTAACAGTTTAACCTAATATTTCAGTACCAAATTTGGTATCTAGCAATCACATTATACATTTAAATAATTTATTATTATTATATACTTAGATACTTACTACAACTTTTTATTCTTGCTCAGATTTGTTGTACAAACTTACATAAGTTGCAATCATTACGTGTACGGTCTGTTACCGAAACCTCGCTGGTTCTTCGTAACGATTCTGCAAATATCATTATCCGCTTTTATCGTAAGATGATAATTCAAATTCAAATTCAAATTCAAAAGCTTTTATTCATTATCAGGTACAATTTATGCACACTTAATGAACGTCATACATTTAACATTATACAAACATCCGCTTTGATCGCCCCTCAGGCAAAACGTAGACTAGGAGAAAAAAGCGGGCGGAAAAAAACTCCCAGCACTCTTTTAAAAATAAGTATGAATTATTCTATGGTGCAGTATGACTAGGCCCAATAAAGGAACACACGTGACAGCTATCGTGTGTGTCAATATCGCTCCATTGCCATCCGCTCACAAATAAATATTGATACATGGTGTATAGAAATAGCCTAGTGAAGTTATTCAATCCCACGCTTTCTTATCGTCTAAATAGTCCTTAGTTTCATAATAGGCCTTTCGGCACAGGACTGGATAGGATAGACGATAAAACTGAAGTAGGTCAGCTGTTAATGGTAAAATGTCGCTGTCGAATGCGTCGAGGGCGGCCGATATGCTCATTATGCAAATAGGTCGTACTACAGGGCGGCGGCGACGAGCCACGGCCCACCGCCGGCGGCCCTCGGTGCCCGGTGCGGTCCGCGAACCGCTCGAGCGCTCGTCTGACAAGGTGTGCTATGTCATGTAAACAGTGGCTATCGAGCTGGAATGTTCAAGGATGTGAGCGGGTAAATGCGGAGATGGAACACTTAATTAGAAACGTAAACAGTAGTGAAGCAGTCGGCTTGTTACGCTACGCAACGTACAGCTGTTTATATTATAGTTCTATTTACATTGTGTTCGGGGTTTATCGCTTCGTCGACATAATATTATACTGGGACGTCTTATTACAAAAACTACCGACGTCTCCCGGTACTCGATTAGTAAGTGGGGCAAGGGCTCGAATGTGGTGCGAGTGGCGAATTTTATGGTGAAATTTCTGCGCGAAGGAGCCTCGTCGGGCGTGAACCCGGAGACGGGTGATCGTACCTTGACCTTGTTGTCGGGCGGGCGCGGCTCGGGCGCCAGCAGCGCGCCCAGCTCCACGCGGCAGGTGGAGGGCCGCCGCCGGTCGCCGCCGGCGCCACTGCCGCCGGACATCTCGGAGCCGCCGCTCTCTGCGCACACAAACTGGCGGTGAGTGGCGGCCGCGCCCGCGAGCGCAGCCGCCGCCCGCGCCGCGAGCGCACTCCGCAGACGGCGTTCGGCGCGGACGCCGACTCACCGCACTGCGATGCGCTTGAGTATATTTAGCGGCGGGCGGCGGGCGCGGCGGGGCGGTCGCGCCGCTCGAGACCACTCACCGGCGCCGTCGCCGCGCGCGCCATCCCGCGCCCGCTCGGTGAACTGAAACAAAGCGCGCGAGTGAGCGAGGATGTCGAGGGTCATATGGCGGGCCAGGGCGGAGGGCGGGCGGCGACGCACCTGCACGCGGCGGACGCGGCGCGCGGCTATCTGCCGCGAGTGGCGGCGCAGCGCCTCCAGCGCGCCGGCGGGCGGCGGCGGCGTGCCGGGCGGCGGCGGCGTGCCGCGCGGGCGCCGGTGCCCGTGCGCCTCCTGCAAGTGCCGGTTCGAACCTCTTATTTATAACGTCGTAAACTCCTTTCGTATCGGCGCAAGATCCTCGCAACGCGCCGCCGTCGTAAAAGCGAGTTTAACGTTCCGCTTTGCGATACGCATGATACGACTTTATGCAGAAGTAAAAAATTAATTAACCCACCTAAATGTTTACGCTGCACTCGAGATTTCTGCTTTGTTGGCAGGAAAAATGTTTTAAGAACTTGTAAAAGCTAATTCGTAAACTTGTGTAAAATATTCACTTAGTTAGTATCGAACTGACATTATTTATGACTCAACCGACACCCTTTCAATTAATTGCCATTCTACCTATGGATTTATTTAACGTAGGCGGTAAAATTTAACCCTTACTAAAAGATGTAAGTATGAAATACAAAATTATGAATCTGGGTAGGTAGGATCCGTGCTCTTTTTTTAAAGTTTAAGTTAAGCCTGATGTAACTATAAATAAATAAAAACTGCATTAAAGTCGGTCCTTCCTTTTGGGTTCCAGCCGGACACGAGACATATGCAAAGACAGATAGATGCGCGATACTTAAAAGTAATTTTAGTCAGGGGGATTTTGAGGTTTCAAAAATAAATAGGTGATGATCGGAACGCAAATGCTATAGCGGCTGTAGCTAAGGCTCATGGAAAAGATGAAAAAGAACACAAGATATAAAATGAGAATAAGCGATGTAGAAGATCTTCACTTTTGGAAACACTTGTAATATCTGTAATCCTCATTTACTTGTACGAGTAGAGAATGTTGGAAGCGAAGCACAAAAATTTTAAATATTTACACGAACAACATTATATAGCCGTTTGACGAGGGATCTGTTTAGATCCTATACATCTAACATATGGATCGCCCGATAAACCTATAAATTACTTATAACGAGTTAAGGGAGAACTAACGTTACTGGAACTCGATTTAACTACGAAACTAGGAACTCTATTATTTGCTATGTTATCACTAGTTTGTTTCCGGGACGAAAGTTTCATTTTCAAACATACGAAGCACGCGCAAGTTTTTTCCCGCGAAATAGTCAAAGGCGGTCTCGTCCCGGAGGCCCGGTGGTGGCGAGGAGTTCGGTCCGGGGGTACGCGGCGGCGGAGCCTACCGGCGGCGGGCGGACGCGGCGGTCGCTCGTAAATCTATTTCTGCTGGAAGCGCGCGAGGTTCGAAGGAAGGCGGTCGGCGTCGTGCACGTGGCGCGCTCCGGGCCGCGCTCCCCAGCCGCGACTCTCCGGGGCCGCGCGCGCCGCGCACTGCCGCGCCGCCGCCCCCGCCCGCCCGCGCCCGCCGCCCTCGCCGCCCTCGCCGCCCCGCCCGCCTAGCGCTCGCGATACACCGAAACTGTCTATCGATTGTCTCATATCGACATTGTCGCTATCTTCATAACAAGAAACTATCAAAACAAACGATGCCGGCGAAGATCGAATCGACAATAAATCCATCGATCGCGAAAAAAGTACCTCGATGGTAAATCGATGAAAACATTCCGAACCGTTTCATTGAACCTTCATGCCGTACCCCATCCCTTATCAAAACTCCGAAGGCTTTATTGAACCCATTTATCACACACGGTGTTAGGATAAGGCTGAACACCGCGAGGTTATCCGCAACTCCGAAAGTTTTTTGGCCCAGATTGTTTTCCGCTAGTCCATATTTGGCAATTACTAGCGAAACTCGGTATATAAAAGCCCCTTTCTGTAATGGAAAAGAGCTCCGGAGCGTGCTTTTCACGGCAACGTGACAGTTCAGTGATGAATGATGAAAAGACGGCGAATATAGGCAAAGACCTTACTCGCTCGCATGAAGGGTGAATTTTTTTATTCCATATATAAAATCTGAATTTCTCAAAGGTTTTGCCGTTTGTATGTTCTCATTGATGCTTATCCAAACGGTTTTGGGTGCGATCAATCAAGAAGTCTCACTATATCTCATCGAAACAATCGAAGGATGATTTATGCATTAGCTGCACCTCTTTATATGAATTATATGTCTCAATGTTGTATAAGATCTCTTCTCATAACCAAGACACACTATGGTATGCACCATGCGCCTTAATGCAGATTGGTAGAGATACAAGCTCGACCAACGGTTTGTCAAGTGTTTTTAAATCTCCCATACCCATAGGGCATCTAATAAGATGACCTCTTTATTGACGACAGTTGGAGTAAATTATAATGTTCTTTTTATGCCAAATAATGTGCAAACGATGAGACGGGACACATGACCATATGCCCAAGAGCACGAGGTGGTCGAGGTGTCGCTGGATTACGAAAGTCGGTATGAGAACCACTTGAGATTTCTTAGCCGATGTTAGTGTTGGCGATTGTTATTGGGAGTTTGCGTTAGCGATAGAATATATTTTTAAGGTCTTTTTAGATTAGACAAAAAATTGTTTTTTCCGTTTGTATGAATGTCCAGAGGAATAAATTAATAAAGGCCTACAGAAGTAGTCCAAATAATATACATTATGGATCACCCTATCTCAACGCGACTCATCTTGGGAGCGTCAAGGAAATAACGTTTAAGAGTCATAAAACACTCCAGAGGATTAAATTAGATCATGATCCATTTTGATCATAAGTACTCACTGTCTGATGAAAGTATAGATAGGTGATTGAGGCTATAAAACGAATAGGATTTTCTGACGATTCAAGATAGTATAATTGGAAAAATCCTGATTGAATAATAGCGCTGCGTCCTACCTAATATCTACAGACTAATAAGCAGCAAAGTTTCGCCACCAAAATAGATCTAGGTAAGTATCTTTATACACGTAGTTACCAAACAGTAAATTTTTTTATGCATTTGCTTACCAAAAGACTGACTTACTGAGAGGAACCTACTGAGATTAACCTAAATTATTACGATAATTTCGTAGAACACTGTTCCATAGTATACCCGTAATTTAGGGAAATAACATAAACAAAAATCAATCATCTTTGACTATCATAGTCATTGCATCTCAAAAGAAATATTACTTCTAGTTAGAAAAACAAACAACGCCCACGCGTGCTCTCGAACGAGGCGTAAGCTCATAAAAATCGATTGGTTTTCATTAAAACACGACATGAAAGTATCGCTGACAGCTCACGTACGTTAGCCAATCACGACAGCAAAGGCTAATAGAGAAGCTAAGCTAGCAGAGTGCTTCTTTTCCGTAGATATGTCCCACTAATGTCTACAACCCGTGAAGCAGCACTTTAATCGGGAATTCGAACGGAAAGCCGTTTGGTTGCCGAAGAAAATTATTTCATTTCCATGCGTTCCCATGATGGCATGGCACCATGCGGCGACGTGCAGTCGGTGCAGTCATATGACGGTGGCTTCATACAAAAGATTGCGCGCGATAATGAAACGGCCGTGCTTGCTTCATGCTTGTTTAGTATGATCTAGTACCGCGCGGTAGGGAAACCCTGCCCAATTTACCTCTCTTATTATCACATTTGTATTTTTATTGTGTCCCTGCAACTGCGTACAACCACTTGACATCAGATAGTCTGCAAGCCATTTGATCTCCACCATATGTCAAGCGAACAACCGAAGCGTTTCCTTAGGAAAAATACTAAGTAGCAAATGAGTTGATTATTATTATTATCTAGGAAATGAGCAATCCCTAGTAAATAAGCCAACGGAATTGTCCAGCTGATTGGGCTATCGAAATTTTTTGTTACAGCAGAGTAGGCCGGAGAGTTAAATAAACATCTTTCAGAAACAGTTAGTGAATTTTCTCGAAGAGGGTTGCTCCTGATCCTCGGATGCGATCACGTACAACGGCGACACGAGAGCAAATAAGTTTGATTGCCGGCCTTCAACGAGCACGTATGTACACATTCCCATTCCATTGTATTGTGTACGAAGGAAGCTCTATCAGGGATCGTAAACCGTCCTGTTGTACGTAACAACACATCGCTCTTTTCGAATTTTTGATTTGCAATAGTAGGACCGATGACCTGAAGAACAGTGGGAAACCGTTGGATACAACGGGATCGAGCGAAGTGGTGTCGATTAAGTGAGGCCCATATCTAGCTGTGGACAATGAAGGACTGAAAAGAAGTCAGGGCAAGGTGAAAGCGCGCAGTCCCGGTGATGGAGTGGATCACAAGCGAACGGAAAAGTTTGCTAAGTACTTGAATCTTGAACGGATGAAATCGCTGGTCGGCAAATTACCCAAAAAATGCGCGCTTCTGTGCTTTGGATTTCAGACACATAAAGCCGTTGGCCACTCAAGCTTAGGCAAAAGCGACAACTGCGAGTAAGCAAACTGTCCAATTGTTAGTCTCCGCCACCCACAGCTTGGACACTCACATGGTGGACGGATGGTATCTCCAACGAAGGAGTCACTTTTTGACGGAGGCCAAGGTCCATCAAAACTCAATCTTAATTTAATATGAAAGAGCGCCAGGTACTCAGTTGGTGACGATGGCTCGATCCGTGTGAATTTGACCCAACCATGCTACTAATAAATGCTTGTTAACACACACATTACCAGTGTCGATAAGTGGTCGGTTCGCATCTGTATCCATCGTACCCGGTAATGGAAGCTGACGAGCGATAGAGAGAAATGAATAGCGCGGGAGTGGAGCTCGAGGTTTCCTCCCTGTACGAATTGAGACAAATTAAACGCATGTTTATAATCAACGGTTATTCATTTGTTCGTTTGTTGATTTTCTTTGATGCAAGACTCGTTCCGAATATTCACTTTGCGGCAAAGCGAAGTGAAACGTAAGTGTTGAATGAAACTTTGAAGATATGCAATTGATTTTTTCTATTTTATAATAGTTAGGAACACTTGCTCGTATATTATAAGAATTTTTATAAGCTTTCCTAGTAAGGACGTTGCAAATATAGAAAGTCGAATAAAGTCGATTACTGATTAAAGACATTACTTGCATACTTTCTAATTGATAGAAATTATGCATAATATGTCTTCCCTTGTGAATGAACAATATGCTTTATTACACTTATTAGCTGCATAAAAAGTGTTATTTCATATCTCCGTCTTGACATCTTACACCATTAAAATGCATCGAGGAAAATGTAAATATGTTTGCGGTGATGCTCGATACGTCCCCGCAGCGGAGTGACAAGATGAGAGCATGATAGCGGCCTCGCCCGCCCTGCGCCGTGCCGCCCGCCCTGCGTCGTGCCGCCCGCCCTGACGCCCTGTCCGTGACAACGGCTGTAGCTGTGCACACCAGGCTTCCAATTAATCTACGCTCTCACACCACAACTTTATTTATGCTCTGTCTCCAATTACGTAGCTGAGTCGCGTTAAAACTAACGGACAACATTGGTAATTTAATATGTAGTTAGTTGTAACTGGTTCAGTGTATGGGATGTTGCGTTCAGTAGAGATTGTGTATGAATGACGTAAAAAAATGATCGTGTTTATATAAATGGATGGTTCACAACTGTAATAATTATTTTTAGATCGCTTTACCATTAGACTCTAGACAATTTTAATGGTCTCGGAGTTATCTTTGACATTAAATAATTACATTTAACGTAATGCATTTTCCTACAAACTAAGTACGAATATCTAACATAACTCTGAAACACAAAATCTAAATGAGTCAAGATGTAGTTTCTCCCCTGGAGAAAATATAGTTCTCCAATGTACTTAGCAAGAGTGCCCTCGTTGTGACAGGAAGTGTAATGGCGTCCCTGGAAAGCATCTTTCATTTTCCATTACCATACTTCTTTTTATAAAACTTTCTGCTCATATATCTCAGTCGTTTCACCGTCTTATGAATATGGTAAACGAAAAAATACAGTGTAGGTACTCATTCTGATTTTCGAGCACGTACCGTTCTTATCACTGGGCTTTTCATTCAAGTTTTTTTGTGAAATACGTTGTACAAGTACAAAAGAATATTCTGGAAGAAAAACAGACGCTCATTGTTAAAGAGTGCTTCTTAAATAAAGATACGTAAACACGCGAGTGAACAGCCGCGCTCCATTGTTTTCACGCTTTCATCTACATTTAAGTGTTTCAAATCATTTAAATACCAGATACGAGTGGCTGGACATAAAATCTTCACGTAGATTGTAGTGTTCATTACCGGCCTTGCTCGTACTAGTGTTTGAAAGCAAAACGTTTTAGCTTGTCACAGAAGTGTCACAGGGTTGAATAGGGCCCGGCGGGGCGTTCAACTACAGAACACATGTTATTATTTGCTTGACCGGGCTTAAATATACCAATTTCGGTTTCCTTTACACGAAACAGGCGTTAATGAAGTGTAATTATTCACATATCTTTTTGTACGTAAAAATGAAATGTTTTACAAGCTTTTTTTAACCGCAACTTTTTTCATGTTTGCACAATTTTCTGTGCGGTGCGTGGTGCCTATGGGTGCCACATAACACCAGGTAACAGTAGGTCCGTTTACTTTAAAATACATAGTAAAATAAAACCCTGCATTATTTTTTTTTTGCTTTGTAGTAATATCAAAGTAAACAACTCTTATGATTTTTATTTTTTTCCGCATGTAGACCGAACAACCAAGCGTGTTATAGTGTAAACACGTTAAAGCGTGTTAACCAGTCGTGTAATTAAAACAAACAATTTCCCCAAAAGTAAACATTATTAATGAATCGCAATATTTACTTAATTGCAAATAAGAGCGTTTCCCCTGAAGCATTAAAGCCTGAGCGGATTTTTTAAAGCCTCCCGAGATTAAAGGCAGCGATAGCAAAATGCAAAAAATAAAACCATTGTCGTTTGAACCAGTCCACCAGCTGTTCGTTATGAATTCTCGATATCGGGAAAATTCGGTCAAAACCACGCGCAACTTTTTCCAACTTTAGCCTTTTGTAATTGTATAATTTGTCGAATTCAAAGGTCGAGGCCCGAGAAAAGGTTTTAGGGAAAGGGGTTCAAGAAAAAGTTTTTAAGTAACCGCCTTTTGCGTGTAAATCTATTCGTCTAGCAGAAAATAATTTGGCAGTTCGACAGAAGAATATATCAAGGAAATTATAGCTTATGCTAAATCCTCAAAGAAGCTTAAGTACCTAAGTAGGTACCTCCTATGTTTGTGTATTTAGGTAGACACAATTTCGGAGATCACTAACTAAGAACTAGAACGAGAATTCATCTGATTACTCAAACGGCCAAACCTTTCCCACCGAAACACAGCATGAGGAGCATACTAAGCTTTTAGTAACTATACGATATTTAAAAGAAAATGGCATCTATCTCCCCACGCAAACGGCGGGTTGTGGCCACATAGATACTTACAGAAAAACTATAATTTATAAAATAACCAACCAAACGGTTTATGAGGTTATTGCAATAAATTTCCAAACCCAGAACGAAGGCGCAGAATTTGAATTGAAGCGCATGCGAATTTTTCAATTGACTTGGAAAAATAGAGTGGAAAACGAGGCACTTCAGCTGTTGAGGTATATTTCAAGTGGCATCAATCTAGCTTTATACTCCGCCCGCCCTCGAGATATATCTTCCGTTTGTGAGATGAGTTATATTGTATCAGATTGTGTTAAAACCTTTCGAATAAGACTTCTTTGTATTTGATTGCTCCTTAACAAATACCCAGAATCCTCCAATCCGCATTGGAGCAGCGTGGTAGAGTATGCTTCAGGTCTCCCTTGTTGTGAGGAGAAACCCGTGCCGAATAGTGGGCCATTAAAAAGCTATAGCTAAACTAGAATCATACACCGGGATCGACTTTCGTAAAAATATTAAAAATTAGATACCTACCATGAAATTTAGATTGAGTTGAATAAATTAGAGGCACAGTAAACTTCCGATCACAAATTGGACTAAAGTTATATAACCTGGTAGATTACCAACCAACCTCATAGGGCCCTCGTAGAACGTAAGGTACGATAACGTGCAGTCACGCTATGACGACTGCTATTACTTTGCGAGAAAAAAATAATATCTTACAAATTTTAACACACTAAAATAATCCCTGCTGAAAACTGAGAGCTTTTCCACCAATCCGCTTCCAAGCAGCGTGGTGGAATATGCTCCAGGCCTCTCCCTGTTGTGGGTAGAGACTTGGTCCCAATAGTGGCAGGTAAAATTAAAGAGTTGCAGCTAAAATGAGCCCTTCTCTGGATTTGGTAAAATATTATGAGCTGCAACTACGGGTACTTACCATAAAACATTGAAACTTGGCGTTCATTAATCCCCTCTCTGTAATCAATGCTATTAGCGCTGCAACGGAGCTAAGCTCATTAGCCGCAATACCGAGCTTCGGATATTCCGCTCCGCGCGTGTCCGGCCTAACCCCCCACCTCCACCACTAATAGCTAATGCATTATTTATTTCTAGAGTGCTGGGAGATATAAATTAGCCTGTTATAATAATATTTATGCTGTTAAATCTAGCGATGTTATAACATGTGTCCGTATTGTGCCATTGACCATGCAGTGAGTAGAACTGTCCGAGGATGAACACTATCATCAAAGTGTAAGTATAATTAACGAGTGCCATATATATGGGAAGATGTCTGAGCCGTTCGCAGTTGTCGCAGAGCTAAACGCATTAGTGAGCATCGGATATTCCGTTGCGCTGTGTCCGGTCTGAGTGCAACCAAAGGGCTTAGGGACATCGGCTTAGGCTTTTTAGTGGACATCGGATATTCCGTTTCGCGCTTTGTCCAGCGATCCGGCCGCGACCACCACTGGTTGGTGTTGTTCATTGCCAACGTGGCAAAACATATGCAATGTTTAATTATTAAAAAAAGCCTTTCTAAATTTTTGAACACATTTAACTTACGGTATTTTTGGAATGTGACTCAAAGATAAGTATCAAATAACATTAAATCCTGTTTCTAAAATATTATTACACAGTACATTAAGTCAAGAGTTCTTAGAGGGATATAGAGAATTTTAACCGGCTCTTGGCTGTAGCGACCCGCGGCAGCCCGCTACGAATAATGCTCTTCAATTTGTAACACTCACTCCATAATGTTCTCGAATCATTCTTAGCGACATGCTTTTGTTTATCAATAGGAATGAGTAAAAGTTAAAGATGGCCACAGCCAGGGTAAAAGCAACAAGAGTCTATTTTTTGTTACTATTTTAATATTACTGTTCTATAGAATTATCTACATAATCTAGTATATCCTAGCCTTAAACATAATTTTGTTGATTCCAACCGAATGGGAATGAATCATGGACGTCAACCGACACCTCGCACACATGCAGGGATTTCTGGAGATATCCACATTAAAATTTATAGTAGGTACCTATAATAAACACCTGTCAACAGATTTTGTATATATATACGTAACATCTTATTTAATAAATGTTTTTTCTTGGATATTTCGTATTCATACGATCTACCCTCAGTTCCTCGCTACGGGTAATGATCCTCTCAAAGGGCTTGAATTTGTTACACTTGACTTCTCGATAGAAACGTGTCCAAGATTTTGTCACAGCTAAGTCTATATTTTTTCGTGGAAGATTTTCTTCTCCGACCTATGTATATTAAAGTGGCGTGGTGTATTCGTTGTAATGGCGATACACCACGCTTTGAGACCCATATCCAGTAGTGAGACATAATATAGAAATTTGCAGTCTATTTATCTATCAGCCTTAGGAAGTCAACTGTTTGATTTATGGCCAGTCGTAGGATGTACGGATTGACGTCAATTAGGGAAGCCTTCCACCAATTCCTGGGCTCTTTGAATCCAACGGATGCCTACAGTCGTAGGGAGTACGGATTGACGTCAATTAGGGAAGCCTTCCACCAAGTCCTGGGCTCTTTGAATCCAACGGATGCCTACCGTCGTTAGGTTATCAGTCAACCAAATCCGAGGGCAGCCTATACTCCTTTTGTCGAGACGAGGACGCCATTCGAGGACCTTTCTTCCCCGTCGATTACGGTCCTTCGAATTATATGGCCAGGGCAGACGACATTGCCTTTGCTTCCTTTTAAAATTGTGTCGGTAACTTACGTTCGTCTACGGATTTTCACATTTCGGACTTTATCCATGAAAACACGCATGATTGCAGTCATTTCAGTATTACTTTTATTTTCGTAGCGTTCTACTGGTTCTACTTAGTTGCGCTACGGCGGGCTGCTACCCGCTACGAGTAATCGCCCTTTTAATGGCCAAGTAATTTGTAACACTTGTAATATTTCCGTTTGTCGGTTGAAGTGTAGGTGTAACTTTGTGTTTTTCTTGGGAAAATATTTACATACAAATCCTTGGAGCACAAAAACGGGAGCATTTTCTATTGAAAATAGAAATTTGAAAATAGAATTAGAAATTGAAAGTAGCAATAGAAATTGAAAATAGAAATTGCTACTCTCTTTTGATCGAATGGTACTCGTATGTAAGTGTATCTACTAGCTCAGAAAACAGAAAGGATCTACTAGTTTAAATGAAACATAAATCCGGTAATTGTATGAGACTCTACATAATTATGCAGAATAATGAAATCAGGTGTTCTTATTGCAGGAGTTATACTATAGTTTAAGAATAGTTATACAGAACGTGATCTTATACGAGATAAATTTCTAACAAAAGTATGGTCTCTTATTGTGAAAAACAATTGTAATTTGACTCAGCAATGTCGATTTTGAACGAAATTAAATCTTTTGTTTTCCGAAACAAAGCTGCACGTCCCGCCAATCGTCGTCAGCCATTACGAAGCTAGCAGCAGCTGTAATGCTATAAGCCAATGACCCAGATTTGCTGCAATCCGGCGAAGCTATACCGCGGTCGCGGACCACAAAGAAATTCGTACATCGATCCTTATCTACTCTCTCTTGCGTAAATAAAGTGCTTCACACTCGCACAGTACCGATGACCGATATCTTAATGTTATTAATTTTTAAATTTAAATAACGTAATACACTGCCATCTTTAGAAAAGTGTCACGAATTTTTAATCTCCGTAAACGTATCTATTGAGTAAAATGGGAAAATATCACATGGGAAAATTTCAGCGCCTAGTAGACATAAAACTAAAATTTCGAGTACAAAATGTGTGCTACTCGTACGGCCTCAACCGCTCAACATTTTTGTCATGCGATCTAAAGAAATAGTGAGTTTTCACCAAATAATTCCACTGCCACGTTGTTAGCACTGTCCATTACTAGTCAGTGTTTTGAAAAGTACACAATATATATAATTTAATTATATAAGTAAACTCTTTTTTTTTAATTTTTTTAATTTTCAGAAATCCTTGTACAAAATGTTTGCGACAACTGACAGTAGACAAAAAGGTCATTGTACGAATTTCTTTCTGGATCGCGTCCGCAGTTTATATGAAATAGTTCCTACATTATAAACCACATTCTTGGAGCTCAGCAATGCTGGCCAGCACGTCCGACACGAGCTCTTATTTTAGGGGATCAGACGTAAACCGACGAGCTTACCGTGGCCGTGTAGGCCGGGAGGAAAACAATTTGTGTTTTATCTCCCTACGACTGTTCAGTGCTTAGTGTTTTCTTATTACGATAAATAAAATGTTAACTTTTAAAATCAATTAAAACCCGTCTACTTAAAAATCGCTTTCTAAAAAGTATTAAGTATATACTCATTTAATACATAGGCAGTCTGAGTAACATCAAACATGAATGGCAGCCGTGGCATATGCGACCTATTTACTCGGAAAAACATTGTAATCAACTAGAAGCTTTTATGGAAAGTCGCATATGACCACGGTTAGCGACTCCAGTCACCAGGCGACTCCAATCACAATTCAACTTCAAACACCAAGTTACTCCAGTCACCAGTCACCATGCAAGCGACCTACATTTAGATTACCTACTGAAATGCATTTGTATTACTTACATACAATTTATTTTATGTTTCAAGATTCTTTGTATGAAGTACACTTATCTATATTCGGTGACTCAGTTAATAATGCATATCTGAGCTCTCCACCCGACATTGCATGAAGACGGAGTCGAGTGATGAATTACGTTGTACATAAATGGGGGAGGTTTATGTGCTCCTCTGGGTTACAATGGATCGATACCTCGCTGGATTTCATCGCAAAGCATTGCTTACAGAAACACCAACTGATTGCGTAGAAATGTATTATGTATGTGTTTCCTTTAAATACGAGTCATTTAACTCGGAAACTAATATTGAGTAGGCATACGAATAATACATGAAATAAAATAAAATAAAAATCACTTGCTGTAACAGTGAAGGAAACCTGCATGCCTGAGAGTTCACGAAAAAAGTGTTGTCAAAGGCATGAGAAGTCTACCACCCGCATTAGGCCAGCTTGGTGGACTAAGGCCTACATCCTTCTCGTTGTGAGAGAAGACCCGTCTCTGCAGTGGATCATTATGGAATTATAGAAACCTCAGCCCACTGTTTAACTAGGACTAGGTACTTATGGGGCTAAAATGATCGACTCGTAATTTATTTCTCTGGGAAGCAAACTATAAGCACTTGTTTGCATAACACGATACAAAGGTATAGATATCGGTCGTGTCTTTATCTAGGCAGTGTATAGGTACAATCATATGACCGTAGGTAGTCTCAGTTTATGTTTCAGAGATGTAGATGTCCCAAATAAGTCCCGCAACGTAATTCGCTTATCTGTACCTCTGTTCCTATTTACCCTGTCCCTTGGAACAGACCAATTTACACGTAGCACTAAGGCCTTCTAAACAAAGCTTTGAAATGATCTCTGCGATCCCAGTCCCGCCATTAGCGGCGCTGGCCCGAATGGCAAATCAATACTTTTCCTATTTGATTTACCAAGGTGCGGCGACGTCTCGACCACGGCCAGATACTTATCAACGCCGCTGCCTTTTTATTGTTGCCACTTGTACTTGTTTATTGGAATTTTCCCAATATTAATATGTCATGAATTTTTGCAGAAATATAAGTACTTACTTTGGACAAAGATAAACAAACACGAAAATAGTGAGGGAGGTTCAATTACAATTTTTGGATAACAGCGATACCCATCAGTCAACGGAAGTATTTAAACTTTCGATTGTCGATATTCACCTGCGAACGTCTGTCCTATGTCGACTTCGGCATTCATAATCCGTGGAGAAAAGTACATTTTTCGCCACGGCAATCTTAGGAAGAACACTTTCTCCCACTAGTGACTTAAATTAGTAGAACAAAGTGGAATAGCCTTAAATTTTTGCTGCAGTACTTTTTGGACTATCCGTAATCCGAATGGTTGTAGCGCAGCAATAAGCAAGATCGATACCGGCCTGAAGATTGCCCAACTGATGTTCAGAACAAGTTTAGGACGCGTCCGGTAACTTTTCAAATCTATTTCAAACCTTTTTCTCACGTATTGAAGACGTTGACGTGACGTAGGACAGGGGTTTTTAAGCTTGTCTTGCTTTTGTAAAGAGAAAGGTATTGAAAGGAAAAATAACTTTTATTTATTTATTTTATTATTATTTTAAATTTATATTACAGAAAACACTTATTAAAGAAAATCAAGTATTCTCTCGTATTTTTTTCAAAATCCATATCCACCAAACGGGATGGTGGACGCTTGAGCATTAAAAGTCGAGTTAAAAATAATAAATCTCACTCTGCCACCGTACAAAACTCGTAATTGAATTCAGCACTGCAAAAGCTCTAACAAGTGAAATAAAGCGACGTGAAATTACGAAAATACTTTACTTAAAGCAATAATTCGAATGTAAGCGTCGGAGCTCTTGGACCAGAACGATATTTGGTGTCGGTAATTTTAACAAATGAGAGAAAAATAGACTTTGTTTTTGCATCGTGTGTCCTTTGGAGTTTATCCGTCCACTGACTACTGATTGTCCATTGACGAAATGTACAAGTAAAGATAACTTTCACAAATGTTTGCCTTCATAAGAGTAGATACAATTATAATAATATGTACCTATACATACAGGGTGAATTTTTCAAGTGCGCGTGGCTGGCGAAATCTGAAATTATGAGATTTATGGGAAAAAGTGAAAAGTACTCAAAAAAGTCTTGGGCCCATTTTGATGCAAACTATAACAACTGTATCATTGGATTTTTGAAAAATCGATAAAAAATCTGAGCGCCGCCGCCGGGGTAATCGAATGATACTTTTAACTCGAATTCTAACTCGATTGTTTTGTTCGAATACCAAAATTAACCAACTCCCACGTCGTTACTTACAACGACTGCGCGCGGTTCTAAACTTCTTAATACTCGTAAGTCTATACTTACGAGGCCCTGTAATGTTCCAATGTTATGTATTAACTTAGTCACGGGCACGGAACCGCTGTAAGGCTTGAACAAAGTATAGTTATATTGGAACTTTCGATTGTAAAATTAATTAATGGGAAGGTAATTGTTTGGTAGTACTTTATTAACAGTTAATTTCGAGCAGGATTATAGGTATTTGCAAAATGGTTTAGAAAGTCATCTTATTAAAAGTTAGATAATTTCGAGCAGGATTACCTACAGGTAGCAAAGTGTTTTAGAAAGTCAACAGTTTCAGAGATTAAATCAATCAGTCTTTATACAAGACTGTCCCTAAATAATTTACAAAAGCTACCTATTTTTTTTAATAAATTTATTGTTTTCAGTTAGTTCAATCATAATGTCTGCTTCTGCTTTAATCTGCACTGAAAATCAGAGGTGTCGGTACTTCAGTATCGGTAACATAAATGCTGAGTATAGGTATACCTCCCCAGCCGAACCACAACACATGAAGAACATGCTTATTTAATACGACGGGTTAAGGGGCTGGCGGTAAGCTACCTCCCCGAATAAGCTGCTGTTGCTCTACAACCTATAAAGTTTTGCAGTGGAATGTCCAAATAAACTTTTCTTCAAGCATACCTACGTACATACCAATATCCAAGGAAGGGCTAAGATACAATAACATTAAATATTCCTGTCGCATCTAACACACGAGTTTAGTTGCGAAAACATTTCCTACCCTCTGCCCCCAAGCTTAGTACTATGTCAGTGTCTCCACACACGGGAATCATGTCGTATCTACAGCATCGAAGCATCGAGGACCGACGAGCGCAAAACAACCCCTGAGAAGTGAGAACTGCAGTTTTATGCATAGGTATCTATAATATGGAACCAAAGATTTTTTTATATGTCAAGATGGAGTGACAGGATTTCAAAAATGGGACGCCTAATTAGGTCGGCCGGGAGTCCATTCATTTTTGAAACGTATCCTTTCTTAAAATGGTATGTCAAAATGCATGGGGCTATTATTTTTAAAGACGTTAAAAAGTTCAGAAAAATTCAAGTTCTGAAAGTTATCGCGTTGCAGGTTAAGGTTTTACGCAGGGAGAAGAAAGCGGCCGAATCTCCCAGCACATAGTATAGATATAAAGCGCACATTACTTTCACGAGAGTCATTGGTGCCTGTTTTGTTAACTTCCTATTGAAATTGAAATAAACTGATTTACGTGTAGAGCCTCTTCATAAAATTAATTCGTTACGTGTTTAGAATATTTTGAAATTCAACCGCAAAAAAGGTTGAATTTTTGAAGAACACTGATGGTGAAGAAGAAAACATACTTGAATTCACCAATTTAATTTTTATTTGAACCCAATGTAACAGAAGAGTATCATAATAAAGTACTCTTAAACAAAAGTCCGTAACGGAACTCAAAAGCAGTAAATAAAAGTAATCACTTTCTGTTTCAATAAAAACGTTTATTGGTTTACATTTAAGCCATCTGGATTCCGGGAATGCCGATAGCTTTCAAAGAATTGGTACCTACACTAAACTTTATCATTCCCATACTAATACCTACACACAATAACTATAAGAATATTTTAACGATATTAACAATCGCTGCAGAAGGCCACCACAAATTTAAATGCGAATGGGAATTTAACCTATGAGGTTGTAACACACTAAGTTACAACGTTGTAAAACTAATGCTTTAGTTTTTCACTGTTTCTTCAAATAAAACGAGGATGCCAGCAGTAGATAACCGAGATGACGGGCGGTAGTGGTAGTAAGTGGTCGGTGCCACCTTTGGACATCTGCAATTACGAAGACCAACCGATGCATTGCCTTAAAGGAACCTAAATTACTTAAATAATTATAATTTTTTGGGAAAGCGGCTCATAGAAGATCCAGTTTTAAGTTACTCTTTACTTATTTTTTCTTGATAATTATTTCATTGAGTATTATTTTGCAACAACTTATCCCCCCGTGAATTTTTTATACGTTATGTTTTCCAACTTAGCCGCGCATTAATGCATCTAGGTTTATGTATTTCTATTGTATGTTATTTACATGACCAAATAGGATAGAAATCCTATCTAAGGTCATAGGTATGTTACTTATGGGGCCTAGGATAAAGTATCTGGCAACCACTCTCCAAACACCGGACACGAAGAACACACTGCTTCACCGTGATATGGTACGCTCTATGGCTACCACGTATAATAGAGAAAAAAAAAGAAAAGAAAAGAATGCGTTTATTGTTGACTGTTACAACTAAGTAGAATAAAAAACGTGAGCAAAATAAAAAAAACTAGCACGAAGCCACCGATTCGGTGGAAGGGAAGCGATCGAAAATGCAGTAGGCATGCATGTCCGGGTCGAGGAAATACAATTTGGGCGGCGGCGGTGGCGGTGGTGGTGGTGAGGGGTGATCCGCTGACCTACATCGCTAATCGCATCACGTGAAATGCTCGCGTGTCGCGGTCGTTCACCTGCGCGCGGCCTTTCACCTGCCGCCCGCCGACTAGCGACTGCCCTGCGACTGCTGTGCGACTGCCGTGCGACTGACATGCGATTTCAATGCGGCTACTGTGCCGCGAGCGAGAGCACTATTGTCAAAGTATTCGTACGGTAAACATCAGTCATTAATATGGCATATGTCTGTCTTGACATGTCCCATACTAACAGCAGCTCGATACGATTACCATACGAAACTGCGTAAGTTCACGCTCGAGTCTCGAGGCACGTGCAAGAACATCATGGTGCTTGCTGACGGTATTGCAGGCCAGGGACTGCATGTCATATGCTGTAATCACCGCTGAAATTGTGGCACACTGGACGTCTATGCTATTGCACAGGTTATCGTCATTAACAGATAACAGGAAACATCATTAAGTTACCATCTCTAAAATTTAAGATGTTGAGGTACTGGCAGATCTATTCAACATACACAAAGTTTAAGACATATAAAATAATACTCTATGTTTGTTAGCTTTGCATTTTCGCTGGGAAAGAATATTCCAAAGATATTATTTGGTCAACATCAAAATAACATTACTGCACGTCGCTTTCTAAAAGCTGAAGCGAATTACGATACCATTTAACTATAAAACATGAAATATCGTATCTAGTACTTACCTAAGTACTTTATAACCCTCTCCGAGGAATAGCGTTACTTCGAATGGATACCTACACCCTGTAGTCCAATATATTATACTCGTACTTGGAAACGTTTAATACACTTAAATACTTTGTTGCGAATAGAAATGGCTACTGGTATAGATCAGCGGCTCTCAAAGTTTTTTAAATCACAATATTTTATCTTTACCACACAGAATTTAATAAACCCTTTAATATTTTATGAACCGATTCATATCCGTCTATTCTTCATTAATAAATCTTCTTACTTAATCTGCATAAAATTTGAAATTAACAAGTCTTGTATTATTATGACTCGTAACTAACTAACTTGTGAGCAATTTTACATTTACAAATATGTAGTTCGAAAAATTGAAACAAGTGTTGTGTTAGGGAATTTGGTCGTTTTTTGATGAAATGTAAAGAATGTGATAAAAGCTTTTCACGGAAAGGAGGTGGCACTACATCGCTAAAACTTCATCTTAAAATCACAACACAATGATAAATATGAAGAACTTAGTATCCGTAATCGAAATTATCCAAAATTAACGGATAATCCGAAATAATTTCATATCCTTATCCGTATCCGTAAATAATTCGTATCCGGTATAATAATCATTCCTAAATCCGAAACCTATCCGTATCCGAAATTTCATATCCTTAACATCCCTGCTTTGCAGAATCCCTAAGAATTGTGATTCACACTTTGAGTATGGTTAACTTTGAGCACCCATACCCGCTATAGATAATAAATTATACTATGTTGTCTGACCCACCTGAGAATTTTCGACTTTCCCAACTCTAATTAAGTGTGGATGCCGCGTTAATGAGCGGAACCTTTGTACTGTAAGAAACTTAAACAAATTAAAGCGAAATTTTACGCGAAAAAGGATACCAATATATGAAAGGATTTGTTCACTGAATTGGCGACGTATTAATTATTTTGTAGGCACCATTGTACCATTTAAAGTTATTTGTATTGTTCATTGTTAGGTAAGCGCACGTAAGACCGAGAATGTTACGTTATTTAATTTAGTAAATTGGCCGCTCGATCACGGTTAGGCTATGGAAAAGCTCGCACGATGCCAAACTACCCTAATTATGCCTAATTGTAAGTAGCCTTCCTTTCATAAGGGAATATTATTTCCAATAACTCTACCCATCCACTTAATTTAGTGTGATTACTTACTGTACTCCCTTATATCGTGTTTTACATATATTTACTCGCTATTTTGCCCTTATCATAAATATGCTATAGGGATTATAAATATAATCCCTATATTACCTTTATAAAATTAAATATCACCTGCTGTAACGGTGAAGGGAAATATCGTGATGAAAAATGTTCTCGAAGAAATGTGAAGTTTTACTTTTTTTTAATTATATGGCTCAAAATCATTGACACCAGTGATTCAACCAGGAATGGTTGAATCACTGGTGTCAATGATGATACATGCCTTTGAAATGCAAATTAGACCTAGGGCAGTGTCTACTGTTGCAGTTGAATCACATTCACAATAAGATCGGTAATCAAATTAATTTATTTGACAGATTTGTACGATTACGGTGATCACGACCAGTACGACCCATTCCTTATCCCTATAAACGTAACTTAGTAGGTAATTAGTTGTTAAACATAATAGGTACTTACTTATGCCTACCTTGATCAAAATTACAACATTGTTCCGAAATAATGTTTTCTGACAATGAACTGCACTTATGCCCTGAAAACAAATGACACTTCCTACTTTCTTTCCTGTACCTTCGACAATACTTTTGTTGGATTTTCAGGCCACCGCGCACCGCTCTTCACTTTTAAAAGCTGACACGAAACGTGAATCAAATCGCTGAGAAAAAACCCGATTACTAAACTAACTAAAATATGAAACGCAAACCTGGATAATCAAAACAGTTAAGGAATGTTCAGCAGGCGGGGCGGACCGTTATTTTCGCAACGTTTTATGGTGTTATCAAGAGTCGGCAACCTAATTATGGAGATATAATGGTATCGTTCAGCATGGGCACCGGGGCCGTAGCTCCGAGTCTAGTCGATCGAGGCATTTGTTGGCAACTGTCCCAATGAACATGATTTACGGGAGTGTGATATTAGTGCTAATATAATTTCGTTATAGGTACCTATTAAATGTTATAGAAGACAAATTAGTGTAGTCAACGATGAATTTAGCGCCTTTGAATACAGTTTCAAAGCCCTGGCCAAGTTATATTTTCCATCTATTCTCTACGATCCAATCATTCGTAAGAGTACGCATAATACTCTTTGGTGTATAGGTACATACTTCTACGTTTGGTGTTGCTCTTTGTCGCAGCAGTGACAGACATGTCACTCAAGTAAACCCAATTCAATTTATATGCAATTTATAAGCACCGCAAGTACGGCAACCATGTGTAAAGTAATAAAATAGCAGACTGCGTATGAAAATGAGTGAATACACCGGAGACGCGCTGGCGTGCACGGTGCTGCGCATGCTGGTGATATACACGTGCATCGTGTTCGTGCACTCGCTGCTGTATTGGGGCCGGCGCTCGCTGCGCACCCTCGCCCGGCCCCGCCGCACATGACGCGCCGCCGCTGCCGCCACGTCACGCTACCCGGTGACCACGTCACCCGCCAAATCCTACTCAGCTCCGCCTGTCTCGCCTTCATCTACACCCTGCTGCTCACGCTCTTCGACCTGATTGAACACTTTCGACCCAAGCCGCCGCAGGACGTGGGCAGTATGCGGCGATGTTGCATCGTGTGCCGAAAGCGATACATAAGCGGTCATTCCAGAGTTTAACTCTTTGGTAGTCTGGTTTTAACTTTCTTGTTTTTTTTTTACAATATACGGTAAATATTACATTAATGTTATTTAACGATATTCATAAAGCCCGCATTTCTAACCCATTAGTGACCTAATCCACTGCGCTGGTCTTGGCGCGGGTTGGTTGGCTTCACACACCTTTGAGAACGTTATGGAGAATTCTCAGGCATGCAGGTTTCCCCGCGATGTTTTCCTTCACCGTTACAGCAGCAACAATTATTCGCAACTGCATTGCTGACTTTGAATATTTGTTTACACCCATTTTGAAAAACTCCTAGGTGTGCCAAATTCCTCGGGCGAAAGGCTATCCCATAACTATCATGTGGTAGAAACTAGCGCGAAAAATTGACTAGACACTTCCTTTCACGCTGTTGAAGACAATAAGTTATAATACAGCCTTTAATGTAGGTAGGTATTTGAATTTGGCGCTTTCTTTAGGCTACAGTAGACAGTAGCGACACTCATAGACTCCCCATGCCCCATAGTGACCATAATAGTACACAGAGTCACAGACACTGCATAAATACAGAGACAATTTTCCATTTTCTTGCGTGACGACATCTGTGTTTTTAATAATTATCATTTTGAATCTGCGGTGACCACAATGACATTGCCAAGTTTCAACTTGACGTAATTTATTGACAAGATTTTTATAACAACCTAAGGCCTTCTCTTCTCTTTCATTCTTGTGTTGTGTGTATTAAAATAAAGCGAGGTAAAATAATTTCCATTCGGTCTTCAAGTTTTTGTTGTCAAAATGTCAAATAATATTGTCAAATTGGTAACAAAATAGAAAATAATGATAATAAAGAACAGAAGAACTTCACAAAAGTATTTGAAAGTTGAGAAGTTGACTTCTTTAAATCCAGTTTATTTTATTTTCTGCGTATTTTCCTATAACTTCATTCTGTGGTATTTCCCACTTTTATAATTTCAAGCATCAACTCAACATTAGTCAAAATAACTTCTATTAGGACTTGCCCAAAGTGAGATCTAACAGGAAAAACCACTTAAATAAAAATGTCCCGAACTGATGAGCTTCGGAAGCTACGCGCGGGTACGCTCAGCGGAATTGTGGACATTTTAGAGATTGACAATGACTGGAAGAAGGTAATGTCCATCATACCAAAAGATCCTTCTGGTGGATGCTACGAACCGAAATATAACATAGAACACATACGGTAAGTCTCTTGAAAGTTTAAGTTTATTTTCAAGCAACTAACTGACTAAAGTGAACGCCTGAATTCTCCATAACATTCTTAGAGGAATGTGAAGTCCACTAACCTGCTATAGGCCAATGGACTATCCAAAACTGCAGTGGATCAGTAATGGGTCACAAATAAGGCAATAATGATATTAAAACTCGCAAACAATTTTTAATTACTGTTTAATTTTTATGTTAGTTTTTAATTATTGCTCACTTTTATGTTTACATTTATGTTTATGGCCACAGTTATATAACTAATATGTTTTTTGTTTTTAAAGGATAATTGAAGAGTATGCCAAGGCAACAAATCAGAAGTGCGCTGAGATTTTGTTTGACGAATGGGGAACTTCCGGGCGAGTGCGACCAACTCTGGGCACCTTGATGGAATTGGTTTTAGCTGCTGGTATATACAGGGCGGGGGATGAGATCGCTACTATATTAAAAGGTACCTATTAAATACGTAAATCAAAACCATAATTGGGGTTGGTAACATGGACTTCATAATTTGGTCTAGACAGATATAGAATTTACACTACATAAGTATTAATCCAAAACTATTACCAAAATAAAAAGCAACATACAATCCTCACAAATTTTTGATAATATTGATAGGCTTTGTAACCTATTAGCATTTTACTGTTGGTTACAGAACCCCCGCCAGCTAGACCTGATGGAGGACCAGAACAGGACATAACTACTGATATTACCGGTATGATTAATGCAAGTATGCAACAACAAATAAGCACAGCGCAAGCAAATGACTACAGCAACAAGAATGTGTACCAAAACCAGTGCACCGAGCCAATCCAAACAGTCTATTATGGCGTCGAGTCAGTCAACACTGCAGATTTACCAGCCATTAGTGCTTTGCAGGGCCACCCTGACAATAAACCTACAATCCAAGTGGAACCTGTCAGTGACCTTATGAAATTTTCAAGTGAACAATCTCTTCTCAATAACAATCAACTGCAGGAAATAAATAAGTTCCACTTGCCTAGGCAAACACAGTATGGTAATGCAGCCTATTCAGTAGGCAACAGCTTAAAGCCCTCTTCAAATATAGACTTGGACAGTGTTATATCCCAAGATGCAAACTTGATTCACTTTAGATATTCCGACCTTGAAGTCATCACAAATAATTTTTCTGATAACCCTCCAAATAGCAACAACCCAGCATCCCCTGGCAAGATTGGCAGCGGAGGATTTGGCGATGTTTTTGTTGCAAACCATCCTTCATTAGGGGTCCTAGCTATCAAAAGGGCGAGCCAGAACCAATTACGACATTACAAGCCAGAAATTGTGTCCAAAGTATTTAATAGTGAGGTGAAATATTTGTCTAAATTTAGGCACAAGAATATTGTTCCCATTCTCGGTTATTCAGTGGATGGACCAGCTCCGTGTATTATTTGTGAGTACATTTCTGGAGGATCCTTGATGGAGAAAATAGCTGAGAAAGTATTGACAGAGAAGCAACGGATTAATATAATGATTGGTTCAGCTGAAGGGTTGAGATACTTACACACTAGCAACAAGGAAAACAAACCGAGCGGAGATCCCAGCTTCTTAGCTGACTCAGATGCAAATAGTTCTGCAAACAACTTTATGCATGGAGATGTCAAAAGCGCTAATATTTTGCTGACTAAAGATTTTGAACCTAAGGTAATAATCATCTATTTGATTCATAAATGGTCGACTGATAACTCATATTTAATTTAAAAACTTTTTTGAGTTTTCCATGTGCACTAATTGTAACTTATAAAGTTAAACCAATATAAGTTTTTAAATTTTGAGTTCTTGAACTTTACTGATAGTTGTATCTTACGTTATATAGTACTCTGCCTATACCATAGTTTATACTATTTTTTTATTTTCATTTAATTTTTATTCTTCTTATTCAACACATTTAATTCCTGAGTTTAACTAGTTTAGTCTAATTGTACTATTACATTTAATCATTTTTATATAATATTATTATTATACATAGTTGAGTGAGTTATTTTCTATCTCGGCAATACTGCTGTTTCAGTGGTGCCGCAATCTGACTGTGGATTCTTATAGAACTCTACAAAATAAAACAAAATGAAAGAATAAAAATTTTCGATATCGCTTGGTTTTCGAGATATCTTTCACTAATTTTATAATGTTTATTTTTTCAGCTGTGCGATTTTGGCTTAGCTAAACAATATGAAGCCACCTGTGAAGTGTCATCTCCAATGGGCACTTCAGCTTACATGGCTCCTGAGGGGATGTCTGGCACTATTACCCAAAAGCTTGATATCTACAGTTACGGGATGGTTCTCTTGGAACTTTTGACTGGTCTAAAACCAATAGTGGATCAAAATGGTGACAAGATAAATTTGTTGATTTATGTGAATGAGACTTGCAGAAATAATGACATAAGTGTAATATTGGACGCAACTACACAGTGGACAAAAGCTAGCGATATATTTTTACTTGCAAAGAAGTGCTTACAATATGAAAGAAATGATAGACCTACTATGAGTGTTATTTGTGATATCTTGTATGATATAGGAAATAAACAGTAAATATCTAATTAGGTATAAATACATGTATTGTTTTATTATGCTGAACCCAATGTGTTAGAATATGGCCTAGTGATCTTCTTATAATAAAAAGTGATCAATATAATACACAATTAATTGTTTGGCATCCTCACATTGAATTTAAACGCCATGTAAATGCGAATCAATTTTTTCTTCACAAGCATCACAAGATAAAGAACGGAAATTACAGAAATCACAATAATATCTTACAAAATACCTACTATTACTAGGTAAGTAGGTATTTATAATTATTTAGTCGAGTATACGAGAGAAATTCGTCTGGGTGCGAATTTCCCCGGTTTTAAAATCAAACAAATCTTAATCAATGACAGTTGACTGTTGAGTTGACACACTTGTTGAGTTGAGTTCACTGACCACAAAGGGCTTATATTCAACGTATTCAACCATTGAATTCTATTTTAGTGTATTTACATTGACATTATCCGGGCAAATACAAATTTCGGGCGATGTATGTATTGTACAGTAATATAACCTACCCCATATAACCTACGAAATATCCGGTCAACTATACTATCTCGATAATAGTGATATTTTTTTTACTTTAGCCACAGAATACATAATATACAAGCTTTAGCCTTACTTTAGCTTGTATATTATTTTTATTTTACTTATGTTATGTGGATGCGATATTTAACAGTTTATCGAGTAAAATCGTGAACTGCCCATAGTCTGTTGGCTCTGGAGATCCAGTGGCACCCCAATACGGCACGTTAATAAAGTCTACCCTTAGGCATAATATTATAATAACTCAATGCGTTACAAGAAAATTCAAGAAATGACTCTGATTATAGATTCAGAACAGTATACATTTATACTATAGGAACTGTTGGGAAATGGGAATCATTTGCACTACAATTTAGTCGCAGAGACTTCATCATTCCAACTAACCTACAGATACATTTACATTCGAACTATTACCGAACTGTAAAAAAAGTTACTTTTAAACTTTTAAAAAAGAAAAAGATTATGATAGCATTGCAAAATAACCGGTAACTAGTTAAGTCTTAAGTCCGGTAATATTTATTACTTTAATACTTATTTTCGATTCCACCAATATGTCACTTTACATTACGTATATTATTACATAGACAAACAAGATGAATGTGATGAATGTCATCAACTCAATGTGACAATACTGACTGCAAATGTCATTAGTCATTTATTAATTAACGTCTAAATGCTTTCATCATTTGTACTTTTGTCTAATAAATAAAATAAATAAATAATTCTGCAGCAAGCAACAGCCAGCTGAACGTGACTGTTAAATGAAATAAAAGCAGCTAAGTAAGCAGCAGCAATTACATATATTGTTCGCAAAATGAACAGCAAAACAGCTATCACTATTCTTCAGGAGATGATGATGAAGAAAGGGGAACTCCCCACATATGAGTTTATAAACCAGGTAGGTACCTGTCTGTACTTAAATATTATCATATTCCGTGTTTAACCTTCGCCACAACACTCCTACGCTGATTATGCTGTACAATTTTCATAATGTAATAGATATTAACATCATTAAGACTAGAATCCGTGGTAATCGCGAAAAACTGAGCGACATTTGAACTTCAATAACTCATGTCGCTAGGACCAGATTTTATGTTATGATTTATGAGACTCGAAAACAATTTCAGAACAACAGAACCTCCTTTTTTGAAGTCGGTAAAAATAAAGCTGTATACGAATTTACAGCTTGTCATCTGATCATTCGGAGCTTGGTCCATTTATTTTGCCCCAGTGGATCTTATCTCGTAGTAATTTAGTTAGTATCAATAGTTGTGGAGTCTTATCAATAACACAATAAACAATATGTGAACTTCTACTACTGCTGTCTGTTGTCTTTACAGTCAGGGCCGCAGCATATGGCGACATTTGAATACCGGTGCACGGCGGGCGGCGTGACGGCCACAGCGACGGCACGCTCCAAGAAGGAAGCCAAGCAGGAGGTGGCACGTCGAGTCCTCGCACAACTTGCCCCCAACGCTGCGTCACCCGGATCCCCTTCACCTGCAGGCCCTGCTCTGGTAAATTAATGCTACACCGGGGAAGTTCCGGGGAATATTACACAGTGCCTTAGTACCAAAGAGTTTGTTCATGTGACCTGCCAAGTCTATGTTTCATTAGTGTCAATGGAACATTAAGTCATTATTCACTTATGGAATTGTAAGACTAAATCTGTTTATTCATTACTTTACTGACCAACCCACAGCCATCTCAAGAGAGCGCCAGTGGGAGCGGTGAAAGATCAGAGGGTGAAGGCAATGGCAAGAATGGTGATGGGACGATAGTTCGTAGCCATGTGATGCTGCTGAAGGAGCTGTGCGAGGAGTTCAGGCTGGGTGGCGTGGAGTACGACCTAGTGGGCGACACAGGCCCCCCCCACAACCGCCGCTTCACCATGAAGGCGACGCTGGGCCGCCACGAGCGCACCGCCACCGCTAACACCAAGAAGGTGGCCCGCCAACTGGCAGCGGAACAGCTCTACACCTACCTGCGCGAGAACCTCGCCAGCGCCACCAAGGACTTTGTAGAGGTTTGTGTCCCTATACACCAGTCTGTCTAAACCCACTTGTCAAGTCTGGTCTCCTCTCACAATGAGAAGGATGTCCTTAACCTTAGTTCACCACGCTGGCTCAGTGCGGGTTGGTGGACTTCACATGCCTTTGAGAACATTATGTAGAACCCTTAGGCCCGCAGGTTTCCTCACAATGTTTTCCTTCACTATTACACCAGGTGATATTTTAAAAGTACACAACTTAGGAAGTCATTGGAGAGTGCCACCGTGGAGTAATGTGAGCTCAGCTGATGTCACGATGGTCCCTGCAGTCCATTTATTTGTGGGAAAATCCATCCTGGGTCATACCGAGACATTTATTTGTACAAATAAATAAAATTACTTTATTAAACTAAATGCATATGTATGTCATTGTACATTACCATTATTATCATATTACCATTCTTGTCTGTCTGTCTGTCAGTTTGTTCCGGCTAATCTCTGGAATGGGTGGACCGATTTATTTTGATGGGACTTTCACTGGCAAATAGCTGTAATAAAGAGTAACGTAGGCTACTTTTATTTTAGAATTTCACAATAGTAATGAATAAACTTGTAATAACAATAAATCAAGCAGCTTGTTTTAATGGTAAAGCAATGAATTAAATCTAATAATGATGCAAAACCTCAGTATAAGACCCACAATAATAGAATTGTTGTGCCAATTTTTCATGACTGTTTAATTGAGGCATCCCAAAACCAAGGACCAAAATAAAGTAATGGTATTAATTATTGCTTATTCACATTTATTTCCACCCAGCTTGAGATAATGAGTCTTCAAGACACAATCAGCAAATAGCCCACAGTTGACAGCAACGCCAGACGTTTAAACCAAGAGTGTTACCTTATGAAATACTACTATTACTAATACAAATATAATATATATTACTATTACTAAGTGTGAAACCTCTTGTAGAAGTTATACATATACATACAGTTATATGCATATTACATGTCCTCATGAATATACTAAAAAAGCGGAAATGTTATAGTATTTGGAAATTTTGACCAGAAACGTGTCGAGAATCTTGGCCTGGCGTCTGAGACTCCAAAAGGAAATCAAAATATTGAAATGAAGATGGAACAAATTCCTGAAAAAGTTTCCACAGTTTGTAAAGCTGACATAAAGGAATCGAACTCTGAAGAAGCAGCAAAAAAGGCAAAACTCAGTGTAAATGCTGAAAAAACAGCAGAAATCGAATCAAATATGGATAAAAATTTAAAAAATACTCCTAAAGCCAACCCCATACAAGAGAGTACTAGAAAAAGAAAATCAGAAGATGGACTAGACGATGAGCAGCAAAATAAACGCCACTGTGACATACAAACAGTGCAAAAAGGTGCAGGAAAAAAAGTAAGTAAGTACCCTAGAAATTCACTATGAGCTCTACAACAAAAGACCTACAGATTTATCGATCTCTACTAGACCATCGTAGTGATATAATATGTCTTGGGAGTATTGCTTCAATAAGTGCAAGGAAATCGACAAGTCGATTGTACAGGGTGTCCCGAAACACAACATCAAGTGGAGATAGGGAAATAGATTAAGTTGTAACAGCTCTGAGAAATATAGAAAAAAAATTAAATTAATTAGTAATTAATATTTTTATGGAAATACAGGTAGCAAGTGTTCCATCATTTTGAAAGAGTACATGATCCAATAATACTTTCTTTTTTTACTTGACAATATATTATGTGAATATATTTTCAAATACTATACTAAAAAAGGAATCATTGTCGAATTTGGAAATTTGTGATTGTGAGTCCCTGATCAAGTTAGTATTCTAGGGCACATTTTTAACAATTTCAAAAATACTTTTATTTTTACTGAACCTAAGCTGATCTAGGGTCGTAGATTTTTATTTTATTTTTTAACACTGTTACAATCTAACCTATCGCCCTGTGTCCACTTGGCGTTGATTTTCGGGACATCCTGTATAAAACGGAGGATTTGAAATGTTGTTTAAAAAGCTATGAAATGATTATGGCATAATCTATAGAACATTGAAAAATAACTGATACTGACTCAGTGAACTGGATCAAAAACCTACAATTGAACATGTATGCTTGGTATAGGGGTACCGGGTACACAATAATATGAGACACAATGGATTTATAAATTTATACAAATATTCGATACTAGGACTGACGAAAGGGCTCCAGCTCCAAATTGCCTTTGTATATCAATTGTACTGTTTGAAAGCAATGGAATAGTGATAATGCGCGCGAAGGCATTCAAACTTCAAGTTAAACTGAAAATCTAATACTCTATAAATACAGCCTGACCAGGAGTACTGCCGGTGTCTCCATTGTAAAAAATGTGTTAAGATATGGAAGTAGTGTTGCTATGCCAGAGAAACGAAGCATTCTCATTTAAGACTAACCTTTCTGTTTTAACTTGACCACCCCAGTCTGGAATGAAAATATCAATACTATGTTATAATTGGCTGAAAGGCATATTTGCTGTTGCTTTTGTTTGCTGTAACAAATCCAATATGAATTATGGGAAATTATTAAAACACAAGTTTTAAAATGGAGCAAAAGACTGTGTGCTAACTTCGGGCTTCTTTATGACACAACTACTTCAATATGGCGAATGCAGTTTGGTGAACTTAGCGGGCCATTCTTAACGTTATGGTGAATTCACCAGCATGCAGCTTTCCTCAAGAATTTTCCCTTTACTGTTATATACAGGCGATATTTCCTTTTGTAACAAAATGCCATGAGTTAGAACCGCGTGAGTAAAACTAAGACTAAGGCTATCATAGCTCGGCATTTACTATATCACCATGGACCTTTTGAGTAAGATCTCTGCTTTAGCGTTAACTACATTACCGTTTATTAATGAAGACCATGAAATATGTAATTGTACAGTCAGTTACATTTATACATAGTTGATGGAATTAAATCTAAATTGACAGGAAGACGCTCTCTCGAGGGCGTTGGACAAGGTGATGTCGCGGTTCGTGGAGACGAAGGAAGCGCAGCCGTGGCGGCCGGACCTCGGCCAGCGCGTCGCAGACTACCACCTAGGTCTGTTAACACACATCAGTAAGTATGTCACCCTCGCGCAACTTGGTAGCTGACTGATGACTACAGAGCCACAGACCTCCATAGGTTCTGGATACAGAGTCATATGGACTAGAGGACGCAAGTCTCATTACCTGTATAGAAGCAAGGGTGCCATTTTTTATATGGAAACCAAGCGTGCCATCACTTTTCTCTGTTTTCGATCACGTCTGCGGTCGAGAACGGTACGAAGTGGCGCTAAAAGAATAAGAATCATTTTTCTCGTTTGTTACACGCGAAGTACATACACTTGCGTCCTCTAGTCTATCTAGCTCTGTGGTTCTGGATTTGTTTGTCATAACTTAGTGAAGTGGTGTGGCATGTCGAACACGGTTATTTACACATCTGCTTTGTTAAACACAAACTTTTCTTCTTTCTCTGTTTTCTGCATGAATTCGTAGTCTGTCGTATTGTTCGCTTACAAGTCATTATTATTAAAGCACTTTTATTTATACAAGTTTTAAAGTCACAGACAGAGACGTATTTAATTATTGCAGTAGGTACATAACAAAATGTTGGTACTTGTCGGCCACAAGACATTTTGAAACTTCTTATCTTTTTACAAACACTAGTAAATTGTTGCTGATATGATATGGATCTAGGTGTTTCATAGACACATGAACACACTTAACGAGGTTTGGGCGGTTCTCAGGTAAGGCGCAGCGGCAGGCGGCGGAGCGGGTGCTGGAGGCGGAGAACCAGGGCGAAGACCCCGTCGCGCAGCTCGAGGAGCTGGCGGCCTCGCTCGGCCTCACCGTGCAGATGGATACCATGCAGGTACATAGTCACGGTGTGTTAAAACAAACTGGAGTCGCAATGGCTGGTCACATCTACCAGGACCGATGCCGGTGGGAAAGGAGAGAGGAGTATGGTCTCCTGTCTGGCCAGATGGACCGATGACCTCAAGAAGACAGCCGGAACTAGCGTGGACAACAAATGACCGAGGTGATGATGAACTCCACATAATTATGTTTCCCAAGTGCTACAATTATTTTCTTTCTATAGTTTGTCTAAAGCACTAAGGCCTCTTTTTTTTAGACGCAAAAAAATGGAGCCCACATTTTCTTTAGGATTACTTGTTACTCCGTCTCTAGAATTGCGCAGTCAATAATAAGCGCCTTCCTTTGTTCCAGGGCGAGGCGGGTCCCATCAGCGTGGTGTCGCTCTCGCCCACGGCGCCCGCGCTGGCGCTGGCCGGCTTCACGCCGCAAGCCGCCGCCGCAGCCGCACTGCGGTACGTGCGGCGCGCGCTGCGGCAGTCGCGGCCCCTCCGACCCCTCCAGGCGTTGCAGCACAATGCCACGCTCGGATCTCGCCTCGACACCGCCGCCGTCTGAGCTATTACGCACCCGCCGCGCGGCTGTCGTACTTTTAATATAGCATGACGGCTGTGCTGCAGCCGTGCGACTACACGCGCACCCTTTTGACATGCTTATTGGTCTGGTTGGTTTTTGGGCGCTTTGTTCATAGAGGTATTATACCAGAGTAGGGGAGACATACGGCTGCCTGTAAATGGAAATGTCTGACACTTGCATGCATTAAACAATTTCAATACCTAAAATTGTTTCTCGCTAATTGCACATGCGCGAGAAGAGAGAGATAGAAGGTAACGCAATCTTCTCTCTCTTTTTAACCGAAGGACAGTTGGCTTCCCTGCTCTAGTATACGACTATCTCTATGCATATTTTTCGTATATCGAGCGCCTCCTAATGAACACGGAAATGGAAACACGCCGCCCGACGCTGTTCTCAATAATACGAGTATTTTTTCTTTCATTATTTTTTTAAACTTATTTTGAAAATTATATTCAACTTATTAGTTCGATGTTCTTGAAAAACGTGTTTTTTAGTTTTTTTAATTTTAATAGGAGTCCGCTAGTCGCGCGGCTGCCGCAGAACTTGCGACATAATAAGAAGGCACGGTTAGGTAATCCTAATTGCCAAGACGTTCAACAACAAAACTGGTCACCAACCATTTGGTCATATGACAATGTCATTGCCAACATAGAATATTGGGGCACGTAATAAATAATCTTTCCAATCCTAATTACCAAACTAAATTGGGTTTCCTGTGTGAGGACCACCAATTTTATATTTTTTTGTATAGTCATCAATTTTTTTGTATAGTAACACTTAGCTTTATGTCTGTGAAGAAGGATGAAAATTATAAATTCCCTTGTCCATTAGATATTTTTGATGTTTAACGGAATCTTAACATAAACAGCAAAAGGGGCACTTTTTCAGAAAAAGATCTAATAGACATTATTATTATATTTAAGAGGATTTGGACTTCCCAGCAATCTTTATTGTATCGTTTTGCAAATAAATAACTATAAATTGTAGTATTGTCTTTTTTTAATGATAACCTAATGCAATACCAAGGATGTACATATTATATTATTAAACATTGAATTTTCCTACAAGGCCTGGAATAATTTCATTTGTTTTTAAAAAAAAAAAACAAATATTTATTTCTCAACAATGTTGAAAAAGTTTCATCCCAACCCTGATTAGGTGCAACTCATTTTCAGTGATGAAAAGGAGTGATGAGTCACAATGAATATTTATTGTATATTTACACTAGTACACATTTACCATCAATAAAAGCATAAATGGATAGGTGAAAAACGGGCTAGTGCTAATCTGTGGCGAGTTTAACAATTACTTTGAAGATTTATTTTGATTGCAATTGGGAAAGCCAGTATATGGTGCCCCCGAAACATCCCACTCGCCCAAGTATCACTACCTACATTTGCGATACACACAACAAATGGAGCATAACAATATTTTTTTGGAAAACACAATATATAAAAAAGTGGATATAGTTTTATTTATGAACAGAATTACAAAATCGCTTAACCTAACATCGCTTACTTCTAGTTAACGCGGAATGATTCCTGCCGCACATTTAGTCCGAATCGTCGATATCGGAGGAATCCCGGCGGCGGCGCGAGGAGCGCTCCGCGGTGAGACTCTGCAGCCACGTGGTGGTCCTCTGCGCGGCCGAGCGGCGCGGCGTGCGGCGCTCCGGCGGCGGCGCGGGCGGCGGCGGCGACGCGCGCGGCCGGCCCCTGCCCCGGCCCCGCCCGCCGCGCGAGCCGCGCCCCCGCCCGCGCGGGCTCTCGGCCGGCGGCGGCGGCGGCGGCTCGTCGTCGTCGCTCGACAGGACGATGGCGGCCGCGCTCTTCTTCGCGGCCGCGGCGGTCTGCTTCGCCGGCGCCGGCGGCTTCTTCACGGCGCGGTTCATCATGTTCTTGAGCACCTCCAGGTCGGCGGTCTCGAGCGCGTCGCGGTCGAGGCGCATCCTCTCCTGCACCTCCGCCTCGGTCTCGGCGGTAGACTCGAGCAGGGACTCGACGCAGCGATCCCGGTGCGCCTCGAACACGCGGCGAAACACGTCGTCGTCGTGCTTCAGCGTGAAGTCCCTGACGGCCTCCGTAACGGCGCGCACGGATAGCACGCCGAGGCGCTTCTCGGACGGGGTGGCCTCGAAGTACGATCTTAACAACGTTTCCACGTCGGTCGCCTCGGCGGCCACGCTTCCGATGTCGACCTCCTCGTCGTTCTCGTCTGCCACTTTCCGCTCACGTATTTTCTTCTCTTTTTTCATGATGAGAACGTCGTTTGGATTCGCGATGAGCCCGTTGAAGTTCTGACCAAACCTAATGCGGTTGAAGTCTTGTCCGTCTCTCTCGTAAAATACGCTCAGTCTGACGAGAGGAAGCGAGGGCTGATTAGGATCACCACTGCGATTACGATTAGCTTCATCTATAGCTTCATTAACTTTAGTCTTCAGAAAATTCTGCACCTTCTCAGTTTCATTGACGTCATCATCTCCTAGATTTTCTTCAGATAAAACAATTGTCTTAAAAATAAATGGACGCACAGTTTTTAGAGGAATAGGTGTCAATATAAATTCATTCTTATGCACCTGCAACAAGCCGCAGTGTTTGGGCAGTGCTTCACCGGCTGCTAATGAAGTGGCTACTGTGCTGCCCGGTTGAACAACATAAAATTCATCGTCTCTTTTCACATCTCTGATTGGAAATATTTGACTGTCATGCTCATGCCCCCAAACGACGAGATTCAAAAATTTTGGCAAAACATTTTCAGGTATGTAGTTACCGTGCCCTCTGTCTGCCCTGTTTTGATGCAAAACCAAAACATTAAACCATTCATTACTGTCATCGGGTAATTCCATAACAACTTTCTTTTCCGCAAAGAGTCTTGACAGACGTTGATCTTTAAGGTGGCTCAATCCATACAAGGATAATTTTGTCTCGCCTTTCTGAAGAAGAACTGGAGACACACGCACTTGGGTGTAATCTGTCCATTTTCCAAAGTAGTTGACGAGACCACTGATGGACAAGATGTCCAAGGAGCTGATACTGCCGCGTCCCACGGGGTCGTCGTGGTTGCCGTGTATAGAGAGAATAGGATATGAAATGTTTAAGTTGGGATCCTCGTAGTTTATATTCCGTGAAAAATTTTGCAACTGATCGGACAACAACTCGATATTACTGGGCTTGTCACCGAAGCAGTACTTACGAATGATTTGTGTACATTTAAACATGCACGCCGGTGAAGGTTTCGCTTGGTCAAACAAATCACCACCGAGTAGCACCAGATCGACATCATACTGGACGGCAAGAGATAATACTTCGTCAAATGCGATAAAACTGTCCTCTCCTCGTACGGCATCGTTCTCCAGGTAACCTAGATGAATATCCGAAGCTATCAAAATTCTGACGGTATCATCTGCACCCCAGGAATTATCTTCACTTTGCACCATGTTATAAATCAGTAAATTCCTATATAATGAATACTTCCTTTTACAACTCAATTTACAAATAATTTTATTTATTTTATAACTGTTTAGCCATAGCCGCCAATTTCAATACAATAAACGTCGCTTTACGGCTTTAACGCTTTCGCTTTGTATTTGTAGTCACTCTGTCAGTTTCTTGTGTCACTGTCAGTCATCATAATTAAATATTAGCCATAGATAAATAATTCGCCTTTCCTTTTTTTCAGTCCCGTCACATTTGCTACAACTTCAAATAAGTCAATGACGGTGCACCCTTGAGATGTCAGAAATGTGTCAATTTAATTCTCATTTCTGACAGCATATTTAATGACACTAGCAGACAGCTAAAAATTGACAGGTTGAAATATTTTATTATTTTTGTGTTGAATGTGTTGTGTGTGTGTCAAACAGTTGGCGCACGAGAAAAGAAAGAACTATTTTTGGCTTATTCTATCATAAACTTTTGTGTATCGGTTTCAGACAGTGTAAAACAAGATGATATGACACCATTAAATCGCGGGGCATATAAGACATGCTTCGATTCCGTAAGCATAGTGTGTGTTTGGAAGAGAAAGTGTCATGTGAAATCAGAGAGTTGCCTTCAATGATGTGGAAGAGGTCGATTGTGCAAGCGAAGGCTGCGCGCGCGCGGGCCTCCGCGGCGCTGCCTTTGGCGCTCATCGTGTTCGCCGTAAGTGTTCCCACTTATTCACAAAGCCACGGATTTTTTAACTAACTTGATTGCGATTTCTACACTGTATTTATGTTTTAGTTCTTTAACTGCTTCTGAGGTTTTAAATAATTCCTGAAGCTGACTTTAAACTCTTTAGTGAAGATTGATGTTTATAAAGTAAGACATACAACAGTTATAAATCATTTTATAAAAGATTTAAAGTGCGAAGTAAAACCAAATATTGATTACCTATTTGCTTGCCACTAACAAATGCTGTAATAAACTTATATCTAATATATTAAAACTAAAGTCTATGTTTATAGTGTAGCTCCTACTGTAAATATGTGTAAACAATCGTTTTTTATTCATAAAATGTAAAATTATAAGTTCATTAATACATCATGATGATTTATGTATTCCATATTTGATATCATGCACATTAATTTTATCTTACAATTTTAAACTGGTGTTTTACTATAAATCTGTCTGCCACTAATGTTTCAAATCCATTATAAGATTTTTCTTTTCTACAAAATTCTTTAAATATAAACTTATTATACACTCAAAGACGAGTTGAAACACATTAGACATGTATAAATATGTACAGGTGGAGCATTGAGAACATTTTGTATCATTTTAGTTAGGTCTCATGTTTACAACCTCTTTAGTCCTTTTTAAAGAAAATAATGTTTTAAATATGATAGATGTAATTTTGGTATTTCCTTCTCACAATCTACACATAAAATAGTAATTAATTTAATAATATACCTATTCCTTCAACATAATTTTGTGTATTTCTTATTTATCTGACCGTCAGTAACATTGGTCTTTATAATTGATAGCTTTAACGTAAGATTATCAATATAACATTTTTTGGTGATAATGTTTCTGCTGCTGTCATCTTAATCTGGGGCCACTGTGTCACGGCCAATAAAGCCTATTGGGATTCACCTCTAGCTACTATCAGTCCCCCTTTGCCTCTCTAGGAAAATCAATTTACTTATTGTAACAAAACTTTGTCAGCTGGCAGAAATGCATTAACCCTAAATCAAACTAAAAACATAGGGATGTGAGATTACATGATGAAGAAGGGTGTATGTTAAATTGTAAGTATAAAATAAGTTGCCACTAATAATAATTATGTTAATAGGTATTTTTCATAGATGTTCAGCCAATAGAAGACTGCACATTAAGTTTTAATAATAAGAATAAAAAGGGTTGCCACTAATTAAATATGTTAAAACTTATCATAGCATATTCAGCTAATAGAAGATGATTATTTAATGTGTACTTAGGGCACTCTGAATTCTGGTAAAACTCAATTTTACCATAAACTGACCTTATAAAGAATAATCTATAATCCTGTAAAGTAAAAGTGACCTATCTCTAAGTATAATAGGGACAGTGTATGCTCCAGTCTCTTTCACTTTTGCTTTCGCTCCCGCTATTCATTTATGCATTTATGCATGTTGCTCCGTCCTTCACCTGGTCCGTGGCCCCCTGAATCCAACGGTTTCCCGCTGCCTTCTTCAGGTCTGATGACCTAGAAGCCGAAGAAGGTGGCCTGTGCTCCTTTTGCCTAAACTGCATGTAGCTCATTTACCATAAATAGCATTTTTTGATTCAGTCACTTTCATTCTAAGGGTGCGTTACTCTGCCTCTGTCTGTAGGTCCTCTGGCAATGCGGACTCGGTGCCGACCTGGTGATCGAGATCCCGGGCTGGGGCGCGGGCGGCGGGCCGGCGGACGGCGCCCACTACCGGCTCGACTACCGGCCGCCGCTGGGCTCGCCCGCGCCCAACTACACCGTGGCCGCGCGCGCCTCCACCATCAACTTCCAGGGTCTACCCGGCACCAAGTACCACTTCATGCTCTACTATTCAAACGCGACCTTCGCTGACCTTCTCACGTGGAACCAGACCATTATTACAGGTATGTATGTGAAACCTTTACAATGTCTTTTTGTTGTATACTTTTACATGTGTTCACTGCGTGCACAATAGGAAGTCTAGTTTGGTCAATTAAAACTCGCTAAATTATATTCTTGAGATTTTTTTATAGTCCTTAAGCTGAAAATAAGTGTATGCTAAGTGATGTTAATTGTTGATTGCAGTCTTAGAACAGTTACAATCTAAAACAGGTTTGTAAGAAACGCTGTTACTCCTGAGGACTGGGATGTTTACTCCAATTTGTAAATAAATGAAAACAACCACTTTCAAGGCAAAGTCTAAAACTGATTCACTCTGGTTTAATGTCAGTCACTCTGGCAGGGGCTTCCCCAAAGCTGTGAATAAGGTATCGGGTATCAAAATATGATCAATACTTAATGACATCAGCACACCGCAATTCGTTTAATAACAAGCTCATCTAAAACTCAAGTCTAAATTCTAATCCAATAAAAGCTATATGAAAAAAAAAACAATCTTCTCTTAGGTCACAGTATGACATCATTTGGAAGTACTCTTTGCCATATTTTTGGTAACCAAGTTAAACCAAACACTTTTTCCTGTTCTGTGATTATATGACCACTTATTCTATATAATGAGTGTGAACGATTTTCCTCATCATATTTTTTTCTCAATTAAATAACTGATTGTATGTAAAGTTAAAGGTATATTGTCACTCTAATTACAATAGAAGTTTATGTCAGCTATTTAGCTATTTTTATGCAAGTAATATCCCAAGACATACTCTGAACATACAACACTCAAAGACTCCAACTAACGAATTATAACATATTCGTGATATACACATGGAAATACCAGTTAATGTGACCTTCACCTATGACTTTAATGTCTCAACTAAAATTAATAGCGATCATCTGTTATTTTACTATAACTTCTAATCATGCGTCTTTTCCCGCGATGTGTTCTCGGAATCTAGATATTATTATCGTAACAGGGTCACATCTCTGTTCTGTGGTCACATCTCTCTTATAGTATATTGAAGATGTTTTTATAAATGTTTCCCTAAATCCGAATATATAATTTTAAATTTTATTTCTCTGAAGCAATGCGATATCATGAATGAAATGCATATTTTTATGTCCCGTTATAGACTATATGAATCGAAACAACCGAAAAATATTTGATTATGCTTAAAACTTTTTATAAAATAATACTTTGCATTCCTCACCCTTCACAATCGCCTGTACAAATCTCAGTGTCGTGTGCTATAGAACACCCAACAACCCAGGTCCATGACATTATACAAAAGAAGATAATCATGACATACTAGCTAATCATCTGCCATCTATAATATGGGTACATAATGTGAGAAGTTGCAAGTGGCATGAGTTCATGTCCATACTTCAAAGGGCAAGTTACGCTATCGATCTCCAGTGTCATCGATAACGCCTTCTAACTGTAGGGCTAGAGTCAGTCAGTGACCCGTTAATGACCCACTACAGGGTCGGGTCTCGCCTCACAATGAGAAGGATGTAGACCTTAGTCCACCACGCTGGCCTACTGCGGGTTGTTGGACAGTAGGTGGGCTAGAGTACTCCACCAAAACACCTTGTAACTGTAGGTCTAGAGTTTACTCCACCAAACGTAGCAGCGTAGTGGAGTATCCTTCTGGCTTCACGCCTGGGAGAAGCCGAAAAGTGGCACACATTACAGCTACAACCCAATGACATAGGTAACACGAATAACGGTGGTAGAGAGTATTAACACAACTTAGTTGCGAGACATTTGCCGCGGATGATTTTACGACTGATCCGAACATACTCTTCATGACGAGACGAACGCAGTGATTGCTGTAAAAACGTGTAATTGAGCGACAACCGGAACCGGCCGATGCATCAGGCTGGTCACGCAACGTCTTCCATGCACAGAAACACGAGCTGTCGAGCTCGGATAATTATTGTGATTTTTTTTGTTATGTCCATCATTGCCAGTCTGCATAACTTTGTGGCGAGATAAATGGGGAATACTGCCTAGAGATAGAAAATAAAACAGCCGCTAGCTATTTCTGTTTTACGAAAAAAAAGGATTTCACAGAACAAATATTTAACGTTATTTTTATCTATAACATAGACCACATAGACTCTATGTGGACGAACTAGGGAGTTTCTTATCATAGAAAAAAGAGTTTCGAACCCACAGCAGCTAGCCTAGCTATCTTATATGCGCTCAGTTTAAAAGAATCTAACGTCTGCCCCGTTTTCGTAGCCGTTCTATATACTTCCTATTTCTATGTTCCTCATACTATAAATTTCATCTGTCGTGAAAATAAATACCAAGCCTTAAATCCATTTCACTTAGTAACACCACTTTAATTTTAACTGACTTCAAAAAAGTAGGAGGTACTTACTTCGTCTATTATTATTTTAAGTAAAAATTTTGATGTGTTTTGTTTCGTCCAGCACCGGAGCCGCCCACGAACCTGACGGTGACGCTGGGCCGCAACAAGCAAGCCACCATCTCCTGGTCGCCGCCCGCCCACGGAGACTACACCGGCTTTCGGTTCAAGGTAACAGTACACCTTACACCTTAGGAGTTGATTTTTACAACTTTACAACGTTTGTTTGTAGCTGACTCCTTTGGGCGCGATTTTGACCCACTTCAAACTGCCAGATTTCGTTCAAACTTTGTAGATTTATCGAAGACCAATGACAATACACTAATTTGATAAAATTATTTATGTTCTAACTACACGGCGTGTGTAGCGGCAATAGAACATGGTCTGATAAACTCGATTAACATATTATAGGAATACTTTTTACCCTTCTCTGCACCAAGTTCTAAAATACACGCGGGCGAAGCCGCGGGCACAGTACCTTATAAAAACATTAAAATAAAGTATCTAGATATATCAATTAGCACCGCCCACCCGCGACCAAATTTAATATGTAATACGCAACCAAATTTTACCCATATGCATGTACATATTACATACTTATATATAAAATTCTCTTGTCACAGTTTTAGTTATCATACTCCTCCAAAACGGCGTGACCGATTTTTATAAAATTTTATATGCATATTCAGTAGGTCTGAGAATCGGCTAACGTCCATTTTTCCTACCCTTAAGTGATAAGGCCCACACCTAACATTTTTATTTTATTTTTTGGACAATTTTTTTTATTTTTATTTTTCAATAATGTGGCACCAAAAAATACATACAACCAAAAATTTTCACCCTTCTATCAACAACCCCTATTTTTTAATAGTCGATTTTTAAATTTTTTACGCTCGATAACTTACTCGTATATCGCAAAACAAAGTTTGCGGGATCAGCTAGTAAAGACATAAAAATAACATCTATTAATTTAAGCAACGTCTAGTCGCGACCATTGTCTTGTATTCTTCCTGACAAGGCTCATGTAATATCACTACTACATTATTACTGTTTCGTAATGTTTTTGTCGCCGCTGTAAAATATGCACGACTGATTTAATAGCTTTGTTTACGACCAGCAGAGTGACAGCCGTTAATGTTTTATTTTAATTCTTACGTCATTTCTCTATTTGAATTCCGTTTAAATTTCGACCCTACACAATTGCAACAGGATAAGTAATTATCGAGAAATATTATTATAATTGACTAATGTTAGATATGCATAGGGCTTTCCCGCTGTGATTTTTATGTCAATAAAATTCAACTGTTTACGTTACGATATCATACTACTTATGTATTATGATGATGCAATTCGTAGTTAGGTATATATCCGTGGTGTAAGTCAGGAATCGGATCTTGATAAATTTTTCGTACGTATTAGAACAAGAATTTTAAAAGGACTTGTCTCTCTCTCTCTCTCCGAAAATTGGGGTCAGCTGTTGATGAGTCAGTAGGTAACTGATTGAGACAGGACAACTTTTATACCTTTCACCAACGCGTGACATACTCTAACAACAATCATACATCAAACATTATGTAATTAAAAACGTAACTAAACTGTAAAAAGCGTGGGATTGAATTAGTTTAACTCGGCTATTTCTTAAGCCCATAATCAATTGGTAATTTGCGAGCAGATGTAGCGAACACGGTTGACGGCACGTGAGCTCATTTCGGACGATTTGACGAGTCGATTCACTGTTTTTATTTACCCCTGATGCACACAATGGATGTTATAAGCTTAATGTTTATCTGTGTGTCTGTTTGTGGCAACCTAGCTCCCAAACAAATCGATCGATATTGATGTTGAAGGGAGGAGGAGGGAGGAGAATGTTGGTGGGCTATTCATGATGATGTGGGAATTAATGTAGGACCAGACAAACGGGATCAAAAGTAATTCCGTTACGTCATAACGTCATGTTTGTCTATGTGTTCATGTCAAAGTACTCCAACCTATGGTAGTGAGTATTTCTTGATGAATTTCTTGTATTTCTAATGCTTTTTATTTAAAAATATCAGAATGCCCGAAGTTCTTCTCCATTTAAACTAAATTGTGAGAAATTTGAAACTGCTCCATTCGCGTAGTGAGCTATAAAGCAATCACTATCTCTAAATGCGTTTTATGCGAATGCAACTGGATCACATACGGTTTGCCGGCGATGATCAGTTATGATGATCGGTTATTAATCTTTCTGCCATAGCATTACACCAGCTTGCTGGTGCTAATTTGTTATCAAACAGTCAAATGTCGAAAACTCAAAAGCTTTTTTTTTCCTTATCAGGTTCAATTTGATGAACGTCATACTTATTGCATTATAAATTCGCTTTGATTGGCAGGCTGGAAGAAAAAAGCGGACGGAAAAATTTGTAGCTAATGTTTTGAGCCCTTGAAAAGTGGGTGTAAATTATCTATCAGCTATCTGTTTACCATAACACAAGCTCACAGCTTGCTTTGTGATCAGAAAGCCATGTGTGAGTTGTCCCACAATATTTATTTGTTTATTTTTAGGTACGCAAATATTAAGGAGATAACACCTATGATTAAAGCGCTTGAATGTAATAGTGTCGGTTGGTGTGGGTGTGTGTGTGTGTGTAGGTGATACCGCTGACGGAGCGCGCGGAGGGCGGCGCGCGCAACCTGACGGTGGAGGGCGCGGGCAACTGGACGCACACGCTGCGCGACCTGTCGCCCGGCGCCACCTACCAGCTGCACGCCTTCACGCTGCTGCACGACAAGGAGAGCGCCGCCTACGCCTCCTTCAACTTCACCACCAGTATGTACCATGTACCACCAGTCTGTACACCAGTCTGTACACTGTACCACACAATACATAATAGTGCGAGTAGCTACGGAAGGCCCACTTCGAAAAGTCATTTGAAGATAATTATATAGACTCTGTGCGGTGATAGCCCAGTGGCTTAGAATTCGACCTGGAATCGAGGGGTCCGGGTTCGAATCCCAGTGGCACGCACCAATGACTTTGTAAAAAAGTTATGTGCGCTTTATAAAAATTAAATATCATCTGCTGTTACGGTGAAGGAAAACATCGTGAGGAAACCTGCATGCCTGAGAGTTCAGAAAAGAAAAAAGTTCTCAAAGGCATGTGAAGTCCACCAACCCGCACTAGGCCAGCGTGGTGGACTAAGGCCTACATCCTTCTCATTGTGAGAGGAGATCCGACCCTGTAGTGGGTCATCAATGGGTTACTGACATATAGACTCTAGCTACGATACGATTAAGTTCAACTCAGATCGCGCAGCGCTTAATCACCTACGATAATGTTGCGTCTCTTTCTAGCGCGTTAGTCTTACCTATTCCACTTTTCTTTCCCCCACTCACTAGCCAACTCGGATGTGCCGCTGTGCGTAGGTACATTTTTGATACCTACACGGGGAGTGGGTCAGGTAGGCCTGACTGTACCTACACTGTACACTGTACACTGTACACTCTTCGTTTATCATCTACGAGTATACTTGTGTTGATGAAGATTCCTCTTGCTCTTAATGAGAAAGTTACGCATTTTTTGGTTCTTTCACATCCTCTTCCGCTTCCTCTTTGGCAAAGTTGAAAAATTACTCATCCTCTTTCGCTTTCTCTTAAATTAAAAGGAACTTATGAGGTATTTTGTGTGTCCATGGTTCACACGTTAGAGGGAATCACTAGCATTCCCTAGCCAGCCTATTTATTTATTTACATATATAGTTTTTACTCTTTTTCCCTTACTCAAGCCGTTCCTCTTCCTTATGAATATATCCTCATCCTCTTAATTTGTGCTTGATACTTCATCTTCCTCATCCTCATAACTCCTTTTCATCAACCCTTATCTATACAAATATACACGGTGAATGAAATACAGGGGGATGGGGAAATCCGAAACTATTAGGCGGAATAGCGAAAAATACTCGAAGGAGTTTGGGGATTTTGATGAAAACTAACACTGTATTGGATTTTTGAGATATCAATATGCCTAGCCAGGAATCGAACCCATTAATTTTGAAAAAAAAAAATCACAGGCTGTCTTTCGATAAAGAAAGAATTTTTTAACAAAATGCGTGTTTTCCCCTAAAACCTTAACAGATGTGTTCAAAATTAGGCCATTGTTCCCAATTCATATCTGGACTCGACGTCCAAGGAGTTACGAACTATCTATGTACAAAATTTCATCCATATAACTGGACCATGGACGATCGCATCCAGCCACAAATAGAGAAAGAATCCTATCTGAGGTTGTATGCGGGTGCCTTCACTCACGAGGACTGAGATCTTCTCTTCAAATGAAGTATCCTCAATCATACATCCCCAGCCGACACACGACACATGAAGAACATGCTGCTTTACGACGGGCTAAGAGGCTGGCGGTAAGGTACCTCCCCGGAGCCAATATGAATATTGAAAAATATGGTAAAAATAATTAAGAATATAAAATAAGTAAAGTAAGTTTGTGGGAAGTCCCGTTGGCACCCTTTGGGTACGGCACACTAAAATGTTCCTACTATAAATTGTGGATTTTGATTAAAATTATAATAACATTTCCGTCCATAAACCTTCGTCAAACTGCTGTGACTAATTATGAAATGTTATTGTGGTACCCATATTAAACGCACTTGTTTACCCGACACGCTAATCTCGTTGTGGTTACAGTGGTTTAGTTTCGTTTTGCTCTCTTTTATTATTCACTATTTGTCATAAGAAGCGCATTAAAATAAAATTTGCGCAGACTGTTTAAGTGGCCAGTTTCCGAGGTAATTTTCATAATAAATAATGAATTACGCTTATGTTTTAGACCAATAAATAAGCACTAGTTATTATTATTGTCAGTAACCCATTAATGACCAACTACAGAGTCGGGTCTCCTCTCACAATGAGAGGGATGTAGGCCGCCGTCCACCACGCACCACTACTGCGGGTTGGTGGACTTCGCATGCCTTTGAGAACATTTTTTTTGTGAACACTCAGGCATGCAGGTTTCCTCACGATGTTTTCCTTCACCGTAACAGCAGGTGATATTTAATTTTTATAAAGCGCACATAACTTTTTTTTACAAAGTCATTGGTGCGTGCCACCGGGATTCGAAACCGGACCCCTCGATTAGAGGTCGAATTCTAAGCCACTGGGCTATCACCGCTATATTATTGTTATTACCAACTAATAGAAGTTCACCAACGCGCATTAGGCCAGCGTTGAGGACTAAGGCGTGCATCCTTCTCACTGTGAGAGTCGAGAACTCGAGATCCGACCCCGCAGTGGGTCATTGAGTGGTTAAAATCAATAAGTCAATCCAATTTAAAAAAAGTTTGTACCTTTTATAAATTCCTTATAATAGACAAGTTGTAATTAAAACGCTTCATACGATACTTTATTATGATCGAGTGTTATGTAACGCGCGAGTCGACTATGCGCAAGTTGACGGCATCACTTATGCACGGCCCGTTATCAGACCGTAGTAGCTGGCGGGCGTACCAAGACGTGACAGCAAATTGCTGCGACTTTTTAACGGGATTTGCCATTACCATAACTTAAGTCTACTGAAAAAATAATATAGTTCTAGACTCTATGGCCTATATGAGCTGGATGATTCTATACAAGATAGAATTGAAACGAAAGTAAAAATGGGGTCAACTTTTTTTTTCAAAAATAAACAAGAAATTAGAACGTTTTACGACAAGAACGGTGAAGAGAAAAGTATCTTATCAGTAGGGGAAAATATTTTGATAGAAATTATGTATGTCTCATTGAAATTTTTAAAAAGCAGTATCAGCGGTTGTCGCAAAATCAAAAGTGATCTGAAAATAAAAATCCGGGCACTCTAACTGGACGTTATACAAAAATCTTCAGTCCAGGGCTGTTTAGTGAAGTATTTTTGATTCAGGATTCAGGTTAAATTCAAGGCTTATTTTTTTTTGGTCTTCAGCTTTAGTAGGTAGATTGAGCCGGGCCTGATGCATAAATACCATTTAACTCCAGCTGCGGTCACGCTCAGCCATGCTAACGTCTTCAAACCAGAATAGTATAAATGTAGATATTTGGATATACAGGTCTATTGTTGTATCGATTCGTCTCGATACGCCTCATTTGCGAGCGGTCATAATCGACGACAATATAGTGAATAGTGATGTGTGAAGGTTGATGTGGCTCCAATGTCACCGTGTACCAACGACTACACCGCCTCATGGTAGGCGAACGATTTCAGACAACACATTAGACTTAAAAGTCTCATCCACAGGATTGTCAGTAACCCATTAATGACCCACTACAGGGTCGGGTCTCCTCTCACAATGAGAAGGATGTAGGCCGCCGTCCACCACGCACCACTACTGCGGGTTGGTGGACTTCACATGCCTTTGAGAACTTTTTTTTTTCTGAACTCTCAGGCATGCAGGTTTCCTCACGATGTTTTCCTTCACCGTAACAGCAGGTGATATTTAATTTTTATAAAGCGCACATAACTTTTTTTTTTACAAAGCCATTGGTACGTGCCACTGGGATTCGAACCCGGACCCCTCGATTCGAGGTCGAATTTTAAGCCACTGGGCTATCACCGCTTATCCACAGGATAACGAGTGCGGAATCTATGCTAGTACCGACCACTTCCTTGACCAATCGGAACTAATTCGAATATGTCAGTAGGAACATGGCTTTTATCAAATTTGTTTAGAGCTCACCTTTAAAGTGGTCAGATCACTAGTTCGAAACAAATGGGATATCGCGATTTTGAACTGACCAATCATGATGCTTTATTTTCCTTTTTCCCCCTCCCTCTCACCTCAATACTTTGACTGACTTGTTTCTCTGTAGAAACTATGACATGCGGTGTCTATTAGGTTTCTGGTTGTCGCATTGATGATGCGAGCCTTCCGTGCTGATGACGTCACCCCGAAGGCCGGGTCATCCCGCCATTGTGCTCCGACTCACATCCATGACCAAACGCAATCAACAATATGCAATTATTGTTATTAAGGGCAAAATGACATTCGTTATGTGTACTATCACGCGCAACCTTCCTTTACCTGTTGTGTATCATTGTGTTTGCTATAGTTTTTTAATATAAGTACCATTCAACATAACACAAAATATAAATATTCAATAAATAACGCTTTACCCTCATACCCCCACACTAGGATTATCTGTGTCGTGGCTGCCATAGACACACACAAAATAAAACTCTATGGTCTCATTGTGTGTAGAACAGTGTTGTCCATGGCGACCACAACACAGAGAATCCTGAAAAAGAAATTTAAACTTATCACACAATTTACTCAGCTGGGAATAGAACACAGGACCTTCCGCATAGCGGCCTGTTGTGTTACGTAGTGACGCATTTTGTTTCACCTAAATTGACTAATAGATGATTGTAATAACATGGAGTGTTTTCACGGATGCAGCTTCACCGAGGATGTCGGGAGAGAAGTGAGTAAAGCGGAATGTTGCACGCTCGTCCCGCGCTCGTGGCTTTCCGCTCATACACCGAACGCTCATTTGCATGGAACGTTCTAGAGCTGATTTTAGAAATGTTTATGCAGATTTGAATTTCATTTAAACGCGAAATGTTGATGTGTGTATTAAATTTTAATTACTATCAATATGATCCACTTACAGCAGCTCTCAGATGGTTCAATGGTTGAGTGACTTCTTAGTAGTGATTTAAAGTTCACATTCTCACAACAACCCTTTATGAAACATCCCTACTCGTATTTAGTCTCTGAGTTTGGCTGTTAATCTACGTTCTTATTAATCAAAGCTAAAGCTATTGGCTGATTGGATTCTAAGATAACAAAAATATTTATATTATGTATCGGTGGAAATATTCACTCTATTTTATTTTGATAACACATTTTTGTGTAGCGAAATGCGAATAAATAGTTAATGTCCGTATTGTTGCATGCAACAAAGAATTTTGTTTGAACAGATGTTTAATGTCATGTTGTGTTTAGTCATACGAGAGCTACACTAGCTGTGGTTCACCTGATCCATTTGCATGACTTTTAATACAAATGCTTAATCTGTGTTGTATTTCGCTTTGGTCAATATGTCAGACCAATTCACCGTTATAATTTCGTCAGTATCCATTTACAAACTTACACGATGCTGTACTTTATGACGGCGCTCAGTTTGTTCACGTTTTCGGACGAATTTAACTCGTGCGTATACGTACGTACAGGCACAAACGATCTCGACCATAGAAGTACTATGGGAGCATTAAGAACGCACGTATACCCAGGGGTTCAATAGGCATGATGACTAACTTTCAAAAACTCTTCTATGATATTCAGAAGTTTCTATTATGTTTAAAAATATCATATTTTTGTAGACAATTAAGGTTTTGTGCAATAAAAGGACATTTAAATTCTAAGTTTCAAATTAATTCCAAAACGCTCGCCCGTGTCATGGCGTCTGTCATTACGTCAAGGGTCAGTAAAAAATGCAGAAATCGCGTATTACATACGCTTAAACGAGAAAAAAGACGTTTACTGAGACATGACGTAAATTGACGTAATTCGATCAGATGGGTGTTTAAGCTATTATGGCGGATTGTTGTATTTTGTAGATTTATTTTAACAAATAAATTGTTAATCTCGACATTAATCAGAGAATAAATACATGTTTCGAAATCTTTGAATCCTATTTCATTAGATCAGATAAATATTTTGGCGATACTTGATTACTGTCATCATGCCTATTACGAACGCGTTGAAACTGAGCGAGGCGTTGGAGATTTGTGCTCTTTGGAGGACGTCATTTCCCAGTTTGCCTACAAAAACGTCTCAGACCTGGCCAACATGTGTTAAATCGCCTTCCAATGTAGACGTGACTAATTCACTAAGGTCTAGCCTACATCGCTATTCATTGGCACGCTAGCCTGGTGCCGACCGCGGCCGTTAACTAGGTCACGCACTATTTCTTGCATGCCATTTTATAGTCCACAGCATTTTGTCTCATTATTGTTTATCCACACATGTCAGCCAATCAATGGTTTGATTTTTTTTTAAATAAAATTGAATAGCACAAGGACATACAGGCCTCGCGATGTTGAGTGGTCACTGCAGCCCTTGGACGCCCATAGCCAACCTCAATTAGAGAAAAAGCCCTATTTGAGGTTGTATGCCACCCACATACGATACACCACCATTTATTATTTTTACTATTTTAGTGACTATGGAAAGAATTTGTGGTAAGTTTCTAAAAGAACAGTAAAACATTATGTCACTTTACATAATGTTACTGCGTTAGTAGTAAAAAATGTTGAGTGATTCAAGTACAAAAACAAGTATTACTTGACTCTTGTGTCGAATTTACAGAACATAACAGTAAAACACATAGAAGGTTATTTAAAGTCACGTATAAAAAGTAATTTATACTTGATGTATATGAGTAATATTAACCTCTTTGTAAAGCTTTGTTATGTTTTTTGCATATTTTGAATAATTTTGCATTGAATTGCTTAATAAAAATATGATAGCATCTTAATTTCGTAACTTTATTGCAAAATTTTGGTTAAAAGTCAGTAAACTTGATAATTTGTAAATCAAAGAGCCTGTTAATTTTTTCAATGTTACTATACTAATGTAGGTACTAATGTTTTTTTTTGGTAGGCACAACAATTTCAATATTTGCTTATTGATTATAATGGACTGCGTTTCGTCAATACATTCGCAATTCCACGAGGGTGTAGTTTGTACACCCTTTCGTTAATACATTTTGGTTTTGATTCTCAGCGTAGAAGCATACTAGAATTTTATTTTAAGCATGTTTTTATTCATATTAAAAATGTATATCCATGTAGTGTAAATAAATTCTCCGTAAAATGGTGTTATAATAATATGTCATGGATGTGGTCCGAATGTTACTACTTTGTGTCGTAAATGTTCGCAAAACCACTTGGAGAAGTGAAGAGACTGTGTGTGTAAGGCCTTAGTTGAATTGCGTTTGGTTGTTATTTGCAGAGCCGAACACGCCCGGGAAGTTCATCGTCTGGTTCCGCAACGAGACCACGCTGCTGGTGCTGTGGCAGCCGCCCTATCCGCCCGGCGCCTACACGCATTACAAGGTGAGTTCCACTACATGGTACTATGCCGACATACAATTTTTTATTGCGCTTCTCAATCAATTTTGCCAAAGGTTTGCCCAAAAAAAATTTCTGTCGCTTCTTAAAACCTCCTTCAAATTGAAATTTCGCCGGAAATAATTTTGATTTAAATAAGCAATGGCTGTGAAGTTGAACCAAGTGCTACTTGTCCAAATTAGTGGCGAAAATGTTTGATCTTAATTCGGTTAAAAGTTTTATAGTCGTATGGCGATCACTATGGTCATTTATTACTGCCGTATTAAAAATGAACGAATGAGTAATTAAACGTTTTAATCGGTACGTGCATTGTATATCGTGTATTGTCTGTCTCGGTGGCAGGTGTCGATAGAGCCGCGCGACGCCCGCGACTCGGAGCTGTACGTGGAGAAGGAGGGCGAGCCGCCGGGCCCCGCGCAGGCCGCCTTCAAGGGGCTGGTGCCGGGCCGCGCCTACAACATCAGCGTGCAGACCGTCTCCGAGCCGCAGCTGTCCGCGCCCACCACGGCGCAGTACCGCACCGTGCCGCTGCGCCCGCGCAACGTCACGCTCGACCCGCGCTCGCTCACCGAGACCTCCTTCCGCGTCACCTGGCTGCCGCCCGCCGAGCAGAGGTGAGCCTCACTGTCCCACCGCCCCACCGCCTCACTGTCCCACCGACCCACTGTCCCACCGCCTCACTGACGCTGCGGCCGCGCAACGCCACGTGTGACCCGTGTGAACCAGAGGTACCGCTCAGGTGGGAAAGCATTAGGCCTTAATCCATGCAGGTTTCTATGTTTTCCTTCACTGTAATAGCACGAGAGATGTATATATAATATACACAGATTTTTTATAGAACCCGAGTAAAGTACCGATTCGACTAGCGCCGCCTACAAAAATAAGTAATAAAACGACAATAATCAACTACTGTCTTCACAATATGTCTTCAATCACGTACACACAACAACTTACCATACACTACTCGTATTAACGTCAGTTCATTTGTCCCAGCGAGTAGTAGCGGGAAGTACCAGGCGTCCGTATCGTCCGTATCGGCGGGCGGGGCGGACGGCGAAGCCAATCAACTACCTACTGTCTTCACAAGACGTCTTCCATGACATACACACAGCAGTTTATGTTACACGTGTGATTGATTTGTCGCAGCGAGTTCGAGAAGTACCAGGTGTCGGTGTCGTCGGTGTCGGCGGGCGGCGCGGGCGGGGCGGGCGGCGGGGGCGGGTCGCGGCGGCTGCCGGGCGTGGTGCGCGCGCGCGACGAGGCGCCGGCGGCGGCCTTCGAGGGGCTGGAGCCGGGCGCGCGCCTCACCGTCACCGTCAAGACCATGTCGGGCAAGGTCACCTCCTGGCCCGCCACCGCCGACCTCACGCTCAGTAAGTGCCCGGTGCCCGGTGCTCGGTGCCCGGCTTGTGTTCACGGGGGCCGCCGAACGACGCCGACGGAGCTCCAAAATGTAAACACGGGTCTGAATGGAGCTGTCATAAATGACAACACGCACTGACATGCGACAAAAATACGCATTAACATTGTCGTACGGTGGCCGGTATTTCAATCGTCCTCACGCAGGGCCAAGCTTTTTTTAATACGCTTTTATGTATGTATGTATGTAACGAAAGATTTATACACGATTTTGGCCCGCTTCAAAACGTCGAATTAACTCGTAATTTGACATACCAATAAAAGATCGTCGTCTAAGTTATCTTACTATCGGTGAACGTACATATCAGGCTTTACTTATGTGCGGGTTTGCTATAAATTATTGACGTTACAAGTGACAGTTACAATATAATCTTTTTCTTCCGTAGAACCTCTCCCAGTGCGAGCATTGGCGTGGCGTCCCGGCGCGGGCGAACGCGTGCTACTGTGGTGGACGCCGGCCGAGGGAAGCCTGCAAGATGAATATAAGGTATTCGTGTTGTACTTAATTAAAACATGAGCTGAAGAGATGTGGGTGTAGGTTTATCACAGCTAATACAAGTCTGACCAATGCAACATAGAGGAAGCTTAGTAATGGAGACAGCGTCTCGACTGACTACAAGAAGACTGTGTTAGGTCGCTGGTGATTCACCACGAGTGACGTAACTGGCGTAATAGGGTGGCAGGGCTGGCAAAATGCCTAAGAGGCCCCGGACGGAGAGGCCGCGGGCCCAGAAGTAGCCTTAAAACTAAAAGAAATTGAGAAAGTACTGGGGTACATCCGATGACTTAGCCACGGACCCCGGACCCCTCGCCTAAGGACTGTAGCCTATCTTTCAACAGTAGATAATTGTATGAAGGAGAGCTCATGTTTGTGTGAACTTGCTTTCAGCCACAAGCACGTTAGTCTCGCCTATTAATATTGTGATTTTTTATGAAATCTTTTATTTCTGATGGGATGTCCGTCTTACTCTCATCTATCACTATTGTGATTATGATTTGTCATTGACTTCTGTGTACTTAATATTTAAATGTGACCGTATCTGTGTGCAGGTGTCGTACCACGAGGCGGGGCCGGCGCGCGACGACAGCAACACGCTCACCACCGCCGCCACCAACGTCACGCTGGACTCGCTGCTGCCCGGCCGCAACTACACCATCACTGTGCGTACACCTACACGTACACGTACACGTACATATACATATACATGTCATGTGCACACGTTTGCCTTATTCAACTATGTATTTGCTAATCTACGAGTATGTATAACCAGCGGGGAAGAAAAATGACGACCGTGTCTCGGTACATAATAGGCGAGTTGACAAAATTTGGAAATTAGTTTAAAAATATAGCTTGGTATCTATTTTACACCGAAAATATATTATTTTAAGAAAAATAAGCCATTTTAACTAAGAATTATGCGTTTTTGGAAATGAACTCTAATCTTTAATTATTTTAGTGAAAAAAGTGTTTTTTGGTTCCTACCTTACATGATTAATCGTTAGAAACCCTATGCCAGCCGATTTATTCTTAGTGGAAACACGCCTATCCTTGGTTGGCAGGCAGCAGTACAGGCTGACCGACAGTTGAACTGATGGATTAAAGAAGTAAGACTCCATTGGATTTAAAGGACATCGGACTGGGCGAAGTGGCGTCAATGAATGGAGACCCATGTATTTTAGAATTCTGGTGGGACCATATCTTGAAATGAAAATAGAATGCTTGATTGGACGTTTGTCACGTGTGTTTCAGGTGGTTGCGGTGTCGCGCGGCGTGGAGTCGAACGCGACGTCGGTGTGGGCGGCCACGCGGCCCTGGGCCCCCGCCCTGCGCGAGGCCACCGCCGCCGAGCGCTCCCTCACGCTGGCCTGGCGCTCCGACGTGGACAGCCGCCAGCGCGCCTACGTGGTGCGCCACCGCCGCGCGCGCACCCCGCCCGCCCCCGCCCCCGCCTGGACCGAGGTACGTGCCTTTCCTGCCCTGAGCCTGAGCTTGAGCTCCGACGTGGACCGAGGTACGTGCCCGCCCTGCTCTGAGCCTGAGCTTGAGCCTGAGCTCCGATGTGGACCGAGGTACGTGCTCGCCGTGGCCAGGCTCAGGGAGCCTGAACCTGAGCCTCAGCCTGAGCTCCGACGCTCCGACGTATCGTGACGTATCCACTTTGACCACTGTGACTGTGTCCTGAGCTCCTCGTTGCATAAACTGTTATAAATGACCTGCTCAATTATTATTGTTACACCACTGAATGGATACGCGTCGATTGGTACGTAACGGCCTTAGTGCGCGTGCCCCGCCTACAGCCATCAAAACTCAAAAGTCTACTCCACTTTTAAGGTAAACTTAAAAAGCAATATATTGTTCGTAATATACTTGTGATAGCGGCGGTGATAGCCCAGTGGCTTAGAATTCGACCTCGAATCGAGAGTTCCGGGTTCGAATCCCAGTGGCACGCACCAATGGCTTGGTAAAAAAAGTTATGTGCGCTTTATAAAAATTAAATATCACCTGCTGTTACGGTGAAGGAAAACATCATGAGGAAACCTGCATGCCTGAGAGTTCAGAAAAAAAAGGGGTTCTCAAAGGCATGTGAAGTCCACCGACCTGCACTAGGCCAGCGTGGTGGAGACAAAGGCCTACATCCTTCTCATTGTGAGGGGAGACCCGACCCTCCCAGTGGGTCATTAATGGGTTACCGACAATATACTTGTGTTACGAAGGTAACATTACCGAATTTAACGTTTTCAGTTCGAGACGACAGAAACGAACGCCACCCTCGACAACTTGGAGCCCGGCGCGGTGTACGAGATCCAGATCGCAGCGCTGAGCCACGGCTTGCGCAGTGAATGGTACACCGTCTTCAAACCAGTCCGTAAGTTGAAACTGACACATACAGAATTAAATTTTTTCTTCCAAATACTCATCCCTACTAGTCTATACTAATATTATAAAGAGGAAACATTTGTATTTTTGTATGTTTGTAACGAATAAACTCAAAAACTACTGGGCCGATTTCAAAAATTCTTTCACCATTGGAAAGCTACATTCAGCCTGAGTAACATAGGCTATTAAATAAAAATAAAATAAAAAAAATCATTGGCAGAGCGAAGCCTGCTGGGTCAGCTAGTAGTATTATAAAATATGTGAATGTAAGTTTGTTTGTTACGATTTCACGCGAAAACTACTCAACCGATCATCATGAAACTTTGTACACATATTCTTGGAGGTATTAGAAATAACATAGGATACTTTTTAATTAGAAAAAAAATATTTTACGAAGAATAAAAAAATTGTTTGTCAAAAAATCTAAGGCACTTTTATTTTAGAATTCCACGCGGACGAAGTCGCGGGCACAGCTAGTAATGAAACGATTTGTTCGAATACCCAGGGCCGCTGCCGCCCACGCAGCTGGAGGTGGAGCGCGCGACGTCCAACTCGGTGCTGGTGCGCTGGCGCGGGCCCGCCGCCGGCGCGCTGGCCGCCTTCTCGCTGCGCTGGCGCACGGCCTCCGCGCCCGCCGCCGAGCCCGCCGCGCTGCCGCCGCTGCCCGCCACCGCCACTTCCGCCGAGGTACCGTCTGCCCTCCGTAGCGGCGACCGAATCCCGAATCTATGTTAATACTAGGTAAAACACAACGACTCGTCTCGCTCGCTCGCAGTCGACTGAGTAAGAAGGTTACGAGCTGCGCTGGCGCACGGCCTCACTCACTTCTTATCAGCCCTTCGTAGCTACGACCTCTATGAAAATAAAAGACCGCTCGGAACACGACGACTTGTCGTTTCGTTCGCTGGCAGTCCACCTAGTGAGAAGGTTACAATTGGCCAATCTTCGATGGCAACTTATCTAGTGCCGAAGAATCTGTGTATGTAGAGGTACATAGAAGTCATTGCTTTGGAGTCCATTCTGAACACAGGCCTCCCCTAATTGACGTCACTCAAATCGATCCTGGGCTCCTTGAATCCAGCGGTTATATAACTCCTATCGCCGAAACTTGGTCGCCATTCGTAATCGTTTCCTTTGTCATCGGTTATGTCCACAATATAACTATGTCTAGATATTTAAAAAAGTCTTTGATAAAAATCCAGTCCAGATTATAAGTAATTAAAATTAGTACGTAATTAAAATATAGCGGTGATAGTCCAGTGGCTTAGAATTCGACCTTGAATCCCAGTGGCACACACCAATGACTTTGTAAAAAAAAGTTATGTGCGCTTTATAAAATTAAATATCACCCGCTGTTACGGTGAAGGAAAACATCGTGAGGAAACCTGCATGCCTGAGAGTTCACAAAAATAATGTTCTCAAAGGTATGAGAAGTCCACCAACCCGCAGTAGGCCAGCGTGGTGGACTAAGGCCTACATCCCTCTCATTACGAGAAGGAGACCCGACTCTGTAGTGGGTCATGAATGGGTCGACCTATGAATATTAGTTTGGGACGAGCATAATAAAAAATACTTTGTGAATTGTGAAATTCTATCTTCGGACAATATTTGAAGGGTTTTTAAAACTACTTTGTTTACTGTATATTTACGCCAATAAAGCTCAGACGTCTTGTCAGTGAGCCATTAATGACCCACCGGCGGGTCGGGTGTCCTCTCACAACGAGAGGGATGTAGGCCGCCGTCCGCCACGCTGGCCCCCTGCGGGTCGGTGGAAGTGGTCGGCTCAGATAGTGAAGTGTTAAAGACCTAAAGTAACCAGTGTGTGTGTGTGTGTGTGTGTGGTGATGTGGCGGCAGATAGCGAACATGACGCACGGCGAGCGCTACACCATCCTGCTGGACAGCGTGAGCGAGGCGGCGGCCGGCGACGCCGTGGAGAGCGGCCGCCCGCTCGCGCGCCACCACACCGTCCGTACGTATGACGCACTACCGCACTACATCCCCCCCCCCGCTCAGGGGGCTTATTCTGTATGACCATTCAGATTCACACCATCGTATCGATATCGTGTGTCATCAAACCGTATGTCATTTCATGAACTCGGCACGACAAGGAACCTTAATGTCTTTTCTATAAGGCACACAATAGATTGTCACGATATTTGACTTTTAAGCCTTTTTTGACTTTTTATCACGGGCAAGACACGACATTGCCGCGATACGAGTGTGAATGGTCATACAGAGTCGGGCCCCTGCTGGTGACGACGCTGTGCTCGTACGGCGGTCGCCCTTATGTAGCACTTGCTGACTCGCCGGATGTTGTTCAACTATTCTATTTGTCACCTGTCATTCAACAGTATAAATAATTGCCTTCTTTTTGGAAAATGCACAATGGTTTTGTGTTAAAGATATTTTTGATGCCAAATATTAACAACCTTTGACGACCTATGTGGCGCAGGGGTTAAGACACCGGTGCGCTGCGCGGAAGGTCCTGGGTTCGATTCCCAGCAAAGCAGAGATTTGAATGATGAATTTGAATTTCTGTTTCTGGTCCAGGTGTGTTATGTTGTTGTATTGTGTGTGTCCATGGCGCCCACGACACAGGGAATCCTAGTGTGGGGCTATGAGTGTGAAGCGTTATTTATTTAATTATTTATTTAACTAATTTAATTAATTGTTACCAAATATTCCTACCAAATATGCACAAAAAATTACACACGACTGTGCTGAGAATCCTGGGTTCAATTCACGTGCGCATGCAAGTGCGCGCGCGTGTGTGTTTGTGACACCCACTAAACAGGGAATCCTATTATGACCCTATGTGTGTGAAGCATTAAAAACATTCCTCAAAAGACTTCTTTAAAAAACATTTGTCTAATAATATTTCGTCACGTAGGTCCAAATCCTGTGTCGAACGTCGCACAGCTGGTGGATACACGGAATCTGACGCTGGAGTGGCCACGGCCCAAGGGACGTGTCGAATGGTATGAGGTAAGCTCGCTACAATACAGACAATTCCCCTTTATATTAAACTTTCTTGTCGGTGACCCATTAGTGACCCACTACAGGGTCGGGTCTCCTCTCACTTATTCTTACTTGCTATATTAGTTGTTGTATCACTTAACTTGTCAATGTCAAAGACAAGTGATCATCATCTGTGTCAACATTCAATTGCAAGAATAGTTGCACAGGGAGCATAGTAGGACTGTGTAAAAATCTTCCTATTTATTTATTAAGTTACACCAACAAAGCGTAAAAAGAGACTGATAGAGTTAGGCGAAATGTTACCTCAATTACGCATCCTCGCACATCTCTGGTGGAAACGCGGCCTAAAAGTGATATGTGTGCAGGTGCGGTGGTGGCCCAGCGAGGAGGACGAGGAGGGGGAGGAGGCTCGGGAGGGGGACGCGGAGGGGGAGGTGGAGGTCGCCGAGGACTCGGGCTCGCGCAACATCAGCGCGACGGAGGGCGCGGAGGGGGAGGGGCAGGGGGAGGGCGCGGGCAGGACGGCGCGCGCGCTGCTGGGCAGGCTGCGGCCGGGGCGGGGATACTCCGTGTCGATAGCGGCGCACTCCTACAACCTGTCCAGCGACCTCTTCACCATGCACACCAGGACGCGTGAGTGTGACGCCCGAGGTTGATAACCGATCTTCAGATTGTGGATTGAGATTGATACTGTTCGGTCGCCAAGATACTCAAAATACTCTATTGTTATTGAAACAACAAATGTTGCCTGGCAACCGAATGTCGTTTGGGCGATCCATAATCCGAAGATCGGATATTCATTTCTGGCGTAAATCTTTCTTTCTTATTAACTAAACAAATGTCGTAATAGTGAAGTGGCAAAGAATATAAGTTTTTGCACATTGAATCCACAGATTAATTATGATCAGACAGTAATTTGTTTATTCAAATTGTCACCAAAACTGGACTGGCCACTGATGTTCCCTATCTTACTGTATAACCGATTGGCGCAGGTCCTCTGATTCAGTCGGAGATGAATATTGTCAACGAACCCAGCGGCGCCGATGCGGACGATAATGATACTTCACCGGCATTTTTGGTGAGTGTAACAATACTATTTTCTGGTTCTATCTAAGGGCCAACTCAAACCGAGATGGCAGCGGCCGGCAGCGAACATTATCAGTGTCAATTAATTTTAAACTTTATCTACATACTTAAAAGACCAAAATTGTTTGAAAGTCTGAAAAAAATTGGGCTTTTCGTTTTTTTAACGGCTGCTTGCGCCGTTCACACCTGCCGTCTGTTTTTTTATTTTATTTTATGTTTTTTTTTCTTTCTCCAGCGACGGCCAGCGGAGCTACTAGCGCTTAATAGGGAATTTTATTGGGAAACAATCTCATTTAACCCAATATCGCTCAAACGATTGCGGTTTAGATTAATCGAGCCCAACTGTTCCTGTTTTGGACCTTATTTAGCAGCCATAGCCATTAGAATAGAACCTACATAGAATAGCATCTAGATTAAGGAGCCCCACCCTTAATCTGCGCGCATTTCTGGAGCAATAGGGACCGTGCGTGGCGACACCTATGCCATCTAGTGTCATTTAACGGAACTGCATATTGCTTTATGGGTAGGATTACTACCGTATGTTAACTTTTTGAAAAGTGTATCACAAATAATTTTGTATATTAAAAGGCTCATTGAAAGTGTATTCTTGTATTGATGGATGCTCCAATACTTCCAAGAATAAAATATATAAATATATTAGTGTAAATTCTCGTAATTTTCCAAAGATAGTACCAACATGCTCTGGCTAAAAACTATTCGAAAAGCTGGATAAATGCAGTTAAAAATACACGTGACATGAATTCAAACGGTTAAAAAGAACTACCAAGGTTTTTTAAATGAAACTAATATATAATTTGTTTTGAGATTTATTTAAAATTCAAGTTATTTTTATTTTCAATGAAAAGGAGGAATTCGTTCTATTTAAACATTTTTATTTATCACACAATATCAAAATACCTGGCATTCATCTTAAAATAGATACTGCTTTATGCGTTGCTCACTTTATTTAAACAATGTTATCTGAAAATCCTCTACACCCTCTTAATATACCAACAAATTTTCTATTGAAAAACACTTGGACCAAATACTTTTAGAATTTGAAAAATATCAACGTTCGCACGACACACACTATTCTTGATATCACTAAAATCGCATTTTATACATTTTACGTAATTTAATCCGTAATTTATAGTGAAATATTCAGTTATTCCTCGTTAAGCGACATTATGAAAACATATGAAAAACAAAGGGACAATATTGCACTTTAGTTGTGGCAGTTTCGTTTTAATCGGCTAGGTGGCGTTTTGTAGTTTCTGCACGGTCCCTATATATAATAAGATGTGCAGGTGCTGTACACGGCGACGCCGGCGGGCGCGTCGCGCTTCGACTCGTACCGCTTCCGGCTGGAGGCGGCGGGGTCGGCGGCCCGCACCGAGACGCGCGCCGCCCGCGACCCCGCGCGCCGCGTCGCCTTCCGCGCGCTCGTGCCCGGCCGCCTCTACAACCTCACCATGTGGACCGTCTCGCGCAACGTCACCTCGCACCCCGTGCAGCGCCAGGCGCGCCTCTGTAACTATATATACATATATATATATATATACCGTACACTGTACCCGCCGCGACCCCGCACCCCTCGCACCCGCTGTGGCCCGCACTCGACATGCGGGCTAGACAATTATCTCAGTGACGCATGCTTGTTTGACTCCATAGAAAGAACAAGTAGATTAGAAAATACGTAGCGGGAGGGGCACGTTAGAATATGCTGAACTGAGCACATACTCGGATTAGCTCATTCTGTAACTCTCATCGCGGGTGTTGTAAAACCAAAGCTCGTCCGGGGAGGTAGATCGGATTTCTTCTCTATTTGAGGTTAGATGTGCTTACCGAGGTCGCCCACCGATCTAGTTACAGTGGACTCGGAATAAAGTAAGTCATTATATCCGCTCTATGTCCATTATTTTGACATTAGGTGTGATGTTGGGGATTATTTAATAAAACGACCATTCACTTGCAGATCTCTTTATTCACTCCTCAAGTAAATCCTTACAAAAAGAATGCATTATTCCAGTATATTTGTCAGCAGTAAATTGATATAATGTTTGTAAAGGAGTTTACCTACTTATTTAATGTAAGAGGGTTTATACACTTCATAGGTATGCCTGGAAGAAATTGCTACCTAAGCAATAAGACCACCTTTTGTGACACTTCATGTTTAAAACTCTAAACATTTGTAAGTTTTCTTTGGTGTAAACGAAACCTTATTGTATTGCACTTGACGCCATCCCCGAAGTGGCAAGTGTCACAAGCGCCTCTCCTCAACAGACCCCCGGCCGATAACGGAGCTGAACGCGACGGAGATCGGCGCGCGCGAGATATCGCTGGCGTGGGACCGGCCCGCGGGCGACTACACGGCGTTCAGCGTGCAGTACCTCACGCCCGCCGAGAAGCTGGAGAGCGTGCTCACCGAGCGCCTCGCGCTGACCGTCACCGGCCTGCGGCCCTACACCAACTACACCTTCACGGTCGAGGTATGGGATTTGTAAATGTATGACACGGCTTCTCATAAAGAGATTTTGAATTGGCAGGTAAAAGATAGACGAATTCATATTTTCAATAGCGGACTTAAACATTCTGATAATTGGAGGTTAAGTTCAGCACATTTAGTTTAGTAAACAGCCCCAAAGACTTGAAGTCATCGGTTCGTGCGTTCGCTATTTGAACCCGGACGTTTCATTGAAGAGACTCAATTCTTATTCATTATCACCGTTGGTTTCGATAACATTATTAAACCGTGCTAATTGCTGAGAATACTAGTTATTGATTTCCGTGGTTCCTGCACAGGTGCAAGCGGGCACACCGGCGACGATCTTGACGCGGTCGCGCGCTCGCTCCGCAGAGTTCCTGACGCTGGAGGCGCCGCCCGCCGCGCCCGCCGCCTTCCAGCCCAGCGACGCCAAGCCCACCGAGCTCACCTTCCGCTGGGAGCTGCCCGCGCGCGACCACCACGGCGTGCTGCGCTACTTCACCATCGAGTACGCGCCGCAGAACGAGCCCGCCAGCGTGCGCACCGTGCGCTTCCCGCCCGAAGGTCAGTACGAGCTGCTCACCCGGAGACGAGCTCACGTCCGCTGGGAGCTGACCCCGTGCGACCTTTACGACTGCGACTTACGTCCAGCTGACGAGACACGTGAGCTCGTCAGCTGGACGTAAGGTTCAGTGACCATGAGTCAAGCCCACCGAGCACAGCCTCGAAAGCATATTGCATATGTTTTACAAATTAGGAGCCCTACTAAAGTTCTGTTATCAAAATGTGTGGTGACAGATCGATACCAAATGTGTAAATAACTCTTTTTCTCAGTGAAGGCTTTCCACTCTGCTAGAATTTGGGAACATTAATTTTGGAATATATGTTGTACGTACACGTGTGCGTACAGCGTGTACCGTTGAACGTACACGTGTACGTATTGTATGGGTGTTATAGAAGTAATAAGTTGGTTTGTCGTCGGTGTGTTGCAGCCCGCAGCGGCACGGTGTCGGGGCTGGGCGCGGGCGGCACGTACGAGTTCTCGCTGCGCGCGGCCACGGGCGCCGGCCGCGGCCCGCCCGCGCGCTGGCGGCAGCACATGGCCATCGCCGCGCCGCCGCGACCGCGCGCACACGCTCTGCCCGCTGAGGTGTGACCTACATTGTCACAACGTACTCGACGAATACACGACGTAGTCTACTGATGATTCAGACACCGCTCGCCGACCACCTAGCTATGGCCCTCTAAACCTTTGTTATACGAGCCGATGTCGCCATGTAATTCTACCTGCATGACTGTCTGAGCTCGTCCTTGCGTCTCGTCTTGTGTTAGCGGCGCACCACGCCTCGGTCACGTCGCTCGTGTCGGGGCCGGGCGCGGGCACTATACACAAAGTGCTCTGGAGACAGCACAATACAATAAAGGAGAGACAGGATTTTACACATCTATCATTGTTCCATTGTGAGACGTAGGCTTTTCTTAATCGACGCCACTCCATGCTGCCCTAGGCCCTTTGAACACAACAATATCCCGCGGTCCTCGTTATGTTGTCAGTGCACCGACTCGGCACTGTCAACATAACGACTCTGTCCTTGTGTCGAAATCCTTTCCGCTATTCGAGAACATTGGTTTCTTTTTATACACAGTCTCATGTGAACACACAAACTTATTTAAGGTTCATTTTTGTGACATGTTTCATCTTTCATTCTGTTCCGCAGTTAACACTATCCCTCCGCTGATTGACCTCGATTTGTCGTCGTAAACTAATTTGTATTGGAACCAGGTGCGGCGGACGTCGTCGACGGTGGCGGTGCGGTTCCGAGCCGACTACTTCTCGCCGGCCAACGGCAACGTGACCGCCTACACGCTGGTGCTGGCCGAGGAGCCGCGCAACGACACGCCGGCGCGCCTGCCCTCCTGGCGCGACGTGCACCGCCTGCCGCTGTGGCCGCCCTACCAGGTGACCGTACCTCACAGCCTCACAGCCTCACACTCGCCCCCCGAATAATACAGCAGGGGACACTCGCCCCTAACAGTGACGTCATTACCTACCCGCTGGTGCCGTGGCCGCCACACCTGGTTACTGTTACTAGCCACAGAGTAGCTCACTCTCGCCATCCAGATGACTAGCTCACACTCATCTCCCAGGTGACTAATGGAGCAGAGGACGCTCACCCCCGGGCCCCGACGGTGACGTCACCATCTACATGTTGGTACTGACAGAGGAGAAAAGCTGACGTCTGCGCAATGTGGTCTACCAGGTGACCAGCTAATAGCTGATGGAGCATTAGAGCGTGCCCGGGGAAAAGTTCTTGTGTTTTGGTTGGTAACATTAGATGGCATGTAGGCGATGGCGTGTTTCAACAAAACCAGTGTATATGTCACCTCGAGGAATAACATAGCGTTGTTTGCGCACGTGTGGCAGGTGACGGAGCCGTACTACCCGTTCCACTCGTCGGCGGTGGAGGAGTTCACGATCGGGTCGGAGCGCTGCGAGGGCGGCGGGCGCGCCTACTGCAACGGGCCGCTGAAGCCCGCCACGCGCTACTACGTCAAGCTGCGCGCCTTCACCGCGCCCGACAAGTTCACCGACACCGCCTACACCGTCGTCTACACCGGTCAGTCTATACTACACTGCTATACTATACTACATTATACTATAGCTATACTATATGTACGGGCAATATCCGTACAATTTCACCATGTCAGCAGTTTACGCGAAATCGGTCATTTTTGCATTAATATTATAAGTTAATTTAAGTCAGTTCGCATCAGGTCATTAAGCGTACCGCGCGTTACTCACCTCATTTACCTACCTATCCGTAGATTTAACCGCTTTAAGTGACGGAAATATAGTTTTATTACAACAATTTTATCTTTTATTATTTTACTACGGTCAAACTCCGTACACTATACTATAGCTATACTATATTGATTTCCTTGCCTGACTACATGTACATGATCACACCCATGCTCATATTATAATTATTTCATCGTCATATAATCATATAATTTATACATGTATGTAGGAAGGGGTCCAAATAAAAGATTTCGTCTCCTGAATTATTTTTTATTTCTTACAGCACCCGAGAGCCATGACACACCCAAAATTGACACCATCCGTCATCTTATTTTTTTATTTTTATTTTTAATTCCTACATGTATGACGTTCATTAAGTATGTACAAATTGTACCTAATAATGAATAAAAGCTTTCGACTTTGACTTTGGTCATATGAAGGATTATTACGCTGACGATTTGACCGCACTGATGTCAGAATTTGAGCGGCATGATCGGATGAAGCATCCATATTTATGGTTACGAAACTTTTTTTGAGTTCAAAAGCCTAAAGATCTAAAATATATTTCCTAACTCAATAGAGCTCGATTTGGGTTAGGTCACTTCTCACAATGCCTTATTCCACCACACTGTCAAGTTGTTTGAGAAAATAATTATGGAACACTTTCTGGGATACTATTTCTCATCCCGGTTTCCTTATAATTAAAGCAGGTGACATTTAATTTTGTAAAACTTCCATAGTGGTCTAAAATGTAACACCTTTTTTAACTTTAAATACTTTAAGGGGTGATAGAATTTTGAATTGTTAGTCCACATAAAAATAAAATAAGCGTCTATTTCGAAATTACTTATGAATTATTGTTATTCATGTAAAGAAAATCATAGCACTGGCTGGTAAGTGTAAAGTGTTTACTTTATGGTCAGTACTATGGTTTCCTTCTCAAATTTAAATTTTTTATTGACATTCGAGATCTTCAATCATTGAGGAAAATAAAATTATGTGTGAAAGATATTTACTCTAAAAATGGTATTTATTTGCTAGTAAGTTACACAGAGTAAGAACATTAAAATGTTGTTTCTTTTGTACATTTCAGAGAAACGCAATTGTGTTTTTATTTCACAAGTAAAAGAATAAACATTATTATATTATGTGTACTTCGTTTCCATACGGAAGTCAAGTGATATAAAATAGTTTAATAGTATCTAATGATTAAATTAAAATATTTATTATTCGTTATCTTGATATAGATAAGGGTTGGCGGTTTGAGTGTTCCGTGAAGTATTGTTAGTGATTTCTCGCCGTAGACACGATAATGCGGCGATAGAAGTGATATTAAAACGATAAGATTTTTCAGTCAAAAACTCGAGTTGCGGTAGTGTATTTATGGGTAAATATTTTGATGTTTTACAAAAGTATTTCGGAATTTTTGTTTTCTTTAATAAAAACAGCTGGTGTTGGCTGGCGGCTGGTGAACTATTCATTGCAACTAATTGGAAATGTCAACCACTAGTCACTACTAAAATAGAGTTTTCACCATTAATGAGGTTTATTTGTGTCGAGTGTCTTGCAAGCAAGTGTATATACTTTTTTCTATTCATTCACCTGCTATTTATGTACATTGTCGATCATTGTTCTATCTGGACACCAGAGTCTAGATATTTGGTATATTAATTGATGTCAACATGTCGATCATTGTTCTAGCAGTTAGAACAATGATAGAATCTACCTGGACACCAGAGTTATACCGACACCTGGACAATTGGACATACGACACCAACATTGCAAAAGGAATCAGCGCCTTTCAGCTATCTTTATACTTATTGGCTACAATTATAATTTGGAACAAACATTGATCAGTTTTGAACTGATAATTTACTTCAACTTGATATTAGGTTTTACCGCAACCTAGTCCTATGAATTGAAAATTAGAAGTGAAAATGAGATCGAAGGTTTTATTACAACTACTACTCTATTTGTCCCAACTTGGTGTTAGTGGAAACACACCCATTTGTGTATGCTTAATATATAATATATTGTATCAGACGTTACTTTGCGGAAATCCATTGTTATTTAAGTTGTATTTATATTTCTTTGCAACAATCCGCACACGTGGAACTTGTTTTGGTATGGACCCGTGTATGTACAGAGGCGGACCACACGGCGTGGATCGCGGGCGGCGCGGGGGCGGCGGCGCTGGCGGGCGGAGCGCTGGCCGCGTTCCTGCTGCGCCGGCGCCGCCGCGCGCGCCCCCCCGCGCCGCACGCCGCGCCCGCCGCGCGCCCCGTGCGCGTCGCCGACTTCGTGGACCACTACAGACTGATGGCGGCCGACTCCGACTTCAGGTACACGATCCTAAGCAAATACTGTCTTTCACGGAAGCCTTCGTCGCGACCTCGAAACGTGGAATTCCATGAAGAACCTTGGAAGTGATTCGAAACTAATCTATCGAATCTAAAATACTGTCCTCTTATCCAAAAATGCCTTCCTGCTGCGTAGCATTAGGCATGCGCGTCCACGCGGCCACGGTGCGATGATTCCGTGAGGTTGCCGTAACGTTACGATGCCATCAACAAAACCCAGGGTTGTGTTTTTGTATTTCGACATGTCTCGACAGATTATATACATCGTATCGTGTGGCAATCGCTATAATGATATAATATAACAGCATCATGAGACTTCACGAGCCAGTTTTAGAGGAAATTTGCTCGTATAGTTTGTATCGAGTTAACACAGCAAGAGTATTGCTGATTTCTCATTCATCCATGTGAGAAGATTACAATAGGGTATTTCGCACCATGCAAGGAAAAATGCAAAATTATGTAATATTGATAGAATTTGTTAAAAGCAAGCGAAAAATGGTGATTTCTGTTCTAAAAAATGTAATTTTAAAATTCAGGTTTTTCATCTGTTTTTCAAATGTCAAAAACGCTATACGCCATGCAAGCTATCGGCTTGACGTCATTAGCAGTGTAAATAAACAATGGAGTATAACTTTCTTCCTTTACTGACATGTATTGTTTACACTGCGAGTGACGTCACAAGCATGGCGGCAGCGCCGAGACGGCCGAGACCGTGTTTTCGCGGGGATATTTGAAATTTAAATTGAAAGCTTTTTTTACATAATACATATTTGTTTGCAAAAATTTATTTTCCAATTTTTTTATGGGTTTCTATGACTTACGAATTCATATAAAAAGCTTTTTGACATAGGCCGTAATACCCTATTAGAATCGTCCATTGTAACTAAAGAAAGTCGATTTGCGCGTTCAGGTTCAGCGAGGAGTTCGAGGAGCTGAAGCACGTGGGGCGCGAGCAGCCGTGCACCGCCGCGGACCTGCCGTGCAACCGGCCCAAGAACCGCTTCACCAACATCCTGCCCTACGACCACTCGCGCTACAAGCTGCGCCCCGTCGACGACGAGGAGGGCTCCGACTACATCAACGCCAACTACGTGCCCGGACACAACTCGCCGCGCGAGTTCATCGTCACCCAGGTACCCCTACCGCACCCTACTGTACCGTACTGTACCGTACTGTACCGAACTGTACCGTACTGTACCGTACTGTACGTACTGTACCCGGTCTACTACAACTACGACTGCTCTGCGCTCGTGGAGTCTTCGTGTTTATTACAGTCATATTGCACTTTGAGGTAGTGTAAGTTTACATATACGGAGAGGAATAGCTGTTTAATAATATTAGATACTCAGATAAACGCTATTTTCTCAAAAATATAACAACACAAGCGAGTAAAGGTTTTTTCGTGGTGAATTACATTCGAGAATAACTATTTGATTTTTTTTTTGAGATTTAATACGCAGGGGGGTTACGCTTCACCGATATTTTGCCATGTACTCAGAAAATTAACTGAGTTATTTGTTGATATTTTATATACATACAAATGAACATATCGATTTTTAAAAGTTGCAAAAAATCATATTTAATGATGTACTTTAAGACATATCTAATCGATGAACATACAAATTTGAATGTTTCTAATATTGAGGTACACATTTTCGTCATCGATATTTTCGTTTGAAAATGTATCGCATGAACATAAAAAGCCACATTAAAAAATTAATTTCGACCATTTTCAATGTATTCAAGCCTTTTGAGTGTCGTGTTGATGTGTCGTGGTCGTCGCGCAGGGCCCGCTGCACTGCACGCGCGACGACTTCTGGCGCATGTGCTGGGAGTCGGGCTCGCGCGCCATCGTGATGCTGACGCGCTGCGTGGAGAAGGGCCGCGAGAAGTGCGACCGCTACTGGCCCTACGACACGCGGCCCGTGTACTACGGCGACATCGCCGTCACCGCGCTCAACGAGAGCCGCTACCCCGACTGGACCGTCACCGAGCTGGCGGTGTGCCGCGGCGCCGAGCAGCGCGTCGTCACGCACTTCCACTTCACCACGTGGCCGGACTTCGGCGTGCCCGAGCCGCCCACCGCGCTCGCGCGCTTCGTGCGCGCCTTCCGCGAGCGCTGCCCGCCCGACGCGCGCCCCGTCATCGTGCACTGCAGCGCGGGCGTCGGCCGCTCCGGCACCTTCATCACGCTGGACCGCGCGCTGCAGCAGGTACGCACGGGAGAAACACGACCAGGATTTACGGCTTAACTTCGCGCACGTTTAATTCGATTCACCATAAGCGATCACCGATCCCGGTACGGATTGCCCGCGACGTTGCTCGGCCGCAACGATCGCTTGTGTTCCACTCGAGCAGCGGGGCTGTGATGAGTGTGGTCGGCAGTACTTGCATTTGACTTGTCTCTTTATTTTTCACGGACTTCTAAAAAGGAGGTTATCAATTCGACACGTATGTAAGAAATATTCTTAGAACTGCACAATTTTTACATAATACGTTGGTCTATTACGGCTTCCAAATAAGAATACCAAATTCATGAGTGTATGTATGTATGAAGATTTGTTTGTCCTCACATATTCCGAAACTAATTAACGGATCGTGTTCGTTCTTTTATTGTTTGATTGTATTTTGTACAACTTGGGGAATGATAAAAGTTTCATCAAAACCGGTCCAGTTCATTTCGTGATATGGAATTAAAGTTAAAAAATACGAAATAATTTTATTTAAAAAAAATTAAACTGACATCAAAAAGTATTTGATACCAAAGACACTAACCTCAATAAATAGTAGGCTATGTGAGAAATTTTATCTTATACTTTTTTGATGTCGATTTAATTTTTATGAATTATTTGATTGGTTTTTGGAATTGAACGTTGCGTTTCCGTGGCGCAGCTGGCGGCGCACGCGGAGTACCTGGACATATTCGGCATGGTGCACGCGATGCGGCGCGAGCGCGTGTGGATGGTGCAGACGGAGCAGCAGTACATCTGCATCCACCAGTGCGTGGTGGCCGCGCTCGAGGGCGCCGACCTGGCGCCGCCGCCGCCCGCGCCGCCCAACGCGCCCAACAACCACCACCTCAACCCCGCCTTCGAAGGTGAGCCGCACACACACACACACACACACACACACACACACACAGAGAGAGATACACACACACACACAAACATCTACACTCCGCGCCGCCCAACGCGCCCAACAACCACCTCGACAATACAGTAATTTGCGGATAATAATTGGCGGACACTGCATTAGATACCTTGGTTGAAGATTATGTGCGTCCTCTAACACTTGTCCAATATGACTAGAGTACTAAACTACAAAACATCTAAGCTGACCAGAATATAGACAAATGCATGATAATTGAAAGAAAACTTTTCATGCTCAATATTATGTATTGTAGTCTGTATAGTGACTTGCAATAAAATACATTTTTAGGGCAATCAAGAGTTATGATTTAGAATAAATCGCTTGATGTTGAGCCATGACAATTTGTAGTCCAGTGAGTGGAGCGCGCGGAGAGCCGCGGAGCGACGCTGCGGCCGGTGCGGCGCGACCCTGCGGCACACGTGAGCTGCATGCTCTAGCGGCTGACCGACCCCTCTCATTTCTATAGTCTGTGGACCACCTAAAGGTCGACCGCCATTAGCGCGACCCTCCCACAGTGTGCGGCACGCGGGAGGGGTACGAAACTGACCAATAACCTAGTCTCCTGCCGGCTGGTTTGCAATAAGAACTCGCGCGTTTTGTTTCGTTCCATTTGTTATTGGTCAGCGCGGCTCTTCCTCTTTCCTTCATAATGAACAAACACCGGTCGGCGGTCGGCCCCTAAAACTGTAACTTTCCTTTCGCTCGAAACATCACAGTAACAGTACTCACAAGTCTAGGGGAAGACGAACGTCACTCGACCCCCTGTCGGCCTTGCACTACCAGAGTGAAGCTTCGTGTGTAAGTTTGTGGTTTGGAAGTGAGTTGATCGCATGCCCCTGCCCGCCCACGCCGCACTGACCGACTCGTGTTTCTGTTTCAGACGACGAGGGCATCGCCGAGTCGGGCATGTAGCCAGGCCGCCAGGACTGCTCGGCTCGACTGCAACTCGACTGCAACTCGACTGCACATAACTACCTATCCGTCCCGACGACTCGTACACCTTTTCGATAGTGTAAAGTTTATATGGTGTATTTTTGTAAAAATGTACATTTTATTGAATGGATCGAACATTTTTTTGTATATAGCTAAAATGAGTTTTTCGTGAAGTGAATGAAATGCAGTAGTCAGTTACACTGTACTTACCGTCGATTTTAAAACTAGCTTTAAGAACTCCTTATTAAAACGTGATGTGATGTAATTGAACATCATTAAAAAGTTTTTTGACGACGTTGATATATATATATTTATACACAGAATCATGTATGCAGTAATTAGTGAAACGATTTTTTATAAATTATATTGCTATCACATTTAAATAAAAAATGGACTATATATTTTTGAATCAATTTTTTTGTAACTGTATAAAGTTAGGTAAGGGTTATTCATGACCGATTGAATCTCAAAATTGTACTTAATTTTCTTATACACTAGTTATAGGTAACACAAGTAACATTCCGCGCCAACGTCTATGGAAGCCTGCGCTATGTATAGTATTTTTACTGTGCATTTTTTTCGATTATTGTCATTATATTTACCTTGTTATTGTTTAAAAAATTGTGTCGCTCATCTTAAAGTAATTTGTGCATCTATTTCACTATGTACTTATATTGGAAATGACTTGCATTATAAATGCAGTAAAATCTTAATGTGATAACGATAAGTAACAAATCTAATATTGTGTACTTTGGATTATTACAGGTATAACTATGAATAATACAATATATTTTTATACTGGTTAAATTCTGTATTTTTTATTTATCTTTCCCTTCTTCATGTGTATCTTGCGGTTTTTATGAACTTATTTTTTATTTTTCTGGCAATAGCAGGAGTGATATCAGTTCTTTACCATGTTTGTGTTTATCTATGTTTTCCGAAAACCTGCATAATCCTAGTGTAGTAAAACATTAAGAATGTCATGGAAAGACATTGGTCTGCTTATGGGCTATATCAAAGAAGAATGTGGTGCTCTCGTTGATTGATTTTTTCTTTTTCCCGGTTTGGTTACGACTGCTATCTGTCTACATACATACAAATGGGACTAACAGCGAAAACCTAATAACGAGACTGTGCTTGTTGATGTGCAAATCTATCATTCAAATTCTGACGGTTCCTTTTGATCATTGTAAACTACACAACCAGCAGCGAAGTCTCTTCGCCGATGTGTTGCAAGTACAAATACAACCGAGTAACCGACATTATGCAGTGCCTCCATCATGTGCCAACGTGCCGTTATGATTGTAATTTGTAAAATACAATACAAATACAGTACAATAAAAGAACCAATTATTTTTTAAGCCTTGAAAAAGGAGTTGTAAGATTTTTACAAATATTTATACCACCAAATGGGTGACTATTTGGGGGAAAAAAACCGGCCAAAGGTTTTAAAATTAAAAGAAAGGCAAGAGCGGTTAAGTAGGTTTACTCTAATGACGACCACAGACCTAAAGTACACTTACACAAACTAGACTTGCGCAAGTGTACTGGAACGTGCGCACAATACGGACGAGTCTTCAAAAAAAGTTTTACTTTTCGATTCCCCATGATGTATCTCATTATGTATGACGTTCAAAGTTGTACGTGAGAATAAATAAAAATAAATATTTTACAAATGGCACCACGCAAAATAATGTAATTTGAATGCGCTTGATCAATACTCTACGAACCCTGACTTACGAACCAATCGTGTGCACTAACGGTGCAGCCGCTCCATCGTTAAACCAATCAATTTAGATTGTGCTCACAGACAGTGCTCATGCACAACTCGTGCCCCTCGTGCCGAATACTGTAGCAACAGATAAACAAAGATTTGAAAAAAGCCAATTTGGATAAAGAAATAAACAAAGTATGTAAATCACGTGTCTATCACCCACTTAAGAAATTATTTAAGCGCTTTATGGAGTCTGTGGAGCCACCGTAATAAAGATAATATGCTAATATAATTGACATATTCAGTTAATATTTTCAAAAATCTTTTTTAAAACGAATTTATCCAACGTTATAATTTTATTTATCTAGGGAAAGCTGTAAATTGACAAAATGGTAGCCTTATTGTAAAAAAAGCTAAAAATTGTCTATGCTATGTTGAATTGTCATCTTTCAATTTTGAATTTATTTTAGTGTGTGAGTGCGTATTGATACACCACTATTTTACATATTGGTTTGGTTGGATGAGTTAAATCAGACAGTAGTGTGCGTTCAAAGGAACTCGCTTGTCGCGTTGCGGTGCGTGTGCTTTCTACAATTGACTTTCATCGCCTCGTAAGTTTGTGAATTTTATTTATTATCGTGTAACTAGTGTCGCTCACGCCAACGGCTAGTCCCGCTCATGTGAAAGATGCAAAATTTCCAGCGGAATCGGCCAAGATCATTCGGTTGGATCGTGTCGATGCGTCACCTTTGTGAGCCATTTTACAAGTTCCTGTTACTCTTGAATCCGCATACCTTGCAGTTTTCTAAAGTGTCCTGCGCTATGGTTTCTTTGTGAAGCGTTAATTGACTCGGGACGCTAGTTTTCGCCTGGTGAGAAATGCATTCTAACCTCGAGCGGAAGCGAGAAGAAAGAAGCGATGTATCGCTAGTGGCGAGTGGCAGCATCGGTAAGCGTCGGTGGCTCGCCCGCCTGCCGCTTGCCGCCTGCCGTGCCGCTTGCCCGCTTATTTGTCCTTCAGTGGTCGCTTCAGCTGAGAGTCGTGTGGCCAACTTGGGGAAGCCGTTGCTTATCGTTGCGAGCACGCGATCGCAGGCCTCAGTGGAATTCCCCACTCAGACTTAGATGATAAAATCTCGACTCTTTCGATTCCTCGTTTAGCTTGTTAAGAACTGCATAAACTTTTGAAGCTACATGGAGCATTACATTACATAACAGTACTCTGTTTATTTACTCTTTATATTTACATTTTTGTATTATTCATTCTTTAACACTAGGTGGTGTTTTAACCACTATGTATATATGTGATGGCACTTGTTGCTGTACAATTTCTAATTTAATTATATTTTATATTAAACAAATTATTTATTTTATGGAAAAATCTAAAAGTAGTTAGTTGCTAGGGTAGTTGATGGCTTCAAAACTAATTAGTTATTTAAAAATGTTAATTTTTTTGGATCACAAGTATTGTTATGTATAATATTATGATGATTCAGAATTTTTATCCCGAACCCTTAATGATTGGAATTATTAGGATTGCTGGAGTCTGCTTTACTTTTCCCTGAAGGACCTAAATTATTTGTTTTAAGTCCATAAAAAATTTATAGCCCTTAACAGTAATCAAACATTTTAAATGTATTATTACCATTGACAGTATTATTAAATAACTGTTAAAATTATAACGTTAATTTGCCTTCATTAATAAAAATGAGTTGACAATTAAGGCATTTATTAAATCAGCCATTTTACAAGTGACCTTGTTAGTTTTATAATGGCTACAGCATATTATTATGTAATAGAGGTTTATCAAAGTAGGATCCTAAAGAATTAAAATAGATGCAATTAGACCAAAGAAGTAAAAATGTTTAAGATTACACTAAAACACATAACCATAAAGCATTTTTTGATAATTGTCTCATTTATCACAAAGTTAATCAACATCAAAATTATTACACTTAGTTCAGAATTACCACAATAAATCTAACTTCACTACAATATCACTGTAAGCAGGAAATATTCAGTCTTACAATAATTACTTCATCGTTCAGCTAGGAAAGTATTTAAAGTTATGTTTATTATTTGCATCTTTTTTCATTAATTATATTTTCTTTTTATGATTTCTAAAATTAATTGGCAATTAATTTTTTTGCCTCTCACATTAAATCTTTCCAAATTGACCTCCATATGATATAGTGGGATGTAATATAAATTTGAATTTGCAGTTATTAAAATACTCATTACCTGGTAGTATTAATATTAAGAATAATATTCAAATAAATTTCACATGACAATGTTTTACGGTTTTTGTGTGAATGGGGAACCAACATTCAACTATCCATCGATAATACAAACTTTTGAATTTTTAATAGTAGGTAACATATAAGACTGAGGAAAATATTGAATAGAGGAGACAGTAATCTCTCCAAGTACTCTAGAGTTCTAGACATATAAAAATCTTTCACCTTTTCTTAGGAGGCACATGCACAGAGCCTGTGAGCCTGTAACGACCTCCATAAGCAAATCAATGTTAGTCTCAAATACATTATGTAGCTGATGCTTATAAAATTTATTCAGCCAAAGTGTTTTAAAGTAATGGACAGAAGCTCATTACATTAAATGATTAGGTTAAATAAATAGCACTATACCAAAATTAATGAATATGCAAAGTCAGCCCTTGCTGATATTGATCAAAAACTATTATACACCCCAATTTAGAATGGTAATCTAATATCCTGTTTAATAATGGCTATCTAATGTGTAATAATGGCTATCTAATATCCTGTCCTCTATTAGGTAAGACAAAGACAAAACGTTTATTTGCACAAATATAGGTATAGAGTTGTTACAAATTATTTAGATCAATCTATATTTACCATTTGAGGTATGCAAATATTAAGGAGATAAAACTAACAAATATAAATAGGTAGCATGAACACCTATTGTTACCTCTGTGGCATGGGTTACATAACATTCATAGCAAGTAGGTGGTGCAAAGTGGTAGAGCAGCGATTAGCGTAAGAGCATTCGTATGCACGGTGACGCCATCGGGAGGGAATAAGGCTCGGAGAGTAGGTCAGCGGGCAGGCGTCAGGCCGCGAGGCCTTCGTGGCGCTTTTTGTGCGGAGGGCGGCGGGCGCGATCTGGGTCAATGGTAGCTCCCCGCGCCACGGCCGCCGCAACTGGGTCGCCCGCCCCCGCCGCCCTCCGCCCCTCGCCCGACCTGCGCCTATTGCTCTTTTATTGCTAACGCTAACGCTAGCTGTCCCGGCACACTTCGTTCTGCCAAATATAGAAATTTCTACTGTTTTCCTAGCATTATTTTTCGATTTTCTTACCGTATAAACCTTCCTCGGGCTTAAACGAATATTACAAAGCTAAAATGAGCCAAATCGATGTAGCCGTTCTCGAGTCTTAGTGAGACTAACGAATAGCGATTCATCTTTTTTATATAGGCTGTGCCCAAGACTTCGTCCGCGTGGAATTCTGAAGTAAAAGTGGCCTAGTAGTTACTCCTTATTACATCAGTTATCTCCTAATGAAAGTCCCGTCAAAATCGGTCCAGCCGTTCCAGATTAGCCGGAACAAACAGGCATACAGACGTTATTTTGGTATATGTACCGTGTATATACTACTCGTACTTAGTAAAATCGCATTTAGTAAAATGCGGTTGTTTTTATATTACAGACACTCCAATTTTATTTATTTGTATAGGTCTATAGGAAATAATTATGGATCCGTCCTTTCCTCACCGATTGTCCCCCTTTCGCTGAATCGCAGTCGTCGCAGTGATGTGGTTGCGCTGATAACAAACTCATGACCCAATTCGGAGCCTCCATTACGAACTAACCCTTGTGTTGGGTCCATTAGGTAACCCTGCCGCTATAAAATGCAAAGTAAATCAACAAACTTGACAGGCTGCCATGAACTCGATCGGAGCTCCTTCTATTTGTGGAAAATTTTAACATTCAGTTTTTACGACCGGCTTTTATTGAAGGGAATCGGTTGCTTCAATACTGATATTACCTATCCAGATATTTATCGAAATCAAACTTTGCTAGGTGCTCAGTTGTATTAGAAAATCTTAGTATAATGCCTTGACTCGAATCGTCCTGAACGTGTTTCGCACAGCTGACGCGACAGGCACGTTTTTTTCGTTTTTCTCGAATCATGTCATGTGTCCGGCTCGATGTCATCATGTGAGACGCACCTCGCAGCCGCACGCAAATATCTTTTGTCTGGCGGTACAGCCCAGATCTTGACCTTGTGCGCCGCGCCGCGTCCACTGCCCAAGTGGCAGTCCAAAAATTGGCTTGTATGGCGAAGTTGCCAGAACAGCCGGTTTACAAGCCTTCTAGGAAGGTATTTTATGTACGTGTTACATAACTAATTTTGACGTAAAAATAAGCGCGTCGCTTTCTTTGGAAGGGTAAGGCCGTAAGGCGTGCGTTAGTCAGTAAACTTTGTTGCAGATCCTTTACAAAATATGTCTTGTATAATGTTTACATGTATTTCCACCAGATTGCATTTAAACATTTGAGATGGATCTCCGCATATTGTGTATAGATTTACGCCTTATGATGTTTGGTTGCCAGGAAACATAATAGGTTATTCCAAAGAAATTATCTGGAGTATCTTGGCAACCAAACTGTGTGTATCTCAATACATATATCCGAAGATCGGTTATTACTTTCGGGCGAGACTCGTTCCGATTAAAGGAACTTGTATATTATACCTATTCAATATACTGCTGTTTTATCCTTATTTCATTGAAATTGCGCAAAACTGTGAAATACTAGAATTCTATCTATGAAGTTCGACTCGTTATCTATAAGGTAAAAAAATTCGACTCTGCTGACCCGAACTCATGTGATCAGGAATGCGCTTGGTACAGAAGCAAAAAATCTATAAAACATCTGACATTTTAAACGGCACAAAAATCTTAGATTTTTATGGTGCTTGTTTTTTGTACCTTTGGAAATTTGGAAATAATTATGTTTGCCTAATGTAGCGGTCCGTCGATAGAATCACAAAGTTGCAACGATTTGTTGTAAAATATCCAGATCCAGAATTTCTTTCTAGATACAGCGACGTTATCTCAGTCCTTATTTTGATTTACTTTTATTTTGAACAACAAACACAGCATGCATTATTATTTTTGTTGAAACACGTAAACAAGTGATGCTTCGTCCGTCACACTTTATCAGCTGTTTTCATAATAATGTGAAATTTGCCTTCCTTGAGCTATCAACAATTTTTATGTCCATAATAAGTACTATGGTATTTATAGAACGACCTTTCCAAACAAGTTACTAATTTAAAAGAAGGGTTGGGTTTTCTTTTGAACCATGCGTTTTGAATTGGGCACGTTTTTATTTACGATCCTTCGTTCTTATCTTGAAGGTGGCTGCGGACTTTAGTTTAACATTTTGAATGTTTGTTGTAGTTGACAAAAATCACGAAACTTCCATTTGTATAGTTCTTCTACCTGCTTATAAAATGTGCAGGGACATAAATTATGTACTTTGCGATTTCTATTTTTGTGACTCGCTCATCGTAAAGTTATAAAGTCGTAAAGCATTGAGACCTCAGTGCGAATCGACGTTCAAACTGTTCAAAGGGCCGTCATTGACGACGCGGGGCTCGAACCCGCGGCGCGTCACGTGCCTGTCCGTCCACGTTCTCGTCTCATTCGGTCTCATTTTGCGCCCCGTGAGCCCGCGTGCCATTCTCGATACCGAAATCAGATTATACCGAAGGCGAGTGTAGCGACTAGCGAGAAGCGAGTCTGGTTTCGGCGCACGGGTATGATCTCGCGGTGCGGGGCGGTGCGGGGCGGGGCGGGGGCGAGGGCGGGGGTCGTCGACCGCGGGGATGGCTCGCCGGCGGCCGGGGGATGCTCTGCTCGCCGGGTCACTGACTCCGCTCCGCCACCGCACCCGCTGTCACCCGCACCGACAACCTGGCTGCCACTGCAGCTGCTACTGATCCAACCCGGTCACTGGCTGCGAATAAATAACGAGTGTCCATTGAACTAATAGACAATTTGTCGCACTGTGGGCGCTATTCTTACATACTAACGTAGCATAAACACGTTACTTGAAGGTGAAGCAGTTTACTTGTTCAATTAGATAGGTTAATTCAAAATTATGTTCATGAACATTAAAACCTAATCTTTTGTAGCGTCATTGTCATGAATGACTTTTATTTGTAGCTATAATAATATTTGCGAGACGAACGACCTTCCGAAGTTGACATCTGTATACAATAACTTATATTATTTAGATAGCTGCGATTGTAATTTACATGATAATATTTATCGTAAACTAAGCAGTCGAGTTTAGTACACACGAACGGCGCATTCTCACCTCGGTCTGACACCCGTCATCGTCGCGACGGCGGCGCGGGCGGCGGGATAATGATGTAGAATTGTCGACGCGAGACACGAGCTCACGAGCTCGCTGGACACCCGAGAGACGGAAGCCCGCGCTGGCTATTTGCGGGACGGAACAGGAAAGGCGGCGCGACCTTGCCGCGCTCCGCCAAGGTCCCGGCGCGAGGGCACCGACCCGCGTCTCGTCGTGCGATCGTCGCCGTGCGCTTTGTTCGCACGCTCATCGATCGCGCCAATTCAGCTCCTGTCGGTCCTAGACGCGAGGCGAGGGCGTTCGAGGGCGAGGACCGACGCTCACCTGCCGAGCCCTCGCCCGGGCGCCCTCGAGTCCCTCGCCCTTCTCTCGAATGCCCTCTACGCGGCGCGGCACGGCGAGTCATCGATCGCCGCGATGCTCCGTGTGGCTCGTTCGAGATCCGAGTCTCCTGCCCGTCCGAGTGACTCCTGAGCGAGGTCAACGAACCCGAGGTCTGGCTCGTTGACGAAAACGAGTGAACGCTATTGCTGATATGTTTACGTTATGACGCACCGATATTCTTATCGCTTACGCTTATTGTATGGTTATGGATATTGCAATTTTATTTTGATTGTTAATCCTTAATAATATTTTGCGTCTAATAAAATTTATTACAGTAGTTATCACGATCATTGTTGACGAATGGGACAGACGAAATGCTGGCAAGTTGTGTACTTGAGTTTAAAATGTAAGTACGGAGTTTATGTCTCGACTAATAGACTACAGACTACAAGCCCATGAACAAAATGTACCTGTGAAATGAACCAACGTGAATAACGCTTAGAAGGCTGTTACTATATCATAAAATAACTCTGAGCACTATGCGGTCATTTCTGAGCGGTAACAGCCTTCACGTTGGTTCATTTCACAGGTAAATTTTGTTCATGGGCTTGTAGTCTATAACGGGACAAAAAAGAAGTGACAGAAAGTTTCTTTTGGGTAGAAGTGATTGCATCCTGTTCCTAAAGAGGAAATACTATCCAAATAATTATAAATTCAGAAATAACACTAGCAAAAACTATTAAATGCGCGTTTAAAACGTTCTGAGATTAAAATATTGCGGTTGAAACTTTCATCTCTCAACTAAACAGCTACAATTTTCTTTAAACACGCCTATGAAGAGCGTGCTGTTATAAAAAAACTGCGTATGAATTAGCAATGTATTAATCGCGGACATTTATAGCGCGTTCCGAGATTTAAATAACGCGGTTGGAACTTTCTGCTGTCCCAATTTAATTTAAAACATTTTGCGTCACACATGCGTAGGTATACAGTGCGTACGCAGATCGTCCGTAAAGGATAGTTACGGTAGGTCCCGGTTGAAACCTAACTTAGCGGATGATATTCGTTACCCTGGCCCGCATGGGTTGTTAAAATAACAGATCGAATACATGGCTTAATATTTGATGGTTTCAATAGTACTGGGAGATGTATTATATGTGTGATTCAGCTAACTATACGGGTATACTGGTCAGCTAGATTTGTCAATTTTGAAGGTGCCTTGGAATGGACCTCATTTAAATGGAATTCTTAAGAACGATCGCAATAGGGGAAGTTTAGTTTTGAGAATTACATGCGGCCGTGCCCCTGGTTGTTGTCGAACAGATAACAGTCGTTAAACCTTGTGGGGACCTACCTAAGGGCTGATTAAAGGGTTCGACACGGGTTGGTCACTTCCCGTGTTCACCAGTCCGAACTGGAGCAACGGGGTGGAATATTCTCCAGGCGTTCTCCTACCTGTGCTCATCAATGGCACACATAAAGGGTTGCAGCCATGTAATTATTGCCATTCTATTTACTTCATTTTCTGTGGTCGAGTTTCTCCGACTTAGCCTGTTTCTTGATCCGGCAAGCATAATGCTGGTCTCACATTCCATTGCTTAATATTACCTACGTACGTCAACTACCAGCAACGATCTTTATACAGCAACTAATGAGTCTTCAGAAGAAAAGTGTAGATCTTAATTGTGAAACGGTATTTTTCATTTTTGATGTTTTTGATTATAACGTTCTGCTTTCGAATCCTGAAGGTTCGTGAAGCGAAGCGCACAAGTTACGTACGAAAGGTGTAAAGGTTTGGTCGTTTCCAGGTTTCCTCGGGAGGCGAGTGCGTCGCGTCGCGTGAGCGGCACGTGCGGATCGACGTCTGGTCGCGGCGGCGGGTGGGCGGCGGTGTAGGCGGCGTAGGCGGTGTAGGCGGAGACGCGACCGGCCGCAAGACGGAGAGCGCGCGGCAGCCGGGGCCCGTGCTGCGCGCCGCGGGGAGGGCGCAGGCCCCCCCGAGGCGGCGCTGGGTCCCGCCCTCCTCGCTGCGGCACCACGATGTGTCCGACGGCGACGCCAACAACGACATCATATTCCGGAAGGTAAGCCCACCACCACATTTGTAGGTTTATTGACCCTGGAGCCACGCTAAGACCGGCATCACATTCCGGAAGGTACAACCATCACACACTCAAAGGGCCTATTTGCCCTAGGCTTGGGGTGGCTGGCTTAAAAGGGCGCCGACGAAACCAGCATTTTTCAGCCAGTATGTATAAGAAGACAAAGTCGTATGGACCACCCAATATAAGGTGATCAGCATAACCTAGTGACTAGACTAACTATTATTATTGCGGTTAAGACTAGACTCTAGTCTTAGTGCAGAAGGTATCAATCACCACACTTTACTTTTATTTTACAAATGGTTGTTAATATATGTGATTGAATGGGTGGAGCAAATTCCAGTCACTGTAGTCGCCTGGATGAGAAACATGGCCACATAATTTGTTAAATGCTGAGAAAATAGATTTCAAACAACCATCTTGGTTCTCAAAAGTGAATTAATTTATGACTTCGGAAAGTATGTTAACTCTGTTTAAGGTTATAAGTGGCTGTCCATAGTCCATAGTCTGCAGGGACACTTACTTCATCCCTTGATCTACTTGATCTACTTGCTTCTATGCTTATTTGCACGAGTCGCGCTTCCGAAATATTACCACTCACAATGTAAAGTAGGGTAAACGAAACAACTGTCATCAATTAAATCATGAATATACATGACATCTATACTTATATTATAAAGAGGAAACATTTGTATTTTTGTATGTTTGTAACGAATAAACTCAAAAACTACTGGGCCGATTTCAAAAATTCTTTCACCATTGGAAAGCTACATTCAGCCTGAGTAACTAAATAAAAGTAAAAAAAAAGAAAAAAATATAATTGGCAGAGCGAAGCCTGCTGGGTCAGCTAGTTCTTATATATTTCACACAAAATCAACATCATTTACCGTTTATTTCAATCCATCGATTACCACACTACACTGGTGGCGCCACACGCAACGCTGGACGGCGCCGCTCTAGGCCATGCCCCGCTTTTCAAGTAATTAGATTATGAGTAAAAACCACTGACATAAACCTAGCTATGCGATAGCTGTCGCTGTAATTTTAAACCCTTTACTGTATATAAAAAAAACAAGGTTTTGTGCTGTAAACTCATTCATCATTATTTTCATTGCTGTTATTGGTTCCTTTTCAACTATTTTCATTTGATTGCACTTAGCTTGATCAATGGATAAAAGCAAAACATCTTAATTCATCAATGACTTTAGTCCTTCTTTCATCACAACATAATATCACGAGGAGCCTGAACGCTGATCTTGTGGGTTTAACATATCAACACCTGCAAGGAATAATATTGTAACTCAGCTTTTTGCATTTCTGTGCAAAGACAGCACTCCAAATTTTAAAAAATTCTAATATTATTTAAATCCTGGTGCCAATCGCCTTTTACAATTTGAGTAGACTTTATTTACGTCGATTAGGAGAGGCCCATGTCCAGCAGTGGACTGCCGAGGGCTGAAAGGAAGGAAGACTTTATTTTCAATGATTTCATTAATTTATATAATATATTGTATCAGGCGTTACTTTGCGGAAATCCATTGTTATTTAAGTTGTATTTATATTTCTTTGCAACAATCCGCACACGTGGAACTTGTTTTGGTATGGTTCCACGTGTGCGGATTGTTGCAAAGAAATATAAATACAACTTAAATAACAATGGATTTCCGCAAAGTAACGCCTGATACAATATATTATATAAAATCAGCGAGCACAGCTGTCCAGGCAAAACTCTACATCAAATTAACAAAATTACATCGTATTGCCGTTCAAAATGTATGGTTCAATCAGCAATGTAAACACTTTAATGTTATTCCTAATTACATCAATATCCAGACTAGATCTAGCAATCGAGCAGCAAACATCGCTATAAATAAAGCCCAAAAAGTTTGGCTAAACGAGGAGTCACGTCATTGGTTTACTGTAAGAGATAACCTAAAAATACATTTAAAAGTTCTACATATGGAACTATCTTATAATTTACATAATGTTGAATTTGATTTATTAGACTACAAAGCTAGAGAGTTAGCATCTCTAGAAGCTCATAATAAGTACATTTTACAATCCAGAAAATTACAAAAATTAAGATCCAGCCAAAATGTCAATAATAATGATAATAACAGTAATCAAACCACCCCATCTTTTCATCCACGTTTAAAAAACCTGTCTGAGGTCCAGTTTCCACCTGCTGAAATAAAACTTTTAGAAAAGGGTTTAAAATACAACCTACACTCAAAACCATCTCAAAAATCTTTAGAAAACCTCGCAGTGGACGCAGAGATGGCCGTGGTCATTAGTAAAGGAGATAATATTACTAAACATCTTGTTGCAGAGCAAATCAAGTCTACCTCAATACCTTGCAGCCCCATTATCACCAAGGAAAATACAATACTAAAATCAATCCGACAACGCTTAGAGTCCAACGATTTGGTTTTGAGTAAAGCGGATAAAGGAAATACTATTGTGATAATGGAAAGACCATCATATCACGAAAAAGTCTGCGAGGTTATAAATGGGGATGACTTTATAGAGTTAAATTCAGATCCCACCAATAAATACACCGCTCAGTTAAAAAGCGTTATAAAAAGTTCACATAATATTTTTAAAAATCCACCCACATCCTTAATACCAATGAACCCTCGTGCCCCTATTTTGTACGGTTTGCCCAAAATTCATAAAGAAAATATACCAATACGGCCAGTAGTCTCCTACATTGGGGCTCCAGCATATAATTTAGCCCGTCGACTTAATTCTATAATCAAAGAAAAAACATCTTTTTCTCCGAAGTACAGTCTAAAAAATAGCCATCATTTAGTACAAAACATAAAGGATATTACATTGCCTCTCAAAGCAAAACTAGTTTCACTTGATGTCGATAGCTTATTCACTAATGTACCCCATTCCGAATCAATTAATATTTTATCCGAACTTTTTGATAAATCAAAATTACATCCCGGAGAAAAAGATGATCTCATCAGGTTAACTAGTTTATGTATGAGTCAAAATTATTTCCAATTTAACCACAAATTTTATAGTCAAAAAGAAGGTCTCGCAATGGGTTCTCCTTTAAGCCCTTTAATGGCAGACATTTTCATGGACAAGTTTGAAAACAATCATATTATTGGACATAAATCTATTTTATATTACTATAGATATGTTGACGATATAATTATATGCTGGACAGGTACTGATAGACAATTAGATGTTTTTGTAAATAAACTTAATAGAGTCCATCCAAAAATTAAATTTAAATTAGAATTGGAGGAAAATTATTCACTACACTTTTTAGATCTCACCATCACAAGAGTAAAAAACAAACATTCCTTTTCTATCTACCGTAAGCCTACGTATACGGATACAGTCATTCCGGCTTCCTCCTGTCATCCTTGGCAACATAAAATGGCAGCATTTCGTTGTTATATTCATAGATTACTATCAATTCCATTATCACCTTCGAATTATAAAGAGGAAATGAACACCATATATAAAATAGCAGTTACGAACGGATATAGCAGGAGGATGATTGACTGTCTTATTCGTAATAAACAAAAATTAATTATGCGGAATCAACTGTATGCGGGGCCATCAAATGAAACTATAGTCAGATGTAAATCTAGTTTGACCTATATAGGACCGATTTCGGAGCGAATCGCTAAAATCCTACGTCGTCACAATATCAATGTTGCATTCAGAACGGAGAATAACATAGGATCTATCTGTAATGGCAAAGAAAAAATGGACAAACGTAAACAATCAGGAGTTTATAGTATCGCTTGTCCAGAATGTAACGGTATATATGTGGGTCAGACTGGTAGAAATTTTGACACAAGGTATCGAGAACACCTAGCAGCGTATAGAAATGGTCGCGCAGACAGGTCCAATTTCGCAAAACATTTGATAGAATCAGGCCATTCGGTACCTACTGGCCATACGTATAACATTTTAAATAGATGCGATAAAGGAATTAGGCTCAGTTTGCTAGAACAGCTACAAATTATTCAATATAGTAAAAACAATAGTGTTACATTGCTGAATGAACAAATAGACGTATCTAATTCTCCTTTGCTGCATATTTTTCCACCAAAATCACATGTGACGTAAAAAAGACATAAGTCACTAATATCAAACGTCAAAACACTGACAAGTGACGTTTTATTCGATTTTTGATTACACTCGATGTGTCATAATGGCAGGGAGAAAAGGTATATAAGCAGCTCACTCGAACGGCGACCTCACTCAGCAACCAACCGTTGTAGAGTCCACATTACCTGATGATGCTCCGTTTTGGGGCGAAACACGTGTCGTGTACTATTGGAATAAGTTGTTATGGTATATACCTACTCAGAGAGATAAGGGAGGGTGGTGGGTCCATACCAAAACAAGTTCCACGTGTGCGGATTGTTGCAAAGAAATATAAATACAACTTAAATTTCATTAATTTACACTTATTATTCCATTCAATGTTATTGTGATGGCCATTATTTTGTAAGGAGGTGTATTTAAATCACGTCGGGGTCACGTTCCTAAGTAGGATTGGTTTCCTTACTAGATGTGTGAAGGGCGGAATGTAACGACTGATAGAAAAATGTGGAATGGTATCCATATTGTTGCGCTTGCCGCTGCAATTTCTTTTGAACCCTACACGAATTGTAATCGCATACCACGCTCCAGGTACGAGGCATCCTGAACAAACTCACCCCGGAGAAGTTTCAAAAGCTCAGCGACGACCTGCTGGGGCTGGAGCTGGACTCGGACAAGGTGCTGAAGGGCGTCATCCTGCTGATCTTCGAGAAGGCGCTGGACGAGCCCAAGTACTCGTCCATGTACGCGCAGCTGTGCAAGCGGCTCAGCGAGGAGGCGCCCAACTTCGAGCCGCCCGGCCAGCCCTGCACCTTCAAGCTGCTGCTGCTCAACAAGTGCCGCACCGAGTTCGAGAATCGCGCTCAGGTGTGTGGCTCTCTTCTCTGTTACCCAATAGTCCTCTCGCAATGTGAAGTATGATGGCCTGATGGAAGTTCGATGCGCTTCAAATGCCTTTGGGAACATGATGAAGAAGAGAACTCACGTGCACTTACTAGGTATGTTCGAGTAAGAGACGGAGTCTGTTGTTACTGGGTTATTAGGTATTGCTTTTAGTAGGTATGTAACTAAATACACCGAAAACCTGTTCGCCGTGTCCTCTTTAGCATTTTGTAGGCGAAGAATGAGTCAGTTGTTGATTCAATTCATGCTTAAATTGTGCAACAATGCAATCTAGATCGCAACTAACGCATTGTACTCGCATCGCTCGAGTTTCGGATAAGCAATTTATGGTTTAGATAAATTACAATAAATGGGTGAAAATGTTGTCGTTTGCATAGGCATTTGCGGCTTTCGAGGACAAGCAACTGTCCCCGGAAGACGAGGAGAAGCGGCACCTGGCCAAGTGCAAGATGCTCGGCAACATCAAGTTCATCGGCGAGCTGGGCAAGCTGGAGATCCTGGCGGAGTCCATCCTGCACCGCTGCATCCAGAACCTGCTGGCGCGCCGCGCGGCCGCCGAGCACCACGAGGACCTGGAGTGCCTGGCGCAGCTCGTGCGCACCTGCGGCCGCGTGCTCGACTCCCAGCGCGGCCGCCGCCTCATGGACCAGTACTTCGCGCGCATCGAAACGCTGTCCGCCTCGCGCGACCTGGCGCCGCGCATCCGCTTCATGCTGCGCGACGTGCTGGAGCTGCGCCGCGGCGGCTGGATGCCGCGCGCCGCCTCCTCCGCCGAGGGGCCCGTGCCCATCCACCAGCTGCGCGCCGACGACGAGGGGCCCCCGTCGCGCCGCGACCGCGACCGCGAGCGCGACCGCGACCGCGACCGCGACTCGCTGTTCCGCGGCGCGCTCCGCCCGCGTCCGCTCGACGACGTGCTGGCCGGCCTCAGCCTGCAGGCGCCCGCCGCGCTCGTGCCGCCGCCCGACAAGCTCTTCGGCAACGGCTTCGCGCCGCGCGACGCCTTCCGCCAGCACTCCGCGCCCAACTACTTCCCGCGCTCGCACTACAAGCAGCACCAGCAGCCGCACCAGCACCAGCAGCCGCCCGCGCACTCCGCGCACAACGCCCACAACGCGCACAACGCGAGAGGCAACGGCACCAAGGTACGCGCTCATACACGCCTCACTAGCGCTCCGACACTACATTCATCTTTCGGTCGAGTACACATTTAAGGTGCTTCTCCCGATGATATGTCCGTTCTTGAACGTTGGTTTCCTAAACCGTGTTCGTTATTGTGGCCGCAGGAGTCGCGCGGCAGCGGCAAGTCGCGCATGGCGGCGGCGGCGGGCGGCGCGCTGGCGGACGTGCAGATGCGGCCGGCCGCCAACTCGCTCATGTTCTCCGCCAACCGCCTGTCGCGCCCGCAGCCCGCGCCGCAGACGCTCCCGCCCGCGCCGCAGAGTGAGTGACACGCGTAGAAACAGTTTATAGCAACACCGATAATAACATGCCTGACTGGCTGCAACCCTACTCTAGGGCGCCTGACTCTCTCCATTACAAGGAACAAGAGCAGGCGTGGAGCATATTCCAAGTGTGCTGCCCTAATACAAATTAATGAAAAAAGGGGCTAAAAACCAAACTGGATATTTTCAAACTTCAAATAGGGTCTCCGACAAGGTTTAACGATTGTTATCTTTTAGACAAAACAACGACCAGATTGGACCTTTTGATGTGCCCTTCAAATTATAGAAGGATAAACTGTGCGTATGTTGAACTGGTTCATACTAAATCATTTTAAATGTTGTCGATTGAAATTTTCAGATGTCCTTCCTCCGACGTTCGCTAGCTCCACACCGCTACTGAAGGAGCCGTCCATCACTATAAAACCTGCGACGGACAAGAAAGACAAACCTAAGAAGGACAAGGTAAGTTCCATTACTTATTGACGATGTCTTGAGTGTTAATTCCTTTAAAAATTATGTCTTGCAGCCATAAGAAGTTTGTATAATGCTAAAAAAGGTTGAGATTTTGAGTTTTGTGGATGTGTTGATACTCATTACGACTGAGACGTTCACTTCAAGTGAAGTGAACAAAATACAAACCCAGGCCGCACAAGTAAAGGCTGAATGCTCATGCTTTTCGTTGCCACTGTGGCTTTCCTTCCTTCCTTTACCAAGGGTGGTAGTCCACTGCTGGACACGAGCCTCCCCTCATCGACGCCACTCCACCCGGTCCCGGGCCCTCTGAATCCAACGGGTTACCGCTGTCTTCTTGAAATCGTATCATCAGTCCACTTGGTATATATACTCTGGCCCCCTAGTAAATGTTAGTTTTGCGAGTGGCAAGTTTAGTAAGAGTGTGTCGTTGCAGGGCATGAACAAGGAGGAGGCGTGCCGGCTGGGCGTGCAGGCGGTGGAGGCGCTGGCCCGCGAGCCGCCCGCCGACGACGCGCCCGACGCGCCGCTGCACCCGCTCGTGCAGCGCCTGCGCGACCTGCAGCTGCCCGACAAGGTGACACACACACACACACACACACACACACACACACACACACACACACACTGACTCACAAACACGCACGCATTATCGCACGCGCGCGCCGCTGCGTACCGCCGTGCTGCGCCTGCGTGATCTGCAACTCCCTGGCAAGATGACACATCCATATCTCAAACAAATACACCTGCACAAATAGACACCGCTACGACCACTGTAGTGACAGCAACCTGCAGCCGGCTGCGAGGGACGCACAGATGCGTGTGTAAGTGCACACATACACAGCTCGTCTGCAACACATTAGGTGGTCACTGCACCATCGAGTTGTTGGAGTTTTATGTATGGTGTGTACTCATTTTTTTCTCATGGGATGGAGAGGATCTGTTGTAAGTACGGAAGACGTTAATTGCCTTTGTTTCTCTCGATGAACCCACGCTGCACCGTCAGATCACCTCTCACAATGGGAATATGTTCTGTGTTGTCGGAATTGTGGTTGAGAACATCATTAAGAACAGATCATCCCAGGGAAACGTGCTCGCATGATGCATCTGGCTGAAATTGACATACTTGTAACTTGTAAACAAGTTATGTAGTCAACGACATTAACATCGGTGCTATTACAGGTGCTGCGGCGAGTGATAACGACCGTTCTCGAGCACGCGCTAACGGGCGGCGAGAACACAGACGGCGGGGAGGGCGGGGAGCAGGGCGACAGCGGGGAGACGGGGGAGGGCGGGGAGGTCGAGGCCGACACTGAGGGTGGCACAGGTGAGGAGATTATTTTCTTTATTCAGAGCAAAGAATAAAATTTTGATACTGCAAGTACAATACTATTATGATTTTATATAAAGACTAACAGTAATTTCATTTTGTCATAAGTGTCATAACAGTACAGTCAGTCTAATTCTAGAATGGTAGCAATGCCGCAAATTTTATGATTTCAACATGTGGGAGGAAATATTTATTGTGTGAGTGCAGGGGTTTTTGTGTGGTCTTATATCTTAACGCGCGCACTTGTCAATTTATTGATAAATTGTCTGATCAGTCAAGACAATACATTGATGTTGTATGGCGAGGAGTGCGTACTTCATACGAAAAAACACAACTGCTCTGTTCAGTTATGCACTAGATTTGAATGATCATTTTGAATGTGTTACTTATTATCCCGTTGGTTGTAAGTGGGCCCTGGAGGAACATTCATTCTAAGACATTATAAGATGAATTGATATTATTTGTATACGTGTTTGGTGTAGGTGGGGAGGTGTGCGCGGCGGCGGTGGGCGTGGTGCGCGGCATCAAGCGCGCCGGCGTGGCGGAGGCGCTGCGCACGCTGACGGCGGCCAAGGCGGGCTGCGCGCGGCTGCCCGTGCTGCTGGCGCACGCCGTGCGGCTGCGGCTCGTGGCGCTGGCCGAGGTGGCGGCGTGGTGCGAGGGCGGCGCGCACTACCCGCTGCTGCTGGAGGTGCTGCAGGCGCTGCACCACCTCGTCGGCCTCGACAGGCTGCAGGCGCTCTACAACGAGAGCAAGGTAGCTGCACACATTCCGTGCTAACATGGTCACGCCACGCCTGCCCACGCCGCTGGCGCACACGGTGTGGCTGCGGCTGCGTCAAGCTTACCGTTACTGCTGACTCACGCGGTGGCCTCCGTAAATACGAGTAGAATTTCTTATCTGTGTGACGTCGGATGTGGTCCACGGACTGCAGCGGCCACTTAACATCAAGCCTGTATGCCAAATTGCTACTCAATACAAAGAAAAACATAAGTAAATTGTTGTGTCGTGGTTCCAGATCAACGTGTCGGCGTACGTGTCGGAGCGCGAGAGCGGCGGCGCGGCGGGCGCGCTGGCGGCGCTGGAGGCGCGCGGGCTGGCGGCGCTGGTGCCGCAGCTGCGCGTGCAGGCCCAGCTGGCGCGCGCGCTGCAGGCCGAGCCCGCGCCCCACGCGCTCTACCGCTGGATCAAGGTGACGTCACATCACATCACATCACATCACATCACATCACATCACCCTACCTACCGACACTAACAAACGTAACGGTGCCGCTACGCCGTGAGATCTAGCTGTGCATCAAAGTGACATGCCGACAAACAAAGACAAAGCGTAATACTAGTCTACAGGTGTCATTATTTTTTCAAATTCAATGGGTTGGACTCCTGGCTATTTTTATTGATTTTTTTTAAATTCATTGATGCAATTTTAGTTTTCATCAATTTCTCATCATCAAAATCTTTCACCAAACAATGAGTGTGAAGCATTACAAAAAATTTAAAAAAAAATATTGTGTAACCAGATAAAAAAAGATTAAAAAATAAATAACCAGATAAAATTGACTGAGAATCACCCAAAAGAATACACTATTTAAATTTTATTTTGTGGTTTACTCTCAGTCATTATAATTCACTTTATTAACTTGCTGTTACTGGTAAATTTAATTTGAATTGTGATGTGTCAGCGCGTCGATGTACATATATATATGTAGATATGACTGGAGCGTGTTGATTGCGTGCAGGCGAACGTGGAGCCGTCGGTGCGCGCGAACGGCGCGTTCGTGTCGACGCTGGTGGCGCTGGTGGCGGGCCACGTGACGGCGGCGGCGGGGCTGGCGGCGGCGGGCGGCGATGCGGCGGACAAGGCGGCGCTGGAGCGCGAGAAGGCGCTGGCGGAGGCCTACGCGCCGCTGCTCACCGCGCTGCTGGAGGGCCGCCCCGACCTGCAGCTGGCCGCCGTCTACGCCGTGCAGGTGCACGCGCACCACCACAGATACCCCAAGGGTACGTACCGCGCCCGCCTCTACTCGTGCACACATGCACATTGCACACGTGTACACTACGATGCTGGAGGCAGCTGGCCGCCGCCTACGCACACCGCGCCACGCGTATGTCCTATGCCCTCTATAAAGATGAACATACACCATACATTCGCACCACCACCTATATCCCAAGTGTACACTCACAGCCTAGCTACAAACACAGCCATCAGCCACACGGACAAGAACATCGATAAAAAACGCTGCAGTAGTGCCCGGGACCATCCAAGGAGACCCCTGCACTGGTGACAAGATGTTGATCTTTCATTGTAACATCACTCTCTCACTATCACATCACTAAGGTACCATGCAACATTCACATTAAAATACCGTCTAGGTATGTTATTTCACACTACTGACTAAATCTGTTGTAAACGACACATCCTATGCCTTGATATTGGGATCTTTCAAAATCATTTTTATTTCATAGGGCTATGAAATCCCAGCATCAAGATGATCTAATACACTAAGAGAAAAAGAAGGAAAGTAGCCTTCAAATAGGAGATTGTCCATCTATAATCCAAGTCGATATGTATTTCAGTAGCCACTTACACATTTGACAATAATCAAACTTGCAGGTATGCTTCTCCGGTGGTTTATGTACCTGTACAATCTAGAAGTATGTGAAGAGGACGCGTTCCTGCGCTGGCGGGAGGACGTCACCGACGCCTATCCCGGCAAGGGGGAGGCTCTATTCCAGGTTTGAACCCTGCTTTTTATACTTTTTTTACCTGTTTTTTATCTTGCTATGGAAGCTGCCAAGGGGGAGGTCGGTGTTGTATATCATGGTCACTATGTTACGTGTTTCAGTTAGGAAGGTGTGGTTGCTGAGCATACTTTATTTTAGGATTTTTAGGTGACTATCTCTGTCCTTAGTGTAGCGACACATCCATGCGCTCTGTCTGTGGTATGAGAAACAGGTAGGGTTTTGTCAGTAGGATTCCGATATAAATGTTGGCTCCAAACCACCATGATTAATTTTCCCACCTAGAAAACTTCGTGTCCACAGGCACAGTATCCACTTAACATAGGGTTGCTTACAATGGATTGCATGCCATAGCCATGTGAAAATTATAGAATTTGTATTGTCAGTGTTCGGAATTAACAGTGGTAACGTTAATGTACAGGTGAACACATGGCTGACGTGGCTGCAGCAACAGGAGTCCGAGGACGAGGAGGCGGAGGACTGAGCCGCAGCCGCACGCCGCACGTGATGGCCGCGCGCCGCTCACGACGGCCGCGGGACGTTCGGGCGACACTCGCACCGCTTTTATTTGCGCTCATCTCATATAAATATAATTAAGCCAAATAGTTAAAAATACCTACCTTTGTTACCCTTTAACGCTCGACGCGCCGCGCTCGGCGATTCTTGTGTTAAATAGGTCAATTTTTAGGTTATACTACGTAAAAAATGTTAGTATCTCGAGATAATTTTTTGTAGGCCTTTTACTCGATTTTGATACTTTTTACAAATGTATACAATGTATAGTGTTCGTTTGAACGTATGATTGCACCCAGATTTGCCCCCTCCCTATGCAGTGAGCGTATTTTAGTTTAAATTGTAAAAATAATAATAATATGTATGAAGATCTTAAATCAATTTTTATTAAAAATATCATGATCATTTATTTTCACTACTAAATGGACTTAGTGAATACATACTGTAAGAATGCTTAAATTTCATTGTATTATCAGATATAGAATTTTGTAACTAGATAAATCAAAAACAAAAAAATAAATAAAAATAAGCCAATTGTTTCCTTGGGCATAAGAACTGTATGTTGATTGAGTGAATTTATTGTAATAAAGTTGTGAAGTGATGCAAGGTTAAATAAGTAACATTGGTCAATATGTATTCAGAATGAGAATAAACTTCAGTGTAATTTATTATTATTTTGTTTTTATTTCTCACTACCACACATTTTTATTAAGTAACATTAAACTATTATTGCAAATTCTATTGCATTTGTAGTTTCTTCTTAACTAATAACAACATTGAAGAGACGAATGTCCAGCGACTCGATGAAACAAATGAAGATGTAGCCTTCGATGGTGCCTTTCTTCATGCTATGATAAACTGTTGATAACATTGGGAGCTGAAAGCAAAAAAACTGATTAGTAAAGAACCCAAAACCTGTGAACTATTCTGTGTACCATGAGCTATGGACATTATAAGTATTAATAGAGGAGGAGTATCCCTAAGCAAACTAGGCCAGTGCGTAAGGACACCAAGAACCCAAAACTTGTGAACTATTCTGTGTACCATAAGCTATGTACATTATAAGTATTAATAGAGGAGGAGTATCCCTAAGCAAACTAGGCCTGTGCGTAAGGACACCAAGATGCGAAGGGGATGTGTCCCACTCCCTTGTGCTTAGGTGTTTGAGAAAAAGTAATAAACACAAGTCTGAAACTGATTTATAGATAGCTAGAAGACGGAAGAGAAATATTCAAATTTTACCGTGTGAATCTCTGGTTCACAGCAAATTTGTATATTCTCGAGGAGTGCCAAGTCTAGAGTACCCTTTGCAAGCACCTCGCAAAGTACACTCTACATGTTTAATTCACTTCTGAGCATGAATAGTGTCTGCTGCATGAGTCAATCACAAAAGTTGTAATCAAAGAAAGTCAAGATGTGTTGGGCATTCTCACTTCTCAGTATTAGGAAGGGCAAGGCAGAAGATACCTTGCTTTTTTGGACGCCGTCTGATCAGTTTGAAGACATCCATAATGGGGTGGATATTTGCCCATGTTATCAAATGAAAAATTTAAGTCTGGTGAGGAGAGTTAAAAGATAGTACAAAGTGATTACCTACTTTTCATACTCTCAAATAAGGTGACATGGACAAAATAATATTATGTCCTACATAAAGAACTCTGTGCCCTGTTGTAGTTAACCCTTCACATAAATTTTAGGTATGAAGTCAAATGCTACACTTCAAAGAATCGATAGTGAGATTTAAAAATGCTTACCAACTCTGATGAGCACGCAGAGAATGAAAAATGTGACTAAACTATTTTTGGTATTTTCTCTAGCCAACCGCTTTTCTTCTAGTGGATCCGACTTTTCACCAAACGGTAATCGAAACATTATGAACGAGATTTATTAAATATTGGAATTTAAGGTTAAAGTAAGGTGGGAATTTTACTAAAACTAAAAGCAACTAAAACCATGCATGAACCAATCGCCTGACAACAGCAGACAACTACTGTCAACTGAGTGAGAGTATGTATAGATAATAAAAATAATGAACCGTGACACGGAGAATAAGATCTCTTTTATGATGTAGGTATCGTGTAATGTGAAATGAATGTGAAGGAAATTGTTTTACGATACGTGATGGTATTATGAGAAGTGAGATGGCTTTGAAATATCGAACACATTAGAGCGGATCCCTGATATTTCATAATCTGTGGTGTGATTCTGACAGATTGGTTGAATTTGATCAACAACAACTGACATTTTGGAAGCTGTCTTCTTAAATAAGTGCTGCCATTGCAATATTTGCAATATTTATTTAACAATTTGAATTGAAGGTTTTTACATACACAAGCTAACAATAATTAGATTAGAAATTAACTCAATTATAATGTGAAATACTTTAGAACACGAAAGTAATAGGAATGTTTCTCGAATACTGCGTTTTCACCAACAAATTCTAAAAATATTGAAGTGAAGTTGCGCAACATGGCGAATACGGCTCAGCTGCTTCTATGAAAAATTGAATGATACCTTTTGTGACCGACCGTGACACGCTCTAGTTAACATCAAAGAAAGATTTTCGTTTAAGTTTACAGTTAGTATAATCCCCGTGTTGTCATTAGATGAAGTAATGCTAATATCGGTGAGTTCGTGTGGCTAGACTGCTGACAAAGTGTGGAGGCGGATAGACTGGTAGTTGTTTTTGTGAACGGTGACTGCGACAGTCCATCAAGCTGGAGCGACTCCCGGAGTACCTGCGAGACACCGTCGACTGGTTCATGGGGTAAGTGTACCCAAACATTGGCCTAAACAACATTTTTCTGCACAAAATGCAGCCACTGTTAAATTGTATAAAAATTGCTTTAAGTTCATTCTGTATCCTTCCCTGTATCCACCCCTTTGGATATTCCAATGTGTGTAAATACCTATTACCCTTAATGCTGGCTATGTATCCCATGAAACTGTTTCTCAAACTCAGTCAAGTTTTCTTTGTTGTTGAAAAGGATCAGTTGCTTGATTAGCTGTGATAGCAGAGTAGGACATAATTTAGGGGGGCCAGATTTGAATTCCAATGCCAAGCACCAATGGCATGTGAGTTTCATCAACCTGCAGTAGGACAGTGTGGTTGCAATTGCCCAAGGATTATGGAAAGACTATCCTTTTCATTGTGAGATGGAATTTGGGCATAACATAATATGCTAGATCAAAATCTTTTTTGTTGCAATTGAGTGACAAACAATTGAATAACAAACAAAACAAGGCATGCAGGCCATCTGATGTTATATGGTCACTGCAGCCCATTGTCATTCACATCTAACCTCAAAGAGAGAAAAAAAACCTATTTGAGCTTTATGGGTGTACTTTACTGATGAGAACTAAGATGTTTGCCTCAAATAAAGTATCTCTGGTATCCATACCTCACCATCTGGTACACATGACCAAGAAAATGCTGCTTTATGAGTTAAGAGGCTGGCAGTAAGCCCCTGGGCAAGCTACCAGCCAAAAACAGTTGTTATACATAATATTCATAGATAAGAGGAAACCTTTTATGGAAAAGCAATGCTTAAATCACTTAAGCACATGGAATGCAATCCAAAAAGTTAGTAAACACCGGGTGTGGTCAGTACCTGGATGGGTTATCGCCAGAGTACAGTAGTGGTACTAGCAGTAGGTAAAAGTGAAATGTGCCATTAACTTAATTTTAAGATGACTGTTAAAATTCTATTATGAGATAAAAAAAAAATCTTTGTTTTTAAATATCCATCTCTTGTGTTACAACTATTCAGTGTCTAAACTACAACTGTCTGACAAAATTAGTGCTGCAGCGCTTAAGACAAGTGTGCTGTATGGATAGTTTTGGGTTTGATTCCTGTAGGAGTAATTATTTGAATGTTTCTGGTCTGAGCGTGTATGTTTGATTTATACAGGTTGTAACAGGGAAAGGCAGTATGACAAAAAAACAAATTATAATTAACTAACTATGAGTTCTATATTTATAATTAAAAGTGAAATGCAAAAAATTTAAATACATTTACATTGCACTCGAACAATTTTAGTCTAACAAAACTGTGTAAGTATTTGTAACTAACACATTCAGTGGTAAATATGTACAACATCATGGTAAAATTATGATAATATTTACAGATCTCCTACTGCATCTAATTTTTGTGAGCTAAATATTCATTTTTAATAAACAAAGCAATTTGCACCTGAGTGAAACACCTCCAATGTTGTTATTACTAGACATATGTTTATGTAAGTAAAGTATTTAATATACTATTGTATTGTCATGTACATAACAACATATTATGTAATTACATTAGTTATACAATTACATATTCTCACTGTTATGATTTAGTTGTTTTGATGAGGTTCTGTAGTTATCTCACAAGATTCGTAGTTATCAATTTATTTTAAAGGTAAGGAAAACAGTGCACACACAATCCCACAGAGGTTTCAGCAAATTGCAACATAGATAAGTGGCATCATGATGTCACTCAAGCAAATGTAAACATATTTGCCTGTTAGGTAATTGTCTACTCATATTGCTGTGCAATGAGTAAATTATTTTCTACGACTACATTATTATTAAAGTTATTAAACCCAGTTGATCTTTTATGTAATCTAATCTTTTATGTTAATATAAATTGTAATCTTTTATGTGAGTGGCCAAGAATTCGGCCTCTTACTAGGAGTCCGAGTTCGTATCCCAGTTGGCATGCATCAACGACTTAGTAAAAAAAGTTTTGTGCACTTTATAAAATATCACCTGAGAAAACCTGCATGCCTGAGAGTTCTCAAAAAATTTCAAAAAAAGTCCACCATCCCGCCTTAGGTCACCAGAGTCGACTAAGACTTACATCCTTCTCATTGTGAGAGAAGACCCACCCGCCCATGCTGTGGTTCATTAATGAGTTACAGTCAATCTTTTATCCATAATTTGAATTTTCGCGCGTTCTCGTTAAATTCATCAGCGGTGCCGGGAACCTGCCTGGCGATGGCGCGTCCAAAACAGGCATACAGGTGGCAATTGGCATTGCTAAAGCGCCTACAAAAATTGACAAGGCACTGTACGTGTTAAACAATGGTATTATGTACAGCTACGCGATGCACAATGCCGCCGGTCGCCTTTCACCCGCGGACTGCGAAGACAGCGCGTCTCTAGGCGCTAGAGTCGCGGAATCGTCTCGTGCTCGTGCTGAGCGCGCACGTGAGATTGTGGCAAGGTGTAGTGCAGTGCCGGATTCAGCAGCAGGCTGAGTGGGCTGGTGCTTAGGACGGCAGTTTTAGGGGGCAGCGGATTTTTTTTGACATAAAAAGCACATTGATTTTGAACAAAATTTCGTCATAAGACCTCAATCATTGAGGTCATGCGATATGAAAAATACGATATCGTTGACTAAAAATTATTTGTAATTATAGTGAACTATAATTGCAAATTTTATAATCATAATCACAAAATATTTGTAATTATGGTAAACTAGGCTACTGAATTGCGGGGGTCAGTAGCAGCAGCGTTTTTGCCGCGTAAATGTGCAAATCCGGCACTGGTGCAGCGGCAGCGGCGCCGGAGCCGGCCCGCGTGCTGAGCGACGCCGCCGCCGATAAGACGCGATGGAGCGCGCGGCCGCTCGCCGTCAGTCGCCCGCGGCGCGCACCCGCGAGCGCCGTTTTTTCGCGACGCACCTCCCCGCTCCTCCGCGCACCTCCGCACACCTCCCCGCTTCTCCGAGCAGCACCGCACGCGGCCGATGAGCGGCGCCGGCGACGATGCCGCTCCGCGCCGCTGGCCCGTGGGCATCCTGCGGCGCAGCGGCGCGCGGGCGGCCCGCCGCGTGCTGCACGTCAAGTACCGCAGCGTCCCGCCCTCGCCCGGCCCCGCCATCGTCCTGCCCCTCGACATCGACGACACCGTCTCCTGTTTCTGCAGGTGGGACTATCTACCTACCGGTGAAGGCACCGCCGAATAATCGCGACGTAAACATTGTCGGTTGATACTGGTCTCTTCAGTGTCAAGCTCGAGCACTACCATCGCCCTACACTGAGATGAGAGTGTAGCGACTGTCGATATATCGCGTAAACATTGTCTGTTGTGGCTTGTCATAGTCTATTCATTTCTGACAGTTTCAAGTTCTACCATCTCCCTGCAGTGAGATGAGAAGCGACCGCCGAATATATCGCGATCCAAACCTTGTTGAGTGTTGTTACTTGTAATGGTCTAGTCGTATTTACCAGTGTCGAGCACGTTAGATGGTATACAAAAATTCTTTGATTCGGTGTCTGTCTATAGGTGTGTTTACATCTACGGTGCGCTAACCGCGTGAGTTTTGTGTGTGGCGTCAAGCGTTAGGTTCATTTGTGTTTGTTTGTCTCGATCTAGTTGTCCTATCAATGTTTGTAAACGCCAGGCGTCACAGTGTCGGCAACTTGCTGGACCCGCTACTTTCACACATGTGAATAGAGCATATAGTGGTCGTGCCTGCGGGCATGTTGGAGGCGATGGCGGTGGATTGCATCGACCTAGTTCCGGCGCGATGTTGAAACCGCTCGCGTGTTCCTCGCTCTTATCGCGCCTTATCACCTGCCTCCACCTGTGTGACGTCACAATACACATCTATTTGTTATAAGTGACTAACGCACAATCAATTCACTTTATACCTTCACACAAAGACTGTTGCCTAGTAGTTGTCTTCACAAGAGGCTTTATTAATGCGTATTAACTGAATACGTTTTTAAGCAAAGTCTTTTTGGTTATCTCCTATATCTCGTGAGATATACATTGTTATAATGCCGTTCAAATATTATAAAAATTCTCTATTTCTGTTTTTTAATAATAGTTAGGTATTCTTTCGTGTGAAATACTTAAATATTCAGACATGTCTCTACAGCGATATGGGGATATTTATCATAGAATTGTGCTACATTAGAAAAGAATAAACTAACGGTATTATTCTGTCTACATCTATGCCGCAAAGCGTAACCGCTTCATTCATAAGATTAGAATCTGAATTTGAGTCTTATTTGTTTCACAATGGAAAAACTTCGAAACCGAATATAGGTGAAATTTAAATTTCACACCAGACGGTAGAGAGTGTGCTCTAAACTTAACTAGTTTTTGCCTAAATCTTTCAATGTTTTCTCTTTTTTCTTTATACTAGCTGTGCCTATGTTTTTATTACGTTGATCCATATGACCTATGATTTATGTGGAGGTTCCACATTTATTTTTAACAATGGAAATACCGCCTTCGTTGCTACCGAAGTAATGCCAAAAAAATAAACTAAAATAAAAAAAATATGTTCTACGTACCTCATATAACCTAACCTTACCTAATGCAACATGAATAAATATACATACCCCTTATTTGGCTGTATAATATTATGTAGACATGTGTAATATGTAATAGTAACTATGTAAACAAACTATTTTTAGAACATATTGGCTTCGTATGCCCATGACTAGTCTGTCTTAGGTGCGGCTGTGAGTCAGCTAAGCACAAATTTACTTAGCGCTTAAATGAAGAAGAGATTATAAATTTACATATTAAAAAATTCAAAAATAAGGAATTTTTTTACTTAGCTCACTCGAACAGCTTATTCGTCTTACCAACACTGACCGATAAAGGCAATGCTAAAGTTTTTGACCGTTGTTTGTTCTTGCGTAGTAGCTAGTCCAATATAATCTTAATGCAACGAGAAAAATGTAGGCTTTAGTCCATCACGGTGGCCTAATGCGGGTCGATTCGACCCTCTCGCGTTAATACAATAGCGTAATGTTTAACATCGTATATCTGTAAACTTTGAACCAAACAAATAACTCTCTATGTAATGTGAGAAACATTCCAACAGTCGTTCCCGTGCCATTCCTCTAATCGTTGTCTGTGTTTGTTCCAGGTGAGTCGCATGCTCGCTCGCTCGCCGCGCCCTGTAAGTTGTGATATTATCCAGTTCACTAATGTAACCCACACACGCTGCACGCTCTCAGCCTTCAGCTCTAACACGCTTTCCATCAGGGGCGTATCTAGCCCACGAGGCGCCCGGGTGCAACACACACCCTCTTGTATCAAAATGCTCGGTCAAAATGTTGTAAATGTGGGATATCATCATGGATACCCGCGATCGGGCTGATGGGGGTGATGTCGGACACCTAGTAAACCTAAAGGCTAAAACCCCACGGTATCTCTAGCAGCGCTCAGTTGCCGGGGCCAAGCGCACACTTTCGCGTTCTCCTGCAGCCCCAGTGTGTCCAAATCAGGATCCTGTCTCGTTTGATGCAACGAAAAAGTACCTAAGTCACTCACAGCTCGCGCGTGGCTAGCCACTGACTAGCATACACTAATATGCCGCTGTAGCGTACGTAATTTTTGATACCTACACGGGGAGTGGGACAGGCCTGGTATTGGTAAAGTTATGGACTACTTACTACCCACTAGACCACAGAAATAGCACCACATTCAATTTGATCCTTGATCAACACAATCATTCGCGGTAAAGAAAGCAATTCCTTGTTTTTGGGGAGGTCAGGGAGACATGATTGTATTTAATTCTTTTTTTGAGTAATAAATATTCTTAAACCTAATATTAGTAGATGGTAGTTATAGCAGTATATTAGTACACGACACGTGTTTCGCCCCAAAACTGAGCATCATCAGGTTGCTGAGCAACCAACCGTTGTAGAGTCCACATCACCTGATGATGCTCCGTTTTGGGGCGAAACACGTGTCGTGTACTATTGGAATAAGTTGTTATGGTATATACCCACTCAGAGAGATAAGGGTGGGTCCATACCAAAACAAGTTCCACGTGTGCGGATTGTTGCAAAGAAATATACATACAACTTAAATAGTTTTGCCATAGGTTTAGTGCATCACTGAATAAGGCTTGGTAGCATAAGGCATGGTTGACCCCTGTAAAAAGTTCACGTCTCCTTGCACGGATCACGCATACCTATTATTATTTTTCATCATATTTTACACTATTCATTCCATTTATGCATTATTTAAATTCAAAATGTACTCACGCACGCCTCAGCATGGCTCTTGAGCCTCAACCATGCGTTTTCACGTACATACATGTTATCACGCTTCATCCGCTTAATATACTTACATAGGTAATATAAACAGCGTGCTTTCCACGTAAACGCAACAAAAGGTTTTATAAATGTAAATAGAAACCAAGTTTGGTAGTTAGTGTCAGCTGATACACGGCCTGAGAAGTAACTGGTGCCTAGTTCCATAGAATTATCTTGGCTGGTTTGTCGGTTTTATTATAGTGATTATCTCGAAACGCATATTACTTTACTACCTATTTGTTGCGACATTCCACGATTAAGGATAAAAGTTAATTTTGTCTATAAGGCCTGCGCAAAAATTTTGCGTCATGATGCGGAAAACTTATGAACTAGAATTTGTTTTAACGTCCACCTCGTAGATCACAATTAAGTAACTTATATTATGTATTATAATGTTTAGGCAAAAGGAGTACAGGCCGCCCTCCTACCAGGTGGACTGATTACCTGTAGAAGGCAGCGAGAAACCATTGGATTCAGCGGGCCCAGGACCGGGTCGAGTGGCGTCGATTAGGGGAGGCCCATGTCCAGCAGTGGACTAGCAAGGGCTGAAAGGAAGGAAGGAGTGAGAATGATTATAATATACGTAATGTCATGTTCACCATCGACAATGTTATAGACGAAAGATGAATGTGGCGGAGTGGTGGTGAAGTTTCATTTTTTTTGATATTACATCATCATTGTCGTGTGGAATTTACCCGGGCCAATTGTAATGCCATCCACTCGTTTCAATTTACAGAAATCAACTGTAGGTCCTGTGCTTAACGATAAGATCAAATTAGAATTAGTATTTGACAAAGCCGAATGGCACCAAACAAGATTTTCTTGGAAAATTCTGTTACACGATACGTGCTAAGTATTTGAGCAGACACGCTAGCGCTAGGTGTAGTGTAGGTAAACATCGCGTTTTCATATCGATTGCAAGAGCGAACTCGGGCCATTTAGCTCACGTTGGTCTTAGTAATCCTATGAAGCGCCCATAGCCCCGCTGCGTGAGTAGATCGCAAGCGATCGAAAACGTTAAGCAACGTCGGGCGCGGTCAGTACCCGGATGGGTGACCGCTTCTGACCGTGACCGTTGGGCACGTTGACAACCGGAACCGACGCCATATAAAATATAGCTACTTGCCTATAAAATTATAAAAAATAGCTAATAACCTCTTAATCGTTGTTCATTTCTACTTTAAAAGTTTAAGGTGGTTAGTATAGATTTATAGTCATATACCTATGTGTCATAACATGTTGTGCGACCTTGGCGCGTCGTCTTGTTGTAATTATATTATCGCTTGTTTTACTGAAAAATTTCCTAAGCGCGTACCTACTGCCTACATGGGAACGGATGCGTTATCCTCTTCCTGTTTGTTATAATAACTTGGTTTTAAATTGCTATGTCATATTTTCCTGCTGATTATGTGTTTTAGTATTATATAACACACTTAATGTACACCAAAGAAAATGTACAAATATACATGTCATATAGAACTTTAAACATAAAGTGTCACAATAGGCGGTCTTAGTGCTTATGTTGCAATTACTTGTAGATTCCAAAAAGAGTATTATAGTTAAGTTAATATTAATTCAAAGTCGATTTAGCGATCATTCTAGTGAACGAACCTGGGCCCCGATTCTGTATGACCATTCACACTCTTATCGCGGCAATATCGTGTCTTACCCGTGATAAAAAGTAAAAAAAGGCTTAAAACTCAAATATCGTGACAATCTATTGTGTGTCTTATAGAATAGACATTGAGGTTCCTTGTCGTGCCGAGTTCATAAAATGACAAACGGTTTGATGACATACGATATCGACACGAAATCTCAATGGTCATACAGAATCAGGGCCCTGCAAGCCATCTTTACAGCGAGCTACTATGACTAGCAACTTTACTAGTGATAGAGCATTAGTTGGTCACTTCACCCTGTAAGGTACCTACGTAATTTTAATAACCTTGTTATTTGTAGCTATACATTTTAAGCGCTAAATTTTGGCGAAAAATCCATTAAAATACCGTCAATTGCAGTAAAACGGTACATAAATGTTTTTCGATATATCGTCGTTGCGCGTGCAAAAGCCGCTATGTGTTATTTAGTCATTTTCGGTTTATTAAGCAGTTTTTTTAAATCGTTATTTCAATATACATACTGTAAAAACAGCTGTGTGTTAAAATTAAATATTTCAAAAGGTACAAGGGTTACGGAATGTAGCTAGCTATGTGTGACATTCATACATCGAAACTGCTACGAAAATTTGAACCATGTTTCTTGTCTCCTGTAAAGTTTGAAAACACATAGCGACTTTGGCACGCGCAACGACGTTTGTTATTCTATAAGTCGATACATAAATATTTTTCGATGTTTGCTTATTTTATAGTTTAACAAGGAAAATATGTGGTATTTTACAGGCCGATGATAATGTAATGAATATTTTCATACACATTTATCGTGCAGCATGAGGTGAATAGTAGGAGTTGGCCGGAGTAATCTTCCTTCCGTCTAAATTTTCCGTACCACCATTATTATACGCCTTTCAAAAACACAAGAACAGCAAACAAATCAATACGCATCGGTAAATCTTCTTCGGTTAGTAAGTAGTGTTATTTATTTATGAGTTCCCATAACTTGTATGTATATGCTACGAAATGATTTTTAAAGACTATTTCTACTGTACATCGTACCATCTTTTATGCATATTAAAGCATCATAATCATTTTAGGACGTTGTAGTTGAAACGATTACCTTAACGTGTTATGTCATCGTGATATTCGTGATTCCTTATAAACTCCTTATGAAACAAGACATGATGATGTCAAACACCTAAACGCCCTTGAATTATTATAACATTACACTAAACCAGTCGGGGTTTTTAACATGGTAATGTTTGTAATGTGGGTGTACAGTTGTTTTATGCTTGAAAATAATAATATTTAACATAAAATTACGTCACCCTCGCGTAAGGCGGATATTTTATTTTTATTGTCGCGTTTGCATAATGCCATTCGTTACAAGCCCGGTAAGTAAGCGGAATAGACGTTGTGTTTTACAGCGAGATATATGGCCGTACGTGTCTGCAGTTTTGGAGAACTGGCGAGGTCACCGGTGGACTGCATGAGAGCTGAGGCGGCGCGTTGTATGCGTGCGTGCATACAGGAGCCAATAGCACCAAAACACAGATATAGTTCGAAATAGATCACGCAACTGTTAGTAACTCCCCGTGTGAAAATATTTAAAATGTTTGCGCACTGTTGCTGTTTCATTCATTCGGCTCTCCACCGTTGTCACACGGGACATCAGATTCTATCAGTCCTCCAATTCGATAACTCGAAAGAAATCGATTTGTTTGAAATTGATATTATGATGATTTCGAATTGATTGGAATGATGAGGAGTACGGAATCGATTAATTAATATTATTATATACGGGCGCTTTTGTTTCAGCGTTGATGTAGGATTCCCATAACTGAAATGATTTTGTTTTGTCTCAGTCGGCTCGCTTGGTTTTCAACGCATCGCAAGTTCGCCCATCTGTAGCGGCCCAAGCCATCAGTAGATGGGCGGACTTGCGTTATCTATTTGGATCGATATCCGTGCTCCAAAACCTATTTCGGTACCGGACACGTTCGTTAACCATAACAAAAGGCGAGAGGCGAGAACTGGCCTGCGTCTGGTGGTGTGACGCCAATGTTCCGCGAATAGAAGTCAGCTGAGCCGCTCGGCCTTGACCGCGGAGGCTGCGAGGACGCGCCGTCGCATCCCCCTCGCACCCCCGCCCCCGCACACCCCACCCCCGCTCCTGGGGTGGGCCAGGGTGGGAAACGACGGCCCCGACCTTCACCCCGCCTCTCATCTGTATCGTTTCCTATTATATTTCCTCTAAAATAACTCGCGCGTCTATAAATCGCCAATTTAGGTATAGATGTTGCTGGAAATAGTCGCGTTGTCGTTTTTGGATGTCAATTCATACGTGGTTGTTTGATATAAATGATATTCTTGTAAGAGTAGTTACGAATTTTAAAGCCGACGTCAAGTATGGTAATTATGCTCCAAAGTAAATTTTAAAGACGAGCTTAGTAATTTAAATTTTAACCTTTCTGACTTGGAGACCTTTGTTGACTCCGATATTTTGCTCACTGCCATCTACCCTGAACTGTTCTTGGACTGTTTTTCTAAGTTGTCCGCATTTTCTAACTTGTCCTAAAAGCATGTTGCCATCGAACTGCTTGTGCAATAGGCGTAAAATCAAACTAAACCTTGAAAATAACGGCTTTCCCGAACCGCATCACGAAAACAGGTAGCAACCTAGCAGGGTGTCGGAAAAAGGGCATGCCAACTTCGTCAACACCTGCAATATGACGTATTAAGTATGGATCGGCGTTGTCATGTATTAGAACTGACCCAACTTGCTAATAACATGGGGCTGGAGATCATGGAAAAAAGAGAGAGAGAGAAGCGTTTAAAGCGTTTTAGGATTGGGGTCATATAGAAATGCGACAGCGTATCCGTGATCCCTACACTGCACTGATCAAAGAGACGAGACAGAGAGGGTGCTTTTGAGCATTGTAGACGTGTAGACGTGTAGCGGCGGTGATAGCCCAGTGGCTTAGAATTCGACCTCGAATCGAGGGGTCCGGGTTCGAATCCCAGTGGAACGCACCAATGACTTTGTAATAAAAGTTATGTGCTATTTATAAAATTAAATATCACCTGCTGTTACGGTGAAGGAAAACATCGTGAGGAAACCTGCATGCTTGAGTTCATAAAAAAAAATGTTCTCAAAGGCATGTGAAGTCCACCAACCCGCAGTAGGCCAGCGTGGTGGACGGCGGCCTACATCCATCTCATTGTGAGAGGAGACCCGACCCTGTAGTGGGTCATTAATGGGTACTGACTAAGACGTGTGGAAATGCGACAGCGTATCCGTGATCCCTACACTGCACTGATCAAAGAGACGAGAGAGAGAGGGTGCTTTTGAGCATTGTAGACGTGTGGAAATGCGAAAGCGTATCCGCGATCCCGACAGTTGTAAAGTCCTCTGCAGTTACTAGTGCAGAACGACAAATGTTATCCGGCTAGCACGATTCATGGCGCAACAATGGGTGCAACCTGATGTCATGTCGGTGGGACACTTGATACTGGCGACGGCGACCACCGCGCCGATGGCGAGGACGATGGCCTTTTTTTATAAGTACAGCCGGCAAACAGACAAGCAGGACGTCTGATGGTAAGTGGTCACCGTCAGATTCATATTTTTTGCAATTACACTTTAAAATATAAACCGGCTCCTTCATAACCGACAAGTTATGAAGGAGCCAGATGACATGATTTTTAAAATAGGTAAATTCATTGATTTTTTTAATTGATACTTAGTAAATAAATAAAAACTTAATAAATTAATAATAATTTGAGCGACAAAGAGTCGTGATATCTGTCATTTAAAGTATATTTTTCGCTTTACTTGTATAGAAAACTGACTCTTTCATAGCACTTATCCCACATATGGTGTTTAAAAGTCGATAAATTTTGACTTGAATTGAGAATCCATGCGTGTATCATTGCAACGCGAGCTGGACAGATGTGGAATATGCTTGATATACTCGTACCTATGTTAATCTGGACCCACTTATAGAGTACTTCAGACATATTTATAGGATTTAACTATGTCGTTTTGGGTATCAAAAGGACTATGATACCTGACTGTAAATACTCAACCTTCTCAGTAGGTACTAGAATTTGCAATGGAATTAATTGGATGGACTTAAAAATGCGAGATTGTTTATAGTACGATACTTATTATCATACTCGGAAATACTGAAGTCCCTCTGGACAAAGTCACGTTCAAATACAGATAATACTCGATATTTCTACGTATTGCCAAGTAACTCAGTTTTATGTTGTATAATATGCAAATTACTTTTAATTTAAGTACGTGCCCATAGAAATCAAGGTGACTGCGCGTGTTGCAACATATCATAGATTTTAAAATAATCTAAAACACGCAAAAACTAGACATCAATATCGTGGGTGTAATATTAATTCGTTAAACACGGTTGCGTGAGTAGGTTTACTTACGAGATCTTTCTACCTTCTGAAATACTATAATTTTACGTACAAACATACCAAAATGCGTATTTCAGCCGACCACATTACTTTTTCTGAGTCTCCACACATTGGTGATCGGGTCTCCTTCGGCAGGGTCAGGTCTCCTTTCAAGATAAGAAGGACGTAGGCCTAGTGCAACCCGCACTTGGCCAGCTTGGACTTGACATGCGTTAAAAATATAATGGAGAACTCTCAGGCATGTAGGTTTCCTCGTGATGTTTATTTTCATCGTTCAAAAAATCAAATTTTTATTATTCTCGCCTTTTCTTTCATCGCTATGGTCATCGAATTACCACTGAGTGCTAGTAGATGTCTCCGTTCTCCGCTAATACGATAACTACACGCGTGGCGAGCACCAAACCGCGTTGCGAAACGGACGATTGTCATGCGCGAAGCAATTCTATTGTTCCCCACTTGGCGTTAACGTTTGCACAAATATTTCTCTTCTCGAGGTTTTTTAGTACCGGCATCTTCCTTCTTTTTTAATTATCAAATCGAAGTCGTGAGTACAGGCGAGGTGTCTCTGTACTCAGCTAATAACTAAGTACACGCGTGGCGAGCACCAAGCCGCGTTGCGGAACGGACGATTGCCACGCGCGAAGCAATTCTATTGTTTCCCATTTCGCGGTAACGTTTGGACAAATCTGCGCTCGCCTTGGCCGCAGCTTGTGCGCTGTTTAATTGCTTGTTCTCAAGAGCGTAGCTTCTGATTTTGACTCTCTTGTAGCAATGTAAGGTTTTTTATTGTAATTATCATGTATTTACCCAGGATTATGACATGGGGTTCTTCAGAAAGGGCGCAAGGACAGCTATCAAAGCCAGAAACGCATTAGCTATTATTTGGTGTTGCTCATGTTAATAGGCGACGCTGACGACTTACCGTAAGGTGGCCAGTCTGTCTGTTTGCCTGCACTCTTATAAAAGATAGATTGCCGGAGGCACATATCATTTGATGTGACCCAAACTTCTTGAGGTCCAGCTTACACAAATTTTAACAGGCCGCGGGTACTATTTGACTTACTTAAATCGAGCTTAAAAAGGCTGAGGCTGAGCTTGAGGACTGTCCAATATATAATATGGTCACACGACATACTCCTAGGATTTCCATCTCATTTGAGGTTCGACGTCCGCAGGTGGTGTGAATTTACTATTATCTTAAGGCCTATTTTACAAAGACCAAATATAATCACACTGAAGTTTGTTTCCTTAGTCATCGAGGCCTGATTAAGTGCAGGTGTGGCGGTCCATTACTAAACGTCGCCAACCTCGTACCTACGTTGTTGCTACACATAATTCGTTTCTATTGTTTCTTAACGCGTTAACATTTGAACAAATATATTATTCGTTCGCCTTGGCCCCGGCTTGCGTGTCGTTTAATTGCTTGCTCGAAACAGCGAAACCTCGGGTTTTCATTCGATTGCGTTGAAATAGGAAATATATTAGGTACATATATACATGTAGAGTGGGCAAATTGTTGTTAAATTTTGCTTTATTTTTCATTAATTGAACTTCCAACAGTCGGTGTTTAGTTTGAATAGAGGTTTAGGTATTGTTATAAAACAAGTTAACGAAGATTCAAACCCGACTAACTATTTAAAATCATAGTCTAAAAGTATTAAACAAGAAAATATTGTCATCTGGAAGTGTTATATGTATGCATGTTGTATAGTTACTTTAATAAACTTACACTAAAGCTTATAATTGCTTAATTACTACATTTAATATTTTCTTTTTTACTACTTTGAGACTGTGTATATTTAGATTTTAAGTCATCGGGTTGTAGTTTTGGTTAGCTCTTGGTTGAAAATTTCATGTAACTTTAGGTAGGTAGGTAGGTACTCAGAAATAGACAAAATCGTATCGATGTTACATGATTTCGCACCAAAAGTTTGTTTTATCAATTATTTATTATTAGGAAAACTTTTAAATGTCGCGAAGACCAATGACTTGTTTTGCTTCGAGCACGTATTTACGAGGTTCTTGAAATAGTCGTAAATGTGTAGTTGTAGTTAAGTAGCTGATGTCACTATCGCAACTCGGAAATAATAACCACATCCTCCAACCGGAAAATAATAGTGCCCCCTCTACTAAGATAAGCTGAAAGCGGCACTTCACTTGGGCATTCGGTGTTTGCGTATTTGTATTCAAATATTTGCATATTTGTCGTATGCACCATTGCGCACATTTTGACAAATAAGTAGTGTCCACTCATCACTGCCAAATAAAAAATACGTTTTACGTATAACGTAGGTATAAAGCATCCACACATGGCTATGGCCAAGTGAAGTGCCTCTGAGACTCGATGGAAAATAATAATTGGTACTTTACTCCGTATTTTAAATAACTATCGCCGTGCCGGTGTAAATTTTGAAAATAATTGTAGTTAACTTAAGTATGTAGTAGGCGAAATTAATTCGTAGGGATTTTCATGTATAGGGGAAGCTCCGAAGGTCGTAAAGACCCATGACCTATTTTATTACGAGGCTGTCCAAATCGTAAATGTCTAGTTAGGTAGCTGATGTCACTATCGACTTGTGTGAGTGAAGCAGTGTGAATGTCGTGGCCACGTCGTTAAATTGACCACATCATGAAATGGCCGAGAATTTTATAAAGTGATCGCATTTCATGAATTGTTTCCATTGGTCATATTATGATGTGTTTTGGCCAGATTAATGGCAAGAAATCTTTTGTCGACATTGTCAACTAAACGCGTGGCTTCTTCTGCGTAACTTCCACACCAACGATACGTTTCAATGTATTCAAATTTAATTTCATTTGCAATTAAAAAAATCTCCTTTCTTACCATTAAACCTGCATCACGCATCGTCCCTTCAGTAAGTAAACAGTAAAAGCGGGTGCTATCAGCGGGTCATTTCACGACGTGGTCAATTTAGCTATACGGCCACAACATGGACACGATGAGGCATGAAGTGTCGCACGAATCACGTACTCACATGACTCATGCGTCGTATCTTCTCGTAAATTGCCAATTGTGCAATGGACCGAGATTTAATTGGAGCCGACGGTATTGATAATAATTCTTTGTTCTAGTCCACTTGACTGCTGACAATATAATGGGCTGAACAAGTAGGATTGGTTGAATGGTGTTTGGGTTGGAAGTCACGCAATAATGTTTTGTCCATAAGGTTTTTTGGATTGAGACCGCTACCTCGCCGGGACGCCATGGCGACGTCGGCTCCGTAGGTAACATCGGCCAGCCAGTTCTGTCAGTTCTCGTTTCGGTTGGAAACTCAGTAAGTGAGACGCTATTTACTCGTGTTCATTTTATTGGCAATGTCGGCAGAATGCCAAGACGCCAGGTATCCAGGCTCCACAATGCACGAAGGGATCCAGGATCTGAAGGATCGCCAGTGTTGTGGGTGCCATGGTGACCACCATAGAAAACAGAGTGAACACAAAACGTGAACAGAATAGCAACAAAATGTTAGCAAACAATTTTGTCGCATCGGATTTCGGTGGACAACCGACAAATATGCGACATAGTTGAAGTATTTTTGGAGATTCCAGTGACGCGGTCGCTGCATATTTCTTTCTAAATACTGGATTTATTTATAGAGCTAGATGTTTATTTTGAAAGAAATATTAGATTTTTTTTTTTACGGTTTTACTACGTGACAACAAAGGCGACATTATTATGTACGAGTATATTACCTTCCTTATACTTAAATGCCAGTAACCCATTAATGACCGGTCTGGTCTCCTTCTCGTAAGGAGGGGGATGTAGGCCTTAGTCCACCACGCTGGCCTACATTTGGCCTTTGATAACTTTTTTTTTGTGAACTCTCAGTCATGCAGTTTCCTCACGATGTTTTCCTTCACCGTAACAGCAGGTGATATTTAATTTAATTTTAAAGCGCACATAACTTTTTTTTTTACAAAGTCATTGGTGCTTGCCACTGGGATTCGAACCCGGACCCCTCGATTCGAGGTCGAATTCTAAGCCACTGGGCTATCACCGCTATAATAATACTTAAAATATATTCCATGTTTAAAAGTAGAGAGGCGTCGATTCGAGCGATGCTACTAATTACCATTAAACTTTGTCATTGGCTAATAAGTCGATCGATGCTCAAGAATCATCTTTCACAATTTCGACTTTAATTACTCTTCAAGAGTTCGCTATTAATAGCAGTTTACCTAACAAGTGTTTCGAACTAATTAAAGTGTCAGTCCAATGAAATGGTACCATTCTGTACTGTAGGCGTCTCGTGATGTTCCTGAAATTGCAATGCTAATAAGCTCTTCGCGTTGAATTTTCTTGTTCGCTTCTACTAACTGATACTACTGATACTAAATTGGAGGTTCTGTTTGTCGTATACAGTTACACAGAAACAAAAAGTTACACAAAGCCCGGTTATTCACGGACGCTACTGAAATCATACTTATTTATTTAATTGTTAAAAGTCGCCCTTTGCCAAGGTATGTGAGTTAGTTTTTTTAACCGAAATAAAAATAATAAAGCTTCCATAAATGAGACGCTGGCGTCTTGCCAAAGACAACTTGATAAACGAGAGCAAATCCGGGACAAAAAGTCTCTAGGTTTCGTTATTTTAATTTTTTTGTGGTCTTTAATACAATTTATAGTTCCCAAATTAAAGAGACAACAAATTTTTCAGCAACAACGGTTGACGTGACCTAGACATCGCTTCACTTTGTGTGCCTTCCATTTACTTTCATCTAAATAAGGTTTTTGGCGTAGACTTGTCTTCGTAGGGATATTTATACCTACGCCTTATGTTATTATGGATGTAATTGGAGATTGGAGGTATCATCAAGGACCAATAACATTACATTTCAGTGCCATCGATGAGTGCGATCGAAAAGTTTTGGCTTGTTGCATTGGCTTAAGATACACTTTGATGATGACTATTGTATGTTGCCGTCTGAACGGTCCGATAACAAAGGTAACGAGGCGTAGGAAGTTTTTAGTTTGGCTCGTGATTTCGTCCACTTGGACCTAAGAATTTGACTCGGAGAGGGATAAAAAGTATCCTATTTGTTAATTCAGGTTACACTCAACCTGTGTAGGTACCAAATAACAGCCAAACTGCTCAGCCGTTGCGTGAAAGAGCAACAAACATTCATCCATCCTCACAAACTTTCGCATTTATAATAGTAGTAGGAATTTTATGCATAATATTCTGAAAATTTTATTATCAGAAAAAATGTCTTCCCCAAGCAATTACAGCGGGGTGCTTACAAGCCCTTTATTATGCTCGTACCTACTGTATTATTCGGAAAAATGTCTTTGTTTAACGAGCAAATTGCCGGATCCCGATAGTTGTTGAAGGCATGAAAGGGACATCCGGCACGGTCGTTATTCTCAAGTGATTCTCACTCACTTCCTAGTTAGTTATTTTATGGGAACTCGAGTGGTAGTGGCAGGTGTTTTATGGCCCATAGAAACACCGCTTGCACCTTACTCTGAAATGGGGTTTGGTTGTTATGGGCTGTTTGGTCCCCAAGGAGTCTGTTATTATTGCTTTTATTTTAAGAACGTTATTTGAACCCGTAATTTTGTCAATGATGTACTATCTAATAACGCAGAAATCATCGAAGATAAACTTATTGTATGATTGTTTTGATATTTATTTACAAAAGAAAATGTTAAAGATGGCCCTAGGATTTCGTGCCCACGATGACTTTTATGGGAAGGAGATGGAGATTCCGTAGCTCATACTCTATTTCAACCCTACATGACAAATAACAGTCACTTTCTAACAGTGTCTCGAGCATAAACGTATAGTAACCGTCATGAGTCGTGAGCACAAATATTCAGTAGTGGTGGGGATATTTTACACTTTCGGCCAATGTACAGCAGCCGAAAGAACGCGGTCGACCAATAGACAACGCACACTGACGAACTGACGAGTAACGAACCAATCGCGTGAACCGCAGCGCAGTCAATGGCAAACCGACCAATAGATTTTGCCTACGACTTATCTTATGGCGAGTATTATACACGGTTTCGTATACATAGTTATCGAGCTGTCATTAGTACGAGAAGATGTCAAGACCGACTGACACATGACATTGACTATTCGAATACTTTGCCGATAGTGTTCATGCACACGGCAATGCTCTACAAGTTATGTATGTAGATTCATGATTCCGTTTCATAGCTCTGGGAGTCCCGACACCAACGTTGCGCGTTGTGGTATTAAACTGTCTAATAACTTTAAATAATGTATGAACACGAACAATGTCGATCTAAAACGGTTGATAAGGAAGTGTTATCATAACATCGGCGATTGATTTTATCTGTCGACACGATAACTGCTTCAACGTGGCTGATACGGCCAGTTTGGCAACGAAATTAGCTTGGAAATTAGTTCCTAGTTTGTTTGATTATTTGGTTACGACTACAAATACAAAGCGTTTTTGGTGCCTTTTTTAAATGAAATTTAAAGATTTGAAGAAGAGACCACTCTTGCTTACAACTTCATTAGCTGGCCTAAACGTATAGGTATATGTTTAAGAGAAAAATAAAAATTAGATACCCTACAAGTAGGGTTCCCTTCATCGAGATTATAAAATGCCTGTATAACTACCAAATTTCATCCGAATCTTTTCAGACGTTTTTACGTGGAATAGGGAATAGGTATGATGAATATAAAAATGTATGTATAGCGCAGGAGCATCAGTTGTGGTCAAATTTAGAAGATAAAAGTTTATAAACCCACCCGATCTACCCTCTTTAACTAAACCTCAATATGTATTCAAACTTCTAACCATTCGTCCCCTCGCACTAACTTCACACTAATCATATCCCTATAGCTTAGTTGTTACTTGGTGCTGGATACTCTAAATCTAAAGCAACTGGTACACATACCAATTGAATTTCATAAAGAGAGCATTGGTGTTGGTTGTTGCAGGTGAGTGCGGCCCGCGGGCGCTACGTGCATGTCTATATCATGCTGGACTGCCTCTGGTAAGTCCTCGCCTTGCTTCCTTATGCATCATCAAAACCGCATGGGAATCGGTCCATCTATTTGGGTTCCAGATGTACATTAACTGATAGAAAGGCACATGCGTGAAACCTAAGCAGAACGTTAAAAAACATGAGGTCTTTCAGCCTTTTCATAACAGTGGACACCGCCGGTTTCTAACCTGAATCACGCTATTGAATTTTTTTAAAGTATAGCATAAAAGTAAAGAACAGAAATAAAAACTCTGCGTGAAAATATAAGGTTGTTGATGATGATCTTCCTGCTCTTTTTGACGACCGATCAGTCTCCGAGGTAGACCAACACGTGTGTGTGTCGTGACCACGACACACACACGTGAAGACCGACGGAAGCTTTTCCTGTGCCAAAATGTTTTGTTTGCGATTTATTTTACCCTATATCCTGTAGCCATGACGTCGATGCTTGAAATATAGGAGTTTATCGATTATGATGTCATGCTACCGGCAGATGTGTTTACTTTGTTTCGCTTCTAGTTGTTTGTGACGTGTGGATTCTGTAGGCTTGGAGTTTGTCAAGAGTCTCACGACTTTAGAAGCAGGATGGAGCTAACATAATCTGTGATAGCCACGTGGATATGAATTCGTTCTTATACTCGAAGCGTCCGACTTCGAAACACTGTGGCATGAACCAAATCAAAATGTCACCTGCGAGAACGGTGGAGGAAAACATCATGAAGAAATCTGCTTGCCTGATAGTTCTCTGTTGTGTTCTTGATTCTTGAAGGCGTTTGACGTTCGCCAACTAACTATAGGCCAGCGATATATATTATTCTCATTGCGAGAGGAAACCCGACCTTGCAGTAAGCCACTAATGGACTGCAAACAGAGAAAATCTGTCGTTTTGTATTAGCTTTAGAATTAGATAGAGTATGATAAAATATTTGATCACTTTAAGTCCGGATTAAAACTAACTATGTGACAATGCTGACTAACGAATGTTGGTAGACTTTAGTGTTTCAAACGAGCTAATTAAAAAATAAAATTTATGGTGCTCCACGACCTACACTGTAATTAGTTTAATGACCTTTTCATTGCGCGTATACTTATTTATCAAACATTACTGTATTGCCCCACTTTCTAATTTACTCATAATCATTTTATTGTTAAATTCAGCTTATCAAAAGGTTGTAAGTGCTTCTACGTAGAATATACACGTTATAGTTTATAAATGCTACATGAATTTCAGTCTTAGGTACGTTATTTTCCCGCATCCAAACCTTCTCAGCCGAAATTTGCTGTCTTGTGTTTTTATACTACTTACTTTTTCACGCGATGAGCTCTACGTGTCACCCCTGACCAATTTTTTTCCTATATACCTGCAAGCAAAGAATTTTATATGTCAAGATGGAGTGTTGGGGTGTCAAAAATGAGACACCTAAAATAGCATTTTAATTCCTAATGACGTTAACAAATTGAGCTCCTTTTTCTCTTGTATCACTCTGCCTGTAGAGAAAGAAGTCTTTGCTTGTAGGGATGATCTCATAGTTTTGAATATTGAAGTGGATACTAATAGCACGGTGGACTCCGAGGGGGCGATGGCGCAATGCAGCTGTCTTATTTAATCACTTATTGCAATTTGTAAACTAATGACAATATGGTAATTAACTACGGTCTTTTTTGTCACGGTCGTTTTAATAACTCGTTAGGCTCTGTACTAATACTGTACCTTGAACGTGATCATTACTTTGATTACTTGCGTCATTATAAAACTAGCTAACGGTGTAGATGTCGTGGGCCAATTGATAAATCGGGTCGTTCATGGTTTGCCTGGACAGATCACGATACGCCGGCATCGGCATATCGTGATTAATTGGTCGATTATCTCGTGTTTTGCCATATATAAAGTTGGGTAGATGGACGACAGCAACGTATTTGTATAGTTTGACCTTTATTTATCAAGTTTTAAGTTTTATGTAAGTAGGTAACTTTGGGTAGGTTACCTACTTACAATGATGGGCAAATAAAACACGTTGTATTTGTGTAATACCTAACATCCACCTAGAAGCTAAGCTTTAGTAGTCAAGTCTAAAAAGAGGAAAAGCAGGATAATGTGGGTTATGTTAGACAGTTTTGATTTCTTGCAGAGGTCGGGTCACCGCGCAACGGGATTCCATGGAAATTTGTGTTTATTCAAAAATACAACAAAAGCCCGAGCAGTCAAATGAACAATTAGCCGGCGTGTTCATGATCTGGCCAGTCAAATCACGATTTGCCCGATTTAACAATCGGTCCACGACATAGATATTGTAAATTTTAGTTCCGGGAATCATTACTATTTTTGTTTCATTAATCTGGTTAAATTACCCTAATGCTCGTAATTGTACAACTTCACATTGAAATCCAAACGACTGGCGTGTTTCCCAGCGACCTCATAAAACTTTATGTTTCAAGTATTTGAGGCTTGCGCTTCTACGAGGGCTTCTGTATGAATTTTTCAGGTTCGGGGTCGTTCTGAATGATCTTCGTATGGCCCCGCTCCATTTCATGTTTACTTAAGTATGCGTACCGGCAGCAGTGGTGCGCATTACTCCGATGCTTGTGGATATGAATTCGTTCTTATACTCGAAACGTTCGACTTCGAAGCACTGTGGCATGAACCAAATCAAAATGTCACCTGCGAGAACGGTGGAGGAAAACATCATGAAGAAATCTGCTTGCCTGATAGTTCTCTGTTGTGTTCTTGATTCTTGAAGGCGTTTAGATATGAACCGAATAGAGCGAAGTCGGACGAGCTCTTCAGCAGCGCAGATCCGGTGCTGCACTTCTAGACTTTCCTAATGAACGCCATCGCCAATCCATTAGTCCTCTCTAATTCTATGTGGTTGTAACCGTAGTCACAAGAGGGATTTTAAAAGGGCCCAGTTAAATAGGAGCGTGAATGACGCTTCACGCTCATAGCCCCACACTAGGATTCCCTGTGTCGTGGGCGCCATGGACACACACAAGACAACAACACAACACACCCAGACCAGAAATAGAAATTCAAATTCATCATTCAAATTTCTGCTCTGCTGGGAATCGAACCCAGGACCTTCCGCGCAGCACACCGGTGTCTTAACCACTGTGCCACTTGGGTCGTCAAGAAATGTCAAGAAATGAATGAAATAGATAAACTTAGAGTTATATAGGACTTTACCGATCTAGGGATTTCTTCTTAGCTGTCCTCGTGCTAGGGTCAGGCTCGGTCACGCGCTGATCGGAGCCAGTCGGATGTTCCGGACGGTTTGGGTAGCCGCTGGAGCGTGCGTCTCGGGGAGGCTGCTCGTCTCCTTTCCGCTTTGATGCTTTTGGTTTTTTGCCACCGTCCCAACCATTACCTCGATCTTTATGGGTATAAAATGTAGACAAACATTTTTTTTTGAATTCTATTTACACTTTAGCAAACCCTTTTTACAAGACTTCAACGCTTACGGGTATGAATAACATGAAAAATAATGACTTGGTTTCCACGTTGTGAAGTATAGTAAGCTAGTAATTTTATTAAATTAAAGCTTACAGTACATCTTCTCTTCTTATGGATAATTTCTTTTTTTTTAAAGTTGGCTGGCAGAGTTTGTTTTTTAGCAATAAGGCCGCCTGTTGTACTAATGTTTTTTAGTAATTATAGTGTATGTACAATGTACAATAAAGAGTACCTATTGTTGTTGTTTTTCTATTTACTTCTGTAGTTTCTTCATCCATCTATTAGTAGGATAAATAGACATTTTTCCCTGTTCAACAGATTCAGTCACCTGACTCTCGACACTTATGAACACCACAATAGGTACAAACACCCATAAACCCAAACTCATCAGGTGAGTGACCCTTTTTTCTGTGAGCAAGCTTCATTCATGATTTCTATACAATTCACCGTCGTATTTTAACTGGCTGTGGCGTCCCGCCGCCTTTTCCGTTGGGTGTCTTTATACAATTCACCGTCGTATTTTAACTGGCTGTGGCGTCCCGCCGCCTTTTCCGTTGGGTGTCTTTATTCTTCACAGACTGTACCTAATCTGCATTTTGAGGATTTATCTGAAACTGTTGAATTGCGACGGTTGTAAACCCAGATATAGATCTGAATAGATAACGCTAGTTAGCCGAGTTTATGAAGACGCCTTTTCACTACCTACTGAGACAAAACAAGAGCGTTTTAGTAGTGAGAATCCTACATCAACGCGAAACTGAATTAAAATCGCCAGTACGAATAATTCATCATCATGCGAATCGAAATGATCTCGTCACAGTAATGATGAGTATTAAATTAAACAAATCGATTTTATTCGAGTTACTGGATGAGAGGAATGATAGATCTGACGTGCCGTATAAACAACGTTGGAGTGCGGACTATTGAACATTGCACAAACATTCAAATATTTTGACACTGGAAGCACTTGTTGCGCGTGTTCCATTAAGATCTACATCAGTGGTTGTAAATGTACTTATTTAATAGTGCAGCTATTTTTGGAGCACAATAATAATATCGCACACACAGCTGAATGAGCGTGTCTTCTGCATTGTGGTTGATGTGTAGTGTATAGACATAGACTATGGTGCGATGGTGCCGCCCGCCCCCCGACGTCAGCTGATCGCCCTACAAAGTGCCCGGTCGACTTCTAGCCAAGCCTCGAACAATGTAGTTGTGTCGTGAAGCTTTAAAACTTTTTGACCTGTTCGCAGAAGTATGCCGCTGCTGTAACTTATGTACTTGATGTATTAGTTTGCATTGATGTTTTTACGGTTAATAAATAACACGCACTGTCGCGCACCCGTTAACAATTTAGGTAGAAAGGTGTATTCATCCTGTATAACCTGTATATTCATCCGCCTGATTTAAATAAATGTCGATGATGTTAATTAATAGGTGCGTTAGAAGAGTAAAAATGGACACGAGACAATTTTAGCTTCGTTCGCGTCAACTAATTACGAGTTACGCAACCCTTATAGGTTAAATCAATTGATTTGATTGATTATGTTTCTGTAAATAATAAATGACCTACCTACACTTAGTCTTATGATTCTTATGTATGACGTTTATTCGAAGTTGTACAGCCAGACGTAAATAAGTCCATCCATAATATGGAGAGCATGAGGGAGTGGGAAGGGAAGGGGAAGGCGCGGGTGGGTGAGAGGGGGGCGTACGGGCGGGGGCGGCGCGGGGCGACGGAGGCGGCGGCAGTTCCGCGCGCGCCGTCGCTCAAGTCACACGTGCTGCGATGCTAGTTGCGCCGGAGCCGCTCTCGGGAGTCGTCCGTCGCGTGTTGGCGCCAGGGTAGTGTAGTGGACTGTGTGCACGCTGCTCGGGCAGGCGGGCATGTGAGCGATGCTGCGCTCCGCCGTCACTGGCGGCATGGTGGGCCTGCCGCCGCCGACGCACGCCCGGCTCTCGCTGTTCGACTCCTGCCACCGCAAGATCAGGCTGATCGGCGGTGGACCCGTCGCCTTCCTGGGCGGATTGGTCGCGTGAGTTACACTGCATTTTCCTCTAGAAAGGCCTAGAAAGAGAACTGGGAGCACGCTGAGTTCATGAGTAGTTCGTGTCCAGAGGTGGAGTGGCTACGTACTTGTAAGGTTGTTCGTTTGCTTGTTGTTATCTGCAACTCATTCGTAACCACTTCGCAGGTTCGTGTCCTCTCAGAATAAGAAGCACGTAACTCGCAGTCCACCACGCTGGTCTATTGTGTGTTGAATAACAGACAGTTTTATAGAGGTCGCTGTTTGTAATTTAAAGTAAATAAAATCTAGTTTCGTAGCCCTTCTCAAATGACAACCGCTTCCTCAATGCCATTGTTACAAGAAGAACTAAGGCCTCTTATTCCGGTCTCACGATTTATATTTTCGTGCCAACGTGAAGTTACGCGTTGCTGTAAGTCGGTTTAAGTCAATTATTGTGAAAGGAACGCGTGGATGATGCGATTTTCCGTGGTAGCGGTAAAGTTGTGTTCAGGCGGCAATAGTTTCTGGAACTTTTTGATCGCATACACAGCTGTGTGTGTTTACTCTGTTGATGTTCACAAAATATCGCTTTCGCTGAGAAAAGTTTGAGGTTTTGAGTGTTTCGACGATAGAGTCTGATCTCCCTTTGAAACTACAACATTGTGCTGTTGTTATTAAATTAGCAGAATTTTGGCAGCAACCAATACAACAGCGGTCGAGGGACCAGCAGGTAACACTTCAATCTAGTTTACTTATAGAATTTTTATTGTTTAAATTTGCGTACTCGAAAAGGTGAATTGGGAATGATCTAAATGAGTTGGAATATCTTTAACTTAACCTATTCGTGCAAATAAACGTAATTTAATTTCAATATAAATATTTCAAGTTACTTTGATGAATACAGTTAAAATTTGACATCATCTTATTAAACATTTAATAGTCGGGCCGTCGCGTCCCGTTAATAAACATGAGTTTAGCCGTTAGTTACATACATAATATTTTAAAATGTCATTTTACTAAGGGTTTCTTAACAATATAACAACTACCGAAGAAGCCTCTGTGATAAAAGGGACGCAAAAAATGTATACATATAGGTATCATCAAAAATACATATCTATAACCTATACCTTTAAAAAAAATCATAAGTATTGTCATTGTGTCTAATTTGAGGTGTACCTCCGGCAGGTGCGCTGCGGGGCAAACCCACACGCTAATATCACCATTTTATTAGTACCTGTTTTATAATAATAACATTGTAGGCGGCGGGGTGAACACTTAGTGAAAACTATTGTCTTTTATGGTAGAAATGTATAATTGAAAACGGTAAAATAACTGAACAATGAAAAAACAGGCAAAATAAACTATTGAAACTATGTGAAAAACTATTACAAAACTTTGTGAAAATTTGGGACATAAAAGCGCGCGGACTCGATAATGCATACAAATTAGAACTGAAAAACGATCTTCTATTGTTTTCGCGGGCTCGCCGCTTCGCGCGCATTCGTTCCTTTTTTAAATAAAATACCTACCCACGTCGAATGCGCGCGCCTTCATTCAGCCAGTGTGCCAAATTTATGTAATAAGAATTTAATCATAAAACTGCTAAATTTAAACTGACAAATATAATAAAGAAAAATTCATATTTTAGAAATCATTATCTATAAGTAATTGCGTCGCCAACATGCCCCACCCTAGTGGAGCGCTAGCAACACTCATCAACCTCAGGTACTTAGGCGACGCATTGATAATAATTAAACAGAAAGAAAAGGTGCTATGAGTTTTCATCTCATTGCAAACAAGAATCTTCAGGCCCTATCCCAGTCCGGTATGGCAGGCGATATGGCTCGAGGCCATTGTGGCCAAACTTATGAGTTTTACTGCCATGACGATTCCCTTCGGTAGACAAGCCATACGATGAAGTAGGGTAACAATCGGGTACCTTACAGACTATGTCCTTCCACAGTAATCCGAACCACATTCTATTGAAAAGAGTAGTAGTTTGTTCCATACGCGCCACCGCACGCAGATCCTCAGAGTTCTCGCGAGGTTTTGACGACACCCCCATTGACTCGGGCCAGAACGAACGATTCATCACTTCATGACTATCGTCCCGTTTGCGTTCTTTATCGAGCCCTGTTGCTATACATAATGCAGAATGGCTTTGGTTACCGTGGACTGACACAGGCACCCGGCCATGTACGCACCAACCTAACGCAGTTAGGGAGGCACATGGTTCACTAGGCCCTCCTAAAATAATTTCCTGCGGTGACAGTAAATGACAATTATCTTGCCCTATTAAAATTTCAGGCTTCCCTAAATTACAACTAATCTTATCCTTAAGTATATACAGATGTTTAAAATTGTCAATATTTACACAAGAAATATCCTGTTCGGGCAATGACAATTCCTTAATACTACGAGCATTAATACTAAATATATTTCCATCTCTATTGGACACATTAAAATTTACAATATTTACATTATATTCTACTTGGTCCCCGCCCCACGGACCACACACGCGCATAGCTTCGCTGCGCCCACGCAGGCCGGCGCGCTGGGCTAAGTCGGCACTTATTAGAGTAACCGTCGACCCATCATCGAGCAACGCCGTCGTAGTGAATGTGCCATTAGGTCCATGAATGTTTATGGGCACAACTTTCAGTAAAATTTTACAGTCATTAGCACTTACGTGGGTCACTAATTCCGGCTGCGACGGCGTCTCGACCGCCAGGTCGCACGGTGTAGTAATGTCCGCGCGTATGTTTTCACTACTTACGGGACGCACTGGGTAGTGCAGCAGTGGATGGTGGGGGAGGCCGCAATCGTCCTTGTTACAGGCTGCGGCTGGGCATGTCTCGCGATTATGTCGCGACACAAGACACTTAAAACATAAACCATGTTGTTTTACATAGCGCCACCTGTTCCTACGAAATGATTTTTTAAATTGTTTACAATCCGGTAGGTTATGGTTAGATACTCGACAATAATTACACTTTTCACTATCACTGGGGACACTCTGCACTAACACATTTTGTCTACGCTGCGGGGTGAATGAACTCTGCCTTATGTTGGTAGTCAGCTGAGGTGGTATAATGTGTACACCAGACTTCGATATCTTGAGGGCTTCGTTTGTTAAAAAATCAGATAATAATTCTATTTTACTTGTGGAGTGTTCAGGTACATATGTATGGGAATGATCGGCCCATTTAGAAATTAGTATGGCTGGCAATTTAGATAAAATTATTGAAGCTATGTGTGTCCCTTGTAGCACCTCGCCTCGGCCCACGGCTTGGACTGCCGCGACGAAGTTCTTCACTTTGATTGAAAATGGCACGATGTCTCTGTGATAGTCGTGTGACATGGGTTGTAATCTCTTAATGTCTACCATTATGCGGGATATAATGATGTCTGGGTTCCCGAATTGCAACTCTAGTGTAGACATAATTGATTCGGGCGATGCGGCACTAATAAGGAGCGCGGATACTGCTTCTTTTGCCGCTCCATGCAAGCACTTTCTTAAACGCCACAGGTTTTCTTTATTATTAAAATTACATACCTCGGTGGACTCCTCGTATGCTTGCCTGAACTGCAGCCACTCCATCGGGTCACCGGAGAAGGCAGGTAAGTCCCTCGGTGTGCTTAAGCGGCTCAGCAGGTTACCATTGGGTCCGTGAGTAGAGGCGGCCAGGTCCCTCAGTGCGCTCGCCAACATGTGAACCGTCCCCTCGGCGCCGGCGCTCGCTGCCCCCGGCGGACACCCCGCACCCATAGCTCGACCGTTGTCGCGGGTGCGCGGTGCATCAGGTTCGTGTAGGCTGCGCTCCAGCCACTCCTCTACATTATCTCCTATACTTCGTCTCTCCGACGGTGGACTGTATTCTTCCTCTAGGTCAGCTACATCTGCAGCTAACTTCTTCTCAATGAGTTCCATTTGTATACGAGCCTTGGCTTCCGCGGCTTCCAGCTCCAGCCTCTTCCTTCGTGCGAGGAGTGACGAAGATGTAGAACCCATACGTGCCGACCCATGATGTGAAACGGGCGCCGTAACACTACCCGTTCCTGCGTATGTCGACCTCGGCTTCGCCTCACTCCCTGCGATATTCCTTTCTGTGGCTGGTACTGTTTCTCCCTTATTCGTTCGTGATTGACTACGTGTGTTCACCATTGTGACCGGAGGACTACGGAACATAATTCAGAATTCGGCTCGAAGACCAACTTGTAGGCGGCGGGGTGAACACTTAGTGAAAACTATTGTCTTTTATGGTAGAAATGTATAATTGAAAACGGTAAAATAACTGAACAATGAAAAAACAGGCAAAATAAACTATTGAAACTATGTGAAAAACTATTACAAAACTTTGTGAAAATTTGGGACATAAAAGCGCGCGGACTCGATAATGCATACAAATTAGAACTGAAAAACGATCTTCTATTGTTTTCGCGGGCTCGCCGCTTCGCGCGCATTCGTTCCTTTTTTAAATAAAATACCTACCCACGTCGAATGCGCGCGCCTTCATTCAGCCAGTGTGCCAAATTTATGTAATAAGAATTTAATCATAAAACTGCTAAATTTAAACTGACAAATATAATAAAGAAAAATTCATATTTTAGAAATCATTATCTATAAGTAATTGCGTCGCCAACAAACATGATATATCCATTATTACCATAACCGTATTCGATACAACAAATTGTGTTGTTTCCTACACACAAACTTAAATAGGTAGGACCTAAATCATTTTCCTTGGAGACCCTCATGAGCATTCAAATTAGGTACTTCAGATAACTAGTCGCCTGAAATACAATACATCCGGCACTGAAATACAAGACCTGACTTACTGCGGGTTATTGAACGACGGCAGTCCACCTAGTTACCTAGGTAGGATATTTTACGACCAGCAAATAATAGATTTCAATCTTTTTTCGGTACCTATAAAACGTTCTCAAATACAATTTTACGACATGGAAAATTTAGCAAGAGCAAACTAAACACCACTCAGAAGCATCTTGAAATCTGTGTGTGTAATATAATTTGCATCCATAACGGTTAAAGGTCAATTGGTCGCTTTGTTATGTTCGTGGAGCGGCGACGCAGCACATGGCCTACACGCTGCGGCTTGCGGCTGCGGCACGCGGCTGCGTCGATAGCAGTATGGCAGCTCAATAAACCAACGTTTGTTGTCGGTGCCAAGATGGGATGGGAAGAGCTGATTGATGGCTGCAATATTAGTTACCAATTGAATGATTTCCTGCTCAATCAACACTAATAAGCTGTGTTGAGAATGCTTCGCAATGGTTAAGACTTGTCTCTATGAAGCCAATATGTGACCAAGAGGTATCCTATTCGCGTTTACACCTTGTCAACTTGGCAATTATTAGTGTCAAGACGTCAGCGACAAGATTGGTCGCTCGCAACGACTTGGTCGGACGACAATGTCATTGAGTCCATTTGTCGTATTCCTCACGTGACGTAGTTATTATGACAGCCAGTTAGGAAAGGGCTTTATAACAACGGCTGAAATAATTTTAGAAACCGAATAAGCTGTATCTTAGAATACATTCAGACTTAAAAAGTTAACCTCATTATATTGGTATAAATAATATTATAATATCGAAAAAAAAATATATATGGAAAACTCGATTTCACTTAACGCGATCGTTCATCAGTTAGGCATTTAAAGCCGTCGTTAACATAAATACTGGCGCGGCCTTGGGTGCGAATAAAAAGCTTATGATTTTTTGAGGCCTTCTAATTAAAAACCGTTTATGAAAGTTTTAGTGGAATCCGTTCAAGTAAAATATTTGGTACACGTTTTTATACTTTTTCTTTATAATATAATATAATGACGCTCGTTAACTATACGAATACTTTGACTATAGTTTTCATGCTCGGGACTCAGTTACCTACATTATTAATAGACCTACCTAGTACCTAAATGAACACAGGTCATACGGTTTCTTAGTATTATGTCAGCAAGCCTATCGTAACTCCTTAGTGTGTCATGATACCATCGTAGGCATAACGTTATTACATACAAACTTATGTTCTCTCAACAAATCCTATTTACTTCCAGTTACGATTTCTTACGTACATTTTAACTACTTTTGCCTGCGACATCGTCCGCATACCATTTGGAATTTATGCCTATGTGAACCCAAGTATTTTTTGTATGTGTTAGTTATCAAATTTCTTCACAATCCTACATATGTATATCCTACATAAGGTTCGGTTACTGTACTATCTCACAAGTCAGTTGATAATTATCCTTAATCGACTGTCAAAAACGCAACAGCTAAATACATTTTGTGTGATTTATAAATGGCAAAATTATGAAAGATCCGTTTTTTTTATGGTTCAAGACTAAGCTGCCTAAATTTTCAGATGTATTCAAATGAAATTTTTTTTGGCGATTACTTTTAATGTCCCACTGTCGGACACTGGGCACACTCCCCACGAAAGGAGAGGCCCTGCGGCCTGGAGCATACCCCACCGCGCTGCTCCAATGCTCCAATGCGAATTGGCGGTGATTACCGTACAACTTGAATTTAATCGCGAACGGTGTCAACATTCATGTCATGTCATTCGAGTAATATTGCCAAATCGCACTCGTTTGTGGACTTTGTTCGGCAGGACTAACGATAATGTCCGGCTGATTGCGTCGTTGACAACAAATTATATTGATATCTAAGTACTTGGAACAATGAAACTGGTTGTCATTTGTCGTACCAGTCTAATGAGGTCTTGTTTTATTACCGACTATGATCATTTGTTTTTTGTTTAAGAATAGGTTTCTTATAATCACCGTTTTAATGGCACCACATGGTAGGTGCTACTAACCCGCAGTAGGCCAGCGTGGTGGATGTCACCTTGAAAGTGTTTGTCAATGGGCCGCAGTGACCACTTAACATCAGGTCTGCATGCCCTTTTACTGCTCAATCACTGTAAAAAGTATCATATGTGACTCAGTAAGTGGTAGTGGTTAATGTGGGCGCCCGAATCCAACCTCAAATACAGAAAAAAAGGGTGGCGGATGAGTTGCTGCTTATGAGGACTAAGATGTTCGCCTCAAATGAAGTATCCCCGGCAACCACACCTCACAAGACATGAAGAACATGCTGCTTTACGACGGGTTAAGAGGCTGGCGGTAAGCTACCTCCCCGGACTAGTTACTGTGGCTGTGCTGTACCACCTATAATCTATGTTTGACTATTATCTTATTAATGGACAGGCAAAGTGTTAAACCACAGATAATTATTTCGTTAGACAAAGCATCGGTTAATTGGGCATTAACGTAGTGGCTATCCGGTGTGGTTGCACAAAGGGTTGCGTCACCGACGGCCTCCGCTGCTCACATTGTGTTGCTGCATTGTTGTTGACCATTCAATGGGCGCTGATGTAGTTGGCCATGTAGTCTGACCCATTTGTGGCTCGTTAACCGTTGGGGAAAAGCGGTGATAGCTCGGTGGCTTAGGTACGACGTCGAAACGAGGGGTCCGGGCTCGTTATACAAGTTATGTGGCCTTTATGACATAAAACATCGTGCGGTAAACGTACATGCCTGAGAGTTCACAAAACAAAGTTCTCAAAGGCATGTGAAGTCCACCAACCCGCAGTAGGCCAGCGTGGTATACTTAGACCTACATCCCTCTCATTGTGAGAGGAGACCCGACCCTGTACTGGGCTGGGTCATTAATGGGTTACTGACGAAAAACAACTGTGAGGTTACTAACATGAGTTAAATGGCAATTGTGAATAAATAAGCGTACGGGTTACCTGAACAAAAGTGGTTACTATCTATCTAAAAGTGGTCTATCATCTCCAATAGTCAAGGTGTCGCTGATATGCTTTTGGCCAATGCGGAAATGGCAGACTAGTTTCATGAAGATTCCTTATTCATTACTTGCTAACCTCGCATGGCCCTTTTTAAGACTAGATGATAATCGTAGCCGTAAGTCTTAGAAATCTGCAACACAAAACGGCTTTTGGGTGCGTCAATAACAAAAAAAAAATGAATTCATTAACCCGTGAAAATATGCAACAATCTGTTGTTGATTTTCGCCATTTCTTGAATGTTTAGGATACGGATACTAAACGCTGATTCCATTTCTTTCGTAACGTCCGAACTTAGAGCCAGTAAACAATTAGATTCATTATATTTCGCAAATGAACGGGAGCAGCTCATTACAATCTCAATTAACGTCTCAGTGCTCGCCTTGAGCAAGTGTCTGAGGCAATTAGGCGGCGGACAGACGGGCGGCTGCGTCAGTCCGCGCCTGCTGCCCGCCGCGCGTGTTGACCGCCTACCGCCGTGCACCATGCTAGCCCCGGCCGCCTCCTGAATCGCCTTATGTGTCTCGAAGTAGCGATTAATTTTTTGTAAGTTGATTTCATCGTTTTATCTACACCACCCACTTCATACTCAGCAGCTTTAGATCAGCATTCGGATGAATGATCCCCGTCAAGCCTTGTAAACATTTGTTGCTCAACATCAATGTTTGACAAAATCCAAGTTTCTGGCAGCTCCGCAACTCTGTTGACTGCGACTTGCTGACAGCAAGGTGTTTATGCAACTATGTTTATAAACGAAGGTTTACTATCAATGAGGTTAACTTGACGTACAGTCCAAAATATTGTCTATAGTAATATCTCTTAAGAACAACGAATTGGAAAGAACCTGGATAATATTAGGGTTGCAATACTTATTACTGCTCTACATAAGTTCACGTGGTATTTATCTGGTCTTTTACGAATACTACTGCTCTCATACATTCAAATGACTCCTGTAAGGAACAGTCGGGAATGTCGCCAATACCTCGTAAGAAAGAAATGAAAAATAGCCGGATTTAATTTGGTTTGCATTATACATAAGACATACGATCTACCTGGTCCTGGCTACTGCTCTCATGCCATCTATTCAAATGACTGCTCCCTGTAACTCCTGTAAGGGATAGTTAGGAATGCCGTCCATATCTCGTAAGAGTGAAATGGAAAGTAGCCGGATTTCATAAGGGTTTCATTATTGGTTGTACATAAGACGTGCGATCTACCCGGTCTTTTACGTCACTGCTCGCTGCACGCTCACCGGGTGCAGCGGAGCGGTGCGCCGATAGCGTAGCAGTTGGAAGACCAGACCGCGTTGGGTGCGGTTATCCAAGGAATTGTTACACTTGTAAAAAAGTGGCCATACAAACGAAGGTTTTTGAAGGAAACTACAGCATGAAAAGTATGATCAACGTTTTAAATATTTTTTTAAAAACGTGGCCAAAAGCAGGTAGGGTTTTGATGGATACTGTAGCAAGAAACCGTAACAATTAGTAGTGCCCTGCACTTCTGTTGTCGCGTGCTCTTGCCGAAAGACAGTTCTACGTAGCGTAGGTATTTTAGTTGTCCCATTTCTTTTAATTCATGCCACTCCATTTTATCATAATATACGAATCTTAAGCCTTGGGTTCCGAATTTCTGTTTCCATTTTTGATTTCCGGATACTCCATCTCGGCGTACAGGAATCTTCGGTTTTGGGTTCCAAACGGCTGTAAGAGTAAGTCGCGCTGGGGCATACGCTCTGCTCGGTCGGGCGGCCGCGGTACAGTTGTAACGGGACCCGCGGCCCCGATACGCCTCGCGCGCCGCTCCATCGCCACTCCACTGCGACCGACGCTGCGCCATTGCTGTACCGTGCGCCTTTCTTCTGCCAGCTGCATCATGACGAGACAGAATGCGTATTGAAGTCACTGGCATCCATTTACGTTGCGCGGGAGATCCTTGATTCGATTCACGTGACTGTGGAGTAGATGTGATTAAATTTCTGTTTCTGGTCTGGATTTGTGTTCTTGTCTTGTGTGTGTGACCGTCTTGATTCTTTAAATTTGCGACCCATAACTCACAAAATCAATCTTCGCTTTGTTAGTGTTGGATGTGGTTGCCATGGGGATAGTAACAACGATTTTCTCGAATTTTGGGAATGGTGTCATAATTTGGTACGACATCCACCGCTTCGACGAACTCGGAAAACTGTACCGTTTCGAAATTTCCACGTGTGGGACAAACGCCCATTAAACGAGCGGGTTGCTCATATACTCATACGCTTACTGAGTTTGTGCAGTTATTAGTACGTGCTTCAACCGGGGCACAGTTACCACGGATCTTACTTCAAACACGCCATTACCACTAAGTTAATTTTCGGAAAAAGTATCACAGGATATATTTATTCTGTCTCCATACTACAACAGCGAAGAGGCCTTGAAAGAACTTTGTTAATCTTAAGTTGGATAGGCACGTTGTCGTTAGTGCCACTACACAATAAGCTATCTTCGATGTGACTCCACGTACAGATCTGATCAGGGCCCTGATTCTGTATGACCATTCACACTCGTATCGCGGCAGTCATGTCTTACCCGTGATAAAAAGTCAAAAAAAGCTTAAAGGTCCAATATCGTGACAATCTATTGTGTGCCTTATAGAATAGACATTGAGGTTCCTTGTCGTGCCGAGTTCATGAAATGACATACGGTTTGATGTCACACGATATCGGCACGAAATCTTTTGGGTAATACAGAATCAGGCCCCAGGTTAGTCTTTAGTTCATGTGCTGCAGATATCACTAGTTTACCAGTACCGTGAACATGAACACGCATTAGTATGTCATACTCATACGTCAGTATGTCAGACATAACATCTTCCCATTGTAGTGGCAAACGTTAACTATACGAGTACTTTGACGATAGAGTTCACGCTTTGGGCGCAACACACGTTGTGTGAAATTTCTAAGAGTTTGATATACCTGCATGATTTAGAAGCAGTGAAAACATTATGATGCCTGCGGTTTTGGAACTCGTTCTGTAATCGTTTTGACCCGCTTCTTACTTCACGTCGAGAAAAACGTGACCGGTTACCGTCTATCAACTGTGGTGATTATTATTGAACCTCAATATTGTGTTGCGTCTTCATTGGTAATCATTGAACGAGATCGAAATTTTATGGAAAAAATGAGGGAATATAACTCGCGTACTGTGTGATCATTGCTCTATCTTCAAAAATTACAGTCACATACAAACTTTAGACCTCCTCATAGCACCTAAGTGTGTATAGTAACTTCAAAAAGTCCTTTCATATTGCTCCTTTTCCTACGCACAACTACAGGAACCTTCCTGTCAATATTCAAGCTTCTAGTCCTAGTGGTTATGGCTGTACGCTGATCGATCATTCAATTAGTGTTTTTTTTAATTTTATTATTGCTAAAGTACCGGTTGTCTTAAGTACCTATAATTTTTGGGTTATTCCGTCCGATTTCGGCCCTAACCGTGGCTCTATTTCACGAGCTCCAGCCGATCGCTGTGAATGCGCGCCGCACGCATTTGCCGTCGTGACTTCAATGTTAATTTAACTATGGAGCTTGAATAACAAGAAGGGAAGAACTAGTCAATTGGGTTGAAATGGTAGCGGCTTACTTTCATTGACGATATCTAGTGAACTAGCACAGTTTTCGACGTCAAAAATAGCAACGTACAGCAATATATACCTATTATTCTGATGCTGATTATTGCATCCGGTAAATATCTGACCACCCAAGTACTGGAGTTGTCTGTGATAAGCCGATTTATTGCTTACTACTCGGGACAATCAGATATCCATGTATGGCGACTATCTATCTTCAGTAGCAATAGAGGACAAATGATCGCTCTATATGGATCTCGGGATATAACTACATCTTTCGAAGCCGGTAAGTCCATTTCATATAGATATCAACGGGTTTGATGATTTTTGTGGGGTTTCAAGGAGGAAACATTTTTACTGATATGTACAAAAAGACTGAGATTCTCCTGTGCAGGTAATGTTATGCTGAACTGTTAGACAAGCGTCTTTTCCAAAACGCTTGAAGATTCGACCATACTCTTCACCTTCTGCGATCTTCTTGAGGCCTTATACTCTTTATACTTGTACATAATAAGCCATCATCAGGGCTATTATCATTTTAGTGATCAATGCCTCGGGCATTGATGAGTTGCTGATAAGCCTTTTTGAGGCTTTAGGCGCCGCTTTTTCCCTCTCCCTTTGATTTCCCCCTGCAATACAAGTTGGCGCAATTTTTCAATGCGGATATAACTACATATGTATGTAATAAAAAAACTCGAACGTGGCCGACTGCGGTCCCGCGCGCTCGGAGAAACCGCAGATACAACACGCACGCCACACGGCCGCGCACGCGCACGTCGTCTCAAAGGCATTTTTCATACTAATCGCATTCTTAAGAAAACGCGCCGCGCCGCATCACTTTCCCGTGTGGTACTTGCGCTAAGAATGATGGATGGGAATTATCTTTTTTTAATGCTTTGCGATGTTCAAAAGAAGCTCAAGTAAGCGCGAAATGGTCCAAGGTGGGAAGTTGGCAACGAATACTATTATTATTATTATTTGTTTTTCAGGCGATTTCGATAAAATGTATCATATTGTATACCCAAATTAAAGTAAGAAAACTTTATGCTTTCTTGATTATGAGGTTCAGGTTCTATGGTCTGTTGATGATCTTTCACGATCAATACATCATTATGACTGTTGAAATTGTGGCGGAAACTTACGATGATATCTCATCGACCGAATTTCAAAAGTTTTTCCACTTTTAATTGTTTCATTGAATATTGATACTGGCTATAACAGAAATAAACAAATTATGAACAAATGTTTTGTGAGATTATGGCAGGGTATAAAAATATAGCATGAACGAGTTCAACTTTCTTCACATCGCTTCGATACATTTTGCCGTCTAGAAACAAGTTCAAGAGATATAAAAACTATATTTAAATACAAATTTAGATATGAAAGTGGATGTCGATCATTACGTTATCATACATCACACATTGGAACCATACCTGCCAGGAAACAAGGTACCATCTGATGAGATGAAAGCGGTACCTGTTAGGTAGGTCCTGTGTACCTTTTTAAATGTCCCTGTAGGCGAAGCAATAAATAAAAATAATTAATTTTATGTGGGAAAATTTATTATTTTTGACCGACGTCAAAAATGGAGCAAGTTAAGTTATATTAACAAAGTTTTATTTTATTTGTTAACTTAAAAATATGGCCGCGAACAAAAGAAAATCGAATTCAGTTTCATCTGCAAATTACCTAATGTGTCCGCGCCCTTTTTTGTTTCCCAAACTTTCATAGGTTGTCACACTCAGTTATGTATATATATATACGTTAAAGTGAATTGTTTTTTTAATGAAATCGTTTTATATAGTCCCAATACAGGGCACGAACGACGGGTATCCATCCATCAACAACTGGGTGAGTCTATACTGCAGTCTGCACGCCAACAAGCTACTTCAGTATGAGTTAATTTATTGCCCATTTTAAAATAGTTCAAGAGGTCAAGCTTTGTTCTTGTGTTAAATACATACACCCAATCACCGAGTCGTGAACAAATATTTTATTCGGTTATAGTTTGGTTAATTTACATTCTAACATAATGACCGAATTTTGTACGTCTCAAATAGGTATTGTTACAACGATAAATTTATACGTAGCGATACAGGATCTACACTTAATTAACCGTTTTGACCTCTAAACCACATTGTGGTCCGATAGCTGTGTGTATTTAAATGGAGGCATTAGTTGATTGGTGGACAATTGATTGGGACGTGCACGCCGCACGCCGTTCACAATTCATTTCAAAATGTGACGACCTGAGTGGCGCACTGGTTAAGACGCCGGTGCGCTGCGCGGAGGGTCCTGGGTTCGATTCCCAGCGGTGCAGAGATTTAAATGATGAGCTTAAATTTCTGTTTCTGGTCTGGGTGTGTGTTCTTGTCTTGTGTGTGTCCATGGCACCCACGACACAGGGAATCCTAGTGTGGGGCTATGAGTGTGAAGACCGCACTTTAAAAAACTAAATTTAATGACCCTTCCCTCTTTGTACATATACGAGATAGCGGTGATGGTAAGAAATAACATTGACAAATATGACACCCTTAAAACAAAAAGACATAATAATAAGCTATGCGCAATACCCTCTAAAACTAAGCAATATAATAAAAGCGTATTTTGTATGGGTCCAAAAATATATAATAACCTGCCTAACTTACTGAAAAGTAACAGCACATTTGATTTTAAACGGAAATTAAAAATGTTTCTAACCGAAAAAGCATACTATTCGGTTGCGGAATTCATTAATGAAAAAAATTAAATCTGTATTGTAATGTAAATTCTATTAAATGGAATGTAGAAACGCGCGTCTGAACAAATAAAGTATGTGTACCAAAACCTGTGTCGAGAGTTTTTTCCTCCGGCTTTTTCTCTCTTTACCCAGCGATGGGTGGCACATAGGCAGCCGATGAGTTCGATTAGGTAAAATTACAACTAATTATAAAAATAATAAATGTAATATGCGAAACTGACAAATGAAATATTATACCTGACAAACTTGTCAATTAAATTATGTATTAGTTATAAGTTTTCAATTAGTACTAACATTAGTTTTTATTTTATTTTTAAATGATTAAAATGTAATATAACTTTATAATTTGCATACCTGAGAAGGTGAATATGGATTGATCAAAATTCCCTGTAAAACCAATAACTAACCCATATTCGTGCAAATAAATGATTTTCATTTCATTTCATTTCATTTCAAGAGTGTGAAGCGTTAATTCCCCACAAAAGAGCGGTTTCAGGAACGTCTGAAAACAGCTCTTCTTCCAATATCCAACTCGACAATCTCATCGACTTCCAATATCTTTAACAAATATTTTTATTGTGCATGAAATCAATAATAAATAGGATTTGTTGAGAGAGTCGGGCTCATTAGACAAAACAGGTTTTATAGTTGCCGGCTTATGACTTTACTTTTCGTTTTTGACAGTTCAATAAAAGTATGGCCGTAGAAGCTCGTTCGGGGAGGTACCTTACCGCTACCCTCTTACTCGTCTTCATCAGGTGGCCTGCAGGTTCGGGTCTCCTCTCACAATGAGAGGGATGTAGGCCGCCGTCCACCACGCTACACTACTGTGGGTTGGTGGACTTCACATGCCTTTGAGAACATTTTTTTTTAACTCTCAGGCATTCAGGTTTCCTCACGATGTTTTCCTTCACCGTAACAGCAGGTGATATTTAATTTTACAAATCGCAAATAACTTTTTTACAAAGTCATTGGTGCGTGCCACTGGGATTCGAACCCGGACCCCTCGATTCGAGGTCGAATTCTAAGCCACTGGGCTATCACCGCTTTGCCACTTAATTAAGGACTATAAAAAAAATCTCGACTGAGTCCACAATCCAATTAGGTATATTTGCGGCAGCCGGTGGTGCGGTTTGGCGACGCGCGCGCCTCCGCCGCAGCACGTGCAGCAGTCCCCCTCCCCTCCCCCCTCCCCCTCGAAGCGACCCGCTGGTTTCAAGGTCACCGGCTCGCCAACCCTCCCCTCCCCCGGCCGTAGCCCCTCGCTCGCCCCCCGTTCCGGGAATAGGTACTTATTTAACAATCGGTAATTGTCTCGAATTGGCCTCGATTTCTCGACACTTGCTCAACACTTGACGACAACAATGACTCGCTGCGTAGAAGAATAACCTCCGCACTCTTGTTTGAATAAATAAAAAAGTTTGAGTGTTTTTGGTGTTTATACAAAAGGTTATTTAGGATCATCTAAGTGTCTACACTCCTATATATAAATAAATACACTCCTACTGCGACTTGGGGCGTAAAGAAGTTTTAAAGTCATCGAACCTGTCGCTTCAATTCACAACGACCTGAGTGGCGCAGTGGTTGAGACGCCGCCGGTGCACTGCGCGGAGGGTCCTGGGTTCGATCCCCAGCAGAACAGAGATTTGAATGATGAGTTTAAATTTCTTTTTCTGGTCTGGGTGTGTGTGTTCTTGTCTTGTGTGTGTCCATGGCACCCACGACACAGGGAATCCTAGTGTGGAGCTATGAGTGTGAAGCGTAAAAAAAAATTCTTAATCTAACCCTTATTTGGCTGGTGTCCTTATGGCTGTGTCGCACGTAAAAGTTGCTCGTACGTCATTGTATATATATTGCTACATGTATACATATCCCGTTTTAGGGTTTGAAAAAAATACATGTCACGTGTCATGTTCAATTAGGAGGGCAGCTCAATACAGAGCCCTTTGTTTTATTTTTGTTGTGTTGGTTGCACGGTTACAGTCATGTCAACTAATTAGGAAAAGGCCTAAGGAAACAAAAAGAGGCGCAATGCTACAATTTAACAAAAAGGAAAAAACCTTAACGTCTGGTCGAATACCTACTCTATATCCCCTTCCTGCTTGTCTACTCAATAATAGCCAATGATCTCTTTCTATGAATTAGCGAGGGTTATAGTTGCCGTCACGTGTGGTGAGCACAATTTTCATTGGTCGGTTTGACATTGACTGAGCTGCGGTGCACACGATTGGTTGGACAGACGTCAGTTCGTCAGTGTGCGTCGTCTATTGGTCCGGCACGTTTTTTCGGCTGCTGTACATTGGCCGAAAGTGTACAACATCCCTACCACCGATAATCTGTGCTCACGACTCATGACGGTTACTATAACAGGAACACACTCCACCACGCTGCTTCAATGCGGATTGATGTGAGATACGAGATAAGCTTCAGTCAGGATCGTATCCTGTATGTTGCGACCTATGACTATGATAAGCAATTCTAGTACAGGCAACCCAGTGCTCTGAGCTGTAGGTAGGTAGAAGGTTTCTTGTGTTTACAAATGTTAGTAATCTTAGTTAAATAATTAATTAATTAATAAAAATTTTAGTTGAATCTAGCAAGAAAAACAGCGCTTCGATCGTGAGTCAGCTAAGGCTGTATCGTATTCCTTTGTTTACAACACCCACATTAACCCGCTATACTTTTTGTTAGTGTGTTTCTTATGTTTTAAGGCAATTGTATGTAGTTTAGCGGGGTCATAGTAGCTTGTCCGGGGATGGGGTACCTTACCGCCACCCTCTTAACCCGTCTTAAACCACCATGTTCTTCATGTGTTGTGTTTCGCATGGGACATAGGTGCGGTAGATACTTTGTTTGAGATGAAAGTCTTAGTCCACATGATTAGTAAAGCAGGTAGAATTTCTTCTCTTCAGAGGCTGCATGTGGGTGTCCATGGGCTCCATTAACCACTTAACATAAGGTGGCCTGCACAAGCACGTGAATTGAATAGCAAACCGATGTCGGAACCGAAGCGAATTCACTAAAATCAATTCAATCGATTACTACAAAAAACCTAACACTAGAAAGCTACCTTTGGGCTCTGCAGAAGTGACCTAAAGACGAATGTGCGATACCTTTCGGTCTCTAGTTCTCTACATTGGGTCGTTAGATCGCGGTCGCGTTTATAATGCCATTCGCGTGTTGCCTACTTGCTCCGTCGCAGCGATGCCGGGCGCGGGCCGATGCAGCTGACATGGCGATACGGCCCGGCGACCCGTCGTGCCCATAGCAGGTCGATCGATGGTAAAAGTGCACCGACCACTCCGCCTCACTCGACTCGCTCTCATTAGACTTGCCGTAGTATGCCCGCTCACACATAAACAACATAGTCTTCCATTCATGCGGTGAATAATTTTGACGGAGCCCCTCTTGAAACGTGAGGATGAAAGGAGGAATAGATGGATGTTTGTTACTGTTTCACCTAAAACAGCTGAACGGATTTGGATACAATTTGGCATAAAGATGCTTGTAGTTAAAAAATAAAGAATGCTCGAACCTTAATTAAACATACGAGTAATTATAGGATACTGTTTAGGTTCTCTTTGTCTAATTCTATAGTCCACAAGAAAGAAGTGGGCGGGAGCCAGTATCGAATAATTTTTAGAATGTTATCGATTTTTCAACTAAATTATTTTTTGTTACTAATAGTATAGTAAACGAGATTAATTGAAGTGAAAACGAGATTAATTAAAGCAATCCAACCTCTCAGTCCTTAAGTTTATTTCTAGTCGTGTAAGCCTCTTATCAAAGCCATTCCACAGTTTCAAATGAGACTATGTTATATTCAAGTATTTTTCTTTGCTGCTTTCAACAACCAAGCAAAAATTTTCTACAGTATTTACTGATATTCCTAAATTTGCATACATCCTCGATAACTTATGTACCTAATATTCACTCCTACGTTAAAACCACTCGTACCTGCCTACTAGAATTAAACTGTTCAGAATGATACTCGTATTCTTAACTGTAGCTTAATATAACTTGTCTCCCGTTTCATGTAAAGCGATATTCGACCTACATAGAGCGCGACACGGCAAATTGATAGCTACGACCGACGTCGCGCCAAGAGCGAGCGGGGCCAGGCACCGCCGCGCGTCGCTCACGCGACCGTCCGCTCCGCGATAACACGGAAATGTGGATTAGCAAGTCAGACGCAAAGTCTTCGGAATTCCATATTATGCAAATGCAATTCTAATTCCACCTTCCCGTGAGGTGGTACGTTGCGTGTCGCTCTGATCAGCCAGAGGCACGGATCTGATGATTTGGTTCATGCTAGATCGTCTGTTGCCAGTGGCGACCTCCACCACTCGTCAAAAGATGGCGCCAGGGGTATCCTTAATTACGTTTTCAAAGATCCCGTCGCTGGCATATAAACAAATCTAAGAAATCGGAACACGGCCGCTCCTCAGGTTTGATCACCTAGTCGGTTGGGAGCTCTCCCTTTGCCAAAGCCTTCATCAATCGTGTACTAACAAACCGTAGTTTAATCTTCCGTATTACTCAACTCATTTTTCTGCTCTTTTACAGGTAAGTAGCGGTTGCAGTCAACGCATGCCTTTGTCACTCAAATTTAGTACGTAAGTGATTGAGCGAAATAGGCCCCTCGGATAATTGACACACTTTACTGGAGGCTGGTAGTGGTAGGCTTAGAATTCAGCCTATTATCAGTAGTCTGGTTCGAAATCCAGATAGACATGCCTGAGGGTTAGTTGTGCACAGTAGGCCTGCGAAATGCCTAAATCCTACGAGGCCTACACGAGGCGACCCGACCCATGGTTCATTAAAGAGTAACAGACAGACACGCTTTACATACAAGTCGTTTACTTGCATCGAGTATCGGCGATTTTGGGTTACGTACACTCATTAAGGTAGCAGCTCCGATCGGATTTCTTGAGCATTCGCAACACTCGTAACGCTCTCGGTAGCTCAGATTACGTACGTGTTGGTTGCACAACGTAGTCATCGAACGAATTAGTGTGCTCATACCGCGACGCTTCATGGGGCCGTAGGTAGTTTGATGGTACGATGGAGCAAATTGCAGTAGGAAAACTACAATTAGGACTGTGACATGGGGCCTAAACATTCTTATACTTATGTCTTAAACTTAGTCAAGACGACTACGTAGAACATAAGGAACTCAGTCAACAAGTCTACATAGAAACATAAGGGATTGGAACGCTTAAGAGTCTCCCGAAAGTATTGTGAAAGTCTAAACAGAATATATAAATAAATAACGCTACACATTCATAGCCCCACACTAGGATTCCTTGTATCGTGGAGACACACAAGATAAGAACACACAATTCCAAACCCGAAACCCACTCGCCACGCACTCAGGTCGTCATATAAAAATGTTCCCAAATGTTGTGAAAGTGTAAACTGAATGTGAGTTTGGGAAGGGTAAGCCAGCAAAGGCGACGCACAAAAGGCTACGAGTTTGTGCGTTTTGTGTTGCATAACGTTAGCGCGTGTCTATTATCCCATTTATTGTCAACGCTTAAGCAATAGTATGATCGTCACGCTAGTACAACGCTATAAAGCCTACTTTTGAAACTCTCAAATTGTAATCTTCCTTAGACGCGGTTAAGACCTTATCCAAATTGGCTAACCGACCGAACAAGCAACGCGACAAAATTTAAACAGCTGGAAGCTGTCCTATTTGAAATATGGACTGACATGACGAATGTACGCAATGATGTCGTGCGAGCAACCTTTGCGAGCGACATGCCAATTAGCACACGGGGTAAAAGAACAAAGTGTTACCACCGTTATGAAACATCAAGGTTCTTAGGCAAAGAATTGTTCCTCGTGTGGTTTATTGTGAGGCACATAGTGAGGTCAAGTGTTGGGAGGCGATTCTGCTCGCTAACCTCAAACAATGGTTGTGGGAGCGACACGTCGGCTGAATTGATATGTGCGGTGTATGGCTCTTTCCGCTTGCTGCCACGGTTAAATCATTATAATTATTTGATGCTGAATAAATGTTTATTTAGAATTGATACGTTTCTTTACACAGTAAATTGAATGGCCTATAATATGTATATCTTCATATTTTTAGAAATGTATCTTAGCCTGACCCAAAATTTTCGAGAACTTTGTCACGTTGCAAAAAGTGCATAAACAGCTAAACCTAATTTTCTCACAGTAATCTGATTAACGACATCGCCTTTATTTGGTCCTCTATTTGCTTTTGGTAATATTTGAGTGTTACAGAAGAAAGAATTAGATGATTGCATCAATGAGCAATATGCGCCACTTTGAGGGTTTTTAATTGTCAATACTATTCTATGTCAATACTACTAATGTCAATTCGATACAAGTTTATTAATAAGTATTGTTGAAACATGAAAGGGGATCCTGTTTGTCGACCGCAAACAGCGGCTGTGGCTGGGAGCCACACGTTCACTGAATTGATACATGACATAAATATAGTAGGTATGTGCTCGTATGTGGCGCTTGCTACCAGTTCAATCATCTGTGGGTCAGTGTTCGTCGCCCGCGCGCCCATCAATTGCCTTATTGTTGCCATCCATTTTGTTTTTATTATTTGCGAGAGTGATGCTCTACAGAACTGGTCAAAAAGTTATAGACATTCCGCGTTTTATGGGCAACCAACAAGATCACTTAACATTCAAGGAACGTTTAGCTTTTGTTCGGAATATGTTACAAGTTAAGAGCGCGGCTGTCGTTTCTGTGACCGACTCCGCTGACTGACTGACTGTCAATTCTAGGCATTAGTTCAAGGGAATTACATGAGATAAACCAAGATGATCGCTTTCCATTAGATGGCACGTCCTGCTTTTCTTCTAAAAAAAATTTAAAATCAAAGCCCTCTTACTAAACTTCTGTGCATTTGAACATCCACGTTATTATATGTATTGAGTTAAATAGATGGTGCCCCGGTCACGTAGTACGAGGTGGCAGACTTTATGACTTAGGCCTTAAAATATTATATCAAGAGGCTTCTCAGGCATGTTTCACTCGACTACGGCGAAGCATGGAGGGATATGTGTTTGTTATGATGATAATTTTGCTTTCCTTTCCAGATGATTACTTATTTTTAATTCGCTCTCGTTTTAACAGAAATCCCGACTTCAAAGTAGAAGATCCAATATTCGCCCACTTTCTATGTTCTACAAAGGGTATAACTATATATACAAGTAATTACAATAACAATCGTTAATACTCGACGTAGGATCGTTGCGGACGTACCTACGGTAATCAAATGGTTAATTGATTGCCGCTTTACCTTGGCCTTCACTCAGCTTAATGCATTTATACTTCTGCTCCGTCCGGGTATCAGCTTATTATGTAAATGTCCGCCTCGCCTGCTTGATGCACGGATGTCTGTAGATTTTATATCGCTCTGAATTCAGTCTGATTGTTCTTATTCAACGTATTTTTTAAGCCCACTTTAAAGTTTAGTAATGCAGTAGCCATGTTTTTTGGATTGGTCTTTATGGACAGAATTGCGCTTACTTGATCATTTCAAACCTTTGCAAGTCGTGATCTTTCTTGTTACACGTCTTGCTATATTAATTTCTCAGTATCCAGGTCTTATCAATTGACTGTAAATATACTACTTTTACTTACGCACTTTTATTATTGACCTGTGATAAAATTTCCCTCTATTACTTTCAATCACTGTGTTATATCGATATGACAAATAGTTTATTCCTTACATAATGTTGGTACAATATTAAATGTTAAATATGTATTTCGTTTCGTCGTCCGACTAGCGACAGTAATGTCTGCTGGTCGGTGCTATTTGTGTTTCGGAAGAGTAAACAGCTATCTTCGTTTGGCCTAGTCCTTGTAACTGTTGATACAAGTGTTCATTTTGTTTGAAGAGAACCGTAACCGGCGTCATGTCAGCGAGTGCTGTGTTCGTAGTCTTGTCAGAAGTACGGTTGTAAGTTGTAAGTAGTCTGCTATCAACATTGTTTCCTCTCAATCATTGCGCAACTCTGAATAATGGGTCAGCACTACGGAAGGGGCTAGCTGCCACGGAAGTACGGACGCCTGATAAAGTTTAATTATGCACATTAAATGCACCAGAGGCACTTCAAAGCCAGAGCCGTGCTGTTTTATAATTTTAATTTGATAATGCAAGATGCATTATATTTTATGCCCGTTCAATTGAAGTATGTAGGTAGGTACATGGCATGAGTTCATTGCATCAATTGATCCTTTTATTGTAAGCGACCTCGAGCAGCTCTGGGATATGTCATTGTAATGATTGATCTCTAAAGGTGTTAGAACTATTTTAGTGGTAGGTCATACGTTGTATGCGTGGTTTTTTTTGAATTCCCTTCTAGTTAATATATGTTACTTTTCTACCTGTCCTACCTAGGGCCCAATAACTATTTTCTTTTCAATGGCGGGAAGTGGGGAAATCTTCAAAAAGGCTTTCTTTTCTACTTGTCAAGTTTGGTGAGCAGGTGGCAAATCTCTGATGTTACACAGCCTTTTTATTTCAGTTTAGCAGTCTCAACACATCATAGGATTTTCTTCATGTCTTGTGTTTCGGTTGGGGAGACCTGGTTGCCGGAGATATTTTACTTGAGGCTCCTTCTCATGAGTACATAGTAACGCTGGGTGCGTTACGCATACGCGTTGAGGTTGGACATCGGTCACCATCAGTACCTCGAGCATGAAGACTGTGTGCCGTTAGTATGGGAAGATGTCAGACTGACATATGACATACAAATGACCTACGTTTACCGTACGAATACTTTGTCGACAGTGTTCATCCACACGGCACTGATAGCCTATGCGACTGTTTGCTACTCGTATCCAATGTGAAATCTCTGTACTGGTGAAATAAGCGCGATTGCTACTCGTATACGTAGTAACGGTTGTGTGGCGTCGGTGCTGTCGGTGGTGGCGGTGTGCGAGATTATGGCGGCGGTTGGTTGCGCAAGGCTCCGCGCGCCACTCTGCCGCGCCGCCGAACGCAATATGTTTGCTAATCCGCTGTTCTCGTTCACTACTTTGATTTCGATGTTTTTATTCAGATTTTGTTCATCTGTCTTCTCTCCGGTAGCTTGGCTCTTTGCCATATCTTTGTTGGGGGTGCGTTTGCGTTGCGAGGAACTTCACTAATTGGGATAGTGGTATTGGTACTGGTATTGGGATAGTTGTGATAGGATAAGTTAGTGGTGAAAGCTTAGTGGCTACCAACGCTAGATGTTCGGGTTCGGATACCGTTGGCACGGATCAGTGATTTATCAAATTAATGTGCATTTTCCAAAAATAAAGTAAACCTTCTGTAAAGGTAAAGGAGAGAGTTCGCCACAATTTTCATAAAGACCAGTCCATCTGATGAGCTTACCAATGGGCCAGCGTCGTGGAAATGCGAGATTGATGTATTGATTGTGATGTATTCACACAGGACTATGACTTGGGGTTCTTCAAGAAGGGCATAAAAAAAGCTCTCCTTCATAGCCGGCAACGCGCTGGCGACCCTGTCTGGCGACTGTCAGTTTGCTTGCTCTATTTATATAAAAAACCTGAGATTGTTACGGTGGCGACTAGCTAGTTAGTACTTTCGTACCCGGTCTAATAGGTATATCTAATTGCATGCAGCGTACACACACGGCCAGTCCGCTAACAGTGCCCGACCTTGGTGCGGACGGAGGCTTTTCGCAACACGGACCGCGGTGCAGTTACACCAACTCTTATTTGCTATCTCCAAAATGTTAACTTTAAATTTTGCCGTGTTTGTCGCTCCGTAATGTCATGACGTAAACATGTCAGCCAATTAGGACAAGGCTAACAAAGCCCATATAATAGTGTTATTTAATAAATATCGCGTAAGGTCACTAAGGGATGGTTGATTGCGTTACCTCAAAGGCCTTCCGCCACCCTTCACCCTCCCACCTGACGGAGGGCGGCAAAAGTGCGTGACGTCACGCGCCGCCCGCCCGCAACAGGTGTCTGCCACCCTCGGGTGACGTCATCGCGCCGCCCCTACTCACCCCCTATTGCCTCAATAACCAAACCACTTCGCATATTCGCGATCTCGTCGACTGCGATTCTATCTTAAAAATCTTAAAACCTATTAGTGAACAGTATAATGTATTATTATACTGAACATAATTGAAAATCATTTTGTTTTTCATAGCATAACGATGAACGTAAATTTGGAGAAAACTTAATAATTTTTTAGCTACAAAATTTATACTTCTTACGTTTCTTATTTATCTGTCGAAGAATGTCACGAGAAGAAAATAAATCAGAAGATACCTTTGGCGCACTATTATTTTTTATTTTATTTATTATCTCTTAAAAGTTCTCTAAAAGTTTCAATATGCTTGTTACTTTTATACTAGTTCATTTTCGTCTTACATGTAGGTAAAACCTTCTTATGTATTGTATTACGGTGCGTTTCAAATTGAAACCCGTGGGTTCTAAATCAGTTATTGAAACTTTCAATAACTGGTTTGGATTGAAATAGATTGAAATTGTTTAGATGCCAAGGTACTCTTTTAAATTACTTGGAAATAACAGACGTTTCCTGGACATCAAAAGGGCTAAACAAATCCAAACATTGGTTATTGAAACTTGGTGTTAATCTGTAGAAAAACTAAAGAATAGAAAGTCTAATGATGATGAAACAATACATTAGACTCTTATATAGCTATTTGGTGCATGAAAAAAAATAAGTTGAAAAGTTATTGCAAAGCATATTAATCTTCGATTTACTCAGTAGATATTTATATTATCTTCCGAGAAATAAGCGTCAAAGAACTGAGCATGAACACTATCGTATTCCCACAGTAAACGTCTAGTGCCAAGTACCTATGCCATACTAATGATTGATGTTTATAAATAGACTTTTTGAATTTGTGTCGATTTTAGAACTTGTTCCAGTGTGCAATAAAATATATCCTATACGTTAATCCAGTTTATAAACTAAGTGCATACCAAATGTCATCCAAATCTGTTCAGCCGTTTTAGCGCGAAATGATATCAAACATTCATCCATCTGTATTTCATTTACATTTATAACATTTAGTTGGAAGTAGGATGCCAGTTTGTCTGCCATCCCCCCATACTAATACGTTAACTATACGAATGCTTTGACGATGATATTCACGCTCGGAACACAGAGCGAACTCCGAGGCGTATGTAGTGCAGCGATTGCACGTATGGTCGTATCGTAATACATGTGCAAGCGACCGGCCGGCCTTCGCGTCTCGGTTGCAAGTTTGCAAGCGAATCGAAATGCCGGCTCCCTTTCTATCTCTGTGTGGTGCCGTGTCTCTTGTGTGCCGCGTTACTCATTGTAATTTTTTAAATATAAAGGCAAGAATCTTGCAGGTCATCGAGCGTTAACCGAGCTCCTGACTTGAAGTTTTTTTTTTGTAAATGCAAAGTTCACGAAGGCCTACGAACGTTAAGTGGTCCATTCGATCAATGTTTTTCGTGGGGAATTCACAGGGTTACGTTGATCTTCTAAAAACCCCCACGGTGTTCCACACATGGCTGTAAGTCGTAGTACCTATCCAAAGTAACGCCGAAATCCACATCTCACACGAGATGTGAAAAAGTATCTTGATAAGTTCTAGGTACTTCGATGGTTAACGACATCTGTGAAACTATAAGGTCAATCTTTCCATCTCAACTCTAAATTGGCGCTATATTTTTGGATCGAATGCAATTTAGTTTGTGACGACTTAGAGTCTTTCACTCCTAAACCGGCAACCCAGCGACCCCGAGCTCGTTTTCCTTACGTACAGCCGCTCGGTCATGCCCGTTTAGTGGTGTTTGGAGAAAACTCTATGTTTCTAATGATTTAGTCCATAGCGTGAATTCCCGATGGGGATCAAATCATACGACCAGTTCAGGAGTTACTCCGTAGAGACCTAACTTTACACATACAATAGTTCCAGTGAAACAAGAACCATTGGTCCATAAAGTATAATTTGAAGCTTCAAGAGTATCCTTAAAGCAGAGAGTACATTCTGTAAAGCAGTTGTTACGTAAAATGAACTGGGGGTCCCTTTCCTCATCCTATTTAGTAGTCTATTAAATTTCACCTTAAAGGCAAGATCCTTTTCAAACTCGGTTGTCAAGGCAGTTTTATTTTATATAGAGCATGGTACAGATGTATCGCTTTGTTGCCGGTGAAAGTGCAGTTTCGCGTCGCGCTGACGCACAAAAGTGGTGTTTTTACGCGCTTTGTTGTCGAGCGATGACGTCGCCGTGGTGTCGCATTAACGCGAACGACCGAGCCCCACGCCGTAGAAATCTGCATAGGTCATAGACCATGTTGGACGAACTTATACCCACCCACATTATCTGACTTGAAGCAGTATTGTCTTTTGTTAGTTTTGGTGGTGTGATGTTGAAGAAGGAAAAGGGCAGCCATCGTTCGGTTTCTGGTTGAATTTGAATGAGATCATTTGACCGATCATTTAACATCAGGCACCCACACGCTGGTTTGTTACATCATTAGTCGTGGAAATCGTTTACACTCTCGATGTTTCTTGGGAGGAAAAAGATTAATGTTATGGTCCTCACTAGCCTAATACAGATTTTAAAGCCGGAGAAAATTTATGTAAATTTATGAAAATTTTCACTGTCTACGCTTCTTCATAAAACCTTTCCAAAGTACCTACGATTTCGAAGTTTTTATCATCAGTTTGTAATCAAAAAGTCTTTCGATCACAATTCAGTTGGCGTCCGCATCGGAGAATGTCAATCCAATCCATCTAAAATTCCATTGTAACGACTTCCTACATCTAAAAGCTAAACGATTTTGGATTTGGAAAATACAGGACAAACATATCTTTTATTGTCAAAATCTGTATACCCGATACCCGGAAGGTTTTTTTGCGTTTTGCGCTGAATAATAATTATTTTCACACCACAACGTATTGATCTGGTTTTTGCCTAAACAATTTGTTACTTCGCTCCATGCCATGTTTTTGTAACATTGGCGTCGGACCGTAACGATATCGAATTTTCTGCGTTCTAAATAGATTGAAGGCCGCGCCACGTCACTACTGCAGTGCAGAGCCGGCGCTTTCTTTGCAGTGTTTGCGGAACTAGGAGATACGGCCGCCTTCCACTCCTACTTACACTAGGCTCCTAGGCCCACCCTGCCTACTTCGGCTTCTTCGGAAACTTCTAGTTCGGCGATCGGTCAGTCAGGGAGTGCGGTAACTTTTGACCAGACTCAACAAACGCTTCGTTATGACGTGTTTATTTTGCCGGTATTTATCCGATTACACGAGGGGATTAGTGAGCAATAATCCCAAGTTCAATGCCAATTAAAGTTGTAACGGTTGCTATTTTCCTCGTTCTCTCGGAGTTCAGCTCGCGTCGATCCGTGAGCCAGCATGACGCTGCCGATTGCGGTGGTCCGTTCACTCGGTCGGTCGTCAGTTGAGCCATAAATTTCTAATAGAGTCGTATTTGTCATGTGCGCGTAACCTAAATGGGAGTAATGAGTTCCGTGTGGAAAGCGTAGCGGCACCACGCTCGCCGCTGCCACTGTTGCATTCCGTCCACCGACCGTTCGACCGTCGCCAGCCACCACCGACCACCGCTCATCCCTTATGTTATGACAGCCTACCATCCCTACTATTATTTCACCGTTATCATACTCATCATCATGCGTACGGGCATTAAACATTCCTGTACTTTTAGTAGGTCAACAAATATTCCTTCGTCAACCTCACTTCGAGTTTCATCCCGTGTCGTTGTTAGTTTTGAGAAAAATAACACAGTTTCTTTTACATTAATGCAGTGACTTCCAAGCCTGTTCCTACAACGACTAAAACATTAGATTCTCCTCGGCACTTGACTCATCTTATCGCCTAGTTATCGTTTGCCGTACATTTCCGTCGCGTGTCAAATTGCCTATTAAATAAGAGATATCGATAATGAACACATAACCTACCTACGCGACGTCCAGTTCGGTGACTCATTTACATGCAGTAAACTATAAACAAATCCTTATAGCGAAGCGCGAAGTCATAAACGGAGCGTAAATCATGCCATAAACCTTGTATCGACCTGTTTCTCGGCAGTTTAGAGGTTGACGAGGCTCGAGAATAAATCGCGGGTTGTATCAATTTGGTGAGTGTACCTGCGGTGGGCGACCGCGTTCGGGTCAGTGGGGCGATGTTTATAAAAAGTGTGTAAAGTGTGCGGGCAGGCGGCCGGTTGATTACTTTTATATGGATGGCCGCGCTCGGGATTACGTGGGAATGCTCAGCGAAGGATGTGCCGTGACTGATGTCGCTTTTTGCCCGCGGTAGAACCGGTTTTGGACGAATAACCCATTTTATGTCGCGTTTTTAAGGTGTGGCGTTCCTTAACTGTAATTTCACCGTGTCAGTAACCCATTAATGACCCACTACAGGGTCGGGTCCCCTCTCACAATGAGAGGGTTGTAGGCCTTAGTCCACCACGCTGGCCTACTGCGGGTTGGTGGACTTCACATACCTTTGAGAACATTTTTTTTTCTGAACTCAGGCATTCAGGTTTCCTCACGATGTTTTCCTTCACCGTAACAGCAGGTGATATTTTAAATATATAAAGCGCACATAACTTTTTTTTTACAAAGTCATTGGTGCGTGCCACTGGGATTCGAACCCGGACCCCTCGAGTAGGAGGCCGAATTCTTAGCCACTGGGCTATCACCGCTAATTTCACTAAAATTCACTTTATTTCCCGTCTCATAGGGCTGAACGTTCCGAAGCGAATGTTTACAGTTGCTTTGGTTAAATGTTTTCAATTTCCCCGAAAATAAATGAGCTTTTATAAGTCCCGTGATGTCACACGGTGTTGATGTCGAGCGATGACTCAACCCGCGACCCTGACCTAGTTTGCGGTCCGAAATCGAAGCTTTTCTGAAACTAGTCGAGTATCGACGAACGAATGTGGCGCAGCGCGGGGGCGCTCGCGGCCACTGCCTCTCTTACTCAATATCATATTGGTGTAGGTACGTGTCGCATCGCCCAGCAGATAGCGCCGAGACTACGACTAATGTTTAAAAGGCAGGAAACGGCACGAACTTGGTATTTTTCTGCCTTCCAGGAAGAATTATCTTTTGGAAATTTCGATATTCATGGATGTTTCTGATTAGAACGAATTGGTAGCACTAGCAAAGCTTTCTTCCAATGCCGTCGTGGTCTAGTTAGTACCAATTGACCCGTATTCCTGATTGACCGATATAAATAGATCCTTAGCTTTTAACTGAAAAGTAGCACACGTCGCTGACCTGCGCCGTCTCATTGGCGACATGTGAAACAACTCTGTTTTTAATTTAGATTACTGGAGCCAACTGACTTGTGAACGCAAACAGTGTACCATGGGTAGTCGAATAGTGTTTATTTTTGGGGATCTGAAACGAGATATTCGTCACTTCTTTGTCTTTTAGGGATTTTTTTCAGCAGCGCGTTTAAGGTACCATAAATTGTTAGTGAGCTCTACTTGTGCTAATTTCGGTTTTTTATTTATAAATCCTTTTTTAATCTTAGAATCATATCTTAAATCTTATCTTGTTAAACAGGGACATCTCTTGAAAAAATGTATTCGGCTTCCCCGACCTAGACAAGTTAATTTAGCAACGTTAAATAATGGGACCATGTAAATCCTCGATCAATTATGAGTCTCGAAATTCAGGAATCCTCCAAAGGTTTACGTAACTTTGTGATATAATGTTTAATTTTGACGAGATACGGAATATGCAGGATAGCTGGGCGGAGTCGCTGGCACGGCGCCCGCGCCCGAGGGGTTAACGATCCCACCCGCGACACTTTTACTCTTCCCGTTCGCCGTCTGCCAAGCCCCGATATTGCATTACAACCCAAAACATCCCATCTCATAGAATGTTCCACAAAATACTACCCTTCCATTTGGGCGACGTGAGCCGACGTTATCTTTACCCAAGATAAAGAGTTCACGGAGCAGGTAAAAGTTTTCGTCCACTCGAGGAGTGAGTTGTGCGTTCAGCCTTGAACTTTATCGATGCACAAGTGTTTGTAAAGGAGTGCCTCGCCTTGTGATGATACCGTTGCGCAATCTCTCGCTCGTTCGCGCCGACATGACATGAATGATATGACATATGACGTAGCGTAGAGAAAAACGGGAGGCTCGCGCCGATCGCGCCAATTAATCTGACGTATGGGACGGAATTGATTGGAGAACGTCGAATGGGATATCTCGTCTTCGCGCGTCTGACTTCGACAGTTCGACTGGCGAGTAATATCGTACTGCACTGGCATTCTTGACGATAAGCTCCGCGCGAGTGCGACAGAGACGAGTTTATGTGCGCAGGCGTTTGCGGTTGCGGTACTTGAGCTGAGCAGTAGCGCGGCAACTTCGGGGGGGTTGAAGGGGGGGGGGGGGAGGGCGCAGCACCCGCGCGCGCGGTCACTCAGACGAGTCTGTCAGTCGACCTCGCCATGTGCCACGCGGTGGTTCTCGGTGTTCTGTTCTCGCTACCGTCGTACTTGTACTCGGCCGTACCGTTCAGGTGAGCCGCGCCTGTGACATCATTTGCGCCATTATGTAAACATCCAGAACTGTGTGTTTGTTGCTCTGTGATCTCATATAAACGAATCTTCCAGTCGATCTAAAATGCCCAGTTTCGATCGAGTAAACGAAAATATTACTTCGATACCTTGTCTCCCCACGGTGGCCTTTAACGAACGTTGTTGACATTGTGAAATAGGTATTTACTCGCGTTCGAAACATTAAATCGACGATCATTGCCACACTCCGACGAACGCTCGGTCATCGTGAGCCGCGTCTTTCGCTCCGGATTATAGTTCACCCGATGGCATGATTCGCATTTAAACGTATCTGCGACGCATTAAAAATACGGTCACGAGCGACGTTCGGCCGATGCGATCGACCGTGTTGCGCCGGCTGACCGGAAATCGTGTCAACCGGGCGCACGATGACGTAGACGTGACGTTCCGCGGGAGCGTGATCTACGAGGAGCAGGGACCCGAATGTGAGTCGCTGAGGGCCGAGGGCCCCGGCGAGATGCGGCGCCAGGGGCCAGCGCGCGCCGCCGCCGTCGACCGCTGCCTCGAGATGCTCCTCATGTGGCTGTCCGCGCTCATCGGCACCCTGCTCGGGAAGTTAGTACTGGATCCATACGAACTGGTCGCGGTTGTGGTGGCTACGGCTTGGGGTTAACAGTTAACTGATGCGTTCCACGAGACAATGTGATGTGGGAGCAGGGCGTCGGCATTGTTTGCCGGCTGCTTAACACACAATGACGGCCTGGTTCGCGTCGCTGTGCTCGATTACATTATCAGGTCACTCGCTGACATGCATCCCGCTGCCCTCTGTCCGGATGCATTTATACCGTTGACAATAAACAAAACAATAACATTCATCTAAATACCGAAAGTCCGTAGAATAATAGAACTGAACACTTGCAAAGTATTTTCGTGTGCGAAATTATATTATAAAAACAACAACTTGTAGCTGACAAGTGTTATCGAACGACGAAAGATAACCGGTATCAACGCGCCTCGTCCGATACAATGACATGCTATGTCGAAAGATAAAACACCACGATAGCATAGTTACCAACAAGTTTTTAAAATAAGTTTTTCATTACTTAGGAAATTGTAGCTAGTTATGAACGGCATATCAGATAATCTGGCTCTACTTTAGCGATATTTAGCGCTAGACGCAATGAGATATATAATAAGTAGCACAAAAATAACAATACCCATGCACACCATCAATCCCCTTCATCTGTCTGTCAACATTTTTACGAAAAGCCGCTGGACGTAGGACTTCCATAAATGTCACATGTCTAAAATTCAGATAATGGTCATCTGAATTTAATCGTTTTCACAATGTCTCTGGGTTTTGCGGGCTTTCTATACTACTTCATTAATAACTTATTTAATGGCTTAAACACTCATTAATCAGATTGTGATATTGTTATGTACTTTGTCTCCAAAGGCAACACCGAGCTTTGTACTTCTCCCATGGCGTGGTACTCATTCCATCTTATTAACCCTAGCTTGCTTTGTTCTGGATGTCGTGGATGCTTTATGCCACTTCACTCATTTTATTTATGATTTTATGGCTTAAACACTAATTAACCTAGGCGTGTTATTGTTAGGGTATTTCGTCTTCGTCTCGTAAAGAAACACCAAGCTTTGTACTTCTGCCATGACGTGGGAGTCATTTCAATCTATTTACTCTAGTTTGCCTATCCTCTGGCTGTTGTGGTATTTCTATATCACTTCACCTATTGACTACTCATCGTATAGCTTTAATACTCATTAATTATGCTGTATTATCGCTTGGGACTTCATCTCGTAAAGAAACGGCAGGCTTTACTCTGCTGCCATGTCCAAATTTTTCCGGTCTACTCGTTGATACCTTAGATGTCATAGAATATCTCTTTTATATTATAACCCAGTTGCCCATGTTTGGCGTAAAGGCGTTAATTTAATTAGTGGGTACGTAGTCACATCGTATAAAGTTAATGTCTAACAAGACCTTGAGACCAAGTCATTGATAACTTGCCTCACTCGTTATAAAAAATGTGGCGTACCGAATTTTTTTATCACCTAATCCGATATGCAATTTACTTTTTGTTCGCTTGTCGACCGATCGACAATAGCCTATCAATTTCAAATAATGTTTAGTCTACATTCAATTTTTTCGAAACCTTGAAACTGTACCCCGACCATGAACACTGTCGTCAAAGTATTCGTATTAACGTGTGCCATTAGTATGGGTAAAGTGATAATATCCTGTGCCTCGAACTTGAACTTTGCAGTTTCGTATAGTAATCGTTTCGAGCTGCCATTAGTATGGGAAGATGTATGGGATTTTTCCTCTGTGGTGTTGATTGTCGGTCATAGCTTAACTTAGGCTTGAACGTTCGTTTTTATGCCAATTAAGTAGCAACGTACTGCAATTGTCACCTGATGTTGGGTTGCCATCGCATGGGCTCATAGACTTACCCCGGACCGTTGCAGCGGTTACTGTTGCGTTGATAGTAGTCAGCCATGGCGTAAATTGTAGGTTCACGTCAGAACACCTGATCAGGAAAAGCGTTCCATAGCGTACAAGTCGGTGACAGAAATTAATTTGAGACTAGCCACTGTACTTACTGTTAAATAATTTCCATTCGGGCGCAGTAAAGTAAGACTAAAGCTGAAGTTCCGTGGGTATCGACAAACGCGCGCGACGGTCGCGCCGCGGCTGATGTGACAAAACAAATGTACGGCGCCGATTCCAAAGCCGCGCGCGTCAGTCGCCGCGGCATACATTTCATAGTGTTTACTATTGTCGGCGGCTGCCCACGGAACTTCAGCTTTAAGCCGCGGCACGACCGTCGCGCGCGTCCGTAGCGTCGGCCGCTAGCCACGGAACTGCAGCTCTAGAAGTGTCCTTTGTGCGTTCCAGGAAGGCGCGTCGCAAGGAGCGCGAGGGCGAGGGCGCGGGCGACCCCAAGCTGTACCTGCAGGAGGCGCTGCTCGAGCGCAAGCTGCCCGAGCTGGACATGCGCCAGCTCGTCGACCTGCCGCACGGCCTCGACTACAACGAGTGGCTCGCGTCACACAGTGAGTAACTTGGCTTTAAGCTTCCTTCCTTTCCGTTCCTCGTAGTCCACTGCTGGCAACTACCACAAACAAGTAGACTCCGCTTGTCATAGTTTCTACAAAGAAACAATTCAGTGTAGCATTGAAATGAGAGGGCGAATAACGATATCCCATTTGTTTTGAACTAGTGACCTGATCACTGTATGATGTGACTTATAAGTCTAATGTGTCGTCTTATAAGTCTAATGAGGCGTCGAATAAGAATCATGTTATAGATAAGAAAAAGACTTTTCGTAAATTCCGCTTCAGTCCTTTACGATATTACTATGGATATGCGAGTTTTTACTTATGTCCGCATGTTTTCAAAAAAATGTCATAAATTAATTCGTATTGCGCACACAGTATGCCAAAATCAACGTTTTGAGCTTGATTTAAACTCGTACCAATTGGAAAGGAAAGATGCGATTTAGTGCGTGGCTGCGATGCTTTCGGGAGTGCATTCGTGAAAACTATCAAATGAATTTTCCGTGACACAGATTTAAGTATAGAAATCGTGGGTCGCGGGCGCGCCGAGTCACGTGTTGCTCGTCATTTAGTGAAATCGTTTCGTCATTCGCCATTCCGCATCAGTTCAAATATTGTTATGTTGGCTCGGTCAATTGGATCGTTTGTTGGTAGCGCGAATCTGGCTCGCACTACCGTAACTTGAATGTGGCTTGTTAACGCACTTGAAAGGAGATCTACAGTTTGTCTCTTTCAGAATTTTCCTACGTTTATAATATTATACCATTTATACCTTTATAATTGATAGCCCAGTGGCTTAGAATTCGACCTCGAATCGAGGCAAAACATCTCAAGAAAACCTGCATGCCTGAGAGTTCTAAAAAATGTTCTCAAAGGTATGTGAAGTCCACCAACCCGCAGTAGGTCAACGTGGTGGTCTAAGGCCTACATCCCTTTCATTGAGAAGGGGAGACCCGACCCTGTAGTGGGTCCTTAACGGGTTACTGACAAATATGATGTATTGTTACATAAGACAGTCGGAAGAATCGGGAAATACATAAGTAGGTACATAGCCGGCCATAAATCACACCATTTAAAGAGTGGTGATTTGTTGTGTGGACGTTCAATAAAGTACTTGCGGAACCAACTGGTGTTTTCACGAACCCCATTATCCTGACGACGCGACAGTATGATAGCGGTGATAGCCCAGTGGCTTAGAATTCGACCTCGAATCCAGAAGTGGGGTTCGTTGTTTCTGGTATCTATACGTATATGGTATCTATATCTCCGGTTGAATAGACGATGTAGGGATACAAACGCAACCCAATTATTTTCCACACACGAGCCAACAGCCTTCGGACGGTGGTTAATAATACATTTTACAGTAAAATTCCAAATGTAGGTCGCGTTGCAGGATATGAATTATTTATTGTGCTCCGTGAGAATGGAAAGCGGTGGTGCGGTTAGAGATCAGAGTTGTGCGTCGCCCTCGTATTGTGCGCTGTTCAAAGTGTGACCCAGCGCGGCGGACGTGTCCCAGCGTTCGCCAGAATGCATGATGGGGTAGAAACGCTAGGTACAGAAACTTTACACAGGCTCACTTAACACACACACACACACACACACACACACACACACACGCGCGCGCGCGCACGCTCACACGCGCATACACAATCAAACTAGGAATCTCCTTGTGTTGTGGGTGCCATGGACAGTATGGATGGACACACTCGTTATTTACTCTTCATTCATTGAAACTGAAAACAGTCTATGCCGTTGCCAAAAAGCCTAGTTTACGTGTCTTATTACTCAAATAACCTATGGGGTTAGTAGATGGCGATTAGACTAAAACTAAGGGGTTTCGTGGGACGCTTAGTTCTATTGTAATTATTGATAAGTAAAGAAAGAACAGTATTAACAAAGCAACGGTTTGTGGTCCACGGACACAGCAATAAATTTTTTTATAATTAATTAAGAAAAAGTGAAATTATGTAGGTCTATCTATAATAATGTTGACGTGTAATCTCTTGTTACCGTTAAGTGCAATTTTTTCAAAATGTTGTATTGAACCGTTTTTTATTTTTCCATTGTATTCAATCTAATGGCAACGCGCTTAGCTCAAGGAAACAAAACGTTGTATTTCCGCTTTCGTTCCATGCGACTGGCTGATAAAACTTGGTATAATGGGAAACCCACTACAAGGACTTATAATTATCACCATTGATATCCAAATTGTTTAAGCCACTTTAGTGCAATGTCAATTTTTTTAATAACTAACACAATTTTGTTTCGCTTACGACTTTATGGGCAAAATGTGGTAATGGCCTAAGTCATTAGTTTTAAATATTGTTTGTTATTATTTTTTTAATATTTCTTTCGGCATTTCCACTAAAGGCTGTGTTACCCCGTCTCCGTAATGCCATGTCACAACAAAAGTTGCTCGTACAACAAAATATCTACATTGCATACATTTTGTCGCATATCAGTGTGTATTACAATTTGGACAGCTCCGTACATCTGTGTTTGAAATTGGTCGTGTTGGTTTATCGGTCGGTTTTATAAACCAATTCGGACATTACCTTATTCTAACGTTTTTCACATGCATTGCTTCGTTCGTTTAGAATTCCTTTGCCGCCTCGATTCTTTATGCACAAACCCCTTCCAGCCATTATTACACAACGGCAGCGAGTACGATCGAAAAGCGTCGTCTAACAAATTGTAACTTCCATTTGAATCTATTGAATAATAGCCGGTGGACTGCTGTAGTATAATTACAAGGTGAATTATAAACCAGTAGCCGCAGTGGGTCGGCCGTTCGTGGGAACCACTCCGGTTGTTCCGTGGCGTAGTGTTGGGCTACTGCGGTCGTATCGTTGTCGTCGAGTCGCTCCGAGTAGTGTTTCACTGCGCAGATAGCTTTCAACACCGTTGGAGACCAAGTAGGCACTTGAACACTTGAACAGTAAGTAGACACAATATGAAACAATTGGTATGAGTCACACGAGACAGCGAAGTTAGACTGTTCACTATATAGCCAGCAGTTTGTATTGTTTGTTACCGCAACTTTAGATAGGGAAATAGGCGGTTCGCGTAGCCTCGTTGGCCCAGCCGTGGGAACAGTTCCACACAGTCGTACAGTTGCGACTAGCGGCCATGTTTGATGCGGCATTCTGCGGTTGTAGATACCCACTGTCGTCGGCGCGTCCTTCTAATGCTACAATGTCTCTTTTAGATTTTATGATAAGTCCAAGGAAACGGCCACCTGCTGGTTATTGGCGCCTGTCGCCCATTGAAAAGAAGTGTTGCCAATGCGTTGAAGTCTTGGATGGAGAACTCCTCCATGGTTTCTTTTCGTCTTTGTTTGCATGCCTATTGTAACTGACCAAATGATTGATTTTTTCTCTTATTCTGTATCTCTCTTTCTCTTTCTCAACTATCCCAACAAACACTTAGGGCCATTTCACACTAAAATGACAGCGGCAAGCAGCGACGCTGCGAACACCTTCAGTGTAAAATAAATTTAAACTTTATCTACATACTTAAAATACTAGAAAAGGTCGCATAGCCACCCGCAGCGCCACTTACGCCACCGCTACCTTGACGGCGATACTTTGTTATATTTTTTGTTTTTTTCTTCTTTCTCGCGTGGTTGCTAGCGGCCGTCAGTGACTGCTGGCGGTGCCGCGAGCCCACCATGGCCTCGTCTCGTCGCTGCCATTCTGATGTGAATCGACCCTATTCAAGCAGCTACGACGGCTATAGCCGAGGCATCAGCCGTGGCCTCTTGTGAGCTTGTACGTGACAGTATTTCTGCCCTCTGGCAATAAGTTACATGTAGCTACTCGTATGTGAAGATACTTATTAGTTGGCTTTTATTAGATCCTCAGGATTTCTCTTCTAGATTGAATAGCACATTCAGGGTGTTACGTGCAATTCGTCTTGCGGCCTCACGAGAATTTGCGGTTGTACTGTTCCACTTCATGTCTGACGTACCTACGTGCCAGCACGAATGTAGGTAAATGTTGGCTGTATTGTTGTATCATGTTGTTTCTTTCCGGAACTTTTAGACATGTAAACTCCTGTCCGATTGTCTGATTTACGATATAGTGATTACAAGTATTTAATTAAGGAATGCTATCAATCTGCGCAAGTTTCGATTACTTCCGTTTCCTCTATAAGCAAACGTTAGTTCGCTGCTGGAACCTTATTTACTCGACTTTCGGCTGTTTTCGCTTGGTTTAGCGTTTTACGAATATAAATAGATAAGTTTTTAGAAAGTTATTGGTGCGTACAGTAATAGCATGTAACTTTATAAAGTTAAATATAACCCAATGTAACGGTGAAGGAAAACATCGTGAGGAAACCTGTATGCCTGAGACATGAGAGATAAGCACAAGAAGGATTACACATTACAATAACTAATCCAATCACAATATAGAACAAGATACGTACGCTTATAATAGAAATTAGAAGTTGCTAGAAAGACGCGAGTTTCCATTTTTAAAATTACAGCGTTAACGTCACAAAACAGAAGACTGTCAACTATCTGAATCATCGACCACTTAACCTAAGAGACTCCGCATGTCATAGCTTCTACAAAGAAACAATTCAGTCAAAGCTTTGAGGTAAATGCGAAGGGCGAAGGGAAGAAAAATAAAGCATCGTGATTGGTCAGTTCAAAAACGCGATATCATTTGTTTGGAACTAGTGATAGGCGTGTAGTGACCAATGTAAGTTGAGGTCTAAACAAATTTGATTACAGCCATGTTCCTACTGACATATTTGCATTAGTTCCGATTGTAGATGTGCACGGGTCAAGGAAGTGGTGGGCACTAGCATAGATTTTATACTATTTGTCCTGGGTAAAGCTTATAAGTCTAAATTTCATACTGGATCCTGAATAAAGCTTATAAGTATATAATGTGTTGTCTGATAGCGTTCGCCTAGCATGAGGGCGTCTATTTGGCTATGTAGTCGTTGAACTGAACTTATGACTCGGGCTATATATTATGTGCATAATATCGTTCCATAGCGACCTTTAGTAGGACAAGTCGGGCGGCGAGGCATGCCAATGCTCGCGTCCGTCTATTTATGTTGCGTGTTTCACGCCTTGTAGAATTGGAGTAGGTCGAAAAGCTAGAGAAACAAGGATATTTTGTTATTTTTAAACGGTTTGTTTTAACCGTGTTCGTTATTATGTGACTTGTTTGTGCCTTTTGTATCTGGATTAGTTTTTATGTAACGAGACCTTTATAAGAACACGGATTGCCGCGTAGGCGTTGAAAGTATTAAATGGTATTATTAAGCCTTTGTAAGTCTGGCTTTATACAAAAAAAAAATCCGCTAAAATTAGGTACCTTTTCCATAGATTACACAGAGAAGGCTAATTAAAAAGGTCGTTCAAGCCGATCCTCGCACTTAATGCAAAATCCTTACGATTTGTTATTTGTATGCATGTAGACACCCCATAACAAAAGCGATAAATAATAGAATTAAGAGATTGACCAATACGGAGATTTCATATCAAGACATATCAGCTTGCTTTAGCCTATGCTATTTTGATAGCTTTAGGCTGGTACACACTAAGACGCATTTCGTTATCGATGGTTTGAAAAGAAAAGAAAAGAAAAGAATACGTTTATTGTTGACTGTTACATGAGAAAGATGTTACAAAAATTTATAATAAGTTTAGAACAGTCTACCCTATGCGGGCATACAATAATTATGTCTTATATAACTAAAACTTAATTTTATATTTCATGGCAATTATTGCTAAATTATATTTATTTATTTATTATTTTGTTCAGCAGTTCAAATTATTTGTTTATTTTAATATTTTACCAATTCGAACTCATCGGCTATGCAATGTGCCACCCATTACTTTTGTGTCTCATTATTTACATTATCTCCTGAAGGTGTCAGGATCACACTGGGTGGGTGTGCGAAGATTGTGCGATCATCATTTTTTCTAACCTGTCGCTCTAAAATCCTTAATTCAACCACGTCCCTGTTCCATGAGCCACACGTGACTCATACCCATTGTTGGCCTATTCTGTCAACTTACTAGACGGGCCGTGTTCAGGGGGCTTATTCTGTATGACCATTCAGATTTCGTGTCGATATCGTGTGTCATCCAACCGTATGTCATTCCATGAACTCGGCAAGACAAGGAACCTTAATGTCTATTCTATAAGGCACACAATAGATTGTTACGATATTTGACTTTTAAGCCTTTTTTGACTTTGTATCACGGGCAAGACACGACATTGCCGCGATACGAGTGTGAATGGTCATACAGAATCGGGGCCCTGTATATTTCAAAACTCATACCATACGTAGGTAACGTACACACAAAATGAACAATCCCAAACGTGTCACTTCCAGCGTTGGCGCTGTTCGACCACGTGAACCTGCTGTACGGCACCGTGTCGGAGTTCTGCACGGCGGCGACGTGCGCCGACATGACGGGCCCCGGCGGCCGCACCTACGCGTGGTACGACGAGCGCGGCAAGAAGTCGCGCGTCGCCGCGCCGCAGTACGTCGACTACGTCATGACCTACACGCAGAAGACTGTCAATGACGAGACCGTATTCCCTACTAAATACGGTAAGCCACTAACCCCTACGATCCTACATGCTCCCTACACTGATAAACCCTGAATCCAAAATCTGTCCCAGTACAAAGGTCCCAACACTAGTGCGTCGCCACGCTCCAATGCGTTGACTTGGTCATGACCTACACGCAAAAGACTGTCAATGACGAGACTATTCGCTACTAAATACGGTAAGCCACTAACCCCTACGATCCTACATGCTCCCTACACTGATAAACCCTGAATCCAAAATCTGTCCTAGTACAAAGGTCCCAACACTAGTGCGTCGCCACGCTCCACTGCGTTGACTTGGTCATGACCTAAACGCAAAAGACTGTCAATGACGAGACTATTTGCTACTAAATACGGTAAGCCATTGGCTCCCCACATGTTACTCGCATGTGCTCTAAACTGTTACTCCTTGAATCCAAGTTTTGTCGTAGTAATAGTATGACAAATCTAGGTCCCAACAAACTTGCGTGTTGCTACGCTTCAATACGTGGACTACGTCATGACTATACGCAAAATACTGGCAATGACGAGACCATATTGCTTTAATACGGTTAACGGTATTTGGGTGCCGACAACATGAGCTACACAAAAGTGTCATGTCAGTACACATTAATGACCCGCTACAGGGTCGGGTCTCTTCTCACAATGAGACTGGCCACTCCACCACGCTGGCCTACTGCGGGTTGGTGGACTTCACACGCCTTTTTTTTGTGAACTCTCAGGCATGAAACCTGCATGCTCACGATGTTTTCCTTCACCGTAACAGCAGGTGATGTTTAATTTTATAAATCGCACATAACTTTTATTGCAAAGTCATTGGTGCGTGCCACTGGGATTCGAACCCGGACCCTTCGATTCGAGGTCGAATTCTAAGCCACTGGGCTGTCACCGCCGTACATAAAAGTACAGGACGGAAAAGGACGAGTCTATATTCCCTATTAAATACAGTAAGCCCACTCAATAACAAGTCTTACATATCAAAAAAACGATCAGAAATCAATCTAATACGATATTAGATTCATTTCTGATCGGTTACTCCAACAACTTAATCTCTCCGATCGGGCGTCAGCTGATCCATACACCCATGTTATACTCGTAGCTGGGAGGAACAGTCGCAGATAAACCAATGGTTTCACCGTATCATCGAAGACTTGCACTTACCATACTCCAAACAGAACCGATCGTCGAACCTGCCCATTGTCCGATCAAAAAGAAGTGGTACTTAGTTGAAAGTCGTCAATCGTCCGTTTCCAGCGAACGAGTTCCCCGCGCAGTTCGAGGGCGTGGTGCGGCGCGTGGTGCGGCTGCTGTTCCACGTGGTGGCGCACATGTACGCGGCGCACTTCCGCGAGCTCGCGCTGCTGCGCCTGCACGCGCACCTGCACCTCACCTTCGCCCACCTCACCGCGCTCGACCGCCGCTTCGCGCTGCTCGACCACAAGGAGACCGAGGTGAGCGCTGATACGTCCTACGTCCACAGCTGCTACTCCAATACTGATTGATGGAGAAACCTGACATCGACGCCACTCCACCCGGTCTTGGGCCCTCTGAATGTGTGACCACCTGGGGCTTGATTCTGTATGACCATTCGCACTCGTATCGCGGCAATGTCGTGTCTTGCCCGTGATACAAAGTCAAAAAAGGCTTAAAAGTCAAATACCGTGACAATCTAAATTCTAATACGTTACGTCCTACTTCCACAGCTGCTACTCCAATGCTGATGGAGAAACCTGACATCGACGCCACTCCACCCGGTCTTGGGCCCTCTGAATGTGTGACCACCTGGGGCTTGATTCCGTATGACCATTCGCACTCGTATCGCGGCAATGTCGTGTCTTGCCCGTGATAAAAAGTCAAAAAAGGCTTAAAAGTCAAATACCGTGACAATCTATTGTGTGCCTTATAGAAAAGACATTAAGGTTCCTTGTCGTGCCGAGTTCATGAAATGACATACGGTTGGATGACACACGATATCGACACGAAATCTGAATGGTCATACAGAATAAGCCTCCTGGTAGGAGGGCGGCCTGGGCTACTTTTGCCTAAACGTGATCGCCATTCGAGGACCTTTTTCCCCCCGTCGGTTGTCAGTCCTGCGAACGATGTGGCCAGTCCATTGCCACTTTAATTTGCAAACTTTAAGAGCTATGTCGGTAACCTTCGTTCTTCTAGGGATTTTATCATTTCTGACTCTGTCATGTAGAGCAATATCGAGCATAGCTCTCTCCATTGCCCTCTGAGCGACTCTGAGCTTGTGGATTAGGCTTGCAGCTTCGCGCTGCCCGACCACAAGGAGACCGAGGTGCTTGTCCTTGTCTGTGTATTTATACTACAACATAGAGCACGGCCCTTGTGTTGTTTTGCTAATATGTTAACCATGTCAGGTGATCTCGCTCTAATGGAAATAGAGTTTATGTCAATGTTAATTTACACTTGGCTGCGCTATTTCACACACTTCACGGGCTACTAATGGTGCACGTAGAATATTATAATAAATGTCAACATTATTTCCTAAGTGTAAATGGATGTAATCTTACGTTCCCACTATATGACTAGTTATGTAATGAGACATTTACAAAATAAACCTTAACGCGAATGCCATAACAATCAGCTTCATTGATCTTCGGATCTCGGGGACCAGTCCAGCACTAGAAATCGGGCCTTGTTCTAATTGGCAATGACAATCCGACACAACAAAATTCAAACATAGCTTTCTGTGTGGACCTGTTCTAATTGACAAGACGCACTGACATGATACAAATGATTGCAATAACGTTGTAATACGACCAACTTGTTGCGAGCGACATGACATGACAATGGGACCTAACCCTTTGTCTTGATGGGTTAGTCCCAGCACATCTATTATAATTATGAGTGTTAAGAGGCAGATATGTAAATAGATAATTTGTTGTGTATGTAATGTAAAAAGAGTATTGACATGTGCGGTTTATTGTTTACAGGTGCTGCGCGATTTGGAAGTCGCGCTGCGATTGACAGAGCCGGCCGGCGCCACCAGTGCGGCGAGTGCGGCTAGTGCGGCGAACGCGACGGACGCGAGCGACGACGCATCGCCGCAGCGGCGCTCGCCCGTAGTGACGCAGCCGCTGGCCTCCGCGTGACCGCCGCAGCGCCGCACGCCGCACGCCGCGGCCGCACGCCGCAGACGCAAGCCGCCCGCCCGCACGCCCGCACGCCCGCCCGAGTGGGGCATCTCGACATGCCTGCCGCGACTCGGAGTAGTTGACGCGTGTACGTTCCGTAAATTGAAGAATTGTTAACTCTATTGTAAATATTTCAATCTGTTAAGTAGTTTTAGGTGATTACGATTAGTTTATAAATTTGTGATTGCTTTGGTTGTAAATAAAAGTGATATTTGTTTAACTAATAAACTGAAAGCTTTACGGTTGTCTTTTATTGTTACGCCGTTGAGCTGTGAGCGTTTTTACACTAACAATGTTTTAAAGTTTATACTCGACCTTCGCGAAACAGAAATAGATCATTTTTATAATAAAAAGAAGGGAGCAGAAAATGTTTATTTGTGATTGTTGCAAAAGTTGTTTCACTGGTTTTTATTTGGTTCTATTCTTATTCTAAAATGTCCATTACACCTAATATTCATTGAACATTTTTGAATAACTGTAGGTTTAACCTGGTTTGAACCATGACTTACGTATCCATATTTACAGAAGATTTGACGTAATGATGTTTTATAATATTACCTAGCCCTTCACGATAAGGAAAGTAAATGGCGATTTGTAAATAGTAAACATTAGTATTGGCAACTGAACAATGAGAACGATACAATTCACGTGGTGGTTGGTGTTCCTATACTTTGTAAGTTGCCCTGCTGCGGCCCGGCGCCGGTTCGGTGTCGGTTCGGTGTCGGTGCGGTGCCGGTGCGGCTCTGGTGTGGTGTGTGGCACGACGCCCCGGTATGGGTACGTATAGTAACCGTCATGAGTCGTGAGCAAAGATTATCAGTAGTAGGTATATTGTATACTTTCGGCCTATGTGCAGCAGCCGAAACAACGTGCTGGACCAATAGACGACGCACACTGACGAACTGGCGACTGTCGAACCAATCGCATGCACCGCAGCGCAGTCAATATCAAACCGACCAATGAAAATTGTGCTCACCACTCGTGACGGCAACTATAAATGATTTAGTGCTTGTGCTGTCCGTTGATCGTCAACTCACTTTACACCGTATCAACAATTCACTTCCCCTTCTGTTCATATTGTTCGAGTATGTACTCGTAGGTAGATAGAATAGGATATTGTATTTGAATAAAAACAAAAAAGTATTTAGATATTTTTAATTAAAACAATTTTTCAGCAAACAACAAACAGCACACTTAAATAATGATTTTTATCCATCTACGGGTGATCTCAATTGAATCAAAATAACCACATAAGTTGTGACGGCGCCAAGTACCTGGTAAAAAAGTATTCAATTAATAAAGTTTTCATCAGAAATGTTAATTTTTTGTGTTTCCCAAAAACAGACAGTAATAAAATGAGGATGAAAACTTAAAACATGTGGTAGTCATCATAGCGTATCCGTGGTACCATTGTAAGGTACCTTATAGCCAGCCTCCTAACCCGCCGTGAGCAACAGGCTCTTCTGTCTTGTGTGTCAGTTGGGGAGGTTGTTGTCGGAGACACTTTATTAAGGCATCTTGTTCCTCATTACTAGCAGAGGCGCGCCACTATGGATCTACCATCTATATTAATATGGCCGTCTCCCTGAGTCAAATTAGAGTTCTTTCTTAATTAATGACTACCCGTGTTGCGCAGTATTTGAGGCGTCGGTGCCAACTGCCAAGGACCCTGGACGGGTTCGATTCCCAGCGGAGCAGAAATAATGATGAGTTTTAATTTCTGTTTCAGGTCTGGTTATGTGTTCTTATCTTGTGTATATCTATGGCACCCACGACACCGGGATTCCCAGTGTGAGGTTGTGAGTGTGAAGTGCTATAAGCGTGAAATTTTGTCAGAGGCCTTTAAAGCGCGAATAATTCCTCACCGTCACCATAAATCCTCTCGAAATGGTGCACATGCCGAGTGGAGAGAACACCGGTCTGTTCAGTACGAGGCTGTAGAACAGTCTCTTCAGCTGCATCTCCCCGTTGTACTCATAGTCCTTCAACCTTCCAGCAGCTTTCACAGCTAATAAGCATAATTCGTTGGTCTGGAAATTATTACACGTTTTTATTAGCTTGGTACATACATTGTGTGAATGGAGTCTTTAAACGTGATTTTCACTCACTACAAAACGATGATTTTTAACACGATTATCAAAGACCGATGATATTTTTGCGACTATAAAAAAACATTTTTTATTGCTGAGCAGCAAACTGCCTTCCTGGTGACTAATTGTGACTGCAGTACATGGTACTGTCAACTGTCTTTTTTTGAGTCCGTCCTAATTTGAGACCTTATATCCCGTGCGGATAAAGAAACAATCTGTAAATGGCGGACGGTCTCATGCTATCTCGATCATATCGTCGCTCTGTCTATACTCGCACGTAGTGGTACGACGTACAAAAAAATAATCTGGATTAGCATTCGCGCTGTCTCGACGCACACCATTTCGTCAAATTTTAATTCTGTTTAGTTACAACTACTGTTCTGTTATTTGTTGTTTTTGTTAAGTTTAGAGCTTTGGTTGTTTAAATGGCTTCTCGAAAACGCGGGAAGGTTCTTCATACTTTCATAGTGATGCTCGACAAATAGTCTACAACGTAATATAACCGTTTTACACAACAATAAAACGATTATTATGAGCCGAGAGAAAACACAGCGTCGCTTATGAAGAAAGCATAGTGTACTCACCTTATCTATGGTTCTTTACTTACGGTCTCGAGTGTGTGGTACTTGATTTTTGAACAAGTCATCTGTCAAATACATGTCACCAGAAGGCGCGAATGTCGTGAACTTTTCTTCATTGTAGTCTTCACCAGAAAGAACTTTCTAGCGACGCTGTGTTTTCTCTCGGCTCATAATAATCGTTTTATTGTTGTGTAAAACGGTTATATTATGAGCCTGTCGAAAACACAGCGTCGCTTATGAAGACGTGTTTGTTATCTGCTGGTGACTAAGAACATACGCAATGTTGAGAATTATTTCATTAGTAGAAAAATATATTATAATATTTACTGTACCTTAACACTTTACTTGTCCATTAAATATGACACAATAGCCAAACAATGGTTATGAGTCACATGCGACTCATGGGACAGTGAAATGGTTAATATTAGTGTTTTGCACACAGTCAAAAATATCAATATCAATTTTATTGTTCTTTGAATAAAATATTACACACCTGTACATAAACATCTGAGTTTATCTTAATGCGATAGCAATCTTAATTTAATGAGATCAAATTTTTGGAACAAACCTTTTAAAGCACATTTATAAGATAACAAGATTTCAATGAGTATCATCTTGTTAATTATAGTTAGATGAAATTATTTGTAATTTATTTCTTATAGACAAGAAACATTATCAAATAAATTTTAATAGTTATTTCGCGTACCTGTGTTTTAATTTCTCGGCAGTAAAACTTATTAAAGGTGTTTTCGGATGTGAAGTGACATTTTTCTGATATATCCTTTATTGGTTGGTTCTCTAGCCATGTCCTTGAAACGACTGCAGAATGACAACTGCCAGGAGTGGCATTGATTCTGTTATTCATTGATCTAACCCGATCAGTTTTAGAAGCTTTTACTCCTCCCTGTAACTCCAATTGGTGTTTATTAAGTTATTAGCTAGACTGTCTAGAAAGACAGGAGATCTGTCTTATAACCAAAAGAAGGCCTAAACATCCTAATGTTGTCATCATTGTCTTGATATTGAGAACCTGTTATCTTTAATTTGGTAGGATCATGTAGTCTCCTTCTTGATGCCAGTAATAATATTATTAGCAAGTTTACAGAATGTCATAAAAACTGTATCATTTTTAGATACCTACTAGCATTCATATACCTATTTGTGTTCTGGATCCCAAATAGTTCACCTATATATGTATCTTGTATTCTAGATAGCTTTTACTGAAAGTGAGAAAATGCTTTTAAATCTTGACATAATATATAAAATTAGTAGTATGATTTACTCGTATGTAAAAGCGTAGATTGTAAAAAAGTCCCTCAGAAAGGTATCTGTTAAAAATTTTGCTATGTCCTAAGGACCTGGAGCTCTAACATCCAGGTGTATAATTAAGGAAACATAACACCCATCTGTTTAAGACTGGCAAGTAGGTATTAATTGTTGATTTCCTCCAACATCTTTTACCCATCTTTTACTTTTGTGGGTTGGCCCACAGCATTCCAAGTTGGTAATGTGATTGGTCTAGGCGAGGTGGGGAAGGCCAGTTGCTAGGTTGATCAAACATCCTTTAGATTCACTACCAATGTAGTAGTACCGTGATATTGCTTTGACCTCTAAGTCTATATTCAGTACACCTGCGGTGTGGCTATTGCTCTGGCTTCTAAGTCTCCTTTCTGAAAGAATCAATAAATTCTGCCCCATCTGCATATCTTGGTACTGTCCTGGATTGTTTGGCAGACTGGAGGCAAATTAAATTAAATTAAAATTAAATTAACTTTATTTGCTAGAACACAGTAAGAATTACAGGTGTTACAATAAAAGATACATAGTACATAGCAAGAGATCTATATGTTTAATACGGGCCATACACATCTAAAATCTATATAATTGCTGGAAGCAACAGGTGCTTCTCTGGAACCACTTGTCTCCGAGACAATTGGTCAGTTATAAAGTTATACCTCCCTGGTATGTAATGAGGAAAACCATGTTGTGTTCCACTGATCCAGCACTATTTACAGCTAAAATGTAATGCTTACAGTTCTATTGATTGTGTTTCCCTCTCTCCTTTGGTATACAAGCAATCAGAGTCTGGTGAACTGTTTATAGGAGGTCAAGAGAATATGTGTCCAGTTTTCTTACCAAGCCAAGTCAAGCCAATATCTGCTACAGGTATCTAATCCACTAGAGGTCTGCAACCTATTTCTGACATTTGTTTATTCAGGAATTTGTTTATTGTAGTGGAACAGTAGCTGTGCTTCCAAGCAACCACTATATTGGATAGCTGAAATAAATCGGTATCAGTACCTACACCTCAGAGCCACCTCTACGTTGGATAATTGGATTGGGACAGCAACAATATTTATGGCTCCGAGCCCTTATACCTTGAATATATAAGTTAGAATAACAACAGTAACTGTAGCTTCAAACCTCTGCTACATTGGATAAATGAATTGGAACTACAGAAGTATTTGCGGCTCCGAGCCTCCATTACATTGGATAAATGAATTGAAAAGCTACTGTATTTATGGTTCCAGGCCTCCATTACATTGGATAAATGAATTAGAACAGCAATGTTTAAGTAGCTGTTATTTGCATAGTTTTCAGATGAACAACCTTCAGAGGTTTGTTTTGTATTTGTCGAATCAACATCTGTATAATTATGTTGGAAATGAAGTTGGACTCCAACTACTTTGACTATGAATGTTCCACTTATAAATTCTATGCTTTGAGCCTGCATTAGATTAGAATTGATTCCATAAAGTACACTTGCCAGCCCAATGCCCTAAAGGGCTGCATGGCCTCCGAGGCCTGCAGAGACAATATGTTTTTGTCTTGAAGGGCTAGGAGGGAATCGTCCAGATGGACTAGAACTCGACCTCCCTTGCATTAGATCTCCGCAATCCAGCAAGTGATAGCGGCAAATATGTGTACAGAGAAGGCCAATCTGCTACCCCAATGCCCTAAAGGGCTGCATGGCCTCCGAGGCCTGCAGAGACAATATGATCTTGTCTCAAGGGGTTAGGAGGGAATCGTCTAGATGGACTAGAACACGACAACCTCCCTTGCATTGGATTTCCGAAATCCAGCAAGTGATAGTGGCAAATATGTGTGCAGAGAAGGCCAATCTGCTACCCCAATGCCCTAAAGGGCTGCATGGCCTCCGAGGCCTGCAGAGACAATATGATCTTGTCTCAAGGGGCTAGGAGGGAATCGTCTAGATGGACTAGAACACGACAACCTCCCTTGCATTGGATTTCCGAAATCCAGCAAGTCACATATGTATGTAGAGAAGGCCAATTGGTAGGCAAGGCATTAGCAAAATCAACTTGACCCTCTTTAGTTTAGGATATCAGCAGTTCAGCAAGTGACTGCAGTAAATAGAAAGGTCAAATAGTAGACCAAAATTATTTGTAAAATTTGTCCAAGCTAGCGGAAAGGGTCCATGTGACTGGGCTACCAGTCTGTCTTGACGCTACCAGTCTATCCTGATGTAGGAATCCAGGAAGCAAAAGTCTGCGATTTTTAGCAAATGTGTTTAGACCTCCGAGGTCAATGCCATATCTTACACCCCCCCCCCCCCTTTTTGACAATTAGCATCAGTAAAAAATCATCAATCAAACATCTGAGGGGAGGCAAATGTAGGCAAAAAATTTGGCCTAATCTAAGATAAATGGTAACCACATGATGGTCTCCTTATAAAAGGTATCCTTTTGCTTTAGTTGGTGGTGTAAAAGTGATCCCTCTCTGTAATGGACACTATTGGACACATCTCTGTCTCAAATGAATAGTCATCTGTTACAACGTAACGCAGTGGCAGATGCCCCATTATGACAGCAAGTAAGCAATTTGAGTTCTTTATTATACTAAAATGTAAACCCTGTCTGGGGTGCACTCACAGATAGAATAAAATGAATTTAATTAACTTATTTCCTAAGGTGATTGAAATGTTGTCTACTATTTTTCAATACAACTTTTAGAAGTTTTCTTTTGACAGATACTGTATTGGACGGGCTGCGATTACAGCCCCTGTACCAGCCAAAAAATAATTTTCTTAGCTAAATGACAAGTTCATCAATGCCAAAGATAGTACAGCTTTGAAGTAACCTGAAGCTACATCTAATGTTTCCAGAAGGGGTCCCCCAAGGATTGCAAATCTTAGAATTCAGCCCGATTCAGAATATGACTCTGTTTTCATTAGCTTGGACCTTCCAAGCTTTAAATTAGTTTGAACTTGTCTGTCTTTACTTTTTCTAACTCCGACACCCTCCTAGATTAGTTCAGATTACAAAACTCGGAAGGTTTTCGGTGCTATTGTTTTGGATAGGCTTGGGACGACGTCGATAGGCGTCGATCCTCTAACGAGCCGCCATGGCTTTACTCGTATAAGTAAAATAACTTAGCCTACCTGTTTTAATAATCCACATTTGGATCCGTAGTCAGGCGCTTTCTCCTGTGTCTCTCACAAGAGAAACTCACTCTCAGACGAAAAAGAAATCGTGTTTGAACATGACAACTCGGCCTTGTTGTCGCCGGTATGGGATATTGCCGATACTTCACGTTCGTCCCTAACGATTTTATATTTTATTGTTAACATATTTAAAATGCACTCATTTACTAATATTTTCAGCATCGTTTACCGTAATACTAAAAGTTATAAAAGTTTAATAACTTTTATTGTCTAAGATGGCGGCGAGTAACATACGCAATGAAGAAAAGTTCACGACATTCGCGCCTTCTGGTGACATGTATTTGACAGATGACTTGTTCAAAAATCAAGTACCACACACTCGAGACCGTAAGTAAAGAACCATAGATAAGGTGAGTACACTATGCTTTCTTCATAAGCGACGCTGTGTTTTCGACAGGCTCATAATTAAGTATTTTGAAGAAGAAAAGAGACTGGAGCGTTATCACCCTTTGCAATAGTAACGCACGGGCAAGTATGGCAACCGGTTTGGACCCCAGTACGATATCGAAGATAAAAAAATAAGGTTAATATTTTACTTGACCTTTTTTTACTGACGCTACCATAAGTACCGGCCGCCATTACCAGATTGTTTCTTTATCCGTTCGGCTTACACTTAGATGCATTGCTATTCATGGTCAATGACCACCTCAAATTATATGGGGCAACCACATTTCAACCAACAAACAACATGAAGATTCACAAGACATGAAGAATTCACTGTTTTACAGCGGGTTAAGAAGGCGAGTGAGTGAATGTGCAAACGAAGAATACTCACATTCTTCCATCATGCCATCTATAGAAAAAATGTTATAAATGTGAAAATGTGCGAGGATAGATGGATGAATGGATTGTTTCGCGAAACACAGCTGACCAGATTTGGCTGAAATTTAGTATGCACATTACCTTGATAAACATACACCTGTAGGATACTTGTACTAAATCTACGCGGACGAAGCCACGCGCAGTCAATAGAAAAAATAACAAATTGAATTTTGGAATAATTACCTTTTGAATGATAAAGTGGCCAGGAGCGGCCAGGGCATAAACGTGGCCCAAATGAAACACGCACCACGACATTTCAATGAAGATAAGCCAGAAAGATTTTGAATGTTTTACTAAAAGCATAAATTTACTGTTAGTCTGTTAATGTTAATCGAACCAACGGGTTCGATTCCTGGCTGGAAATACTAATTTTATTAAATTAAAAAATCCAATGATGCAGTTTTATAGTCATCGCACGCAGTCTCCACGCACTGTTAAAAAAATTTTTCGGTATAGTTCATGACGCACATAGCGCACGTTGATCTAATGAGGGTTGGGGGATGAAAAATCATACTTGAAAAATAATAAGAAATTACTAAACGGATGTGTAAATACGAATAACTTACTCAAAACATTGATTATGTTGTACGGACAGACAATAAGGTGCATCACGCAGTTAAGAATGATCAATATCCACAGGAAGCCATTATAACTGTTCACGATATCCATCAGCACGCAAACCTCGATGTAGGCGACATTGATCTGATGGACATGTTTTTTCAGGATGCCGTCGTTCATTCTGTGAGCCCCTGTGTTGAGAAATAAAAAAAAATAGTTAAATTTTTGGTGGATGCGCTACACGCTGGCTGGCTTCACTTGTTTGCGATGTTCCCACGAGAGTCTCGCACCAGCGTGTAGTGCTACTACTTATTGTGAGATGAAGTTTGGAGGTTGCTGCAGGTGGCTGAAGCTACGGCCTTCGCGATATGCTAGCTATGACTAGCTGGAAGAAAAGGAAGAACACGGATATCGAAAATGGGAACTGTCATTATTGTAATGGGCGTAATATAGAAAAGATTTATTAGTTGTACAATTTATAAGTTGTATATCATACCTTGGGTTATGTTCAATGACAGTGTTTTCAATGGCTTTCTTGACCGATTCATAAGGATTGGTGTGGAAATTTTAGTATTAGTAGCTCCATTTATATCTTGAGGGCCGTCATCGTCAATTGCTACAAACGATGGAATAATTAACGTCTTAATTTAAAGCTTCTTTACAGGTTATTTTACCAAGTACTAGAGTAATTTTCTTAAATATAAGTAGGGCCCACTTATACATTTTCTCTAGTACAGTATCACTTCGTCTGGTCATATGAAAGTCTTTAAGTTCGCTTCAAATAAGGAATCCGCGGCAACCATCTCTCCGGCCGAAGCCCGAAACACAAGACCTGAAGAACATCATACTTCACGACGGTTATGAGACAGCGGTAAGGCACCTCCTCGGACGAGCTACTATGGCCCTACCACCAATATGAGTATGGATGCTGGGTATATCATAAGTATGACAGCAATGGACCGATATCGACACATGATCGACACACACGATAGCTGTCACACGCGTTCGTTTATTGGGCCTAGTCATACTGCATACAATAATTCATTCATTATTTCCGCCCGCTTTTTTCTCCCAGTCTACGTTTTGCCTGAGGGGCGATCAAAGCGGATGCATATATTGCATATATAACTGTATGATGTTCATTTAAGTGTGCACAAATTGTACCTAATAATGAATAAAAGCTTTTGACTTTGACTTTGACTATGGATAATAAATTACCTGTTTGGTCTCGGCTATCCGGGACCTCCGTCGTCAAGAGAAGCTGTTCCATGTACTTGATAATACTCGGCATTATTGAGGCAATGTACCAAAGGGCCAACAGCATTTGCATTTCTATTATCATTTGTATGAGTAACAAGACGTAAAACTGAGTCAGTAAGAATAACATTGTCACTAAAAATCGAAGTATCTATATTAAATTTATGTTAATTGAAACATGTTGTGTTTAACATTATCTTACGATAGATATTTGACAGTCCTTGCTGTTAGGTTATGGAATTCTTTACCTATAAAACTTCTTTAGTTCCAACAAGTGGGTACTAGCAATTAAGGGAGCGATTTTGGGTTTGTGTTGGATATTTACTCATTACCCGGAGGTCGCCCTCCGACCAGGTGGACTGACGACCTGAAGAAGACAGCGCAAAGCGTTGGATTCAAAGGGCTCACGACCGGGTGGTCTAGCGTCCATGTCGATTAGGGGAGGCCCATGTCCAGCAGTGAACTACAAAGGGCTGAAAGGAAGGAAGGAGGGATTTAGGATATAAGGAGAGTTCCAGATTCTCCAGCGGAAAGCACAGGTGTAGGGCGCTCACAATGGGCCATTCCCAAGACAGCGTTAACACTCCCGTTATTTAGGCTTCCCTTGATAGCTGATTGGACGGGACGAGCTCCCACTCTTGTCCTCCGCGATCAGCCTTACAATCGACTCTTGTGGCAGGAGATATCATAGCGTATCCCGAATTCCCAAATTACAGACAGCGGCGTGTTTCAGAATTCAGCGCGCCGGGTCACCATCACCTATCGCCATTCAGTGCCCCGGGTTTATAAGGTTTGCCGTCCCTTTTTAGGACCTATCCATTTTTAATAGGTATCTCTACCTTTATCACTCTGACGCCTCGAGCCATAGCTCTTTTGGCCCTAACGTATTTATGCGCCTATGGATATCCTTCGGAATGCCTAAATCACTGAAGACAGCTCTGCTTGTTATACTTACGTCCAGTGCATTTACTATGATTAATGACTGAGTCGTGCAAGTAAACGCAGAAATCAGATAAACAACACGCTAGAAAGATAACGAGGCTCCCAATGATGATTCTCTGTTCTTTCAATTTCGTAGCTTTCGGGTATACCTCATCGCCCAGTGCAGTCTTCATCTAAAACATGGCGAAGAAAGTGATCTTCAGAATAATAATTATGCATGAATTATTATTTATTAATAGTCCAACCGGTGTTTAAGGGCTTTAAGATCGCACTCAGTATAGACGCATGTTCGTATGAATTCAACTCTTGCGTATACGCATACGTACATACGAACGTAGGTACATACCTACGTATATATATAATACGTCCATGCGTATGGGAGTGCTCACACTGCACAGGGGGCTTATTCTGTATGACCATTCAGATTTCGTGCCGATATCGTGTGTCATCCAACCGTATGTCATTCCATGAACTCGGCAAGACAAGGAACCTTAATGTCTTTTCTATAAGGCACACAACTTTTAAGCCTTTTTTGACTTTTTATCACGGGCAAGACACAACATTGCCGCGATACGAGTGTGAATGGTCATACAGAATCGGGCCCCAGGACTAATTTCAGTACGACAACTCGCGCGCAGTGTGAGCGCTCCCATAGTATTTCTAAGGTCGGGATTATTTTGTGCGTGAATTAACGTAACGCATGAGTTGAATTCCTAGGCGTCGAAACAGTTCGCTGTGTAGTTTTATTTTAAAGCGAATTAAACTATTTTACTCGAATAAGAACCATGTCATGTTTTTGAAACATTTTTGAGCCTATGAGCTTGAAAAAAATTGTCATTAACGACGTTATAGAAGACAGATATTGGCGTGGCAATATGGAGAATGGAGAATGAATCACCATCGAAGCTATACTATACCTTCGGTCAGGCGATACTTTCAGTTACGTTCAAATAAGGTTTTTACTTTAATATGTTGTCATTTTGTACTATTGACTACCTTACGCTCTTAGTGCTTAGTATTCTAGTTACGCGCTTACCTTACCTTGTAGCGATAAGACCGCCAATTTTGTTTTTCCCTCTTTAATCTGTTTTATTGTAATCTGATTTTGTATGTATGTGCACAATATATAGTATAAATATTATTGAATTTATCTAAACCTAGACAGTTATATAACCTTCGCGACCCGTTGGACGATTTCAATCCACTTCTCAGTGCGAGCAGAGATGAACAGACCGCCGAAGAAATGCAAAACGAGCAAGATGAATCGTTGCAACACCCAGACTGTATCTGTGGTCTTGCCGTACAGCTCCGCCCAGAGGAACGCGCTGTCACTCATGGTTACCATCGACCATATCCCGAGCGCTTCTGTAATGTTCAAAAACAAGTCCAAAAGGAACTGAAAACGTATTTAACCAAAAATGCATATTATTCGATTGCGGAATTTTTAATGATAAAAATACAACCATCACACCCGAGCGAGTAAATTAAACGGTAAAAGTAGCTTAAGTTAATTATTTATTATGTAAGAGTAACGTTAGTATAATAAATATTTTAGTTTTAAATCTTTTAGTGTAAAAATTTGCATACCTGAAAAAGTCATTATGGATTATACATATTCGTGCAATTAAGAGGGCACCGAGCTTTTTATACGAAATTTGTGTTCGTTTGATGTCTTACTGTGTCGTTATTACGAAAGCTATAGCTATGCATTTACTGGGTAAGAAACTTCAGGATGTACTCTATACATCATGCGTTTCAGAAACACGATTACTTGTAGTTTCCTCGATAGAAAAAAAATCCAAAGTAAGCTCTTAAAAGTTAAATAAAAGCATAGTATGGCGTAAATACTTCACGGAAGGTTATCAGTTTTTGAATAATAACAAAACGATATGTTTTCTATAACGTATGCGTTGTACATTTTCAAAATGTTTACTTGTTTGATAATAAGAAGGAAATATCTAAAATATCGCGCGTTCGGGGAGAGCGCGGTAGCTCTGCGTAGTGGTTTAAATGCCAGTTTATGTCACACAGTGCTATAAACACCCTTTTAATGTTAATTGTAAACTGATATGATTGTTGAAAATCTGGATTATTCCTATCCGTCCCCCGATTCTGTCCGCTGCAGGTGAAAGATAGGAATAAAAAGTTCGATGGGAACAAGCAGATTTGGTATGCATGCATCGTGAAGCACATTATAGGTTATTTTGGGAAGACGTGGTTATCGGAAATACCAAAAGGTACAAAAAAACGTACGTGTAGCGATCGTAATGATGTGGCAATATATTAAGAGGGCTCGTGAGATGCGGATTCTCTGAGGAGCAATTATAAGCGGCGTGACTCCAAAGACGCGCGAGAATCGCACGACAAACGCAGGCGCAGCGCCCCGCCACCATTCGTTGTCCATATCACCGTCCGTTGCCCTCGAACAATTCATAATGATGTTTATTTATAAAACGCGTTCATAATTTGTTTATCTGCAACCCGTATGCGACCCAACGCAGGGTTTTGTCTTCTCGCATAATGAGAAGGCAGTAGTCTCAATGACCAGTTGCAGGACTTCAATTTTCTTTAATTTTTTTTCTAGTCATTGAACAGCAAAAGGGCATGTAGGCCACCTGATATTAAGTGGTCACTGCAACCCATGGACGCCCGCATCCAACTTCAGATAGAGAAAAGAAAAGTCTTAGGTCTCAGTAGAAAAGATTTCAAAACATATTTATCCTATTTTTGAAAAAAAATATTTCTACAAAACTTACCTATTGAAAATGATACTAAAATACAAAGGAAAATATAAAGGCAAGCTAAAGTGACATTTTCTCTGCTAAACTAAGTGGATTCTATTAATAAAATGCAACATTTATAGTTAGTTTGTTTTGATCACTGCTACCTGGCGACACTATCTTAGCTGTATCTACTTGAAAATCAGAATCGTATAATTTGTAACTGAATAGAACAGTGTATTATTAAGTTATAAATGTTTGATTTAAATGGGTTAAATATTTCTTACCTGATGGTTACTTTGTAGCAGGGCCATACTTTGGATCCGTATGGTAACTTTAACCTCAGCTTAAAAATTAATTAAATCGTCGTTGTCAAAAAATTTGTGGTCAAAGCCATAATTTGACAAATTAGTCCAAAAACCAAAAAAGGGACGCTCAGGACTAGTATGATTGGATAAATAAACACTGCAATTTGCGTAACATGATTTATTAGGATTAAGTTTAGTGCAATACACAATTTCAATTTCAGTTTCAAACAATAAATTTACACACGAAAATCCTTATCAATAAAAAATGGACACGAATGAACACCACAGCATACTAATAAGATCACTCTCCATCTTGTGATCGGAATTGTATCAAGATCACCAAATACGTCATGGCGGCTCCTGAAATCTGTAAAAAGTTTACGGACATTTTAGATTTAGAGCATAAGGCCGCGCTCAGTTTGGACGCGTGTTCGTACGAATTCAACTCGTGCGTATACGTACGTTCACGCGCGAAAAATCCCGGCCTTCGAAATACTGTGGGGGTCGATAGTCCCGCGCAGTGTGAGCGCTGCCATAGTATACGAGTATCTAAGGTCGGGATTATCGTTGCGTGAACGTACGTGTAGGTACTCACGAGTTGAATTCGTTCGAACGAACACGCGACCAAAATGAGCGCGGCCTAAGTTTAACTAATTTCAATAATGCAACTGGAGATAACATTCCCTTCACTGCCCTCCGAATTTGGGAAATGCCTGACTTCGCGTCTGTCTGTAACCCATTGCTACCCATTGCGGGGCCGGGCCTCCTCTCACGACGCACAGCCTTAGTCCATGATAGCCTAAAGCGGGACTGTATAACTTTGAGAATACGAGTATTGCGCAGAACTCACAGGGATGCAGGTTTCCCCACGATGTTTGCCTTCACCGCACCGTTTCAGGAGCTGTCATTTAGTTGTATAGAACACGCTTTGGGAAAGTTGATCCGAGAGATCTAATTCTTAGCGGGCTTACTGGGCTGTAAACGCTTACGTGTAAACGCTTTACGTGGAATTATTACGTTTTAAGCCCAGGACATGTACGAATACAACCAAGTCTAGCAAGGATAAATAAATAAATTAAATATAACTTACGGACACGAGAAGTCTTCTCGAGAAAGTAAACATGCCGAGAGGGGAAATCTCAGGCTTGTTCAGCATCAAGGTTGCAAGCAGACTCCTCAGTCCTGTCGCCATCTCGTCACCCCAGATCTTCTTCACCGCTATCAGCTTACTAACAGTCAGGTATATTTGGTGGTTCTGGAGAAGACATCATTTTTCTAGTTGCAAGTTTGCAGGTGGTAGAGTAACGCTGACCTAACGCGGGTTGCTGCACTTTACATGACTGTCTTTGAGACCATTATGGAGAACTGTCAGGCATGTAGAGCTCCTCATATTTTCTTTCACCGTTAAGACAGATGACTTTGAAATTATATAATACCTACTTATATATAAAGCGCACATAAATTAAAAAAAAAGAAACTTTTTATTATGCGGTGATAGCCTAGCTTAGAATTTGGCCTATTCAGAGGGATTCGAACCGGGACCCCTCGAGTACGAGGCCGAATTCGTAGCCCCTGGGCTATCACCGCTTAATAGCGGGTATTACTTGTTAGAAAATGTATTAATTTAAGATAATATTACCTCTTGAACAATCAAATGTCCTGGGGCGATGAATACGTAAATGCGGAATAGATGAAACACGCACCACAGAGACTCCACGACGAAGACTGAATATTCGATTGGTGTTGAAACTAAAACACAAGAACGTTCAACCCTGTGTTACAATTTATATTAAAATATACACATGTATACAAGACAAGCCCTCATAGCCCCGCTGCTTGAGTAGATCGCAAGCGATAAAGAAAGTTAAGCAATGTCGGGCGCGGTCAGTACCTGGATGGTACCGTTAAGCCGTAGGTCCCGATTGTTATCGTTACGATTACAGTTGTTAAACCTCGTCGGAAGCACTTTGGGCGGTTTGAAACCATCCGACACGGGGCCAATAGCCCGCTTCTCCACCAATCTACATGGGGCAGCGTGGTATTCTTCAAACCAAGGGGGACCTGTTGTGGATTGGGACTCGTGCCCAATAGTGGCCATAAAAAAAGTTTGCAGCCAACTTACAACAAAACGAAATATTGTGTATTTCTTCACCTAAGATTTTAAAGGTTTCGATTGAAAAATCTTCAAAAACCATGAAGAAAGAAAGAAACAAAGGAAAGGAAAGAATTTGTAACAAAGTACATACAGAAGGTGAGATAAACTAATTAGAAACTTTGATTATATTAATGTTTATATGTTGATGCTTACAGGGAACATTGATGGCGTTGTAAGTAGTCCCAATGAGTCCCATCCCACAGTGACACATCACAAGGACGAGCGGGAAGCCGTTGCACTCGTTGGCGCTGGTCATCAGTTCGCAAACGTCCAAGTAGACATCGTTGATGTCGTGGATGGTCAGCTGCTTAGTCTCTTTAGGCTTTACCGTTATATATTTCTCTGTAAAAAAGTTGTTAAAGTCAATAGAGCTTTAATTATTTTCTTCGAATTTCTAGAAGTGTCTTTTTTAAAAGGGTACGTGATCAAGTCACGGCATACACTAGTTATTATATACAATACCTCAAAATAAAAAACAACAATACCTAATATTTACAAAATATACAACTACTACATACTAAACATTACGTTGTTAGGATGTCGTACTACATTTGGATTTGAAAACATTATCTGGACATGCCAATACAGAGCATGTACCGATTGGTTATGTGGCTACTAATTTAAATGTTAGCACATAGAGGGAGAAACCTAGAACCTTCAATTCGTGCCTTCAATTCATTGCAGATTCAGGTACTTCATTCTACATGGAATTGAAATTGGTCCTGTTTGATACTTCCAATAATATTAAAATAAGTATTGTTGTCTCATTACCGTTTAGAGGCGTAAATCCCAATGTATCGATCGCTCGATTAATGGACGTTAGTGGGATATTGACTGAGTTTTCTATAGCACGACATTGATGAGGAACTATATCTGCAAAATACCAGACGACACATATCACATCACTATATTTCGACCTATCCGTAGAACAGAGTCCGATGTGATCATGGAGCAAAAATGAGTTAAATAGCTAGACGAGATAAGGAGTACGAACTCTACAGACGTACGTTTTTATAATTATCGTATCTTATTCAGTTTCGGAAATATAGAATCGAATAACGTTCAATCTGACATTAGGTCTGCATAAAAAAGTGATCAAGCGACGGCGCGCAGGGAGCGGGGGCGGCGCGGCTGACGGGGCGCGTCCGATCGTCAGTCCGATCGCTGTTTGTTGGCGGGAGGGTGTTATTGTGACATGCGCTATTTCATTTTTTATTCAGTTACATGGGAGGGTAGTTATAATATGGCTAACATTATGTTTAATATGTTAAGGTATTTGTGCACAAAGGACTCATACGGGATGGGTAATTCCAACAAAAAATGAGCCATGTCAATATAGAACGTCACTTAATTCAGTCGTCTCCGTAAAACAACGTATTTATGTTCACTACGGACCCCCGCTCTTCCGCCATAAAACGACCTACATATGTTAATATGGAACTCACTTTCTCGTGAAATAAAAGGATAATAAATGTAGACTACATACTTCGCTACATAGCATTAAGTTAGCCTGGGGCGTTGTTACAACATACCAAAAAATCTAAAAGTCAAGTCTCACCGTTTAAGAGTTACGCAAGTCAATAACTTCTCAAATCTCTCCTGAAAACTATCAATCCTACAGATCGGACTTTATTCTACGGATGAGTCGATTTACAGAAACATGTTTACTACCTAGTCACTTGCTACCTAGTCAGATTGTATTTCGGAGTGGATGAGATAAAGTAGAGAGGTATGAACGTTCATATACAAATTGAATTTGTACGAAATCGCGTCCATACTGAGCGCGGCCTAAGAGCAGAATGATGTACGAAGAAGGAGAACAGTCGCTGAGTACTTACAGATTAGCCGAAAAAAGAAAAAGAAAAACACCAAATGTAAATAAGAGAACGACTAGATGACTGTTACTAAAATAATAAAAAAATACTCTTTACTACCCGTAAGTTTCTTAACGTCCGACTTTTCGACACTGCGAAGCAATTCCTTCAACCAGCGCACGATACTCGGGAATAGTGAGCTCAGGAACCATAGGGTCAGCAACAACTGAGCCTCAATCAACACCTGCACCGTGAACAGCAAGTAAAATGGCAGTATCGCATACGTGTTCGAAACCGCAGTGCCGTTATTTGCTAAAATCAAATAGCTTTATCAATCCTACTACTTCATTAAAAGCCGAGTGACTAAGAATTCGACCTCTTAATACGAGGGGTCCGGGTTTGAATCCCAGTGGCACGCACCAATGACGTTATGTGTGCCATATAAAATGAAATACCGCCTGCTGTTACAGTGAAGGAAAACATCGTGAGCAATGTGTCTGAGAGTTCATAAAAAAATGTTCTCAAAGGCATGCGAAGTCGCATTAAATTAAGCCAGCGAGGTGGACTAACGTCTACATTCTTCTCATTGTGAGAGCCGCCCCGACCACAGACAGAAAATAGAATACTTTTCATCTCTAGACCAAGTTGGTACTAAAGTCCACCCAAACGAAGCCGCGGGCAACCAACAGTATCGGTCTCAATAATAATCTTATTAGTCAAATGTTGCTATACCAACCCTTCTGTAAATCGGAGTTTGATTCGCACATCATTTTGAAAGTGTAAGCAAAGCAGTCCGTAGACAAAAGTGCCGAAATAAATAATAGGGCGAAAGATATTATTATGAATTCCTTTCTGCGCGTCGCTGCTGAATAGACTGGTTCGCCAAGTTTGATTTTTATCTGTAAAACAGAACATCATCTTGGTTAAAACTTAAAGACTTTTGAAGAAAGCAGGTTAAGGTGTAGCGGTGAAGGAAAACCGTAATAGTCCAGGAGCCCGTGATGGCCTTCTTCGTTTCATAGTCCCTGATCGTTGTCGCGTGTGTTGGGGACATGCGTAAAATAACTTTCAGGTTTTACAAAATAACGAAGATCTGGTCATAGCGGGCTCTAGCTCAGGAACCATGCCTGAGACTCAAATTTCTGAGATATATGTATTCTCAAAGACACGTAAAGTCCACCAAAACGCAATATGCTAGCATGATGGACTTAGTTCATTTCTTGAGACGGTGCCGTAGGTCTGTATTAGGCGATAAATGAGTGTTAGAAGACTATTATATTATATTTAAAGGACAGGGTTGTTTGACAGTCGATGTCAAACAACATAGCCAGTTGGACACTGATTTATTCACATATTTAAAATGACATAGAATGCAACTACACACACACAAACAATCTAAACCCTACATCACATACACAACATAGACCAATTGAAAAATGTAGTCAAATTGTTACACAAATGTTAAAATGTTTTCTCACCAATGCTACACGTCTCACAATTTCCAACAACTTTTCCATATTGTCTGCCGCAAAAAACATCCCGTAGAAATTTAAAATGAGTAGGTTAATCCGCATCATCGACCAGACTATTTTAGTCATTTTGTGCAGACTTGTCCAATGAGATAGCTGCACCACAAAGGACCAGATCCCACATGTTTCTAGAATTTTAATTTAATTTTTATTAGGTGGTAGATCCACAAATTGAAGCGCGTATAGCCCTGCTGCCTGATTAGATCGCAAGTGATCGGAATTGTTGGGCGCTATCAGTACCTGGACGGGTGGCGAATTAAATGCGCGCTTCTATGCTTGCGATGGCACGTTAAGCCGATGGTCCTAGTTGTTATTGATAAGTTAGCAGTCGTTAAACCTTGTCGAAGGCCCTTCAGGCGGTTTGAAAACATCCGACATGGGTTGGCCACTGACTCGTTTCTCCACCAATCCGCATCCGAGCAGCGGGCTGGAGGCCTCCCCCTGTGGTAAGAGACTAGTGTCCAACAGTGGGCCACATCTATAACTAGTGACTGAGGCCCCAGTGTGAAGCAGAATGTTCTTCATATCAAGTATCTCAGATTGGGAGGTGTGGTTGCCAGAATGTCGGTCCTCGAAACGCATTCACATTTGACGACGTCAAATGGGATTTCTACTCTATTTGCGGTTACACGGCCGCTCCACAGACATCACCTATCCTAGCGGGAGGTCTGCCTTAACCAAAAAGGTTTGTCCAAGACGGAAAACGTACGCATAATGATAAAAAGAATTTTTCCATATAGCTTTAGAATGGGTGAAATGGTCATCCGATGAGTTTTGAACAGCAAAGGGGCTATGCCTGCCGCTCGCGACAGTCGCACGACCAGGCCAGGTGCCCCGCCATCCCACCACGGCATGCCTGGATCTTGTTCCTCTTCTGGAAATACAAGAAAAATCATTGCAACAGCGTGCCTTAAACCTGCACTAAGCCATGGTTTTACGCACGGATAACCATAGTTGTACGTTTTTGCGCCGCCATTTTGGCGGCTTGATATTACTCGTGCTACTAAATAATAGTATGTATACTCGTAGTCCATTTTTACACTGGTTTTATTTCGCAAACAATCTAGGAACTTATTTTTTTCAATTTTAATTTATGTAGTCATTAGAAATTTCTTTTAGCACTAAATAACAATTTGTTTAAAGATTTAAATCTTTATAACTATTTGGGAACCTCGAAGCTATCATTCTAAAGGAAAACAGTGACAAGACTTGTATACATATTTCATACTAGACTGTGCCCCATTTCGCCCGCGTGGATTTTAGAACTTCTGTGTACCAAATTTCATCCCAATAAATCCGTTCAGCCGTTTTTGCGTGAAAGAGCAACAAACACCCATCCACACTTACAAACATTCGCATTTATAATAGTAGTAGTAATAGTATCGGCTGGGGCTGTGTGGTTGTATTGTACTCGTTGTATTGACTAAGAACCTTGAAGAACCTTCAAGAAGTGAAGGTCTAATGACACCTCAGTAATCACTTTCTTTTATGGGATTTGATTTGGATAAATAACACTTAATACTCATGGGTGTGGATGGTGGAGAATTCCGTGTCGTCAGTGTCACGGGCAAGATTGTCGTGAGGAACGCTTCTGCACCACTGGGAATCGCTAGTGACTGCGGTATGCACGTTCTTTGTATTGAGTTCAGATATATATTGATTTATGTAAGTACAAGCAATTGTAAATGTTATGTTGCCCTTTTAGGGGAGTCTTTTAGTGCAACCAACGTTGTTATTAGCGCGGTAATAATAGTAGATAATATTACCGTGTATTAGTCAACACCACCATAAAAGCATTTGTTTTTTCGAAAAGAATAGTGAATTTACATTAAAAATGTTTTAAAGGTTATCTTTTAACTCATCCTTGGCGAAACTTCGGTAATAGATCATTCTTTTATAACGCTTCACAATCACAGCCCCGCACTAGGATTTCCTGTGTCGTGGGTGCCATGGACTCACATAAGACAACAATACAACACCCAGACCAGAAACAGAAATTCAAACTCATCGTTCCAATCTCTGCTCCGCTGGGAATCGAACCCAGGACCCTCCGCGCAGCGCTCTGGTGTCCTTACCAACTGAGCCACTCAGGTCGTCTGGTGTTTCACTGTTCTCGAACATTTTTAATAATATTATGGTTCAATTCTTATTCTAAAATGTCCGTTACACTTAATATTCATTGAACATTAATGAATAACAGTAGGTAATTGTAGGTTTAATCTAGTTTTAACCATGACTTACGTATTCATATTTACAGAAGGTTTGACGTAATGATGTTTGATAATACGTTGTAAGCAAATGGTGATTTGTCAATAGTAACAATGACAATAGTATTGACGACTGAACAACGAGTATGATAAAATTCACGTAGGTGTTCCTAAACTTTGTAAAATAGGTGGTAGTCATCGTAGCGTACCCGTAGGGGTACCAGCCCGCCTCCTAACCCGCCGTGAGCATGGCAACATGTTCTTGTCTTGTGTGTCAGTTGGGGAGGTTTTGTTGCCGGACATACTTTTATTGAGTCGGCACCAACTGCCAAGGACCCTGGACGGGTTCGATTCCCAGCGGAGCAGAAATATGATGAGTTTTTATTTCTGTTTCCGGTCTGGGTATGTGTTCTTATCTTGTGTATATCTATGGCACCCACGACACCGGGACTCCCAGTGTGAGGTTGTGAGTGTGAAGTGCTATAAGCGTGAAATTTTCGTCAGAGGCCTTTAAAGCGTGAATAATATCTCACCGTCACCATAAATCCTCTCGAAATGGTGCACATGCCGAGTGGAGAGAACACCGGTCAGTTCAGTACGAGGGCGTGGAACATACTCGTACGCGGATACGTACTCGTACGTTCACGTAACAGCAATCCCGACCTTAGATATACTATGGTAGCGCTCACACTGCGCGTCTATCGACCCCCACAGTATTTCGAAGGTCGGGATTGTTCGCGCGTGAACGTACGTATACGCACGAGTTGAATTCGTACGAACACGCGTCCAAACTGAGCGCGGCCTTATGCTCTAAATCTAAAATGTCCGTAAACTTTTTCCATATTTCAGGAGCCGCCATGACGTATTTGGTGATCTTGATACAATTCCGATCACAAGATGGAGAATGATCTTATTAGTATTCTGTGGTGTTAATTCGTGTCCATTTTTTGTTGCTAAGGGTTTTCGTATGTAAATTTAATGTTTGAAACTGAAATTGAAATTGTGTATTGCACTAAACTTAATCCTAATAAATCATGTTACAAAAATTGCATTGTTTATTTATCTAATCATCCTAGTTAATTTGTCGAATTATGGCTTTGACAACAAATTTTTTGACAACGACGATTTAATTAATTTTTAAAAGCTTTTATTTAACTTGCAATGTATGTAAGTATGTTTGTTCGGGTGGAATCTTTGAAGTGAATTTTGAAGTAGATATCTTAAACAGATTGAGCTGAAATTTTTTTTTGAAGTCATTCTAAATCCAATATGGCGGACCATTTAAGATATCGGAATAGTTATTTTAAAGCACTTCTACGATATGGGTATCAAATGAAAGGGCTCTTTAAGAGTAACTCGAACTTTGGTAGTTAGTAAAAAATAAATTAAATGCAAAAAAATTGCATTTAATTTAAGCTAAGGTTTAAAATTACGAGATAAGGATCCAAGGTATGATGATGACCCTGCTACAAAGTAACCATCAGGTAAGAAATAATTAAACCATATAAATCAAACATTAATAACTTAATAATACACTGTTCTTTTCAGTTACAAATTATACGATTCTGATTTTCAAGTAGATACAGCTAAGATAGTGTCGCCAGGTAGCAGTGATCAAAACAAACTATAAATATTGCGTTTGATTAATTGGTCTTTTTATATCAAGTATTTTGTTTGTATTAAAGATAAGTTTTGTCACCAACCTCAAAAAATAGTAAACCTAAAGTATGTAAGTACTAAACAAATTTTAATTCATAATTTTTTGGACTCTGTTTAATTTTTAAAACTTAGTTTTATTCCCTAATTTTTAGTTGATATCACGAAAACTTCTTAACCGATTTTGATGAAACTTGTACTATTCCCTAAGTTGAGAAAAATGCAAACCATCAAAAAAAGAACTACTTAACATATCTACATACATACATACACCTCGGAAATTTTGTAACGTGTTTGGAAGCTGTAATAGACCAACATATTATGTAAATATTATGCAGCTCCGTTAATATTACATATATACCTACGTGTTAAATTCATAACCTCCTTTGAAGTCGATTAAAAATAATGATTTTTCATGGCACCAAAACTTTCAATGACGACCTGAGTGGCGCAGTGGTTAAGACGCCGGTGCGCCGCGCGGAGGGTCCTGGGTTCGATTCCCTGTAGAGCAGGGATTTGAATGATGAGTTTAAATTACTGTTTCTGGTCTGGGTGTGTGTGTGTTCGTGTCTTGTGTGTGTTCATGGCACCCACGACACAGGGAATCCTAGTGTGGGGCTATGAGTGTGAAGCGTTATATTTATTGAATTATTATATTCTTGTACAAAGTAGACAATTTGACATTCCAGTCATTAAAGTAACTTACAAACATTAGTGTTAAAACATGATACCTACTGAATACTTACATAGTGTATGTTTGGAAGCACAGTGTTATTTCGTGAACTAACTGATGAAGAAAGATATAGAAGTATAAAAAAACTCTATAGCTTAGCTTAAAAACAATATACAGTCCCAATTAAACTTAACTTTTCGAAAATTTTAGGACTTACATTCTACTAAAGACCAAATGTCGTCCATAATTTTTAATCTCGAATAAATGTCTGTTAAAACATTTAAAAAAGCCTTTAGTATTTTTGTATTGTCCGCAGCAAGCCTTTTATTTGTTACCGATATCATGATTATAAAAAATAACAAGTCTGCTTTATTGGGACGCCATATTAGATTTAGAATGACGTCACTTAGATTATAATGCATTGTTATCCAAACGACAAAAACAACAAAATTTCATCTCAATCTATTAAAAATAACTGCTTTAAAATTGAGCTACACGTCACAAGTAAACATTACAAGTTAAATACAAGCTTTTAGAATAATATAATCATTTAAGTTCAGGTGGATCGCAGCGTGTTTGAATGGATCGTAAATGATCCCTCGTAAATGATACTTTTATTCGATGCCCTTCTATTCAGGACTCACCTTGCGTCGTGTCGTGAAATGAGTTTTGTATTCCCTCAATTTAATAGACTCATTATTTCGTTATGTTGAAAGGAAATTTCTTCTACGGATCATGCGTTCAATGAAGGTATATTGCTATTTTTCGATACGAATACTTTGTTTATTTCTATAAATTTTGGATACGTAATAAAAGCGGTGATAGCCCAGTGGCTAAGAAATCGGCCTCTTACTCGAGGAGTTCGGGTTCGAATCCCAGTGGCACGCACCAATGACTTTGTAAAAAAAGTTATGTGCGCTTTATAAAATTAAAATATCACCTGCTGTTACGGTGAAGGAAAACATCGTGAGGAAACCTGCATGCCTGAGAGTTCAGAAAAAAAATGTACTCAAAGGTATGTGAAGTCCACCAACCCGCAGTAGGCCAGCGTGGTGGACTAAGGCCTCCCTCTAAAACCCTCTCATTGTGAGAGAGGACCCGACCCTGTAGTGGGTCATTAATGGGTTACTGACAATAGGAACCGGCAATGAGACCTGACAAAATAGTCTTCTTACAGCGTGGCTACCGCACTTAAGTGAGAGTCTCAAGATACCTCCTATTTAATTGCAATAAAACTTCAAAATACGAATGTCCAATGTCTAAAAATTAATTTCTTAAAATACTTTATAGGTACATTGTAATTGAAAATCTAGCGATTAAAAAATAACCTACCGCTTGCAGTTACAATAATTAGTAATTTGATCTAAATCTAACATAGTAATAGATCAGCTTATTTTAATATTTTAGTGGCGTTGGTACAACAGCGGTAGATTACTTCAACTTTGATACATTGCCAACAACGACATATAAAGTTTGTGCGTTTTTTCTCTCAAAAATACTCGCACAATATCTCTACTTTTAATGGTAGTGAAAATATAGCATTTTGTACGCCCATCATACCCGCGTAAAATGGGTAAGTAAAATCGATGTCGTAAATCGAGTCGATAAAATAACAAACAACCAACGATTAATTACAGAAATAATACATTTTTACACTTGTCTTATCTGTTAACAATCCTAGCATGTTTTATTGATTTCAATTTGCGATTTACAAACATTGCGATTTTAAAATAATGGACACAAAATATAAAAATTTAAAAACACATTATTATAATAAAGTGGTAAAAGAAATTTCTAGTGACTACCTACTTAAATTTAAATTTTTTTTCAAGCAATATTAAAATTGAAAAAATAAATGTTTTTTTGATTTCAATTTGCGATTTACAAACATTGCGATTTTAAAATAATGTAGACACAAAATTAAAAAAAAATTAAAAACACATTGTTATAATAAAGTGGTAAAAGAAATTTCTAGTGACTACTTAAATTTAAATGTTTTTTCAAGCAATATTAAAATTGAAAAAATACATAAAATGGTTTTCCTTGCGTAAAACGTTAGGTGCCGAGGTGCAGTCTAAGGCACACTGTTGTATAAAATGTTGTATCTTGTATATTCAGAACATGAGTGATTTCAAGCCGCGATGATGGCGGTGCAAAAGTCTACAACTTTACGCACGGAAAACCATGATTTAAGTGCGGGTTTAAGGCACGCTGTTGCAATGATTTTTCTTGTATTTCCAGAAGAGGAACAAGATCCAGGCATGCCGTGGTGGGATGGCGGGGCACCTGGCCTGGTCGTGCGACTGTCGCGAGCGGCAGGCATAGCCCCTTTGCTGTTCAAAACTCGTCGGACGACCTTTTCACCCATTCTAAAGCTATATGGAAAAATTCTTTTGATCATTATGCGTACGTTTTCCGTCTTGGACAAACCTTTTTCGTTAAGGCAGACCTCCCGCTAGGATAGGTGATGTCTGGGGAGCGGCCGTGTAACCGCAAATAGAGTAGAAATCCCATCCTGAGGTCGTATGTGGATGTGTTGCATTACTCATGAGGACCGAGATGTACCCTCAAGTACCTACAGTATCTCTGACAACCACACCTCCCCAACTGAGATACCGGATATGAAAAACACACTGCTTCACACTGGCGGCCTCAGTCACTAGTTATAGATGTGGCCCACTGTTGGACACTAGTCTCTTACCACCGCAGGGGGAGGCCTCCAGCCCGCTGCTCGGATGCGGATTGGTGGAGAAATGAGTCAGTGGCCAACCCGTGATGGATGTTTTCAAACCGCTTAAAGTGCCTTCGACAAGGTATAACGACTGCTAACTTATCGATAACAACTAGGACCATCGGCTTAACGTGCCCTCGCAAGCACGGAATCGCGCATTTAATTCACCACGACACCACCCATCACCCATCCAGATACTGACCGCGCCTAACGCTGCTTAAGATTTCCGATTGCTTGCGATCTACTCAGGCAGCAGGGCTATACGCGCTACTATTGGAGCTACAGCTCAATAAAAAATAAATTAAAATTCTAGAAACATGTGGGATCTGGTCCGTTGTGGTGCTGCTACCTCATTGGACAAGTCTGCACAAAATGACTAAAATAGTCCGGATAATGATGCGGATTAACCTACTCATTTTCAATTTCTACGGGATGTTTTTTGCGGCAGACAATATGGAAAAGTTGTTGGAAATTGTGAGACGTGTAGCATTGGTGAGATAACATTTTAACAATTGTGTAAAAACTTGACTACATTTTTCAATTTATCTTCTAACACTCATTTTTCGCCTAACACAGATCTATACCGTCTCAAGAAACCGACGAAGTCCATCAGAAATGAAATGTATTTATTTGCATAAATGTGGTTTAACAAATAGGTTCTACAGTACAATGTGGTGTCTCACAGTTGCCACAATGTGGCATGCAAATTAATGAACATTGAATATAACTTAAAACAAATTAATATTAAACTTATTAAAGATTAAAACTTTGGCTTCGTAACATTTGTACTTTAATAAATTATTTCGTAGTATAGTTACATTTACTGCATAATTTTTTTCAAATAAAAATATTTTTCCAGGTGCCAAAAATGTAACTTTTTTTAGTTTTTGCAATGGCAAGTTGTTTATTAAGACATTTGGAATTTATTTTGTTAAAGATTTTAATGCCCATATGACATGCATTTCTAGAACGCATAGCTGACTTAGAGGGTGGCAGACTTGATATCCAGTTTTCTGGATATCAAGTAAAAAAATTACATTAAAATTATCTCTTTTTCTAAGTTATTTTCAAGAGAAATCGTTACTTTGTTTTATGGTGTAATTTGTTACATTATTGTAACTGTCAATTTTCTTATCTACTGTTACTACAGCAATATCGTCTTCGAATAATGCGCAACGGTTATTAGTTATATTTATCAGATCATTCATGTATATAATGAAAAGAAGAACCAAGAATGCTGCCTTGGAAAACATCTACTCAGTTAAATTTTTATTCTGATTTATAAGATTCTTCTTCACGGGTTATTTTATTAACGCTAATTATTTCTACGTATTGATTCCGATCTGCTAAGTTGCTTTTGAGCCATGCCAATGGTTTGTTACGGGTTTGGGTACTATATAAAAAAAAACTATTTCAGGTGTAATGTTAAGACTGTAATTTATGCGACTTCTTTCCTAACCTAACTTTTAACTTAACAACAAGACGGTTGTTCAACCGGTTCAATGTACTTAATTACGCTAACTACAACGAAATAAGGGCGCCAGGAGAGTTTTTCTTCTTATATTGACAACAAGGGGTTTTCAATAATAACGGAACTCTGCCAAAACCATGCCACAGCCACAGCCGTCAGGGATAGTTATATCATTTCCATATGATTTATTTACTTCTCTTACTTCTGACAACAAATTTGCAATAGGCGTCATTCAAAAGGGCATCTCGATAAGCTACAACAAAATCATACATATATTTTGTACACTAATTTCGTAAACATTCGTCTATGCAACGTTTTAAATTCCATGTACGACTATCAACATTATGATACATTATAACTTACCCCTTTTGCGCCCACCGGAACGGATAAATTTTAAACAACTTTAATCGTGTAACAATGGACAAAATGACGATGATAATTTCCATAGATCACTCAATTTATGCTAATAATTAAAACCACGTAATTGCCAAACCAAATTTCGTAATGTCATCACCGATCTCCCTTTTGTCTCCATCTACCCCCAGTTGCTTGATAATCCACCCGCAGAATATTTTATTTTTGCTGACACCAAATATTTATTCCAAGTTTAGTGGGTACTTAAATCATTATTTTGACAATACGTAATAGGTTGACCTCGGATTCCTTATTTTTCGTATTTCCGCAACAGCAAATTATGTTATACAAAATCAAGTGCCTTGGTGCCCTTGGTCCTATCGAACAATACAGCTGTAGGTTTGAGTCTTTTGTCCACGTTTTCCAATACAGTAGTACCTAGTCAGATCAAAGGCTGATAGGTTTGTTTTTCTGGAAGCCATTTTGGTCCGGGGTTAATAATTATGCTTTTCAATTAACTTACTCATCCATATTGATTATAATGCATTGCTATTTCGAAAATTTTCGAAAATAAGGGTATGATAGCAATCGGCTTGTAATTGCTGATCAAAATTTTATCATCAATTTTGTAAACGGGTTTTATTACAGAAATTTTAATCTTTGAAGAAAACACTTCAAATCTTTGAAATTAATTTTGAAGTAATTTTGAACAACTAAAATAGTTGTTATGTGATCGTTTCCTACTGAGTTCGTGTTTTTTAGATTCATAATTATTTTATACATTATGTCTTTGTCATTTTCAAAAGTAAGTTTTAACCAAGATGATGTTCTGTTTTACAGATAAAAATCAAACTTGGCGAACCAGTCTATTCAGCAGCGACGCGCAGAAAGGAATTCATAATAATATCTTTGGCCCTATTATCTAGTTCGGCACTTTTCTCTACGGACTACTTTGTTCGCACTTTCGAAATGTTGTGCGAATCAAACTATTCTAATTTACAGGAGGGTTGGTATAGCAACATTTGACTAATATGATTATAATTTCATACACATTTGTTTGTAATAATTTTGATTTGTATTAATTTTTTTTTTTATATATATTAGAGGTTCATTCGACGGAAATGAAAACAACAGAAAAGTAAACAAAAAGAACAAAAAAGAAACTTAAATAAATCTTAACTATTAAAAATATCTATTTACAGAATACAATAAAAAAAAGAAAACTCATAAAAAAAATATTTCATCCAAAGTGCCCATGTGAGGCATCGTGCCCAAGACACCGAAATAGCCGCCAGCCCTTGGGTCACCAGAGGCAAGAACCAATCTGGCCGAAATTTCCGACAACGCACTGGCGACCCCCCTGATGTTGCACGTGTCAGTAGGCGACGGTGACCACTTACCATCAGGTGGCTCGTCTGTCTGTTTGCTTGTTCTATTTATAAAAAAAAACATGAACTTTTCATGTCGGAAGACCACGGACCCATAGTCTCTACAGCAAGCGCCACAAATATATAATTTTCTGATAAATTACTATATTTGCGGCCAGTGTGACCAGATTATTTTTTACGAAAATACCGAAGCACCTCAAAAAAATACCGAAATATACCAAATTTCACAGGGAAAATATACCGATAAAAATACTGATTTTTCATAATTTTAAAGTTTATTTCAATCATCATCACAGTATATGTCAGAATTGTATTTTAACACCTCCTTGATATTTTACACCTTGCTTTGTTTATTGCTGATACATTTTTGTTTATAAATCTGTTTCTTTGATCCGTTTTTATTAAATTTATTATCTGTAAAAATATGCGCTCGCATGCAGCATTCGATATCGGTACCTTTACATAACAGAGATTTACTGAAACTAGTTAAATTTTTGTACTTGAACCTGCCATCACTGTTAGAAATTTTCCCAACTTCCACCCAAAATTGTTCACAAGAAACTTACTTCGCGATCAAGTTTAAGAGTTCTATATTCTTCATCAATTAACTGCATTAATGTTCCGGCTGTACTTCGTATGGGAATTGGGAAAGTTTCTATTACATTTCTTAAACTGCGAAATTCTTTATTCACGGCAGTGTGTTGGTCAAGAAATTTCAGTTCTCGGAAAACATTATCGTTCGCGGGGACGTTCGCTACGGTGTTGCCATAACTTTTTATCCAAAATATACCCAAAATACTGACTTCCGCCAATATACCCACAAAAATACTGATGCTTGGAAAAGTCGATAAAATATACCGAAAAAGTATTAAAATACTGAATATGGTCACACTGTTTGCGGCGCTTCAGACATTGGGCCTGGTCGGCAGCGGCCCCAGCACTGACAGCAGTAACACTGATGTGTGATGGGGCCAGTGTCTCGACACAAGTCGCGTCCCATACCAAAGATTGTCCCAAACACCACGGCACTAAAGTAGAACCATCTCATGGTCTCTTGCCATCGCTTCTGGATAAACCCGGAGGTTCTAATATAGCAAGTATAGAAGCTGTGGCAAGATGCCTAATGCGACTTCACATGCCATTGAGAAAATTTTTTTGTGAACTCCGACACTTAATTTATATAAAGCGCACATAACTTTTAAATACAAATTCACTGGTGCGTGCTACTGGGATACCTACCTGGACCGATAAGATTAAGATCCAAATTCTAAGCCATTGGGCTATCACCGCTTTTAATTATGTAGTGGGATTGATAAAGCTATTTGATTTTAGCAAATAACGGCACTGCGGTTCCGAACGTTTTTGTGTTGTTGCCATTTAAACTGCTGTTCATGGTCGAGATATTGATTGAGGCTCAGTTGTTGCTGACCATATGGTTCCTGAGCTCACTATTCCCGAGTATCGTGCGCTGTTTGAAGGAAATACTTCGCAGTATCGAAAAGCCGGACGTTAAGACACTTACGGGTAGTAAAGAGCATTTTTTATTATTATTTTCGTATCTAACAGTGATATAGTCGTTTTGTTATTTACGCTACGAAATTTTGTCGTTGACGTTACGAAACGTTGACGTTGAGTTCGTGCGGGAATGTACGAATACGGGTCCGAAACCGCACGAAATCGCGTCCAAACTGAGTGCGACTATACTTATCTAATTTATCTCATACACTCCGAAATACAACTCGACTCGGTAGCAAGTGATTATGTAGTAAACGTGTTTCTGTAAATATAGTGATATGATATGTGTCGTCTCGTATTTTGTAGTTCCTCATCAATGTCGTGCTATAGAAAACTCAGTCAATATCCCACCAACGTCCATTAATCGAGCGATTGATACATTGGGATTTACGCCTCTAAACGGTAATGAGACAACAATACTTATTTTAATATTATTGGAAGTATCAAACAGGACCAATTTCAATTCCATGTAAAATGAAGTACCTGAATCTGCATTGAATTGAAGGCACGAATTGAAGGTTCTAGGTTTCTCCCTCTATGTGCTAACATTTAAATTAGTAGCCACATAACCAATCGGTACATGCTCTGTATTGGCATGTCCAGATAATGTTTTCAAATACAAATGTAGTACGACATCCTAACAACGTAATGTTTAGTATGTAGTAGTTGTATATTTTGTAAATATTAGGTATTGTTGTTTTTTATTTTGAGGTATTGTATATAATAAGTAGTGTATGCCGTGACTTGATCACCTACGAGTACCTTTTAAAAAAGACACTTCTAAAAATTTGAAGAAAAGAATTAAAGCTCTATTGACTTTAACAACTTTTTTACAGAGAAATATATAACGGTAAAGCCTAAAGAGACTAAACAGCTGACCATCCACGACATCAACGATGTCTACGTGGACGTTTGCGAACTGATGACCAGCGCCAACGAATACATCGGCTTCCCGCTCGTCCTTGTGATGTGTCACTGTGTGATGGGACTCATTGTGACTCCTTATAACGCCATCAATGTTCTCTGTAAGCATCAACATAGTTATAAATATTTATTAGTCTATATCACCTTCTTTATGTACTTTGTTACAAGTTATTTCCTTTCTCTTGTTTCTTTCTTTCTTCATGGATTTTGAAGATTTTTCAATCGAAACCTTTCAAATCTTAGGTGAACAAATACACAACATTTTGTTTTGTTGTAAGTTGGCTGCAAACTTTTTTATGGCCACTGTTGGGCACGAGTCCATGTAGATTGGTGGAGAAGCGGGCTAGTGGCCCTGTGTCGGATGGTTTTAAACCGCCCAAAGGGCTTCCGGGACGTTCCAACCTTCCAAAGGGTTTAACAACTGTTATCGTAACGATAACAATCGGGACCTACGGTTTAACGGTACCATCCAGGTACTGACCGCGACCGACATTGCTGAACTTTCCTTATCGCTTGCGATGTTAAAAAAATTTAATATAATTTTTGTATGGAGTGAAAGATATTATGAATACTTATCGTTAGACATTATAATACTAGCAAATATTTAATACCTACGGGATAATATTAGTTCGAAATTTTACAGTGCATTACGGCCAATTCACGGTTATTATGTTTCATTTATATTATTAAACATTGAAAGTGTTAATTAAAAATAAAGCAATTTTTGTGATGATTTATCTAATGCTTTATTAATTTTTTAACTCTTCTAAAAATCTTTTTCCTCTGTTGGTTATTACACTGTGCATTTTCGTCTGGTAAGCTGTGTATGTGTGCGTTTCGTTTCGGAACTGCTAAAACTCAGACTAAGGGTACTGCTCAAGCAGCGGGACTATGAGGGCTTGTCTTGTAAACATATGTATATTTTAATTTAAATTGTAACACAGGGTTGGATGTTTTGTTTTAGTTTCAACACCAATCGTATATTCAGTCTTGGTCGTGGAGTCTCTGTGGGGCGTGTTTCATCTATTCCGCATTTACGTATTCATCGCCCCAGGACATTTGATTGTTCAAGAGGTAATAATATCTTAAATGAATACATTTTCTAACAAATAATACGGTACCCATTTTTAAGCAGTAATAGTCCAGTAAGCGGTAATAGCCCAGGGGCTACGAATTCGGCCTCGGGGTCCCGGTTCGAATCCCTCTGAATAGGCTAAATTCTAAGCTGGTGATAGCCTAGCTCATTAAAAAATTACTTTTTTAAAATTTATGTGCGCTTTATATAATTTCAATATCACCTGCCTTAACGGTTAAGGAAAATATGAGGAACTCTGCATGCCTGAGACTTCACAGGTATGCAGATTTGGTCTCAAAGACATGTAAAGTCCAGCAACCCGCTTTACCTAACCCTGCAAACTTGCAACTAAAAAAACGATATCTTCTCCAGAACCACCAAATATACCTGATTGTTAGTAAGCTGATAGCGGTGAAGAAGATCTGGGGAGACGAGATGGCGACAGGACTGAAGAGTCTGTGGGCAACTCTGACGCTGAACAAGCCTGAGATTTCCCCTCTCGGCATGTTTACTTTCTCGAGCAGACTTCCCGTGTCCGTAAGTTATTTATCCTTGCTAGACATCACTGGGCTTAAAACATAATAATTCCACAATAGCGGTTACAGCCCAGTAAGCCCGCTAAGAATTAGATCTCACCTATGAACTTTCCTAAAGCGTGTTCTATAAAACTAAATGACTCCTCCTGAAACGGTGCGGTGAAGGAAATCATCATGGGGAAACCTGCATGCCTGTGAGTCCTCCCTGATACTCGTATTCTCGAAGGAATACAATCCAGCATTAGGCTATCATGGACTAAGGCTGTGCTTGCCGTCGTGAGAGGAGGCCCGGCCCCGCGATGGGTAGCAATGGGTTACAGACAGACGCGAAGTCAGGCATTTCCCAACTGCGGAGGGCAGTGAAGGGAAAGTTATGTCCAGTTGCATTATTGAAATTTGTTCATCTTAGGCCGCGTGTTTGTTCGAACGAATTGAACTCGCGCGGATACGTACTCGTACGTTCACCTAACAGCAATCCCGACCTTAGATATACTATGGTAGCGCTCACACTGCGTGTCTATCGACCCCCACAGTATTTCGAAGGTCGGGATTGTTCGCGCGTGAACGTACGTATACGCATGAGTTGAATTCGTACGAACACGCGTACAAACTGAACGCGCCCTTATGCTCTAAATCTAAAATGTCCGTAAACTTTTTACAGATTTTAGGAGCCGCCATGACGTATTTGGTGATCTTGATACAATTCCGATCACAAGATGGAGAGTGATCTTATTAGTATGCTGTGGTGTTAATTCGTGTCCATTTTTTGTTGCTAAGGTTTTTCGTGTGTAAATTTAATGTTTGAAACTGAAATTGAAATTGTGTATTGCACTAAACTTAACCCTAATATATCATCTTACACAAATTGCAGTGTTTATTTATCCAATCATCCTAGTTAATTTGTCGAATCATGGCTTTGACAACAAAATTTTTGACAACGACGATTCAATTCAGTTTTAAAAGCTTGACGGCGCTTCCACAAATCAGAGTGAGTAGAATGCAAATGAATGACATTTGGCGTTTCCCGCTCTGACGCAACTCCGAGAGCTAAGTGCACAAAAGCGCGCGAAAGTGCTAAAAAAAAATAAGAAATTCGGTGGTGTCGTGCGAGTGCATTATGTGTTCTGTGGAGTGTCAATGATTTTGTCTGATTAGTTCATTGTTACTTTAATTTGACTATTAGTCAGTGATTCTATCGTTTGTAATACAACAAGGCTACTTTTTATTCTCCTCGCATGATCTACCTACGCCTACCCAATAATATCCACCGTGAATTATAATATTGAGTACAGAAAAATAATGATAAAGATACTGATAACGGCCCTGTGCCTTTAAGCTTTTATTTAACTTGCAATGTATGTAAGTATGTAAGTATGTTTGTTCGGGTGGAATGTTTGAGCTCAATTTTGAAGTAGATAGCTTTAACAGATTGAGCTGAAATTTTGTATACACGTTTAATTTGGATGATAATGCACGATATTGTGTTTGACGTCATTTTAAATCCAATATGGCGGAATATTTAAGATATCGGAATAGTTATTTTTAATAAATTTCTACAATATGGGTATCAAATGAAAGGGTTTGTTAAGAGTAACTCGGAAAATAAAGTGGCGTCATTCTAAATCCAAAATGGCGGGCTATCCAACATGGAGGACTAGTTATTTTTAATGAACTTCTACAATAGGAGTATCAAATGAAAGGGCTCGTTAAGAGTAACTCAAACCAAAAAGTAAAAAATAAATTGCATTTAATTTAAGCTAAGGTTTAAAATAACGAGATAAGGATCCAAGGTATGATGATGACCCTGCTACAAAGTAACCATCAGGTAAGAAATAATTAAACCATATAAATCAAACATTAATAACTTGATAATACACTGTGGTATTCAGTTACAAATTATACGATTTTCAAGTAGATATCAAAGGTTTTGAGCTAAGATAGTGTCGCCAGGTAGCAGTGATCAAAACAAACTATAATTGTTACGTTTCATTAATTGGTGTTTTATATCAAGTATTTTGTGTGCATTAAAGATAACCAACCTCAAACAATACTAAAACTAAAGTATGTAGGTACTTAACAAATTTTAATTCATTCTTTTTTGAAGTCTGTGAAGACTGTGGTTTTCAATATTTTAATATTTAAATATGGTATTAAAGCCTTACCGATAGATGGTAGCTACTGGCTACCTTATTGCTCGACAAAAGGCAGCTAGAGGTGGCCATGGCAAAGTAGCCAGCGACGTCGTCATAGAATCCCAGCGAGGTGGGACTCTCATACTAAAAACAAAGGAGTTGAAACTTCTAAAATTGTTTTACACAGTTATTGAAGATCCGCGAGCTGGTGAGCGGGCTGCTTTGCTGCACATCGTAGCTGTCGCCGATGTCAGAGGAGCTGCAATGCTTCGCGACACTGTGCGGGTGTTCGTGCCGCTGGGCTTCTGCAGCTTCTCCAGATCTCTGTATACTACTGTTAGTTAGACTTATGTTTATGGAAGAAAAGAATAAAAGAAGAAAGAGAGAAGAAAGAAAGAAATGAAAGGAAGGTTGGGATGGAAAGGATGGAAGGAAGGAAATGAAGGTTCGAAGGAATAGAAGGAACGAACGGAAAAAGGAAAAAAATCACTGCAGTTTATTAACATCACCAACCCCAATTTTTTAATAGTCATTTTAGTAATTTAATAGTTTTTCATCCTGCTCGATAACTTACAACAAAACAACGTTTGCGAGGTCAGCTACGTGTAGTAATTATTATAATAATATAATTTGACGACCTTCCCTTAACAGTAAATCCAGATCTAAGTAATGTTTATAACTTGTTGCTATAGTTACTAACATTGCGTCCTTATCAATCATCGTTGTCTGTACACTATCATTAAACGTCTGTTCCTACTACGAGTATGTCTCATACTCTAGCCCCCAAATTCATATCTCAAAAGTCCAAATACAAGCGTAAAGTGTGCAATTTGAGACCTATAATTCTAATAAGATTGTGCTTCGGATATTACACTGATATTAAGTTTTCTGACGCAACAAGATGGTTGACAAAAACTTACTGCGCAATAGCTCCTGTGCTCTTAATAGGTTTATGTGTTTTTTGTTTTAAAATAACTATCTTCATAGATTTCATTACAGAAATCGCGGAGTTCCTTTGTTTTTATTTAACGTCCGTCCACACTGGCACCAAATACTTGTTAAAGTATTTCATCTTTACAGCTCTCACTGATAAAAGTCCAAACTCGAGTAGATATTTTAAGAATATGCAAATTTTGTTTCTGTTATATTTGTTGATTTTATTTGTGTTTTACATTTTTGTTGCTGTCAGTTTATGGGATGAATTGTCTAATGTCAATACCTACTGTGGTTATGCGTCTTCGCTTCTTTTTGTAGTTTGGAGATTATACGTAGATATAGGGAGGCTTCCGATTTTGCTGGTTTTCTGTTTATTATACTGCAGAGTTAGAATGTTTCGATATGAAATTACACAAGGGGTTAGGAGCACTTCATCGGAAGGACAAAGTAATAAATACGTGATGAAGTATATTTGCATTTGTGACAATTTCCAGAAGACTGATTATCCAATCAAGTTTTTGGTAAATGCATACACTGAGTTCTTTGTGTTATATTTTAGTTGTTTTTAATAGGTCTAGTTCAGTTATATTTACTTATAAACACCCATATCACTTTTTCCAAGATCAGATTATTTTACTAATTTACGTACTTACGTCCTTCTCAGTAAATAGAGAAACTTCAATTCTTTCTCTATCTAATCTCAATTCTTTATGGCTATACTAAGGGTTAACATTAATGAAATTATTTATTTTTGTTATTTAATTTCAGATATCCACTAGTATCATGTCATTTTTTATCCGAATGCTACTTCCTACTGCCTTAGTAGTTGTTAAGTATTTGCGTGTGGTAAGTTGATTTAAAGCAATCTAACTATTCATTATCTTTGCTAATATTATTATGACTGTTGTATTTCCATAATTATATTATGTTAGATGGAAATATTATTGATTTTTTTTTAAGTATTCCGGCTTTTGTACTGGTAAGTTATAGGCTATTCTTTTAGTATTTCTCGTCTCACACAGACGACGGTGACCACTTATAATCTGTTGTTACGTTCGTTTCTTTGCTTGGTCTATTGAAAAATTAATACCGCGGTTGTACTCGTATACTTACATGTGATTTTTAAAAGAATTTTAGCGGCGCTGTCGTTACCGCATAGATTTCTGTTTTGTTTTTTATTTATATTGATGTCATTTTGTTTATTTTCTCATTACATCTTCAATATTTATCAATGTTACTACGATATTCAATGATTTTGTTTTCAAATTTCAAAGTTACTTCAATGTTTAATTTACCTATATATATCAAGATTGAGTCTTAAGTAAATCTCTATAAGTACTAGGTACTTTGCAAAGTTCATAGTTACATAATATTTAAGATTTATGTTATGTAAAAAAATATGTATATAAATTACAATTATACATTTATAAATTATGGTGCCCAGAACGCTGGCAGCGTTGCCCTTTGAACACAAATATCAATTTTTTGAGCTAAAAAGCTGCCAGCCTTCTGGTCACCCGAAGCGAGGATAAGCTTCGCAGACAGGTCTTTATAAAATTTCTTCATATCAGCCGACCAAGGGCCCAAAGTCTCCACTTGTAGAATAATTGCGACGCTTGAGGAGCTGTGCCTGGTCGGCTGCGGCCCCCTCGAACACATGTTTCATGTACATAAGGGGCCAGTGTGTCAACACACGTAACATCCCAATATTATACATTCAAAAAGACTACAACGAAGTTTAACAGTTAAACCGTACATGGTTTTTGGCGACCGTACAGGATGGTTGTTGTTTGTTCTCTGAACAGGCGCGACACCTACCACACACGTTACGAGATCGTTACGATCGCACTGTAACGTTTAAACTAATCGAAACGAGTGTGTGATAACAACTGTACTGTTTTCACGATTTTTCCACGTGGGTACAGTTCGACTGCACAGTTTTATCGTACAGATATACTATTACTCGTATGAGCGCGCGCTCTGGCGGGAGATCTCCCCTTTTCCTTCAAATTGGTGACCCGAGACGATTGAAGACATCGACGGATAGATGATTTAGCAACATCGACCAGTAAAGTCTAATAGTATTCACTATTTTCAGATGTCTATATCGACGTTAATGTTTACTTTTGGGACAGTTTTGTTCCAATTCATCGTTGTGAATTTGCCGGCTATACTGCAGGAACTTGTAATGAATGAGGTTGACCAGATAAAATACCATATAGTCAATCAATGTGTAACATGTACAGGTGAGGTGAATTCAATTTAAATCTATAAGAAATTTAATCTAAAAGAGAAATAAATGAGTAATTTCAGTCAGGAATCTCTGGAACGATCTTTGGATCAACTTTAGATAGACAAACATGACGTTACGTGTCAAATTCTCAATAAATTATAGTCAAAGTCCGACTTCATGGCGATCTTTAGTACCATTATTTCTTAATCTATCCATGCTATCGCCAGCAATATTGTATTTAATCTGTGGGCTGTGTGGGCTGAACGTGAATGCGCTATCGCCGTAACCAGAAGAAAAAGAATAAATGTCATTTTTGTGTATCATCTACCTATGTGTGAGTGTGAATAGTGTGTGTAAAAAACGTATGATTGTGTGCTTGCTGTGTCTTTTCGTTAATTTAATGTATTTCCAACGTATTTTACTTAATTTTATGGACCGTCTGCACTAAAACACATCAATATCTACCAAACAAAAGTGAGGAAAAACCGTTCAGTAACGAAAGAGAAAATCGTTCTGTTCTGAACTGATTCGCCTTCGCCTATTTATATATATGATATAGCATCTTATTTAACCCCTACCCCTAACCTGTGCGCATACCCTAACCTACAGGGCACCAGACGACTTGAAATATGATTTTCAGACGTGACCTACAAAGAGAAGCTGCAGCAACTGCTGAGCTACATAGGGGAGCGTCCGCTGCGGTGCCGGGTCGCGCGCCTCGTGCGCGTGGACGGCGGCCTACCACTCACCACCCTGGCGCTGGTCGTGCACTGCCTCGTGCTGGTGCTGCAGTTCCATAGCACCTTCGCCGGACACCACGGCGCCCCGTGTTGGAACAGTACCCACACAATGAATTGGTGGGCAAATTAAAAATATGGGAAAGTGGGAAAAAGTTGAAAAGTGAAAGGAGAATAAAAGAAGCGGAAAAGTTAAACAGTGGAAAAGTATAAATTTGTTCCAAGTCAAGCAAAAAAGCGGCACGGCCGTACCATCCTTTCCTCGAAGCAATTCAGGCCAAGGAGCCTGAATTTTTAGTAGCCAGGCAGGTATTGTATAAACACGGTATATTGAATTTTCATTCAATTTGAGCCAGTAGTTTAAGAACTATAACTAGTCAAAGTTTCTTAATTTTGTCACTCACTCACTCACTCACCGATCATCAAAATTCTAAGGCACTTCTAGCAAACATAGAAGCTTCAAATTTAGAATACAATTAGTGTTTAGTGTATAGGTCGAGGAAAAATTAAAAAAAAATCAATTTTGGTCAAGTTTTACATACATAAACTGCATAAATAAATAACTTTGTAAACTAATACAAATGTACAGGATTGCAAAGTTACATTTCAGTTAGATTGACAACACAAAAATAAATGAGATACCATCGAAAACAATAGGTACTTGTAAAAAACACAAGTCTCGCAACAAATGGTCAAGTCCATCTTTGGATACATACATGGATCTCACAACTTTTTACGGTTCAAGAACTGAGTTGCGAGACTTTACAAGTATTGTTTTTGATGGTATTGGTTTTTCAAGGTGTCGTTTTAAAAATGCTAACGAGATAGCCGGAACTTTTGGATTATTTTTAAAATCAAAATTACTTTCTAAATAAGTAGTGTAGGTACATGAAATAATATTGTCGCGTCGTCATGATGGTGGGGTTCGTAAAAAAACCAGTTGGTTCCGAAAGTACTTTATTTAACGTCCACACAATGAATTACCACTCCTTGTATACAGTCTTAATTAACTCACTCACTAAGTCGCGGTAGTATCGCTGGTTATCGCCTGGATAGTTCGCTCTGATCGCTGATCAAGGAATGAATGACTCACAATGCCCGCCACGGATCTATTTATACCCGACTACAGATATACTAGAAATTTCTGGAGCGATCCCGAACAATATAGACTAGAGTAGAATGTATCAAAGTTGTAAACAACATGCTTTTTTGAACCTTAACGCATAAGGCATAAGGTTGAGATTCCATTACAAGGCCATTCAAGGTCATGTATGTACTTGCGACGGGCGGCCGAACTCGCCGTGTGATTTATTGCCTGTTATGTGTTTCTCGAATCTTCCAGCTGTCTCGCGTAGCAATATAATTTGAATAGAAATAAATGATCGGATTTAAAGTATTAAATGTAACTTAATTAAGTATTTTATGAACTTACATTTGTTAGTTTTATCTCCTTAATATTTGCATACCTAAAAATGGTAAATATAGATTGATCTATACAATTTGTAACAACTCTATATTTGTGCAAATAAACGTTTTGCCTTGGTCTTTGTGTTTGAAATGAACTTAAATGTAATTTGGGAACTTATATGACTTAGGGAGAAAACATTTACGTGTCGTGGCGTGTCGTGACGCGCCAGAAGCACATCGGTTTCATACATTTATTATGGATAGACATATTGGTAGGTCGTGTCGTGTCGCGCTCTAATAAATGTATGGAACCGAGTGCTTCTGGCGCGTCACGACACGCCACGACACGTAAATATGTTACCGGCATTAATAATTGTGAACCACAGTTACTGTTGAGCCAAAGATAGCGGCCTCTGTACGCACCGCATCGAATTACGTTTTAACTCTCTTGGAATGTTGGTGCAGCAGTTTTACGCTAGATGGCGCTGTTTAAGAAAAGAAAAATGAAGCTAAATCTACAGTAATTTGGGTAAATGTACAATAGGTATCTGGGGGCACGACAGTCAATCTATGGATACATACATGGATCTCACAACTTTTTACGGACTGTGTTGCGAGACTTGGGTTTTTTACAAGTTATGTTTTTGATGGCATACTTCTTTTTAGATAGTGTCACTACTTATGGTACAGTATTTACAACCTTCGTAGGTAGTCGTTAAAAGTTTTTTCAGAAAATGATACAATTAAAAATAAAATAGCGATTTCACTTCTAAGTGCGCTGTTTACACTCGGGGTGATTCAAAAGATTCTCGATATTGCGTAAAGAACTTCGTCCCACATGAAGTACTCGTAATTCCCGTCACGTGCAACCCTTAAGGGATGTTCATTCGTTTAAATGCGTTTGGGTTCCATTGGTCACCGCAACACAATGGTAAATTCTGAGCCGACCTTTCGTCTGTGACAGAGGCTCTAAATGATCTATCTATGTATATCGTCAATTTTAATATAGTTTCACAAAAATTTTGTCTTTTCTAGCGTCAATAAGAATATGTATTCCATTCAAATTATATAATTAACAGTTTACAATACATACCTATTTTATTTTGTCAATTTTGATTCGGAGTTTTAACAGTAGGTGTATTTTGAAAGATTCAGTTGAAAAAAGTCTTAACTCTTAAATTTCTGTACATCTGAAATTTCACATAATATGGTGAGTAATAACTTAATAAGTGACACTACTATTCAATTAGGACCATGAAAACATCTTGGACCTTTCTGTTAGCTATGATAGTATGACAACGTAACGTGTTCACAACAGCATATAATTTTCATTAACAATCAATGTTATCAGACCTTGTCATGCTATAACCACTTTATGAATAATTTTTGAACGTAAAATAACAAAACTACTTATAACTTTTTGGAAACTTTTTGTTGTGCTTCACATTTTATGGTAGAGTTTAGATTAATAATATGAAAGGTTTGGCAGGGATTACATTAGATGTTAATTTGTGATGATATTTTATTGTTGGATTTTTTTTAATACAGGTAGGTATGTATTTAGGTTCCAATAAATGTGGAAGTCTTAGTGTCGTCCTTCATTAAAAAGAATATTCATATTTTTAATATCATAATTTGAGGGTTTGGTCAGTTTGTTTTCCACAAAAACTGTTATCCCCTATTTTATTCTTCGTGGTTTATATTTCAAAATCAAGCAAAATTGGCTAAGCCGGTTGGCATTTTTAATATTCGTATGGATTCTGTCAGCGATAAAGAAAAAAAAAAAATTAACGCTTCACACTCACAGCTCCACACTAGGATTCCCTGTGTCGTGGGCGCCATGGACACACACAAGACAAGAACACACACACCCAGACCAGAAACAGCAATTCAAATTCATCATTCAAATATCTGTACCGCTGGGAATCGAACCCAGGACCCTCCGCGCAGCGCACAGGCGTCTTAACCGCTGCGCCACTCAGGTCGTCAACGAAGTAAGAATTATTGAAAACGCGCATTGATTGTCAAAGAAGTAAGAATTATTGAAAACGCGCTTCTAAAATTAAAATTAACTAGAGAACGTCTTAAAACAATAGTTCTCACGGTACTGTTCATGCTCACTGCACTGATTTTCAATTCAGTAACAATGTTAATGTACAAAGATGTTGCAATTTGCTTAAAAATGCTAATATTTAATTAAATAAGGCCGAGTCTGAAATAACTCGAGTCAAAACGAGCGCCCAAATTCCTGAACCTCTTAGCTCGGTATTAAAACGTCTAAAATATTCACTGTACCAGCAGACAAACAGGAAGCCAATATTTCAGGTCAGCGCACTGAACTGCGCCCCGTCTCTCATTATTTAAATTTCAATCCGAACCGAATACAGAGGACACGCGAAAAGTTGAAAATTTAATAATTATTATTATGATAACAGAGTGAATTTTATTCGCCGGCGAGTAGGGTGCGTTGGGGTAGGTTCGGATGGTTTTTAGCTGCATTCGTAAGATGTTGGCAATAATTTTTTTCTCATAATCTAAAAACCTTTTACCTCTATTGGTTATTACACTGTGCGACTTCTGTGTAGTAAGCTGCGTATGATTTACGTATCTATGGATGTGTGTGTAGTAACCGTATTCTAAAACTCGGACTAAGGGTACTGGGATCCTTCATGAAATGAGTTCATTCGTGTTATTAAGGACATAGGACATCATTCTGATTAAGGTCGTAGGGTAAATTTGCTTGCTTGAATCCCTGGAGAACCGTCTGTTAAAATAAAGGTATCCTCGAAACCCTACCCAGGGAATACTTGTGGCGGCGCGATACCTACAGTAATATGAGCGCGCGCCTCACATGAAATGCTGACCACGCATGACGACGCAAGCAACGAATGTAGTAAACAATAGAACACGTCACACGCGTCACACCGAACTGGCCAATTGGAAGACGTATCCTCAAACGCGCTATCAAGGTTCTATAGAATCTCTGCATATATACAAACGGTTCAAAGTTAACATTCGGACTGCGGTCCCCAGGCAGTGACATCGCCTGGAGAGAGATCTCCCCTTTTCCTTCAAATACTTTTCTTTGGGAACGCCCATAACGCCAATCACGCCACACAATTAGTGTGTGTGTGACTATCCTGGTCAAGGTTACAAGTTATGCAGATTCAATTTCAACGCGCGATTGGTCGAGTGGCCATAAAGACCATTAAACCCATTCAAAATTTATGATAACAGAAATCTACAGAACATTATGATAATGAACGACCTTCCCGAGGGGTTTTATCGAATAAAATCTGGAGAGGCGAATCTGAAAGAATTACAAGTGAAAAGGGCCGAACCACAGATATGCATCTAAATAGATAACGCAAAATCGCTTATGGCAGTTTGACTACCAAGCGTGCCGCTTTATAACCGACTGAAAAAAAAAACAAGAACGTTTTAGTGATTGAAATCAAATCAGCAGCACCAGTGCGAATAATAAAAATTATTCGATTGATTCATTCATTTTCATTCGAATCTATTCGAAAGTGTCATAGTAATGAAGAGTTTGAAACAAATTTATTTTTTCGAGCTATTGGATGTGAGGAAAGATAAATCTGATGTTCTGTGTGAACAACGGTGGCATGCGGCCGAAATATAAAAGCGTCGATGGTTGTGCATTGCACAAACTTTTTAAATATTTCAAGACCGGAAGTGATTTGCATGATCTATTTAGATCTATATTTTGAAACGAACCGTCAGATACATTTCACCCTTGTTTCTATTTGATAAGGTTGTGTAAGTGTCATACAAAGTAAGTGGGGTACCGTAAATCTGGGTTAGTACCGAGTACTTCAAACTTTACGGGCGACGCCGGAGGAATTTAAAGGTATAGCGCGTAAATATGGCACGTGTAAAGCACTCCGAGCATAAAAATGCCTTGCCATGGAATGTAGCTACCGATCGTTGAATTAACAGCGCCGACCTACCTGAAAATTGTCTCATCATCGATGATAGGCGATTGCGAAGCGAGGAGAAGCAATTGTTCAAAGTGATATTTAATTGGTCAGTAACCCATTAATGACCCACTACAGGGTCGGGTCTCCTCTCACAATGAGAAGGATGTAGGCCTTAGTCCACCACGCTGGCCTAGTGCGGGTTGGTGGACTTCACATGCCTTTGAGAACTTTTTTTTTGTGAACTCTCGGGCATGCAGGTTTCCTCACGATGTTTTCCTTCACCGTAACAGCAGGCGATATTTAATTTTTATAAAGCGCACATAACTTTTTTTTAACAAAGTCATTGGTGCGTGCCACTGGGATTCGAACCCGGACCCCTCGATTCGAGGTCGAATTCTAAGCCACTGGGCTATAGCGCTTTACCGCTTTATCGATATTTAATTACTAAACGGTTATTTTACAATCAGGTGGCCCCTTTGCCTGGTCCTCTTGTATAGAATTTGTTTATGAAAAAACCTTTGTAGAACGGTGACAAACCGTTGCATAACACATATATCTCGGAGCGACAGACGAAGGCAGGGTCGCGTAAACAATAGGAAAAAAACATGTTAGCGGGAAATGCGGAATTTTCGACCCCAACACATTTAAACTGGGATTTATTCATGAGATCAGACAATGAGACGAATCTGCTTGTGGGAGTCGCGATTTTTGTAAACGGTTATTGTAATGTACTCTCTAGCTTACATCTACCTCAAGCTATGAGTATATGTATGTAAAGACATCGTATTTTTTTTCATAGGGAACACGTTGTACCCGTACTTGGTCTGTTGTATATACTCGTATTATACTTTTACAATACATTTTTTTAAAGCAGGAATAAAGTTATGGAATTTTTCGAAGTAGGAAACGCATGGTGCATTTTATTTTTGACTCATCACATTTGTATAAAACGTATGCGACATCTGTTTTCTTCAATTGTTTTCATTAAATGGCACGCACCAATGACTTTGTAAAAAAGTTGTGTGCGCTTTATAAAATTAAATATCACCTGCTGTTACGGTGAAGGAAAACATCGTGAGGAAACCTGCATGCCTGAGAGTTTACAACAACTACAAAAAAAATGTTCTCAAAGGTATGTGAAGTCCACCAACCCGCAGTAGGCCAGCGTGGTGGACGGCGGCCTACATCCCCCTCATTGTGAGAGGAGACCCGACCCTGTAGTAGACTCATCAGAGACCTTTTGGGCGGTGTAAGAACATGCGATAATTATAGGCAATTACCAATATCGACCACAAATTTCCATTGGACCAGCGTGGTAAGTACCTTTTGTTTCGGGCAGGCCTGTGCCCGGCTGTGAAAAATAAAAAATAAACTACCGACCAATAAAACTTGATCCCTGTGTGCTCTATCGTGTAGGCTGGAGCTGAGCTTAAAAGTACTTACTGGGTTCAACTTTCACCACAAATGTTTTTCATTTGGCGCGGTCCCGAGCCGAAAGTTAGTTAATAAAATTAAAAACACACTTTAAATTCAGCTTATGTTCCCATAGATATGGGTAGCACTGACTGGTAAGGTGGTCTGCTGCTAGCTACTCAAACAATGGATGGTTGCAACCCTTAACGTTGATACGGGTGTCTCCCCTTTATGTCCCACTGTTGGGAATGGGTCTCGTCCCACAACAGGGGAGGCCTGGAGCATCCTTGCTGCTCCAATGCGGATTGGTGGAGAAACAGGCTAGTGGCCGACCTGTGTTGGATATTTTGAAATAGCCCATTTAACAACCGCGACCGACGGTTTAACATGTTTAACATTTTTAAATACAGAATTGCGCTTTTAGTTTGCTACGACTACGATACGATACCGATACCGATTTTTGTATTAAATAATCGACGATACCGATACCGATTCCGATATTAAAATCAAGTAAATAGTGATAATGTATAATATTATCATTTTGTGTTGTGTTTTGCGTGTTGTATATTATATGTTAATGATATTAAGCATTAAGGTTACTTATCCATATTTAAGGAGGCCCTGAAGAGTATAAAAACATTGAAAAATAAATAATAATCAATAATATTAAAATGCGCAGTTAAAATTTAAAATAAAAATTTATTTATTATTAATCACAAAGTTCAGTAATAAATAAGAATAAACCAAAACATAAAGTCAGTAACAAAAAGCATCGGTCGTTTCGCGCGCTTTTCGAACTGTTCGATCGGTTGGCCGATAAATCGGCGATGCCGATATATCGGTATCGGAACCCGTATCGTTACATCCCTACTTTTTAGCATAGATCGCTTGCGATCTACTTGACTATAAAGCGAATAACATACAGCTGTTGTTATATTTTGTTGTAAAAAGTACCGAAATTTATTCATATAATATTTTATCAGGTCTTTATCTAAAATTAAATATGCTAAACAATTTAATATTCGTTTGAGAACATCACGTCGTCAAAAATCCAATCAGATGTTTACAATATCATAAAAATAGATCCCTCATAAAATATTGTACTTACATAAAACAAAGGTTACTTTACGCACGAGATTCAATTTTCTATCAAAACGACACAGTGTTCATAATATTTTTTTATAATCTTCAAAGTAAGTGGTAAGAGTTCACCTTGATTCTTGACAAAGGCTAGTTTTTCAACCAATCCGCATTGGAGCAACGTGCATTCTCCACGTATGCTCCAGAACTTTCCCTGTTGTGGGGGAGAACCGTGCCCATCAGCGGGTGCGGTGAATGAACTCCAACTCTAGCTGATTAAATAGAAGAGATCTATGGCGTCACTGTCGAGGCGTCGGAAGAAGGCGAGAGCACCTCTGGCCCCGACAAATGAACATTGAGAGACATACCGTAGATGTTGGCCGGTAGGAGGCCGGAATTACTCTTGTAGACCGAAACCTGACCGACTTATCCTACATTATCCATTATAGGTTCCCATCCCATGTAAAAAGCATAAATATAGCTCTACCAGCGTTTCAGTGCTCTATGATTTCAGTGACACTAATGCATTTAGGCATCCTCGTAGCGTCGTAGGTTCGTAGCCTCGTAGCTCTATGTAGCAAATTTTCGTAGACATTTAAGGTGGAGTTCCAGAAGTTCTTGTGATATGAATGTTTGGCAGTGGGTCATAAAATTACATCCAATGTCAAACACATTTAAACGAATTTAATATTCTTGAGGGGCTCCGGTCCTAGAAATAAAAAGTGGAAGGGGAATTATAAATAAACTCCGCTTTCGTGTAAATGTGCAGACGCGACGCAGCGGTGGAATGTGTGAGAAATAACATTAAAACGAAAACAAGTCTCGGCTGACAAACTTTCATACAACGCGGCCCGAGGGTATATTTTGCAATCTTCTCGGTCCCACTTTATTTTCACGTGTTTGCTGTCTTTGCAACTCACATCCAATATGTGCCAACAGGACCTATTAACTACTATAATTTACTAATGTTTATACACAGCAATTCCAGTTATTACTTTGGCAATAAAACATTTTTTATTATTGTCAAAATGGACAAAACGATCCACAGACAGATAATCCCCTAAACCCAGCATAATCCATGTGGATATAAAAATAACAGCGTTAAATCTACCAATACTCGGTAAGAGCTTACGAGATTTTTCGAGTTTATAACCAAACGGCCAATATAGAATTAGACGAGTGTCTGACTGCGAGCGAAATGTGCAAACATTTCGCACATTCTAATTCGCTTTGTAGCAGCACGATAGTACAAAGCAATATCTTTTGATAAAGAACCAAAGACATATATATGAATAAATTTAGTGTTCGAATATAGGCCTTGTTATTTGTACTTATAAATTAATTTATTTTACTTTTAAATAAATTTATTTTGCTTTTGTTGCATCGTGTCGGTAACCCTTTAATGACCCACTCGGGTCGGGTCTCACAATGAGAGGGTAGATCTTAGTCCACCACGCTCGCCTACTGCGGGTTGGTAGACTTCACATGCCTCTGAGAACTTTTTTTTGTGAATTCTCAGGCATGCAGGTTTCCTCACGATGTTTTCTTTCACCGTAACAGCAGGTGATATTTAATTTTATTAAGCGCACATACCTTTTTTTACAAAGTCATTGTTGCCTGCCACTGGGATTCGGACCCCTCGATTGAAGCTTAAATTCTAAGCCACTGGGCTATCACCGCTCGTATGAAACGTTATTTATTTTTTACTTCTCGGTCGTATCATAGCCGGTGTAGAGACATGTACCTATTCCTACTTACGTAACCGATTTCGAGCACGTACATGATATCAAAGAAAGCGAGTATTCGCTTTTGCATTTTGTCGAAAGGTTTCCAATGATTACTCTCAATAGCGATATGTAACATTAAAGGTTATGGTACACTTATCCAGACGAAGTCAGCTAATAACGTCATTTGTTTCAAATATTCGTCGTTTCGAATTCCGTTTGCAGAGTCTTATATAAGAATACATAACGCGTCGATAGCTAGACGAAAACTATCTTATTTAAATTGATTTAAATAATCCTTGATGCAGATTAAATATGTATTGGGTCAAAGTTTGAGCACAATCAGTGCAGAAATTTACCTTCCTTCCTTCCTTTCAGCCCTTGTTAGTCCACTGCTGGACATGGGCCCCCCTTAATCGACTCCACTCCGCCCGGTCCTGGGCCCTCTGAATCCAACGGTTTCCCGCTGTCTTCTTCAGGTCTTCAGTCCACTTGGTCGGAGGACGGAAATTTACCCATTACCTATTATTTTCAAAAATCTGTAACCCATTAATTACCCACCTGCTGTCTCCCTCGCAATGAGAAGGACGTAGGCCTTAGTCCTCGTAGCAATGGGGATTGGTGGACATTTTTAAAATAAGAGGCATGCGGATTTCCTCACGGCGTTTTCCTTCACTGTTACAGCTAGTCATGTTTAATTTAATAAAGCACATATAACTTTTTCATGAAAGTTATTGGTGCGTGCCACTGGCATTCAAACCCCTCGAATTCTAAGGCCGAATTCTTAGCCACTCATTTTCTAACGGTACAATAATAGGTATTATGTTTTTAGTTAGGCGGAATTATTAATCTTAACGTGTGTTTAAGAACAAGACGAATAAAGGGAGGGAAGTATCCCGAAAACAGGCTTCCTTTAGCATTTCACGCTTGGCGAGTTCTACGTGCACTATGGCGCATGCAATTTCTTTTCTAGCTGAATATTTTCAGACCAAAACCTTAGTAAAATGTAAATATTGAACTTAGATATAGTATGGTGTTATAAATTTATTAGATTTGTAGTAGGATGCAGATTGTTTTAGTCAAATTTCCAGACCAAAAGCCTTGGAAAAATGTTGAACTTACTCATAATAGCATTATAAATTATGCAGTGTAGTCTAAAATTCACGTAGGGAGCGTAGTTTCAGTAGTGTGCGGATGCAAGTAGGTCGGTACATACAACGCTATCTATGATATAACATGTAATTTAGTGATAAAATTATTTTAAGTTAACGATCACAAATCAATTAGCAGTTAACTTCATCATCTAAAACACCAAACATTTAACTCTTCGATGTAAAAGCCGCAGTAAATAACTACTACCAACAGTGCAACCGATGAACCGAAGTACCAACTTACCAACAATGACACCAACAGTAAATACCAATTCCGGTAATCAAGACATCAGTAGTAAATAAACTGACAAAACCACAACAATAAATCGAAAAACAATTCGTCCTTTCATTCGCAATCACAACGCCACATATGCCTCGTTAAACCCGTTCCCAATTGCGTTATTGAAATAAAAGTCACAATAAGCGTTAAGCGCTCGATTACATTCAACCAACCACCGCACGACGCTCCCGCGAGAAATCAGGGATTGTACAGACAGTAAATATTATTTAAGTTGTATTTATATTTCTTTGCAACAATCCGCACACGTGGAACTTGTTTTGGTATGGACCCATCACCCTCCCTTATCTCTCTGAGTTGGTATATACATAACAACTTATTCCAATAGTACACGACACGTGTTTCGCCCCAAAACGGAGCATCATCAGGTGATGTGGACTCTACAACGGTTGGTTGCTGAGTGAGGTCGCCGTTCGAGTGAGCTGCTTATATACCTTTCCTCCCTGCCATTATGACACATCGAGTGTAATAAAAAATCGAATAAAACGTCACTTGTCAGTGTTTTGACGTTTGACATTAGTGACTTATGTCTTTTTTACGTCACATGTGATTTTGGTGGAAAAATATGCAGCAAAGGAGAATTAGATACATCTATTTGTTCATTCAGCAATGTAACACTATTGTTTTTACTATATTGAATAATTTGTAGCTGTTCTAGCAAACTGAGCCGATAAATTCCTTTATCGCATCTATTTAAAATGTTATACGTATGGCCAGTAGGTACCGAATGGCCTGATTCTATCAAATGTTTTGCGAAATTGGACCTGTCTGCGCGACCATTTCTATACGCTGCTAGGTGTTCTCGATACAGTAAATATGTTGGCCAGCTGAACAGATAACATAGTGAGGCGTAACGTCAGTTGACTTCTAAACCGATAGAAAAAAAACAGAAAGAACCTATGGTAAAGCATAAATGTTCTTTGATACAACACATATGTAAATGTTCTTTATCTATGTGTTGTGTGTGTGAAATAATGTTGTTGGGGAGACTTAATTTGAGGTGAACATCTTTTTGCTAACTTTTTTGCGAACATTTTTGCGGATACAAAAGTTATTCATCTGCGTTGACACCATTGCATGTCACACGTCACACGTCAGTGACCCATTAATGACCCACCACAGGGTCGGGTCTCCTCTCACAATGAGACGGACGTAGGCCGCCGTCCACCACGCTGGCCTACTGCGGGTTGGTGGACTTCATACTCCTTTGAAAACATTTTTTTTGTGAACTATCAGGCATGCAGGTTTCCTCACGATGTTTTCCTTCACGGTAACAGCAGGTGATATTTAATTCTATGAAGCGCACAAATTTTTTTTACAAAGTCATTTGTGCGTGCCCCTAGGATTCGAACCCTAACACTCGATTCGAGGTCGTATTCTAAGCCACTGGGCTATCACCGCTTCTGGCATGTCTTTGCATTGCGTCATTGCATGTCCCTTACGCAGGATTTGTTTGTCGATCATAAGCGAGATCTAATCATAAACTTTGCCCTCCAATGACAGCACAACAACACACCAAATTACGACAATTTCTCGCTTTGACAAAGAAAGACAAACAAACACACCATCACATTCATGTATTAGAATGAACATATACAGGTTAAGGGTACCATTTGGCACAGTGACTGCGCTTGCAGCTGCGATATATTTCGCAAAATAAGCGCCGTTTCGACTTCGAAAAATTTTTGACTTCCACAATTCTGGAAAATGAAATTCGGTGAACCTTATATTAAAGGAACATAACTGGACTAGCGTTTAACTCAAAAATTCTGCCGGAATACGGCCGATGGTTTAGATTGGAATTTCAAAAAGAATGACGTATGGTTGTAGGGTTTTTTACGGCCAACATTCATAGAACATCTCCGGAACATGATTTACTAACCTCTGCCAGCGATTTCGTCGATTTTTCGATTCGATTTTTCGATTGATGAATTTGGTCACGAGAGATGTATATTGTCCGTTACTCTAAAACAAGATATAAATACAACTATCCGTTCATTAATTATTCTGTGGTTTTTGCGTATATGTAGGTATAGCAAACATTCTTTCGTTCAGCTTTCGTCTTTATAATGAGAAATGTTGTAAGATTAATTTGCTATAGTGGAAGAACGGTATGGGTCTTGGTTGATCACTCTAATAAATACAAATTCACAAAATTAAAAATTTACCCAAATGTATCTACAGATGAATGTTAAAAGTTACACGTAAAATTCAGAAATTTTAATAGGTTCCTACTGTTTTCCAGATTGTTTTTCTTCAGTGTTTCAGATATATTTTTCCCTACCTTTAATACACCATACCCATAGAGTTTGTATATCAAACGAAGGTACATTTATATCTACGCCTTCTATTTAACTACGTGCATCCTAAGGGAAAAGGATCCCTTCCTAACAGGCCAAATCTGAATTAAAATCGCAAATCATGTCCGGCCCCGCGGCTACAAACGATTGTAGGTACATTTCTAAAGGTACGAGTAGTATTGTAATATTGACACGACCGAATCCTTTGTTTCAATAGATATTGCTTACCGAGCGTACTTCCACAAAGTTCATAGTTGCGAGCAAATAAACCTAAGTAAATTCCGTTTTGCGGAACGAATGAAAATTTATGTCAATAACACATTTTTACTAGTTATTCCGGTAGGTATTGCTCGGTTTGTTATTATTATATTTTTTGTGGTCGTAAATCGATGATCTTACATGAAAGTTGTAATTTTTACAAGAGTTTTTATCGGATTTAAAGTTTTAAACTAATTAAATAGTACTACAAAAGCGCTGATAGCCCAGTATATATTAATAATTCGACCTCTTAATCGAGTGACCCGGGTTCGAATCCCAGTGGCACGCACCAATGACTTTGTAAAAAAAGTTATGTGCTTTTTATAAAAAATATCACCTGCTGTTACGGTGAAGGACAACATTGTGAGAAAACCTGTATGCCTGAGAGTTCACAAAAAAAATGTTCTCAAAGGCATGTGATGTGTATAGTGACAAAATAGTACAGTTACCTCGAATCAGTCAAGACAATCGATTTAGAAAACATAGAATTTGTTTAATTTTTGATAACAATTCCGATAGCCTGACGTGCTTGACAATGTGAAACATAACTGCATCGAGCATGAGCAGTTTCGTATAGTATTAGTATCGAGCACAGCTGCCATTAGTAGGGGAAGATGTCAAGACAGACTGACATACTGATGTTTACTTTACGATAGCGTTCATGCTCATAGGACTGTACTGATTAGCCGCGCTTAAAAAATATAATGGATGGAAGAATACACATCATATATTATGAAACACCGAAGCTTTACTACATTGTATAAATAATTTTAAGCCTCATAACAAATACAAAGTCGTGTTTCAAGCCAGCGGGTTTGTCATCTCTCGTTCCCCGAAAACTTTTATATTCCATGTCGACAGCTGGTGTCGCGGACAGAGTTCGCTCTGGAATTTTCTGGAATTTTATTTGGTATGACATTAAAAATCACGAAAATATCATATACACTTCTGGCGGTAATCTGTACTTTTGATTTTCACACTCTCGTATACAAATTTCAATGATTTATTTAGTAGTAGATAGATAGTACTTCAGTGCCTCAAGTTTTGAAGCTGCTATTAGTATGGGAAAATGTCAAGACATACTAATGGCAGACGTTTACTTTGAAGAAAGTGTTCACGCTCACGGCATAGTACTGAGCAAGGCAGCCTACCGCGACCTCGTCACCTAGAAACACCCTCGACCAAGCAATGAAAAGTTCTACCTCATTAGCAAAAAGACTGTCGCATAAAAGCTTACACAACTTGAAGACGGTGAAATAATTGAAGCCTCTATTGAGTAAAGAGTGAAATTTCATAGCAGCTCGGTTTATATTTGAAAAGCGCGAACCCATTTCGAAGGTAATAAGTTGAGATATGAATGCGGCCGGTTATATTCCGCAATTATATTCATTCGGAGCACGTAAAGATAATTGCGATACGCGCTTTCACCCAATCCCGGATTGAAATTAAAAAACCATTGTTCCCGTAGCTCGTATTGTTGTTTCAATATCTGAACTGCGTTTTTTATATATGAGTAGCAGACTGGCATGTAGGCCGCCTCACCAGCCGCCTCACCGCCAACCAGGAATGTCCACAAGCTGGTATTTCCAAGGTGACGGCTTCACAAAAAAGCCGGTCATTTATGGGAATGTCAGTAAGAATTTATAATAAAATTCCAATCGAAATTCAATCCTTGCCTTTTCATAAATTTAGAAGAACTATCAAATCAGTCCTGTGCCGAAAGGCCTATTATGAAACTAAGGACTATTAAGACGATAAGAAAGCGTGGGATTGAATAACTTCACTATAGGCTATTTCTATACACCATGTCATTGTATCAATATTTATTTGTGAGCGGATGGCAATGGGGCGATATTGACACACACGATAGCTGTCACGTGTGTTCCTTTATTGGGTCTAGTCATACTACACCATAGAATAATTCATACTTATTTTTAAACTCTTTTAAAGCTGTGAGTTTTATTCCGCCCGCTTTTTTCTCCTAGTCTACGTTTTGCCTGAGGGTTGATCAAAGCGAATGTTTCTTACGGAAGGTACCTTACCGCCAGAATTTTGTCAGTAACGTCATCCAAACGTAACTCATTAATGACCCACTACAGGGTCGGGTCTCCTCTCATGAGAGGGATGTAGGCCTTGTCCACCACGCTGGCCTACTGCGGGTTGGACGACTTCATATACCTTTGAGAACATTTTTTTGTGAACTTTTCACCGCTACGGCAAGTGATATTTAATTTCAAAAACCGTTCTTTACTTAGTGCGTGTACTGGGATTTAAACCCGGACCGCTAGAATAATTCGGCCGAATTCTTAGCCACTAAGCTATAATCACTTGGTAGTCTGGTATAATCACGCATAAATCAACTAAGCCTCTTTCGGGCCCGAGCTGTCATTTGACGAGTGCCACATCGTTATACAGTGTTTATGTTTGCTCGCAAATAAACCGCCTGTGAAGCGGAGATACCGCTGAGCACTCTCGATTTAACTGAAAAAATATTGAAGGAACGTCGACGGGAACGGCCTGTCAATACTCGTCACTTAGGGTTAAGAAGGACGATTATAATTATTTTTTTTACAACCCACACACGGCTTTCTGATCCCAAAGTAAGCTGTGAGCTTGTGTTACGGTAACCAGATAGCTGACAAATGTTATATTTTTAAATACATAGATAATTTTACACCCAGACACAGAACAAACAATAGGGTATTACGGTCTATGTCAAAAAGCTTTTTATAATTATGAATTCGTAAGTCATAAAACCCATAAAAATTGGAAAAAAAATTTTTGCAAACAAATATTATGTAAAAAGACTTTTCAATTTAAATTTCAAAAAACCCCGCGAAAACACGGTCTCGGCCGTCTCGGCGCTGCCGCCATGCTTGTGACGTCACTCGCGGTGTAAACAATACATCTCAGTAAAGGAAGAAAGTTATACTCCATTGTTTATTTACACTGCTAATGACGTCACGCCGATAGCTTTCATGGCGTATAGCGTTTTTGACATTTGAAAAACAGATTAACAAACCTGAATTTTAAAATTGAAATAATAAATGTATACTACATTTTTTAGAACAGAAGTCATAATTTTTCACTTGCCAATAACAAAATCTATCAATATTACATAATTTTGGATTTTTTGTTGCATGGTGCGAAATACCCTATTGTGCTCATCACACAAATATTTGTCCTGGGTGGGAATCGAACCCACGACCGCCGGCGTAGTAGTTAGGGTCGCTAACCACTAGACCAACGGGCCAAGACCGCCATTTCGGTATTATTCTATTTTGTTATTGATACTGTTTCTTTGTATGGGTGTTACAATAAAGAGTTTTAATTAATATATAAAATAACAACAATGACACAGTTTATGGCATCGACCGCTCACAAAACAATTTTATCGGCTTCCAAGTTCCAAGTATGCCGCCGAGGCTTATAGGCAACAAGAAGGAAAGTTCTTTATTGAACAATGCCTATAAAATTGGCGATCGAAAATACTTAATGTTCCCTGTATGATACAAGGCTTCCTATACATGGTTTACTTCATAAAGGCCTTGGAGATTTCTTTTAGACGCTTTGGTTTGGTTTGATTCAACATAAGTTACAGTAATGGCTTCATTGGACCACAGCTGTGTTCGAATCAGGAGAATTTTCTAGTTTGGATTTTATAAAAGCGTGTTTTTTTGTTTTTTTAAACTTGCCAGTAACCCATTAATGACCCACTACAGGGTCGGGTCTCCTTCTCGTAATGAGAGGGATGTAGGTCTTGTCCACCATGCTGGCCTACTGCGGGTTGGTGGACTTCACATACCTTTGAGAACATTTTTTTTGTGAACTCTCAGGCATGCAGGTTTCCTCGCGATGTTTTTTTCTTCACCGTAACAGCAGGTGATATTTAATTTTATAAAGTGCACATAACTTTTTTTACAAAGTCATTGGTGCGTGCCACTGGGATTCGAACCTGGACCCCTCAATTCGAGGTCGAATTCTAAGCCACTGGGCCATCACTACTTTTTAAAACTATTATTGAAATATACGACAGAAGCTAATAAACGCGTGTTAAAAAGAGCGTCTATATTTGCCTTCAGAGTCGTTTTGATATCTAGTTTAATTAGGAATGTAAACTGCTGAATGAAACATATGAGTATTCCGATTCGATGAAATTGGGCCTGAGTAATGTATTCAGGCATTTCACAAGCGAAACTACCTGTCACAATCTCGGAGAATCTCTTACCTTTGATAAATATTCATACATTCAAGTGTCCTGTGAAGTTGGTCAGAGTCTGCCCTGCAGACAGCGCGAGAGCCGGCAGACATTATTCAAGAAGTATTTGAGGCAGCATAAAAGCATGTTGAATAGCTTATTTGTAATACCGTACACAAAAATGCAGACCTGGCTGGCGGGTTATGGAATTAAGTCAAGCCCCAATAAAGTGTATGACGCGTTTTGAAATTTTGTTTTGAGAATGGCTTGTCTTTTTTAAAATTCTTTTTATTTTATTTACGCGTGGCCGAAACAGTATTCTGTCCAGCTTTTTAAAATTCTTAAATACTAAATTTAATGTTAATAAAAACTTCAAAACGCCCCAAACACATTTTTTTCGCAAAAAAAATAGTTCATTTTTCAATTAGCGCTTGAATAAATGCCATTACCCGCCAGCCAGGTGTGCATTTTTGTGTTCGTATTTCAAAATAAGCAATTTAACATGCCTTGAACACTCCTCGAAAAATGTCTAACAGCTCCTGGGCTAAGACTATTCCACCGTTTATTAAGGAAGGATGGCGTAATTAAATGCCATTGTCCTATTTGCAAGTGAAATTCAGTATTTTGAATACGCTTGTTTTCGAGTTGCGGAAGCTACACCTCAATTTCCTTTACATTATCCGCTGAAGTCATTCAATTTGTTGTAATTGAATTAAATTTACTTCACGTCAAGATACTAAGTTTGATGGAGTTGTGGCCGCCGCTGACTTGTTTGCATAATTGGGCCCAAGTTACGTTCTACTGTGAAATGCGAAATTTGCCTCGACATTAACAATTTGTCAGCCTTTCGTCTTACGCTTTCGCTGGTAAAAGTTAAGGAATTATGAATATTTTGTAGTTATGAATTATTGTTTCAAGACTTTGTGAGTACCTATTTAATATTATTTTGCCAGTGTGTGATAGCCCAGTGGCTAAAAATTCGGCTTATTAGGACGCGCGCACGCGATTCCGTACAAATTCAACTAGTACGTATACGTACGTTCGTGTACGAACAATCCTGGCGTTTGAAATACGATGGGAGCGCTCACACTACGTGCGATTTAGTCGTACGTCAACTTACGTAAAAACTCATGATTCAAATTTTGATTCTAATGGTAGCTTAGAAGCCATTGTAGCTTACCGTGGGAACCACTTTACCGCCACCCCTTTATTCCGCCATTAAGTGTCATGATTTTGATGTCGTATCTTTCAGTTGGTGGTGTGTTTTCCAGAGATAATTACTCGTGATTTGAGGCGTCCATCCGTCCTCATTATTGAAACACGAAGAGATGAAACCAAATGTCTGCCCTATTTGAGATTGGACAATGACAAGTGTGTTCACAAAACGGCTCTTTCTTACCCTGCCAGCCTACTTCAACGGTAAGGATAGATTAATCAAGTCGTATTGCGGTCAACTTATTCTATATAGAGTCGCAGTCACGAGGCGAGAGGAGTTTGGAACTTATTGAAAGGTCACCCGCCAATCAAGATAAGTTGAGCCATACTCGTAAACTTGACCCCCTCTTATCGGGGATCAACGCGGAAAGTTAGGGGACCGGACAGAGACGTGATTTAGTTTGCGACCTTATTTCGAGAACAATCCTGAGGGAGGGCCCGGAGATTATTATTTTAAGAGCTGAAAATACATTTATCACAGTTTTTATTAACTACTAGCTGTGCCCGTGACCGTGACTTCGTTCGCGTGGAATTCTAAATTAAAAGTAGCCTAAGTTACTCTTTGTTACTTCAGCTATTTGCCAGTGAAAGTTCCGTCAAAATCGGTCCAGCCATTCTAGAGATTGACCGAAACAAGCAGACATACAGACAGAAAATTGTAAAAAGAGTTATTCTGGTATACCTATGTACCGTGTATACATGCGTTTAAAGCGGTTATTTTTATATTACAAACAGATACTTCAATTTTATTTATTTGTATAGACATAGATTCATTGTCAGGTACAAATAACGGATACTTACATCTCAAAACAAAATGTTTGACTCTTCCACCAAAGCAGACACCAAATAATTTTCTGTAAAATTAAAGCTCACATTCTTAAAGAAACGTTGAAGTTCAGGTGGATCGCAGCGTGTTCGAATGGATCGTAAATGATCCCTTTTACTTTTATTCGATGCCCTTCCATTCCAGAGACCCGTCTTGTGTTTGCGAGGATTCCAAGTCTCATTATTTCTTTATGTTAAAAGGAAATTTCGTCTCTAGATCACGTTTTCAATGTGTAGCGTTACTTAAGCTTAAGACTGCGCTTTAAATGGAAGTATGGTGATCTTTATAATAGTACATACTAGCTGTGCTCGCGACTTTGTCCGAACTTTGTCTAAAATAAAGGAACTCCTCCTTATTACATCAGCTATCTGCCAGTCGGAACCAGAATATCTGAAATACTCCAGTCGAATATCCACTCAAAATATGTGTATCAAAATGTCTCCATGTCTATAAGTTTCACTCAGGTGTCCGCAGTCTTACAGTCAAATTGAGATCGAATATTGGACCTCAAATACGGTTCACACGTTATGTGATTTTCGGATTAGTTAACAGGATATCTGAACTGTAATTCTTCCTGGAAGGAAGCCATATTTGGCAGTAGGAAAAGAAAAGAGGGATAAATCTTATTTATAAGCTACAAATACTAAGTTTAGCCGTAGTTTAGTAGAAAAGACATTAGGTATCTTTCGCACTGGAACTAATCCAGTAGGAATAATTCTCTCTCTCTTCCTTCTTCCTTCTTTCTTGTTGTTCAGCCCTTTGTGGTCTATTGCTGGACACGGACCTCCTAATCGATACCACTCCGCCCGGTCCTCGGCTCTATGAATTCAAAGGTATCGCTCTGCCTTTTTCAGGTCATAAGTCGTCATCACACCTGGTCAGAGGGCGGGTCGTACTCCTTTTCTGAGTCTGTCGCATAGAGAAATACCGATTATAGCTCTCTCCACTATCACGCGGTTTGATGGGTAATATTTCAAGTAAGCATTTTATTGGGTCAAACGATATCGTGCAGCGTGGACGGGCCTTGGAGCATATGCCCAACGGTGGGCGTCATAAATGCTGGCGAAGAAGAAGAAATGATATCAACTTTTTCCTTTCTTGTCCATTTAGTGCGTTGTTGCAGGGACGTTCTGAATTCCAAACTGATTTGCTATTTCCATATTTAAAAATAAGTTCTCCTTACATTACACTTTACACGTAAGCGTATGAAACACCGCGCCAGAGTTCTACTAAAGATCCCAGATTTGCATGCCAATTTGCATAATCTACACGAGACGCCCGATGTTAGACGGATGTTTAATACTTAATAACAGTTGGAGGAAATTTGAGTTCTTAGCGTGTTTAAGAAAATAGGGAGGAGCGAACCAGCGTGAATAAACCGTAGCTACATCAATTATTCCGGAGTCTCGAAGCGAGCGCCTGTAGAATACGAGTTGCTTGAAAGATGAGGCAGTGTTAGGTGATAAAGTTGAGTCTGTTTTTGCGCAGATGAAGCGAGCACAGCCCCGCTGCTTATAAATCACATGCGATCGAAAAAGTTAAGCAATGTCGGGCGCGGTTAGTACTGGACGAGTCGACGCTAGGCGCTGGCGAACTACATGCGCGCTTCCGTGCTTCGGAGGGCACGTTAAGCTATCTGTCGTGGGAGTTGTCGAAAAGATAACAGTCTTAGCAATTAGAAATAAACAAAAATATAGAAAATTAGCCAGATGGTCCGATGACATCGCAAAACTTGCAGGACGGCATCGAAGAGCCATGGACCGTGCGGCGTGGAGGGGTCTTGGAGAGGGATATGCCCAACGGTGGGCGTCATAAATGCTGGCGAAGAAGAAGAAGAAGATGCTTAGAAGACACACATCATGCTCCACTAGCTTGTTTCTCCACCAATCCGCATTGGAGCAGCGTGGTGAAGTGTGCTCCAGGCCTCCTCCTGTTGTGGAGAGAGACTCGTTTCCTGCTGTGAGTCACTAAAGGGTGATAGTGATAGATATTTCTTAGGAGGTGGAAGTTTCTAAATTCACTTACCTAACGCCTTAGCTTACTTTTGAGCTAGTACTTCTCATTATTATTTTATTTTTTGTGAAAGACGTAATCAGACATCAGAAGTAGCAAATCATTCAGACAACTTTCACCTTTAACATCTGTTATTCCGGAATCAATAATAGGCGAGCTTAATGCCTATTGGCAGTCAACCCATGTGATGGTGAGATGCTTATTGGGGTAGGTAGAGAAAACAAATAAAAAAAAAAATGTTTTACTCAGTGAACAATTTTATTTATAGGTGTGAAGTTTAAAACTAATTAATTCCAAAGATCTCATATTCATAGACTGACCGATGTGTTATTGCCATTATGTATAGACTTGCTGCAGCAGGCATATAACGTAGCTGGTGGCAAACGCCGCGCAGCTGAGCAGCAAGCGTGGCTGCACGCTCACCAAGTCACCACGCTGCAACCGGTACTGCAATGGCCGGTACTCCACGTACCTCACTAGCTGTTGCATTTAATAATAAATAAATAAATAAATCACCTCTCCTTTTGTTGACCTGTGAAGCAATTGAAATTATTTGATTCGTGCAAATGTGTTCTTGATTGTGTGTGTGTGTGTGTGTGTGTGTACGTGTCAATGCCACTCACAACACCGGGATTAGTATGGGGCTATGCGAGTGAAGTGTTCTTTTTATTTTAATCAAAAGCCGGAGGAAAAGCTCTCGACACACGATAGACATTGAAAACTTTCTATTCCGAAAGGTCTCATATTTATAAATCAGCTGCTGTGTTATTGCCATTATGTATAGTTTTGTTGAACTGCAGCAGGCATATAATGTAGCTGGTGGCAAACGCCGCGCAGCTGAGCAGCAAGCGTGGCTGCACGCTCACCACGCCGAGCAACCGGTACTGCAATGGCCGGTGCTCCATGTACGTCACTAGCTGTTGCATCTCCTCTAGTCTTTTTTGATCTGTAAAGAATTTTAATTTATAAAAAAAATACGTATGAAATTTTATACGGTTGAGCACTATACAGCGGTGATAGCCCAATGATTTAGAATTCGACCTCGAATCGAAGAGGGCTCGAATCCCAATGGCACGCTCCTATGACTTTGTGAAAAAGTTATGTGCGCTTTATAAAATTAAATATCACCTGCTCATCCAAACTTTTTATACATGATTTATTAATATAAACCGTCCTTTTGAATCACTCTTTCTACTAAAAAAACTTAAGTAATGGAAATCCGTTGGATAGTTTTAAAGATCTAAGCATAATATATATAGGGACAAACAATGCGAAGCGACTTTGTTTTACACTATGTAGTGATGATAAATATTGCTTTCCTTACCCTTTTCAATAACGATTTTGTTAATGATATAAACTTTGACTAAATCCAGCTCTTTCGCTACCAGTTCCAAAATCACTAGCGGAAAGTATACCGACAGTGAGTAAAGTAAACACCATGAAAGGTGTGTTGCTGTGAAGATAGCACCGAATTTATTTGCCTGTAACGAAATTGATCTTTTAGACCATGATTTTTTTATGAAACGATTCGAATCAAATACAAATTCAAAAGCTTTTATTTATTATTAGGTACAATTTGTGCACACTTAACGAACGTTAAACATAAAAATTAAACATTCTACATTCATCTGCTTTGCAACGATTTAAAAATCGATCTTTTTCGGAAATCCTACTGCAGGATACCAGTCCAACAGAATGAAAGGTTGCCTGTACACTAGTTATTGATATTAGATTCATCTACAAATTCAAAGATGGCACAATAATTACCCCAACTTGATAATTTTCCGCTAATTCCACGATAATCCATGATACGTTAAAGAAATGGCTTATAATAGAGAGCAAGATCTGAAATAAAACGGCAAATGCATCATTTAATAGATCGTAGAACCAATTCAGTTTGTTACATTGGAGTCTTTAGTAGGTACAATTATCTTTAAAGGATATTTTTTAAAGAAGCGTAAGAGTATGCTTCTTTGGTACCGCTAGTTCCGATAGACTTTGTTTATCCACAGTCAATGTCAAACGGTATCAAAGAGCTGTGAGGCTACATTCACACTTCACATGACCTGAGTCTTCTAAAAGGTTTCCGAAACATGGGATGTGAAGAATATCAGGTCACGCGGAAAATTCGACTGATTTTACTACCCATATATTATCCATTAACTATAGTAAATAATCTAATAATTAATCGGCGCCATACTTGAAATCTCTCCATCAGATATAGAAAAAACGCTCACCATGTATTTCAAAGGAAAATCCAGTTTGGATAATTCGTCGCACAGGGACATATACATGTACACATACTTTTGTTTGGCTTGACTTGGAAAACCCTTCAATATCAAAGATTTCCGAAATATTCGTACACGACAATATAACAAGCTGAACACCAAATACAACGGGCACCTTCCCATTTCGGTAGCGAATTTGAAAATTGCCAATATACATGTACCCACCACACCACAGTATCCACATGTCGCGTTGAACACGTAAAAGATACAAAATATTAACAAATGGACCAAAAACAAAACAATTATAGCAGCAACTATTACACTCTGAAGAACCGAAAAAATCTTCTTGGCTGGTTCATCAGTTAAAGGTATAAAGCGGTAGTATTCGAATATGAACGAACCCCTTGTGAGAAAGGTGAATAAATGAAACGAACCGTACTCAATCACATCGAAAGCTGAGGCAATGATGCCGAAATCGTGACAACAGTACAGTTTCACCGTAACCATAGCAATTGACGTAAAAATACAATAGCCGAACAATGTATATTTGAATCCCTTTGAAACTCGAAAGTCGGAGTAATATCCAAAAATCAATCTTGTTATTATGACCGATTTTAGGCTGCACACAGTATCATTTGAAGATTTCTTTGCGTAGTTTAAGTTAGATTCCGGCGTCATTTTTCGTAATCTTAAATCGGATGTATAAACTTAGTTTGATATTGATAATATTCTCTTTCAAACCAAAATTATTGTGCTAAGTGTACAATATATAAGCCAGATTTGAGCTTTACTTTTACGAAGACCATTTATTACTTCATTGTTTATTTGAATTTGATGATTATTTTTTACCGCATATTTATTGTACACTGAACAAGATTTGATTGTACTTTACTTTTATAGAAACCAATATTTTAGTTCAACGCAGCAACAGTGTAACAATAGCAACGAGACATACACAAATTATGTCGGTAGGTGAGTAATTATGTTAATGTCTACTTATATCTAAATGATCTTAAACAAAATATTATTATCTTTTAACAGGTAATAGCCCGATACTGGTAGTATAGTTAGGGTTCCGTGTCCAAAAGACGCCATTAGTACTACTAAAGCTTTGCAATGGTTATATTTGTCTGTATGTACGGCTACGTACGAACGGGAATAAACAGGTAATTTTGTTTGTAACGTGTTAGTGTTCTTATTACAATGAGAATGATGTAGGCCTTAGTCAACCACCCTGGTCTAATGCAGATGGGATACGAGCCCAAACCCTTCGAGTAAGAGGCCGAATTCTTAGCCACTGGGCTATCACCGCTATACTATATACAAGGGTGAATATACAACCCTATAGCGCTTGTGTGAGGGAAAGTGTCACTTCACCGTGACTATCTCGTTCCGAGTTAATTAATATACAACTTTTGTACCCCTCTATAAAATGACTTAATGAAATATTCGGTTGTCCCCTAAGAGGGAAGGTTTGACCGAGCACGATTAATTTTCTTTACGGCCAAACTAAGCAATTAAGTGTTATTAAATTACTTTGAACGACTGATGAATTTAACTTACCTATATAATCTGTTCCGAACTCAGTAAGGTAATTTAATGGAGTGCTTTGTAAGTGATATTTGTAATGGTTTGGGTAAAATTTTTTGAACGATTTTAAATTACAGATTTTAAAACGGAAAATAAATAATAATAATAAATAACGCTTCACACTCATAGCCCCACACTAGGATTCCCTGTGTCGTGGGCGCCATGGACACACAAGATAAGAACACAACACACCCAGATCAGTAACAGAGATTCAAATTCATCATTCAAATCTCTTCTCTGGGCAAATCATACAAACCACTGCGCCACTCAGGTCGTAAATGTATTTTCAATTGTAAAGGAAGAGACAATTTTTAAATAGCTTTAACATAAAAACTACTGAAACTACTGAACCGATTTTGATGAAGCCTTCACCATTCTCTAAGTTGACAAAACTGCAAACAAAAAAAAACGAACGATCAAGAACGAGTTTCGGAGAAATGCGATGACAAACATACTCATACATACAATTCCGTCAGTATTACATACATACGTGTCGAATTGATAACTTACTTTTTTGAAGTCGGTTAAAGAGGGCGTAGTTAATCATACATTCGTCACAGGTAGACTTTAGTCTATACAAATATTATAAAGAGGAAAGGTTTGATTTTTTGTTTGTTTGTTTGTATGAATTGAATAGGCTCCGAAACTACTTGGCAGATTTGAAAAATTCTTTCACTGTTGGAAAGCTACATCATTTCTGAGTGACATAGGCTATATTTCATTTTCAAAAAAAATAGGCATCCTTACTAAAATTACGATAACGTAATCCAAGGTGTGAAAAAAATATCAAAAAACTACCTTACATCGCGTGCGCTGCGAAAACTATTGATGATAGAACAAAATGATATACTACATTTTTTTAGAACACACCATTATCTACAAAAAATCAGCGGCAGCATATCTCTAACTATTACAGTCATGTCACAATAAGCGTTTTTTTATTGAAAAAAAGAAATTAAAATACCACCGCTACAAAAAGCTCTTTATTTGTACCTTGGTATTAACCCTTATCAAAATAAATGATGTATTATTTAAGACTGCTTCAATATCTTTATATTACTTTTTGAATTATTCGATTCTGACAATCCATTCAAAAGATATCACGAGTTAAAAAAAAATTAAAAAATAAACTGTATTCGGCTAGCTATGCGTTGTATGCCGGTTGCTATGCTTAAATCCTTATCCAAATATTTTTCGTTGTAACTAACGTGTTAAAGTTGTTTGGTTTTCCCGATTGACTTGGTGGAAAGTTGACTGTGTTTCAAAAAAGCTTTTGATATTAGTCAAATTAATATCAAATAAAATAGGAGAATGATGCCATCGGCCATTCAGTGATGGACCATATAAATAGCATCCCTATCTCATGAATGTGTGCGGTAAAGAGAGGTCTCCGTTATCCGCCATCTTTATTATACTTAATCCACGTCCGCGAAAGAATGATATATTAAATTTATCAGACAGCAATGGACTTGAGTGGTTTCTTAATTATGTTCATCCTGTAGGTATTAATGTATTAGGAAAAGTGGGGGAGTGTGTGTGATAATACGTGTTATTGAGAGGCAAGATGAAACGAGAAAATGAAAGATGGGGTAACCAAAATTTATCATTCATTTCGAGAGTTTATACTTTAATTACTTTAGCCCACTGCAGGGTCAGGTTCCCTCTCATAATGAGAAGGCCATGGTCTACCTCGCTGGCCTACAGCGAGTCATGGACTACACATGCTTTATTAAGATGTTTAAGAAATGCTTAAGAATATTATGGAGAAATCTCAAGCATGCAGGCTTCTTAACGTAGTTTTTTTCCACGTTTATTAAACCTACATCAGTGAGTAACCAATTAATGACCCACTACATGGTCGGGTCTTCTCTCACAATGAGAGGGATGTAGGCCTTAGTCCACCACGCTGTTCTACTGCGGGTTGGAGGACTTCATATACCTTTGAGAACATTTTTTTTGTGACATTTCAGGCGTGCAGGTTTCCTCACGATTTCACTATTTCACATCAAAGGCTATTTTCACATTAGAAGGTTATCCTCTTAATTCCAAAACACTGTTAGACTTATATCATCACTTAACCTCTAGCGCATAATCAAATAAAAATAAATGTTCGACCAGACAAAACAACAAGCATTCATCAACAAAAACGGGAATTGTATCGTAATTTTTATGTTTTAAAGCATATTATTCGTTCATTTTCAGTTCATTAAATTCGATTCAGCTGCTCCATCCAGGGGTCAACCATGGCTGGTGATTGCTGGCTTTATTGTGGCTCCAGCGCCCATTACTGAGTTTACGGTTCCATTATGCTGCTTGCTATTATGTATTGATTACTGTGATGTAATAAATTGAGAGTTGCTATCAGTTGCGATCTTAGTATCTTACCAACGTATCAAGATTACGGCTTGGTGATGCCACAGAATACATAATAGTACAATTACAGAAGACCCCCTTTGAAAAGTCATTTAAAGAAATATAAGCTTAATGTCATGTTGGGTCTCTTTCTAGCGCGTAACTCTTCTCTTTTGGGACAAAAACGGCGTTGTCTTCTTTTAAAAAATAAATGAATCTAAATCGCTATATTTGTTATTTTATTTAATGTAATTAAGTTATATATGAAACTAATTTGTTAGTTTCATCTCCTTAATATTTGAATACCTAAAAATGGTAAATAATATAGATTGATCTAAAGAATTTAAAACAACTCTAGGTAGGTATAGAGTTGTTATATTTGTGTAAATAAAAGTTACTTCCAGTACGTCTCTCCTGCGATCTTGTAAAGCATTCGTAAATAAAATTGTAAAGCATTCGTAAATAAAATAAAATCACAGCGGTGATAGCCCAGTGGCTTAGAATTCGACGTCGAATCGAGGGGTCCGGGTTCAAATCCCAGTGGCACGCACCAATGATTTTGTAAAAAAGTTATGTGCTATTTATAAAATTATGCTGTTATGGTGAAGGAAAACATCGTGAGGAAACCTGCATGCCTGAGAGTTCACAAAAAAAATGTTCTCAAAGGCATGTGAAGTCCACCAACCCGCAGTAGGCCAGCGTGGTGGACTAAGGCCTACATCCCTCTCATTGTGAGAGGAGACCCGACCCTGTAGTGGGTCATTAATGGGTTACTGACAAATAAAATTTGGTTAAAATACCTATTTGATACAAAATGGAGCGATGAAACCATTGACACATGAACCTTTGTTCATGTGCCAGGGAATTCTTTGTTCACACGTAGACGGTACAAGGGGGTTGTAAGCCTAAAGGACCCGTATATAAGAAACTCGTTTAATTCCTTGGATAAAATTAGATTGTGCCAGATACGGAAGCAGGTGCTTCGAAAATAAATTGACTCAAAATTTCGCCTCAACAAAATTTACAATATGAAACATGCCTCTTCCCCGGGGTGCCAAAGTCGAGAAAATTACAAATTTACGAGCAAAGTTTTTTGTTGAACTCGTCTGATATTGGTGGTATCGTATAGCTTAGGATGAGTTTTCACGATATTCTGCCTGCAACTTTAAAGAGAAAAAGTATCTCTAGTAACATTGACTCCCAAGTCATTCCCAAGATTTCAAATCAATATTAGTAAGACTGATTATAATTCTTAACTGTTTAGAATGTATTTACTATGGTCTATTTCTTTGACCTTGTATAGTTTGAAGGTCTCCTTTAGTAAGAACGATTTGTTCAATTTGTGAAATTTGGATCAAGCGATTTCGAGAGTATGACTGTTATTCTTTTGTATGAGGCGAAATTTTAATCGATGTATTTATGGTTTTTCCAATGTTCCCTACACTGGAAGAACCAAATTTGTTAACTTTAAAAGCACCTAAAAAGTAGGTACTATACCTTTCTTGTCTAGGAACAACTAAGACCTGTCGCCTATTTAGGCTTTTGGAAAAGGCAAACCAATGAATCTCGTAGATTCAATATAATGTTAGCTCAGTAACATACGTCATTACTCCAATTGTTGTGCGACTATTGTCTGTATACTGTATGTACACCGTAAACTGTAGGCAAAATCAAATCGGGCAGTCAAAGGAAATTGTGTGTGTTTAGCTAAAAGCAGAACGGTGTGATTTAGACGACCTGCCGATACCAACAAGGATATTGGATTTCAATCGACTATGATTGATATCTTGACATAAGTGCAAATTCTTGAGATTGATAGTGAGAGGAGACCGGTGAGGTTGGCACTAGATCGTGAGAGTGCTATCGTTAGAATGTTGTAGCTAAGAAAACAAATCCGTGACCACTTGGAACTAGTCCTATTAGGATGATGTGGTGATAGATGGAGTATAGTGATGACTTAACATCAAGTTTTATAGGTGTATAGAATTGTAGCATATCGCTCGGGAAAGTACCTTTGCGCCATCCTTTTAAAACGTCATCAAGCAGTTGGTTATTCATGGGGTTATTTGGGTTTCGCTTGCGGTGTGTATATAGGTTACCTGTAAAACACGAGCAACCTCGCAGCACTAGGTAGCTAACACCATAAGCAACAACTTTTGTTCTATGAGTTCGAACATAACTCAATACATAAAAAATAAACGGTTAAACAAGTTTTTGTTGCACTGTTGTGACATTTGTAAGTCTACGAAAGTATGTTTCATTCATGAATGCTCGCATGACCGACGGTTGACTGGCGGGCGAATAGGTCATGTAAAATCAAAGGCGGTAGCGCTGCACCCCCCGTGAAGTTTTTACGCGGTTTGTTTACGTAATCTTTGCGATGCGCATAGAGTTAGAAACATTCAAGCGGGAAATTAAATTAATAAATATTTTTGTATGAAATTAAAAATTAACAAATTACCAAGTCGTAGTACACAAGTTGTTGCTTATGGTGTTAGCTGCCTAGTGCTGTGTGTAGTATGTAATCCATCCCATATTGAACGCTGCTGATATTGAGAACAAAGAAACATTACAAATGGGGAATATTAATTCTTAACCTTAACAAAGTTTGGTTTAGTTTATTTTTAATATTCTATTGTAATATACTGTATTGTATTAATTTTAATTCTGTGTTCATTTTAATTTTGATTTTAATTTTAATTGTAGTATATTAATTTTAATGTATTGATCTATTATTGTTTTCTGTAATTGTAATTTATGGACAATGTCTGAATTAAATAAATAAATAAATAAAAAATAAAAATTAACACAAGAAGTAGTTTGTAGTAGCTTGTAGGTTTACTTTTGTTGTAAGAGCGTGATAACAAACTAGAAGTCAGTACCGTGCTCACTCGTTCCAATTAAAAAACTAAAACAAATCTATTTGAAACCGGAAAACATCGGAGCGGTCCACAAATATTTGATAAGAATGAATGTTGTTTTTGGGTAGAGTGGTGTTTGTTTTTTATTAAGCGCAGATATTATTTGTACGAGAGATAAAAAATGTTAGGTCGAATAATGGCTGTGGATACCGTGAAAACGATACGAAAAATGTTGTGTAGAATCTAAACAGATATTCTATTGTTTTATCAGAAAGAACACATGCGATTCTTACTCGGATATTAATTAACACTGAATATAAATCTACATAGGCATTGTACTTTATACTTTTGTCGAAACCAATGTAATCAAGGCTCAGTGCCACGTATTTGATATCTTACTCGAGAGGTCCAGGTTTAAATCCCAGTAGCACACAGTCAGTAACCCATTAATGACCCACTATATGGTCGGGTCTCCTTCTCGTAATGAGAGGGATGTAGGCCGCCGTCCACCACGCTGGCCTACTGCGGGTTGGTGGACTTCACATACCTTTGAGAAACATTTTTTTTTGTGAACTCTCAGGCATGCATGTTTCCTCACGATGTTTTCCTTCACCGTAACAGCAGGTGATATTTAATTTTATAAAGCGCACATAACTTTTTCACAAAGTCATTGGTACGTGCCACTGGGATTCGAACACGGACCCTTCGATTCGAGGTCGAATTCTAAGCTACTGGGCTATCACCGCTCTCGAGTAGTAGTCAGTAGCACACACCAATGACTTTCTATAGTTGCGTAAAAAGTAGCTAACGGTAATATAAAGAAAGAACGTTGTTATACAAACGTGTCTACTGGCTCGCCCTAATATTCTCAAAGGCATCTATTAAGTAAGTTGGCCACTAATGGGTTGAAGTATGAATCCAAAATGCTTAAAATGCAATTAACTTGTCTATGAAAATTGCGACTTATAAGTTGGTTTACGTCAAAGAAAGATCCTAGTTTAAACATTAAAGACACTGGGTCACTCAGTCGAACTTGCATAAAAGCGACTTAAGTAAAGCGGATAAGCTTTCAGTCAGAGAAAGCGTAAAATTGCCTTCACTTCTTGCTTCGACAGAGTTTGTGTAAACTGTCGCTGACCCACTTTTTGTTAAGATTAGGTTCCGAACTAAGGCATCGAATCACTGCTGAATATTTCTAAACAATAAAGTAAGCCGTTATTGATGTTATCACATTGCTTGTCCAATAAAGAGACGCAATAGTTAAACAATGCGCATGTATCACATGTGACTCTTAGGACAGCGAAGTGTTTAAGTTCAAAGGGTGAGAAGATGGCCAAGTCAATATATTTATTTAAAACATTAAAGTAAAACTACTCGTATGTTATAACTACCAACCCGCAGTAGGCCAGCGTGGTGGACTAAGGCCTATATCCCTCTCATTACGAGATGGAGACCCGACCCTGACTTGAGACTCGAGACTTAAGACGAAAGGACCTTTAAGTGGGGACTGAATAAATTAACCGATTGGTACTACACGGAGCTCACAACTTTTGACACTATCTCACAAGTGAGTAGCGAGACTTGTTTTTTTTACGAGTGATGTTTTTGATGGCATTATTGGTTACGTTGAATCTTAAGTAGTTTTACTGTTAGTATCCATATGCCTCAAACAACGAAATCTACTAAGACAGAACCCTTAAAAATAGGTAAACGCACGTCTTAAAAATAGGTAAAAAAATTCATTGGACAAAATGACACTATGTCGATGTCTTGCAGGAAAAGAATTTAAATCAGTCAATCGGAGTAAGCGTACAACTGCCCTCACTCGCTCGGACAGAGTTTGTGTAATTCCCTTCGACCCTTCGCGGTATGACGCCGGAACACAGAATACCTACATATTAGTTAGTACAGAAGGCCCACTCCCCGTGTAGGTATCGAAAATGTACCTACGCACAGCGACCTATCCGAGACGGCTAGTCAGTGTGGCCTCACGCGCGAGCTGTGAGTGACGTAGTTACGCGTAAGGTTTGTTCCGTTGTTCCTTTCATCATATAGGTACTTCATCTGTTCGGTGCATTGTTTAAAACACGGAGGAAAAGATACTGTGCAGTGTTGAATTGTCTTAACAAAGATAGCGATTTTGATTCATTTATTTATTTAAAGAACACAACCCCGCTTTCGTCAGAAAAGGTAAGAGTTACGCGCTAGAAAGAGACGCAAGACGTAGGTATCTATCAGCGGAGGTGATTAAGCGCTGCGCGAGCTGAATTGAACTTAATTGTATCGTAGCTAGTCTATATTTCTTTAAATGACTTTTCAAAGTGGGCCTTCTGTATTTATACTATTAATCGTATGTATTCTGTGGCCGGAACGGAAATTTGATTCCGAACTTTCGCAACACATTTGATGACTCAATGCGGAACATTTTCATATTTTTTTCTGTAGTTTGGGGTATACGAGTGTATAAATGCAGCGATATACAGATATTTGTATTTTAGATAGACATTTAGCGAGCGGTGATAGCCCAGTGGTTAAGAATTAGGCATCTTACTCGAGGGGCCTTGGTTCGAATCCCGTTGCAGTTTAATATGACTTGCTGTTACGGTGAAAAAAAATCGCGATTAAACCTAAATGCCTGAAAATTCGGACAAAAAAAAATCACCTAGACTAACATACAGGAAGCTTTTATCCATAGGTATCTGGGCCAAGTTCTAAAATCCACGCAAGCCATGAAGAACTCTACCACCTAAAATATGTACTCGTCTATAAACCCATTAATGACCCACTGCAGGTCTCCTCTCACAATGAGAAGGATGTAGGCTTTAGTCCACCACGCTGACCTAATGCGGATTGTTGGTCTCCGCCATATACCACACGATGTTTTCTTTCACCCCTACAGCACATAATGAAGGTGATATATATATATAGGTAGGTAAATGGCATTGGGATTCAATCTCAAGCTACCACTGGGCTATCACCGCACCGCAGTCCTATTTTACATTCCAATAATTTAAACCAGTAAAATAAAACAAAGCAAACGCTCCCGATATTTATCAGTGACATTTTATTATCGGTGATCGTGACAAAGCAACAATTAACAATATCGACATGTTACAATACAATACAAAGTTAAAATTCGATAAAATATCATGTTAGCTTCGATTTATTTACGATATTTCGACACGATAAATGGCTTATCAGATAATTTGTTTACTGTACAACAAAGCTTTATGTGTATTGTATGTACCCTTTATGTATCCCACTGTTGGGCAAAGTCTCTCCCCGCAACAGGGAAAGACCTGACGCATACTTCAGTACCCAGTACGCTGCTGCAATGCCGATTGTTGGAGAAACCGACTAGTGGCCAAGCCGTGTCGGCAGTTTCCAAGCCGCTCATACCGCCTCCGACAAAGTTTAACGACTGCTATCTCGATAACAACTAGGATCGACGGCTTAACACGCCCTCTGAAGCATGGAAGCGGAAGTGGTATATTTAATTGTATAGCATAATTATTATGTCAGTACCTACTTACATAACTACATACTAAGTGAAATCTGTGCATTAAATAGGTATTTAAAAAAAAGCAATTTTTTCATAATGTAGGTACTACTACTTACTACTTAACACGTACAGATATAGTTCTAAACAGATCACACAAATAATTGCTGTAAGTGCTTCCCGAGTTTTACATATTACACCCATATTGTCAGTAACCCATTAATGACCCACTACAGGGTCGGGTCTCCTCTCACAATGAGAGGGATGTATGCCTTAGTCCACCACGCTGGCCTACTGCGGGTTGGTGGACTTCACATGCCTTTGAGAACATTTTTTTTGAACTCTCAGGCATGCAGGTTTCTCACGATGTTTTCCTTCACCGTAACAGCAGGTGATATTTAATTTTATAAATCGCACATAACTTTTTTACAAAGTCATTGGTGCGTGCCACTGGGATTCGAATCCGGACCCCTCGATTCGAGGTCGAATTCTAAGCCACTGGGCTATCACCGCATTTTACACCCATATTAATTACCATTAACACAATCAGAGAGACGAGGAATTATATGTGAGAATTTCTCGTCTCTCTGATTGTACAGCGACGTCGTCAACACATTTCATTATTTTCGGCGCCATTCGGATGTATCACGTACGCTATACAATCGTCCCCTTGGGTCGATCGGTCATCTATATTTCAGAACGGATCACGAGTCGCGTGATTTTGACCTTTTGTGTGCTCGTAACATCCCAACCGGTTGGTATCTATTTCTTTGCCTGAGGTTTCAGTGACTTCGAATTTCTGGTCAAAATCAAAAAGTTGCCACAAAAGTAATGGAATGGCAATTTTTTACTTTGGATATTTTTATTATTGCAAATACTTAATCATCTGTCTTAATGTCATCAAGCTAGATATCTCCTTCTGTATTCATTAATTTGTAGCAGTATTCTCATACGAGCTCTCATTTTCATCTTTGTCCTCGTGGCCTATCTATCTATCATCTCTAAGAAGCCCACATCTGGATATGGTCTTCCCTAAACGACGTCATTCTACCCGGTTCCGTTTCCTCGAAAATCTGAGTGAAACATGATAATTATGATAAAAAGTGCACTTCATATTCCTTTGAGAACATTTTTGTGAACTCTCAGGCATGCAGGTTTCCTCGCGATGTTTTCCTTCACCGTAACAGCAGGTGATATTTAATTTTATAAAGCATACATAACTTTTTTACAAAGTCATTGGTGCGTCCCACTGGGGTTCAAATCTGGGATTCGATTCGAGGTCGAATTCTTAGCCACTGGGCTATCACCGCTTTTTTCTACTACTCACTCACTACTCTCAGGAGTAAACTAGAGAATTATTTATTGTCCTGTATGAGTACATCATTTGACATGCTAATCGTGCGATATTATCACAATACCCGTGATTGTTCATGCATTGAACATGTTATGTGATCAATATGTAAACATAATTGAATCAATATGTTACTGTAAGATTTGACGTACTGTGATAATGTCGTACACTGTCTCGTCTACACATGTTAATTAGATTGTTTGTACGTTGTTTTTAATTAAATTCATTATGAATTGAATAACATTAAAAAAAAATGTTTCAAATATTTTCGGTCAGATAATCAAATCAATCAACTTGTGAAAATATAAAAAATATTGTTGGATTGAGCTAGTTCACATTTATATTCACATACGTGTCTCCTCAAAATTATTACATTTTATAACCAAATCTTTCTGTAAGCTACGGAAATGAATCAACTGTTTATTTTACATCGGAACGACTCGTATCAGAAAATCCGGTTTTCATAAAAAATCTTTTACACGACATACATACCGCCATGTATTTTTTATTTCAAATGCTGGTTGATGACCAGACGTAGCTCTTTCTTGACTTTTATTTTACAATTGCCTTTTGCAAAGCAATATTGCATTGATTTTTACGGCTCTTTTATTTTTACTTGGGATAGTAGGTAAGTACGTATATTACAAAATTTTTGAACGTATATTCTAAATTTTTACACACCTTAACGTGTTATAAAATCGAACATTGTAATTGGAAAGACGGTAGAAAAAAAAAAACAAATAAATTGATCATTTATTTTTATTAAAAAAACTAGCTGACGAAAAAGATTACAATGCAGATTTTACTTGTGTAGGTAAGTTACACAATTACACACTTTTTTAAAAACACTGTAGCCCATAGTCATTTACCTTCAACTTAGGACCATTTTAAGTAATTATGATTCTTCTAGGGATAAGGGCAGAAGGCGATGCAGAAGAAAGCTAAGCACACTTCCGTAGTAACTTAAATAATCACTGATAAAGCTGTAATAATACCACAACATACGAACCAATAACCCGACACATTCCGAAGTACATATCCTTGTCAAGATAAAACATTGGGCAGATTGAATATCGCGGCGGACGGGCTTCCATATACGTTAAAACATCGTAAATGTTTACTCTCAACTCATCGTCTGAAATAAATCTTTCAGTTTTAAAACAAATCTACCTTTCGATCCCTTAACAGAAATGTAGCGCTTATAATTTATTAAAAAAATATATTATGGATTGTTTTAAATTGAAAAAAAAAAATTTTTTTCTGGCGATACAATAATATTTTATTATTATTATTATTATTATAACTCTTTATTGCACACACACAGAAAGAAACATACAACATAAAACATAAAAGATAGAAACAAACATAAAAGATAATCAGTAAAAACAAAAATAGGACAATGCACAAATGGCGGCCTTATCGCTAAGAGCGATCTCTTCCAGGCAACCAAGTGGTAAGGAGTTGAAGAGTAGAGAGAAAAATGAAAAAAAGGTAGGGTGTGCAGAATATGATATTGAGCATCGGTACATAAATATAATACAAAAACATTACAACCGTATGATAATACATAAAATACATAAACAAATAAATAAATATATATATACATACATACATAGATACATACATACATACATATACATACATATATACCTACATACAAACAGACATAGAGATAGGAAGCTATTTGATGACAATATCACACAGGAATAGAAGGAGGGTAAAGGCAAGGAAGGAATAATTTAGGATTTCATGTAATGGGTTTTAACCTGATACTTGAAGGATTGTAAGGATTTAGCGAGACGGATAGATTTAGGCAAGGAGTTCCAGAGACGGACAGCAACAGCAGTGAAGGAGTTTCTATAAAAGGAGGTAGAACGACAAGGAGCACTAAGGAGAAGGTTATCAGAGGAGCGTAAGGATAGTTTGTGAGTATCAGATAGGAATTGGAAACGCTGTTTAAGGTAAGTAGGAGTGGATGGATTAAATAAAATGCAGTAGAGAGTGGAAAGAATGTGAGCATTCCGGCGAAGACGAATTGGGAGCCACTTGAGTTTAACACGGTATTCAGATATATGGTCATATTTGCGAAGGCCAAATATGAACCTTATGCACAAGTTTTGGAGGCGCTCAAGTTTATCTAACTGCTCCTCGGTGACATCGACATAGCATATATCAGCATAGTCAAGAATTGGAAGAAGTAGAGAATGACAGAGCGAAATTTTAGTGGGTATAGGCAGAACGTTTTTCAATCTCCGGAGAGAACCTAAAGCGACAAACAGCTTTTTGCTGAGCTCATTAAGCTGAGGCACCCATGACAAGTACTGATCAATAAGGAGTCCCAGATTTTTTACCTTAACGCTGTACGGAATTGATACACCCTGCAGACTCACATTTGGTAATTTGGACCAATTAATTTTTGCAATGAGACGTGAGCTGCCGACTATCATTGCCTGCGATTTCTTAGCATTTAAAGTAAGGCCAAAAGTTCTGCTCCAATTCGAAATACAAGTTAGATCTGCGTTGACATTGCTGATGGCTACCGGCAGGTTACTCAAAGTTGCCTGAGAGTAAATTTGCAAATCATCTGCATATAGATGGTAGAGAGAAGAAATTCGTTGGGTTACGGAATTAATGAAAATGGCAAAGAGGAGGGGAGACAACACGCCACCTTGTGGAACACCAGCAGTAGTAAGTGCCCAAGAGGAGCATTTGTCTTGTAGTACGATACGCTGCCGGCGTCCAAACAAGTAAGTATGAAACCAATCAATAACAGACGGAGATATGTTGAGAGAACGCAATACGCCCAGTAGAATATCAAAGTCAACGGTGTTAAACGCATTGCTAAAATCCAGCAGGATTAACACCGTCAGATTTTGATTATCCATCCCCATGCGTATGTCGTCAGTGATTTTCAGGAGCGCAGTAACCGTACTATGACCGGGACGAAATCCGGATTGGAAAGGACTTAGAACGGATTGAGAAGAAAGGAAAGAGCTTAGTTGTTGATGAATGAGACGCTCAAGTACTTTGGAGAGGAACGGAAGTATGGAGATAGGCCTGTAGTCTGCAAAGGTATTAGGGTTCGATTTTTTTGGAATAGGAATTACATGGGCGTCTTTCCAGGAAGAGGGAAATGCATTTTCTTGGATCGAGGAATTTAAAATACCTGCTATAACAGGGACAAGAAGGTCAAGGAGGGGAATTATCATCTTACGGCTAATGCAATCACTGCCGACCGCATCGGAGGAAATAGAGAGTATTGCTTTCCTAACATCACGCTCTGAGAATTGATTAAACGAAAACGAAGGATGGTCAGGAACGGGAAGAGTTGAAAGATAATTGAGTGCTTGTATTTTAGTCCTGCTATCGATGCAAGGAAGAGAGGAAAAGTGACAATTCAAATTGTTTAAATCAAAATTTAGAGGAAGGTTGCTACTGTGTGGTTTCCCGATCCCCAAAGACTTAAGAAATTTCCAGACTTTGCTGGAGTCTTCATTTTGTACATTCTTATGGATATAGCGTCGTTGTAAATCCCTACACATCATATTTTATCACATCACATTTTATCTAAATATGAGAGGAGATGGATGATAATTATCATGATGAGTATTTCTATTAACATGTAAAAATAACGTAGGTCCAAGTATTCTTCCTTGTGGCACACTATTATTTACAAACAATCCAAGTACTTGAATCTTTTAAATTTTACTTGTCATCTGTAGGAATGTCAAGCAAATACAAAGTTAACTCTTATTTAACTAAGTTCTTAAAATTATCTTTACCAGTGCACACTAATAATTCCTCAGCAATCATCATTTCGATTTTATTAAATTCGTGCAGGATACACTCTGCTAGTAACACAGTTACGCCCATAAACGTAATCAACGTTATTATTCGGATAGTGTTTATAATTACTGATCCATTTATTCCCTAAAGCAATGAATTTGAAAATTAATACAACACATCTTTGTTCTAGCAGAAATAAAGAGGAAAGAAAAGTTTTACCACAAATGAAACAGAAAAAAATGTGTCAATCAGTCATCCTGGCCTAGCTATGGCAAATAAAGAATAAACCTGTCACCTAATTATATTATGCAAATCAATTATAGATTTTCAAAATAAAAATATACTGAATTTTTTAAAATTTTCAATAATTTTCAAAAATAAGTATTTTTTGTCGTATAATGAATCAAAATTCACAAAAAACCTACATGTTGAATAATCTGGACATTCGATAGCTACCCGAGATATTAACGCATTAAAATATTAACAAGTAACTTACCGCTTCTGAAATTGTCCTAATCATATTTTGGCCGAATACTATGCATTTAAATGTATAAAGAATGGTTAAAAATAATATCTGTAACAAAATAAGGCATTAAAACACACATTGAAATACACGTAACATAGAACTAAAATGTGATTAAATACTTACTGGCATTCTAACATACTTGTCCCAATTAAAAACGCAGTATTGAATGTATTTATATGCGAAGAAGAACTTCTTCATTGTAACGACTTTTTTCTCAATAATCAGTTGTTCATGGAAGTGATTTTGCAAAAAAATACGTAAAGCTCTGATTCGTCTAAACAGAATTTCGTAAAATAATAACCTTGCTGTTTGACCGACATACATCAAACACACAAATATCAAAGAAAAGGAAGCTCGGTCAAAGCCGTAGTAGTAATAATAAGACATATCCATTGTTAAACGTATAAAAAGTAAAGCGTATAGCAATATGATAGTTATTAGACCGTCTTTCTCATGATTTCTTCCAATGATTCTATCAACAATCTTGATATCGGAGTAAAAATTTAAGAGGTACCGTTCCTTTGTGAAAACAGAAAACAAAAAGTTGAAAACTAATTCCAACTCTATAAACATGGATAGCAACTTAGACTTGTGTATTGCCGTAAATGATTCTAAGAACACAAAAGTTTGTACTGTAAAAATCAATACGCAATATATCCTTGCGAAGTGCATAATAGTACCAGAAGTTATTTCGGAGTAGTATCCAAACACACATCTTGTGTACATAACAATTTTAAAATAACTAGGTTTACTCGGTTTTTTATCTAGTCGCTCCATAACGATAGGTGCGATTCAAATCGGTCCTACGGCTCTAGTGATCCATGTGATACTTTATTTTATATCTGAAACTTTGTTATGAATATAATTATATACGCTCTAGATAGATACTGGAATTTCCCTTTTGGCCTATGATTACAGCGATAAGCAAGCAATAACTATAACACCACACAATTATGATTGATGGTTACAATTTTTTTCAATTTCTAATATTGCGGCTACTCTATAATTTAGTAGCAGCAATATTCAATGTTTTATCTAATGTTTTAATTACATTATAGAACGATAATACAAGTTTATTTATTTAATTTTTTTTGGGATAACAACAGTTAATTATAATGAATGGTTAGGTTACTTAATTATAAGCGATTATAGTTATCCGTCTATTTAAAATATACAATTATAATTAATTTAGAAAGGTGTTTAATTTAAGAATTTTAAGAAATGCAACATGCACGTACAAGGCTTAAAAACAACCCAGTGACTTTACGCAAATTTATACAAACAAACAACAATTAAAATTTATACAATATACGGTTGAGAAAATAATATATTATACATAATATTTTGACTTAGATATTTAAATAAAAAAATTTTGAAAGGACTGGCGATAAGGTAATAATTATTTTAATAATAATGGTATAATTGGTAATAATTATTAATATTATTTTGAATTTTTGATATTTTTACAATACAAACTGCAAAATCAAATTACAAATATACAACTGTCTACGCTTATTGAAAGTTTCTACTAAGTACGAAAGTATTGGATCCTCCGGCACACGGAACCATACGATCGGAAAGTATTTGAAAAATCTTTGACAGGGAACAATTCCCCAGAAGAAATTGAAGAATTAATTACAAATTGTTGTTTGTTTCAAACTTCTTCTGCCATTCTAGAATCAAAATTTTTCCGCGAACTCAAGAAGAATGTTCATTGGAAAAGTAAGCTTGAATACATACGTACACTTTGTAATGGAAATATAAAACTAAAATAAGTATTTTAGTTACAGAGAATTAATTGAGGAAGGAATTGGTATTTCTTTACGAGACAGAATCAGAAATGATGAAATCCGTAGAAGAACGAAGGTGACCGACATAGCTCGCAAAATTTGCAAATTAAAGTGGCAATGGGCTGGGCACATCGTTCGCAGGACTGACAACCGATGGGGAAAAAAGGTCCTCGAATGGCGACCACGTTTAGCCAAAAGGAGCACAGGCCGCCCTCCGACCAGGTGGACCTGAAGAAGACAGCGGGAAACCGTTGGATTCAGAGGGCCCAGGACCGGGCGGGGTGGCGTCGATTAGGGGAGGCCCATGTCCAGCAGTGGACTACTAAGGGCTGAAAGGAAGAAGGAAGGAAGGAATTGAGGAAGCTTATCAAATAAATATCTCGGAATCGATTCACTGAATCTTATCATTATTATGGCGTGTTCGAATCGCTGCTAATGATGTTCCCTAATGAATCGAATAATTCATATTATACCTAGCATTAAGACGTTCTTGCATTTTCTTACTAGGTAGGAAAAAATCGGCTCGGTTGGTCTTCATAGTAATAGGAAAATTTGCGTTATCTATTAAGAATCTGTCTCTGGCACTATTGGCAAAATTTGCACTGAAATCGTTGGCAACTTCTGTGGTCCCAACAGGTGTTGACAACACAAAATTTGGCAATTTTTTAACGATGCAAATTGGGCTACTTCCCGGCCCGGTCATAAAATAAACTTTTGTCACCAATACTCCAACACATAAACTTGGCAATTTTTCTTTTGTTTTATCTCGAGTATTGGGATATAAAAATCGGGTGGGTCTGTGTAGCAGCGCTAAATAACACGCTACGTTAAAATTAAATAATGACACTAAATTCATGTTTCTACGATGAATCGTTTTGTAGTTGGCCAATTCGTTACGGTTCAGTTTTCTGACATATTACCCTATGTATGGTCGCCTTTTCACGTCAAAAAGGTTGCAAAAAATTCAGAGGATTATAAAGAAGATAGCAGTTAATTACAATATGATATTATGCGAAGCATTTGAACCAAGCTTGAAGGTACACCGAGACGGTAAGTTCAACAAAGAGAAACTTTTCAATATAGCGTCGCTACATATTTTACCGAGAGTGGGCAACTTGTCGAACTTATCTCCAGGCAGTTAGGCATGTGCACTGGAGTTTTATTTAACGATAGAAATAGGATGACTCCCAGTAAAAGACTTTTTTGTGAAAAAACTTATTTACGAATTGAATTTCTCCACCATAACGTTTAAAAATACAAGTTTTGTTGTTATTCAGAAAAAAGGCAAATAACGTTCAATCTGAGACAAATAATTCAACAATTCTCAACTTGAGACAAACAAAGCTCTTGTTGTAGTGACCACTTGCCATCAAGTGTCTTACGGTATGAAACCATTAGTTACCCCTTGCTTTATGACCTGACTGTGTATGGACTGTGTATGACTGTGTATGACTTATGTATGTACATAATTATGTTCATCTGTTCGCCCATATACTATGAATAAAATATCGCTCACGCTTATTCCATTTACAAAATTATCGATAAAATATTCGTACATCACTACAGCAAATACCTCGATTCTTCGTGTCGGAACGAAGAGAACTAGTACGAAGTTCGAATCTTCGGAAATAAACCCCACTTATCCAACCTATAGTCGCGGGTAAAATTTATGGGACAATCTACGGACCTTTTTCAATCTTTTTCATTGGCCTTTTATATTAGCTCTCATCTATTCATATTGACCCTTTATAAAATTGTATGTGGAACCAACCTTATTTAGGAACTTCATCTCATTAATGTCAAGAATGTGTGTGATTTGGGATGTTTATGAGAAATTAAATGAGACTGTTGATTTCACCTATTAAATGAAAAATTTAAGATAAAAAGTAAAAAAAGAAACAATATAAATACATTTGTATCTGCTTGAGTATTATAATGGTATTATACTCAAGGAAACTTTTTTATACATCATTTTATATTTCAAATGCTAACCTAACCTTACTCCTAGAGGTACGGTTAGAAATACAACAAATATTCGGCTACTTTTGATATTAGTACTGTCATCGTCGATGATAATTATCGATTATTATACTATGATGACAGCGATGATAGCCCAGCGGCTTAGAATTCGACCTCGAATCGAGGGGTCCGGGTTCGAATCCCAGTGGCACGCACCAATGAATTTGTAAAAAAGTTATGTGCGATTTATAAAATTAAATATCACCTGCTGTTACGGTGAAGGAAAACATCGTGAGGATACCTGCACGCCTGAGAGTTCACAAAAAAAGTGTTCTCAAAGGCATGTGAAGTCCACCAACCTGCAGTAGGCCAGCGTGGTGGACTAAGGCCTACATCTCTCTCATTGTGAGAGGAGACTCGACCCTGTAGTGGGTCATTAATGGGTTACTGACAAGACATACTATGATGACATCTCGACAAAAGGAGCACAGTGTGGACTGAAAAGAAGATAGAAGATTCGGTATTCGGCTTATTCGTTTATTTTATGGTGTGTGGGGCGTTATGAGGGTGCTAGGTATGTTTTTGTGTTTATGCATTTCCTCGGATTAATCCCTCCTCCCAATCGGTTTCACCTCCTATAGTTTTAATGTTATGACGCCCACACCGTTAACTCAACACTGGTTCAACGACAAGACAGAACATAGATTTTAATCTGCTCCAACTAATAATGAAAATCCAATCACAGTTAGGAATGAGGTGGAACTTTTCAAATCAAAACTCGTCGAAGCGCAGAACGTTTTAGTGTAGAATAATCCATCCAATGGATGGAATAATCCAGCGTCAGTCGCTGTTTGTTTTGCAGGAGATTGGATTTAACTGTGTTTGAGCTGGTCTTTGAAGTCCATTATAATAGTGATACCCCATTTAACAATTGAATTTTTACAATATATGTAGAAGTAGAAAACGATGTCGCACGCAAAAGTTGTTCGTAAAACATTGTATATGACGGCGCACTTAATTGTTAGTCGATTATTATCTGTCAACTGGCAACATTGACAGATGACGTAACACCGGATGCTGGGGTGGCGGCCAATAGAGAGGCAGTGAGGTTTGAACAACGGAAGTGTATGGTGGTGGCGCACGCACCTCACGTATTCGAGTGGAACGTCAGTCATAAAAGTGATCTGTCTATATTATAATTTACTATTGTTAATTTTGTAAGCAGTAAAGGAGTATTAGATTCACACCGTATTCTTATTGCAACGAAGCCCTGATCTCCTCGCCCGCTTACGCATGGATACTTCACAAGGGAATCATCATGAGTCCTTATATACATTTTTCGCATGTCGGTGCGTCTCCATACATCCTGTCAATCAAAGTTAAATTAAGTTAGTTGAGTTAATCGCAAACCCGTGTGTACAAGAAGCCTTAGATTATATTTAGTTACTGTAACTTTTGGATCATCTTCCTTCTTTCAATTCTTCCATCTGCGTAATCCACTACTGAATATTGGCCTCCGTTTATCGACGTTAATTTGACAGAGTCCTAGGTCTTCCGAATTAGTATAATTTTCAGGTTATCTGTCCACATAGTAGAAGGGTGGCCTATACTCCTGCTAAGACTCTATGGTCTATAGCAAAAGCTAACTTTGTTGTTGACCTAGTAAGTGGTTCTATTTCAGAGGACTAAGATTGACACCTCAAATTTATTGAACAAAAGAAAACAAAAGATACGAAGAAATGCTGCTATTTTACAGTAGGTTAAAAATTTGGCAGTCTTTTAGGATCTTAGCAGTCTTATAGTTTTTAGGATCATATATATGTCGGAGAAAGACCATTCTACTCGACATCATCATTAGTGGTTACGTGTTCAACAGTGGGCGTCATTTGGGTATAATGCAAGCACAAACAAAGTACTTAAGGTTTACACACTATTTATTCAAGGTATCACAATATTCACACACGTACAAGTTAGTTTAACATCTACATGGATGGCCTCAAACTCTTGAGAAAGAGCAGCGAGTTCGTGACACCGTTCTTACTGCACCAGAACCTTAACTCACACCTGGTCCACCACGACCCCATAATCACTCTAATCTCCAACAATTCCACACAATACACGGCGATCTAGAACGTGTACCGACCACGCTCTGAGTTATCCTCTACTTTCAGCCTATTTCGTAAACATTCGATTACAATACGAGTAATTATCACAATTCACAATGCAACAACAAGATGTAGAAAATATATTGACAATAATTGACATTCCAAACAAGATTTGACAGATTACTCTTTTTTAAAAAAAAACAAGTTCAAAATAAGGTTCTAAACATTCTCGCATGGTATGGCCAGCATTCAACTTGGCTTGAATCCTTCTCCGACATATATGTAGAATCGTTTTTATAAGAATACGAAGTAATCAGCAGATGGACAACCTAATAAGTGTTACTGTCAGTTAGTAACCCATTAATGACCCACCACAGGGTCGGGATCTCACAGGATCTCACAATGAGAGGGATGTAGGCTTAAGTCCACGACGCTGGTCTACTTCGGATTGGTGGACTTCACATGCCTTTGAGAACATTATTTTTGTGAACTCTCAGGCATGCAGGTTTCCTCGCGATGTTTCCCTTCACCGTAACAGCAGGAGGCCGTTGACCTGCGACCTGTGGCGATTGATCCCAGTACACGGGACGATGCCACTGGTCTATTTGGCGCTGACAGCCGACAACCTCACCAGCCTGCTGCAGTTCACGCAAGTGTTCGACCCGAGCGCCCAGCTCCATCGCAACAGGACGAACCGACTTCAGTATTGAATGACCCACCACCCTCCCTTATCTCTCTGAGTAGGTATATACCATAACAACTTATTCCAATAGTACACGACACGTGTTTCGCCCCAAAACGGAGCATCATCAGGCGATGTGGACTCTACAACGGTTGGTTGCCTCAGCAACCTACCTACCTACTCAGAGAGATAAGGGAGGGTGGTGGGTCCATACCAAAACAAGTTCCACGTGTGCGGATTGTTGCAAAGAAATATAAATACAACTTAAATAAAAATCTTACTGCTAAACGGCGACCTCTTTAACACTGTATCAAAATTTCAAGTAAAACCATCAAACACCAAGTTTTGAGGACACACACAAAAGCTGGGTTTGTGTATAAAGTTTATACACGGCATTAAGCGACTAAATTGTATAATAGCCAGACGGAAGGGGAAATATATGAAATTAAATCCCCTCGAATCTTGCCGGTATAATTTTATGAGAATCAGCCTGTTCTCGAGGCACTTAAGATGACAAATGTGAGGGGAGTCTGCGCAAATCTGGATATTTCCAGTTCAAAATGAATTCAAATGGACATAAAAATCTAAGCGATATTTAAGTATGATATCGCTTTGATTTAATGTTTTGGTTACGACCTCAAGGTGTTTCGAATTGTTTTGTGTACAAAGGGGTACGATTTTTTGCTACTTTTCTTTTGTTGTGGGATCTGTACTTAGATAATTTTTTTGTAACTTACAAAATTTTCTCTTAAATTAATATAAAACGTATGTAAGAACTCTATACCTATATTTAATTTTATGCAAATAAACGTTTTGCCTTAGTGTTCGACTTCTCTGGCGTCGCGTGTGTCAAAAAGCGACGGTGACCACTTACGATGGTATGAAGTGAGTCACTTCAAGTGACACGTTTGCCTGTGCGTGGACTTGTTATAAAAACTCCTTGTCAGATGAAACCAGGTTAATCTATCGGTTTTTTATTCTGCGTCAGAAATTCCCGATTTGATGAAATAATGAAGCTGTGTTTAAATTTGATTCCCACTCATTAGTTGGGTTCCTTATGAATAGTACGCATAAGTTACACTACAATAGATATTGAAATTACACTACAATAGATATTGAAATTACACTACAATAGATATTGAAATTACACTACAATAGATATTGAAATTATACCTGAGACTTTGGCGCAGTGGTTAAGACACCGGTGCGCTGTGCGGAGGGTCCTGGGTTCGATTCCCAGCAGAGCGGAGATTTGAATGATGAATTTGAATTTCTGTTTCTGGTCTGGGTGTGTGTGTTGTTGTCTTGTGTGTGTCCATGGCACCCACGACACAGGGAATCCTAGTGGGGCTATGAGTGTGAAGCCTTATTTATTTTACTAAAACTGAAGGTAGTTTACCGTGCATTGCAGTGACCAAGCTTTCTGAAAGTTTCCTAAAAGTAAATAATTATAAATAAAAATACGACGTTATTAGGAAAATTGCTCTCAGTTTTTGCAAAAAATATTCCAGAGCATCATTTCGAAATCCAATAACGTGGCATCTGGCGGAAGGAATTGATTACATCGTCAACACGTTCGCGGCTTAACATAAAAAGGTCCTTAGGGAAATCCCCCTTTACGTTTTTAAGATAAAATCTATAGGGTAGGGGTATAGAGTGTCTGAGCGATGCTACAAATTTGAACTTAAATTTTATAGGTGGTAGAAATCCATACAGGGTGTATTATTATTGTAATATAGGGTGTTTGATGATGCAACAACTTTACGTGTTTTTTTTTATAGGTAGAGTAATGACACAGAGACTCATGATATTTTGACAGTTTCAAATGGCCACAGAAGTACTATTTCATCGTTTTATTCAGAGATGTAGTATACTTGGTGCTTCACAAAGAGGGTTTGGGTAGGGGTAACTTAGGTTGTTCGAATTTGAGGTTGAACATGTATATCAAAGTTTCAGTGGCCTCCTTACACCAGCTGGTCTAACGCTACTGTCTAGCTAACGGTCTAATGCTCGAACGCTACTCAGGTACAAAACCAGCGGCGCGATATCAACAGTAATATGAGTGAGCTTCACATGAAATGCTAACCACGTATGACGATGCAAGCAGCGAATATAGTAAACAATAGAATACGTCATACGCGTCATACTGAGACTGACCAATCCGCAGACGTATCCGCGAACGCGCTATCAAAGTTTTATAGAGTCTGAGATTGTATTATGCAGTCAAGTGGTCCGAAATTAGCATTAGGACCGTCGTTCCCAGGCAGAGACGTCACCTGGCGGGAGGTCTCCCTTTTTCTACCAATGCAAAAAAGAAATAAAAAAGCTGATAAAACTTAGAGAAAATTAATTCTTTAACTCCAAAAAATATCTTAAAGGTACCTACTACGATCTTTCAACTTTTAATTAAGTTAAATTATCGCTATTATCAATTGTGATATCTTGATAATAGCCGAGAACTTTCAAGATGTCAGTTATTGATAGTAATTAAAAGTTCTAGAGTGTATATTTCTCTAGAAATTCTGTAAATGGCGTAATTAATCCCAGCTTCATGTCACTTTTCTCGTTTATTAAATGGAGTAGGCCTGAAGTTAGACTATCGGTAAAATTAAATGGTTTTTATTCGGAATAGGTACGAGATACTCAACTTTAGTAATCGTTGTTGGCTTAGCATAATCTATTTTCATTCGGTTGATATTCGAATGAGTTCCGATCGAAGTAAATGTACACGGGTCAAGGAAGTGGTCGGTACCAGCATAGATATCGCGCTCTTTATCCTGTAGATAAGACTTGTTATATAGTTATATACTACTTACTTATTTATAAGTCTTATGTGTTGTCTGAAACCAAACCAAACTCAAACAGGATAGAATCCTAATATTTTAGATATTATTTATAATAGATAAATAATTAGTAATAATACAGTCTTACATAATAATATATTACACAATAACCGCTTTTAATGTACTACAATGCAATATTGCTTTTTATTCAGTGTGTCACTAACATTGCTAAAACTAAGAATAAGGGTAGGTACAGGTGATATTAAATTTTATAAATCACAAATAACTTTTCACTTTAATAAATAAAGAAAGTCCTTGATGTGTACTAGGGTGGCGCGATTAAATCCTTTTTTTTACAATCGCTTTGGAATATCTGTAAAAAGTTGCTTTCTTACCTCAGAAATACTCACATAAAATTTTAGTTAGCACGGGTACAATTGAATTTTCCTTACGAGGCAAAACAAAAAAAAAAATGTTTAAAAAAGTATGTAAAGTAAAGAGACGTGTCTAATGTATATTGGACATTGTAATTAAACAAATTAAAAAAAAAAAACAAAACATTGCAATTTAAACAAACTATCAAATCAGTCCTGTGCCGAAAGGCCTATTATGAAACTAAGGACTATTTAGACGATAAGAAAGCGTGGGATTGAATAAATTCACTATAGGCTATTTCTATACACCATGTAACAATATTTATTTGTGAGCGGATGGCAATGGGGCGATATGGACACACACGATAGCTGTCACGTGTGTTCCTTTATTGGACCTAGTCATACTGCACTATAGACTAAGTTTTATTTACTTTTAAAAGAGTGCTGGGAGTTTTTTTCCGCCCGCTTTTTTCTCCCAGTCTACGTTTTGCCTGAGGGGCGTTCAAAGCCGATGAATGTTGAATGTATAATTTATCTGTATGACTTTCATTAAGTGTGCACCAATTGTACCTAATGAATAAAAGCTTTTGAGTTTGAGTTTGAATTCACGACCCGAATACTAAAGTCCGCTACGTGTAAATTTTATTTCCTTACGTCAATTACGAGTACCTAAGTGTAAAATTATATTGACACTTAATTGCTTCGTAGCGAGCCAACACACTTTGTTGTGAACTCCAGCTGCTAACTCCAACGTTACGTAGGTCAGGCGAGGTGATCCCGGTATTAATATATTTCTCGGTGTTGTATCACCCCCCGTGGAATACTACCCGGTTATAGTCACAGGTACTGCACCGTATTACTACGAACACTTGTGGACGCTTTAAAGTATCACTTTTGTTGATTGCATTTAGTCGGGGTATAGCTTGTCAGTAACACATTAATAACCCACTACAGGGTCGGGTCTCCTCTCACAATGAGAGTGATGTAGGCCTCAGTCCACGAGGCTGGCCTACTGCTTGTTGGTGGACTTCACATGTCTTTGAGGAAATTTTTTTTGTGAACTCTCAGGCATGCAGGTTTCCTCACGATGTTTTCCTTCACCGTAACAGCCAGTGATATTTTAATTTAATTTTATAAAACGCACGTCATAATTAACTATTTTACAAAGTCATTGGTGCGTGCCACTGGGATTCGAACCCGGACCGCTCGGACAGAAGTCGAATTCTAAGCCACTGGGCTATCACCGCTTCGTATAGCGGTATAAATTCGAGCTCTTAGTCTAGAAGTCCGGGTCCACAAAAAATACTCAAAACAAACCACCATATCATTTAAATGTATTCCAATACAGATAGAGCCCAGAAATAGCTTAATTTTTTTCTTATTTCGACGTTAATATGAGCAACTCAAACTAAATTTAGCAATACACGCATGCCGCACGGTCAGTTATGTCGGCCGCCAGTACTTGCCGAAATGAATGTCGCCAGAGGGACTATAAATCCTTAAATATTAAAACTGGGTCGCAGTGGCCGCCTCGCAGACAGGACCCGAGTAATGAAGACGTAGCTGGGATTTCCCTTATGAAAAAGGATTTGACACAGAGCTCTAATTCCACCCACCCATCGTCTTACACCCCTTTTATGTGATTAACTAAAAAGGGTATGCGTTGCGGAATTCTTAAATAAGAAACCTTTTGATGGATTGATCAAATGCTTAGTAAAACCTAACACTGAGCTGTTAGTGAAAACAAACGTTTTGTCTTTTTTTATTTTCCTTTTAACAAAGAAGAAACTCACACAAATATAGTTTTCAGTCGGCAGTTTATAATTATCCACAGTTGCCCACAGTTTTCCTCGTTTTCGAGATTAGCGTTCACAAACGCATTACTCAATTTTCAATACAACAATTTTATTGTGTAATTGGTGTTATTTCACTTTTTTACCTCAATTATTTTTGTGTTTCTTAGCCTCTGGTCCGTCATTCCAAAATTATTAAAATGTTAACAAGGAGAGCATAAGGACGTCGCTTTAATAACGGCAGTGCTTCTGTCATTCTTTACGTTTAATAGGAAAAAATAATATTGTCCCCGTAATTTCCTTCTAAATTACTCTCAATATTCTTCAAGCGACCAAAATGTCGGAACAAAAAAGACAAAAAACAACGTGATTACTTACCAAATTATGTCTTTTACTCGTAATTTCATTTGGAGAGAGCATAAAATTGTGTTTAAGACTTCAAAAAGGAAAATCAATTACGCACTTAGATGTAGGTTCGTCGGCTATATTATAATAAAGTTATCGAATAATTTTACAAAGATGGATTTTGATAAATTGTCTCCAGATTTTTTCTAATACTTGTCTACATTTAGCGTGACTTAATTAAACGGGCCTTATATTTACTTCAACTGTATGTACTCTGTATGTATGTATGAATACATACAACTGTATGTATGTATGAATCGAAATCTTTGAATGAACCTACGAATACATGTGAAGAGAATCAGAGAAAAAGAAGGGAGAACTAGAGAGAGAGGAAAAGAGGAGGAAAATAAATATAGTGGGACAATTCACACATGGCTTTCTGATCCCAAAGTAAGCTGTGAGCTTGTGTTATGGTAACCAGATAGCTGATAAACCCACATATATAATTTAAAAAATATACTTATATACATAGATAATTTACACCCAGACACAGAACAAACACTTGTGCTCATCACACAAAAATTTTCATATCATCTTTAAGTACACTGTTGTTTTACAATTTATTCAATACGTTAATAAATAAACTTTAGGTACTATGGTTTCTCTCTGTTTTTCTCTGAAAAAAACGAATGTTTTACGAGACGAATTCTATAAAGCTGCATACAAACGTGTCCAAAAACCCACAGGAATTACGCATACATTTATTTGTCCAGTTCAACCCGCGATATTTACTATGCATCGTAAATATTTGAAATGCAGCTTTGAACAGCGGGCGGTCCGACTGTGGAGCAAAGGCACTCTATTGTTTTAAGTAATTTGCCAGAGATAAATTGTTTATAGGTACAAATTGTATTTATTAGTTTGTTGAATGGGGCCCAGAATTCCGCCTTGAGGGAGTCCGTATGAACTAATGTGTGCTGATAATAAGGAAGATACGTTTTAATGAAATTGAAGTTATTAGTATTTATATAATTCATTAGCGATAAAATACGAAATATTCATGGCATTCTTGTCCCACTCTATTGGGTATCCAATGTTTATTTGTTATACTACATATATCAAATGCGTTACTAATGTCAAATATATTTTTTATAGGATAGTAGATAATTATGGAGGTGACTATTGAAAAATTAATGACTAATATATGTTTTGAATAACTTTAAAACAGGAAAAGTAAAGGTTTAATCTACTATATCTACTTATATTAACTCGTAACTTATTTACTCAGGTTCTACTTCAGTTTACTTACTACTTCATAAAAATAGAAAATAATCTACTGTGTTTAAAAAGTTCAAATTTTGCGCGATCCATTTTATAATGCAGAGAGAATTATGCCGGGGTTTGGAGATCCTCATGGGATTGGGAATAATGAGGGTTTTACTTACTTTTATTTTGCATTTGCAACTGTAATTAAGCGTAGATATTTTTATATTTGCAAGCATTGCAGGAATAAAATCCTTTCTTATATTTATGAAAAGACTAGCTAATCTCAAGGCGACAAACGAGGAAAATAGTTCACATTTCAAGTAGTTTAAGGACAATAATGTTTTTTCCTTCAAAATGAAAAGACCAAATAAATACCAGTCTTTAAATTCGAAAATACACTGAGAACGAAACGAATTTTCCCCCTCGCTGTTGCGACCACATCATAAATCATCAAAATCCAACAACTAGCTCATATATCGTGCCGCGTACGCCAAAGAGAAAGCAATAAAAGGATGTTTAGCGGAACTGAACATACGTGACGTCACATCCGTCACTGCGTTCTGAACAAGGGGGAAATTCAATCTGGTATGCCAGTTGTAACTATTAAGGCTTAGTGTATGGAGGGCAGCGGAGCGGGCAGCGGAATGTAAATTGCCTCAACTGGGATATTAGCCGTAGTCTAAAGAGAGTCTTCAGAAGCTTTTCTTTTCGCTGCAACCCTTTTATGGCCATTGTTGGGTGAGAGTCGCTCTTCACAAAAGGGGAAGGCTGGGAGTACGTTGCTTTAATAAGGATTGATGAAGAAACAGACAACACGGCCTCCGACAAGGTTTAACGACTGCTATCAGACCTCAGTGATACCAGTGCCGTGAGCTACACTATCGTGAAAGTCAGCGAACTGACATCTTCCCATACTAGTGGCACATGTTACCTATGAACTGACATGATGCGACTGCGAATACTTTTTTTGTTAACCAGGGTTGTTGGCTGGTTGTGTCAACCAGAAAATTCAATCTGGTATGCCAGTGGGACCGCGTGAACTATTACGCTATTAAGGCTTTGTGTGTGGAACGCGGAAGAGCATGTAGCGGAATGTAAATGGCTTTAGCTGCGATATTTTGTTTGAGAAATGTTGCTATATTCCGCTGCTATATTTTGGTTGTCAAAGGGAATGGAAACTTTTATTTTAGTAGGATAAAACTATGCTGAAAACTTATGAACGGTTCGTCCAAGGGTCCAATGAGTGTTACCCAGTGTCTAATTGCCATTTGACGACCCAAGTTAAGATACCGGTGCGCTGCACGAAAGGTCCTGGGTTCGATTCTCAGCAGAGCAGAGATTGGAATGATGAATTTGAATATCTGTTTCTGGTCTAGGTGTGTTGTGTCCATGGCACCTACGACACAGGGAATTCTAGTGTGAAGTGTTATTTATTTTAATGTCGCACGCAAAAGTTCGTCGCAAAAGTCGCACGTACGACACCGTCATTTTCGTACATTTTGTCACTTGTCGTATTTCGATTTAGACAGTTCCACACTGAGCCCTGTGTTTAAATTTCGCCGTGTTGGTTGGTTCGTTGGCTATTTCAGCCAATTAGGACAGACCCCCTATATTATTCGCGGAAAGGTGCATGATAGCGTCTCTCATGCAGTCGTCGCTATCACCAGACACACAGGATCTTGTGTTTACTACTCGGATGTCAGCGAGGACGCCATCGCAATCTTCATCAAACAGGCCATAGAGGCAAACACAGCTGCCATTGAGGACTACAGCCTGGCCACTGCTATCAGTCACAGAGACGAGATACTCAACAGAAACCCTGAAGGAATGCCCGGGACTATCAAAGGAATCACCGAGCCAAAAGCAACAAAGACTGGAGCATAAGAACAGCAAACAAGAAGTGATGCAAAAAAGCACGGACCTAGAGTCTGTGGACAGCAAACAAAGACAGAGAAAAAAATCCGATTCGCGACGATAACACGGGTCAAGTTTGTCGAACAACAATGTAATGTGGATAGTTTGTTACTAAAGACAAATAAAATGGAAGTAATGGGTTAGGTCTGTAAAATAAAAAGTTCAATCTATAAATTTAAACCTGAGGCTAGGTCCTACCAGAAATAGGTCATTAAGATGTTCATAATAGTGACTTATTTGTAATTCCGTGACCGATAGTTCACCCAACACAATAAGGTTACTTAAATTAAAAGTTAAACAAAATTTAAAAGTAGAACGTAGTCCGCTGTCTTAACATAAATATAAAAATGAATTTTAAAATGAAAATGAAAATTGAAAATACAATTTCAAAATATTCATGAAGCTCCCAACTTGGAAACAATGTGAATAAATTTTTCAATGCGGTTTTGAATTACCGTTGTCCAAGTAATTGAATGTACGTCTTTCTGAAAAAGGTATTACACTTTTTTATCCGACGTTCTAGTTGCCATGTCGTTCGCAAAAGTTGGTCGTACGACAACTTCAATTCATGCATTTTGTCGCATGTCAGTTTGTACTTCAACTAGAAATTTCGTAAAAAGAAAATTATTTACGTGCGCCCATTGGTTAGTGCATATAACCATCATTAGCTATTGCCTCACTCATTGGCCGCTTATTGTGTCATTTATCTCTAGCCGCGCGCATTGACCAATGAGCTGCGAGTATGTCATTCCTTAGCCTTCGGTTCCTGAAACGGAGCTTAATTTATCTTTGTTTCAAGATTTAAATTGAAATTAACTACTGACCTAGTGCAGTAGGTTTCGTGGTGGATAATACCCGAGAATTTAATGTGTAGTTATTTCTCTTAATTTGAGGGAACGGGGTATAGTGATCCTATTTTCTCGTTAGACTACTTTTCTACGTTCATTTCACGTGGTTTAGTTACATGATTGTAATATACTCTGTTTAAATTTCGTATTTTAAATGTAGTCTTTGTTTATATACTTTAACAAGCGGAAACGACCGACGTTTAAATTTCTAAAACATGTTCAATCATCCCACTCAGACCCAAAATAGAAATAAAAATCGGAATTATTTCTGCTTTGCTAGTAATCGAACCCAGGACTCATCGCACAGGTTTTCGAACGTACGTAATGCGTTAGCAATGTATAGAAGCTTAAGATCTAAGTTACGTAGGCCGAAAGTGTACAATATTCCTACCACTGATCATCTGTGCTCACGACTCGTGACGGTTACAATATATTGCTAGTATACTTAACTAGTTGAGTTTCCTTGCACCTCGACGCTTGTACATCACGATTACCCGAACCATTCCGCGTTGATCCCGCCGCGCGTAAAACCAAACGAGGGGGCATCATTCTTTCCTTAAACAGAACGCACTTTTGTCGACCTATTTAATGTGTTCCGTGTTTATCATCTTCATAAAACGTCGCCTTCACGAATATTTATCGAACGATTCCTTTTGTCAAGAGAGACGCTCGACGCGTTTCATAAAACATCGCTTATGAATTTTTATTTTCGCTAGAGTTTAATGTACCTATCCAAAATGTTAAGCCCGTATCTTTCTAAGCACCTTTTATAGCTCCTTTTTTCCTTAGTCCACCACACTGGCCTGTTCCGAGTTGATGGACTTCATAGCCTTTGAAAACATTGTGGAAAACTTCAGGCATGCAGGTTTAGGCTAAAGCGTAACCGATGATAGTAAGAAATATTTTCTGATACTTGAGAATATATTTTTACTTGCTCTTAAAATTGTAGTTCCCACCAAAAATGACCTAACAAATAATCTCTTAATTTTAGATATTCCATTTTTAATATACTACTATTCATTAATTTTTTTCTTGTTCGCCAAAAACATTTTCCTAATTAATTCTTTGTAGAGCAATCTACTGGCGAAATTCAATTTAACTATCAACTTGACCTCAACGTTATAAGTAAAATAGTAACCGAATGAAAAGAAACGCAAAAAGTGCTGGCACATTTTGACACAGATAATGAATAGAGGAGGAACCTTGATGAATGGCCGAAACCACTTACCTGGGGTGTTTCGACAAAACAAAGAGCTGAGTGCAGCAGCGTAGCTTATGCCTGGCTCTTTATTGCCGATGCTTTGTGTACTATAGTTGTAGTTATACGATAGTTTATCTGCTTCTGCCGCCCTCGATATATCTGTTGCCTGCCTCCGAGATAGCAAGAGAATGAAAAAAGTATGAGTCATATACTCACGATAAGTAATGTGACTTTTCTGCATAGCTAATAGGGAACTTATTAGATATTCCATAAGACCATTCTACTCGACATCATCAAAAAAGTACTTAAGGTTTACACACTATTTATTCAAGGTATCACAATATTCACACACGTACAAGTTAGTTTAACATCTACATGGATGGCCTCAAACTCTTGAGAAAGAGCAGCGAGTTCGTGACACCGTTCTTACTCCACCAGAACCTTAACTCACAACTGGTCCACCACGACCCCATAATACCTCGAATCTCCAACAACTCCACACAATACATAGCGAACTAGAACGTGTACCGACCACGCTCTGAGTTATCCTCTACTTTCAGCCTATTTTTCAAACATTCCATTACAATTATCACAATGCAACAACATGTAGAAAATCTATTGACATTCCAAATAAGATTTGACAGATTACTCTTTTTTTGAAAACAAGTTCAAAATAAGGTTCTAAACATTCTCGCATTGTATGGCCAGCAATCAACTTGGCTTGCCTTCTCCGACATATTAATAGAGGTATATTCATCCATTGTAATCCGTGGAAATTTGAGTTCTAAATGATACATAACTTCTACCAGGCTAGGTATCATTAAACCCTTGACCTCAAATAAGTAACGTAAATCCTTTATTATTGAGTGTCCCAGGTTTGGACGCCATCTTGACATATAAAATCATAGTAACAGTCGTATCGTATTCAGACACATTAATTAACGTAAATGGTTCATTATGAAAATAAAGATGGCACTTTTGGAGGTACGAATAAAGACGATTGAATTTGTTTGTTTTTTTGAACATTACGTTAAATGACGTCTATGAGTGCGGCCGTTAGCTCGATTTGCTGTTTGTTTTTAATCATCAAACTCAAACTCAAAAGCTTTTATTCATTGTTAGGTACAATTTGTGTACACTTAATGAAAGTCATACAGATAAATTTTACATTCTACATTCATCGGCTTTGATCGCCCCTCAGGCAAATCGTAGACTGGGAGAAAAAAGCGGGCGGAAAAAAACTCCCAGCACTCTTGTAAAAGTAAATAAAACTTAGTCTATAGTGCAGCATGACTAGGTCCAATAAAGGGACACACGTGACAGCTATCGTGTGTGTCAATATCGCCCCATTGCCATCCGCTCACAAATAAATATTGTTACATGGTGTATAGAAATAGCCTATAGTGAAGTTATTCAATCCCACGCTTTCTTATCTTCTTCTTTCATACCTTTCTACTTACTATTATAGTCTATGCGAAAGAATGATGTGCTAAATGGATTGATTAATGTTTGTTACTTTTCACGCAAAAACAAATTAAGAAGAAATTTTGTAATAGAAAGATTACAACTTAGATTAACAAAGATACTTTTTAGCCCTCTCTTGGGCACAAAATGCAGATAACGAACGGAATAATGAATGGATGGTTCGCAATTTCAATGTAAATTATGTTCATAGATAAACAATTATAAACAGGAATGCAGTAACGCGCGTATAAATAACCAAATAAATTAAATAAAAACTGTGTCGAGAGTTTTTTCCTCCGGCTTTTTCTCTCTTTGCCCAGTAATGGGTGGCACATTGCATAGCCGATGATTTCGAATAGGCAAAATATTAAAATAAACAAATAATTTGAACTGCTGAACAAAATAATAAATAAATAAACATAATTTAGCAATAATAGACATAATTATTGTATGCCCGCATAGGGTAGACTGTTCTAAACTTATTATAAATTTTTGTAACATCTTTCTCATGTAACAGTCAACAATAAACGTATTCTTTTCTTTTCTTTCTTTCTTTTCATTCTCAGGTCCACGTGAATAAAGTCGCGGGTATTAGCTAGTCCTTAATAAAGTTGTCACTAGTAGTTGCAAACAATGGTAAGAGGAAACAAGAAACAGGAAGAGAGGTATGTAAGTTACGTGCTCGCGGACGTTTTATTGCCTTAATGGAAACAGGAACCACATAACGGCAAGTAATGTAATACCGCGATGCTGGGAGTTTGTCATCCCGGCCCGGTCTTGGGACTGCGTCCGCGAATTACAAGTTTGAGTTACTGGCTTTAATTAAATTCTGCGCAATGTGCTTTGTTGTTTGCGAAAGTTGAAGGACTTGGTCCGGTTTGAAGAGAGTATGTGTTTAATAAATATAACGCATGTTAGTACAGGATGAAATTTTTTTTTAATTTGGTACGTCAATGTTACCTAAAAATTCGGACCAGAAATTTTCGAAAATTGTTTGAAGCAATTCGCAGAGGTCCGAGTGAACTGGGCCGATAGAAGAGAAATAGAATAAAAGATAAATAACGAAAATATTAAGCTGTAAATAAACATTAACAGTAGGGATTCTCGTTATCGACTGAGTGTTGATTGACAAAAGCTATGTTTTAAAGTTATATAAAACTCTTTTCTTGGCAGAGCGAAAATTGTCAGATCAGCTTGTCTCTATAACCTAATAGAGGTATGTAATAATATTCAAACAATAGGTATGAGCCACATGACTCATAAATCGCGGAAGCACTTGGTTAATATAGAATTGAATATTTTCCTAATAGTCCATTGGTATAAATGTAACTGTATCGAGCAACTCTAAATAAGTAATCAGAATTCCGGTAGGCAGTACACTTCGTCGCATATGTTTAATTAATGCCTACCCATATCAATGTCGGCGACGAGGTTCTATTTACATACTATTACGAGTAAATAGTTCCTAACCGAACTACCCGTATGTGGTTTCATAGGCCCTTTGATAGTTATTGGGTGGTTAATATAAAAAGTAGTACTTTAAATGTGATAGCTGATGTGATACTGATGAAAGAGAAATTGGAAAGATTATAAACAGTTTGAAAACAAATTGTGCTGTTGGCTGGGATGGCATATCAAATAATATACTGAAAGCGTGTAAACATGTATTAGTCGGTCCATTCTCTCATGCTTTCTAATCTATGTCTACAGCACGGTAAGATTTCCTGCCCCCTGAAGAAATCCGAAGTGCGCCCAATACACAAGTCAGGTCCAAAAGATGGCATCTCTGTGGTCGATAGTTAGAGATGCAATTAGGCTTACTCGAGGGATTAAGTCCCAATGACTTTCTAACAAGTAACCCCTTCTTCTAATTGCGACAAAATTGGTCGCTTGCGTCATGTTTGTTGTATGACAACGTCGTTGTATACATTTAAATAAATAACGCTTCACACTCATAGCCCCACACTAGGATTCCCTGTGTCGTGGGCGCCATGGACACACCCAGACCAGAAACAGAAATTCAAAATCATCAATCAAATCTCTGCTTTGCTGGGAATCGAATCCAGGACCCTCCGCACAGCGCACCGGTGTCTTAACCACTGCGCCACTCAGGTCGTCGATCGTTTGTTGTTTACAAAATACCAAAACAAGTTCCGCGTGTGCGGATTGTTGCAAATAAATATAAATACAACTCAAATTCATTATTATGTTGGAAGTCGGGAAGGAAAAACTCGTAAAAAATACTACACAGGCAGAGATGAAGCTGATACAAATAAATTAAATAAACATTTGAATCCTGGGTTGTTTTAACTGATGTTTTTCCTTTGATATATTCTCCCTTTTATCCGTGAGTCGTGACGAATCAAACCACACTATCGGGTTTCTGTTTTTCAATGAGTCCCTCTAACAAGGTCTGATAATGAAGGTGTCATTATGTTGGATGTCATGATAAATGTAAGGAAAAATAAAGAGGATTTTGCGCTTTGCTTTATATGTAAAAAGACCATTCTACGAAACGAGCTACCAAATAAAGTTATCTGCGTGCACCCATTGGTTAATGCGTGACTGACGCTACTGCCGGTCTCATTGGCGGCTTATTGTTTCATTGACCAATGAGCTGCAAGTATCTTTTTTCTTGGGAGCTCGATTCGTGAAACGAAGGAGTCCGATTCGAATTATTCAAATAAAATTAGAAAGTTGCTCAGATGACTGAAGCTTCGATCTGCACGATCAATGCAAGATCTGACGCAGAGGAAAAACACGGATATTGAAAATAAGAATTATCATTATTTTAATGCACGTAATATAGAAAAGATTAATAAGTTGTTAAATTTCGTTTTATTATTTCAGAGTTCCCTAAAATTCCATACCGTTCGTTTTTATCGAAAGCCGATTTTAACAGAATAAAAAGTTTTGGTAATAAGTCCTAAAGAATGCTCAGACCTTGCAAATAAAGATTCAGTACACGTCTCTGCCTAACAGCTCCTACACCGCTCCTTCCCTCGGTGACGGCACGCGACCAATAACGCGGGTAATCGAATAGTTTCTCTTTGAGGAGTACCCTCTTTTATTACCCTTTTTTAAGTTTTCAAAATAAATGACTAGAAATGGATTTAGGTAGAAATGGAAAGATTGCAAAAGGGTTTAAGAATGAACAAAAAAATGTATTTTAATTTTGTAGTTATTGGCGCCGGTTATCAGTGGCGGTTTGACGCTACATGCGGCGGTCGTATTTCTTCCGCCTGTGAAACGCGACGGAAACTGCGCAGTGTAGTATGCAGCATACAACTTTAATATTAAATTGTGACTAGTGCGGTTCAGAAGTGGATTCCCGCGGCGGGAGAACTGCCCGTGTAGTATGCCCCTTAGAACTGTGACGACTTCCACCACTCGTCGATAGATGGCGCCACGGGTATTCTGAATCACGCTAACAAAGTTTTTTACGCCACGATATATATACGAAGCTCTGAGATTATATAATCAGCGCTCGGCCACTCCCCAGCCATGATCACTTAGCGTTGCGGTTGCGGTGCGCGTTCTATCCTTATTATTCTTTTTTTAGCCCTTCGTGAACCACTGCTGGATTTGGCCCTCCCCTATTTACTTTTTACTAGTTACTAGTTACTCCGCTCGGATCTAGGCCTTTTGAATCCCACGGTATCCCGCCGTCCTTCAGATCTGGCAAAAATGGCATTTATTTTATTTCAATAGCGTATCAAACAATGAGAATGATAAATCAGATAACTTAGTGTCAATTCTCCTAAAAACACCTTCGTGAAAAGCCTATTATCTTCCACCAACGCTTTGTAGATGAAGCGAGGCGTAAAACATTAGATTATCCTTTGAATCGAGCCGATTTCCCTCGAAGTATGCGAGTGTTTATGAACACAAAAAGCAATTGACTTGTAATAATAGGTAGACACAGTGCATTTAAGGTATAAACTTTTTGTAACACATGTTTTCGTCGAGCTTGGTGTTAATCTGCATAGAAAAAAAATCAGACAATAAGCGTCTTTTAAATAATTCAAAATTCAAAAATTCTTTATTCATTTACAACAAATTACAAAAGCAGTTTGCAAGGGTACTAGGTTGTACTAGGTTATAGACCTGTGTTACTGGGTACCCCGCTCATCCACACGGACGGTAAAATGTGAAGAAATGAAAAAGAAAATTAGTAACAAGGTGTTTTAACTTAACAACAATTGTTTTTATATTTAATTTTAATATTAATTATACAGTACAGTACACTTACTCGGTTACAGTTACTAACTCGGGTATTCAATAACATATAATACTATTGATCCTTCGATACTGAAATCCGTGGACACAATACGTATCTCGAATAGGACAGAAATTCAATAGAACGTAGACGGATTGCACGTGTGAACTTCCATAGCAGAAATTATTTTACAAGAGACTATGAATAGGTATGAAAATGATATTCATTTATTTCGAAAATGAATCGATCAATCTGAATGATAAAACAGATACTTTAGTATCACGTCACCTGAAAAGAAAATACCTCCGTGAAAAGCCTATTGTTTCAACCAGCGCTCTGAAGATAAAGCGAGGCGTAAAACATTCGATTTTCCTTTGAATCGAGCTATACCTACTCGTATTTCGTAGTGTACGGGTGTTTACGCCGAGGGCACAATAAGCCAATGGACTTGTAATACTACAGCGCTAAAGAGAATGTTGTTTGATGTTATTCCGTATTGACAGAGAATAAACAAAGTTTTAGGTGACATAAACAACAACCCTTAAGAAGATACGATATATATAATACATTCAGTCACTGGTAAATAGTAACGTCTTATTAGTACATTTTAAAATCTAGATAAATAAGGATAAAAAGTTTTTTTTTAATCCGTTTAGTGGATATTGTGTGAAAGTAACAAACATTAATGTATCCATCCATCCATCCTCGAAATCCAAACGTTATTTAAGCAAAAGAAAATAGTATTATTTTTTGTTTAAATAGAAATGAATTAACCTAAAATTCCAATGTCAATAGCTAACAAAGCTTAAACACGCAAATTAATTGATCTAATTAAATCTGTTAACGACTAGTGATTACTGGTTTCGTAGTTGATTTTGCCTTGTTAAACTCAATTAATTAACCAACCAAACGCTGTAACTATTGGGCGTTTGTTTTATTATTATATTGAACTGTTACTGATCTGATTGACTAAGGGCCTGACTTTTGACTTATTTTATAAATAGAGCAAGCAAACAGACAGACGGGATGATGGTAAGTGGTCACCGTCGCCCACTGACACGTGCAACACCAGGGGGGTCGCCAGTGCGTTGCCGGCTATGAAGGAGAGCTTTTTTATACCCTTCTCGAAGAACCCCATGTCATAGTCCTGCGGGAATACATCAGCCGGAACACTGTTCCAAAGAATTGAATTGAAATCAATTCGTGCGTATACGTACGTTCACGCACGAACAATTCTGACTTTATAAATAAAATATGGGAGAGCTCACACTGCGCGCTAGTTAGTTGTACGTCGTAGTCGCACACAGTGTGAGCGAACCCATAGTATTACGTAACTTACAAGTAAACTCGTTTTATCATTAGTTTGCCAATGATTTTATTTAAAGAAGCATTTTCCATTTCCAGCAAAATAATTGTAAAAAATCATCTAAATTTACCTAGTTACTAAATTCTTGAGCGAAAATAGATTGTTTATTATGTATTCTCTAAAGGGAATAGGTACATTATACCAAAAATCCCACGACAAAACCATATTTACCCTATTGATATTTCTTTAAGGAAAATATAAACAGTTTCGTCGTATTCTATAAATGCTTATTTTTCGTATAAAGTCATACCTATTAATTCTATTTATATTTCTCTGGCAAAATATAAACATATTCACCGAATTCAATAAATGCTTGAAACGTTGAAAACAAGTAGTATGAGTACTGACTGAATGCGTTCAGTTCATCGGTTTGCTTGACAACCAGTGCTCAACCGAACGTTTAACTTTTTTGGTCTAAAACCGTCCTCCGAATTCAAATAAATTGTCGTGATTCAAAGTAGGTACTTTTAAATTGACATGTGTCGATGTATTTTGTTGGTCTGATTGATTACCATCCTAATCTAGCTACAACCCTTTTATGGCCCACTGTTTAGCAAAGGTCTCGCCCCACAGCAGGGGGAGCACACTCCACGATTGGTGGAGAAACGGGCTAGTGGCCAACCTGTGTCGTATGTTTTCAAACGACTTTTCTTTTTCAACGACTGCTAAAGTCGATAACAACCGGGACCGACGTGCCTTCCGAAGCACGGAAGCGCGCATTTAATTCACCACTAGCGGTCACCCATCCAGGTACTGACCGGTCCCGATATTGCTTAACTTTTTTCGATCGCTTGCGATCTACTCAAGCAGCGGGGCTATTTGCGATTCTAGAGAAGTGTAAGTGAGACTGACTAGTGTTTTATATCTAATCTCGAAAACGAAATGCTGAAATAAACTAAAGTTGGACTGCTAATATCCTTGTAAAGAATAAATATTGTCACCGAGAGAGCGTATAATGGAGCATTATGCTAATAACGGCTGCAAGAGTAAGCCGAGCGCAGCGCTAACTAATAAACTTGCTAATACTAGATTTAGCCATTTAAGCTAAAATCTCCTAAACTGCGAGGTTGCCATTTTTAATGCAACACAAAAGTGGTAAACGTAAATCGTCAAGGTATTATTATAGTTAACGATGCCATTGGTATTAGAAGATGTCAGACAGACACATGGCATACTAATGACTGACGTTTACCGTACGAATACTGTGACGACAGTGTCATGCTCACAGCACAAATGAAAATCACATACAAATACAGTGTTATTGGTAATTCGATGCATTCCTTTCGGGGTTATTTTTTCTGAGATATTTAATTTTTTGTTTTTTAAATTAATTCTGGATTTTGGAAAAATATCTTGTGTAGCTTTTTTTTTAATTTTTACAATTTATGTTCTACCGGCCAGCGTAATGGACTAGACCAAACCTCAATAAAGATGGCCAACGATGATAAATAGAGTACGTGAGTCCTGTTGAATACGAAACACTGTCCACCCTGTATAGTGTATACGGCATTATGCTAACGACGGCAGGAAATATGTGGCGGGCATCGGACAAATTGTGCTGTTTCGCTTACCAATAAACATGTTGGTACTGAACCATGCCATTAGTAAGAGCGAGCATATCTTCTGGTTATATATGAGCGACGCGAGTCATGAGAGCGAGCGTATCTCCTGGTTAACTATGAGCGACGCGAGTCATGAGAGCGAGCGTATCTCCTGGTTATCTATGAGCGACGCGAATCATAAGAGCGAGCGTATCTCCTCTTTATCTATGAGCGACGCGAATCATAAGAGCGAGCGTATCTCCTCTTTATCTATGAGCGACGCGAGTCATAACAGCGAGCGTGAGTCGAAGTATACTGTAACGACTAGTACACGTGCTTGAACGGTATAAATTTCTGAAGATTTCTTGAGATTTTACGAGTGTGAGAAAATATAGGGAATCTATCATAGAACAGTAAGGTTGGTTATTTGCAAGCTTTGTTATATACATACTTTGGATGCAACTCGGCACATTGATAACTAAGGTATTTTATAGAATTTTATTTATCCCGGGAATAATAATAAACTTATATTTATCTAACAGCGTTCATCTCTGGAACACCAGGATGAATCCCGTTAATCGAAGGAAAATCAACTAAATTTCGCTACGAAAGTTGCAATCTAGAGTAGAATTGCATTATAATGAAGAAATTCGATCAAATAATTATACCTAAAATTTTCTTTAATGAAACCGTTGTCACAGAATAATGAACACGAATTGAACATGCACATTTCCGATGAATGAACGTGAACGCATAAAGTAGTACACTAGACATTGTCCACTAGCGTTTGAATGTGGCATTATGCTAATTATGACGAGATGTGAACCGAGCAAATTGTGCTGTTTTGCTTACTAATAAACGTACCGATACCGCACTAGGCGATTCATTACTACGAGCGAATCATTTAATTTTCTGTTTATCTATGAGGTACAAACATTTTGGCGTTTGTGCTGAATTTGGTATTATTTCGAGTTTGCTGTTCTCTCAACTCAGCCCGAGTTCTTTATATATGTATATATCGTTCCTTTCTCTATATAAAATCTTACCTAATAACTTTTTGTCAACAAAGTTCATTTATCGTTACTGCAAACAATTCTTATTCAGCATGATAATATAAGGGTGCGACCTCGCTGTCACTGTAGATTAGTATTAAAACTTGTCTTTAACTCATTAATAACCCACTACGGGGTCGGGTCTCCTCCACTATGGAAAGGATGTAGGCCTTAGTCCACCACGCTGGCCTAGCGCGGGTTGGCGGACTGCACGTGCCTTTGAGAACATTTTTTGTGAACTCTCAGGCATGTAGGTTTCCTCACGATGTTTTCTTCACCGTTACCCGACCCCTTAAGTGGGAGGTCGGATTCTGAGCCACAGAGCTGTGACTAAAAATCCCATTACTTGATTCACCAAGAGGCCTGATATTCGTGTGCTTAAGTCGTAGGTATTCCAAATTGCGTAGTCCAAAATAAACAGGTTTATTAGTAAGTAGAGCAGAACAATTTAACCAAAGCGACACACATTTTCCGCCATCATTAGCAAACGCCGCATACAAACACACGTCGACAATATTTAGTATTGTACGTAAACTCACGTCCTATATTTACCATCGTTAGCTCTTATAGAATCCGTTCATGAAGTAGTGCTACGTGCAAATTTTCCTTATATTGCGTTGAATAAAGATTTTCAAATGCTTGTATTTTGTGTTTTATTATTTCATAATAAATTATTCCCATCATTTAGATAGTAATCTTAAAAATATTGTTAGGACGTTATCAATGGCTTTGTAAAACGAATGTATAGACCGTAAACTTTTTTTTGTGTTTAGGCTGGGGAGGTACGAGTATGGTTGCTGGAGATCTTTATTTGAGGCAAACATCTTAGTCTTTATGAAAAGCAAAGCAACCGCATACAACCTCAGATAGGATTTCCTCTCTATTTGACGTAGGATGTGAGTTTCTCTGGGCTGCTGTGGCTACTTAACATCAAGTGGCATGGGTGTCTGTTTGCTACTCAATTACTATAAAAATAAATACCTAGATTATGACACGTGATATCGATATTAATGGTTACCTGAAATCTGTACAGGTAAAACTCTAGCACAAGTTCGATGCAACTATTTGAATTAAAGTTCGTACTCTAGTTCACGGATAAATTAAACTGATATGCTCGGACTTTAATAGCCTGGTCCAGCAGGAACATGTTTATTAGTAAGCAGCGCATCAGCGAGTGCGGTGCGGCTCACATTCCCCTTCATTAGCATAATGTACACTGGACGTGGACAATGTTCAGCGTTGTACGTGAACTCACGTTCTCTATTTATCATTGTTAGCCATCTCATGGAGACTGCTGCGAGTACGGATATTGCAGCGGAAAGTTATGCAATTTCATGTCTTGAAATGACGCAATGAACATGAACGGAATGGAAAATCATATCCGGTCCTTCCTACTGCTGGTGTCAATGTGAACGTTTGTGAGTTCAGATGTTTGTTACTCTTTCACGCAAAAACGGCTGAACGGATTTGGATAAATGAAAATGTATACTTTATATACCCATTACCCATTAATAACCCACTACAGGGTCGGGTCTCCTTCTCGTAATGAGAGGGATGTAGGCCGCCGTCCACCACGCTGGCCTACTGCGGGTTGGTGGACTTCACATACCTTTTGAGAACATTTTTTTTGTGAACTCTCAGGCATGCAGGTTTCCTCACGATGTTTTCCTTCACCGTAACAGCAGGTGATATTTTATTTTATAAAGCGCACATAACTTTTTTACAAAGTCATTGGTGCGTGCCACTGGGATTCGAACCCGGACCCCTCGATTCGCGGTCGAATTCTAAGCCACTGGGCTATCACCGCTTTATATCTTTGGAGCAAATTCTAAAAAAAAGGTTGAGGGTCCCGCTAGCATCCTTCGGGCACGGAACCCAAAAAATGGGGAAAATAATAAAAAGTTCCGCAAGATAACTCTAACCACAGCTTCTGAGAATCAAGTTAAAGTTGTACATTATAGAAAAGTTGGGACTTTATACAGCGCCCGTTTCTAAGTTTGGCTTGAATAGTTTCTCAAGGTGAAAACTTTCTGTTTGAGGCTCGTGTAGTGAAAGAATACTTTTGCCTTCGATATTGAGGGCAGCGGTGATAGCCCAGTGGCTTAGAATTCGACCTCGAATCGAGGGATCCGGGTTCGAATCCCAGTGGCACGCACCAATGACTTTGTAATAAAAGTTATGTGCGATTTATGAAATTAAATATCACCTGCTGTTACGGTGAAGGAAAACATCGTGAGGAAACCTGCATGCCTGAGAGTTCACAAAAAAAAAATCTCAAAGGCATGCGAAGTCCACCAACCCGCAGTAGGCCAGCGTGGTGGACGGCGGCCTACATCCTTCTCATTGTGAGAGGAGACCCGACCCTGTAGTGGGTCATTAATGGGTACTGACATGACATTGAAGGATGAATTTTGTAGGCGGCCACAGGAGCTTACTCGTGGAGGTACGTTACCGTCGCATTAATAATTAATCTGATGTGAAGAATATTCTCAAAGACAAAGACAAAACGTTTATTTGCACAAATATAGGTTTGTATAGGGTTGTTACAAATTATTTAGATCAATCTATACCTATTTACCATTTTTAGGCCTACTATTTTTTGTGGTTGGTGCCAAAATTTCCATTAGAAACAAAATACAGCAACCTCAAATAATAGTAGGCCTAAAGTGCGTAACGAATTTTATTTCATACTTTTTTGATGTCGGTTTAATGTTTTTTGACGTTTATTAAAATACCGCTCCACGAATAACTTGCTGCAAACATTACACTGTGCGTAGACGACAGAAGTGAGTTAAATAAGCAAGCATATTTAGTTAAGCCGTACAAAGAGCGTTCATAATTACTTGAAGTGGCGAAAAATGGTCCCGTCGTTACGGAGCGGGTCTGTCACGCGAATTTCGCCCCCATTTCTCAGAGAGTACAAGTGGTAATGGGCCCTTTTTCCTTGTCAACGCAACATTTACCTAATAGCGTTAATTTGCGGTACCAAAGTATTTTTATAAGAGGGTTTCTTAATTGCTCTGAAGACGGCGTGTTGTGCTTGAATCAAATGTTTCTAAATGGTTACTAAGGAGGTTCATTATAAAATGTGGGTCGACCAGGAATATTAATAGATCTATGCGCTTCATTATATTACTTTCCGTATAAACTAAATTTTCTCTATTTGATAAAAGGAAATCTACCAGGGTAGGTGGTCATGCCTCGGAAGCGGCGTGCTCTAATTACGGCGTCATCTTGGGCGTAAACTTTCATATATTTTTATCTTTACAGAGGCTGAAATTTAATTTTGTAAAGAGAACATTGCTTAGAAAAACCACCAGAAATCAAACCATGACCTCGATACGTCCTCCAGCTGGCATTGAGGTAAAAATATAAATAATAAGCCCTTAGACACAAGACTGAAATTCGACGTTGCCTATTAAAATTAAATGTAATGAAGTTTGGCACAAATTACAGATGAAGTCTGATGTTAATAAAAAGCTCTAGGGGTGGTTAAACTTTCCTTCGTAACTCTCTAGTGAGCGACCGGTCAGCTTTCGAGAGGCATAAGGGTTGGTTTCCACCAATATCACATATAATTAAAAAAAAAATGGTGTTTTAATGAATTTACAGTCTTATCGAAGCGTACACAGCCCTGCCTCTTGAGTAGATTGCAGGCGATCGAAAAAATACTGCGGGTTGGTGGCCTTCACATACCTTTGAGAACATTTTTTGTGAATTCTCAGGCATGCAAGTTTCCTCACGATGTTTTCCTTCACCGTAACAGCAGGTGATATTTAATTTTATAAAGCGCACATAACTTTATTTACATTCATTGGTGCGTGCCACTGGGATTCGAACCCGGATCCCTCGATTCGAGGTCGAATTCTAAGCTGGGCTATCACCGCTCTGTTAATGAATTTAAACGTTAAAATATACTCACAAATTATTCACTAATAATTAAATGGTGTAAGTAACACCTGAGAGGTCTGGGATCATATCCTAGTGGCTCATTCGTCATAAGTGAATGACTTTTTAATGTAATGCAACCTACATTACAGACGAAAGTATGTTATATAAAATTAAATTTTGCTTGCTGTAATGGTTTTAGCCACTGAGCTATCACCGCTTCTGTGCTAGTTAACGTGTGCCATTAGCATGGGAAGATGTCATACTGACATAATATATTACTGACATACATGTCAGGCTGACACATGACATAGGTACTAATGGCTGACGTTTACCGTACGAATACGTACGATAGTCTTCATGCTCACGGCACTGTTATGTGGACCGACCTTAATAAGAAGCTTGAGAACAAATTCTTCTTTTCATTCTAAGTAGCTCGCACTACGAAGATCTTTTTATTACACTCTCGTTAACTTTAAGTTAAACTTGCTGAAGTAATAGCGAAGTAACTCATGTTGACTCACTTAAGTAGTGTACATTAACATAATGAAACACTAATGAAATAACTTTGATATTAATATGAAAACAACTTGGTAATTCAATAGCCCAAGTTAAATAATTTGTCTGATCAAAAAAAACTTATTCAACTAGCTGACCCCGCAAACGTTGTTTTGCCATATACGATAACTTATCGAGTGGGATGAAAAATTATCGTTAAATTATTAAAATGACTACTAAAAATAGGGGTGGGTGTTAGAAGAGTGAAAATTTAGGGTTGTATGTAATTTTTGATTCTACAATATTAAAAATAAAAATAAAAAAAGTTCAAAAAATGCTAGGGGTGGACAACCCTTAGCCGATTCACAGACCTACTGAATATGCATATAAAATTTCTTAAAAATCGGTCAAGCCGTTTCGGAGGAGTATGGTAGGTAACTTACATTGTGACACGAGAATTTTATTATAATTTTAATTTGTTTTTTTCTAAGGTGGGGTGGGAAGAAGCATTATATCTGTTGACTTCTAAACATGGCTTTACTAGCCCACTGTTGGGCAAGGGTCTCTCCCCACAACTGGGGGAAGCCTGGAGCATACTCCACCACGCTGCTCCAATGCGGATTGTTATCAAAATAATCGTTTAACAAAAAAACGTTGAAGCGATATTGTCGACCCAAGTGGCGTAGTGGTTAAGACACGGATGTGCTGCGGTTCCTGGGTTCCATGTTCCATTCCAAGCAGAGCAGAGATTTGAATGATAAAGAATTTCTGTTTCTGACACGGAATTCTAGAGGGCTATGCATGTGATAAAAAACAATAAACTTAAACATATAATAATTGTAGACCGATGATATCACGTATATATCACTTCGAAGGGGTCAAACCCGGATAGGTCTCTCATAGAGAAGTGCGGCCGTCAGAGATAATTCATTAGTGACCACCTATTTGTTATAAAAAAAGTCCCAACAAATACAATAAGGAAATAAACACAAAAATTCCGAACTAGTGACTGTAACCGAGTTAGCAATTAACAAATTGAGTCAACTTGTGGCGGGGGAACAAAAAGTTTATTGTCTCAGCAAACAGTTCCGTTCCTTTGCAACACGTACAGTTTGTAACTGACGAAACAGCTGAGAAGTAATGAAGGAATCGTTCTTCAAAATTAATTGTAATTGAATTACTTTAATTATTGTAAATTTGTTAGTTGGGAGATAGCCCAGTGGCTAAAAATTCGGTTTACTCGAGGGAGGTGGGTTCGAATTCCAGTGGCACGCACCAATGGCTTTCTTAAACGTTTACTCGGAAAAATATAGTAGAAGGGAAGGAAAAGGAAGAACAAGGGAAAGAAGGCAAGGAAGGAAAGGCAAGAGGATAGGAAAGGACAGGAGAAGGGAAGAAAGGCGATGAGAGATTATAAAAGAGAAAAGAAGGAGAGAATGGGAGGGGAAGAGAGAGGAGAGGAGAGGAGAAAATCGTTGTACAAGGCATTTAGATCAATCCATACTCACCAAAAATTACCAGCGCTATTGAAATCAATGAGGAAACCTGTGCGTATACTGCAGTGTGATTTTCAATTATCCACTTGTGAATAGCCAATGTAAATCAATTTGAATGCATGTGACGTATCCTAGTGCCCCAGTGGGCCATCAAGCTGGGCCGAGCTCCATACGGCACTTTGTTATTCGAAATTGCGAGAATTTTGTAGACGAACGACTTTGAATTTAGTGGGGACGTGATGGAAATTCACTTGAGGTTACTGCTACTCACATTGTTAGGATTGATGTTTTAGTAGGTGATGTATTTGCTTTGTATTGAAGTAGTTTTGGTGCGCGATGTAAGCAGGCAGGTGGGCCATTTGATGGTAAGTGGTCACTGTCGACTACAAATAAGAGCAGCCAACAGAAAAATAATTTAAAAAAATTAAACCGGCATCAAAAAAGTATGAAATAAAATTTATTAAAATTTGTTAGGTGTCTTTAGTATTTTGTTTCTTTTATAATAATAGTAATAACAATAATAAATCGTTTATTGCAAGAGTATAGTACATAGCCTCTTTGTGTTCTCTTTTAATTTTAGACTTATACCTTACATAGGTATTAATCCATGCTGGATTTTTGTACAGAAAACGAAATGAGCTGCATTGACTTATTAACATCAAATTGATTTCATACACCTTAACTACTTTTACCTTAAAAAGCCAAACAACTTTATTTAGTCAGGCCTAGTCAAAGTCAAGTACAAAGCAACTAAATCTATTTATTCTATTAAATTGCGGACATAATATTATGAAGCGTCTGTTTGTTCTGCCAATGAGTTTATGTCCTTCCCGCTTCGCAAATTAGCAGCTCGTCTAATTTGTCTGAGTCTTTCAACCAACTTGTTGTTTGCTTGGTGTTAGTGTACAAAGTGATTGCTACATCGTTTAATCAATAATTGTTCTCAGCTTGTGTTTCAATACTTTCTATTGCATTGACCATTATTCACAAGGTTCTTTAGATACCTACTCTAATGTATAATAATTAATGATGAGCTCTTGATCCCGGTCGATCCTGAATTAATCTACGTTGTGTCATGGTTCTATGTAATAAGTCCAAAATATACTCAGTAAATAAATATATTATGGGAATCATGGGCCCGTACTTAACGGCCAATTATGTATTTACATAAAATCTAAATGCTGTTGCATAAATTACAATAAAAGGAAGGTAAAAAATAATTTTAAGTGAGAATGTTCAGCGCCTGTGATTACTTCCTATTTAATTTTCTTCTTTTACTTAACTCATTCCTTCCGTTGTTCACAATGTTGTCTTGAACTTCTTTCGTATGGAAGTCTGTAAAACTTCTTCGAGGCTTAAACTAAGCCGAGAACATTCTATTTACTTAGTTGTGGCGGAACGCAGGGACTGTTTGTTGAGTCAATGAGTTTATGTCCTTTCCGCTTCGCAAATTAGCAGCTTGTCTAACTTGTTTAAGTTGTCCAATTTGACCAATTTGTAGATGCAACGTTTGCTCTGTGTTAGTGAACAATGTGATTGCAACAGCTTTATTGCTTTGTTCAATCAATTCAACTCAGCTGCTGTACATAAAATTGATTATTATGATTCAGACGATAAGTTCTTATATTCGGAGATACGAGTATGTTGATGGTGACATCTTCATCAATGTTGATCGAGGGTTAGTTTTGGTTTGTATTACTTGTAGTATTAGAAGCAATAAATCCAAATGAAAAACATTGTGAAGAAAGCTAGGTAATGCATTAGATTTCCGTCTTCCTCCATTTTAACTCATACTTACGTCGTAAACAATGTAAATAAGGCCTTAAACTTACTTCATATGGAAGTCTGTAAAACTTCTCCGAGGCTTAAACTCCCAACTAAGCCGAGAACATTCTATTTACTTCGTCGTGGCAGAACATTAACAGCGTCTGTTTGTTGAGCGAATGAGTTTATGTCCTTTCCGCTTCGCAAATTAGCAGCTTGTCTAATTTGTTTAACTTGTTCAATTTGACCAATTTGTAGATGCAACGTTTGCCCTGTGTTAGTCAACAAAGTTTTGTTACTTTGTTCAGTCAATTCAACTCATTTAGTGCACATTAATAAATTGATGTGTTGGTCATGATTTGTTTAACTTGTTCAATTTGACCAATTTGTAGATGCAACGTTTGCCCTGTGTTAGTCAACAAAGTTTTGTTACTTTGTTCAGTCAATTCAACTCATTTAGTGCACATTAATAAATTGATGTGTTGGTCATGATTGACTAGATTAGTTATTATATTCCATCCGCCATCTGTACGGGCCACCGTTCACGTGTGCTTTGCATTTCGCTGTATTCTTCCGTATTAAATTGTTCGACGTAGAACCGGCCTATTATTTATACGTGTCCAGTACTCTCCATACACTATGCTTATTTTCGTTGATTTTTATTCTTTTATAGTCCAGTAATTCAGTTCTGGACTTGGGCCAACGGTTTCCCGTTGTCTTCTTCAGGTCATTAGTCCACTTGATCATAGGGCGGCCGGTACTCCTTTTGCCAAGACGCGGTCGCCATTCGAGGGCCTTTTGTTTATTAAGGTGTATCTTTTATTGTTTTGATTGTTTGTTTGGTACTGTACAAATGAAGATAATACAGTTAATGTCCTTTCTGCTTCGCAAATTACCGGCTTGTCTTATTTGTCGAAGTTGTGTAAATTGACCAACTTAGTGGCAAAATTTGCTTTGTTTTAATTGACAAAGGGTGTGCAACAGATTCGTTTGTACAATTAATTCTAGTTCTTACCTTTTCAGTTAAAAACTTCTTATTAAAACTCCTCGTATATCAACATCAGAAACAACTAAATAGTTTACAACATTACAAGGATTTCTTTACACCTTTTTGGCGCTACAGATTACCTTAAAATATATTAATTTTGATTCTTCTCCATCAATGATTATATTGGAAAATGCAAGCTTATATTCTTTGTATTTGTAATCTGTTTATTTAAAAAAAGAAAGAATAAGAATAGATAATAAAGGTTTTGACAGTAAATCTGTAATCTTAATTTAATTTAATTTATAATCTTCATCTTGATCTGCTGCTGCTCTGTCGACCTTAAGCCGCGTAAGGCGGAGACGATACTTTGATACTACTATTTGTGGCAAAAAACATACTTTTCCACTAACTCTACTCTTCACCAATTATTTTGGAGCAACATTGTCCGTAACCCATTAATGACCCACTACAGGGTCGGGTCTCCTCTCACAATGAGAGGGATGTAGGCCTTAGTCCACCACGCTGGCCTACTGCGGGTTGGTGGACTTCACATGCCTTTGAGAACATTTTTTTTTGTAAACTCTCAGGCATGCAGGTTTACTCACGATGTTTTCCTTCACCGTAACAGCAGGTGATATTTAATTTTATAAATCGCACATAACTTTTTTACAAAGTCATTGGTGCGTGCCACTGGGATTAAAACCCGATTCGAGGTCGAATTCTAAGCTATCACCGCTGGAGCAACATAAATAATAATAAATTTTCTCTGGACCTATCCCCTTTAAGGGGCGAAAAGCATAATCAGTAATGGATTCAATGATAATGTAAAAACTTTAAAGCTTTTATTCATTATCAGGCTCAAATTGTGGACCCATATACATTCCCAGGTACATTTTACATTGATTATAATTATTTAAAGAATTGCAGTAAATTAAACCGAAATCTAAATTAACCTTTAAAGATCAAACAATATAAATTTACCGAAAAATTCACAACATTTTGTTGAAAGTCTTCAAACGAAATAGTCGCTGTAAGCCGAACTCATTCATACAGTAGGTATAGTAGTGTCGATGTATTTAGGGCGTGTTTAAAACTTCAGACGAAAAGCTTTTAAAAGCTTCTACAGGCATAACATCGTAAGGGTGTATTCATGTTGTCTGGACATTAACTAACTTTTAATTTGTAGTAGGTACCTACCTAAGACTTTTGTAGTCCAGATGCAGAAAAGGGTGTGTACGCTACCTCATTAAACTGTTTTAAACCGACTTCAAAAAAGGAGGTTATCAATGACACGTATGTATGTAATAATAACGGAACTGCACAGAATTTACGTATGTTGGTCTATTACGGCTATTATTGTCACATAGCATAAATTTAGGTGGGTTCTCTAAACGCTTCACACTCGTAGCCCCACATTAGGATTCCCTGTGTCGCGGGCGCCATGGACACACACAAGACAACAACACACACACCAAGATCAGAAACAGAAATTTAAACTCATCATTCAAATCTCTGCACCGCTGGGAATCGAACCCAGGACCCTCCGCGCAGCGCACTGGGCCACTCAGGCCGTCACGCGTCACATAGCAATTTATTAACATTGTGAACACCCCTTTCGCGGAGAGCAAACTTCCACGAACGTAACACATAATTAATGTAAAAGGTTAATTCAACGGAGTTCAGTCAAACGGCTTCCTTTTTCGTTTCATTTCGTTACTTTTACGCTTCTATCCAGCTTTATGATAACCAACAATATACTATGCATAGTATGTTAGAAACTAAGGTATGGCCCTGGGTTGATGACTAATAGACTGTGATCGATTAGGAGTGAGTATGTATATTAAAAGTTATGCGTGCTTTATAAAATTAAATATCACCTGCTGTTGCGGTAAAGGAAAAACATCGCGAGGAAACCTGCATGCCTGAGAGTTCACAAAACAAATGTTCTCAAAGGTATGTGAAGTCCACCAACCAGCAGTAGGCCAGCGTGGTGGACGGCGGCCTACATCCTTCTCATTGTGAGAAGAGACTCGACCATGGTGGGTCATTAATGGGTTACTGAGAGAGAGAGAGATGTATGTTCACGGGCCTGTCAGTTTGTTATTTATTAACCATTCACTTCTTGCCTACTCTACCCAAAAAAGTACTTTTTCTCTTTCCGCAGAACATAAGTGGCGTATAGTGTCTGGTTCCATACAAGTACTCGTGTAAGTCAAGATAGTCTATTGTGACGCTATCTAGAGTTGCGTGACAATGGTACATTACTTTGAGTTGCTGGTGAAACGAACCTACAAGTGTAAGTGATCTTTGTATACATACAGCTAGTTATTACTAGAGTTTCATACTTGAAACTCTATGTTTTTACTCTCTAGTTTGATTGAAATAGAAGAAAAGTCACTTTTAAGGCAACTAAAATGCCACAATAAAACACTTGAAAAATTTAATTATAATTACAACAGGTGAGCAGTGCGGTGTGAGTGGTCAGTGTGGTGTAAGTGTTTCGCGGCATAAAAATAAAAACGTTAATACGAGTACGTCACGTTTGTTATTATGGCATTAGAAGTACAAAAAATTCTGAATTTATTTACTCACTTTCATACAAATAACTGCTGTTTATTAAAGAATAATAAATTAAATCTGCAAAATACGTTTAAAACTTCTTTATTTATCTAGCTTTCTAATGTAATAAAAAAACGGGTTGCACTCCGGGAGTGCGGGCAAAAGTAAACAGATGTGTTTTCTTGGTGATTTGGACGACAGTTCAATTAAAACACAATTCAGTTTCTCTGTAAGAAAAGAATCGACATTTAATGATAATTATCGCAATATTGGATCCAAAATCACAATAATCATATAATTATGTAGGTATGTAGCTTTTTTCATTTTTCCTTTTGACAGATTCCTTAGTCACCAGGCAGAGTGGCGCCGTAACGCGTTACGTTACGAAGCGGTTTACCTTCCCATAAGAAGTTTTCACTTCAAAAACATAAATATTCTTATTTTATTTTAAATATAATATTTCTGTAATTAAAATCTATGAAAATGAAAAAAATATATAATGCATATTTTTTTTTATAAATAGAGCAAGCAAACAGACACACGGGCCATCTGAAGGTAAGTGGTCACCGTCGCCCACTGACGCGTGCAATACCAGGGGGTCGCCAGTGCGTTGCCGGCTATGAAGGAGAGCTTTTTATGCGCTTCTTGAAGAACCCCAATTTGTCAAAGTCTGCAGAAACATTAAAATGTTCACGAGTACAAGTAGGTACCTATAATAGTTCCAGTCTATAATAAAGCAAGATCAATACTTTGTAAATATTACAGGGACAAAATATCCGCTTCTTTCCTAGCACACTAATCTCCAAGGATCACCTTAATAATTCACGAGACACGCGACTCTATGGATTTGTTCCATCACTTAAGTTATCTACACACGAACGCACATTACTCTGCATTAGATAATACATTACCCTCTCTACAGAAGGTAAGCGGTGATAACACAGTGGCTGAGAATATCGCCTCTTACTCGAAGGATCCGGGTGCGAATCCCAGTGGCACGCCTCAATAACTTTCATAAATTATAATTTGAACTCAGTCGAGGGTTTCGGGTTCGAATCCCAGTGGCACGCATCAATAACTCTCTTTCAAATAAAGTTATATGCGATATATAACATTAAATATCACTTGCTGTAACGGTGACGGCAAACATCGTGAGGAAACCTGCATGCCCGAGAAGTCACAAAAATGGCATGTGAAGTCATCAATCCAGCGTGGTGGAATAGGGACTTCTCATTGTGAGAAGACCATGCAGTGGGTCATTAATGGGTTAAAGAGAAAGCTGGGAGTTTAAGCATCGCTTGTCTGTAACCCATTAATGACCCACTGCAGGTTCGGGTCTCATCTCACAATCGGAAAGATGCATGCTTTACTCTAGTCTTCCACTACCTAATGCCTACCCACTCCTACTACTCTACCTAATGAGAATCACTGTGGGGTTACTAGTAACAACTGCTGCTCAAAAGGAAATATATTTTTTATAAAAATGTACATACTTATTTTAAAAAACTTGTAGCTTTCTTATCGTCTTATATTATTATTATTTTTTTCATAATTCATAATTCTTTATTTGTGAACATAGGTTTTATAAATAGATGTACATTTTGTTATATGTATAGGTACGCTACATTCAACCCTCTTGGGTATACTAATATTAATTTTATTATTATTTTTTTATTATTTACTATCTTCGAGTTCACCACACGTTATTAAGCCTTGAAATACAAGAGTTGGGTTATTTGCTTTCTTTGTGCGTACTAGGGCTTGGAACTAAGGTATTGAACAAACTCTTACAAAAAACCCGTGTGTTTGATCGAAACCCAAAAAGTTACTCTTTGAGAACGGAATTTAAGTCTTCTTTTATTAAGGGGTTGAAAAGAGTTGTATGAGGATTCTTATTATTGATATTTTCTTGAAATTTTGTAAATCACTTTTAAAATTCTTTGAGCTCCTATAGATGCTATCTATAAATATCAACATAATTTTTAATGTGAGAGGAGACCCGATTCTTCAAATATTTTTTCAAAAAGTCGCAGTAGCTTCTAAGGACCTCATAACGTCCGGTGACATTTCTATTTTCAAAACCTTCCCATTTTTATAAAGAAGATACTCTTGATAAAAAAAACACTGTCAATATAATAGTTGTTTCAATAAAGAATACTATTCAATAATATATATTGGACTTTGGACGTAAACAGCAAAAACATTCCACGATTTTTGGGTTATCGCTAAAATGCTTTTAGTTTGTAAGATACTTTTCACTTTTCGTGAGGCGTGTCATTTTTCGAGTGCCGGCATTCACTCCAACAGCTTAATGTCACTCGCAGGTTTGTTACACACTGCTGTATAGAAGTATTAGATGAAAAATATTTGAAGCCACCCTTTCATGGCCCACCCCCACAACAGAGCCTGGAGCATCCACCACCCTGCTCCAATGTGCACTGTACCCTTAGTCAGAGTTTTAGCAGTACCGAAAGGAAACGCACACATACACAGCTTACCAGACGAAAATGCACAGTGTAATAACCAATAGAGGTAAAAAAATTTTAGAAGAGTTAAAAAATTAATAAAACGTTAGATAAATCATCACAAAAATTGCTTTATTTTTAGTTAACACACTTTCAATGTTTTATAATATTAATGAAACGTAATAATCGTGAATTGGCCGTAATGCACTGTAAAATTTCGAACTAATACTATCCCGTAGGTATTAAATATTTGTTAGTATTATAGTGTCTAACGATAGGTATTCACATCTTTCACTCCAAACAAAAATTTGATTTTAAATTTTTTAACTCCTCTAATAATCTTTTACCTCTATTTGTTATTACACTGTGGAGTCCTGTGTAGTAAGCTGTGTATGATTAACGTATCTATCCGAAACGATAAACGTTTCGTTTCGGTATCGCTAAAACTCAGACTAAGGGTACTGTACACTCACTGCAATCACTGTGCATGTTGCTACTTTGTTTTAAAAAGACTCAACGACCTTTACACCCGCGATGCGGGCCCAGTGAAACGATTAAAGCCAGTAATGGCGGACCAATTTTAAAACATAGTTTCTTAACAGGACTTTGACAACCCAGGACACCCCAAAAAGCAGTACATGTCCTGGGAAAACAGGACAGTTGGCAACCCTATCAGAGCCCTACCGAACAAAAAATAATTTTGAAAATCAGTCTACAATTGACGGAGAAATTGCTGTACATGTCGACAAACATAAAAAAAAATAGAATTAGAAATTGCCGCGCGTTTTCAAAAACAGTATGTCACCAAAGTGCAGCGGTTGGCTCACGGTGTCATGATTACGCCGCGTTTTAATTACTGATGGTAATCGGCTTTTAGCGTCGCCGCGACAAACTTTGTCCCGCATTAAGGATTCAAAGCATCCAGCTCAAAGAGCCAGTCTCAAAAAGACTGGCCGTGGACTTTCAGTTCCAATCCTCGAGATTTGTATAGCGTCACCGCACTTTAGGGATGCACGATCCAGTTACATATTTTGTATCGATTTATGGATCGCATTAAGAATCGATCCGCTCCCGATACTGTAATGTGGATCGATCCAGTATCGAATCGAAGTTCGAAATTTTTGTTTTTATCGCAAATTTAAAGTGAAGAAGAGATAAATAGACCCTATGAATATCATATATCACGAACAAGTACAAGCGAAAATTTGGATGCATTATGATACACATACAATAAATAAAACTTAAAAAATTAAACGCCAAAGAAGACAGCGATGAATTTGATTCCATTTGTCTCTAACGTAGACGCGATTTTTTGGATTTTGTACTAATAAATTAAGGGCTAATTCAATACGATTTCTTCGATTCTATCCTAGATTGAATATTGTTGTATCGATACAAAATCGAATGCATTGCTTGCCATTGTATCGATCCAGTTAAGTATCGATAAGGATCGAGCCTCCCTACAGCACTTTATTTCTAAGCTGTTTGAGTACAGACTTAGCCTATATAAAATAGTACTCTGAATAAGTCTAGAGCCTTTATTTGTATTACTTTACGTTTGTGTTAGAGATTTAGGTGTTTTGTTAGTGATCTTTACAACATTTACGAAAGAATTGTTGTTTGAAGAAAACCTCACACGCCACAAAATACGTTTAGATTTGAGTGACAAAAAGCTTTTGGTAAAACGGCTTTTAGCACTAAATCCGTGTTTAAGCGTCTCGTTGCCTCGAAACAAATATTTTTATAGACATGGCTAGATTTGTAAAGAACACAACGATTTATTTTGTACGAAATATTTAGCTTATATGAGGTGGTCACTACTCACTACCTATGTGTCCCTAGGTATTCTCAAAAAAAAATACTAGTCAAAATCGTCGTGATAAAGAAGTACTGTGGCTTTTAATTAATTATTCTGTTTTTATTCTGTTAAGCATTGTATGAGGTTTTACGGAGTGGTCGCCATGCGAAAAAGTCAAGTCAAAAGAAAAACTTTACAAACCATTTCATGCAGAAACACGTTGCTATCAGAAATATAACTTGTAAAAAACTCGCAACTCGTAAAAAGTTGTGAGATCCAGGTATGAATCCATAGATTGATAGTCGTTGGCCAATCTTAAGCAACTTGATCCATATTAGTTGATAATTGTAAAATACGTAAGAGTGCTGGGAGTTTCTTTCCGCCCACTTTTTTCTCCCAGTCCACGTTTTGCCTGAAGCGCTATCAAAGCGGATGAATGTATAATAATAATGTATATGTAATAAGTGTGCACAAATTGTACCCAATAATGAATAAAAGCTTTTGACTTTGACGTTCCTCGATTGAACCAATTTAGTTATTCCAGCGGCCCCCAATTCTTTGGGCAGCGGCGTGCGGTAAATCACTCTGTTGTGATAAACTGTGCCCTAAATCCAGTGAGCGCGTGCATTCTGGACGGCGTGGCGCCAAATGCCGCTCTGCGACAGATATACAACGTAGTTTGTCACAACGCAGCTCAATATTTTTTGAATTTCGATAATGATTCGAGTATATAAATGATTGAGTAAATAATATTTTTCCAAAGAAAGGAATTTTCTGTTGTGAAAAAGTAGGGACATTGTAATACAATAAAATCAGACTATTATTGCCGTACGTACTGGAAGCAAGTGATGTTTTGTACAGTCTTAATGTAAGGATACTAAAAAATTTATATAGTTCTAGATTTTTTGTAGAAACCTATTAAAAGTATTCTTTTGGTCACGTTTATTTATAGATTCAGTGCATACCATTCAATCCTTTTCACGATAGACTTGATTTAAAATTAATATTTTGTCGAGAGCCATATTTCTAGTTGGTTTAACTATGCAATCGTTTAGGATACGGAAATTGTTTTAATTGTCTTTGTATTTCTCTTATAATTGGGCAAACGAAAACTACCATTCGTTGTTCGATAACAACCATTTGGTTGGGAAAAACGTAAAAATACAAACATTATTCCAGCGTGCCAGCGGTTCCCAATCCGCTGAACGCGCGGCGTGCGCTAAATCACTGTGCTGTGACAAACTGCGTTGTATATCTGCCGCAGAGCGCCACGTGGCGCCAAGTCGCGCCGCCCGACTGCACGCGCTCGCTGGATTTAGGGCACACAGCTCTACGTCAATAATGTTGATTTACAACACCTGCATTTTTTTAATTTTGCTGAAAGCATGAAGAGAGAGATTTATTTACAAATATCCTTATGTTTATAATTAAATCTCCCTCTTCAGTTATTGTTAGTACAGTTCATGTTTGACGTAAATGTTCTGATGTAACATTTATTAGGAACTCCACAACGACTTTCCAAACAATGCAGGATGGTATAACACAATTTTTTTTAATTGTAATGTAGTGTCTTCATCAGCCTCATATTTTTTTGTATAGACACCTTTATTAATTTTAATAAACCTACGTATTTATAGAAGGATTACTGTTCCTTTGCTGATTTTCCTAAAAACGTTTAAAATACTATTAAAATATCATCTGTTCAAAGTTGATAGCTCAATAGTGTTAAAATATTGCTAACGAAAAATAGATAGAAAAATATATTCGTATTAACATATCGTTTGAAAAGTTGTGTCATTCAACACAACGAGATGCTTTAATGCGGACTTAGTTCTAAAAGCCGTGCGCGGTTTCACTAAAAGCTTTCTGTTACGCGAATCTAAATGCATTTTATGGCTCCAGTTAAAATTTTCCTAAAAGTACGCTAACAAGTTTCCTAAAATATAGCAAAGGACTCGCTAACAAAGCGTTAAAAAACCTCTAACACTGTCGAAAGGTAATGCAAATAAACGACCCGACTTATTCACGGTAGCTGTACTAAGTCTTTGTACAAACAGCTCGGCTGTGTATAAAGTGTGGTACGGCTCCTTGCAGAACTTTGGGATGGAAGCTAAAAGTTTAGCGGCCAATCTTTTCGACGCTCTCTTTGAGACGGACGCTTTGAATTCCGCCTAAACGTGGGATCAAGTCCGCTGCACCGCGCTAAGACCAGATTACCATCAGTAATTAAAATGTTGTGTGATGGTAGTTACAAGCTGAATTTACTGCATTTTTAGTAAAAAAAAGTTTTTACAATTACAATACATCAGTTATATTAATCTGTAGTTCTTTTAATAAAAACAATTTTAAATGCGGGAATGATTAAATGTCATGCCACGAGGTGTGAAAAAATGATAGTAAACGCATTTTTAAACACCAATTTTTTTCAAAACTATTCGAAATTCCACCTTATTTCCTAGACCATAGAGTTCAATTTCGCATATAACCTACTATAATTTCCGTCGAGTGTCCGGGCACTCGTCACAACTCAACATTTACGAGTCCCAGTGCGGATCCATTCCGCGGCCCATTCGCACGATACACGCAAAAGCACTCCACCTCAAAACTTCCCAAACTACTCAGCTATGAAAATGGGCGTGTACTTAATTAAATAATTCCATTACGAGTACAAGGAATATAATTACAGGATAATGCAGTTTTGGTTGTGAAAATCAGTGCCTTGATGGAATCAAAGTTTAGAAAATGATTTGGTTATAACGGATATGTTAACTAAATAAAATGAAAATAATTAATATACTTGGCTTAATTGACAAATAAATTGTGCAAAACATGTCAAACAAATTGTGTATCAGTAATAAGTTTTAATATTTTATAAGTTAATTTGTATTACTAACATTAGTTTTATTTTTTGTTTTCTAATTTGCATACCTGAAAAATATGGATTGATCAATGTCCTGTAAAAACAATAACTAACCCATATACGTGCAAAAAGTTTAAAAATATTATCAAATTATATTATTATTATTATTAAATTTATAAAAAAAATATAAAATAAAAGTCCTCTTGTGTTTTTCTTTACACTCAAATTATTAATAATTACAGGTATACTTTAATAATTAAATAGTATTATAGTATAGTGTTTAAATTCATTTAAAGCTTTTATGCTATGAAACCCATAAAAGCATTCAAATTTCAAAGGAGACTATATAAGTAGAATCGTATAGTGATTAAACTGATCACCCAATCGAAACAACATTACCGTATAGTCTAATTTCTACTTCTAACACATTCGAAATTATATGCATTACAGTTTTTCTACTTTCAGCTAAAAACCATAAAAACGCTAATGACATTATCGCATGTGAAGTCAATTATGTGCGATTGTAAGAAAAAAAGAAAAAAAGTGCAAATTACCTTCACACTACACGGCCCGCGATCGGCATGGCGTGAAACGAACAAGACCGTAATTATTTACTAAGGTCACTATTGTTTTATTGTAACGATATTCGCACATACTGAACACACGATAAATCCTTTCACATTATCGCTGTACGTCTTTAAAATTCCTGAAACTCCTAACGTCTTGTCCTAATTGCCATGTCCCAAAAGTTGCTCGCACGACAACGGCATTTCATACATTTTGTTGCATGTCAATGTCATGATCAATTAGGACAGTTTAATACAATGCTCTGTGTTTGAATTTTGTCGTGTTGATCGCTCGGTTAATTATATCAGCCAATTAGGATAAGGTGTTATTATCCACAACTACCTGAGACGCAAAATCTTTATTCTCCTTCGAAATACAAATTGTGAAATATGAGAGTTAATAGGTATGTAAATTTTAAAAAGCGAATTCTTTCGATTGGTCACATGACGCACAAAAATATGTAAAAACTAACGAAATCTTAAAAAAGAAGAGGAGGAGAAAAAAAAAGTAGAAATATATGTAAACTTAAAAATAGAAGCGCACCTCAGCCACAAACTCCTTATTTTGAAATTTTTAAATTTTCATAAATGTTCCTCTATAATTTTAAAACAATACCTTTTGTCCCAGGTGAATATTGCTTCCAGTGAAATGGATATTCCCTGTTTAAATAATGGAAGTGATCAATTCCCAGATAATTTAGTGCAGCAAAAATTGCAAGCGAGGTAAAAAAGGAATTAGGATGGAGAGAGATGAATAGAATTAAAAGGAAGGTTATGCAATTTTACGAAATTGTTTCTGATTGTATTTTATTTTACAGTTTTGGATTTTCGCCTACTTTTTTCAAAAATATTCAGACCATGGCTGGTTCTAAATTCTAAGGGACCTGACTCCTAATGTTATGAACGTGAACGTAATCATGACGTGATTATATCACTTTCTCTCTTACAGAGTCACCCCGTAGTCACGTTAAAAAATACATTTTTTTATCTAAATCTGAGTTTTTCTGTGAAAGAGTAACAAACATACAGGCATTCTTACAATTTCTTATTCAAATGTCGCATCTCTTTGTCTAATATTGGTAATTTTAAATATTTTAATATTTGCAAAATTAAACAAAGATAAAAAAAACTTCGAGTATCAATCAAACATTCGATCACATTTCAGAAGTGGTGTCCTTAACCTTTACACCAAGACAGTAGTGACAATGTTTTCGCTCACTCCACGTACATATGTCCAATCTCATCGTTCTACATTCCAGATTTACCGTTCCATTCACCCGTTGTTCGCAAAAAGTCGTTGTCGTCAAAAAATCACTTTGCATAAATAAAAGTTACGAGGGAAATAAATTTTAAATACGCCAGTTACTTCAAGCGTAGGATTTCACTTAACGTCCTCGAAATAATTACATTCTGTCTCCGGGAAAGCAAATAATTAATAGCGGGAATAAATCTTAAAAGTTTGGTCCAGTTTGGTAGCTTTATTAAAAACTTTGATACTTAGAAAATTTAGGGTAGACTGACAAACGTTCTTTTAATGCTGCCGTCACTGTTAGTTAGTGGTGAATTATGACTTAATTATTACCTAATTTTATTATTTGTTTATTTTGAGGATTATTTTTATTCTCTCAAATTTTTATTCTTATACTTCCCTGCAATTCCTCTGAGTTATATTTTAGTTAGAAATAGTTCATGTGATAATCTGCTCCCGTTACGATGCAACGGTTAAAACATTTGAACACAAAGAATTTGGTGTAGAATTGGCCCTTAAACAAATTGAAAATTTCCTCCTACATTTGTATTGAACATCCCCTTAATCCATCAGCCAATGAAGAACATGTATACAGCCGCCATATTACAACAATATAACATTATTACGTTCCACGCGAGACGAACATCCTGCTTATCAGAGGGAAATCCTCTTTACCCTCTTTCAATTTGTAGAAATGATGTCTTTATCGTTCTAGGTAATGAGAGAATTAACAGGAATAAAGAATTAGAAATGTCGAGATTATATGTGAGTAACTATTCAGCAGACTATGACTAAAATCTTGATAGTTGAATAAAATAGCTTGGATAAAAAAGGATACGCGGAGAAAATGAAAAAGGAAGAAAGGAAGTTACTTCGGACGGAGTTGTTTAATAAAATCTATAAATACCCCGTTTATTAAAATCAATTAATGAATTAAAAAATAAAAATAAAAAACGAAAATAATTTAAATCTGGAACCAACCAATATCGCGGAAATATCAAAAGAGTAAACCCACTAGATAAGAAAAGAGTTGGTTTAGAAGTTACTAAGTTAATCTCATAGGTGATAGCAGGTAGGGTGAAGCATATCGTTTAAGATCTCATAGGTGATAGCGGGTAGGGTGAAGCATATCGTTTAAGAACTATGGAATAGGTGAGAACCTCGTTAAATATTAAAATCCGTAATATAACATCCTGATTATTAAAAATAATTAACCCTCTAATACAAATATCTACAACAACGAATAATGAGTGGCATGTCATGGCTACGTGGTTGATTGAAAAAACTAACGATTTCCCACGAGATTAAAACATGCCTTTAAAGTAACTGAAGGATATAATTTTGGAAATAATATGAAAGATATATTAGCCAACAGAGTAATCCCAACTCTCAAATGAGCTATGTATAGCAGTTAATCTATCTCCCTGTCATTTATTAAAATTTTATCTGACCTACCTTCCTTAAAAATACTTAATTTGAATTACAAAAAACAGGGGTTCTCTTGAGACATGAAAGCGTTAGAAAAGAGCAAACTGGTTAAAGTAAAGCCGTCGGCTATACCAAGTTATTTGTGAATCTGGAGGCTAATAGCGGTGAAGCGGAAAATGTGAGGAATCTGGAAAGCTGCGGTTATTAGTCAAGCTTCGTGAGCGCCTGCAATCTGCTTGAATGCCGGAGCGGCGTTGACTGGGGCATTTTCTTAATTTTCATAGTGTAAATGGCTTAATTCGTAGAATACTACGAGATTTTTTTAAGTTAAAAAAGGAGGAAAATAGTATTCACGATCAAAAAACCGAAGTATTTAGTGTGAAAATGAGAGTAATTACAAATGGTGTGTAAATAATTAAAATTTATATAATAAAATAATTTTGCTTACAAAATGAAAAAACAATATAAAACGAATTGTGTTATGAGTTTTCGAATGAGCTTTAATATAAAATGTCTTATTTATATTATCTTTAGGTACCTTTAATTTTCGTAAAATATAAAAAAATAAATTCTGGCTAGTCTAGTAAGTAATAAATCTTGAGGCTAACAGCGGTGAAGCGGAAAATGTGAGGAATCTGGAAAGCTGCGGTTATTAGTCAAGCTTCGTGAGCGCCTGCAATCTGCCTGAGAGCCGGAGCGGCACGCCGATGACTGAGGCTTTTGTGTGCATTCTGCAAATAATAATAGCTCAACACTAGTATGAATTAGTTTTTGTACATACGAATTTTAAGCCCACGTAGAAAAATATCATACATAAAATTTTATGCACATTATGTGATGCACAGGGTGCGATTCAGGTATTTTCTTATATTGTTTATCTTTACGGTTACGTACGAAAGCTTATTTCAGTTTATACCCTTGCCATATAACGCAGGCGGCGAATAATAAACAGAACGTTTAGCACCCGTTGGGCGTCACGGCGCGAGAGCTTCACGTCACACGTCACGTTCATGCAAATTTCATTATTCGGCTGCAGTAAAACGTTTGTAGCGTGCGCGTTATATTAATACGTAATGTAACGTACACCTACGATGAAATTGAACATCTAATCTAATCTACATATTGTAATATACAAAACTGGTGGACTGTTCGATCAACATACAATTTAACACACTGATAAAATTTACAATTTACAAGTTTAAATGACGAAACGATGTACGTAGCCTGAAGATTTGATGAAGCGTTCATGCTCTTGGCATTGCTACCACTTTTATAGTAGGTACCCGTCATGAAAGGTGAGCAAAGATTATTTATCAGTGGGAGGGATATTGTACTGCAGCCGAAAAAACGCGCTTGACCAATAGACGACGCACACTGACGAACTGACGACGTACGACGTACGTGAACCGCAGCGCAGTCGATGTCAAACCAAGAGGTTATACCTCTATTTAAATCTGGCAGCACTACTGACCCCACTAACTTTAGACCAATATCAGTACTGCCAACGTGTAGCAAAATATTTGAGAAAATCATTTTAAATCAACTCCTACGACATTTCACTAATAATGAGCTTTTACATAATAAACAATTTGGATTTACACGGGGTCGCTCTACGACTGATGCGGGAGTAGAGCTTTTTAGGAATATCATTAATGCTTGGGAGGATTCGCACGACGCTTTAGGTGTGTTTTGTGACCTATCCAAAGCATTTGATTGTGTCCAACACGAAACCTTAATCAGGAAACTTAATCACTATGGCATTCATGATACCGCACTCAGTCTTCTGATTTCGTATCTAAATGATAGGACTCAGAGGGTTGAGGTAAATGGTAAACGGTCGTCTGGGTCAATTGTCAAAATGGGTGTCCCTCAGGGCTCGATTCTCGGCCCATTCCTTTTTTTAATCTATATTAACGATCTACCTCACCTGGTAGAGAAAAAACATGAGATAGTACTGTTTGCAGATGACACTTCTTTAGTTTTTAAAGTTCCAAGATCTAAAAATAGTTATGACGATGTGAACAATGCTCTCTCTACTGTCGTTCATTGGTTTAATGTAAATAATTTATTACTGAATAGTAAAAAGACGAATTGTATTAAATTTTCGCTACCTAATGTTAAACAAGTCGATACTAAACCAATACTTAATGGTAAGGAACTGAATTTTGTTGACACAGCTTGTTTTCTTGGAATCACTGTTGATTCTAAATTACAATGGGGACCCCATATCTGTAAGTTGGCGAGTAGACTTAGTTCTGCGGTCTTTGCAGTTAGGAAAATACGGTCTCTTACCGACGTAGATACTGCTAGATTAGTTTATTTCAGTTACTTCCATAGTGTTATGTCTTACGGCATTTTACTGTGGGGGAATGCAGCAAATATACAAACTGTCTTTGTACTGCAGAAGAAGGCTATTCGCGCAATATATAAAATAGGGAATAGAGAATCTCTTAGAGAAAAATTTAAAGAAATAAATATACTTACTCTTGCTTCGCAATATATTTATGAAAATATTATGCATGTTTATAAAAATAAGAACAAATTCAGAACGTTTAAGGACTTACATAAATCTAATTGTATTGTAACCAGGAATGTCCACAAGCTGATATTTCCAAGATGTCGGCTTCATAAAAAAAGCCAGTCATTTATGGGAATGTCAGTTAGAATTTATAATAAAATTCCAATCGAAATTCAATCCCTGCCTCTTCATAAATTTAAAAGAACTATCAAATCAGTCCTGTGCCGAAAGGCCTATTATGAAACTAAGGACTATTTAGACGATAAGAAAGCGTGGGATTGAATAACTTCACTAGGCTATTTCTATACACCATGTATCAATATTTATTTGTGAGCGGATGGCAATGGAGCGATATTGACACACACGATAGCTGTCACGTGTGTTCCTTTATTGGGCCTAGTCATACTGCACCATAGAATAATTCATACTTATTTTTAAAAGAGTGCTGGGAGTTTTTTTCCGCCCGCTTTTTTCTCCTAGTCTACGTTTTGCCTGAGGGGCGATCAAAGCGGATGTTTGTATAATGTTAAATGTATGACGTTCATTAAGTGTGCATAAATTGTACCTGATAATGAATAAAAGCTTTTGAATTTGAATTTGAATTTGAAATTTGAACCAATAAAGATTGCGTTCACGACTTACGCTGACTACTGTAATAAAGTGGCGAAGGAAGAGTAACGAATATGAAACCGAGTGCTAAGCGCTCGCTCGGCGTCACGGCGTGAGCTTCACGTCACACGTCACGTTCATGCAAATTTCATTATTCGGCTGCAGTAAAACGTTCGGTTACGTGCGAATATTGTGTAATGTGCGGTATGAGGTTTACACTAATATTCAAGTACACCAACCCGCAGTTGGCCAGCGTGGTGGACTAAGGTCTACATCCTTCTCATTGTGAGGAGACCCAAACCTGTGGTGAGTCATTAATGGGTTAATGACAATATACAAGTTAATTATATCAATATACAGGACTTATGATGGATCGTAACTAGGAGATAATAAACGGTGAAGAAAGAAGGAAGGTATGGGTAAAGGAAAAGTAAAGAGGGTAGGGGAGTATTTGGGGAGGTATGGTTGCCGGGTATACCTACTTTATTTGAGGCAACATCTTTGTCCTCATGAGTAGCAAAGCACCGGATACAACCTCAGATAGGGTTATTTTCTCTATTTGAGGTTGGTTTGTTGGTTAAATTAACTGTATTTACATTTTTAGGTATCCAGATATACTTAGTGATATTATTAACAATTTAAGTTTCTCTTTAATTATTTTCTGTATAAAATTAAATAAAAAATATACAATTTAACAATTTAATTTGTTTATACAGAAAAGTAAGACTGCTTTCCTTCTAACGCTCGAACGCTAGTCGAGCGATTTATTTTTTACTCTAATTTCCCGCGCTAATAGCGTTCGATTTTCAAGACTTAAACTGTTTGCTTATTTTCCAGGAAGTTTACCTTCGTTCATTGAAAAATTCCTTTCAAAGGTTGTTGAAGATTGAAGCTATGTTAACTAGTTGTTTTTTTTATTAAGTTTAAAGTTAAATGGTTTTATGAAAATTAAATTAATTTCAAAACAGTCTCTATTTGAATACTAGTTAGATCTTGATTACAATTGCTTGAATTTGTTTTTAAATTATGGTTATTTAATTTTTTTTAATCTCGTCGTAATTATCAATTCTCTTATGTCAGATATTAATGAGTCGTATTACGATAGTCTGCATTATTATTTCATTTTAATAACTAGTCAAAACATCCACTATAACGGAATCTACCCATTTTCAAATTTTTTCGTTCGATAAATTTGAAAGTAATTGAAAACTACCCATAATATCTTTTTTCCTACGTCTAGTGACGTACAATCGAATGAGATCTTTATGGACATGACAATAAGGTCACATTTGCAGAGTCTAATACAATCGTACTTAATTATAATCAAAGTTATTGGGTCACGGAATCGGGGTAGTTACACGTCAAATACACGGAATGGGCGTAAGGTCTTAGTGCTGGTAATGTATGGGCTTACTTAGATATACATACGTGTATGTCGTCCTCATATCATTATTATCATTGAGTACACCTACCTAGCGTTTTTCAATAAAAACACTAGGTAGGTATGTTGTTTTAACCCATTAATGACCCACTACAGGGTCGGGTCTCCTCTCACAATGAGAAGGATGTAGGCCGCCGTCCACCACGCACCACTACTGCGGGTTGGTGGACTTCACATGCCTTTGAGAACATTTTTTTTTGTGAACTCTCAGGCATGCAGGTTTCCTCACGATGTTTTCCTTCACCGTAACAGCAGGTGATATTTAATTTTATAAAGCGCACATAACTTTTTTACAAAGTCATTGGTGCGTGCCACTGGGATTCGAACCCGGAAACCTCGATTCGAGGTCGAGTTCTAAGCCACTGGGCTATCACCGCTGTAGGTAGGTAGGTATACTATATATATATAATTATTATGTTCGAACTCAATAGTTAGAACATACGTTTTTTTACAGCTAATACGCTGTAGAATAATAGTAAGTCTAAGTTTTCATTTCTTTTATATTTTTTTGTCGATAATTTTTGGTATAGTTTCACCCTCTTTCGGGGTTGCACTTTATCCCGGAAAATACTGTAGAATTCTAAGTACCGAGTCCAAAATCTAAGCGACGAGCTCCGAAGATGGACGAATATTGCCGATCGTGCTCTTAAAATAGTAAATTAGTTATGGTTATAAGGGTAGTGGTAAGTTAGCTGCAACTCTGCTACTCTTGAGACAAATTACCTGTAAAGAAATTTAAGTCAGTTTATGAATAATGAAAAAAATGGAAAAAAACGATGTCTCACATGTCTCACACACAAGAATTATTTTTATTGTGAATTTATTTCTTTTTTTTTTGCATTATATTCTGTAAATGGTTACTTAATGTTTATGGTTTTTTTATTTTTTAATAGTGTGAAAATAAAGTTGTGACATAAACCGATCTAGTAATAACAAGATTGGTACCAGTTCAATAAAAATGAAAAAAAAGATGTGGACAAGAACTCTCATACATTAGGTATCCACATATTAGTTTAATAGACGCATCATAAATTGAACGCTCCGCCCTAAAGTTTAAACATTAACCTCTCGATCGGATATTAGGTAAGTGATATATCACTAAACTTACCTTAAACTGTTTAGTTTACTTTACAATTACTTCAACCCTAGAAATATAGCCATGTTGGCAGTAGTATACAGTCCGAAAGCCATTAGCTAACGGGGATGCATGCCACCTAATGTTAAGTGTTCACTGAATCCTTTGAACACCCACATCAAACCTCAAATAGATAATCTTATCTGAGGTTGTATGCAGGTAATGTGCTGCAGCGGTGATAGCCCAGTGGCTTAGAATTCGACCTCGAATCGAGGGATCCGGGTTCGAATACCAGTGGCATGCACCAATGACTTTGTAATAAAAGTTATGTGCGATTTATGAAATTAAATATCACCTGCTGTTACGGTGAAGGAAAACATCGTGAGGAAACCTGCATGCCTGAGAGTTCACAAAAAAAATGTTCTCAAAGGCATGCGAAGTCCACCAACCCGCAGTAGGCCAGCGTGGTGGACGGCGGCCTACATCCTTCTCATTGTGAGAGGAGACCCGACCCTGTAGTGGGTCATTAATGGGTACTGACTTGGCAATGTGCTACTCATGAGGACTAAGATGTTCGCCTCAAATAAAGTATCTTCGGCAGTCATACCTCCCAAACCGAAACACAAGATATGAAGATGTTTACACGACGGGTTAAGAGGCCGGTGTGACGGTACCTCCCGGGCTAGCTACCAGCTATAACTAAAGTAAAATAATGATTTGAGTGAAAAGCTTGTACTCCTTTTGCGCAAATCATTATTTTGATACATTAAAACGTGTTATGTAATTTTAAACAGCTTAAGATGGCGTAGGATGACACAGTAATTCTGTTAAATAGCGAATTAAGAAGATTTCGGATTTGCGTGTACAAGAACGATAAGCTGAAATTTACATTGTTGAATTTCACATGGCTTTCGTTTGTATAATTGGGAAACATCATAAGATTGTTAACGAACGTCAGGAATATTTGTGGTATTAAGGCTTGTGTACACGTTCTACTAGTATTATAAATGAGAATATTGTATGTAATTGTATTGAATGTTTGTGGAGATGGATGGATGTTTGTTTGATGTTTCTTTCACTCAAAAAGTGTTAAGCAAATTTGGATAAAATTTGGTAGAATTTGGAAAAAATTATTGTAATTTATAATCGAAATAAACATATTATTATAGAAGACTTCTTATCCTCTTCTGAATCGTGTTCTAAAATCCAGTAAAATATAAGTAAAATACTAGTAAAATATAATTGAGTATTATAATAATATAATTCTTTAAATTATTGTAAATTATTATGTTAACGTAAGCTTCGTACAGAAAAAGTAATCAAAATTACTGAATTCGATGTGAACTACGATGCTTAAAACTTATGTAATACACGGTAAACAACAGACTTCTTTTGACGCTGGTGAAAAAAATGATAAAAATCTGTAAATTCCTTAAATGTGAACATTATTGTCGTAACCCGTTAAAAATTCCTCTTACGAAATTTTTATAGGAATTCCTTTAAAAGAATTTCGCATTCACTTAGCATATTCCCCATAATCGCTGAAATTCTGACGTAACAGGAAATTTGTTTTATGCAAATCGATCTTACGAAGAAAGGTCCGACGAAAAAGGTGCGTCTTAATTTTTTTAAGGGCTTTGTCTCCCTTTCTTAAGGTTTAAGGGCCTTAAGAAGGCGTCTGAAGATTTAAATATCAAGAAGGCTAGGGCAAAAAGTAAAAATAAGTATAGCAGAAAAGTAATTTAGAGACGGGGAAAGTGCTTTAAAGTCCAAAATTTTTATGTATATCACTAAGCGTTTCAACTATCAAAAAGCGTTTATGTATATCACTTTGTGTCCGAGATAATTAAGTTAAGATACATTTATACTGCATATACGAGTACATATATAGCTAAGTAACATTTGATAGAAAACAATATGTACCACCAACTTGCATTAGGCCAGCGTGGTGGAATAAGGCCTACATTCTTCTCATTGTGAGAGAATATCTGACTCTATAGTGGGTCATTAATAGGTTACACACAATTAGAATTTTCCAGACACAGAAACGATTATCAGAACACAGACAACTGTCAAAATTAGTATTAAACATTACTCACTCATATGCATTTGTAAGTACGGACATAATTCACATTAATATTCAGATGGTTCGAAAACTTTATCTTTATAAAGAGGAGATCAAGATAGGAATGTTATATTACCGTAATTATTAACTAGTAAAGCCTTTGTAGGTATATAGGGATATACCTACAAGTTAATAATTACGGTAATATAACATTCCTATCTTGAAACCCAATTCCTACTTAAACTAGGTATCTGAACATTGAACAACTTCACCTCAGACCGGGCTCCATTCCACCGCCGCATAAATCTAAAACGAAGGGTTCTCTTTTTATCCTTCAGTAACTGCTCTGTTAATTGGTGTAAGAAATTTATAGGTAGTTAAAAGAAACGGTCTGGATGTCTGAACATTTATTTCTGGAGAAAATGTAAGGTTTAGAAAGTTTATGTAGCAAGTTACGGTGCCTGCCTGCTGCCTGCTGTTGCGGTGAAGGAAAACATCGTGAGGAAACCTGCATGCCTGAGAGTTCACAAAAAAAATGTTCTCAAAGGCATGTGAAGTCCACAAACCCGCAGTAGGCCAGCGTGGTGGACGGCGGCCTACATCCCTCTCATTGTGAGAGGAGACCCGACCCTGTAGTGGGTCGAATATTAATGGGTTACTGACATGTAGCAATTTTCCAGAACGAACGATCAACGCCCTCATAATCCGATGTGGTTGAAAATCCATAACAAAATTAAGATGAAAACAACGACTCAATATATGATGGTCTCAATACTTCTCGTTTTATTGTGATAATGAAGTTTCAGCTCCACCACAAGGTCTCCAAGGATTTATTTTATTTTACAATTCATAGGAAAACTTACAGCTAACATAACAGACAGTGGTGTAAATAATAACATAACGAAGGCCATTTAAAAGTTTTCATTGATATACGTACATATTATAACATAATTTCAACCGGAAATAAGAAATTAGAAATTAGAAACAACCTGATAATTTTTTTATTATTAATTTTTTATTATCCGCAGCAAGCGTTTTCATTTGATAACCCGTAACGTGGGAGTTCATAAAAAACAATTCTGTTCTCTTGGGTTCTCCCACATAATGAATTTAAAATAATATCACTTATATAACCATAAACTGTCATGCAAACTTGGTATACCTAACAAAGTAATTAAAAAAAGAGGCAAAATTTCTCTAGCACTCTTCTAAAAAAATTCAATTCATTTGTTCAGATAAGTTCCTAGACCACATGAAACACGTTCAGTAAATTCACGACCATTATACGTATGTTTTAGTAGAATATGAAGATTGATAGATTCTTCTCTCTTCACTTATCCAACACCGCAATGCACTTGCATAAAAGTAAGATTGATTAGGTTCCGCTTGACTTTATACTGCGCTTTAGGACATTTCTCGCCATCCATCAGCTGGAGGAAGCCCTATGGAGTCGTCGCCTTTGGAAATGATAAAATCTTCTTCTTTATTAAAATTCTTCTCTTTCTAAATATTATTCTTCACTTACTATTCCTTGTTTGTTCCGTGTTTGTTTTAAAAAGTCCAATGGTATGGTCCAGTGTCCAATTAAAAAATTAAAAATTTTAATTTAGATTAAAGGGTTGTTATTATTAGGTAGTTTATCAATTTTATAAAAAAATAAGGCTTCATTAAAAAACGATGCCACGTTAACAAGGTCACCTGCGTTTTTATGGGATTATTCCTATCTGTCCCCCTGATGGGACTAAGGGGACAACCCTTAGGGTGACAGACAGGGAGAAACAGTTGTACCTCATTTAGAAACAGTGGGACAGTCTTCAGCAACAGTGGGATAGTCATCAACGGTATTTCGGTAATTTTTGATTCCACACGCACAAATAGGAAATGTGCCTTTAATGTCTTGGAAAACAATAAAATATTTTCACCTGATATTACACTGCAACCCATGGATGCAACCAAAAATTAACATTAAAAAACATGATCGAAAGAAAGACAACAAACAAGCCAAACACATACATAATTATACAAACGTCAGGGGATGTAAGACGTTTTTCTCACGTTACGATTTCCACCAGTTCATTCTACAAGAAGCAGTGTAAAGAAACCTCGTTCCATTGTTTGATATTGATAAATTTGAAAACGGAAAGGTACAAATATTTGAAGCACTGAACTAGAAAACTGCCAACTCAGATCCACCGGTAGCATTTAGCGTTTGTTCGTAAACTAAATAAATAATGAACAGCCCGCCAGTCACAGGAACGGAACAGACAGTGATTTTAGTTCAATACTAAAGTTGCTGAAAATTATTTGGTAGTAGTTGCGTTGTCTGAATTTACGAAGATTACGAAAATAATTGAAACTATCCGTGAGTCAATTACGGTTTAAGCTTTCTAAATATCCTTAGAAACGCGTGTAGAGGCGGGTGGACATCGCAAATAGGATAATTTTTGCGTTGATTTTATTCCATATTTGATTCAATTCAGTTTAAGTCAATTATCAGTACACGATGGCACTAGTAGCTGTCTTCTAAATAAATAGCGTTTTTTAAAACGATGAAATACATTATACGATATTATACGTAAGAAAAAACCCGGTAAGAAAATCCAGCTTTATGTTACAATCAAACATTAATAAACTTACATCGCGGAAGAATTCTATAAGTCACGTCACTTGACGTCACTACTGGCATCACGTCAGTCTACTGGCATCGGATCAAATGATGGAATAAGAAGAGCAGAAAAACGAGCAGAGTAGCCACCATCAAAATCAAAAAAATCAAAATCAAAGTCTTTTATTCATTGTCAGGTACGAGTTGTCAGTCAGGTACTTAATGAACGTCATACATGATAGAATATTATCTTACATCTAACATCCGCTTTCGGTGCCCCTCAGGCTAACGTAGACCACGAGAAAAAAGCGGACGGAAAAAAACTCCCGGCACTCTTTTAAAATCGCCTATTGACGCGAGCAACTACAGTGCATTGCCACACAGACGGTGCATTGCCAGCTTTGAAGGAGAGCTCTTTTTACACCCTTTTTGCAAAACCTCATGGAATATACGCCATGATAATGTTGTTAAACAGCGGTGATAGCCCAGTGGCTTAGAATTAGACCTCGAATCGAGGGGTCCGGGTTCGAATCCCAGTGGCACGCACCAATGACTTTGTAATAAAAGTTATGTGCGATTAATGAAATTAAATATCACCTGCTGTTACGGTGAAGGAAAACATCGTGAGGAAACCTGCATGCCTGAGAGTTCACAAAAAAATGTTCTCAAAGGCATGTGAAGTCTACCAACCCGCAGTGGGCCAGCGTGGTGGACTAAGGCCTACATCCTAGTGGGTCATTAATGGGTACTGACATGACAATGTTGTTAAACAACCACCGCCACCCTCCGAATAGGTCAACGATGACCAGAAGAAAACAGCGGGAAGCTTGGATTCAAAACGCCCAGTCCTGCGTGGAGTGGCGTCGATAAGGTCCGAAGAGCTGAAAAGGACGATTAAAAACAAAATAAAGTAATACTTTTCTTAAATCCTAAACCATGTTCAGGCAAACCTGATTAATGGCGCAAACCAATTGGTAATTACGTAATTGCAAGCGACGGCCGCGCCGTGACATTTGTAATCAGATAAGTGGGAAGGCGACCACGTGCCATTCTGATCAGTTCTCCATTTAACTCCACTTGTTAGGTTTTTATATGAAACTAGTATCTTTTTTGTTGTGTGTATGTTAGATGACACTCCCAGTGTTATACTAACATTTTGCTGATGATCTTATTTTTCAACAATCGTACAACCGATTTCACCACAAAAGATCTGTTTGTAAACCCCAATACAATATTTATTTTCTACTAATAATTTAAAGATTAACGCCCGAAATCAATAACAGGTCTTCGACAACAATTTTTGTGTGAACTCTCAGGCATGCAGGTTCCCTGGCGAAGTTTTTCTTCACCGTTACAGCAAATGATATTCAATTTTTTAATGCGCCAATAACTGCTTTTAAATGCGTGCCACTGGGATTCGAACCCGGACCCCTCGAGTAAGAAGCCGAATAGCCACTGGGCTATCACTGTTTTCCACTAGGCTCTACCACCTTTAAATACACGACAAAAAAAGCTTTTTACGACGAAAACATTGTGAAGTGTGAAGCGATATAATAGAAGTCGTTAGACCTTGTCGAAGGCCCTGTGGTTTGACAACATCCGACACTCGGATAATCCACATTGGAGCAGTGTGGGGTAGGAATATTGATTTTTCAAAAGCTCAATCCTTAGAGTTGTTTGAGTTCTATTATTATGACACTATTAGATGAGTATTTTAATTAAGATCCCTTTTCGATGTTATATTGAAGTTGTTTCCATGTGATAACGTTACATCGAAATCCCGCGAACCCTCTAATTTCCGTTCCTTAACAACCTTCGTGATATCTTGCCTTTGACTGTGAAATAAGTCGTTCATTGAATTAGGGATATAATTTATTTCATTTATCTTACGGCTATTAAATCTTATAAAATGAAATTAAGCCTCATGTTGAGGATATTTTGGGAAAATCAAGTAATTTAGGTAAATTATATTCAGACGTGTTAACTTTAGGAAATTGTTTTTCTAAATTAATTTGAAGAGGATTGTAATTTGAAAGCCTAAATAGTGATTAAGTCTAACCGCCGTACTCAGAGACATTCATTAACGTTAATGGTTCATTATGAAAATAACGATGACACTTATGTCAATACGAATAAAGACGATTGAACTTAAATGACGTCTCTGAGTGCGGCCGTGAATAGACTAAAGTCGGATTCACATGGGTCGATTTTCGCCGTGCGACTAGTCGCTTCACAAATGGCCAGGGGGGATTTACACGGATATAGTCACTTGCGACCTAGCCGAATTGCCATTTAGACGGTCGATGTTAGCCGTGCGGCCAAAATCGTGCGGCTTTAGTCACCCGTGTAAACCCCACATTAGTTCGATTTTATCACAGGCTGCAAATTTAACCTTTTTCCTTTTTTCACTAATAATCCGAAAAAGGGCCGGTTTATGTTGTGACATCGGTATGCAAATGTGGCTGGCTTTTTGAATAATCCGAAACGAAAACAAAAATAATTTAATACTAAAATTTATTTAGAATCAACGAATATAATTTGAAAATTAACAGATGATTCGCCGACTTCAATTAAAAGAGTATTTATAAAATTCAGTTACTCTATTTATTTTATTTATGGGGTGCGGTTAAATCATTGACCTTTTGCATGCCCTGTCCTCATAACTAGACAGTAGTTTTTCCTTAATATTTTAGAAGCTTCAAGTACCTACCTTTCATAAGTTTCTAATTAACTTTTACTTTTAAGAAGTGATTTAAACATAATCTATTAGACTTACTTAATAGGTATTTTTGTGTTTGAGTCCTGCTGTCAATGTCCCTACCACTTTATTTCCAGTATATGATTAGTCCAGACACCTGTTCCGCTTATCCTCATGCGCGATCGCAAATACATCTGTCCACTTCCACTGCTTCAAACATTTTTCTCTTTCTTTCTAATCATTTTTCTTTATTTTCAGAGACAGAACTAAATAAGAAAACACTTTTATAGCTCTGACCCAGAAAAGCATTTCACGTCATTATATAGTAATGTTAGGGCGTAATTGACACTGACTGGTTGTCTCTTTGCGGTATTGTAACTGTAATAATGTAATGTTATGAGCCGAATTTGTAAGTTTTAACTTACATTTTATTTTAACATTAAAGTGACGATATTTTCTGTGTAACTTGTCAGTGAAAAAATACCAACCTACTTATTATTTATTAATGCGAATGTTTGTGAGGATGGATGGATGTTTGATACTCTTTCACGCTAAAACGGCTGAACAGATTTGGATGAAATTTGGTACACAGATGGATCAGAACCTGGATCAACATAAAATATACTTTTTATCACTCTCCAGACCATGTTCTGAAAGGGGGACGAAGCAGTGGGCAAAATCTCGTTATTATCGTAAACGTTGGTTATTTCCTTATGTACCTAGTTACAAGATACCTTCATCTACTTGTATAACGTGTGAGACAAGTTTCACTTTATTTTCAGTCACGACTCGAGAGCGAACAAGGACCGCCATTGAAGGCGACGAGGTCCTTCGCTTCCGGTTGCTCTTTTTAATCACTTAGCAAACGTCAAGTTACGGTCTCACAAGTAACTCTAGGAAATAGAAATGTTTTAAAATACCGATGCAAAAAGTGATTGTCAGTTTAAAGATCTGTTTGTAAACGCCATACAATATTTATTTCTACTAATAATTTAAAGATTAACGCCAGAAATCAATAACAGGTGTTCGACAACAATTTTTTTTGTGAACTCTCAGGCATGCAGGTTTCCTGGCGAAGTTTTCCTTCACCGTTACAGCAAATGATATTCAATTTTTTAATGCGCCAATAACTGCTTTTAAATGCGTGCCACTGGGATTCGAACCCGGACCCCTCGAGTAAGAAGCCGAATAGCCACTGGGCTATCACTGTTTTCCACTAGGCTCTACCACTTTTAAATATACGATAAAAAAAGCTTTTTACGGCGAAATTTCGTCTATTTTATGCCTTTTAATTATCGCTAATTCGAAACCAAACGCTGTGTTAAGGTACTGTGGTAAAATAAGAATAACGCAGCTTCACTCTAAGTCTCGCTTACGCTTCGTATAATAGAAACATCTTTATTATTGTTCATTTATTCCGCATAAGCGTACACGTATGCGAAACCAGCCAACTTCAATCAAATCCGGTAAATTTATTTTAATTTTGATCAAGCTTCCATCAAATTCTTGGGTCCTCCGATGTTATTTAATTTTGCATGTATGCTTAACCGCTATCCTGAATTTACAAATTCCCTTCGTTGAATATTAATTTTGTTGCGGGAACCGTAAAAGGTCGAAGTCGACTGAAAGTCGACAAATCAATTTCTTTCGTTGGTGAAGGAAAACTTTTAGCAATATTACCTTTCCCGGCTTTACACATACTATACTTATGTGCGGCTCTTTGAATGAAGATTTAAGGCTCCCCCACACGGACACGTTATTATAGGTCGATAGTATCGCATGCGTTATAACGATAATGCGTCCCGGTTCCTTGCACACAGCTGCGTTTTTATTGTCCGATATTTCTTACGAGAGGACGCCGCGCCGGCACTATACCATCTCAGGTGTGCAAAATACGTCCTACAAGTACTAGCGTTTTTATCGCAGGTGTGTGCGGTCGTTTGCGTCTTGATACAAAACATTCGAGAACTCATATCGGAATATCGCAGGACGGAGAAACGCAACGTCTACTTCCATTGCGGCGTTATTATTGCAGCAGTGTGTTCCTCCATGGCCACCCTAATACAAAATGTACTGAAAACAGATATCACAATAACGCATGCGATATTATCGACCTATAATAACGTGCCTGTGTGGGAGAGCCTTTACGTTACATTTTCAACGCAAAATTGAAAGTAAATTTTGTAAAGTGCTATACCTACCTATCTATGTACCTACTAATAGTACTAATAGTACATAGATAGTACTAATAGTACTAATAGTACATAGATAGTACTATTAGTACTATTAGTACTATTAGTACAGAATTCTGTCACAGTCCAATTGATAGCAGGTGTTGCCTCATTGATGAACACCCCTTTCTGACAAATAAAGGGGTGCATAGCTTTGATCATATTAGGTATAGGTCATATAAATACTTTGATCATAATCACACACCATTACGGCCGGGTTAGTAGCTAACGCCAGTGGTTTTAATCCGTCTTACTATAAAAAGAGATTTGGTACAATTATTATAAACAAGAATTTGGTAATAATAAAAAAATATTGCAAGCTCTAAGAGAAAGACAGAAAGAGGTACTGGAAACCGATTTACCCCGCAAGCGAGCGCTAGAACTTTCCGCCACTTTTGAGTTCAATGTGCTCAAAATTTTATGCGAATTTTTAACCAATTACAAATTCGAACGTCGTTCAAATTCGATTCGGTTGCCGGCTTTTAAAGAAAACGTAATAACATTTTTTTTGCTATCCTTTAAATGTCTTCGAAACGTCTCTACCGATTTACCCTTAAATAATTAATAATAATAACCCAATTAGATCTAAGCTTTCATGGAATCTTTATAATGTATCCTGGCCTCCCAATGTGAAGATTTGATGATAATTCTACTTTATGAAAATACTGATATCAAAAACTTCCCTATATTTACGACTATGAAACTTCAGAATTATTCGAAATTTGTCTTAATCATCAGTCACCTTATCATTAAAATCTTCCAAATTTAAAATTTTCAATCCAGTAAGGAATTGAAATATATGAGAGACACAGTATTCCAAATAAAGTGAACGAAAATAACGTTCGGTATTGAAAGTTGTGCACATTTGATACACAAGATAGAAGCGGAGTTCTCCGCAACTTGCAGTCAATATGAAATCCCGCAAAATTGCGCTTCGCGATGGAATAATGTGGGTATCTAACGCTTTACTGCCTATTTCACACATCGAGAATTCTTTCCAGTACTTTAGAATCTATATTTTTGTAGGAAAGTATATTTGAGTGTGCATTTCTTCAAGCTTCGCTCTCGACGTGCTCTGGGTTATATTCTGTACTAGTTTATCAACAGAGTAGTAGAGAGAAGGAGTGATCAATTTATCCGATAAGTCCAGGTTCAAACCCCAATTGTTTTTGGACAAATCAGTGTTTACAAGAAAAAAAGTAAAATATCTACATCTAATCTATCTCATCTAAAAAAATTGGAGTGTCTGTTTGTTAATGTATAAAAATAACCGCTTTTAACTATATGCCTATGTATGTATACACGGTACATATACCAATATAAAACGCTACTTACTCTCTACTACGTTACTCTTGCGCAAAAATGGTTTAACAGATTTTGACATTTGGTAGGTACGTTCACAGATACATAATAACTCACGCTAACATACTGGATTTACATAGAATATTTTTTATTTTTCTCTTGGCCAAATTGTTAGGTTGGCACGAAGTCGTGGGCGGAAGCTGAATTATGTAGATATTTTATATTTTATTTCACTTCACACTAGTAACATAAAGTTATATGATGCTCAGAGCAATCCATCAAAACTATTGTCCAATTTCGCCAATTGCCCGACACCTCTGTTCCGTATTCCAAGATGTAACAAGACATATTTCCAAGAAAACACTCCCTGCATTGGAATTCTTGTTAGTGTCTGCACTTTTATTGCATACAGTGCAAATGCAGCAGAATTCCTGAAACAAAGGACGTGGACTAGAATGCCTTGTTTGACTTGTTCAGCTAAATAGGAAGGGGTATGTTGAGTGTGATGCATTGGGAATACAAATGCGTACCGGACATTTTATTATACTATGTTAAATCCCCTGTTTAGGCGCTAAATGGCAGACATAATCTAATCCGTCCAACCAATACAACAAAAAAGTTAACCCGACTTCAAAAAAGTATGAATTAAATTTGTTACATAATTATGTAATTTAGGCGTAGTATTTTTTGAGGTTGTGGAAATAACTTTTTTATTTTTAAAATTGCGAGGCAGTGAGCATCGCGTCAGTCGATCGTAAAACAATAAAAGTTCTAAAAGGAATTTGTCAAAGATACTTTATTAGAATATGGTTGGTTGGTAATGCATAAAACATTTCAAAGAAAACGTTATGTTTCTGTGGTTATTCTTGATACTTCGTTTGTCTTTTGTTTTGTTTTGACTTGTTAAAATATCAAAGAAAGTATTGACTATCGTACAAGCATGTAGAGATAACATAAAACATACTTCTGGAAGGTCATTCACCCGATCCGTGTAATATAAAGGGACACTCGTAATAAGAACGAACGAAGCCGTATCGCAAGCACGTAGCTCGCGGTCGGAACGAGTGTCATTCCTCTGCCCGCTACGTCCTATCTCGATTACAGCGATAAAGGATACGCCTTCCTATTTCGGTCCCGAGGAAATGATTTTACTTTTTAGACCATGAATTCCTTGAATTCCCCAAATGTTTTTACTTTTAATCGACTCCAAAAGAGACGTCCTCAAGTCGTAAAGTTTTTGGCAAAGGGAGATCTGGGTGACGCCTGTGGAGCAGCCTAGCTCCGAATACGTCATGTCTGAGTTTCATATACAGGTGAATTTTTCTAGTACAGGATATGCCAGCAATGTAGAAAATTTCTATAGCCTGATTCAGGATCGCGAGGCTCCAACTCCTGCCGAGTGATAAACTCTACACATTCATATGCAATTTTAACGACACTGGAATTTATTCACTAAATTATACGTTGATCTTAGGATTTCCAAACAAAATAATCTTATATACAAAATTCTCATGTCACAGTTTTCAGTCGGTGTCCGAAACGGCTTGACCGATTTTTAGGAAATTTTATATGCATACTCAGTAGGTCTGAGAATTGTGAGAGGAGACGCGACCCTGTAGTGGGTCATTAATGGGTTAAAGACATAACTCGCACTACTTTCTCTCTTTCTTGTGAAAAACAACCACGTAGTTCGCGGTCGGAACGAGTCTCATTTCTCGGGTCGCAATGTCCTATCTCGATTACAGCGATAAAGGGTACGAGTAAGGGTACGTCTTCCTATTTCCGCCCGCATCGGTCCACCCGCGGAAATTACTTTACTTTTTAGATTATCTCTCAATTTTCAAAAGTTTTGTTAGATATGCTACTTGGATAGGTGATGAATTACTTTAAGCATTTTTAGATGAATATGAATAAATTATACAACTTAAGTATCTTTTTTATGTTACGTCCATTACAATATAGTTCTTATTTTCAATATCCGTGTTCTTTTTGTTTCTTTGTGCCAGCCAGTTCTAGCCCTTGAAATGACCGGGAAAGCCGAAGTTATCTGCAGCAACCGCTTGTCAGTAACCCATTAATGACCCACTGCAGGGTCGGTCTCCTCTTACAATGAGGAGGATGTAGGCCGCCGTCCACCACGCTGGCCTAGTGCGGGTTGGTGGACTTCACATGCCTTTGAGAACTTTTTTTTTTCTGAACTCTCAGGCATGCAGGTTTCCTCACGATGTTTTCCTTCACCGTAACAGCAGGTGATATTTAATTTTTATAAAGCGCACATAACTTTTTTTACAAAGTCATTGGTGCGTGCTAGCGGGATTCGAACCAGGACCCCTCGATTCGAGGTCGAATTCTAAGCCACTGGGCTATCACCGCTTTTTTAGCAACCAGCAACCTCTTACGAGCTCCAAACTCCATCTTACAGTATGTATCTGATGATAACAAATGCTGGCAATATTTAATTAAAGCTCAATTAAAAAAAGTCATTGATTTAAATTTGGAATTCGACGGACTGGACCCCGCTATCCCCGGTACTGGCTAAAGTATTCGTACTGTACATATCTTTAAGAAAGTTATCACCTTTGCTTACAGTAAAGTCCAATTAATATCTCAAGATGTACAGAGTTTATTAATAGACCACTGGTGATGAGTACAAAGCCACTCAACCGCGATGCTCAATAACAGATACACATCTAGTTGCAATTCAATTGAATATTCAATTCAGTTGTAGCACGTGACAAAGTCAGATCTCTGTTGCGGTTAAGCGAAGACCGCAGACCGCAGAAGAGCTTTTCAGAACCTAAGATATAAAACATTGATGAGATTGAGCAATAATAATTATGAACATTGTCAATGTATCCATTATATAGTAATTGAGTAGCAAAATGCCAGGCCAATTTAATATATCGGTGCAATAAATCTTTTGAATTAACTTTAAAAACTCGCATTATAAAACAACCATAGATGGGGTCGATTTGGATAATAATAATATGAGTTTTCTTACTTAAAGGGGTTTAACTAGGCACTGCACAATATAATTTAGGTTTTGTATGTCTACTAAACAATTTTTTTACTTAAAACTAGTTGTTTTGTAAAAACGGCAATTTTTTTACTGCAATGCAACTGAGGGTTAGGTTTCGTATAAAAAGGGTTACGTGTTACGAACAGGACTTGTATATCCATCTCGTTCTTACATACCGTATTCTGTCATTTATCTGTTACATTGCCAATTGCCTCTAACGTTAGTTATTTATAATACATCTATGGCTCTATCACATACTAATGACTGCCGTTTGCTATACTAATACTTTAACGACAGTTTTCATGCTCATTCGCGTGTAAATATCCGAATGAGAGGAATTTATTTTGCAAAATCAGGTGCAATTTTGTGGGAAGCATTGGAGTTGTTTTCAAAAAGTTTGCCCCAGTTCATTGCAATCTCAAAGTTTGTCACTTCGCCAGTTGAGTGAATTTCATTTTTTCCTTTGTTTTCTCGGTAATTTCCTCGGTAATGCCGAAGGACTTATGATTTTACAGAGACAGAAGGAAACTTAGTACCTGTCTCTCGTTTTCACCTTATATAATTATCGATATTTTTATATACCAAGATGGACATAACAAAATCGGGACACTTAAAATTGGGGAATTTTTATTTTTAGGTCATTTTTATTTCGGTAAGATACCCAGTTATTATTAGTGTCATTCTTAATATGGTATTCCAAAAATATTTGGCATTAATGTGATTTTTAAAGTTGTGTCTTTTTTCTCTACTAGTTAATAACGTCTAGTCATACAAGTCATTGCTTCCAATTTTTTTATTGCCGAGCCATTGACACATAATATGTACAAGATAATCATTGAAACATCCACACTGAAAAAAAAAATTAAACCCACTCAAATTTGTGTCCTGCTGGAATCGAACCCAGGACCCACTGCGCAGAGCACCAACGTGTATTGGCACACGAAAACGCTTAAAAAAGAAAAAAATATCTCTCGATCTTCCCGCATTTGTTTATAAAATATACACAGGGTAACCGCTCGGCGTAACACCTTATAAATATTTTATTACTCGAAAAGGGGCCTAATGACCAATTTCATGCTTATGAAGTGCGAATTCACTGTCACGACGTGACAAGAGACATTATAATATCCAATTTCTTCAGAAAGAATATAAATTGAGCTCCCACCTGGAGCTTCCTGCTTAAGGGATTCATAAATTTTGTTTCTGAAAATTTATTTCAAAACATTTTTTACAATTTCAGGTAATATTGTATGGAGATCTCGTTGTATTGTTATTTTAGAATGTACTGACCCTCTCATGGCGCATTGTTGGCCACAGGTCCCCACAACAAGAGGCCTGGAGCATATTCTTCTATAAGAGGCTTTAATGAAGCAGTAGGATCACCAATAATGAATCAGTAGGACCAATGGGTGGAGAAACGGGCTAGTGGCCAACTCGTGTCGAATGTTTTTAAACCGCCCATGAGTAGATTCGTTTTAGCGGTGATAGCCCAGTGGCTTAGAATTCGACCTCGAATCGAGGGGTCCGGGTTCGAATCCCAGTGACACGCACCAATGACTTTGTTAAAAAAAAGTTATGTGCGCTTTATAAAAATTAAATATCACCTGCTATTACGGTGAAGGAAAACATCGTGAGGAAACCTGCATGCCTGAGAGTTCAGAAAAAAAGAAGTTCTCAAAGGCATGTGAATTCCACCAACCCGCAGTAGGCCAGCGTGGTGGACTAAGGCCTACATCCTTCTCATTGTGAGAGGAGACCCGACCCTGTAGTGGGTCATTAATGGGTTACTGACAAGTAGATTCGTTAACTGACAAGGTTTAACGACTGCTATCGTATCCATAACAACCGGGACCGAAGCTTGACGTGCCCTCCGAAGCACGGAAGCGCGAATTTAATTCGCCATTAGCCACCCATCCAGGTACTGACCGCGCCCGACGTTGCTTAACTTTTTCGATCGCTTGCTATCTACTCAAGAAATGTCTTCTATTATTATCGTGTGCAACTGAAACAATTCTACTTTCTATTTAAAAAATTTCTTCTCTCTAAAAACTCTTCAGTCGTAGAACATTGTACGTGGAATGTTACGAAATATTTACATTAAGTACATTTTTACAGCGATGTTTGTATCAGCAATGAGCAACCCAAACTTTGTATTTGTTTACCTTCGCCTAAGTATATTATAACTGGATTTACGTCAGGGCTGCTGAACGCGATACCACTGATTCCTTTTATTTAAATGAGCTTTGTATCCCATTACGTTATGTTTTAGCAACACAAACAAGAAAAGGGTTTTTTGAAATGTTTTATCATGAGTATTATTTGAATTACGTAGATTGTACTGGTTTAAATGGCGGCGTATTTAGGCTAGGGGTGTGTGTTTGGATCCCAGTGGCCAATGACTTTGTAAAAAAGTTATGTGTGTTTTATAAAATTTAATATCACCTGCTGTTACGGTGAAGGAAAACATCGTGAGGAAACCTGCATGCCTGAGTGGACAGCGGCCTATATCCCTCTCATTGTGAGAGGAGACCCGACCCTGTAGTGGGTCATTAATGGGATACTGACTATTTAAAGTGGTGATAGCCACTATGGCTATGGCTATGAACTTCACCTTTTGTACGTAACAGTCAACAATAAACGTATTCTTTTCTTTTCTTTTAAACAGATTAGTTCTGGGTCCTGCCAATAGAATGGCAGCCTCTTAGATTTATTGAAAGATCTAGATCACTCAATAGGTACTCGCCATAAATATTTAACGTACTCCAATGGTTCTTTTACTTATTCTAGGTATTAAATATAGATAGTTATAATTTTTTTCTTTATCTTAATTTTTCATTGAATTTATCATTTTAATTTTTGCATAAAAATTTTGACTCGCTATGGACTGACGTCCTGAAAAAGACAGTGGGAAGCCATTGGATATATTTAGCTGTGGACTGCAAAGGGCTAAAAGGAAGGAAGGATACTCGTTATAAGCAGGATTTCCTATGCTATCGACACACAAATAAATAACAACGAAGAAAAACAAAAATTGAAAAATATCATTCAATTTACCTTTTCATTGGGAATTGAATCCAAGACTTGCACAGTGCGTAAGCGTTACCACATTACGCAGTCGTCCAACAAAATGTTGTTTTTGTTTTATACTCGTAATAAATTAATGTAACATTACAAAAATAACATTCACAGCAAGAAACATTATTATCTATGCTCCGTGATTTACATATACACCGGTGATCCCTTTTATTCAAATAAGGTTCTGTTGGCCGTATAATATGAGTATCTTGTTGACTTTTAAACTGCCTTACATGGACTTGTGTGTGTGTCAACAACGCTTACGTGACGTTTGTGAATGTATGGAAACTTTTATCTTTTCTGTCTTTATTAGTCGGTGGGTAATAACTTGTAAAGTAAATTATTTGTTCCAATATGTCACATTTTTCACATGTGTTTAAATTATTCACATAAAACTGAAATGTTCAATAATTTTTTACAAATGTGTTTCGAAGACCCACAAATACCAATAAATACATAAAAATTCTGTGTCTTAAATATAAAGGTGTCAGTAACCCACCCATTAATGACCCACTACAGGGTTGGGTCTCCTCTCACAATGAGAGGGATGTAGGCCTTAGTCCACCACGCTGGCCTACTGCGGGTTGGTGGACTTCACATGCCTTTGAGAACATTTTTTTTTTGTGAACCCTCAGGCATGCAGGTTTTCGGACGATGTTTTCCTTCACCGTAACAGCAGGTGATATTTATTTTTATAAATCGCACATAACTTTTATTACAGTCATTGGTGCGTGCCACTGGGATTAGAACCCGGACCCCTCGATACGAGGTCGAATTCTAAGCCACTGGGCTATCACTTTCTCGCGAAAATATTTATCACAGTCAATATTATTATTATAATCTGAATGTTATTCGCTTAGGGGTAGGATAGGTACCTATAAATTAAGCAAAAATATAATATAATATTAAAAGCAATAAAAACCAATTCATGTTATAAATACATCTATCTCTGCCTGCGTTAAGTCTTAAGTAAGGAGCAAACTTTTTTCACGACATTCCCGAAGTACCCACGATATCCAGTGAAAATCTGGTCGCGGAGCTGACGCGGCGGAAAATATCGGGAAAAATGCCTCCCCCAGGCATTTATCATGCTAACACTCTTGTAACTTTGAGGTGATCGATGGGTCGGCCCTTTCTTTCTTGACTTGTCATGAATATTACCGAGTCAATTTATGTATTTAACTTGGGGAAGCTACGACGGAATTGCTGAAGTATTTTACTTTAACGTTCTTCTTTGTGTTTCTTAAGAGTAGCAGACGGCACACAGGCTACTTGATTTCAAATAAACATTCCCCTATCTGAGGTTGTACTAAAACGTTTGCCTTAAATAAAGAAATCGAATATAGACCAATTGTTTATGTGTTGGCAATTTTTTTAGTTAGCATGTTGGTTTAGTAGCTTTTTTCTAAATCAACGTTTAAGGATGACAGGCGAAAGTAAAAATATTTGACTAATACAAAATTAAGCAGGGTTTAAACAAACATAAAAATGTACAGCTCATACTACTGTTATGATCTTTGAACAGAAGCGATGTATGAGCACATCGACCGAACAGAAATCAGGAATCGACTAGCCGTATTCAAGGAATTTCTATCCAAGTATTTAAGGGCAGGAAAGCGTAAACAATTTCAGATCGCCGGCTCGCTTCAAGCGGCACAGTTCTAACTGAGAGGACTCTACAATTCTGCCGAGTGCAGGGCAGTTTATACCACGATATGTCGCGCTGTTTTCTTTTCATTTCCAAATGTGCATTCGTTGAATTGCTGAATGCTTAGAAATATAGGATTTTTAGAATTATTAGACAAATTGAGCTCGTAAAATGCCCACCAGTTAAACAAATAGGTACTAATGAAAATAAACGCGGGCATCTATTAAAATGAGAAGCTTTGTTTTAATTACGAGTAAGTAATTATCAGAATTTATTTATGCTAATAAGGCTTCCATCTCATATTGTATCATCAATTATGGGATCAAATTAAATACAAAGTGGATCGAGCTACCACGTATGTTTAATACAGAAACAGATTAGAAAATATTAATAATAATAATTAAACAATATATAATTATTTACAAAATGAATATGCCATCCAATAGCTCCGCTTGTGTCATGGTGCCCAGAACGCGGCAGCATTACCGCCTTGAACGCTCAGGCTTATTTTTTGAGCAAAATAGCTGCCAGCCTTCCGGTCACCCGAAGCGTGGACAAGCCTGGCAGACATGTCCTTCATGAAGTCTGTCATGTCAACCGACCGAGAGAAGAATATATAAATATAATATATACAATATATAACACGTATATGTTTAGAAGTGTGGTCAAAATTGCGTTATTGAAAATTATCACATGTCATGTACCTACTAATGCGCAAAGTATGAAATTTAAGAGCAGAAAAGCGTAGACAATTTCAGATCGCCGGCTCGCTTCAAGCGGTAGTTCTAACTGAGAGGACTTTTCAATTCTGCCGAGTGCGGGGCTATTTATACAAGGATACGTCGCGCTGTTTTCTTTTCATTTTAAAAAAACGCATGCGAATGTTTATTTTTGAAGCCCACCAAAAGATACTACTTTTCATTTAAACATAATTTGAAAGAAAAATGTTAGTAGGTATCTACCTTAATTTGTTCTCGATTTTTCTGAAGTTTTTATTTTTTTATTTCGAATACGGAAGCAATTGAAATTGTAAGAACGCGCATAGACGTCATAGACAGATTGATATAAGGCCTCCTAATGATTGAACTTACTGAACGAATACTAGGATAGTGTCCGTGCTTGGGGCTCATATTAGGGGCAAGGGTATCTAGGGTTACAGGGACCATAGTGATAACATTAGATGGCCGGCATATTCACTATAATTTCACTGTGATCCTTAAAAAACTCCACCTTAAAAAAAGTTGACCTAGTCAGTCGACTTTTCAATTTTTCCGAGAGCAGTGGAATTTATGTCAGAGTACGTGGACTTGTTCTCTTTGCATTTAGAAAAGCGCATTCGTTGTGTTCTTGATGCTCATAGCTGATTCTTTGAGGTTTGAATTTTGTTTTAAAATGCTTGCATTCATGTTTTAACAACGGCATGTGAATACAAGCTACCGTAAGGTTGGGCGACAAGAGTGGTAGTAGACATTACATTTAGAAAGAAATAAAGAAAATTCAATTTAGGGATTTGGCATTAATTTCTTTCTTTTCGTACTATGCTTGTACAACCGACACTAGACCGAGTTGGTCATTGAGCTTGAGCTAAGAGGTTGCTATTTGGTAAATTTTTCAATATTTCGTGAATTCGTCAAATACTATGCAAACATTTGAACACAAATACGCCAACACCAAATATCCAAGTGAATGCCGCTTTTAGACTAACCCGTGTTGAAGCAAATAAAACTTTTTTTATGACGTCGAAATTGTCGAGAGAGAGTGATCGCAGCGCAAATTGCTCAATTAATGAAGCGTCGGTTTATGTTATGTTTAATTAAATTTGCGAAATATTGCGTGTTTGATATGGATCAGATGACTCCTTAATTTCGTTGTTAATTAAGGCTCGCTTCCTTCCTTTGTTTGTTTTCTAAATTGCGTTACAACACAAGACGAGTGCTCTATAATTTTTGGAATGGCTGCAACCATTTAAGGCTTGCTGTTGGCCGCGGGTTTCTCTTCACAACAGGGGAGGCCTGCGGCATATCCCACCACGCTGCTCCAATGCGGATTGGTGGACAAACGTCCTACCCACAGGGCAGACAAGGATTAATAACTGTTATCGTACCGATAGGCGGTGATAGCCCAGTATAGGCGGTGATAGCCCAGTGGCTTAGAATTCGACCTTGAATCGAGGGGTCCGGGTTCGAAGCCCAGTGGCACGCACCTATGACTTTGTAAAAAGTTATGTGCGCTTTATAAAATTAAATATCACCTGCTGTTACGGTGAAGGAAAACATCGTGAGGAAACCTGCATGCCTGAGAGTTCAACAAAAAAAAAATGTTCTCAAAGGTATGTGAAATCCACCAACCCGCAGTAGTAGGCCAGCGTGGTGGACTAAGGCCTACATTCCTCTCATTACGAGAAGGAGACCCGACCCTGTAGTGGGTCATTAATGGGTTACTGGCATCGTACCGATAACAACCGGGACCGACGGCTTAACGAAACGAAGGACAGTGGTGCACAATTTATTTGCCAATAGCGGTTACCTATGCTAGGTATACCATAGGTACTCACCGCGCCCGACGTTCCCTAACTTTTTCAATCGCTTGCGACTTCTCTACTCAAGCAGCCTATTATATATATTATATGTCATGTGTCAGTACCCATTAATGACCCACTACAGGGTCGGGTCTCCTCTCACAATGAGAGGGATGTAGGCCTTAGTTAGTTGCAGCGGTGATAGCCCAGTGGCTTAGAATTCGACCTCGAATCGAGGGATCCGGGTTCGAATCCCAGTGGCACGCACCAATGACTTTGTAATAAAAGTTATGTGCGATTTATGAAATTAAATATATTATATATATTATATGTATTGGTACATTCGCTGTTTTCGTCTTAGCCGTTTTATTGGCGATACGGATTTAGAAGATTTATAATTAAACCCATGTTCGGCCTTACTCTCGCCTCCATATTTCGCAGCAATATCGAACAATATTGCCAAGTAGCAATATACTTCGAGCGCTTAAAAAATATTTGTTTACGATTCGATATGGAATATGGAGATTCGATATGGAGCTGAAAAACGGATATTGTTTCTGAAATTCCTTATTTGGTTTGCCTTGGGTTTGGTTTTATGTTACGTATTTTGGATTATGTAAAGAGGACATTACTGAGTTCGACGATTTTATTTTTTATTTTATAGAAGAACGTTCACAACAGGTGATAGGTCATTGATGCGTGTCAATTAATTTCAAAATTGGACCTTTTTTAGTGAGAGATCGATTTTGTAGCCAATTATGCCAATTATTATGCATAGGTATAAATATTAATACGTAAAGCAAATAATATTTTGGGTAAAGCTATTAAATAATATTTTGAGCAGTTTGAAATTTGGCATTATTTAAATTTATATGGAGAAGAACGCACCAATAATATTTTAAAGTAAAATGCATTAGAAAATACGCCACGCACACACACTACCATAAGTTTGAGTATCGACATGCACACATCGACAAACATGACGTGTACGTAATTTAGTTACGTGTCTAATTCTAATTTAAATCAGTTATAGTCGAATTTCGAAGTGTAAGCGGTGATAGCCCAGTGGCTTAGAATTCGACCTCGAATCGAGGGGTACGGGTTCGAATACCAGTGCCACGCACCAATGACTTTGTAAAAAAGTTATGTGCACTTTATAAAATTAAATATCACCTGCTGTTACGGTGAAGGAAAACATCGTGAGGAAACCTGCATGCCTGAGAGTTCAAAAAAATGTTCTCAAAGGCATGTGAAGTCCACCAACCCGCATTAAGTCAGCGTGGTGGGCTAAGGCCTACATCCCTCTCATTGTGAGAGGAGACCCGACCCTGTAGTGGGTCATTAATGGGTTACTGACAATAGTCGAATTTCGACTACTTGGCGATTTCTAGTAATAATTAATTGGTCGATAGTTTTGCGCAGATAGTGTTGTTATTATCATACTAGGAGTCATGCGAAACTGATAATGAAGCTATGTCTGTATCAATCATGTTCAGTGATAGCTGTCAGTTTAAATTATGACGAATTGTCGTCGAACGTCACTTTTGATGAATGTCCTAATGTAGATATTATTATGTACTCTGTTAAATTGAAATAGAGAAGAAATTCTATACAAAGATTAAATGCGGGTGTTTTGCTACTGATAAGGACTAAGACTAGCGGTGATAGCCCAGTGGCTTAGAATTCGACCTCGAATCGAGGGGTCCGGGTTCGAATCCCAGTGGCACGCACCAATGACTTTGTAAAAAAGTTATGTGCGATTTATAAAATTAAATATCACCTGCTGTTACGGTGAAGGAAAACATCGTGAGGAAACCTGCCTGCCTGAGTGTTCACAAAAAAAAATGTTCTCAAAGGCATGTGAAGTCCACCAACCCGCAGTAGGCCAGCGTGGTGGACGGCAGCCTACATCCCTCTCATTGTGAGAGGAGACCCGGCCCTGTAGTGGGTCATTAATGGGTTACTGACAAAAGGACTTAGATGTTTTCCTGATACAAAGTATCTCTGGCAACAAAACCTCCCCAGCAGAAACACATGACATGAAAAATGCTGCTGTAAGACGGGTTACGTGTTCAAAATAAAATTAAAATCTCTTTAAAAACACACACACACACACACGAACATCAATCAAGGACCAACTCATTCCGAACCACTCAGGAAAAGGCTGTTTTTCTTTCAAGGTGCGGTTGGGGAATTTACAGGCCAAGCAAAGCCTGCGGTGGCTTGTATTGAATACAGAGACCGCTTAACTCGGGCGGAGTGCGTCGGTAAGGCAAACACGCATTCACTTGCCTTTCTGACATTGGGTACAGTCGCAAGCAATCTCCTTCCGTACACTGATGTTGATCTTTGAATCATGTGATGTGCGTTTTTCATTGGCCGTTTTCATTTGGTTGGTTGTTTAGATGTTGGTTTTCTGTCTGCAATGTATCTGGAATAGCAAATAGAAAAAAAACGGAGCTTTTGAAATTGAAATAACGATATCACAAAAATAGTATAGAAATAGGTAGGTACTATAAAAATACGAAGTCTAAGAAAATTATGGAAAAAATTTCCCATAGTGCCTTTATTGTCGCCGTTCGCAGAACTTGATAATGAATGAAAATTATTGTTTCCTTCTTAATAAATTTCATTGTTTTCCTTATTTTTATTGTACTTACATATTCGTATTACATTGTTCCGATATTAGTAATAATGCTGTTTTATTTACAGAAGCTAAACAAAAAGTCCAGGCCAGGCAGGTGTGGTGCACTAAGGCCTACATCCTTCTCATTGTGAGAGGAGAACCGGGCCTGGAGTGGGTCATTAATGGGTTATAGTTGCCGTCACGAGTAGTGAGCAGAACTTTCATTGGTCGATTTGACATTGCTGCGCTGCGGTGCACACGATTGGTTCGACTAACGTCAGTGTGCGTCGTCTATTGGTCCAGCACGTTTTTGCGGCTGCTGTACATTGGCCGAAAGTATACAATATCCCTACCACTGATTATCTGTGCTCACGACTCATGACGGTACTGACAAACGTAAAGTAGTTGATACTTTTAAATAACTTCATCTAAAACCAAGCGGCTACGGCTAAGCTACGGTTTAAGTTCCCAAGACTAATATTCTTATAATATTCACAAAACCAAAATATTCTTCAGAATTTTCCTCGGCAAAATGTAAAACATGAACGGTACGCGTATTTATAAAAGCGTAGTCACGTCGAGTGCTCTAATTACTTAAAAATCGATGTCCATTAACAGCGGCTGGGTTCAACGTAATCTCTGAAACGTCTCCAAATGGCGGATTAACAGTCTTGGAACGGCGATTCCGTAATTACATATTTAAAAGAGCTTTTAGAGTTGACTGACTTTTAAGTGGGAGAGTGTTGTGATAAGGAAGTATTGACGTGAGGGAGAATATTGTTTTTGTATTTAAGTTTAGTTTTTTGGCCGTAAATTTATGAACCGCTCAAATGAGATGAAACAATATGATATTATCATTCCGCTTTCGGTGCCCCTCAGGCTATATAGTATTGTAGAAAAGAACGGGCGGAATAAAACTCCCAGCACTCTTTTGAAAAGAGTAAGTAAGAGATGAAATAGGTATAGTGCTCTAAATAGATGGTCCAATTATGATGCATTTTTAGCATGGTTTAGACGTTCAGTACACGGGGTGTTGCCAGTTGTTTCGTGGTCTCTTTAACAAGAGGTTTAGGCTGATAAGAGGCAGTGAGCATTCGGTACAATGATATTACAATATTCATATATGATTTGGTCTTTTAAACGAGAGGTCAGAATTCGAATACACCTCTTAGTAAATTGTACGATTGTGATGTTTTTTGAATGGTTTAGATTGATAAGTGGCAGTGAGCGTTCGGTACAAGGTGATTACAAGTGATTACTTTCTTTTAGGAAATTTTACCTGTCGTAACGGTGAAGGAAAACATCACGAGGAAATATTTATTAAGTCAAACTTCGAAAAAATAATGTTTTTATTTTTAGCAAATGATGCAATTATCTAAGAAATAGCCATTTTCAATGGCAATATGTTTTACACTCTTTTCCTAAGATTCACCATGAACGTCATAACCTTTTGTACAAAAATGGAATTTCCCTTGATCAAAATGCTAGGAGAAGCAAAATATATTCGGGATATTTTGTATTACTTTACACTGTAAATCATGACAGAGGCGTACAACACTGGGCAGTTTTTGCTTCGTAGTATCTGTTTTGAATAGCACAACTTAGCATTTTGGTTGACATTTGCATAAGGAACACGCTGATGCTAGGGGATATATTTTATCCTAAAAGGCGACGCTTGGAACGTCTTCAAATATTGTAAGATCCAGAGGCAGTACCTATCCTTCTAAAGTTAAATGATACGATCCACAAACAGCTATGTCCAATCACAAATAGCATAAAAACCCTTTTTGAGGTTACATAAATGCTACTCTTGAAAAATTAGGCCGCGCTCAATTTGGATACAATTTCGTAGGAATGTGTGTACGAACTCGTACGTATACGTACTTTTACGTACGAACAATCCCGACCATAGAAATACTACGACTAAGTCCGATAGTTTGGAGTGATACCGCTCGCTGATAACTTACCAAATCGAAAAAAAGACGCAAGTTCATTCTTCGGAGGGTAGGTAATAGCGACATCCCCGGGAGTTGCACTACAACACTACACTACTACACAGTACACTACAGTCAGTAACCCATTTATGACCCACTACAGGGTCGGGTCTCCTCTCACAATGAGAGGGATGTAGGCCGCCGTCCACCACGCTGGCCTAATGCGGGTTGGTGGACTTCACATGCCTTTTTGAACTCTCAGGCATGCAGGTTTCCTCACGATGTTTTCCTTCACCGTAACAGCAGGTGATATTTAATTTTATAAATCGCACATAACTTTTTTACAAAGTCATTGGTGTGTGCCACTGGGATTCGAACCCGGACCCCTCGATTCGAGGTCGAATTCTAAGCCACTGGGCTATCACCGCTGTTTACTACACTACAGAAGTAGGTAGAAACCTGTTAGTACTTAGGAGTGGACTTAAAGTTTGTTTGCGTTCGCAGTTTTCAAATAATAATTACGATATGAACATCGTAATTCATCGTATAAATCTGTGAATACGATTTGAAAAACGCGACGGAAAAATCCCTTTCATTTAAGTCTTGACAAAACGCAAAACGGTACTCTGTTTGACGGCGTACGGAGTGAGCGATACGGATGCGTATTTGATCCAACTTGTTTGTATATAAATATAAAATGGTAGATCATTGTCAGTACCCATTAATGACCCACTACAGGGTCGGGTCTCCTCTCACAATGAGAAGGATGTAGGCCGCCGTCCACCACGCTGGCCTACTGCGGGTTGGTGGACTTCGCATGCCTTTGAGAACATATTTTTTTTTGTGAACTCTCAGGCATGCAGGTTTCCTCACGATGTTTTCCTTCACCGTAACAGCAGGTGATATTTAATTTTATAAAGCGCACATAACTTTTTTACAAAGTCATTGGTGCGTGCCACTGGGATTCCAACCCGGACCCCTCGATTCGAGGTCGAATTTCTAAGCCACTGGGCTATCACCGCTTCGGACTACTCCTACTCTTACATTAGTTAACACCTTACAAATAAGTGTCGCTTAATAAATTTTTTTTCTTTTTGTTTGACACATTAAAGATCTGTATTTTCCACCGACTTTGCTTTGGACGTGCATGGAATTACTCGTATGTCGAGTGTCAAAGGCTTTCACTGTCGCGTGTCGTTAAATTTCTAACGGGAAATATTCACTCCTAAGCTTTTAAAACTCTTACGAAATGCCGTCTTTTGTCAATTCGCCGTATCGGTGTTAACATACTTAGTTTACTTGAGTGGAGTTACTTGTTGATGTTTGAACTGAAATGTCGATATTTACTCAAGTTCGTACAACCTTTCACCAACAAATTCTACTACTTCTATTGCTATTCCTTGCTTCTTTTTAGCCCTTAGCAGTCCACTGCTGGACTTGGGCCTCCCTTAATCGACGCCACTTCGCCCGATCCCGATCCTCTTGTCGCTTTGTCTTATAACCAAGTGCGACAACAAAATCGGTCGCTCGCAACATGTTGGTCGTGCGACATTGCCATGATGTCGCAGTATTTGTCGCAGTCAGTCCATATTGTCAGTCAGGACCATTCAAAAGGTTCAATTTTGTCATGTCTATTGGTAGGTTGGACGACAAAAGTTGTATCGTATTGCGGCACAACTTTGCAGTGGTCACTGATGGTTTGCAGACGGACAGATCTTTGACATAACCTTTTCGGTAAAAGTGATAATGACACGGATATACCGTGTAATGTAACCTATAAACGTACCCACAGCGTCGCGGGAATGTCACCTGTCGTACCCTCGTTATGGTACCTTAACCCTCAGCATTTTGTGTCATTTTCGAAGCCATAAAATGCGTTTTGTACTTTATATCGTCTAATGGATTGTCGTGTTAATTTGAATGTTTGCGGCTTTCCCGTTCATGTAAGTATTAGGAATGGAGATTAACTGTTTGTTGTGAGCTCCTAATTTAATTATACCTACTCACACTTGTTAAGAATTAAGACAACTGAAGAATTAAGTCAAGTCCATTATAAAAATAAATTATAATTTGTATGTAAGAAAAAGACAGACCACGTTTTTAAAGCCTATGGAGATAAAAAATAATTGGGTAGGATGATTGAAATTGGTAAAATCACTTACATATTTTTCCGAGTAAACTGGTAGCATATGACCACAGGCATTTAATATTATTACTTAAAAGACTATATAATACATACACACATAACACTTTTAGATAAGAAATATTTTCTTGTTTAATACTTTCCAGACTGTGATTTTGGTTTTCGTTCAAATTTTTTACTGGTTGTACCATACTCTATTTATTTAATAGAAAATTTTCTTCTAATTCCATTTGAACTTATAAGAAATATCAAAGACGTATTAGCAGTAGGTTACGTTTATTAAATTGAAAATTGACAAAGGATTTTGAGTCTTTGAACTTCATTCCCCATTCCAATTTGCTGCAATTTCTTTGGGTTCATTAAGTTGTGTTAATTACCTACCTGAATTAAAGCTCTATGTAAAGTATACGGTAGCTACCTAGCTACTTGACAACATTAAATACAGCTCTTTGAACGGAGCTTACCTAATCCACATTGCATTTTCATCCTTTTGCGACATCTCAGTCATTCTCAGTATTGTAGGAGTTGCAAGCGACCGATTTTGACGTCAGAACACATATATTATATACCTTCTTAGAAGAAGCACAAGTCATGAAAAACATAGTTATCACCGTATCATATTTGCAAACTTTGAAAAATATAGACTGATCGAAATGATTTATAGCAATTCTATACCTGTATTTGTGCTAATTAACAATTGTTGCTGTTGTTGTTGTGTGCTAAACAACAATTTGATAAAAAACCATCGTGCTTAACGAAGGGTTAAGCGGTAAGGTATGGCTGCTATGGCTGTACTCTAACTTGTATTATTTTCCTATTTAAAAAGATAATTATTTTCTTGTATCAAAATGCAAACTCAAGCGGGGCGACAGGCTTGTATGAATATTACAACACATTCATGCCTCGTGTGTAACATAATCGTAAATAAGAAATTCGCAGCGCTCTCTTACACCTCGTGCTACTTCGTAAGTCAAATTTTAAAAATGACTCCTCTGGGGAAAGCTGCTTTTTGAAAATCTAATTTTGGGAGGAAACACGGCGTGCGCGAATTCATAACACAGATGAGGTTAGACATGGCACTTATTTACGAGTACGTTTGTTTTCCTTGTTGACATGTTTTTCAAAACAACTGAATTCAATTTGATTTTGTAAATTTTTGTAAAAAAAATTTTTTGTTGGTATTGTTGTATGTTTTGTGCGTTCTCTGGTCTTGGCAGATAATATATTGTCTTGTTCCATTTTGTTAATCTTTATTGTCTTTTTGATATCAAATGGAATACAGTTGTTGTAAATTCGATTAATTTTGAAATTAATTCGATTACGATTAATCTATTATTTGCGATTATTTTCGTGTAACTACATAAGTTAATAGTAGTTAATAGTAAATAGTAGTAAATAGTGCTCTTAACAAATGAAATGAAAATTTAATGGCTAAAATAAATTGAATTTCACATTAATTTATTAAATTTTCAACAATATTTTTTGAAAATATAACTCGTTAAAATTTACATTTTAGACAGAAGTTAAATAATAGAATGTAATTAAAAGTGAATTAAAAGTTAAATTATAATTATCGTCAAATATACTAAAAATCCGGCAGTATTGAGCGCCAACATAGTTGTTAAACATTAAATTAATAAAGTTTGGAGTGAATAATTCCATTAAACCGGCATCGGTGGCCGTTATGGCGGCGCTATGGCGAAAGTTTTCACATTACACCACATAGGGCGTTGTTCTGTGTGCGAGGCAACTTGGAGGCAATTTGATAGCTTATTTATGGGCTGTGGAACATGTTCATAATGGAAATCTTATAGGTAAATAAGGCGAAGTGAGGAATGGCAAGTTATCAAATCAAAGTCTTTTATTCATTGTCAGGTACAAGTTGTGTACACTTAATGAACGTCATACATGATGGAATATTATGAAATATATCTTACATGTATCGTAGTATCACCAGCTTGGGATGTTGGAATACTGGTGATAATGTATAGATAAGAAAACCACAGGATAAGAATATAGTTACAAGTGTAGATGTTTATTAATTAAGAATCAAAGATGATACTCCTTATTACATAGAAATTTTATTTTTACATAGAACTGACTTTACTTAAACTCTACGAACAATCTTATATTTGTCGGTAACCCATTAATGTCCCACTACAGGGTCAAGTCTCCTCTCACAATGAAATGATGTAGGCCTTAGTCCACCACGCTGGCCTGGTGCGGGTTGGTAGACTTCAGATGCCATTGAGCACATTTTTTTTGAACTCTCAGGCATGCAGGTTTCCTCACGATGTTTTCCTTCACCGTAACAGCAGGTGATATTTAATTTTTATAAATTATATTACCTGGTTCTAACCCCACCCGGCCGTACTGACCCTTTTCTTATCTTAAAGGTTCTGCGTTGGGCTACCTGCAACACACAGTTCCCACGCAATCGAATCTTTTAAAAACTATTGTTCATTCGCTCTTTTACCACTCTTTGTTCCCATTCATCCACATATTCTGCACACAGTATGTCTAGGCTAGACCGTACTTGCAATATTACGTTTTACGATACCTACCTAAACCCAGAAGAAACTCTTGTTTACTTACATTCATTCACATATTCTGCACACAGTATGTCTAAACACGACTACAATACTAAGGTACTAGCTAGTTTGTTTACAAATCGTGCGATAAGCTTTTATGATCATAAATATGAATTGTATATAATGAGGTTATAGGTTGATAGTTAAAATTTTTAAGGAAAAAATATTTTCTTCTTTTAAGAGCGTTTAAATAATTTTTTTTTATTTTTTTGCTTTTAATTTATTTTTTACTTTTTAGTTCGAGTTACTCTTAAAGAGCCCTTTCATTTGATATCCATATTGTAGAAGTGCAGTAAAAATAACTATGCCGATATCTTGGATGTTCCGCCATATTGGATTTAGAATGACGTCACAAACCGTATCGTGCATTATCATCCAAACCTATAAAAAATATATCTACTTCAAAGTTGAGTTCAAAGATTCCACCCGAACAGACATACTTGCATACATACATATATTGCAAGTTAAATAGAAGCTTTTAAAATCATACAGAACTACGAGATGACGTAATCGGAAGAGAAACGCTCGGACATGACAGACCTACTGGGAGATTTTCCAAAACATTAATACTTATCTCTATCTTTTGAAAATTAGTTAAAGTAGCAAAAAAATCACTAGAAATTTAAAAAAAAAACACCAAAAGCTTCTTGTCGTCTTCTGAATTCATCCCATCAAATGTGTGAATTGCGCCACGACGATGAAGAATGAGGTGTAGAGGCTGATCATGCTGAAGAGCATCGTGAGGTCCACGGGGAACAAGCGCCACACGGTAAACGTGGAGGGGCGGAGCTCCAGATACTTCAAGCCATCTCGTAGTGCGTTCTTCAGTTGTTTGTCTGAAAAATAAACACAATTTAAACGGCGATTTAGTTACGGTCTTCAAACAAAACATGTATTTGTTTTTCACCGTTCCATAATAAGCACTTAGTATTTAAGTGCGGATTTGTCACTCGTTTTATGAAGCCGTCGTCTAAAAATCACGCTCGTTATCCTGTGGATGAGATATTTAAGTCTAATTTGTTGTCTGAAAGCGTTCGCCTAGCATGAGACGTCTATTTGGATATGTAGTCGTTGAAAGCAGTATAAGATTCTCGTGTCGTAAATTAACCAAGGCTCGGCGTTTAGTAAGTAGCTGCCCGCATAACGAGGTAAGGTAGTCGGCATAAGTCGTGAGCTAAATTTTAATTGATCGGTTTGACATTGAATGCGCTGCGATTGGTTCGTCAGTGTGCGTCGTCTATTGGTCTAGCCCGTTTTTTCGGTTGATGTAGGTATAATAGTAGATAGTTGGCGTCATGAGTGGTGAGCATAACTTTCATTTCATCGGTTTGACATTGACTGCGCTGCGGTGCACACGATTGGTTCGACAAACGTCAGTTCGTCAGTGTGTGTTGTCTATTGGTCCAGCACGTTTTTTCGGCTGCTGTACATTGGCCGAAAGTGTACAATATCCCTACCACCGATAATCTGTGCTCACGACTCATGACGGTTACTATATATTGGCCGAAAGTGTACAATATTCCTACCACTGATTTTATCTATGCTCACGACTCATGACGGCTACTATACCTTTCTCATCTTCTACATTTAGCAACAATAGTGTGCAATACCTATTTAGCATTATTCAGCGCCTATAATGGGCTCATCTTGGGAGAATTGTAATAGTCTTCCTTAAGGGTTCAATGCTAAAATATCATTATTTCATCTCATAGAAAGATAATTTATGTGAGAGGAATTTACTGTACCCTAGTCTGTGTCTCGCTGGTATAAAATACTGTTTAAATCAACCCCAATGTACCCATTATTATTATGTATAATAAATTTCCAATTATTTTATTTAACACATTACCGTTGGTCGATGTCAATCTTCTTATGAATATTTTTTTTATTTTATCCACTTCACTATTGATGCATTCTCCAAAAACAGCCGAGATTTGAGACAAACTCACAGATAGGCCTGTCTCCAGCAGAGTGTACAAAACCTTAAATAAATAATATCAATCAATGTGAATATTCGTTTTTATGTGTAAATATCAATCAATGTGTATATATATAATTATCGCAAGCCCTGCTTTTTGTTTTTGATTCCGTTATAATAACGTTAATGCGACATGGTTCCAGTCTATTAGCAATTGGCGGAGGTAAAACTTTTAATTTTAAGTTACTGGTTCATTGCAATCTGTTAAACTGTAGTATATTATATTATTATGTGGAATTTGACATCATCAGGTGTATTACATACCTCAACAAAAAATCACTTACCCAGGTTTGATCCTTTTGGTGTAAAAGCATTTCAATTATTAATGTGAAAATTATTATCAGTGGCGTCATTACGCTTACTAAAATCTGTAAAGGCATTATAAAGAGAGATTGGTTTTTTAATTTGTATTAGATCACAAAAAATACGTTCGTACAGTACTAACTAAATACTTGGTATTGACACTTACCAATATTTTTGTGGAATTTCCAATTGTGTTTTTAACATCCAGAATTTGTTTATAAATACCAAGACATTTTTTAATATTTAAAATTAGACGATTGGAATCAAAATCACCTGATAATTGAGAGTCTGCAAGTACCCTGAGTTCTTTCATTTGTTTCCACAGTGTCTCAAACATTAGAATTCTAGGTAAATGGTTTAAGTGTATTCCCAAAAGAATGATTTCGTTATAATTACCATAAAGACCGTTTACTTGTTTAAAGTTCAGATAAACACAGCTGATTCCTTTTATGGTGATGATTAACAAAAAAATAACGAAGGAGTAAATTCCACGTATTTTAGTCGACTGACCCGGAATATTAATGGATTTGAGAGAAGAATTGAATGCATAGAATTGTTCGCTATCACTGAACAGGGATACGAGAAAGAAGACGTCATATTCGATGTACTTGCAGAACCACGACCAAATGAGGATTTCTTGTAGGTCAGCGCTATAAATGAAAAAATAATAATTTGCGACCATCTTTCCACAAAAGAATATAACGTAATAACACGAAACCACAACTTGAATCCAAAAATTCTTGCTTATGACACAATAGGAACCGTGCAGTAATCTAATAAACATTATTATGTGGATTAAAATGTCAGAATTAAAGTTGGAAGAATTTAATATGTTCATGATTTCAATAAAATAGACTTCTAGCGTGAACAAATCGACATTCAATAATAGCGCTGACTGATGTTTGGATTAATAAATAATGTGTTAGTGTATTATAATTAATATTTATCGTAAATTGCATCAGTGACCCAAATACCCATCCAAGTCAACAATCTGTCTTCTATCTATCTATACATATAAAAAATTGTCGAGCTATGAATTCTGTACATGTAATATTTTTGAGTGAAATTAAGTTTTTCCATGTCAAGATATGCTTTTTACAATTTTTGTCTGTTCGTTTGTGCGCGCACATCTTAAGACTGAACGGATTTGGATAAAAATAAAAAAAAAGTCCAAAAAATAAAATAAAAATTTTAGGTGTGGGCAACCTGTCTTAGGGTCTTCCGTTCTTTCTTCTTACGACTGGTGAAGAGTGGAGGGATGAGGGCGATGACATTGGTCGCATGGCTTCGATCGGCATTCACTTCGGCGATGTTTCCTCTTCAAACGTTTGAAGCACAATTTTCTTTGACGCACGAATTCCCATCATCGGTCGATGGATAGTGCCACATAATCGGGGCACTCAACTAACCTATGTTTCTTCTCACAACCGGGGCGGGCAAAGATCGCCCGGCTGTTTCGTCCACAGCGACGTTGTAGACTGCGTTCGGCTTTCTTCTGTTCATGAACTGACCTGCCGGTGCTGGTTTGTGTTCACGCTTCATTGTTGCGGTTGCAGGCGACGAGTAGTTGTATCGAAGCATTTGGTTGGCCTCGCATTAAGAAGCGCGAGAGCAAGACGATCTCTGCGTCGGTTCCGCAGTGCTCCGTCGCGTAATCGCACCATCGCGCTTGCAGGAGCGGGCTCAACTTTTCTCGAACTTCTCGTGCCAGCTGAGGGTTGTAGAGGTATTCCTGGCGGTCGACACTCTTGATGATGTACACGGTGTTCTGTATCTCGACGGCGAATTTTTTGGGCTCCGCTGCCGATGATCCCGGTCTTGGAAGTCTCTTTAGCTCCGCCATAGCTTGCTCGACGATAAATTCCGGTTGACCATAACATTGTTCATAACTGTCTATTTTTCATACCCTAAGTGATAAGGGTTGTCCATACCTAATTTTATTATTTGGACAAATTTTTTTTATTTTTTTTTTCAATAATGTGGCATCGAAAATACATACAACCCTAAATCTTCACCCTTCTATTACCAACCCCTATTTTTTAATAATCGATTTTAAACGCTCGATAACTACTGATATGGCAAAACAACGTTTGCGGGGTCAGCTAGTATGCTTATAAAATTTCATAAAAATTGGTCAAGCCGTTTTGGATTCGTATGGTAACTAAAACTGTGACATGAGAATTTTATATATAACATTTTTAGTTTTAAGTCGCTATTACGAAAACTACTGAACCGATTTTGATGAAATTTTTACCATCCCTAAGAGAAAGAAAAATGCAAACAATCAAAAAAGAAAATTCAAACAAACAGAAAAGAACAATCAAGATCCGTTAATTAGTTTCGGAGATATGTGAGGACAAATCGTGCAGTTCCGTCAATATTACATACATACGTGTCGAATTTATAACCTCCTCTTTTGAAGTCGGTCAAAAATGCGCCTTTAATATCCAGTAGATTGCTCAAACTGAATACCCCAAGCTTGGAGTCGATACTCGCGCAATAAAATCGTGACATCGAGCTTTGGCTGTAAATCAACCCCGCGCGACATATTTTATTTTTCCCGTTCGGAAAATATCGGGAATATTGAGAAACGTTGCCCTACCATCTCATGTAGGCACTTCTTTTTTCCGATCATTTGATGAGAGATTGCAATATTCAACCGGTTTTCTGATGTCTTCATCTGCACGTTAGAGTAACAACTAGGTAATTCTCTGTCTTTTTTTCCTTACTTTACTTTTATATTCAACTGTTTAACTGTTTCTCTGAGCGTATGTGTTTTTGTGTTATATTTGCCAATCTGTCTTTTACCATCCATCCCCCGCTTGTTTTATTGATTATGTTACATTCATCTGTCTTTATCTACTTTTACATTTATTTGAGTATCTGCTCGTTTGTTCCTGTATTTAATTCCCATATTTTCTAATAATACACATTGGACTGATCAGTTTCTGTATACAGTTCTAGTTTCAAAATTTAGATGCTTAAAATTTCCAGTGCAGTGCTCAAACTGGAAGCCTCTCATTCCCCAGCGTAGAGTCGATACTCGTGCAATAAAATCGTGACATCCAGTTTTGGCTGTAAATCAACCTTCCACGACATATTTTATTTTTCCCGTTCGGGAAATATCGGGAGTATTGAGAAACGCTGCTCCATCATCGATGTTTTCATCTCGTGTGCTCCTTTTTTCGATCATTTGATGAGAGTTACCTAAAGGCTCCAACATTCTACCGTTATCCGATGCCTTTTTTACCTGCCTATTCACGTTATTCCACGAGAAAGCTACCTTTATTTTACGCGAATAAATAAAAGTTACTGTTTGTACATATATTGTGCAATTGTATTCGATTTTTTTTTCATTTCCATGTGTCCATTTCATCCACTTATTAAACTCCAATGCTGTCACTCACAAAAAACAAAGAAAAGCCTGCCTTGCTTATTTTTGCACTATTATTTAACTACCTACAATCTACATTCAAAAATTTATTTAGACTTTGTAATGGCTAGCTGTTTTAATCAATGTATCGTATAGCTCACATTACCTATATTCACCTCACCTTCGGAATAGTCCGACTAATTCCGAACCTATTTGAAGCCCTTATTCATGACCCATGAGCGGTCGAACTAGTTAGCAACGGAGTCTATTATTATCATTCAATAATGGAATAGCTTTGTCGCGTCGTGTAGCTACTAAGTGCTTGTCAGTAACCCATTAATGACCCACTACAGGGTCGGATTTCTTCTAACAAAGATAGGGATGTAGTGGACTTCACATACCTTTGAGAACATTTTTTTTTCTCTCTCTCAGGCATGCATGTTAAAGAGTTAAAGATTGAACATAGAGTAGGAAGAACAAAACTATACAACGCTTACAGTAAAGAACACGCACTATCTATCATTTTTACGAGGCGCCCTAAAAGCTGTAAGCTTGCCGAGTGTGTATAACAGCCTACACAGAACCGCCCCAACGGAAAATTCACTAAACTTTACGTTGTAATACTATAGAGATATTATAATAGAGTAAGGGATATATACGTCTGCCTGGAAGTAGAAATGTCCGACACTTGGAAAGAGAGATTATTGTACCCTATCTGTCTCTCTACTAACGCATGCACATTAAAGAATTTAGTGCATTCTCGCGCTTCACGCTTGCGCATCAAACACTTTCAATACCTAGAATTGTTTTGCGCTAATTGCACATGCGCCAGAAGAGACAGATAGAGAAGGTACCGCAATCTTCTCTTTTTAACCGAAGGACAGTTGGAAGCCTGGTTCCCTGCTCTATTATAATACCTCTATGTGTATTACCCAATATATTTGGTAATGTATTGCCGGCGTTGGAATATCGCGACTGCGGCCAGCTTCCCATGAAATATGAGAACAGTCGATGAGATACGCTTGAAAATTTCTCTCTTCTTCTGAATTGTATCTAGCTCTGCATCGGTTTGAGTAATGGTCTTTGTCGAAGCACATTTAATGCAATATTCTGAATATTACTTTATTCAGATACAATTTAAACCCAGATAAGTTGCGCTGCGTTTTACTATTATTTGATTGACTAAAAAAGGGAGTATCGTATCCTGTATCTTTATAGATAGCTGATACATTCAATGCTATAATTAACCTATATTTATTTCACGTACATCTTGTGGAATTTAGTGTCACACTGATTCATACAAAAATAGAAAAGAACAAAATTATTTATTTCCCGTAAACAGATACTTTCTCATTTCAGAAATCTATCTATGACATCAATGGTTTTTGGAAAACCTTATTATCTATACTACCGTGAGAACGCTTAACACTTAAGTGCATAAAGCTCGAACCAAAACAAGAATTAAAGAGCTGATAATTTATGAAACGTGTCACGTCTTTTTTTGTAACGAAGGGAATCGTTCGATAAATATTCGTGAAGGCGACGTTTTATGAAGATGATAAACACGGAACACATTAAATAGGTCGACAAAAGCGCGTTCTGTTTAAAGAAGGAATGATGCCAGCTCGTTTGGTTTTACGCGCCGCGGGATCAACGCGTAATGGTACGGGTAATCGTGATGTACAAGGAAGGTACAAGGAAATTCAGTTTATATGTATTATTAGCTATGCCCGCGACGTCGTCCGCGTGGGATTCTAAAATAAAAGTAGCTTTAGTTACTCCTTATTACATCAGCTATCTGCCAGTGGAAGTCCTGTCAAAATCGGTCCAGCCGATCTAGAGATTAGTTAGAACAAACAGACAGACAGGCAGACAGACAAAAATTGTAAAAAATGTTATTTTAGAACATACATATGAATTTAGTAAAGAGCGGTAATTTTCATATTACAAACAGACACTTCAATTTTATTTATTTGTATATATGGAGTTTCTTGTATAGTATAGATATAAGATGAAAACAATTTGAAGACGAGTAAGATTCAATGCTTGAAGCAGATTGAATTTCAGACAGTAAATTAAGAGTTGTTTATCTATTTGCATTAAGAAAGATGAAACGTTCAGTTTAAACGTATCATAGTGAAAGAGTTTAAACACCTATTATTTGGAACACGCCCATTCAAACAGGCACAAAGTGCTGTTTGTAGTTTTAAATGGCCGCATTGCTACTCCTTAAGTATAAAGTAGAAGAAAATCGTTAATAGAAGACTAAATTAGTAACGATAATTAACTAAAGTGGTCTCAAAAGCCTCAAATTAGTCTCTTCTGCAGTAAATTAACTGTTTGGAATAAAGTCGCTAATGTAGAGAACATAGTCAATGAGAAGAGAAAACAGAGATGTAAACGTGTTATTGTTATGGTAGTTAACACAGTTATATAGCGGTGATAGCCCAGTGGCTTAGAATTCGACCTCGAATCGAGGGGTCCAGGTTCGAATCCCAGTGGCCAATACCAATGACTTTGTAAAAGAAGTTATGTGCGCTTTATATAAAAATTATATTATTATATCACCTGCTGTTACGGTGAATGAAAACATCGTGAGGTAATCTGCATGCGTGAGAGTTCACAAAAAAAATGTTCTCAAAGGTATGTGAAGTCCACCAACCCGCAGTAGGCCAGCGTGGTGGACGGCGGCCTACATCCCTCTCATTACGAGAAGGTTACTGGCTGGCACAGTTAACAGAGACTTACGAGTAGCTAAACAAGAACCAAGACCAAAATATGATGCGGAGCGTGATGTTAGTGCGACTGTCGTTAAAGTTATTTTAATAATTAAATAAGCAATTGTATACATAGTGTCGTAGATAGATACATCTACAGTCCAACTCTAATTACAAAAAGTTGCACTGTTCAAGTGTTCAGTGTTGATGTTTCTATACCTCTAAAATTCGGTGCGATGTCCTGACGCTTTCCGTGAAAACTTTGTAAACAAAAACCCAGCAAACGCAAATGTTTTGAAATGGAGAAATCGTCTATGTGTTTACCCGTTCTGGGAATGGGCCCTCGATAAACGAGTTTTGCTGCTCGCGACTAGATTGGAAAGATTTTGCGTTCGCAGTTTAGGACCGCCTTTATTTAACAAACAAATTGGTAATCGTTTTATTTTGTAAGAAAATAGCAATCAAAACATTCCAATTTTTGTTGTAGACGACAGAATTTTGATGATGCATACATAACAGCACCTAGTCGATCAAATTAGAAAGCAAATGTAGTAATAGCGTTGACATATAAAAGGCAAAATCTATGTTTCCAACATCATCAAGTTTAATCTGAGTTACCAAATCAGAGTATTCTTCATAGTAAGTTAAGTTTTTCAAGATACAGGAAATTTTAATAATCAATCCCCTTTCTTATTCCCTGGAAAAATAACATTCGATATTTATAAGTGTCGTTTTCAGGTTATTTTTCATGTTTGTTTTGTTTTTCTTCTTATAATTTATTTGCTTTGGTTTTCTAGATATATTTTATGTGTTGCTTTGCGAATAAAGATTTAGTTATCACCGATAAACGGTTGATTAGCACTCAACCGTTAATTGGACGGTTACAACTAACAGTTTAAAAATAAATATAAATAAATACAATTTCAACTGCTTCTACGTTACAAGAACAATGCGTTCAGAATACCCACGATATTGTTTCTAGCGAACAGTCGAGTTTCCATTTCGATCTACGTGTATCATTTTACGAGCGTCCTATAAAAGTTGTAAGCTCGAGTGGCGTAACCTCATACGGAATCGTGTCAGCGTGAAAACGGGAATTTATTTCTTCATAAAACCATTGAATACTACATAATAATATATGAAAAATTTGAGAAATGATAGCCGTTGTTCTGGATTAGAACTAAGGCTGCTTAGAAAAATGAAATTCAAATCATTTTGATACCTAAAGAGGACTCATCTATATCTGGATCGTCAAGTTATGACTTGTATCTATGGGCCATAGACAATGTCCCGTTCTTTTACAAGACTTTAAAGTTATATCTATTAAACCAGTAACAAAAACTGAAAAATTCTATCATTCTATACCTATAGAAGATCCAATATGTGGACAATCACTTTTAATTTTAGTGACGGCTCTCTATTTCCAGCAAAAGTCGCACATTCATTTTGTATCGGAGTATTATAATATTTTACGAGGGGTCTATAAAAGCTGTAAGACGCTACTCAGGGGCTGTTAGAAGGAAATTCTCGAAACTTTACTGTGTCGTAACTCAGGATAATATCCTAATTTTATAAAATGCGAAAAGCATCATAACGATGCTCCTAAATTGATATCTCTGAAAATTAATAATTTTATATACTCGTAGTTCTAAGGTATGATTCAATGCGATGTTATTATATTAAACATATAAATAATCGTTTATCATTTTCTTCTCTCGGATTATTCTCGGATCTGTTATTAGCAAATGGAAATACCTCGAACATACTCCACCACGCTGCTCCAATGTGGATCAGTGCTTCAGAATTTCCTTAAACACGATTTAACGATTCTATCATTAACACCGACTTCAAAACACGCAAGCAAAGGAGACCTGATCCTGTAATGGGTCTCTTATAGGTTAAAGACTCAAGGCAAGACGGTTCCCTGTCATTCCTGTTTTTTTTCATGACTGTTATACTGCTATTGGCACTAGTAGCTTTTACAGCTTTACCGGGCTTTGTGACGAGCTTTAGAAGCTCAGCCTGTCCAATTGTGTGCGATATTTGGCTTAAGACATATCTTTACCAAATCACCAAAAATATTTATCTTTAGTTTTAAAACTCTCAAAAATCAGCTCATAATATCTTCAGCTCCACCAATCTCAGTAGTAATAACGTGTTTTGGAAGTTTGCCAATAACCTTCGCCTATAATCTGCCATAAAGCGATTCTTTCGTAAGTAATATTGAGTACAGGATTGGATTATAACTTCGCGGTGGGTTCGTTACGGAACTTTCCTGAAATCTTTGTGGGAGATTCGTTTATGGAAGTACTTAGCGAATATTTTTGGCTTTTCACTTGTTCCGCTGTTGACTTTAGAGCATCATTTTTGCTTGCTTCAACTGTTTAGATGTTTAGATGTTTAACTGTTTAACTGTTTAGATGTTTAACTGTTTAGATGGTTAGATGTTTAGATGTTTAACTGTTTAGATGTTTAGATGTTTAGGTGTTTAACTGTTTAGATGTTTTTGGGTATAGGCGTGACCATAAAGTTTGATTATTTTCTGTACAAGGTTTCTTCAAGATTACTCCTAAATTCAAAAACGTAATCACCAAAATTATAACAAAAAAGTCTGTGCTGAAAATATAAAATATTTAAATAAAAAAGCGATTACAGGGTACACGATACAATATCACAGGATACTCATAAAAAGCTTGTAACGATTGAAATGGTAAAATTTCAAGCAATTGATACGTTTAATACTAAGGAATTAGAAAAAACCAATACACAACATTTATTTCTTCGATATTTAAAATTAAAAGACATCGGTAAGTTCTTTTACGTAGTTGACGTTCTGAACTAAACACGACTAAAAAAAACTAGCAAACACTATTTAAAAATAAGCACAAAATACCATAACACCAAAAAGAACATGAAATATGCTCCCAAAACACGTTTCGTGTCGACTATCCAAATGTCTTGGGGAAATAAAAGCAGCAGAACGGCAGCGTGAAACGTTAAGAAAAATGTCATTTCATGTTCATATAAATGTACGTACGCTTAAGCTCGCGTCGCGCTGACTGCTTCAAGAACGACTGTTTTATGTTTTGTTTACGAGTGAGAAGCGTTGTGTGGTTGTTTTGGAAATTTCAAGTCTCGATTATGCTTATTTTACGTCCGCAAGTCGCAAAGATGGAGGTTGCTGTCGCGCCTTGCGTATGGCGAGCAACTTCCAAACTCTATTCACTTAGTGGAGAAGTTTCGCTGTGTTGTGCTAATGACTCGTTTTATGCCTCCTGTACATTGAAAATTGTGTAAGTCTTCCTCACAAAAATTTGAAAAAGGGAATTGTTACTTTTTAACATTTCTACATGTTATGTTGCAAAGTCTACGATAACTATAGACAGTTAGTGCATTATCTGAAACATTCTTACCAAACGACACAATTCTGCCTGTCTGACTAATAGGTTTACTATGCATTTTAAATTTAATAAAATATTCATAACTTGAATGTCAAACAAAATAATAGCACCTACTGCGATTAAAATATATACTTGTCTCACAGTGAATGTTTTGTACGATTCAAGTTGATAGATTTCACAAAGAAACGGCGGGTCTCGGGATTTATTTTTGACCTTTCCCTTTTCATTGTACTTGCGCAATAAAGTGGGGTTCAATGCCACCGCAAGATCTTGTGTCACATTTTGTGTGGGCCATATCAAAAGGAAGCCCTGGAAGGTTTTTCTGGGTTGTTTTACTGCTGTGAGTTAATTAAATTTGCTATCTTGCAAATGTCACATACAAGTTACTGAAAAGAAAAATAATTGTCACATAAAAATATGTTTCCAGAAGTAATATGTTTTCAGGAGAAGCAAATGAGCAATTAACTGATCACTACATTTCGCAATCAATATAATTTAAAAGAAAAAACCTAATGCCTAATAAATATTAACTTTTCATCCATTTTGGTCGGAAAATTTCAGCACAACAATTATTTTACATCACGAGAGAACTGGTTGTTTTTCAGAGGAAACAATAAGGTGTAGGTGTGTATTGATTTTTTATCGCCTGTTACTCACAGTATTATCCATTTTCGGATAAGCGAGTATAACTTTATTAATTAATCCCGGATATCTGTTGTTTTACCATCCACTGTATATTTAACCTCCTTATATTGCTACGATTAAGTAAAAACATTCGTCTTTAATCTTCAATAGCTTTATTATTTATTAGCCACTTAGTAAACGAAGAGAAATTAGAAAAGCATGATATTGTTGTTTTTACCCATTTTTATACGTTGTTTTCGTTTCGCAAAAATAAGTTAACGTCGTCTTGTATGTCAGCCAATTAAAATAATAGCTCCAATCATTTATCAATCTTGTACGGTTTCAGTTTGAACGTTAATTATTTTACGGTATTCTCGCTTTTGCTAAACGAGGTGGTTTGTAAAATCCTCCTTATACTGAGACGGTATACGAGTATGTTTAGCAGAGTAAGCGTATATTATTACTCTTTTGACAGGCCAATCTTCGTCTAACAGCAACTTATTACGTCCACATGAAACGACGATGAAGGGACACATAAAACTTTTACTTATATTATCCACACAATATCTACAATTATGTCTAGATGCGGTGATAGTCCAATGGCTAGAATTCGACAGTTGCATGCCAATGACTGTGTAAAAAAAGTTATGTGCGCTTTATAAAATTAACTATTATCTGTAAAAAAAAGGATGAAATAAATTTTGTTACATACTACTATTTTTTGAGGTTTGTGTCTTTAGAATCAAGTATTTGGTTGTATAGTTAAATTTTGATACCAACCTCAACAAATAGTAGGCCTAAAGCACGTAACAAAATTCGTTTCATACTTTTTTGATGTCGGTTTATTTTTTTTATTGTTTTTTAATTAGAACAGCTCCTATCCCTGTACTAAAATATTTTCGTTTTAGGTTTTGTTGGTTCGGTCGGTCAGCTAAGTCAGCCGATTAGGATCGTGATCACAGATTATTTTGTTGACATGCTGTTGCTATTGTAACATTACGAAAAATCAATAGTAGTATGGTCAGATAAACGAACTAAATTGTATTTTAAGCAGTACATAAAAAAATACAGAGTGATAAGGGGCCTTTCTGGGAATTCGAAAAAACATTCAGAACGAACCGTGAGTAATATGAAACCATTTCTACTTACAAGAATGTTTTTTGGATATTACTCAGACTGCGGTGTCTCTAAAAAAATAAAATACGTGCTGGGTTTGTACTGTGTGCTTTTTCCAAATATTGTCTTTTTTTACAAATGGTGCTGCCTTTTAGAACAAGTTAAACCTACGGCTATTATGAGGTAACTTAATCAATCATATTTTACTCGTTTCATGTTATTTCTTTTCGTACTAAATGTAGGTTTACCACTCACAGACAAAACATCGTGTTCTAAGGAAATTTTTTCTATGCTTCAACAGTTAATCGTCGGGATTATTCCAGCTCTGTTTATTATACATGTGTTTTTTTTCTTTTTATTTTACTATTACTGTATGTTTGGGGTTTGTGAAGTTCGGGTCCCAATAGCTATAACTTTTTATAAGTTTGTAACGGAATTGGGTCATGTACCAATATTGCTAGTTTTTAGTCTGTTGTATTGTCGAATCAGAATATTTCGCAAAACTCTTAACTACAAAAGGGTTTCAACGGAGCGGATCACAGTCATACAACATGAAGAGATATTTTGACATGTACTACTCTATACAAGACGGTCTCAAAAACTTTAATAATTCTATTAAATATATGGTAAATATTGAACACTTACGAAATGAAATATAAATCATCTTGAAAGAGTTTAGTTGCTAAACTTTACGTGTTTTGTGCAACACATTTTCAGACTCTTGTCACATTCTTTTATCAATTCATACAGATGTTTTGGGTTATGTTTAATACAGTGCAAATGCTTCGTTCGAAGGTAAAAAATAAATTCGCAAGTAAGTCCAAATGAGTTAAAAATAATTAGATGTTAAACATACATACATGAATTTAATTGATCTTTCAGGACATTGAAAATTTAGTTCAAATGCTGATTCTTTGGTGTATGTTCCATATGATAGTTAAATAGTTAAATACATTCCGGCTATAATCAATTAAAAAAATATTTGACTTACCAAATCTCTTACTTTAGGTAAAGTCTGTTTAATCGTAGATTAAACGCTTCAATTGTGATAGTTTCAACGTGTGAGAGGAAAAAATCATTGTTATTTTTATTCCCCAAGTTTAGCTTCGTTCGCAACTTTTTCGAATGTAATGGACTGTTCAATGTGATTTCCGAAACAGGGAAGAGCGTACGAAATTGTGTCGCTAAGTTTGAAACTTTTCACAACTTTGAAAGTACGTATACATTTTTGAGGTTTTGAGGTTCCACCAATCTTCACAAAAAAGATTTCTTATAGGATCACTAGGTAGTCCATCTATCTGTCAAGATCCTTTTTCCCAGAAGCTCGTGAAGGTATTTGGCTGATATTAATATTAATATCCAATACAAAAAACCTCTAAGAAAGTCCACACACACAGAATGACAAATAAAAACAGAACAGAATGATTCATGATGGCTTAAAAGGGTGGCTAAGGTTATCTAACCTAAAATTCTATCAGCCACAGCAAAAATAAAAGAAAAAAAATAATATGATAAAGAAAACACCTGTAGGTAGAACGTACTTACGAAAACAGAAATATATAAAGATGACTTCATAACTTACTCACTTATAAAAGAAACTGTTTATCACTCCCTACCTGATAAAGTTAAATCTCGTTCGCTTTTTATACGCTTTGTTTTATTCATGGCTAGGATTTCAACAATAGTAGTAAAAGAAAAGATATAACGCATAAAAACATTCAAGTGTCACTTGCGCCACTCGCCTCCTCCGACCCTTCAATCCACCAACAAGAGTATAAAACAAAGTTTTCGGGTGTGACCATATTTTTGTTTTAGTACCTAAGTAAATGGGAATTCTTAGGCCGCCCTCTGGATAGGGATTGTTCGCGCGTGAACGTACGTGTACGCACGAGTTGAATTCGTACGAACACGCGTCCAAACTGAGCCGGGCCTTATACGATCACTTCATTGTATTGTACTTCATTGTAGCTATGTGTTTATCTACCTATCTATTGATCTGTGTGTCTGCTTATGTCTCTTGTTAGGGAACATTTTTTATTCAATAATTGAGTAGGAAATGGGCATGCAGATTGCAGACTACCATACCAATGTCAGGAAGTCACTGCAGCATATTGAGAAGAAATCCTATCTTGTATGCGGATACTTTGCTTCTACTACTACTTATATTAGCAATAGGATAGTACTACTTCGTATATTAGTATTAGCAGTAGATCCTGAAGCAATCGACTAATTCTCAGGATCAAACCTGTTCCTCACCCTAATTTATTCAAAAAGTGAATAATTTCTCTTTTCAAACGAGCGCGCGATAAACGAGACAAATTAACTCGACAACTAGCACAGGAATTAGGGGCCCGGATTAACAGGATTAGGAGGGCTCTCGAACACACAACGGCCTCGCCGATGACGGGATCACACCAAAGCTTGTTCAAACTTGGAATGCTCTAGAAACTTTTGGAATCAGCTCTTAGATTTTTTGTACAACTATTTCTCAATACTTGTCAGTAACCCATTAATGACCCACTACAGGGTCGGGTCTCCTTCTCGCAATGTGAGGGATGTAGGCCTTAGTCCACCACGCTGGCCTACTGCGGGTTGGTGGACTTCACATACCTTTGAGAATATTTTTTTTGTGAACTCTCAGGCATGCAGGTTTCCTCACGATGTTTTCCTTCACCGTAACAGCAGGTGATATTTAATTTTTATAAAGCGCACATAACTTTTTAACAAAATCATTGGTGCGCGCCACTGGGATTCGAACCCGGACCCCTCGATTCGAGGTCGAATTCTAGGCCACTGGGCTATCTCAATACTTACTTATGAATATTTTCTTTATTACGAGTACGTCAGTACGTTTACGTTTCTTTATTACGAGTATGACAGTTCTTAGTTTAAATATCCTTGTTCTTCTTTTTAACCCCCGACGCAAAAGAATGGGTGTTATAAGTTTGACGTGTCTGTCTGTCTGTGATTCGGTCGTGGCACCGTAGCTCGCGAACGGATGACGCGATTTCAATTTAGTTTCTTTTGTATGAAAGGTGAGTTACGGGCGAGTGTTCTTAGACATGTTTGATGAAAATCGGTTGAGTCGTTTAAAAGTTGTGGGGGGTGAAAGTGGCGAAGAATAACCGAATGTCCGCAAATATAATCGAGTGGGGTCTCAAATGAAAGCGCATCACGTGCACATTACGAAATATAATGTTCAATGAAAATTGTCGTTATTGTGTCGGGGTTTTTTTTCATTTTCAATTTTATGGTTATTTTCTTCTGCGCCAACCCGTCCTAGGTCTTGAATTGACCGTGAGGGCCGATTTAGCCATCTGCAGTTTAACTGTAAGATACCGTAACCTTTATCATTTTGTAACGTCAACTAATATCTCTTCAAAATACCTATTTCTACGGGATAATAAGTTACCAATACTTGAATTAATCTTCTCACCTTTATCATAAATATTACTTCAGTCAACTCCTTGATGGTATCGTTTACCCAATCTTTAATCCGCAGCACAACTCTAAACGATATTAAACGTCAAAACCTAAAGTGAGTTAGTCGTGGAGCGTGAATTTTTTCCCATTATCCCAAAGGAAGCTCCAAATATTCCCACCGGCGGGCGTTTCACAATAAATTGCCCGCCGGCCGGGTAATTGTCAGGTGACCGGGCCCGATTATTCAACAGGGCACTGATGAATTCAACATCCGACGCACGCGTTGCGTTACGTGTCCATTATCATCAAGCATTGAACCGGGGAAATTGCCTTTATATGGTGCTGATTTTTCACAAAGAATAATCGATTGGAAGTGGTAATTGTTTGTTGTATGAGACCGCTGTAGGTATTATAATTATAATTGCGGCTACATTTTAGTTTTGTTTTAATCGACAGGATAGAAATGCGACTATTTAAATTTGTGGTTTGTAATTCATCAGTCTATAACAGAAACCGATTTAAATAGTTGTTAAGTAAAATAACAGTTATTTTTATTTACACTTCTAAACCTCGACAAAAATTAATAAGGAGTTTGTTATACCAATGAAACAGACGTTTTTCCTTACGCATGAAGATATCAATCAATAAGCAAACGAAATGTCTGGCAAAATCCAAATTTTGAAACAACGAAAAATTAAATATAATTGATTCGTGAGTTATTTATTTTAATTCTATAAAACCACAATTCTGCGGCAAAACCTGTAGCAATAGATATTTTTCAGTGTAAACAGAGAATATTGAATACTGAACTTCATTATTATCGGTGGTTGACATCACAGATTGTTCGTTAACGAATGGAAATTGGAACTTGAATATTTCAGGTTATTTTTTATAGGAACACTGAATAAAGTAAGTATAATGTTGTTTTGCAAATACACTTCTACGAAAATTTAAAATCATAAAACGAAATGATGCAACTTATGAAACTTTTCTATGATCGTAATATACGCCCATTACAATAATGGTAGGTCTTATTTTCAATATCCGTGTTCTTATTTTTCTTCCTCTGCGCCGCCAGCCAGTCTAACTCTTGAATTGACCATGAATCGTCCATCTGTTTGTCTTTGTCTTTATCTCCTAGCCACAAGCATACCACCTGTTTTTAAAATTTAGACACTCAAGAAAATTGCCTAATCGTCTGATTTGAAAATTTATTAGTCGAATAATAAATAGCTAGACAATTTGTTAAGTACTTGAACGGATTACTGACTATGCAGAAATCAAGTAATAAATTAGTTCAAAAGACTCCCGATTCGCCATTTGTACCCCAGAGATTTACTCGTAGCTTCATTAAGCAACATAGTTTAATTTCAGTAGAATTCATAATTCGTTCTACTTTCTTTGTCACCACATTTTCAATATTTTTGCATAAAATTTATGCTGGGAACTTTTTGTTCCGTCTGTAGTTAACTGCAGTTAGGCCAAGTTTTAATTATATGGCTACTACGTAGTCCGCCACCCGCTTAACTCGTCATAAAGTAGTATATTCGTGTGTTATGTTTCGGCTGGGGAAGCGTGGTTGTCTTAGTCCTATCTTAGTCCTATGAAATCAGATCGATTTAAAATAGGAATTCTATTTTATTAGACCCGTAAAACCTTACACGTAAACTATTTATACAAATAAACTATAATATTTTATGATTTAATATTAATACAAAGCAAACAACACTTCAAAACAAACAAACTGTTTATGGCACAGATAATACTTAGGTTCTTTCACAAAGTAGTGTTTAAATAGTTTCTCGAACAAGACCTAAACAAATTCCAGGAAATTCTCATTTTAAGTTCTAAAGCGAAAGACTTTGTCTAACTCCCAAACTAAGACGTTAATACAAATGTGTTGGTGCAAAACTTCTGTGTTCGTAGAGTTAGTAAAGGTCAAGTTGGCGGAGAAACAAATTTGAGGCGAACCATCATTTGAACCAAACCCAACTAATTAAATAGTTGGAATGGTAGGAATTTAAACAAGTATTTTCAAAGTTTTGTGTGAAGAGACGTTGCTGCGCGATACCTACGTACAGTAATACGAGTATGAGCGCGCGCCTCACATGAAATGCTGACCACGCACGACGACGCGCGACGCAAGCAGCGAATGCTGTAAACAATAGAGCACGTCACACGTGTCATACCGAACTGGCCAATCGGAAGACGTATCCTCAAACGCGCTATCAAAGTTCCATAGAATCTCTGCATATAAAAATGGTCCGAAGTTAACATTCGGACCGCGGTCCCCAGGCAGTGACATCGCTTGGCGGGATCTCCCCTTTTCCTCCAAATAGATTTTATTTTGATATTTTAGTGTTTAGATATTCAAACCGCAGTACAGGTACAATATTTTAAATATCATAAAATATCTCGTGATATTTTATGGTAGGTACTTTAATATCTCATGATAATTTTAAATATCTCATGATATTTTATGGTACTTATATCGGTCTAATGTGGAGGCGGTATCCTTCTCATTTTGTGAAGTGTGTGTTCCACTACAATTAGCTACGTTCATCATTATACCATTTTAAATATAATATTTAAATATATTATAATATAATGAATGATCTAAACTAAAATAATGAAAAAAAAAAAAAACTAAACAAATGAAAAACATCGCTGCGATGCGGAAGAGTGCCCAAGATACTGGCTGCATTGCCTCTCTGGACAGCTATGCTAATGCGCTGTCCAAAGTCATTATACCTGATTCAAATTTCTTTCGTGAAACAGCTTTTGGTTATTATTTTTAAGCTACATTCAACATGTATTCAATGCCTGTTGTTATTATAATTAATTAACAAATATTTGAGAATTACACTTAAATCTTAAGTTCCGTTTCGCAGATTAAATAAAACCGCCTAACGGACTCTGTTCCAGAACGTTGTTACAAAATAATTACATTCTGTCTGCTCCCGGGAAGAAATTAATGCTCGCAATAAATTTTAAGCTTTGTCCGTTTATATTTCACTTAAGTTGTTCGTGCATCCGACTCAAATACTACGTTTTAATTCCAAAACTCGATCTTCGTTTCGTTGCAACCAAAAAATCCACAAAATGGGGAATGTTCTAAGAAATTACGAAACTGTGATCAAACTACCGAAGACTTCCATTCGCATTTGAATTGGTGACTGTCTTCGTCAATTTAGTTTCAAGGTTCATTTTTGCTTTTGTGTAAAGTTAAGAATGATCTTCCTGGGTGTCCAATGTCGCATTTATATTTATATTATTGTCAATAAGCAACGATAGTAATAAATTTCAAATAAAAGAGTGTTAAAAATGGAATGTTTGGGGAAGTTTTTGCAAGATTTCGTCTGTTTATCGGTTGGGAAGAAGAATTCCATTCGCATTTGAATTTGTGACTGTCTTCACCTTGTGCTTTTCCGGTTAAATTTTATGCAAAATTTGGAATGATCTCTATGATTTCACCATTAAAAGAAAGTTCTTCGTGTCTTATTGTCTAATGTTTCCGTTCATACCTCATGAACGGAGAACTGAGAACGAGAACGGAGAACGGAACATGGTATTCGGATATACCTACTTTATTTGAAGCGTGAGTTACACGGCTCCCTCGTACAGCCTCAGGGAAGAGTTCTACCACTTCTAAAAATTACTGTAAATAAAATTTATTATTAACCTCTCCGTCGTTAGCATTCATCACTATAGGTATGAAGCACAATTTAATATGAAAGCGATTAAATTATAAAGAATTTAATTATCCCAATGAATCTTCTGTGCAGCGTCTGTGTATTTACGTTTCACTTTAACTGTACGTGGTCGAGTTAAATAGCTCTAATTCCTTGCCGCAACGATGTTAAGTGCTGAGATTTCTAGCGTCAGATCGAGAAATTCTAAGAAATGTCTCCAATGCCTTTCGTTTGCTGTTTTTACTTGTATTGGAAAAGTAACAGGCATGCACTTTATCTGTTTATGGGCAATGGAAAATAAAATGTCAAACAACGTTAGTTTTCGCTAAATCTATTTCTCCCACTGAAGGGTCGAAATTCATCTGTGTAAAAAATAGCGGTAGCGGGAGCGGTAAAAAAGTGACGTATTCCCGCTAAGGGTGTGTAGATAAGCTTAAAAGCAATCATTTCATCTGTGTGAAGCTCTATCGAAAATTCAACGGCTTTCGAGATATTTCATTTGATTTGAGCCTAAAAATGACTTCGAATTCAATCAAACTCAAATATCTCGAAAACCGATGAATTTGGGATAAAGCTTCACACGGCTTAAATAATTGCTTTTGAGCTTATCTACACGCCCTTAGCGGGAATACATCTAAAAATAAATCATCCTGTATACTGTGAGCATATTCTTGACTGATATAAATAAAACGAATGAATGACATGATTAATATTTTGAATTAGGTACTTGTGAACGATGGCCACCTCCCAATTTCGGTTCTTGTTCTTGTAACATCGTGTGTACGAGCCGTAATTGTTATAGTTTCTCATTCCGCTTTGACATTTCCTTCCTTCCTTCCTTTCAGCCCTTAGTAGTCCACTGCTGGACATGGGCCTCCCCTAAACGACGCCACTCCGCCCGGTCCTGGGCCCTCTGAATCCAACGGTTTCCCGCTGTCTTCTTCAGGTCATCAGTCCGCTTGGTCGGAGGGCGGCCTGTGCTCCTTTTGCCTAGACGTGGTCGCCATTCGAAGACATTTTTCCCCATCGGTTGTCAGTCCTGCGAACGATGTGGCCAGCCCATTGCCACTTTAATTTGCAAACTTTGAGAGCTATGTCGGTCACCTTCGTTCTTCTACGGATTTCATCATTTCTGATTCCGTCTCGTAGAGAAATACCAAGCATAGCTCTCTCCATTGCCCTCTGGGCGACTCTGAGCTCCGGATTAGGCTCACAGTAAAGGACCACGTCTCGGCACCGTAGGTCATCACTGGCAACACACATTGCTCGAAAACTTTCGACTTCAGGCACTGAGGTATATCGGACGTCAAGACGTGTCGTAGATTCCCTTTGACATTTAATTACACTCAAATTGCTTCGCTTAATGTGTATGTTGTTCCCATTCAAAGGGCGTCGCTTAAATCAATTCGCGCGATCCGTATCGTAAACTTTGGTCTCGCGGTGTGTTGAGTTTACATTAGTTTGTAGCCCGCGTCGCGACTAAATAAGCTATAGCTTCGATATTACCTAATGGTTTATCACTGAAACGATTATGTTGTAGGTAATATTAACGATAGTTTTGACAACTATTATTAACGCTCTGGGAACTTTTCTTGTACCTAATCGAAAAATTCGAATCATCGAAGCAAGTAAGAAGGATGTAGACCATCGTGCGGGTCTATTGTGTGGGTGATGGACTTCACGAATCCGGCGTGGTGGAGGACTCTCGGATGCAGGTGTCCTCACTATGTTATATTCCCTTCACCGCAGCAGGTGATACTGTAAAAGTCAAATAACATAGACACGTTGAGTTGATGCGTTCCACCGGGATTCCAAACTAGACTGAGCTTCAGTTCTTAGCCACTGGGCTAGCACCGCTACCTGTATTCTTAAATTAGTCCATCTTACGATAACAGTATTCCTCCATACTGGATTACTTACAAAGCGTCGCGTCGCCTGTTTTTCTTTTACAAATATATCCAACTTTTTATATCTCTCTGTTCTGCGCGATACAAAAACGTCAATCCATATTAAAGCGCTAGTAGAAAAATACCTGCTTCAATATTCGAGAGGTCGAGGGAAAGACCGTAGAAAAATAGGGAATGGAAGTAAATTTTTCTTAAAGATTATTTTAATAAGAGCGCCGTTGCCACAGATATTAACGGCGGGTGAAATGTTTCTGTGATCGAAATAAAATACGCTCTTAGAGGCAACGCAATAAAAATATCCGAGATTCTTGTAAGAGATTTCAGATTATAAGATCTGAAGTCGACGCTTAATAATCCTCAATGTAACGCAATCAATGTCAGTTTCAATGTAACTTGTGTCTTGATGGTGAGTTATAAAACCAACAATTTCTTGGAAAACCAACAATATGGAATAATAAAAACAAGGCCAAAACAGGATTACACAAATAAATGAAAATCATAAATTATGCTAACATTTTCTCTTCATTAATGCTAAAGTACGTCAAATCGAAAGTTGTAATAATTATGTATCATATATTATACATTACTTATGTACCATGCAGGTTTCCTCACGACGTTTCCTTTCCGTAACAACAGGTGACATTTAATTTATATCGCGCATAACTTTTTTACTAAGTCATTGGTGCGTGCCACTGGGATTCGAATTACCGCTTATAAATGCTATCACCTACAAAAACTCAAATTCTCTGCGAATCTGATCGCTAAGAACAGAAAGCGAAACGCCTATTCGTTTTTAATATCGCAGCTGACAGCTCCGCGATTACCCTTCGATCGAATTATTCTTTTATCGGGGAAAGAGGAAAAAGCAACCCCCTTCATTTCCATGGAAAGCGATCCGAGACCGATAGCGGTTATTGAGTTCAAATCGCATTGGCTTGGGACAATAACTGGGCCTCTGGCGCGTTCTCGGTGCCTTCTTAATAAACGGTTAGAGGCATTCGTGGTTGATTTAATTTTGGCTTTGCGTTATTCAACCGTCATAGTTCTTAGTCGTGAGTTATGGCGTGGTTTTTCATTTAATACATAGTGGAGGTAGCGGTGGATAAGCGGTGATAGCCCAATGGCTTAGAATTCGACTTCGAATCGCGGGCTCCGGGTTCGAATCCCAGTGGCGCGCACCAATGACTTTGTAAAAAAGTTATGTGCGCTTTATAAAATTAAATATCACCCGCTGTTACGGTGAAGGAAAACATCGTGAGGAAACCTGCATGCCTGAGAGTTCAGAAAAAGAAATGTTCTCAAATGTGAAGTCCACCAACCCGCAGTAGGCCAGCGTGGTGGACGGCGGCCTACATCCCTCTCATTACGAGAAGGAGACCCGACCCTGTAGTGGGTCATTAATGGGTTACTGGTTGTTAGTTAGCTGGCGACGTTATTACTACTGGGTAAGTAATAACGTCGCCCTTTTTGTGAAAACTCGTCTACCTCAAAGGACACGTCCGAATAATTAGGTATCGGTTGCTGATATCTTCGGGTGTGAATCTGTAAAGGTTTAGGAGGTAAACTTATCCGTAATCTTGTTAAGTTAATAACTAAATATCTTTCAGGAAGATTACTTATTAGGCTAGAAAGTATCTTACTAATATAGTATGTTGTTTAATACCGGGCACAAGGCAATTGCAATAAACTTCGTATTGGTGATAGTCCTGAGTTGAAATTTGGCCTCATGCTGTTACCACACGTTCATCATGCACCATTTAGTTCATTATGTAGTTTGCTGGACTTCACATGCCTTTGAGGAAAAAAAAAAACTCTCAGGCATGCAGTAGGGAATTTGTTTTTTAAGGGCACATAATTTTTTTTAATTGGTACGTGCCACGGGGCTTCGAACCTGGACCCCTCGGGTGGCCGAAGTCTTAGCCACTGCATGGGCTATCGCCACTTACATTGTAAATAACTTCATTTAACTTTAACATTAGTCTCTAAAATGAGGTAAGTTTAACATTTCGTTTTGTTTAACATTGTTGGGACAGCAAAATTGTTTAATTATTATTTTTTTTTAAATAAAACCAAGTGCAACACCGAAATAAAGGTACAAATATTTTCAGTTCAAAAACAAGTACAAAATTCACGAACACGGCTCCGCAATACATGTGCAAATTTAACGATACGCCTCCATGCGGGCTGGTCTATTAAAAACTCACGCAGATAATAAAATCGGCAAAATTCGTCCTGAAAATGGCTCAAAAACTAACATTTGCGCATAACGAGTACAGATATGGTTTGTTTAATAGTAATTGAGTAGTAAACGGGCATGCAAGCCACCTGGTGTTAAGTGGTTATTGCAGCCCATGGACGCCCACGTCCAACCGCCTAAACAGGGAAAAAATCCTAGTCTCGCAGATCCTTTCTTTCTTTCTTTAGACGCCAGTGCGCTACGCGGAGGGTCCTGGGTTCGATTCCCAGCAGAGCAGAGATTTGAATGATGAGTTTAAATTTCTGTTTCTGGTCTGGGTGTATTGTGTTCATGTCTTGTGTGTGTCCATGGCGCCCACGACACAGGGAATCCTAGTGTGGGGCTATGAGTGTGAAGCGTTATTTATTATTTATTATTTCTTAATCATGAGGTTTAAAATGTTTCTCTAATAAAGAAGCTCCTACGTCCTCGTAGCTCTCCTAGTAGGAACGGAGATACGAGTACTTCATTTGAGTCATGTCGGCTGGAGCGCTGAAACACAAGACATGAGAGAATACGCTGCTTTACGACGGATAAAGAGTACTTTGCCTGTACTTAAAATGTTGTTGAACAAAGCATGGTGAATAACACTGTTCTGGTGAATATGTTCATATTGAATATTATTTATGATTTATCCGGGAGACTGGGTACTACCTCCGCTATAGCGGATGGATACGGATTCATTAATTTAAATTGAATTATTAAACTTTGAACCCAATGTTTCAATTCCCTTAAAATAATATGTCGTTTTATATTTTCTTGTAATGGCTATGTATCGTGGTAAGGTATCACAATGCGTACTCGTACTTAAAGGATTTTTGACCAATCAATAGACTGAGACCACTATTTGCCTACAATTTTTATTAATAATAAAATTGATACTATTTATGAATTGTTTTTGGGCAGTTTTGAGATTAGAATGTAATTCGATTTATTTATAAACCATTTAGAACTAAGATAAAATGACGTACATTTTTAGTTAAAAAAAAATCATAAACTACGAACATAATAAGTATATTACATTTAATAAAATTTACCGCAGATAATAAAATTTGCCGCAGATAATAAAGTCGGCCAAACTCGTCCTGTAAATGACTCAAAAACTAATTTTTACTCAACACAAACACAGATAACGCTGGTAATAAACGAAGCGAAGTATTATTGTCCTGTTGAATAATATGTGAGCATTGTTCATATTATTTATGACTTATCCGCACACTGGATAGTACCCCTGCAATAACCACAGTCATTAATTTAAATTGAATTATTAACTTCAACCCAACTGCGGTATGCTTAAACTTTGAAACACGATGTTTCATTCTCCTTACAGCTCTCTGTTTGTAACGGTTAAGCATGCGGTTATATTTTTTATATGCGGTTATATCGGTTATAAATGTGTAGCGGCGCGATATCTTCAGTAATATGAGCACGCGCCTCATTTGAAATGATTGCCACACATGACGACGCAAGCAGCGAATGTTGTAAACAACAAAACACGTCACACGCGTCATACCGAACTGGCCAATCGGAAGACGTATCCTCAAACGCGCTATCAAAGTTCCATAGAATCTCTGCATGTTGTTTTAACCCATTAATGACCCACTACAGGGTCGGGTCTCCTCTCACAGTGAGAGGGATGTAGGCCTTAGTCCACCACGCTGGCCTACTGCGGGTTGGTGGACTTCACATGCCTTTGAGAACATTTTTTTTTGTGAACACTCAGGCATGCAGGTTTCCTCACGATGTTTTCCTTCACCGTAACAGCAGGTGATATTTAATTTTATAAATCGCACATAACTTTTTTTTTTACAAAGTCATTGGTGCGTGCCACTGGGATTCGAACCCGGACCCCTCGATTCGAGGTCGAATTCTAAGCCACTGGGTTATCACTGCATATTATATACAAATGGTCTGAAGTTAACATTTCGACCGCGGTCCCCAGGCGGCAGTCTCTCAGGCAGGCAGTTTTTTATTTGATAATGAATAAATAATGCGAATGTGTAAAATTCACCTGCCTTTTCTACCATGGCTAACTTTGGTACAACATAATCTGCGCCTGATTACGTGAAGTTACTTGAGTTTTGAATTAAATTTTCGCTCACAACGCAGTCGCTGCATGTGTGTAATATAAAAAGTAAACCAGAAAATACGTAGCGAGATATGAAGTTTCATTATTCTGTGGTTCTGTCCTGCCACGTTTTATGTTATTTAGAGTTACAAGAATAAATTGGGCTGGCTTTAGCTATAAAGATATAGAGATAGAAATTTTACCATAACACATATTTAACATAACACAAAAGCAAGGTTACGAAAAAGTTTGCATTAAAATTGATAGAGTGTGTAAAAATTGACAGCTCTCGCCACCAGACAACGTTTCCGAAACAGTGGTCAGTCGTATCAGCAATTTGAAAGGGTAAGGTCCATCGCCTAAAACACATCGGTTTATTCATCTCGAAGGTAGGGTCATACACTCAAATCCACCAAGAATCGCTCTAATCGTGTCATATCTTCATCTTGTAATCAAAATAACCTGACTTAATTAATAACCTGTCGTCGTCAATAGCGACAGTATAACCTAACGATGATGCAAAAGATTTATGTGAATCTTTGATGAAGTTACTGAAAATATTCCTCTTTCTGTAGGGATAACCTACAGTGTGATTTCAGCTGAACTAGTTATTTTAGCTTACTATGCCATCCTTGAATAGACCATGACTTACTAAGATATGCATTGAGGTACAATGTATAAGCGGAGGCTTTTATAAAATTTATGTTACACGATTGGTTTATTTGTTTTTGTTAAGAAATATTGTTTTTATTTTGTTTTATATGTGATTAAATATTTTTGTTTTTTCTCATTATATTTTTAAAGTTGGTAGAGTTAAAATAGTTCGTCTCAGGCTCGCTCGTACCTTATTTTATTTGAGGCAAACATCTAAGTTCTAATAAGTATTTAGCAACGCACCCGAGATACAAGCTTAGATAGGATTTCTTTTTGAGGTTCGAAGTTTAAGTGTTTTGCAGTGACAACATAGCATCAGACAAAGTTTTCTCGGGGTTTCAGCGTTTTTTGTGTTCCTGTACTTAAAAATGTTTACTTATAAGTTATGTGTATAAGTAACCCAATGATGACTGTAATTGTTACATTATTCAAATTCTGTCTTTTCATTTGATACCTGAAAAACATAATATTTATGTGATATTTTGATTATACAAATTTTACCTAAATTTTATTAGATTGCAGTTTTATTGCAGCGACAACTTAACATCAGGCAAAGTGTTGAGAGTCAGGGTTTTTTAGGTATTAGTAACCTTATGATTACTTCCATCGTTACATTATTAAAAAATATTTTTCACTTCATTTATTAAAAAAATCGATTTCTAAACAAATTTTACCCACATTTTTGTTTCTTTTTTCTCGTTCAATTCTTAACGCTTGTAACATGCACTCTTGGTGATTGGTGACAAATTTTATATTAAATACAAACAAAATACTCGATACAAAAATACCAACCTCAAAAAATAGTAAGCCTAAAGTATGTAACCAATTTTATTTCATACTTTTTTGAAAACGATTGAATTTTTTAAAATTATGCTAAAACAAATATGCTTTACTATTTTTCTTCCCCTATCAAAGCTTATAACTTGTACCGTGCAAGAATAGGGAATCGTTAAGTCGTTTCAAGATGTTTCAAACCCCCGCCTCGCGGCAATATTGCCCCTTCGGGTTGAATTTCCCGCCGAAACTAACTTTGCTTACTAAAATTAATTTAGTGGACTCGCCATTGTGTTGAACAATTTAATTTTCTTGCTCGCGGAATGAACGTGGCTGCGGTTTTGTTCAGGCTTTTCAGCTCTTACTGATTTTCTGACTTCGCATTCTGGGGATAATAGCTGGTCTTATAGCTGGGGAGCTGACGGACAGTTTTCGAGAAGTGTTTGAGACGGAGACGTCATAAAATTATGTTGAATCGATTATCTGTACTATTCAAACACAAATAATGCAGACCTGGCTGGCGGATGATGGAATTTAGCCAAACTCTAAAGAAATGCTCGAAGTGTTTTAATTTTTAAATGCCTACATTAAAATTGGTACTTTAGAAATTTAAAAAAAAATCGAGAAAAAAGCTTCTTTCATCATATAGAATTTAGTTTAATTCCATTACCAGACAGATAAAACTGAATTTTTGCAATCGGATATTACGAATAAGCTATTTAACATCTTTTTATAATTCTTCAAACACTTGTCGAAAAATGTCTGAAAGCTCTCGTCCGTTAAAGTTTCGGCAAGTTATGACTTGGGTTTGCCCGAATTTTGAACCCCCTTTGTCTTCCTCCGTTTATTGAATGGTTGAACTCTTAATAAATCTTTTCCTATTTAATCTTTACTTGAACGTGTCTCAATTTTTTTTTGATTTCACATTTATTCATGGCATGTTTAACCAACTTTACGATTCTTTAAGTACCTTTAGTCCTTATATCTATAACACAGGTTAAGTATTAAAGTTTGTAAGTGTAATGAAGTTCTTAAGAGAACCATACGTAAACTTTACGCCACGGGTAGGTGAAAATCACCTTAAAGAACTAATGGTAATGAGGCCAGTTTGCTAATTCTGTACAAGATGGTGTTGTGTTTTTGACTTTTTGTCCAATACAGCATACAAACGACTACAACCGCAGAGCTCAAGGTTCTTTATCTTTGACCTATTTAGAATGTTTCAGATAATAAATTCAATAATAACTCTTACATTAATGTTCATGTTAATACAATTTTTTTCTAACATCATTAATTAAGGTATACGGCCACACAGATACCTACTAATCTATTGACTCAAAATATCAAATCACAAAGCTTTCATATACGCAGCAGGTTTTGGGTATAACATAATACTGTTGTAGAAACTGGGTCTAGACTCTAGATAGATAATAATCTATCGACGTTCTCAGATGGCGGCCCCAGCCATTTATTTTAATCTTCTGTCTTATGTGTGCCCACGGTACCCACGACCCAAGAACGCCAGTTTAACGGCTGTTAAACCTTCTTATAATAACACTGACATAACCGACAAACAAACACGATGAAATTTAAACAGGGGGCTGTGTATGTGTATGGAGCTGTGAATGAATGAACGAGTGAATAAATATTTGTTTGCCAAATAGCAAAATTTGTACCGATTATAATAATAATTATGTCAAAGGTGATAGCCCAATGGCTTAGAATTCGACCTCGAATCGAGGGGTCAGGGTTCGAATCCCAGTGGCACGCACCAATGACTTTATGAAAAAGTTATGTGCGCTTTATAAAATTAAATATCACCTGCTGTTACGGTGAAGGAAAACATCGTGAGGAAACCTGCATGCCTGAGAGTTCAGAAAAAAAAATGTTCTCAAAGGCATGTGAAGTCCACCAACCCCGCAGTGGGCGTGGTGGACGGCGGCCTACATCCCTCTCATTACGAGAAGGAGACCCGATCCTGTAGTGGGTCATTAATGGGTTACTGACAATATGCACTGACGTGCGACAAATGTACGTAATGACGTTGTCGTACAAGCAACTTTTGCGAGCGACATATCAACTAGGACAAGGAATATTGTTACCAATTGTAGTGAGTCCCCAAGTAGGTACTATAATAATTTTCCGGAATGAGAAACATAATTTGGAATTTATAACGCTTTTCATTGCAAGGCAGTGATGGTAGAACCCTGTCTGACCACCACTGACACCGCGCTGGAAAGCGTCCAACCACTAATAATACAATTTATTAGACTTCAAACTAGCATTACGTGTATTGTACACAAAATGCATTGAGTACTGCTATTGTGTTAATGAATGAGTCTATATTTTACATGAACTGTGCTGCGGCTCTGTTCACAAACATAGTTTCCATGGGTTTCGGTTAATAGTGTTTACTAGTTGGCACTTAAGACGACGTTAGTAACTGTAGTCGGGTCAATTTTTGGGTCACTTCAAACATTTTTAAAAGTTGGTATGGGAAGTTTCAAACTTTTTTTTATTGATGTGGATTCAATCTCTTTTTCGACGAACAATTAAAAGTGTCTTCTTATTACTTTGATTACCAGGTTTTTAATAATAAACTTTAAATTAGTGAGTGTGCTGTGAAAGTGAGCATAGATATTCAAAGTTAACCGAGTTAACCCTATTTGATACAGTAACTTTTTCGTTCTGTATCGGTATAAAAGGTACACTATTTGATTTTCAGGACTGTATATTACCACCAACCTGCTCGTTACGTTACATGTTTCGCATGTCAGTCGAATTGTCAGTTGAGCCAGCCCTTTCTAAGACCTATGTTTGAATTTTGACGCGTTGGTTGGTCATTGGTGATGTATTGCGATAGCCTATTAGGACAAGATTTATATTAACAACTGTTTGGTACGTTTCTTGTTCTCAAAATGTTTTTACAATTTTGTTATATTTTATTAGTATGTGTAAGTACTTTGTACGCACTCTTTAGCTTAATTATGTATTGTCTAAGTCATGAATAAAGAGCAGTCGTCTTTTAACTAGGTTATCTAGTGCATCAAGGTAGCGCTTATACAAAATGCAAAGCAACGCCCCGTTACCAGAGTAGATGGTTCCTTGGAGTCGTTCCTACAAGATGCTTCTATTTAATTATTTATTAATCCTCTTCCTGATATTTACTTTGCTGTTATATGGAATTACTTTAACTGAGATTGCTAGAGTCAATTTTAAAAGTCAAGTTCCTTAGAGCAGATGAAATTGTAAAACTGGTTTCTGCAATGTCTTATGTTAACAAAGATAAAAATAATTGTTTTTAATAAAAGCGAAGATTAAAAAAAATTAAGAAGACATTTTTTGCGAGCAACCACTCCGGTCTACTTTTAAAAAGCATAGGAATTGGACTCCTATGTAGAAAACCCATTTGCATTCAAAATTTAATGAGCATAAAATCATTCCTCATCATACATATTATACCATTGAAATATTCCACCTACTTACAACATAAAGACGTCTGCAAATTTAAAAGTGTAATTCAGCGCTTGCCGCAGATCGAACCCGATTCTCGTTTCAACAACTTCAGACATACATGATGCCGAGTTCAGACTGCGGGTGAAATATTCGATGAATAATTCATGCGTTATTACATCGACACCGCAGCTCCTGGTCTAAAGGACTTGTTACAAAGGAACCTAACAAAATGGCGACTGATCAAGAAATTGGATCTTTGAACTCTGCAAAAATAATGGTTCTATTTATTATTATCAAAAAATAATATAGAGAAGAGTAGAGTTTACAAGACAGTGTAGAAGATTACGGGGGAAAGAATGGTTCAATGGTTCAATACGTCAGAAAATCCTTCTCAATGTGAGTAGAGACCCGACGCTGCAGTGGGTGAATTAAAGACAGTGGGGTAAAAAACAGAAGAGACAGTCAGTCCATACTTTACCATGTTTTGATTCTCAACGCTTAAGCAATGTACCTAGCGAGAATCGAGATCTAACTTAATTAGAGAGACAAGATAAATCCTATGGCACAGTTTAATGCTTCTTCTTAAGCGGTCAAAGCACTAATGAATCCTTTTTTAAAATGCAAGGACTGTCACCAGCCCAATGAGACAACGCATAAAGGCAACACGTGAATGTTTAACCTAAATAGTCACCAGTTAAGGCACAGTACACAGATTATTCAGTAGTGAGACTTGGTCCTGTCCTTGACAAAAATTTTACAGCCACGCGGCTAGTTGATACGCCACAGTGCGTACGTATGTTTACAGCATGGGAAGTATGGGAAGACAGACTAAAATGTGACATTAACTATAAAAATTATTATTATAAAAACGCATTTTTTCACCGTTTCATGCAATTCGTTCGCCACTGCGGCGCATTCGCGTCAGTTTTTGTACAGAGTGTACACCGAACGCGACACTAGACATGACTTGCGTTCTCAGCGTTTGTATGAAGACACATTACTGTATAGTCTTTATACTGTGGTTAAGGCGCGGTGAACGGGACAGCTGTTTAATTTGCCCCGAAGCGTTTATTATCTTTAGGGAAATTCAACCCAGACGTGATTCAAATACGCGTCTCTTGGGAGCAAACGGTGTGTTCTTACCTATAGTGTTTGGAATACAAAAAGTCAAGGTGATGGGAACTACTGGGAACAAATGGAGCTGGATAAAGGAGCACTAAGAAGGAAGCAAATAGTGTTTTCTTAGCTGTAGGCCACGTTCAGTCTGGATGCGATTTCGTATAAATTTAACTCGTATACGTACGTACACTCGTCAACACCATCAAGAATCCCGACTTTAGAATAAAGAAAAGAAAAGAAAAGAAAAGAATGCGTTTATTGTTGACTGTTACACGAGAAAGATGTTACAAAAATTATAATAAGTTAAGAACAGTCTACCCTATGCGGGCATACAATAATTATATCTTAAAAAACTAAAACTAAATTTTATATTATAATTATGTTAAAATAAGTTGTGATCGTTTAGCAGTCCAATTATTTATTTATTTTAATATTTTTCCTAATCGAACTCAATAAGAATCCCGTGTGCGTGCTCCCATAGTATTTTTAACATCGGAATTGTTACAGTAGTATATAGTAGATTACGAAACGTTTCCAGAAATAGAAATATGCTGAAACAACGTCGCCCCAGTAAAGCGAATAGGGCCACCCAAAAATTCGAACTAATCTCCAAACTTGCAATTTCGTATCAAAGCTATTAAAACTTGCGACCATTGATCTCAAACTAAATTCGACTGCGCAAGTATTCCGCTAATTCCGTGTTCGATACAAGTTTTAATTGGTAAGTGAGCCGTAGCGTTTTCAATTGCCGTTCGTGCAAAGCTAAACGAAGTGCATTTTAGTAATTTCTTTTTATAGGGTTTTCACATTGAATCCCTCTTACCCCGTATGCCATGTCGCATGCAAAAGTTGCTGACAACAACGTCACTTCAGCTGTCGCATGTCAGGACGTAGGTACTTCAATTTACACAGCTCTATGCTCTGGGAAGGGGTGGCTTATTCGATTCAGTGGCGAATTCGACCTCGAATCTAGGGATCCGGGTTCGAATCCCACAGGCATGCAACAATGACCTTGTAAAAAAAGTTATGTGCGCTTTATAAAATTAAATGTCACCTGCGGTTACGGTGAAGGAAAACATCGTGAGGAAACCTGCTTGTGCATGCCTGAGAGTTCATGAAAAAATGTTCTCAAAGTTATTTGAAGTCCACCAACCCGCAGAAGGCAAGCGTGGCCTACATCCCTCTCATTGTGGGAGGATACCCGACTCTGTAGTGGGTCCTAGCAATATCAGTATAGAAATTATAATAACTGTCATCTGTAGTTATGGTTGCCGAATAAACACCAGCGTTATTTTCTTTACTGAATCATCCTGCAACCTTAGCCAGTACTCTGGTCGTATTTGAGGTCGAATAAAAATAAATGAAAGACTTTTCGACCAATAAAATACTGTATTTTATGCTATATCGAAATGTAATTGTAAAGACGCATCTCATATAGGCTAGTTCTACAGACATCAATATCTTCATTTGCTTACACCAAGGTGCTGCTTACCTACCTGCTTAGGAATTCCTTTGAAAGGTTATGATAAAAACATCTGAAAACATATTTCAAGTGTTCAAAGGCACTCATCTTTTCCATTTCCTTTTATATTTGGGCCAGTTACAGTTTGGACCATAGATACAGATCTAAATAGAATACGCAAATGTAAGTAAACTTTCACACATTTGCGGAATGCGCACCATCGTAGTCGCACTCCACCGTTATTCAACGCGACGTCAGATATATTATTACTGTAATACTGACTTATTTGATACTCGACATTATAATGAGTTCGAATCGATTCGAATAATGATGAATCGAATAATTCAGCTTTAAATTCTGCTTCACGTTGATGTAAGATCACTTAAGCGATTTTGATTTGTATCATTAGTTAACCAATAAGTGGCAAGTCTGGTCTTAATACTAAAGAGCTAAATTACGTTATCTATTTAGATCTATATCCTTTATTTGTACCGAATGGTTTCGTATTCATAACAAGTCATTGACAGCAAAGTTTTTTTATGGTTGGAGTGATGAATAAATACATACAATTTCTTCACAATTTTTCTGAGCGAATTTTTTTGTTTCAACTTTTACACGTTTATCTGTGTCGATTTTCAACGTAAAGGCCATTACGTACGGAATCGTTACGGAAAGAGTACTTAAAGTAGGTAATAGTGTAGACAATTCAATCAATAGAAGATACGGTGATAGTGGTTAAGAAATCAATTTTTAGTTGGGAGGTCCGGGTTCGAATCTCAATGACGCGCAGCATTGATCTATCTAAATTATATTTGTATAGAAATAAAGAATCACCATTTGTAATTATGAAAAAAATCTTGAGGAAACCTGCGAGCTAAAGCTCAGAAATTTAAACTAAGTACCTACTTTATTTAATGATAAATATTTGAAATGTAAAAAGTAACTATATTTATCATTAAAAGGGTAGATTTTTAGTAAATTTAGAGCCTGAATTTTTAGTAGCTAAGTAGGTATTATACAAACACGGTATATTTAAAATTTCATTCAATTTGAGCCAGTAGTTTAAGAACTATAACTAGTCAAATTTTTTTAATTTTGTCACTCGCTCACTCACCGATCATCAAAATTCTAAGGCACTTCTAGCAAACACAGAAGCTTCAAATTAAGTATACAAATAAGTGTTTAGTGTATAAGTCGAGGAAAACCTAAAAAAATTGCAATTTCGGTCCCCTTTTCTAGATACATCAGCTGCATAATATATGTAACTTTGTAATCCTATACATTTGTATAGGTTTACAAAGTTACATTTGCAGTTAGTTGGACAACACAAAAATAATTAAATGCCATTAAAAACATAACTTGTAAAAAAATCCAAGTCTGTATTACGTGCGATGGCCAAGTCAATCTTTGGATACATACATGGATCTCACAACTTTTTACGGTTCAAGAACTGAGTTGCGAGACTTGGGTTTTTTACGAGTTATGTTTTTAATGGCATAGGATTAATAACATTGAAAGCTATTATTTACAACTAATTGTTCTACACAAACAGAGCTCAATTGTTTCAGTATACTTACATAGAATAATTAAACTCGTATATAATTATTATGATATCAACATTATTATTACCGTATTTTGTTTGGGGCTCGTTGCCTGAGTTACTGGCATAGGAATTAATGTAATGATGATATCTCATGACAATAGGTTAATTACATTTAAATGTCTATAAGATCTCGTCAGTAGGTATATATAATTATAATATTATCAACATAATTATTACTGTATTTGTTTGGGTCTCGTTGCCTGAGTGACTAGCATAATGAATTAATCTAATGATGATATCTCATGATAATAGGTTAATTAAGTACATTCTAATAGTTTGGAATTCAGATGAAATTTTCGACTTCTTTTAAAGGGGTGACTGCTTCGATCAACAATACACTAGATTTCGGGTCGGCGCAAAAAATACGTCTCGGTGAATAACAGCTCACTTGAAATGTGAGCTCTAATTTTATTTAGTTCGCTTGTAAAAGAGCCAATGTAAACACGTGTCACAATGCCGCAATGTGCATTCAAAAGTTGCAAAAATAATGCCCGAAGGAACAATTTAACGGCCGGAGTGTCTTACTTTCGGTAAGTACATGTAGAATAAGTTGTATTTTATGCTTTAAACTAACAAATAATATCAAATTTAAATCAAAATTACCGATTTTATATCACCGCTACAAATGTTTGACCAACGTTGGCGCAAAAGTGTGTGTAACAGAACAATAGATGCATGGAGTAGATTTGTATTGTAATAATTTATTTGTTACTAGATTTTTAAAATTGGTTAATACAAACTTTAGCTTTCCTTTTTTTATTATAGCTTTCCGAGCAATCCGTTTACGTGTGCAGAATGGATCTCGACTTTCTATGGACATCAGTTTTAAAATTATATATTGACAAGAATGTGTTTCCTGGAGGAGATAAACACAATCACGAAATTAATTTACTCAAATCAGTGGTTCAAAAATTTATTGACGTCAGGTTACATTATATATGTAAAAAAGCTACCGATATTTAATTATTATTTTGATATAATTATTGCACTAAACTGTACATGTATTATGAAGATTGTAAACATGAATATAAAGATATTGTGGAATTTAGTGATATTTTTATTTGTGACAAAAAACTATTGTCGATTCGCACTTTTACCACCCTTTGTTCCCATTCATCCACATCTGCACAAAGTATGTCTAAACACGACCGTACTTTCAATATTACGGTTTGTGATACCCTAAAACCCAGAAGAATCCCTTTGTTCACATTCATCCACATCTGTACACAGTATGCCTAAATACGACTACAATACTAAGGTACCTACTAGCTACAACAGCGATAGACACCTTGGCCAAAAACATATTATACATACACATAAATAAACATACACACAACAAAACGGTAACAAAATAACATATATGTATGTATACTATCAAACATACTCGTAGATGCCCACAATATAAATAATTGTAACTAAACTTTCGTGCATAATAATATACTAAATTATTTTTGTGTTCAACGCGACTCCATACCTTCTGTAGTTAAATTTGAGGAAGCGAACTGAAACGAAACCAAAGGATGTAACTCGCAAGGTAATAACGGGAAAAAGTACTTTATTTATAGCTCGTTAAGGTTAATTTCACATAAAATGTTGTTTAACTTATGTCTTTTCATTTCTAAGTGACGGGAGTAATTTATTGCTTTGCTCGTTTTTCGTGACGAATGATTGTAAGAAAAAGAATATTTTGAAGAATTGCTACCTTATTGCTAGGCGTCATGGTTGTAATTAGGTTGAACTTACAACTGTTTTAAAACGTTTCTCTTATTTCGTTAGTAAACAAATGAAGATGTATAAGTATGTATTCACGCGGACAGTATAAGTTTTGATTTTGTACGTGACCCGATATCTAGTGTATTGTTGATCGAAGGGTGACTGTATTTGTTTTATTTCGGAGAGTCTACTGTTTGTATTTAGTAGGTATCTTTTTCCTCCATCACTCCGGATTGTACATAATAGTTCTATATCCTGAAATGACAGCAACATAGACATTTACGAGTAGCAGTAATAAAAAATTTGTCGTCCATTTTACGTCCACGATACTAATTTTTAAAGTAATTGAGTAGCAAACGGGTATACAAGCCACCTGATGTTAGGTGATCACTGGGGTCCACGGAAAACTTGACGGGGTTCTACGATGGCGTGACCAAAAAATGGGGGTTCACAATTCGTCTGATCTAAAGTTCAGATCTTCATTATCGAAGCCAGATAAATTTTCGTGGTGGTCTATGAGAAATAAAGGTTTGAGAACCTCCGGAGCCCATGGAACTCACATTTAACCTCATCTAGAAGAAACACTATCTGAGGTTATATACGGCTGCTTTGCTACCCATAAGGACTGAGATGTTCGCCCCAAATAAAGTATCCCGGGCAACTGTACCTCCACAGCCGAAACACAAGATACGAAGAACATAATGCGGGTTAAGAGGCTGGCGGTAATTTAAGTCTAAAATATAAATTGTAAGAATAGTAACTGTAACTAACTATTGACCCACTACAGGGTCGGGTCTCCTCTCACAATGAGAGGGATGTACGCCGCCGTCCACCACGCTCGCCTAATGCGGGTTGGTGGATTTCACATGCCTTTGAGAACATTTTTTTTGAACTCTCAGGCATGTAGGTTTCCTCACGATGTTTTCCTTCACCGTAACAGCAGGTGATATTTAGTTTTATAAATCGCACATAACTTTTTTTTCTACAAAGTCATTGGTGCGTGCCACTGGGATTCGAACACGGGCCCCTCGATTCGAGGTCGAATTCTAAGCCACTGGGCTATCACCACTTTTTCTTACTTGACATATCTGTTACTAACTTATTACTAGTTAGTCCCATGTAGCAATAGATATTGCTTACCAAGATTGAGAACGTTACGCTCAAACGCTAAAGCTTCACAACTACGAATTAATTAAAACTTGAACGTGTATGGGTCACACAGTAAACGTACGGTAACTTTTAACTAGTTCAAACGAACTATTGAAATATTTCACATATTTTAAAGATTATTGGTCATTATACAAACCTTCAGCTTAGTCGTATTGGATAATAATGTGATGGAATTAAAAAAAATTCTCCACCAATCTGCATTGGAGAAGTGTGGGATATTACCGTGAGAACTAACACTATTGTCATAATATTCATAAATGGACGTTTACATTTATTTACATATATTCATATCGCAGCGGTGATAGCCCAGTGGCTTAGAATTCGACCTCGAATCGAGGGGCCCGGGTTCGAATCCCAGTGGCACGCACCAATGACTTTGTAATAAAAGTTATGTGCGATTTATAAAATTAAATATCACCTGCTGTTACGGTGAAGAAAAACATCGTGAGAAAACCTGCATGCCTGAGAGTTCATAAAAAAAATGTTCTCAAAGGTATGTTCGTCCACCAACCCGCAGTAGGCCAGCGTGGTGGACGGCGGCCTACATCCCTCTCATTGTGAGATGAGACCCGACCCTGTAGTGGGTCAATATTAGGTACTGACAATACATATATTCATTACAGTCATTAGTATGTAATATATTGTCAAAGATAACGTACGACATACTCGCACGCAGTGTGAGCGTTTGCAGAGTATTTCTGGCAGTTCCTATGAAAACCTAACATCGTTTTATAACCGAACATTACGCAGCCACATTTAGCAATGTTTTTACAAACAAAACGATACGATTGAGAGCGTTAGAGCGGTCTCACTCTAATGCTAACACTTCACAACACGAACTAATTAAAACTTGTATCGGTCACACGGCACTGAACGGTCGCTTTGATCGAGTTGGAACTTACTTCTACCTATACCATATTTTGTGTATTTTAATATTTATACTTGAATTGAACGATTAAAATTATTTCCAAATACAACAGAGTTTTTTCAGACCTTAGAACTCTAAGGGGTGTGAAGTTTATCAACGTCTATCAACCTCACGCAATAGGCCACCGTGGTGGACTAAGGCCTCTGCAGTGAATCACTAATGGGTTACGGACAATGTTATCAAATAAATTTTGTTAGACTAAGCATCTTGGTAAAGGTTTGTCTTTACTTTTTATAAATTACTTTATTTTTTGTTCGTCCGTCAACGTACGTAGGGTAGCGGACCCAGTAGTCAGCCTTTTAACTGAAGTTTCAAGTTCATTGTCGCGGGAAATTAACATGCAGAGGAATAAATTAAAGGTGTCATATATTTTTAGGTTCCTTATTTATTAAAATTTATAATAAAATTAATATCAAAGTTAATTATATTGTTTAATGCAACAAAAAATCAGTTCAAAGTAAATAAGTCACATTTCACCAGTAGTCAGCCTCTAAAATCCACTTGTCAGCCATCCTGTTACCAATAGTCGGCCTTTGCTTAATTATAGGAGATAAATAATTAATATTTAACTTAATCTGCTCAGGAACATTAAATTCAGTCAAAAAGAGTATGCTTCAATTATTTATAACTTATTTGTCTATCTATAGTTTTAATAATCAGTCATATTATTGTTCAGAATATCAGCAAGTTCTTACACATTTCTAAAAGAATTGTTTACAAATAAATAAATTGTTTTCGGATCAACATAGGTATTATTAATTTTCTTTTGCAACTTTTCTTTCTTAATAGTTGGATATTTATTTTATTCTGTGAAGCTGATTTGTACTGAAAGAATCTTTATTTTAGACGTTTTTTTCTGTTGTATCACATTTATTTGTTTTATTTTCTATCGCCACATTTTCATTGTAATTTTTATATTTAAGATTTCTTTTTTTGCACTTGTAATTTTAAATTCTTCGTCCGTCCAAACCATCATTTTTCTTCTGGGATGTTTCAGTTTTATTTTTTTCTGCTATTCCATCTTCTTAGTAAGTAACTTTTAACTTCTCTTTTTCTTTCTTAATTCTTTTCTTAATAACTTTCTTTCTTGGATTGCTTTTTTCTTTTTTTCTTTTTTACACAGTCTCCATTCTAAGGAAGAAATTGCTCCAATTCTATTCATGTGTCTAGGCGTTGAAGACTTCTTTATTATTGAAGTTGTATTTATATTTCTTTGCAACAATCCCACCACCCTCCCTTATCTCTCTGAGTAGGTGTATACCATAACAACTTATTCCAATAGTACACGACACGTGTTTCGCCCCAAACGGAGCATCATCAGGTGATGTGGACTCTACGTGGACTCTACAACGGTTGGTTGCTGTTGCCATTGTAGAGTCCACATCACCTGATGATGCTCCGTTTTGGGGCGAAACACGTGTCGTGTACTATTGGAATAAGTTGTTATGGTATACACCTACTCAGAGAGATAAGGGAGGGTGGTGGGTCCATACCAAAACAAGTTCCACGTGTGCGGATTGTTGCAAAGAAATATAAATACAACTTAAATAACAATGGATTTCCGCAAAGTAACGCCTGATACAATATATGACTTCTTTATTGGCGATGGTATTACAAGATTTTTACGTATGATGGGTGATATCCCATGAGTTTCTTTTTAAATCATAGTATCAGATATATTTCCAATACCAAGAGATCGTATGATCGTATTTTCTTCCTTGTTTTCGCTTGATACTAAAATAGAAGCTTCACTAACTTCAAAAGCAGGAAGATTAATTTCGTTGTCCAATACATTATTGTTAATAAATGTAGTATATCACCAAGAGGCATAAAAAGGTCACTTCTTACATGGTCTTCCATTTACGAAAGGGTTAGGCCTGCCATCTTCGATCATAATGTTTTGATCCATATTCAATAGATTGTCAGGTTTCAGTGGAAATCCGCAAGATGCAAGAGCAATCAGCCAGTTTGCAATCTCTGATTCTTCATTTTTAGAGAGGATAGAATCAGGACCCATCTTTCTGGGACCTCCAGGAACCCGAAGATGCAGCTTGTCTTGAAAAGTACCTCGAGGAACATCATAAAATCTGCTGGCTTCTTTAATTTTCATACCGTTTCTTATGGGGTCTATAGCTTGTACTAGTTTATCCTCAGGATTTTGTAGTATCGGCCTCGATAAAGTCATGATTGGAATCTGAAACTATGTAAATAGAAGAAATTGTAAAAATAAAATGAAATTGTAAAAATAACGAGGTTTAAATTTTAAAATGATAACTAGGTATACGCAAGATTTGTATTCGTACGAACATGCGTCCAAACTGAGCGCGGCTCAAGTCTTTTGCATCAATTTCGATTCTCAGAAATGAACCACGAAAGCGGAACGAACCAACTTACCGCAAACTCATATTTTATTATTTCAGTATCAACAAAATAAGGATTTTCCGGAATTACCGAACCCTTATTTATCACGCTTTGCAACACTGGCTCGTTAAACGAAGGTGAAGCAAGGCAACTAATTGGTTAACTTTTCTAATTAAAATTAAGTCGGGCGTAAACTTGCAAACGGTTTAGCGCAACCTGTTTATTTTAGATAGTTTAAACTTGCATTGCAGGTTGAGGACAAAAAAAATATTTTAAAACAAATATCTTAGGTCGTCAGCATAGTAGGTACCTGAGATAAGAGTTGGGTGAAACCGTTTGAAATCCAAATAGTAGGAGGCCTGGAGCATACCCCACCACGCTGCTCCAAAGAGGATTAGTGGAGAAACGGGCTAGTGACCAACCCGTGTCGTATGATTTCACCACCCATAGGGCCTCCGAGTAGGGTAACTCCGACTGCTATCATATCGATAACAACCGGACCAGTAGACCTAGCGTCCTTGCTCTCAAAGTTTGCAAATTAAAGTGGCAATGGGCTGGCCACATCGTTTGCAGGACTGACAACCGATGGGGAAAAAAGGTCCTCGAATGGCGACCACGTTTAAGCAAAAGGAGCACAGGCCGCCCTCCGACCAGGTGGACTGATGACCTGAAGAAGACAGCGGGAAACCGTTGGATTCAGAGGGCCCAGGACCGGGCGGAGTGGCGTCGAATAGGGGAGGCCCATGTCCAGCAGTGGACTACTAAGGGCTGAAAGGAAGGAAGGAAGGAAGACCTAGCGTGATCTGAAGCACGGAATCGCGCATGTAATTACATGCACACGCCACGATCGCGCATCAAGATACTGACGTCACTGCTACTCATGGGTGTATCCGCGTCCTAACTCAAATGAGTTAATGATCCTATCTTAAGCTGCAGTTCTGTGGATGCCGTCGGCGGCAGCTTAAGGTTGTACGTAGGTGCGTCACTACGCATGAGGACTAAAATGTACTCCTACAAGCGGCACATAAAGCCTGGCACACACGTTACGAGAAATCGTTACGATCGCACTGTACCGTTTAAACTGCACCGATAATCGAAACGTGTGTGTGATAAAAACTGTAAAGCTTTTACGATTTTTCAACGTGTATGGTCTGTAGGGATGTGCGACTTGTCTGTACAGTTCGACTGCACCGTTGTATCATACAGATGAAACTGAACGTGTGTTGTACGTTCATACGACGGCTCTGTCATCCATGGTTTGAATCCATGGTCCATGGGGTGCAGTGACTTTGACCCGGACTGACTGATACAACTGAGGACTACTAACTAAAGACTGAGCTGACTGAAACAATAAAAGAAAACCAGCATTGTCTTAACGCTTTAACTAGAATCCAAACCAAAGGTCTAGCTAGGTAAATATTTTAACAATGTAATTGGGAGTATTTGCAATGTTATTGTTTGATGAGTGGATAACTATTGCGATCCTAATTGTTTAAATACACAGGTTAGTAAATTACCACTGCCGAATTAGGGTCGACGGGAATGGATCTATTTCAATTGTCTTTATAGATAAGTTAGTGTCGAGTTCTACTAACTAAAACTAGATTGCCGTTTTTTTGACGTGAAACATCTTTAAAATCATAACCATACACAGGGTACTAAGTCAGAAAACCGAACCGAGAGAACTCGACCTCTTAATCTCTCTCGGGTACGGATTCGAACTAGTGGCACGCACCAATGACTTTGTATTAGTTATGTGCGTTTTATCAAATTAAATATCACCTGCTGTTACAGTGAAGAAAAACATCGTGAGGAAACCTGTATGTTCACAAAAAAACGTTCTCAAAGGTATGTGGCACCAACTCGCATTAAGCCAGCGTGGTGGCCTAAGGCCTACATCCTTCTCATTGTGACCCAACCCCGCAGTGGGTCATTAATGGGTTACTGACATGACTCCCAACGTGTCAAGATTAACCCATTCCTTATTGTTTATAGCTACACACATTCTCAAGAACGCAAGTAAATGTCACCGCGTACACGGGCACTGGATGCGCTCCTTGTATTTTATTGCTCCATTCTGTGAAGAATTCTCCAAGAATTCTCATGCTGTTGCTATTTGCATAACGCTTTATAGTGCACGTGATTTTATAGCAACAAGAGTAATTTCTTGTGCGCTGCTTGGATACAATCCCTTTTAGTGTCCAACTTGATATAAGTAGACGGTGAAGCCATGGAACCCGTCGTGAAGTAGCATGTTCTTATGTCTTGTGTTTACTCCGTTTTGGCTGGGGAGACATGGTTCCCGGAAATGCTTAATTTGAGGCGAACACCTCAATCCTTATGAGTAGCAAAGCATCAACGATGTCACAGAACAGCGTAGCAAATATCCATGTATTTACTATCTATATTTATATCTATATATCCATGTATATCTATGTTATATATCCATGTATGTACTATCTATGTTCGTTTGTTCTCACAAACTTTCGCACTTATGACATTTGTATGACAGGAGACGATATGTTTTATCCATGTTTTATCCTCTTCAATAGAAAAGCTCTGCTATACAACCGAACAGCTATTCAGCTGTTAATTTGACGTCAAACGTAGCAACTGTATTGTATGTGTTTGTATCTTTAGTTTGGTTTTGTATGTGTATTTTCAATTTTATTTATTTCCCTGTAAACTGTAAGAATTCCCGCAAGAATGCAAGTAAATCTCACCCCCAGTACACTGCTTTATGTAATCTCTTGGCGCATTTTAATATTCCATTCTGTGAAAAATTCTCTAAGGTCGTCTCATGCTGTTGTAACATTTGCATACCACTTTATAGAGCACGTGATTTTATAGGAACAAAGGTAATTTCTTATACGATGGCTGGCTGGATACGCCTCTATTTAATTTTAGTGTAGCAAATCTAGGTACCTCTATCTTTGTAGGGGAGACGATACGAAGTCTCCCCCGGGATGAGCCCGTCAAGGGCGCCGCGCAAGGGGGCACCGGTGCGTTCCACTGGAGATCCCGGAGCCCCCCACATGCGCAGAGGCAGGCCACCGAGGGGTTTTAGTGGGTAAGAATCCCACATAACCCGGAGTCGCTCCCACGGCTCTCGGGTACCTATGAACCCCCCGTCACAAAAAAAAGGTACCTCTATCTTCTGGTAGAATATTCTTCACTAAGCATCAGTGATTTACGTATCTCATCTAATAGATCTAAGGCGGTTAGAGCCCAGTGGCTTAGAATTCTGCGTCTTACGAGGCGTCCGGGTTCAAATCCTAGTGGCGAAGACTTTCTTATGTTAAATACCTATACCAATTGATCATCCCGTGTTTTGGGCTAATAACTTGCCCACGTCAATATTCCAAAACTTAACACATTAAAAAAGGTCATTGCTAATTTATTATCGACTTCAAAAAAGGAGGTAATCAATTCGACACAACGTATGTATGTATGTATGTAATATTCTCAAAACTGTACAATTTTTAATGTTGGTCTATTACGGCTTCCAAACAAGATTACCAATTTTCAGGAGTGTATGTACGAGTGTGTAAGTATGTATATATGTATTAACATGTATGTATGTATGGAGTGTGACCCTTCAAGGAGCTCCAATAAGAATTGGTAAAGATTCAAGCTAGTACGAATATCCGACTCGTGATCTCATCGTATTCTATGATAAACCATTCCCTCAGAATCCAGAAGTATACATTTTTACATCACATTGAAATAAAAAAGCAACAAAGTAACTTTATTTCCCTCTTTGTTTAAATCCACGGAGCATTATATTCCGTCCTTCGATTAATCTGTTCCAAAGCGATACATCGCGAAGCGGCCACTGGCTTTTACTACCGGATAAACTTAAATGAAACAATATTAATTTATTTACAGAGCTATTACGAGCATTTAAGCTTTTTAATAGGTAATGGTAAAAAGCGGTGACAGCCCAGTGGTTAAGAAATCGGCCTATGTATTGGCTGGCAATGATGCCAGTATTATTACTAAAGCCGAATTTACATTACGAAACTAGTGGCTCGAAATTAGTTTCATGACATTAATTTCATCAAAAATTTCACGTGTAAATCAGTAGCCAGTCTGCCTGTTTGCATGGTCTATAAAATAGACAGATACATTGATAGGTATTACTTTCTGTTTCAAACACAAATAATATTAAAGTTAGTTATTAACCTCTTTGCGCTAATCCTCGCGGCATTATTTTCTCCTTCGCTAATCTGTTCCAAAGCGATACGTCACGAACCTGTTATTGCCGGATGAACTTAAATGAAACAACAATTATTTCTTAACAAGAATTTGTTGGACGCCCTCTTGGTATTATTTTAATTGGATTTATTTTGTTTGTCTATTATCTCTTGTTTATCTATTGTCTGGATATGGACTTTGCTTCGTTAAAAACTTATGGAGAACGGTCAGACATACAGCAGGCTTTATTATTGACAACATAATATTGGCTCTTGACGTATCGTCTCGAGAAACTCTACATTTACAATGTTTTCCTTCACCGTAACAGCAGGTGATATTTAATTTTGTTATATCGTGCCACTGGGATTCGCACCCGGACCCCTCGATTCGAGGTCGAATTCTAAACCACTGGGCTATCACCGCTTATGTGTAGCGACCGGCGGTAAAGTAGCTCCCTGGACTGTCTACTATGACTTTGTCAGTAACCCATTAATGAGCCACTACAGGGTCGGGTCTCCTCTCACAATGAGAGGGTTGTAGGCCTTAGTCCACCACGCTGGCCTACTGCAGATTGGTCGACTTCACATACCTTTGATGACATATTTTTTTCTGAACTCTCAGGCATGCAGGTTTCCTCACGATGTTTTCCTTCACCGTAACAGCAGGTGATATTTAATTTTAAAAAGCGCACATAACTTTTTTTAGAAAGTCATAGGTGTGTGCCACTGGGATTCGAACCCGGACCCCTCGAGTAAGAGGTCGAATTCTTAGCCACTGGGCTATCACCGCTTTTACCACTATGACTTTACCACCTAAATATTGAATTTAAACATGAATCTCTCACCACAGTCCGAATTCTTGGCCACTGGGCTATTAATTTTTTCACTTATTAGTTAGAGTACCTATATCAATTTCGTTTGACTATCTGATGTCGTTGCTTATACTTTCGTAGAAAGATAGTGACGACAAAATATCGAAGGCAATTACTAAATGTAATGGCGATAGGTATGTTATCTTTAGTTCGAAGCGTGCACTTCTCGTAATGAAACTTTCATTTAAATTGCTTTGATGATATTATATGTACTACGGGTGCTCACGTGTTGATTTTTATATTCCGCTATACGTTGTTTGTTTTTTGGTACTTTGCTGGCATGAATTATTATGTGGCCGTATTAATTTTGTTTCACTTCATCCATATTTTTCTATTATATAGGAAGGAGCGACTTCCGGCACTCGCCAAGAGATGGCGTCAGGGGGATCCTGAATCACGCATTCAAAGATTTTTACATAGCTGGTATATATACAAAAACAGGGCCGGATTTAGGGGAGGGCAACCGGGGCTACAGTCTCGGGGCCTCCACAAAAGAGGGGCCCACACAATAGAATCTTTGAAAAAAATAAATTTCTAATTCAGACTAGTAAACACTAGTTAACAATTTCCTCTCATATTTTTTTCACGTTTTGTCTTTACAGTACTTTAAGTAAAAATATGATAACGTTAAAAATTAACAGAAATCATCCATCTATATTTGTTCACTCTAATCAAACAATCAGTAAAATATTAAAATCACAAATGACCCTGATTTATTCGATTCGATTTTATTATTATTCGAAAAGGCCTCCATTCCTTTGTTGCCCCGAGACCACCAGACTTCTAAATCCGGCCCTGTACAAAAAGCCGAGACATCATAAAGGAACACGGCCGTATCCTTGGGCCTGACTCTATATTTAACTATCTGTGGATTTACTAAACTTTTATCACTTTTATTACCAGATACAAAATAGTAAGTAAATTACTGTGTAATACACAACTGAAAATAATCACTAACTACTTTATTCGAGGGAGAATTTTATTCATAAATGTTTTTATCTTTTCATCAGAACAGTTTAATTTCCTGTGTTAGTAGATACTTATTAATTATTATTTCATAATTTGAACAGGATATTGCGGAATATCTCGCCAGTCGTTGGAAATTTTAGTTGGGAATTTTATCGGTATATATTCTGATAGTTATTTTGTAAAGTTTATAAATATGATACCTACATGAAATTATTGTCATATTTTTTCAGAAAGTATAAAGAAGAACCTAATCGTTAATCCATTGAATACTACATTCTAATCTACTACCATACACTGATCCATAATTATTATCCATGCTACTATTATAACTATGAAACTACGAGAAATTGTTTGTTTGTCCTTAATTGACGGCGAAACCGACCGACAGATTAATGTCAATTTTTATGGGAAGAAAGACGAAAGACTTTCAAGTGTCATGCACTACGAGTACATCTGTCGCGGAAAAGAGTTAATAAGAGCATAATATTATATCCATGTATTTTACTTAGTTCTAAAGTGCGGTCGAAGCCGCGCGAATAACCTAGTGGTTAACGTTCGCAGTTATTATGTGTTCGTTCACAAACACTCAGCAGGTAGCAATTAGGTATATATTATTCAAAGCTCCAAATTATTGCCAGAGAAACGCTGTCTCGCTACATTAGTCATTTTAATCACCTGAAGCCGTCTGCGGTAATAAAATTATCTTCAAGTAAACATTTTGAAGATTAAATTCTGGAACTTCTGAGGAACAGCTTATTTGGATGGGGTTATGGTTAATTTTAGAAACTGTTTTTTTTGTTTATTATATCTTGTGCCGTCTCTAGGATAATACTCACTGTGAGTCGACTTTATTTTGCACGGTACTTACCTATTTTTGAAAAGAATAAAGAAAGTGTAATGTCACCTTAAATATGTTATGTTTGCAGATTGTCATGTCAGTACCCATTAATGACCCACTACAGGGTCGGGTCTCCTCTCACAATGAGAAGGATGTAGGCCTTAGTCTACCACGCTGGCCTACTGCGGGTTGGTGGACTTCGCATGCCTTTGAGAACATTTTTTTTTGTGAACTCACAGGCATGCAGGTTTCCTCACGATGTTTTCCTTCACCGTAACAGCAGGTGATATTTAATTTCATAAATCGCACATAACTTTTATTACAAAGTCATTGGTGCGTGCCACTGGGATTCGAACCCGGATCCCTCGATTCGAGGTCGAATTCTAAGCCACTGGGCTATCACCGCTCTCAGCTTAAACAAGATTAAACAAGTCTATATTTTCTCTCCTACAAATTTATTAGGGTTTGTTGAGAGACTGGAGTAGGTATAAAATAGTGTTTAAAAATATATAATTTCTTTTCTAATTTTATTTTGAAGACGGCCTTCGGTTACTTTATAGTTTATACTAGACTTTGCCCATGGCTTCATCTGCAAAGAATTATTACAAATAATTATTTTCTACTTTTCCGCTACATGTTGCATCTCTTTACTCGTTGCAGCGCGTTACTCTTACCTATTCCACTTTCCTTTCTAGCCGTTTCGGAACGGCCGCTGTGCGTAGATCCATAACATTTTTGATACCTACACGGGAAGTGGGACAGGCCTGGCTATAACAAGAAAAGCAAATAAAACTGTCAAATCAGAAAGAATGTTCCCAACGAGTTCCACCCTTTCATTCGCGTTTAAAGTCAAATCAAACAATCGCGAAAGAACAAATTCCAATCAAAATCCGGATCGTGTTCCATTGTTGAATATGCGTTATTCGGATCCAAGAACAATTTGCAAGCAATACATAACATTACAAGGACTCGCTCGAGCGATCGTTTCTGTCGAAAATAACAAGGATGATCAAAGATGTTATGCTGAAATGCTTTGACATACGTTTTTTTGTGTGTGAAGAATTAGGGATTCAGTATAGGATTATTTCTGTCACCCAGTTTTGTCCCTTTAGGGTGACAGATAGGAAGAAAAAGTTCAAAGCGGTCTGCTTTGCGCAGAGGTGGTGTTCTAATTTTAGGATTCGTCAATAGTGAGTATTAATTGTTGTTAGGTTTATAACTAATTTTATAATAGTCTACAAAAGAACCATTATTTTGTGTACATTAATAAATTAAAAAAAAAAGAATTTGATTTCTAATTTTTGTTGTAATTTTAGTCTCGGGTCTCTTTTGCTACTCAATTATTACAAAAAAAGAATTTTATTAATTGATTTTTTTAAAAATCGAACCCTGATTAATAACTGAACCAGAACTCAACCCGTCGGCATTTAGAATAGACTGTTATAACTCAAATGGAATAAAGATGCTCTATGTACGGTACTCGTATATTTAGTCGCGAAGCATCCTGCGGGATACAGAGCGCCCAAAGTGGGATTCTGTGTCGTGAACATTTTATTACTTCCGGCAAGTTGGAAAGGAACAAGTTTCATAAATTTTCAGCTATCATCTCTTGCTCTACTGCTATTTGACTTTTGTTAACAATCTGTAAACGTAATAATTACATAAAAGTGTTTTTGGTCTAGATCGCTTAAATCACTTTTTGTATTTAATCTAACAATTGTAAGGTGGAAATTCTTACAATTCATTTATTTATACTACCTACCTACCTACCTACCTACCTACCCAAGTCCTTTTCAAAGTATTTAGTAGGTACTCGTACTGCCACTTAAGTTGCTCCTAGAGGAAATTTCATAAGCACAAAATTTTAAATCAAAGTCATGTAGGTAGGTACCTGTCAGCTACGGGCGGCCAAACAATAGATGACCCTGACGAGCTCGTCGTGTGGTTCATTTCTCGAAAGTTCGATTGTCCCACGTAACATTAAATTAGCTTTTATGCAGCTTCTAGTAAGTAGTGATGAGTTTAATGGTAGGCACTAAATAATAATATTATGATCCTTTAAAACATGAATAGATACGAGTATAAATTTTTACCTGCCAATTACCAAGAAGGAGGATAACGTTTGACAAGTAAAAGTTTTATTTGTGACAAATTAATTTTTCTTTCTTTCTTTCTTTCTAATCTCATGGCTTCTAAAAAACGAAACCCACTACAAAGTTACTTGCACTTTGTTTGTATCTAAATTAAATCGAAACTTCAAAGCTTGTTAATTTTACCAGAACATTCTATTCGATACATTCGATTCGATTCTATTGTTCCATTTTTTAAAAATAGAACAAAGTTAGTAAAAATTTTGTGCTGCCTAAAATGAAAATAGCGGAGAGCTATTCAGTGTTTCGCTTATTGAGTTGCTGGAAGCAGCATTTAGTTCGACATCACAAAACTTAGTATTGGCCTAGTCAAATTAGATGCAAAACGGAGTAGGCATCGAAAAAATTATAAGTACTTAGCAATTTTTCTCTGGAGACCTTTAGGAAAGAAACCTTAGGAAATTTAATTCCAAACAACTTCGATGATGATCATTTTTCATGTGTGATAAAAATGAACGACCCATTTAACAACAAAAATTCACTTTAAATTTCGCAACAACTTGCTATGACTATGGTCTAGGCATTTAGATATTAATTATAGACCTAAAACGCTTCTGCTAGGCAAAAGGGCCGACGGAAAGGTCTACAATATACGTGAAAATCGGTTGAGAAAAACACGTGACGTCAGTAATGTTTTTATATATTTTGATTAGGTACCTGCGCATTCTAAGATCGCATGGTAGGCATGCGATCTTACAAAGACAAAGACAAACACAAAGACAAAGACAAACACAAAGACAAAACGTTTATTTGCACAAATATAGGTATAGAGTTGTTACTTATTTAGGTACATCAATCTACATATATTTACCATGTTAGGTAAGCAAATATTAATGAGAAAAAACTAACAAATTAGTACATAATAAAACTATTTAATCGTATTTCCTTCGTCAGAAAATAAGTGACGTCTGGCGGCCCGGGGATCTTGGACTATAATCAAATTTGATTGGGCTATATTGGAACATGAAGAGCGGTGATAGCCCAGTGGCTTAGAATTCGACCTCGAATCGAGGGGTCCGGGTTCGATTCCGAGTGGCACGCACCAATGACTGCGTAAAAAAAGTTATGTGCGCTTTATAAAAATTAAATATCACCTGCTGTTACGGTGAAGGAAAACATCGTGAGGAAACCGGCATGACTGAGAGTTCAGAAAAAAAAAGTTCTCAAGGGCATGTGAAGTCCACCAACCCGCACTACTCCAGCGTGGTGGACGGCGGCCTACATCCTTCTCATTGTGAGAGGAGACCCGACCCTGTAGTGGGTCATGAATGGGTTACTGACATATTGGAACATGAATGTTTGAACGAACTTGTTTAGTGGAATATTCGATTACGTGAACGGTGACGGCTCTCATACATTTTTGTAGCGTGCTCCACTGCGACATTGTGACGTTCATTTCAATTCGTGCGCTTGGATTACCTATTGTTATGAATGCGAATAATTGGTTTATTGGGAATTTTATGTGTTATTTATTTTTTATGATGGAATCGTAGCAAGTTCATGCAAGTATCCCAATGATAGCTTCTCGTGGAACGCTTCTGTGAAATTCTAATCTTTCTCGAAGTTTCTAGAATTCGCATTTGATTTCATACCTCAAAGAGTGTTATGGAATGGTTTAAATGGTATTAATTGTTATCAGAGTTTGAGCAAGTTTGTTTTGTTGAATATTTAATTACGTGATCAGTGGCTTTCAAACAGAAATAATTTGACAATTTTTTCTTCGAGTATATGACGGAGTTGTGCTCGAATATAATTATGTAAAAAAATATATGTATTTGTTCGAGTGGGAGATTTCCTCCCTTTTAAAGTCGATTGAAATGTGTTACAGCCAGCAAACCAATCTTTATAATATAATTATGTGGGCGATATTCCAGTTAGGTACGATTTAAAATGCTACCCAAAGCAACACCGATTAGTTTTCTTTTTTGTTTGAAATGTCTCACTCGAATAGTTCTATTTCCGTCGCCCAGAATTCCATTAGACTATTAGCACTTTCTGAAAATCTTTTCCGAGCTCAGATGAGATGTGAGAAGGCCGGTTCCTACGGCTATTCTATTTCCGGCCGTCTGGGACGAGTCAGTGAAATATCTGTTCAGTTTCATACTATGTTTTATACTGAACCAGCTGACACGGCTTCCCAATGAAGGTTTATACATATTTCTAACCCTAATTTCAATCCTTTTGGTGTTGAATTTTGCAAAATTTTACATAACTGGGATGGAAGTGTTCTTAACTAAAGTTTACTACCCCGTTTTACTGCTGAATGCATCTTTCTCGAGAGATCCGACGTTTCTCGCAATTTAAGCCACGGGAATCTCTATCCAAAATTTTCAATATACCTACTCGTAGCTTTACATGGCTTAAATGATTGCTTTTGAGCTTATATACCTACATGCCCTTAGCGGGAATACCTCACAAAACAAATCTACCCGTGTATCTTAACTAAGGGCGGATACAATGTTAGCTACTCACCCGCGATGATAAAATGAAAGCGAAACTCTCGAGACGTATTCACCACGTTACAAAGCATTTCCTTCCCATACAACACCTTTTCAGACAATCGGAGAACGAAGCAGAAGGGTCCATACCCGCCCATTCACACAAATGCATCAACAAAGCCAGGTAGGAAAAATAACCCTTCCAATTCAAAACAGTGGAAAGAACGTGCGTTATCTCGCGCTTTAGAGGTATTGTGGCGACAAAGGTGGGTTTCCACTTCAAATATTGAGTTCTAGTGCAGAAAAAACGGTAGGTGAATCATGTTATATATAAAATTCTCGTGTCACATAATGTTAGTTACCATACTCCTCCGAAACGGCTTGACCGATTTTTATGAAATACATTTTATATGCATATTCAGTAGGTCTGAGAATCGGCTACTGTCTATTTTTCATACCCCTATGTGATAAGGGTTGTCCACGCCTAACAATTTATTTTATTTTTTGCACAAATTTTATTTTTTTTATTTTTTAATAATGTTACATTAAAAATACATATTTAAAACCCTAAATTTTCACCCTCTATTTTTTTATAGTCAATTTAATAATATTTCATTCCGCTCGATAACTTAAACATAAGTAGGTAGGTACTCGTATCTATGGCAAAACAACGTTTGCGGGGTCAGCTAGTTGTATAATAAAAATAAATCGCCGTTCATTAGTCTCGCTAAAACTCGAGAACGGCTGGCCGATTGGGTTCCGTTTATTTTCGAAATGTCAAAACTAGAAATGTTCGCGTATGTCTTGGACGTACACGATCATTTCGAGTTTAAGCGGTAAGAAAATCTCAAAATCTCAAAATCATCTAGGTATATTTGGCGGAACTAAGTGTGCCGGGTCAGCTGGTGTTTTAGTAATTTTTGCAGTAAATGTGAGGTAAACGGGCAAGCAAGTACTTGATGTTAATTGATGATTGTAACCTATGGTCACCCGCATTCAAACTTAGGATCGAAGTTTTATTTATCCTCATACTCTGATATGGGGATCAAAAGGCCGTTTAGAAAAATCTTATAAAACCTACCAAACCTGCCCTATAAAACACAAAATGTGATGATTACGTCGCTTTACAGTTTACACTGTGACGGAAACTTTCGGTATTTTAAGTACCATTTTATAACAACGAAATGTGCTTATTGTATCTTCTTAAGCATAAACATGCGGTATTTAGCTTTATATCTTTATGATATCAAATGATTTCAAACTTCGTAATGTACATATCGCTGGTAATTTGTTTCTTTCAGATCTTACAATACTTAAAAAATTACTTGAAAAACTTTACTTAAAAAAATAATCCAAACCTCTTTTAATTATACAAAAGCATGCTGTTCATTTTATACTGTGGCGGAAACATCCAACTCCGGTATTGCCTACCTAGTAGCTTGCTTTGTAGTGGACGTACAAGTTTCATCTCTAAACGGGGACCGCCACGGACATGTTGAGATGAATATCTATGTGATGTAATGAGACGGGAATTTTCTTCCTCGAATCCTTTGGAATGGAGCAAGGGGTTGGGTATATGGCGGGCTAATTTTTTTTATAAAATATTGTAGACGTCTTTATAGTGTTTGCGGAAACCACATCAAACACTTTACTCTTACCCTTTTCCTATTCCTACTTTTTTCCTTTTTTTCTGTTCAACTGAGACAAAATTAAATCTTTTATAAATCACATTTTGTAGACATTTAAATAATGCTATACAATCATAGCCCCACACTAGGATTATCTGTAGTGGACGTCATCACTACACGGTAACATACGCTCAGAATTGAAATAGAAATGAAAACTCATTATGCTATGTTCTTCCCCCCTGGGAATCGAACACAGGAACAGGGTGCGCAAAGCTCCAGCACATTAACCACTGCGCCACGGAAGCAATCGTCATACGTATATATATATTATCTTGGTTTCAGTTTAAATAGAAAACTAAACCATTCACTTTTACATTTGAAAAATTAGAGAACAATTCAATTTTCGTCTCCAATCGAGATAAACCCGAGACTCTGTTAACAAAAGCCGAAAACTTACTGTGCAGTTGAATTGTTGCTGAATAAACTTGAAGCGATTTCTTGCTCCAAATTTGTAGTAAACTCAAAGGTCTCTTAACGAATTATCTGAACACAAAAGCTAACAATGCAGTGCGTAATCCGAACGAAGATAAATTAATTCAGCACCCGACCCTTCTTATATAACAGTCTGAACAGACTAAGGGCAGACGCACATCGTCATTCGATTTGCCGGGCCCTGATTCTGTATGACCATTCAGATATCGTGTGTCATCTAACCGTACGTCATTTCTTGAATTCAGCACGACAAGGCACCTTAATGTCTTTTCTAAAAGACACACAATAGATTGTCACGATATTTGACATTTAAGCCTTTCTGACTTTTATCACAGGTAAGACACGATATTGCCGCAATACGAGTATGAATAGTCATACAGAATCAGGCCCCAGTGCCCCAATCTAAACATATACCTATATAGGCATAGTAACCGTCGGGAGTCGTGAGCTTAGATGATTAGTGGCAAGGGGATTTCGGTCAATGTACAGCAGCCGAAGAACACGCGCTAGACCAATAGACGATGTATGTACACTGCCTGACGAACCAATCGCGTGAACCAACAGCGCTGTCACCATCAGACCGACCAATCAAGATTCAGCTCACGACTCATCCTGCTTTATCATATTCATATTCTAGACTGTGACCGCGGCTTCGCCCGCGTGGATTTTAGAACTTGGTGCAGAGAAGAATAAAAGGTATCGTATAAGTAAGTTTTAATCCAGGTTATGATCTATCTGTGTACGAAATTTCATCCAAATCTGTTCAGCCGTTTTTGCGTGAAAGAGTAACAAACATCCATCCATACTCACAAACATTCGTATTTATGCAGTAATCTACATTGTTCTAAAGTACCGAATAACTTCAGCGGGGTTTATACATATTTTAAATGATTACAATCATGGATGAGATGGGAATTCGTTGGATTCGGTGGTTGGGAGGCTCATATCCAACTAAAAAGATCATGATGCAGAATGTCATGGAAGGAGCTAGTCTCTGTCTTTATCTCATTAGTGACTTATTGCAGGATCGGTTAGGTCTTACAATGAGAAGGATGTAGGCCCTATACACTGCGTGGGCGTTTTAGAAAGTATGGACATCCTGACAAGCTTACGTGAATATATAAATAAATGTTTATTTTTTTTCGCAAAACAATCTAACAGATATATGAGTACCTCCTGGAATGTTTTTTACCAAGCAAAACCAAAAAAGATAGATTGCGACCATGATTTTGTGAAATATAACAAAATGTCTGATTTGAGGTTTCGCGAGAGTAGAGCACTACCTCAACGCTGCACGCCTTGGTGTGCAAAAGTGTAGACAATAAATGTTTATGCTAACTTACAAATCTCGTGACAATAGTGTACAACGGCCCTTATCCTCGTGTCTTTTCGCTTCAAATCTCAAGGATTTAAAGGTTAAAGTTACAATAGCCCGAGAACAAGATTATCTCGATCCATCTTCAGTAATTTAGCTGCTAACTGAATCAATTTGATCGTTCAATGATTCAATGCTCTTTTAGATCTTTGTTACAGAAATAGATTTCAGGAGAGCTTTCTATATTTTTCGATAGATTATTATAATTGGTTTAATAAGTTCATCCCATGCATTGCGTCACATTTTTTATAATATATACGCGCTCCGAAGTCACGAAGTGCGCATTTAATTTGCGAGATGGGTGTTCGCTCGACGTTGATTGCAAGCAGCGGGATTCATATCTCCTCCATCTTTCATTTCAGTCATTAGTAGTTTATTGCTGGTCATGGGCCTTCCTTAAACGATGCCATTTTGCCCAGACATGGGTTCCTTATGAATCCAACGGTCTCCCGCTGTCTTCTTCAGGTCCACCACGGTGGGAGTTCCTTTTGCCTAGACGTGGTCGCCATTCCGTAACCTTTCTGCCCCATCTGCTGTCGGTATTGTGAACGATGTGGCCAGCCCATTATCACTTAATTTGCAAACTTTAAGAGCTATGCTAACCTTTGTTCTTCTACGGATTTGGTCATTTCGTTTTGCATAATCATCACAAATCAAATCGATATTCGGCTTAACAGTATCACATATCCAAGAACTGACCACACTCAACATTGCTTGTCAGTAACCCATTAATGACCCACTACAGGGTCGGGTCTCCTCTCATAATGAGAGGGATATAGGCCGCCGTCCACCACGCACCACTACTGCGGGTTGGTGGACTTCACATGCCTTTGAGAACATTTTTTTTGTGAACTCTCAGGCATGCAGGTTTCCTCGCGATGTTTTCCTTCACCGTAACAGCAGGTGATATTTAATTTTATAAATCGCACATAACTCTTTTACAAAGTCATTGGTGCGTGCCACTGGTATTCGAGCCCGGACCCCTCGATTCGAGGTCGAATTCAAAGCCACTGGGCTATCACCGCTTATCAACATTGCTTGCCCAATCCTAATCGCTTGCAATGTATCCAATCACATAAGCCAAAATGAAATAGGAGAAACTATTGTAATATTCAAGATTGCGCTGCCAAAGTTCTGAGAACGCTGGCTGGCGTTTCTTGCGCGATGACAAATGCGTCTGTGCGGCAACTGCATCGTTCACAGCTTTTTGTGTGACTGCCATTCTGCATTTCACCCGTTCAAGAATTGGCCATGTTTGAAAGTATCAAATTTCACGGGTCGCTTGCAATTTATAGTATACTAACAGTAGTAGAAATCTATCCAGATCAGTCTTATGTTTAGTCGCATATATGTATATCGCAGTCCGATTGTATAATCCGCCGTATTACATTACGGCTAGCTGTTATCAAAAACAGGGCCGTTTTGAAATGCGGCGGTTCAAAGATTAGCCGGATTGAATGCGGCTGAATAATAAACCGCCGGGATGTATTCGGCGCCATACGTCATTCAACACGGCTAGCCATAATGTAATATAACCTTTTTTTTTGGTATCGGGGGGAAACCTTCAAAAGGTACCCTGCACCTTGGGAGAGGATACCGGGGTATGTGGGATTTTACCGCACTAAAACCCCCTCGGTGGCCTGCCTCTGCGCTTGGGGAGGACTCCGGGATCTCCAGGGGAACGCACCGGTGTCCTCCAAGCACGGCGCCCCAGAACGGGCCATCTTCTGGAGAGCAGATGTGCTCTCCTGCACCTTCCGATGCTTACGGCGGCATGCGGCCACGCACACACCACCGTCCTTCCCTGGGCTGCTGGCTGGACGGATCGAGCTCCCACTCTCACCGCCCGCAACCCCGGAAGACCCCTTTTAGTCGCCTCTTACGTACAGGCAGGGGATACCGTAGTTCTATTAATGTAATATAACCTAACTTAACCCATTGAAGGGATTTCTGTGGTAAATTTAGATAGGGTTAAATCTCAACACAAAATTTGTGCATCACAAAAAGGAAAAGCAAGCGTCGAAACCAGCCGGTACCGGAACAGCTGTAACTTAAATCGCAATGGACCCCAGCATGAAGAGCGAAGCTCCAAGGTTCCCTTTTACATTCAGACTACTCACAACTCGGTCAATAACACGAAAATAAAAGAACGTGACGCTCAAAGCAAACATCCAAAAAGTTGAAAGCAAATACCATATTTTCGGCGCATTGAAAAACAAAAAAGTTTCATTTCGTCACATTTCCATTTCGAGCAAACAGGCATTTCTAAACCCTTGTCGGCGCTTGTCTGACCTGGTGTGGATAGCGAGTAAAATATACCCGTTTCTAACCCATTAATGACCCACTGCAGGGTCGCGTTTCTTCTAATGAGAAGGATGCAAGCCTTAGTCCACAACGCTGGCCTAATGGGTTGGTGGATTTCACATGCCTTTGAGAACATTTTTTTGTGAACTCTCAGGCATGCAGGTTTCCTCACGATGTTTTCCTTCACCGTAACAGCAGGTGATATTTATTTTTTATAAATCAGCCGCGGCGCGACGGTCGCGCGCGTCGGTCGCGTCGGCCGCTACCCACAGAACTGCACTTTCAACCCGCCGCAAGGCAGCATAATGTGAATCGTTATATTTCAGGCTTTATAAATAGGAAAATAGGACATATACGGTTCGCTTGCCTTAAATTAACAATAAAAAGAGAAAAATAAAAAAAAAGCTTGTACCCAATTTTTTTACATTCGATATGAAAATATTTGCAAGTGCACTAAAGTCAAGCTTGCATACGTTTTTAATTGGATTGACACTTCCATGCCCACTCGATACAGTAAATCATTACTGCTGTTTGAGCGGCTGATGTTTCATTATTTCCAATTGAGAGCCATTCACACCGGGCGCGTAGCGTGTCCAACACGTAGCGTGGCCAATACGTAGCGTGTCCAACACGTAGCGTGTCCGACACGTAGCGTGGCCAACACGTAGCGTGTCCAACACGTAGCGTGGCCAACACTGCATAGACGGTACTCATACTCGTATCTAGTAATGACTAGGGCACTGACGTTCCCATACTGACGTTCATTAAGTGTGCCACAAATTGTACCTAATAACGAATAAAAGCTTTTGACTTTGACTTTGATTGGCTGACATAACTGACCGATAAACCAACACGATAAACACAAGGCTCGGTATGGAGCAATCCAAAGGGAAATACGCACTGACATGCGTGTGTTGTTGATTATTATTTTTCACAAAAAATTAATAATACGTTTGTATATTTTTGGCTTCAGTAGAAAATTGATAATTATGAAAGAAAACTCTATTTTCAATTTCTGTAGAAATAATATGAACAACGTAATGTAAAAGAACTTTCTCAGAATTATTGAAAGGAATACCGTGTAAATTCTAAATATAGATTCTATGTGACGTCTGGGAATGACTAATTAACTATTTATGTGTACCAGTAATGAAATCAGAAAATGCAAAAAGATCAAATAAGTGATACTTGGAAATTTTCTATTGCAATCGATTTTTTTTATTACAATAATTACAACATTTTTGCTTATAGAAGCATTTTTTATTTTTTTATTTCCAAAACGATTTTATTTCCAATACACACAGCGAAATATTATCTACCCATTTTTAACTAATTATATAGTGATGATAATATAATGTGTAATTGTTTATATTTCTTTCTAGCGTGTTGCAATTCGCGACAAACTTTAGAACGGCTACTTAAGCTTGTTTTTGTTTCTTTTTTTTCGACCATTATTTTGGTAATGTGTACACACATGACACGCCCGGGCAACATTCTAGAAACATATTTTTTTGGGCGTTAGTTTATAAAGAAACGTCAGCTGAAAAGGAATTCTAAAACAATACTACTGCAGGAGTGAAATTGACGGTAAAAATTGTATGAAAGTCTACTTGGAACAGCGTAGTCTGTCAGGTTCAGGTCAGCTAGATACTAGTAGCATAAAATAAAACGAGTTCGTACACTCGGTCTCTTACACTTACGTCACGGTTTGAGAAACTGAAAGAAACAGGTTTCTGTTCTGGAAAATTCATTTTAAACGTTCAAGCGTATGAAAAACGATGGGATGTGTAAAGAATGGATTTGCATGCGAACAGCTGTGATGCATTTAGAATATTGCGAAGGCTTATGTTGCTAGGTTTCTTTAATATAGAATTCAATTTTAGCGTGTTTCCGGTTTCACTGTCTTAATAAACAAAACAGGTGGCGGTGATAGCCCAGTGGCTTAGAATTCGACCTCGAATCGAGGGGTCCGGGTTCGAATCCCAGTGGGACGCACCAATGACTTTGTAAAAAAGTTATGTGCGCTTTAGGTATAAAATAAAATATCACCTGCTGTTACGGTGAAGAAAAACATCGTGAGGAAACCTGCATGTCTGAGAGTTCACAAAAAAAAATGTTCGCAAAGGTATGTGAAGTCCACCAACCCGCAGTAGGCTAGCGGACTAAGGCCTACATCCCTCTTATTACGAGAAGGAGACCCGACCCTGTAGTGGGTCATTAATGGGTTACTGGCAATAAACAAAACAATGTTCTATATTACAATAGCAATTATTTACACATGACCAGTTCTTTATAAATAAATATTAGTTTTTTAACTTTATTTTATTGTAAGTATATGGGCATAACGGCAGGTCATTGCAGCCTATGGAAACCCATATCTTATCTGTGGTTGTATATGGGTACTTTTCTATTCCTGGGGAGGTAACAAAGAATCTGGGGCAACCATACCTCCCCAACCGAAACAAGAGACATGAAGAACATTGGTGAAGGAATTTTTAAAATCGGTTCAACAAACAATCAAATCTTTCCACTTTATAATATTAGTGTAGATAATGAATTGTGACCCTTCGCTTCGTAACAAATTGTTAATTGACACGAAACAAACCAGATGGTGCCAGGAATAATCCTTGAACAATTTATCCGTGGAAATATTTCTCTGGAAAATTACTCCATTTATTCTTAACCCTTCCTGCGAGGCTTGTCTTCTTAGGACAAATCGAATTACCCTTCATATTTTGAGGCGAAAAGTTTTTTTTATCTTGCTCTAGCTTCCGCACGCGACTCTGTCCACGTTGAAAGATTTGAACCCAAGATGGATTAAAGTATCCTATATATGTTAATCCTTATTATAAGCTACCTGTGTACCAAATGCGAAAGTTTTTAAGAATGAAAAGATGTTTTGTTTCTCTCTCATACAATAGGGCTTAACGTTTTTCCCGGCTTTTTCTCTCTTTACACAGAAATGGGTGGCACAAAGTACAATATGCCTATGTGCCGATAAGTTTTTTTTAGGAAAAATATTAAAATAAATAAATAATTGGACTGCTAAACTATCATAACTTATTTCGTCATAATCTCAAATATGAAATTCTCATGTCACAGTATTAGTTACCATACTCCTCCGAAATGGCTTGACCGATTTTAATGAAATTTTATATGCATATTCAGTAGGTCTGCGAATCGGCTAATGTCTATTTTTCATACCTCTAAGTGATGAGGGTTGTCCTCACCTAAAATTTTAATTTTATTTTTTGGACAATTTTTTTTATTTTTATTTTTCAATAATGTGGCATCAAAAAATACATACAACCCTAAATTTTCACCTTTCTACCACCAACCCCCTTTTTTTAATAGTCGATTTTAACGCTCGATAATTTATATCACAATACAACGTTTGCGGGGACAGCTAGTTATATTATAAAATTTAGCACCAGTAATTTAAGACCTAATTATTGTATGCCCGCAAAGGGTAGACTGTTCTTAACTTATTATAATTTTTGTAACATCTTTCTCGTGTAACAGTCAACAATAAACGCATTATTTTCTTTTCTCTTCTTAGATTAACATAAAGAACACTTTTATCACTCTCTGAAGCATATTCTAATTTTACGCGGACGAAGTCGTGGGCAAAGTCTAGTATAATATACGTAGGATAATAGGGTCTGCTCTACGTTTCATACACACGTATTTTAATACTAGAATTTTGAAAACCCAAATCTCGGTTTCGCCTGAAACATGGTAGTATATCTTGGCTCGACGTGATTTGATTTACATAATGGGGTATTCGGCTTTTGCCTATGTAAATGTGAGTTTTTCGCTTCATCTCCACCGCAAAAGGGGCCCAGATATGACTGATATCGGCCAAGCCTCGCTTTGATTTATGGGATTGATATCTAGGATCATATTAATGTTAAATAGGTAAACGATGACATAACAGAGTATGTTTTGATTTTGTTATCCTCAGATTTGTGACTTTAGTAATCTCACCCGATAAAAAGCACCATACGGCGTTCGATGAAGCACGCTTGTCCATAAGATCTTATATTAAATAAACTCAGGTTTTTACTGGTCTATGACCCAAGGAAAGAAACTCATGTCACCACCACAAATGTCTTATCACCAGTGATACATCTCTAGTAAGTTCAGCTTTCATAAAGATGGCGAGGAATTTTATTTTACTCTTTAAAAATTACATAATATTATGTACATCGCAGTCCAACACATAATCCCCCAACGCGCTGTAGTCAGAAAAAAAGAAAAAAGAGGCCAGTGTTTTAGGGATGCCTTTCATAAAGAAAAATACTCTAACGGCAGAAGAAATTTATTATTTAATTTAAAAGAAATATAAAATTTATTGACATATAAAATCTATGATTTAGCCATGGAAACTACTAAGTACGACATCATACCCCAGTAGTCTGTTCAAAGTAACTAGATCACATTGATATTAGAAAATTAGCAGATGTTCCAGGAATGGAATGGATATGATATTAATTTATCCAGGAAGCTGGTAACGAGTACCAACGTATATTTTATCTAATCCCACTTAATACTTGGATTCGTGGAATCGTATTTCCGCTCAGGTACATTCATTTATACTCGGAAGGTACAAGGTATTTGAGATTATTAAATACATTGCATTAAATACGTAGCGGTGATAGCCCAGTGGCTTAGAATTCGACCTCGAATCGAGGGGTCCGGGTTCGAATCCCAGTGGCACGCACCAATGACTTAGTAAAAAAGTTATGTGCGCTTTATAAAAATTAAATATCACCTGCTGTTACAGTAAAGGAAAACATCGTGAGGAAACCTGCATGCCTGAGAGTTCAGAAAAAAAAGTTCTCAAAGGCATGTGAAGTGAAAGGCAGCGTGGTGGGCGGCGGCCTACATCCCTCTCATTGTGAGAGGAGACCCGACCCTGTAGTGGGTCATTAATGCGTTTAAATACAAATACCAAGTAAATAAAATAACGATCTACCCACACAAGTTTTATCAAAACAAACACGATACTCACACGACTAATTTCCCCGTTTTTGTGGAACGAATACACGCTCAATAACGTCATTGAGCGTTGTATTCGTTCCACAACTCAATATCGTTAAAACAAACTGAGCCTTGGTAAACTAACGAACTTGATTAATTGCTTGACGTTATCACTCCAGCCCCTCAGGGCTTCATTATTCACGTTATATTGATAACACCCTCTGTAGGGCAAGTATTATAGTTAGTCGCCTTTTCTGGTCAATAGGCAATGGTGACTACTTATTATCGTTTCCCGCTGGCCTGTTCTCCTACGTATGCATGTACTCCTTAAGTAAACTACTACTACTACTTATGGAAACTTAACGGGATGACATCATGATACATGCTTAGTTTTTATTAACCTTTATGATTTTTTTTTGTAAAATAGTACCTACGTTCCTGTGTTCCTAGATATTATTATGTTAGTTTCTCAATTATATGCTATACGAGTACCTGTAGCTTAGTAAAATAAAACTACAGTTGCACCTAAATAACTACAATTTTACCACTATCAAAGTAAAGCAGTAAAACTTTTAGCTAGTTAAGGTTTTAATGAAAGTAGCTACTAGGAAATCTCTTTTATCAGGATCGTTAGGAATGGCTGCTAGAAGTAATTTAAGATCGTCATTACTGCTACGAGATACCATCCGCCCCATTGAGACGGACCGCTCAAGTACCTATCGCAAAGCGTATAAAATTAATAAAAAACATATTCAAATGTGTATTTACAATTAAGAAAAATAAAGAATGACAGAAGGAAATATGTTTATTTATTTAAGATCTATGACACCGAAACGAAAACATAACAGTAAAATTAGTACCTACAACATAACAACAATAAACAGCAATAACACAAATAAAGGGATACATTCATATAGGTACATAAACACAAAAACATACTAAGAAGTAACAAACAAAACAAAAGAAGATCAATTTATGCATGTAAAAAATATGAAATTTGCATTTAATTTAAAAAAACGTTCAACCCACGCGCTGTTATTGTCGGGTTGTTAGATGTTCCCACTTGTTTTGAACCCGTCAGAGATTCTTATGCAGAAGCTCCTGCTGGTAAGGTAATGACGGTCGGTTTAAACGATGGCAGACACGTTGGTCCGGGGAGTTATCTACCATCGCCTTTATAGCCCGATGACATGAACGAAGTCAGTTGGGAAGCCTGAAGAAACTTTGAGGTTATCATTTTAGATCATAAAAAGAGCCGGTCATTTATGGGAATGTCCCTGCCTTTTCACAAATTTCAACAAACTATCAAATCAGTCCTGTGCCGAAAGGCCTATTATGAAACTAAGGACTATGTAGAAGATAAGAAAGCGTGGGATTGAATAACTTCACTATAGGCTATTTCTATACACCATGTAACAATATTTATTTGTGAGCGGATGGCAATTGGAACGATATTGACACACGCGATAGCTGTTACGTATGTTCCTTTATTGGACCTAGTCATACTGCACTATGGACTAAGTTTTATTTACTTTTAAAAGAGTGCTTGCTGGGAGTTTTTTCCGCCCGCTTTTTTCTCCCAGTCTACGTTTTGCCTGAGGGGCGATTAAAGCGGATGAATGTGGAATGTATAATTTATCTGTATGACTTTCATTAAGTGTGCATAAATTGTACCTAATAATGAATAAAAGCTTTTGAGTTTGAGTTTGATTTTATCCCTGCTTACCCTAGAACCAGGTTACTCCTAGACAGGAGTCCAATACGGTGGGATATCATAATAATATAAAGATTTTTAAGATCAGATCGATGCAAAGAAAACTCAACTAGAATAGCTGATGCATCGAGCGAGCTCACACGGGACGTCGACCGTCACGTAATACTTGGCTGTTAATCAGCTAGAGGTTTTAAAGCCGCACTACGTGACACTTAACTTGGAAAACAAAATATTTTAAATAAAGTAGTGTTAAAAATGTGTTATCAAATTATATTTAAAATCTTTAAATTTTTCAGTCCTGTTTAATAATTTTTTTTAATCACTATTAGTGGCCGCTTTGTATTACTTCTGTATTAAAATAAAACCTAAAAACACAGAGAATGGCGATCTGAATAAAATGAAAAAAAAAAATGAAATTTATAAAGACAATCTTCTTCTTATATGTATGGTTCGAAAAATCATAAACGTAAAACATGTAGTACACTCGTACGTCGGGAATTCGGGATGGAATCAATACTGAAATAGCTGATGCATCGAGCGAGCTCTCACGGGACGGCGGCCGTCACGTAACACTTCGCTGTTAATCAACCAGAGGTTTTATGGCCGCACTACGTGACACTTTACTTATGTCACGTATATTTTAGATGTCAAAGATATTATTATAGCTTAAATTAAAAAATAAATCATGGCAATTATATGAAATAAACATTTTTATTTATCCACTGTCCTTAACATTTAAATAATAAACGATATTTTTGTCAGTCCGACGTTCGGTAATTCGGTTTCTGACTCAAGATGGTCACACCTTGAAAGATATGTGGGCTTTAAAATTAAAATTTCAGTAACTGTAATGATAAAGAAAAACATCGCGAGGAAACTGGCATATATAAGAGTTCTCCTTAATATTCTCAAATGCATGTGAAGTCCATCAATCCCCATTATGCCAGCGTGTTGGACTATGGCCTATATCTTTATCATTGTGTGGTGTTAGATCTTATAACCCTGCAGTGGGCCAGTAATAGGTTGTAGATAAAATGTCCTTTGATGAGAAATATAAATAAAAACCAAGATAATTATAAGCTGGTAGTTAAGTACACAACATTGCGTATATGACCTCATATAACTCGACTCATGAAGTGACGTCTCATGAGACGCAACCCGTCACGTATCGAGTCAAATCTCCTAGGGCAGGGTTTTATAGCCTTCGGACGTGACGATATCTATTAGAGATAAATATTTTCTGCTTATAATATAGAAACATCGTTTTAAGAATTGACTAATGAAGTAACTCCATGCACGACTACGTTGCCTGTTGTAACGTCATTTTTCATTTTTGAGATTGCATACGCTTTTGTCTTGCAAGTTAATTTAACACAGGCTATCAAATAATTTTTTAACACCAAACAAAAATAAAAAATCATTACGTCAGTCAGAAGAATTATTATGCCAATAAGTGTTAGTGCGATTTATCATAAAACTCTGTAGGATTCTAGTCTTTTTTGAATCCACTATTGAGCTATCAAAATTACAACAAGAATACAGCCAATAAACAAATTTTAGGATGATTGCTTTGTGAAAGGTAAGAGCAATCTGCACTGAGACATATAACTCAAGTCACAATAAACGGTAACGATCGGTGTCTCACGAGATCCGGTTTATCACGTATCATGTTAACTCTCCCAGGATTTTTGTGGACTTCAGACATGACGATGTGTAGGGAGGAATAATGTTATTTTCTACCAATCGGTCAAATTTTAGGATGATACGTATACGTAGTAAAAACTTCAGTCCCAATCAACGGTAGCGATCGGTGTCTTACAAGACGACCTGTCACGTATCGCGTCAACTCACCGACGACTTTTTTTTTTATCAACATCGAGATTATTGCATCAGAATTAGGACTATTATTATTATAAATTAAGAAAGTTCATAAGGCAAATGATCTTTGATGAACTAAGGTAGTAGTTTAGTAGAAGGGCGATTAATTTAAACATGACTAATTTACTTCCAATTTTCGACTCCCAAGACTCGACCACATATTATTATATGTTCTGTCTGCCTGTCTATAAATCAGTAACTTAAACACTAACCTAGAGTGAATTAGGTTTGAGTTATATAGCTCCAGCACAATCAACGTAACGATGGGTGTCTCACGAGAGACGGTCTGTTACGTATGATGTCAACTCTACGCGGACTTTTATGGATTTCGGACGTGACAATATCTAATGGAGAGAATAAGATAATCTTATTTTCGACGAATATAATATCAATTTTTAGGATGATACGTGTGCGTAGTAAAAGGTAATCTGCACTGCTTCCCATAAGTCACAACTTCAGTTCCAATCAACGGTGTATCACAAGAAACGACCTGTCACGTATCGTGTCAATTCTCCAAGGACTTTTATGGACTTCGGACGTGACTTCGGACGGACGTCTCATAATATATTTATCTTATTTTCTGCTAATATCAAGAGATATTATTACGATAAATTATGACCTTAATAAATGAATAATGACCTTAAATCTAGTCCATACTAGGGTTGTATTTTAGAAAGAGGAAAATTAATCAGACCCTGCAAAATTACTTCCAATTTGCATTCTTGAGATACGTTGAGTAAAACACCACCACTGTACTCAAATACTGTTTGTCTGTAACTTATAAGTGAACTTCTACTACTTAAATACAAGTCATATACACAGGTCCGTATCACAACATCATCAGTAATGATCGGTATCTCACGAGACGCTGTCTGTCACGTATTGCGTCAACTCTCCGAGGACTTTTATGGATTTCGGACGTGACGGTATCTAGTGCAGGATAATCTTATTTTCTGCCAATAGGTATTAAGTTTCATTTAAGGCCTACATCACGCCTCATATCAAGCCGTGGTTCACTGCCAGTAACCCATTAATGACCCACTACAGGGTCGGGTCTCCTTCTCGTAATGAAAGGGATGTAGTGGTTCACTAATACTGTGCAGACAGACGACGACGATAGGTACGTTTGTCAGTAACCCATTAATGACCCACCTCAAGGTCGGGTCTCATCCCACAATGAGAGGGATGTAGGATTTCGTCCAACATCCGCCTGCGGGTTGGTGGTCTTCACATGCCTTTGAGAACATTTTTTTGTGAACTCTCAGATTGCAGGTTTCCTCACGATGTTTTCCTTCACCATAACAGCAGGTGATATTTAATCGTATAGAGCGCATATAACTTTTTTACAAAGTCATTGGTGTGCCAGTGGGATTCGAACCCGGACCCCTCGATTCGAGGTCGAATTCTAGCCGATAGCCCAGTCTATCACCGCTCCAGGTACGTTTAGTAAACGTTAACTTTAAACATAGTAATCATTACTACAAAAACGACCATTTTATAATTATAATAATGTTATTTCGAACACTAGTTTGAGTTTAACTGCAAATTATAATATTATTTCGAGTTACACTAGTTTGAGATTAACTGCAGTAAAATGTTGTCGTTCATTTTCTTAAGCGAGTCTTGGATTGGCGTTTCTATTTTAATATTGCAGTGAGACCCAGGTGGCGCTAAGTCAACGACTCTAGAGGAGCCACTTAACCGGGAGCGAGCAAACTTCAGATAGAGGAGGCGTCAAATTGCTTTATTTTAGGTAAATTTCAGTAATTTGAGTTAAATTAAATATATAATATATTTTTTTCAGAAATAATGTCGTGGATTTAGCTAAGAGCGCGTTAAACCAACGGAAAACAGGGAAGCTTTTAAGTCTCGTTCCCGGCAGTAATTTACTGCCGCTCGTTGCCGCCACGCGATAGTTGCCGCAGATATCGCGGGACCATCGGTAAATGGACTCTAGTTTCAGCTATATAGTTCAGATACTTTTTCTGTGGTTTAAGCTATAGATTTCATGTTCTTAATTTTAGAGATCCCGTATCCATAGCCATGTCGCTCACAAAACTTGCTTGTTAGAAAACGTCAATACGTACATTTTGTTGCAGGTCAGTGTGTATTTAATAAGGACACCTCCGTTCAGAGCCCTGTGTTTAAATTTTGTCGTATCGGTTGGTCGGTCAAGAACAGGCTGCTTTACGGCGTGCTAAGAGAGTGGCGGTAAGGTATCTTCCCGGGCTACAACGACTTAACTACCCAAAACTATTATTTAAGACCTCAATTAAGGCTAACTAGAAAACCATGAATGCGGTTACTTGAAATAACTATAACGTTCATGATTCATCGAGACGAGAAAATATTTAAATTACAATATTTGTAATTTTAGGAACTAATTAACTCTCGTTAAAAAGCCATTATGGCTACGCCGATAACGAAAATTGGATAAATAAATTGTTCAAAATCAGCCCATTTGGGAAATTTGCTACGATTCATTTAGCTAAAGGTGGTTCAGCCGTTGGAGTTTTCAAGGGGAGTTACTCTAAACTAAGTACTCTCATTGTAGAGGAGGTTGGGGTCTATGGACGTTGGTGAACATTTACCAGCTTATGGCCCGTCTGCTCACCTGATTGGCCTCTAAAAATGACATACACTTAAGAGGAAGCTACTTTTTATTAGATCCAATAAGAATTCGCGATTGATTAATAAAAACTGAACATCAAGACATAGTATGTAAAAAGGTATCCTAGTTAATCGGGTGTCCGCCTACCAATTTGCTTGGTTTTGATATTAAAAAAATTCAAACACTTAAGAGAAAGCTGTCATTTATTAGACCCAATAAATATTCGCGGTAGGGTGAAATAAAATCAAAACAATTACGACGTGAACCTTGTTCCATTGTGGTTTTCTTTCTCAAACTCCCCCAGCTTCGGGAATTGGAGGATGCACACGAAGCCCTCTATAGCCGCGACCACAAAACCGGCTGGTAGTCTGCCGTTTACTGGCACGACGCGCCACAAACTGAACGACATCGGCTGGTTCCTCGTTAGCTGCATTAGTCTTTTCATCTCGGTTACTCGCTGTTGATCTAAAAAAAGTTATGCTTTAAAAAAAAATAAGTATATACAAATCGCCTTTACGAAGATAAATTAAATGAAAGATCACCAAGCGCCAAGGTGAGACTGCGTTGATTATTATATAGAAATAAATAATCTTCTTTCACCACATGAGAACTAAACTCTACGTTAAATGTAGGCATTTTCATCGGCATTAATGTGAGGATAAACCGTGAGGATACCTGCATAATTGGGTGTTCTTCGTGATTTTCTGGCATGTCGAGTCAACTTACTAGCGTTGTGGACTAAGATGTAAATCGTTCTTAAGTCTTATTCTAATCAGCTGTGACAAAATCGACCGCCCAACCAACACAACAGAATTCAAACATCGTGACGATGTCGTACGACAAACTTGACGCGAGTAACAGAGTTTATCGTCGAAGGGTTTGGTTATTATGACTAATAGCTATTATCCAACATTACAGTGCATCATAAATAAACTGTAGATACATAATATTCATTATTAGATAGTAAAAAAGATATTTATTTACCAATGCAAGTAGCAATCGAATTTGCAATATAAATTTGTACTTTTTTTATCTCCGTATTTATCAACTCCATTATGATAGATGGCAAAAATACGGTTATAGTGTCACATACTTCACTGATTACCCACGAAATAAATGAAAATGTATTGGTATTCATTTGAAAATTCTGAAAGAAATTTTGTTTTTACATTACATTTTGGTAAATGCTAAAACCACTGATAAACTACCGTCGTTTTCGAGAAGTTGCGAGATTTTTTTAAGTAATTATTTATCAAAAAAAGTATCCACGTAAAAAGTATTAAAATTAGGTACTTACCTCGATTGTTTTCGAATGAGACAATGAGTAAAAACAAAACATGACATGTAAAAAGTGGCTTACAATCTGTGCAGTAATCTGTAATAGAAAAGTTAAAAAAAATTACCTTACGTGAAGCTAAAGTTTTGGGTAGATACAATTTAAGCGAAGTAGTTTGAAATTTAGAACACTTAACGTTTATATGGAGAAGAATGCTCGAATTCCTTTTTTTTAAATAACATGTTTGGCGGAAAAGGGGGGATATCCCGCCAGGCGATGTCACTGCCTGGGGACCGCGGTCCGAATGTTAACTTCGGACCATTTGTACGTACGTATATATATATATATGCAGAGATTCTATGGAACTTTGATTGCGCGTTTGAGGATACGTCTTCCGATTGGCCAGTTCGGTATGACGCGTGTGACGTGTTCTATTGTTTACAACATTCGCTGCTTGCGTCGTCATGCGTGGTCAGCATTTCATGTGAGTAATTGTATAATAATATATATTTATAATAATGAGATAAAATAGTTTTTTTAATCCCGTTATATATTTCGAGCCAAGCAGCCAATGGCTTTAACTTACCTGCAACTGCACGGATGCCATTGATCTATTCCAATTGTCGCACAATGTTACATATTTGATGGCAAAGTATCTCTCTTTATTGCTTGCTCTAGACCTAGTCAGCTTCGTTCGTAAGTTAAGAATTCGAACATAGAGTAGACCAAAAATTAGTATAACAGTTATGCGTCCCACTATCAAGTAGAGTTTAAAAATAAACGTCATAACGATAGCTACACAATCAACGTAATTTTTTTCAAATAAATTCGCATATACTATTGACGCCCGCATTATACTCTTTAAAACCAAAATAAAGAGGGTCGACCAAAAAAAGTTTTCCAATTTCAAAAAGTTCTTCCTCGATGCACGTTCTCCGTCGTCGATTGCAAGAAAACGGTAAATATCGTGTAAATAGTTATTATTAGTATACAAGGAGACGAGGTAATACGTGAAGAATTCAAATGATTCATTGTAATAATTTAAATGACCAGTTTGGAAATCGAGGAATAACTTAAAAGTCAGCGTAATTAAGGGAACCAATAAGCAGTAAAGCCTTAGTAGGAACTGTATTCTTCGAGAAACTCCTATATCCATGTAGTATCCTGATACTAATCTAAACAGCAACATTGGCCGAAAATTACACAAGCAATCCTGAAAATTATGCATCACGTGTTTACTGTTCGAAAGGTGAGGAAGAAATGCTATATCGTAACGAATCGTATTTTTTTCGAAACATATTTATATCGTAGTTTCAATTACACAAAGTGCAGCGAGATATTCATCCATACACACTCGTATTACATTATGTGTAATCCATACATTATGTATTATGTGTAAGACTAACTTTGTATGTCATTCTGTAAACATTTCACGTACAATGAGTTCATTGTAATGAATTTATTATGACTCAATTAACATATTTAGGGGTTTGTTTTAAAAATGTATCGAAATAGACTAATTTTTACCTAAATAAAGGAAAAACTCCCTGAAGTTATACGGATGCGACATAATTTGAAAATGATAATCACGTAAACGACATTGCAGGCATAGTCTAGTACATTTTTTGTAATACTAGCCATAATCATAATTTTATAAGTACATCAATTTTTGTAAGTATATCCTATGGGTGATAGAAGTGCTATCGATCGGCGATCAATACGTTTTAAAAATATTAAAACTAATATCAATCAACGAAATGCGTCATCACTTTATCAGTTACTGTTGACCATAGCTACTCAATTACTTTTTATAGCAATCGAGTAGCAAACAGGAATACAGGCTGTCAAGTAGTCACAGCAATCAATGGACGGCCAAATAATAATTAATAATATAATAATAAATATTGTGGGACAACTCACACATGGCTTTCTGATCCCAAAGTAAGCTGTGAGCTTGTGTTATGGTAACCAGATAGCTGATAAACATACATTTATATTTTTAAATACACACTTATACATAGATAATTTAAACCCAGACACAGAACAAACACTTGTGCTCATCACACAAATATTTGTGCTGGGTGGGAATCGAACCCACGACCTCCGGCGTAGTAGTTAGGGTCGCTAACCACTAGACCAACAGGCCAGTCTCAACCTCACATTCAACCTCAAATAGAGAAGAAATTCTATCTGAGGTTGAATGCTTTGCTACTCATGAGGACTAAGATATTCGCCTCAAATAAAGTATCTCCGGCAACATACCTCCCCAGAAACACAAGACATAAAAGAATGCTGCTTTACGACGGGTGATTACGGTAAGATACCTACCTCCCCGGACGAGCTACTATGGTTTTGCCATCCAAAACACTTTCTCAATGCTTACTTTTAAAGATGATAAAGCGATACTAAAAAAGCCATATTTTATATTAAATTTTTCGAAATTGATGTTTTTGTAAAGTGTGCTTCTATCGCCAAACCGTGCAGTCTTTACTTTATAGCGCCGCTAAAAATGGAGCAACGCGAATGAGAGATAGGCATCAGCCATTAACACTTCAGATTGTAGTCACGTAACACTATAGGCTATAGCTTAAAAGCGTCACATGAATTTTTTGGGTTGCAATTAACGGTAGTGGCTTTAGAGGTATTGAGATTTCATAGTTTATTCGAAACATAATGTCGCCCAAAACAAAATGCAACCCTCGTGAATCGGTAATGGACGTAAGTTTATGCACTTTAGTTAGAGAGGTGTGGTTGCTAGCCGCTAAAGGGCTGAAAAGAAGGAAGGAAGGTTGCTAGCCAAGGCCTCAGAACGAATACCTACGGAAGTATGTATATACCCCTCCTCACCCTCAAATTGCTAATACGAATGGTAGCCATTTTAATTACATCGATTTTTTTGCTAACCCCAATTTTTTTCTGTTTTCCTCATGACATTAATGTGACAAGGTTCCAGCGCATTAATAGCTAACGGATCTTTTACTCGGAGGTCAGAGAACCGTATTGACTGTGGAGTGTGGTTATACAGAAGTGACCAACGCGAAAGCCACCGACATACCATTCCGTAATGGTTCTTAAATGTACATACTGTTGTAAATCGTTTGGAAATGTTTAAAAGTTTATGAGTCATGACTGAAGCAAAAAATAATGAATTCCGATCCAGTTTTGACCAGTTTAATAAGCTACAATTTGATGTCAATCTTGCAATCGACCTCAAAAGTAAATTGCAATACAATTAAGCCGATCCAGTTCTAACCGGTTTCGCTGACTCAGCAGCGGCTCAAGACAATGCAGTCTCCATTAGTTAGCGCTCGACGACTCAACAATGGTTCACCGAACAATGAGACATTTAAGACACGATGAGAGACTTACAGGAAATTTTAAATTATCACTAGATTGTCAAATATTTATGAAACAACTAAACCTGAAATTTCATGACGAAAGAGAGAAAATACATCTATTCGTATTACTATAAGATGGTAAGATTGAAGGTTGTTTGAGTATCCAAATGTACTTATGTCTACAGTGGAAATATTCCTATTGAACCACAAACAACGAAACAAGCATAAACCTCAGATAATGTTCCCCACCTATATATCCTATATCGCTTAACATAAGGTCGCATATACTGTTAGCAAATCCCAATTGCGTTCACTTTTCGATAATAACAGAATTGTTTTGCCACCGATCTGGTTTAACCGGTACTTGATCCTATAGAAGAAATGATTAAAACACGTAACTAGACAGACGGTTTTCAAAAATATTTGCCCTCAAAAAACGATTAAATCCGAACCAGATTTAACCGGTTTCTGCCTGAGTGCCTTAAAACAATGCAGTCTCAATTAGGCCCACGAAACAATGAGACATTTTCTTGCACAATGGCTATTCCTAAATATAGTATTTGACAATATCGTACTTTGTCTCTGAACCTCCAAAGCAATAGAGCTCAAATTTGCATGAAGAAATTTCGCAAACTTCACTAAGTTTCTCCCCTAGTTTTGTGGCTATTTCCTTCGCAGTCAAGCATCGTGAAAGAGTTGATTTATGAATAGGAAACGGTGAAGTTTTACTCCATTTCGCCGACATGTGAATGAAGACTTATAAACTACTAGACTTTCGAGATTCGCATTGCCGAGTTCCTTTTTTATGTTCGAGTGTAAACAATTTTTTCTCTTATATGTTACCTGATTTCATCAACTTAGTGTGGAGCGGTATTCGATTTTTTTTTCTGTAGGGTTGATCAATTTTGAGTACGGTTCTTTGTTATGTAGGAGCTGTTGTTTAGTGTAAAGAATTATAAACTTAGTTTGTTAGAACCTAGGCTTTTCATCGGTAGATATTGTTTCATAATTACAAAGGTATAGCTCAACGGAGAGCAAGGGGGTTACTACAAGCTCCTTAAACCATCATATCAATGATGTTTTGTTTTAATTTAAAATATGATGTTTTAGGTATTTTATTTAAAACATGATGTTTTACTTTAATTTAAAACAAAACGTCATTGCTCTATGATGGTTTTAGGAGTTTATAGTAACCCCCCAGGTAATAACGGTCTACGCAACATCGGCAACACATGTTTCATGAACAGCAATGATGGTTTTAGGAGTTTGTAGTAACCGCCCAGACCGTAGTTGGAACAGTAATTTTATAGATTAAGCTATATAGCAAAATAGGCAAATTACAGAATATTTTGTCGATGTTACTGTTCAATTGAGGTAGGTGATAGCCCAATGGCTTAGAATTCGACCTCGAATCGAGGGGTCCGGGTTCGAATCCCAGTGGCGTGCCACTGGGATTGTAAAAAGTTGTACCAATGACTTTGTAAAAAGTTTTGTGTGCTTTATACTTGTAAAATTAACTATCACCTGCTGTTACGGTGAAGGAAAACATCGTGAGGAGACCTGCATGCCTGAGAGGTCACAAAAAAAATGTTCTCAAAGGTATGTGAAGTCCACCAACCCGCAGTAGGCCAGCGTGGTGGACTAAGGCCTACATCCCTCTCATTGCAAGAAGGAGACCTGACCCTGTAGTGGGTCATTAATGGGTTACTGTCATTGTTCAATTCCATATAGTTTTCAGTCTTGAAACTTAAGATTGAGGGTGACCGCGTCTGAAGTAGCTCAATCGAGTTGATCGTTTACGATCTACGAGGGGTTGGGCGCATTTCAGTCGATGATCGAATAAAATGCTGTAATAAAGGGTCGCAATACAAATAACGTCAACGGAACCGAGTGCTACGCCTTGGCTGGCTGCAACCCTTCAATGACCCTTGGGCACGGGTCCCTCCCCACAACAGGGGGTGCTTGGAGTATACTCCACCACGCTGCTCTATTACGGATATGTTCAGAAACGGGCTAGTGGTCAACCCGTCGGATGTTTTTCAAACCACCCATAGGGCTTCCCACAAGGTTTAACGACTGTTATCTTGTCGGTAACCATCGGGATCAACGGCTCAACGTGCTCTTCGAAGCACGGCAGCACGCATGTAATTAGCTAGCGATCACCCATCCAATTAAACAGGCAATGGGCTGGGCACATCGTTCGCTGAACTGATACTGACAACCATGTTGACGTAAAAGTAGCACAGGCCGCCCTCCTACCTGGTGGACCGACGACTTGGAGAAGACAGCGGGAAACCGTTGGATTCAGAGGGCCCAGGACGAGGTGGAGTGGCGTCGATTGGGAGAGGCTCATATCCAGCAGTGGACTACTAAGAGCTGAAAGGTTTTAACAATCTAAATCCAAGCATGTCCAAATTTACAGTCTTGTCGCAAAATCGAAGAATGTTGAGAGTTGTCACTCAAACGACCCAATATCCCAATGGTGCTTTTCACAGACGTGCAATATTGAAGCTCGCAATCAACTGCATTCGAAGAGGAAATTAACTTGCACGAAATTAACTCCAACTTTTGTTTGTTAAACGTCATTCATCAAACATTTGATGCGCAAAGTTTAATGCATTTGTTTAGTAAGTAAGTACCAGTTGAACGCAACTTAAGTGGCGGATCTTCGAAGCTAAGTGAAGAGAAATAAAACTATCATACTTAAGGTACCTTTTGACCCAAATCAGTTTAACTATTTATGTTTTTATTCTATTTATTTATTATCTTTATTGTTTATAAAAATGGGTGAACTTAATGCCCATTGGCATTTTCTACCAGTCAACCCATGTGATGGTGAGGTATTGGGGTAGGTAGAGAAAACAAATTATGCATTATTTAAAGTGTAAAATCAAACAATTTATTTGAATTGAAAGTACAAAAATCAAATAAATACTTACAATTTCTAAATTAATTTTTAAAAGGTTTTCAATTCAAATTTTCACTTCAGATTCATGGTTAAAATAAAGCTTTGCATTAGGCACAAAATATAATTATGTATATTACATAAACCAAAGCACTTTTATTAAATGTAGGTGACATTGTGTTCTCAATTATAATGCTTTCTGTGAACACATTATTTTTCATGAAAATCTGCGCGAGATTTTTTTTAATCCCGAAAGGGTCAAAAAATGTTAGGGGTACGTTTATTTTAAATTTGTATAAAATATTGCTATTGAAAACACACAGACACACACAAGTTCAACACTGGCAATGTTTACTGGAATCCGAGATATTTTTATTTTATTATATTATTTTCCATTGTTTTGAACAATAGGCGAACTGAATGCCCATTGGAATTTTTCACCTGAAAATTTCGAGAAAAATTTTCCTACCATCATTTTTGAAATAAAGTCATGCAAGTAGCTAAACCAAGGGTTGTTAAGTTAGAAGTAGACCCATACAAAGCGGTAGGTACTACGTTGGAATTTGCAAGCCATGTTCTTGTCATCGCAAATAGCTTTCGAGACTTGAAAGGGGAGGATCAAATAGATTTTGGCTGTCCCACGTCTATTTCTATATACGTGGTATCTTAGCGACTAAGATCTACGTAGAGGGAAGCCGTTTATAATTATGAAAATCGTGGTATACGTATGCAAAATGTTAACAAGAACTACAACCGGATTACTTAAAAATCAGCCCAAAAAGACAATAATTATTAAATAAATTTAATGGGGTAATGCTTTGATTTTGCGTTTCTGGACTGTGTTTGATGTATTTTTGTTTTGTGTGTGTCCATAGCACCCACGACACAGAGTCCACGACACAGAGACACGACGCAGAGGAGGGGGAGTCCTAGTGTGGGGCAAAGTCTCCTTAGATGCTCCAAAAATGCTTAATATTAATTGATAAAAAATTTAATCTCTTCGACTTCCTACGTTTTTTCTTCCTAATGGCCTTTGTAAAAAAATGTTCTCAAAGGCATGTGAAGTCCACCAACCCGCAGTAGGCCAGCGTGGTGGACTAAGGCCTACATCCTTCTCATTGTGAGAGGAGACCCGACCCTGTAGTGGGTCATTGATGGGTTACTGACAATGGTCTTTGTAAAGTACCCGCATCTTTTCAAATTTCAAGTGAATTCAGTGTTCAGTCGAACGCGGTCCGCGGTGAACAACGGTTAACATGGAAAGGGCGGGCCCGACTACGATATGCAATGTTATTGGGTAGTACAAAGTCACAGAGCATTGGAAAATACCGTTGAAACTTTAACATTGAACCGTTTAGATGTATAGTTGCTCAAAATTAACCAAAATTTGCCTATTGACGTGGGTACTTTCATCTGATCACTATGAGTCTAAATACCTGCTGATAATGCAGATATTTCAAAAATTTCTTTTCTCCTAATTTTTTTGGCAATCATAAGCTACATCTGAACGAAGTCAAATACTTTACTTTAAACAAAATTTTATCCTCTCCTAACGCTTATACCTCGTTACTCTACTAAAATTCAAACAAATTTGACGTCAGTCATTTAGGTCCTATTTGAGGTTGAATGTACCTAGTTTATTTAACTTCCTGTAGTGACGGCCTGATTTTTTTGCTTCATATACTATATTTAAAAATGCCTTCGTCTTACCAACGTCTCGTTTTGTGACCTCTGAATATACTTTGACTAAAACAGACTTCTATACCTGCATCTTATTTAAATTTCAAAGTGAAATGGTAGTACAATGTGAGTGGGTAGTAGAAAGTCACAGAGCATTGGAGAATGCTCTGTGACGTTTGCTTTAAACTGTTGAAACGGTCTATATTATGACAGGTGATGAAGGTAAGGTTATACACATACGTTACAGTTCTAGGCTAGGGATCGTAATAGAAGTAAGAAATCATTATGATCATTTCAAAAAGACAAATAAGTTTAACGTTTATTTACAAGAATATGGGTTAGTTTTAGGTTTGACAAATTGTTCGATCAATCCATTACTCATACAACTCCATTTCGGTATGCAAATTTTACAATAATGATATTATTTTATTGTATAAATTTTGGATCCAATGTAAACAATACAACAACAACAAATTAAGCAAGTCATGGAGAAAGCTTCATTCGGACTTACTATAGAGATATTAACGTCCAGCAACGGGTCATAAAAATATTACAACTATAAGCTGGGTACTGAAGAAAAATTGACAACTTTTGTGTTGTCAACAAGTGTTACCAACATTTTCAGTGGAAACGCACTAACAGAAAGTCGCAGAATGATTATATCCTTTGGTTCCACAGAGGATTGAAACTAACAAAACAACCAAAACGACAACTGTATTCAGTAACATAGAAACAATATCGGAAATAGATCGACATCAGCGCGCCCCCCGGGATTGAACCCATCCATATTTCGTCCAAACTTCACTTCTCTTATTAAATTCGTTTAAATTCGTAAATTCTCTTTTTACCTTTATATTTCACGTTTGCCAAGTCCCTTCTCTTTTTATTTATTGAGTGCTTTTGATTAGAGGTCCTCAAATTTTCGCTTTCTGACTTTTTCTTAATATTATTTCTTTACAAAATTTTCCTAAACACAGGGTACTTAAGGCTTGAGCCTATGGCTTGAGTTGGTCGTAAGATGTCGCAAAAAGGTAACACGTATTTAAGGGCTATCGGTAGCACTAAAAAGTACAAACATGAGATACAAACTTCCACACCTTTCACCTTTAAAACGATGAAATTTGCCTAAAATAAAATCAATACAAACATAGCTGATTGCCTCCTCTTTTATATTATCATTAATTTATTGTCTGATTTAAAAAATTATTCCATATCGAAAATTTTGAATCTGATCTACGAAAAAGAGTGAAAATTGAGGGTAGAACGATGCCTGCTGAATCGATTACTTTGTAATATTTGTAACTACAAAAATCGACAACATTGTAGGGGCTTGCAGCAAATTGCATAAACTTCGTTGTAATAGCTTGTAAAAGCAGTCGAGAGAGGTTCTCAGCAACATAACATTACTCTTGTTGTAATTGCAGAACATAGTATATAATATAGCATAGATAGTCTGTAACTACCCGCTGAAATTACAAACTTACAAAATAAAGAAGCACTTGAGTAATGTTCTTCGAAAAGTCAACGGTTCCAATGTTTTCGTAAGTAATAAAAACATTTTCAACTCTGTAAAAGTATTCAATAATTCTCGCTGAAATTGATTTTTAATTTATGGCCTTTTATTACCTGACAGGAAAGTTCAACTGTTATTCATAGCAGTTGCCAGACGTTCTTTATCGTCCGAACACTCGATCGAAGTGTCAATCGGGCGAGCGAGACAGAGCGGTAAGTTTTTTCATAGCGGGAGCGATTCGGAGAGTGCCGCGTCATCTCGCGCTCGACCGTCTCGCTCACACTCGCTCTTGATAAAAATGGCGAACTACATTTAAAACCATCAGTGATTTTGATGAAAAATTAAGTTTAAGTGTACTTACGAATGAAAAGAGATGCCGTGGAATTTGTTTTTCGTTTTTGAGCTGTTTGTGCACCTTTTAAAAGTACACGAAGGCATTGTTTTACCTTTTTAAACACAGAAAATCCGCGATTATTGTGTTCTAATTTTAGGTGCGCACTCATGAGACGCTAGTGCCGTATCTTCCCTTTTTGATTTAATCTAAGGTTATCATTAAAATTTTGGCTTGCACATCATCCGACAAATTGTCGTACGACCATCTTGTTGCGAGCGACCGATTTTGCCGTAAACCGCCTTGTCAGTACGACAAGCCGTTACACATACACAATACCATGTGCCAAGATAAATTAGCCTATGTGTACACTGAACCTCGTAACAAAAATTGATGCACAAATAAACAATTACTTATAGAATATAGAAACCCGTAATCGCCATTTCCATGTTTCAATACGCGACGATAATGGAAAATTAAAAAAAAGACAAAACCAAAAGGTTAATTTGCACAAATACAAGCAAAGAGTTGTTTTGATCAATCTATATTTTACTGTTTTTAGGTATAAAAAGCCCGTTATTTCCATTTTATGTAATTCTTTGTACGTCTTACATTATAGTCCTCTGGTCCTAGCATAGATTGGATAAATCGCAAAGTTTAGACTAAAGCGTCAAGAATAAATCGAATTCGAAATATCTTTGCATATATCTCATATATGTACTTAAGTTGTTTCATTTTAATTGATCTAGTAACGTTCTACGACTTTATAGATATCCCCGATAACATTACATCAAAGAAGAAATAGCAAATAACCTCTCAGTGATAACTAACATGATAACTTTTAAGCCACTAGGCTATCACAGCAACTCTTTCTACGAGAATATTCCATCATTGCATATTAAAATAATGATAATTTATTGAAATGTAATTTTCTTGTTAAAAACATCATTTACTTAAAATATCTGTTAAATGTACTAAATTAATACCGGTGAAATATTAACAGTACTTTAAACGTATGCAATTTCAACTTAAAACCAGCGCTACTTGCCACAATTTCTCGCAAATTTCGCACCAAAATTCTCGAACAAATAATATATTTCCTCTGAACTTGGAAAGAAATTAATGACAGCAATGAGTTTCGAGCTCTCGCCTGTTTAAATTTCACTTAAACTGTTCGCGGGAAGGTAAAATGCCTTATAGTTTTAATTCCTCGCCACTGCTTTGCTTAATGTCTCTTAAATATTTTATATAATTTTTAAAAGTCTTCAAAGAAGACCTGTAAGACGAACAAAATTTTTAGAAAGCTAATAATCCTCAACAATACATGTAAATCCTCAAACATCTATATAAAAAACTATATTTGCTGTTATTTGAGTTTTTATTTTTAATTTTGAAAAGTGTTACCCCTGTCTGTTGGTGACAGGGACCACTTACCATCTGTGGACAGTCTGTTCGTTTGCCTCTTATAAAAAGTTTTACAAAAAAAGGCATTTCAAAAACAATGTTGGAGACATACCTAATCATTGACGTATGTTGACGTCAAAACAGCCTTAAATTTTAATTTCCAACCATGTATAATGATGTTCGCAATGAGCAAAAACTATCTGAACTCTGTAACGAAAGTTTCGCACTTTGCGTAGTCAAAGTAAAACAATAGTAGGTACCTAAAGCAAGTAAAACACAAGTTTTCTCCACCGGCGCTGTTCACAACTTAAACTTCACTAAAGATGCAATTAATAGGAGACGTATTTAAATATGTACTTAGTATGCTCGTAGACATCTAATTATCTATGTAATTTGTGAAGCATTACTTTTTAAGATTTTTACTTACATTTTCGAAATAACTTTCGGAATAGGTAGGCTGTACTTTTATTTTCTCACTTTTTCTAACTTTTGATTACTTTCAAATCGATTTTAACGTGACTTACTTTGTTTAATTATAAACTTTGTATTACGTGATTTAATTTTCTGTGTATTTCGTCTTTCCTGACCCTATAAACTATAAATAATAGATCCACAATTTTTTAATTATATCTAAATTAATTGAGAGAAATTTAATTTAGAGTGTCCCTTTATTGGTACAAGAATAATGCATAATATTCGCCGTTACATACTACTCGACCATAATATTGTGAAAAACATACGAAAGAGTGTGTTAAAAATAGCTCATTGAGTATTTTTTAAATAAGAAAGAAGATTTTAAAGCGTATTTTTTTTGTTTTTCACTTTAAAAAGTTAAAAAGTGTGATATTAAAGTGTTACATTGGTAAACAACATTAATGGTTGCCGTTGGTACTTTATGGATTGTTTAAGTTTTACTTAAGTTTTTACAGCATGGAGTGAGATACTGGCATTTAATGCTTTAAGCGGTGTAATAGTAACCGTCATGAGTCGTGAACACAGAATATCAGTGGTAGGGATATTGTACACTTTCGGCCAATGTACAGGAGGCGAAAAAAACGTGCTGGACCAATAGACGACGCACACTGACGAACTGACGTCTGTCGAACCAATCGTGTGCACCGCAGCGCAGTCAATGTCAAGCCGACCAATGAAAGTTCTGCTCACCACTCGTGACGGCAACTATAACTGAGGTGAAATGTTTCATGCACCTACCCTTGCTCGACTCATAAAATTTTCGCTACATTATTTAAGGCATCTTAAACTTTACCTGTGGTTTCATCTGCGGTATTAGGAAAGTACGTACCTGAAATTCTTCTGTATTCAGTACATTCTACTATTACTACAGCAGCAGAACGCCTGAGTTATCCTTGATATTCTCAAAATTATGTGAAGTTTGAAGTCCACTAACTCTCAACCTGACCTAGGTTGGTTCACTAACATTATACATCCCTGAGAATCATCTCAGAAGAAACCCGACCTGTATGGGATACTAATGGTTGCATATACAAAGAGTAAAGGGGGAGAGAAGAAAATTAAAGGAGTATTTACAAACTACTGTTTTATGCAGAAGGTACAGAATAATGCAAGGAAATTTTACCTACATGCAGCAATGAACAAAAATATCAAAGATTTCAGAGCGTATCCCAATAAAACTTTTGCCGTCCACACACTATTTTGATTTAAATTCGGGCCAAGCGTACATTTGTCAGTTTACTTAGGTCTTCGTTGTGCAAATAATGACTCTAGTTAGAACGCTAGTTCCGAGAAATATAATTTTGGAAATCCTTGGTATGAGATAAATGTCGGAGATAATAATATACGAGTACACTACATAGAGTAAATTGACTCTCTCAGCTGTCGTCGTTAATTCCAAAAACTTTAATGCCAATGCAATACAAATAGAAAATAATGAATTAAAATCTCCTATTTATAGTATAAAAGCTGAGTTATCTTTAAAACTTTATGTCTTTATAAAAAAAGTTAGATTTAGATCTATCATCTACAATCCCTGAAGGGCTGAAACTAAAGTTAAATATTATATTAAATGCCGTCAAGTAGAATAATACTCAAGATCATTTGAAAATTGAACATTGGAGAATAATGGACTACTATTAAAATTTTCTTCATTGTTGTTTCATGTGATTTAAATTTATTTATTTAAGACTAAGATTACTCAATCTCACCTAAATTGTTTATTTTGTATCCAAATTTATTTCATTTGATAAAGTCTTGGGTGAAATTTATTAAAGACCAAATTAAACCTAAATCGTTAAAACAAAAAAAATTGTATTTGAAAATCTTCTTGTAATTGTTGGACAAAATTATTAAAGTCAACTTTAAAGCTTCTTGCTGAATTTGTTGGGATATTAAAAGCATTAATATTAACATAATATTGCTGTTAAAACATTCAAGGCTTGAGTCGCTAGAATTTTCACTTCGCGTTTAAATTCTCCGAAACTAAGTTTATTTTCTACAATTAATTTTGTGGAGACGACATTGTCTAGACGGACAATTCTTGTTCAAATGACAGTCACCTTTGAATATCTTATAGCTTTCTTGAAAAAGAAATAAAGTAGTGAATTGAAAGGATTAAAAATCAAAATAAAATGATACCATAAGATTTTTACCACCCACAAGTTAATATTATTAGTCTGTTATTACAAACGGAAACTGGTGCTAAAAAACAAAGTTAAAAACTAAACGGAAATAAAGGAAACGAAATGTAAAAAAAAAAACACAAAAAAATAACCGCAAATCAATTCTCAAGTACAAAGGTGTTATAAAACACTGAAATTAGTGACGAAACAAGATGGTGGATAATATAATAAACAAAACTTCCTATAAAAAAACGACCTACAATATCTTCGGCTCACTTTAAAACCTGTTTAAATTCCTATCCTTTCCAAGTTCCATTATAGTTCCAAAAGTTGTAAGTCGATATGCACTCAAGAGTGATATTTCCCTCGCAATCGTCGTACTTCGCCGTAAAAGGTGCACAAACTCGCTTGAACAAACACGCGCTAAGTGTTTGCATATACCAAAGGCGTATTCTGATACTCTGCAATAGAATTTTAACAGAAAATAAGTTTTAGGGTTGCTTCCATTTGTTGGTTACCGCTGGTTATTTTTTAGCACTTGCCAAATTTTTTCAAGTTATGATTAGTTATGATTTTTTATTTCTTTTGCTTTATAAAAAATATTTTAGTAAAAGATTTTTTATAGTATATTTTTTTAAAGTGATCTGAATGTAACCTTATCCTGTAAAAAAATGATTTGAATTGAATTGAAGTAAGATAACACCTAACTTATTAAAAATTGTAAAGCTTAAGAATTAGTTAAAAACGTTTTAAAACAATAATAATGATGTTCGTTATAACTTTTTTTAAAGCGCATGATTTTTGTATCAAATTTTCGTAAATTTTAGTATTTGCGCCATGAGCTTTAAGTCTCCATTTAAACTGGACTGTTTTTAATGTAATAGGGTATTGTTACTTAAATACAAATTTTGATTAATATTATTGTAAGCGGTGATAGTCCAGTGGCTTAGAATTCGACCTCGAATCGATTGATCTTCGAATACCAGTGGCGCACACCAATGACTTTGTAAAAAAGTTATGTGCGCTTTATAAAATTAAATATCACCTGCTGTTACGGTGAAGGAAAACATCGTGAGGAAACCGGCATGCCTGCCAGCGTGGTGGACGGCGGCCTACATCCTTCTCATCGTGAGAGAAGACCCGACCCTGCAGTGGGTCATTAATGGGGTTGCCGACTGATTGTAGGTGTACAGGCAACATCACCGAAGTGATAGCCGGGCGCATTAGCAATTTGCGGTATACGAAACATTGGGGTTTGGCAACCCTAACGCATGCTTCCCAAAGATATATTTAAACAGATGTAAATGATACTTGTTCGCGAAAATACTTCTGGGTTTGTTTCAGCTGAGTTGAGTTCGATATAAGTACATCAAAGTGGGAAATATCGATACATTAGCATTTTATTTAAGTACCTTTTTTGTTTAACAGCAATTCAGGACTTAGAAATAAAGATCTATGCATTAGAATTTCAATTCAGTACTCAAACGTGTTCTTTTTTACTTTATAAGGGGTGATGTTATTTTCTTTGCAGCTGATTATTGCGAGGCGTTGTTTTTATATCACAGCGGGCACCTGAAGTTATATGGTCACTACAGCTCATTCATTTAAATGGGAAATTCTTTCATTGATATCTGCTGTTAGGTTGTGGCTGCCAGGCTCCCGAACTCTTAGTGGCTAAAAAATTATGCTGGATCACTGAATATTGATAATTATGAGAGGGATGTAAGCCTTAGTCTACCACGCTGGCCTACTGCGGGTTGGTGGACTTCACATAGGTACCTTTGAGAACTTTTTATTTGTGTACTCTCAGGTATGCAGGTTTCCTCACCATGTTTTCCTTCACCGTAACAGCAGGTGATATTTCATTTTATAAAGCGCACATAACTTTTTTTACAAAGTTATTGCCACTGGAATTCGAACCCGGACCCCTCGATTCGAAGTCGAATTCTAAGCCACTGGGCTATCACCGCACCGCATCACACCAGAAACGGGGTATAACCATCCATAAACGCTTCTAATACTCCCGATACATACTCGCATGCCTATCGTATAAAGTCAATATTTTATTTATGAACTCGGGGATCACTTCTTTCGCGTAATGCCCTCGAGATCTGCGACCCTTACTAAAGGATCCCATGGCAAACGATGATACAAAAACCGAAGCGAAAAATCTGTATTGACTTGTAGAATATTAAGTTCTGAGCCCTTCCATTCAATGATTCGTGTCACGTCCAAATCAGACCCCCGAGAGACGTACATCCGTTTCAATGTGACCGTAGTATAGAAGTCTTTTTCAGTTTTCCTTTGTTATATGTTATCATCTTTCATAATTTAATAATAAAATTTAATATTTAATTATGAATATTTAATGTTGAGAAACCACTTCGCTGTAACGTGAGTGACTTATACCCATTGTGCCACTATTTTAACTAGATATCGCCAAATAGTCGAAATTCGACTATAATTTATTGGAATTTGATTTTGACACGTAATAGAATGTATGTACAGTACATGTCATGTTTGTCTATGTACATGTGTACGTTAAAGTACTCAAACTAAGAGGAATGTGCGTGGCTTGTTTTTTGATGGATTTCATGAATTTCTGTTGCATTTTATTTAAAATTGCAAATTATCACGTCCAAAATGCAAGGAAATTTCCTGTATTTATGGTTCTATCGACTTCAATAAAAAAGAGACGTGAGTTTTAATCAAGTATACATCACTAAAAGTCATCGCTATAACTTTACTTTCTAAATCAAGGACAATATTCCTACCAAGTCGAGTTAAACACGGGTCGAATAACCCAAACAATTTCAGAACACCTATGCTCTGGATTTGTCCTTTCATTAAGCCCGAATGAAAGGACAAATCCACAGAAATCAATCAACGATATTGGGATGTTTGTGGGCTTAAACTTAGTCAATCTGGCATTGAAACTGGCTGGATTAAGACCTAAAACTATAACTTACAAAGATGCCTCTTAGACGTTATCGCGTGAAAATTTATGCTTCGTCACTAACTCCTGAATATTCATGAGCATGTCGCCGTGGCAGCTCACATGCGCATATGCAAGTGCGCACCCCTAGGTACCACTTCTATGCATTTTTTTACTCTACATACGCATATATACAATACATTTTTTAAGGCTTGGCGCGACAGCTTTTGCTCTATAAAACGTAGTACCAAATAGCCTACGTAGAGTATAGGCTCCTCTATGTGTTTTACCGTTCTGTTGTATAAAAAAAAATGAAAACAGTAAACTTTATTGGGGTTGTGTGGCATGGTATTCATAGCCCTAAAAACAAATAAGGTTCTTTTCGTATCTAAAGATAAAAAGTATTATAATAGTAAAATTATTATAAATATAAAAATATATTAGCACAAAAAGCATGTTGTATAATATTATAAATGCGAAAGTTAAGGCTCTATCTCTATGTAGTACAGGAGAACGTGATTCCTTGGTCCAATCTACTTCAAATTTTGCATAAACATTATTTAACAGAATTTAAGGAAGGCTTGTTACTTGTTTTATTGAAACTCATCGCCTAACGGGGTTTAAAAGGGTTATAAAATATTTCAAAATCTTTTGAATGATGCTTCAACGCGATCTGATGACATTTCTGTTCACAGATTTCTGGGGGAATTACAAACGGGATCCGCTTTATTTCCCTCTTGACTAAATTCTATAGCCTACGCAACCGAACTCGCGGGCCTAAGCTAGTCTACAACTACATACAAATGCAACGCAATGAATCGCACAACTAACGTCCCCATATTAACGTAAAGTGCTTCACTCTGTCACGTACGAGTAACTCGTCAATCCGGGAACTTATAGAACTCGATATTAATATTTTATTGACAAGAGTTCCCAGTTCCCGTTCCCCACGAGCAAACTTTCGCCTCCAATATTCAGGAGCGCGATAAATATAGACCAAGAGCTGGTAGGCATTTCTCGAGAAGTGTTTGATGCAGAATAAAATCATATTATTATTTAATTTATTTTGTAACATCCATACACCAAAAAGCATACCTAGTTGGCGGGTAATGGAATTAAACCAAGCCGTAAATGATTCGAGAATGGTTTTTTGCGAAATAAATGAAATTTTTAGTAACATTAAATTTAATATTTAATTTTAAGGAATAAAAAAAATGAAGCTAGAACAATGAGTCAGGTTTATAACCTAGTTAGGCGTTTCCAAAATTATTTTAAAAAGATGGATTTTGAGCTTGGGCCCGTTTTTGAGGCACGTTTGAGGCACATTTTCTGGTGGTAAGTGGGATTTTAAACAAAAAATTCCAAAACCTTTCGAACACGGTTTTTGAATATCATCACGCGTCTGCAGAGATCTGCATTTTAGGTGTCCGGATATCACAAAGAATCGATTCAACATGATTTTATGACACCTTAAACACTTCCCGAAAAACGTCCACTAACTCTTGGGTTACACGAAGTCCCTTCGCATATAATACGGCAAAACATCGGTCCAGCCGTTTTCATAACTGTCCGTTCCCTAATCAAAAGTTTTCGTATAAACAGCGTGCGGATCAGACCGCGTTTGCCGAAATTGAAACATTGTTTTGTTGTACAGCTCGTTACATACAAAGATATTTGTACTACGAGTAGGTTTTGAACGTCACTGTCTGAATTAGAAGTTATTTAGCTGAAGATACGAATGTAAAAAAAAATGATGAGTTCTTCCGTGAAAAAGTATTCGATATTAGATAAATCTATCAACGATTAAAATCTTTTCAATTTTCACTTTTTACACACTTGTTGTTAATTGTTAATACTTACGGGTTTTTCCTCACGTGAAAATATTGCCTTCAAATCCCTTAGTGTATCAACACATGATATTAACCCATAAAACACAAGAACTACATTTATACCCTTACTCTCTCCCGGTGGCACGCCCCTAGTCATTAGTGCGAATTCGAACTAAGAATTCTGAAATAAGAGACCAGTTTTTAGGCTGTCACTGCTTACATCACCGCGATGTGTGAACTTAGACGGATTTCTTTACTTTTGGAATAATTCCTCAATTGTTGGTCATTACCATTTCTCCGTTTTTGAATTCAAACAGAAACAATTACGCAAAACTCGATTAACGAATGACACATCCTAATCGTTTTGTTAAAGAAGTCATTGGTAGCAGAAATTGCCATTTTTTACCCAACGGCAAGATCCAATAACGGCGTCGTGACGGCGTGCCATCTGCCGCAGAATTTGATTACGTTTCCAACAGATTTGCCGTACGATTTGACGGTAAATAAATTTGACAACATCGACTATTGCTGCAGTTTTTAACACGATTTTATTAGCTTCATACCTAGCCATCAGAAACATGTCAGTAATCCATTAATGACCCCTACAGGGTCTCCTATCACAATGAGAGGGATGTAGGCCTTGGCCCTAGTCCACCACGCTGGCCTACTGCGGGTTGGTGGACTTCACATACCATTGAGAACATTTTTTTGTGAACTCTCAGGTAGGCAGGTTTCCTCGCGATGTTTTCCTTCACTGTGACAGCAGTAAATATCACCTATATAATATTTAATTTTATAAAGCGCACATAACTTTTTTACAAAGTTATTGGTGCGTGCAGTGGCACGGGGATTCGAGCCCGGACCACTCGATTCGAGGTAGAATTCTAAGCCACTGGACTATCACCGCTTTATCAAAATCAAACTCCCACGATATTATTATTCCTTCCTTCCTTCATTTCAGCCCTTGTTAGCCCACTGCTGGACATGGGCCTCCCTTAATCGACGCCACTACACCCGGTCCTGGGCCCTCTGAATCCAATGGTTTCCCGCTGCCTTCTCCAGGTCATCAGTTCACCTGGAAGGAGAACGGCCTGTGGTCCTTTTGTCTAAACGTGGTCGCTATTCGAGGACCTTTTTCCCTATTGGTTATCAGTCCTGCTAACGATGTGCCCAGCCCATTATTATTATTAATATTGATTTTTTTCGTTATAATAACAATAATAATAAGTTCTGTCAGAAAATAATCACGAGACCACGAACGGTTCATAATAATAATATAATTAATACCAATGTACAAGGTTTTCCTGTAGAATAAGGTTTCTCAAATCACGAGGTATTAATTAGCCCCTAGGTGGCACAGTCGTGAACGTAATCCGTTAAAAAGATTAATAGGAAGGATCGAAGAGGATCCTGTCACTGATTCCTATTTAGCACTCCCTCGGGCTAAGAATCCCTTTTTTGGACGAAACCCATAAAATGAAAATTCATGATCCGTAATGGCGCACACAAGTAATGGTGATATGTGGGCAGGTTTTCTTAATTTGCCAAAATAAATACGGTTAATCTGTCTGTTGAAGTGGTGATATCTTCGAACCGAGGGGTCCCAGTGGCACGCACCAATGACTTTGTAAAAAAGTTATGTGCGCTTTATAAAATTCTCATGAATGCTGTTACGGTGAATTAAAACTTCGTGAGGAAACCTGCATGCCTGAGAGTTCACAAAAAAAATCTCAAGGGCATGTGAAGTCCACCAGCCCGCAGTAGGCCAGCGGCGGCCTACATCCCTCTCATTGTGAGAGGAGACCCGACCCTGCAGTGTTAGAATTAGTGTGCGAACAATCAACCGAACAACCAACCGAAACAAAAAAAAAACAACGTTCTCAATTAATAACCCATTAATGATAGTAATTCTCACAATGTTTTTCATCATTAAGAGGTCGAATTCTAAGCCACTCGGCTATCACAGCTATATTATTGTTTTTATATTATTTCTAGTCTAGATTGCTGTTCGCAAGCAAAACAACGCTTAGTTATGGATTGTGGTCGGCCATAAGAGAACTATCCAATTACATCGGGACGTGAAATTTTCATTGAAAGTTACAGATAACGAGAGCCATACATTTCCACTAACAAGACTATTACTGGTGAGTCGAGGGACATCGTTAGCTCAAAAATGGTTTCATATTAATTATTCGCTCGGGCCTTCTCGTTTTCACTCGACCTACAACTGAATAGAGCCCTCAGTTGGCATCGAAATGTTCATTAAGATTTTTATTTTGATCTAATTATGGACCTGTACTGGTTTTTTCAGCGGTGTTAGCCTTGTAGCTTATAATTCGACCTCAAATCTAGGGGTACAGGTACGAATCTCAGTGGAACTTACCAATGACTTTGTAAAAAAAAGTTATACTTATGCGTTTTATAAAATTAAACATCACCTGCTGTTACGGTGAGGAAAACATCGTGAGGAAACCTGCATGCCTGAGAGTTCAGAAAAAAAATGTTCTCAAAGGCATGTGAAGTCCACCAACCCGCAGTAGGCCAGCGTGGTAGTTGGCGGCCTACATCACTCTCATTGTGAGAGGAGACCCGACCCTGTAGTGTTATTAGTGTGCGAACAATCAACCGAACAACCAACCGAATCACTAGACATGAGGGACGTGTTGCTTTACACCGTGTTTAGGGACAAAGATCTACCGAACTAATAACAATGATACCTTGCGCGAGCTTCAAATATTATTTATTATTAAACACAAATATTTTTCACTAAACAGTTATACAATAAAAGCATTAGGAACCATTTTGGTTTGTCTATAAACTTGATTACACGCAAAAACATGATCGTAACGTATCTTTTATATTCGTAGTTGACAACAGACACATTACTTATTAAAATAATGGGATCGCCTGCGTAAACCGATAAGGAATCGTAATTGCTGTACCAATTTAAATTTCAAATGTTACTTCAAAACTGAACTACTCGTATCTGCTACGAGTGCAGACATTTTATTCAACATTCAAAACGCAAGTATAAAACTTGGCGAGTGAAAGTTTTGAAGAGCCGCGTGAAACCGTCAGAACGTACGATTTCTATTCAATCAGGTGCGATTCCGCGGGATCCGTATTGAGAAAGAGTTGCTGGAGTTTGACCCAGTTCATCTGTTTGAAGAGAGAGATAGAAGTTTGACACTTCGAGTTTGAGTGAGTTGCATTTTATTATGTGCTAGAGGTCTTTTAAGATGGAATAATGGATAGAAAAGCGAAGAAAAGAAAACAAGCGAAGATAAGAATTAAAAAAAAAGAAGAGAAAAGACAGGAACAGAAAAGAAAAAATTAAAAGGCTTCGTTTTTTGGCAGTGTTGTGTACTTTGACAGTTTGACACTTCGATTTTGATGCAGTTGATAGAAAAATGTTCCCCAAGATCACAAACTAAGTCTCATGTCAAATGTCTAGTCACGTGTCATAGCCGTAAACGCTGTACTGTTATTAAAAAGCTATAACATTTTGACGTCACAACTATGGTGACCAATCATGGCGCGTTAGTCAGGCGATCTTTATTTAAATTTCATCAATTTTTAATTGTTTATAATTAATTGAAAAAAATGTTTTTTTTTATTTGAGTTTATTCATTAAATATCAATATTATAAATAATAAAATTTTAAAATACATTAAAAAAATCAATAATTTTTTTTTAATACCCAATTGATAGGGAATCGGAAGATCCTCGTAAAAGAATGACATGGTAATGCTTTCAGAACGAGAACAGATGTTGACAGATAAAAAGGATTTGGTACTCAACCTGATAGGGCTCTTGCTTTCCTCGAAATACTCTGTTAAATGGGATTGAAAACTAAAACCTCTGATCGAGTAAAGACTTCTCACATAATAATGTGAGAAATTTTCTCTTGTCGGTGGATGGTGGTTTAATTTTTTGAAATTTTTTTTTCGTAATTTTACTTTTACAGTCCATATCACAGAAACTACTAAACCGATTTTGATTAAACTTTTACCATTTCCTAAGTTGAACAAAATGCAAACAAACATGACGACAAAGATGACGTGTCATTTTAAGAAGTTAATACATAAAAGTCAAATTCCGTCTTTTGGGCGGATAGTAGTAGTTATGTGTATCACACTAATAAGATTAGTAGTAGGATTAATATTAGGATTACCTATTAGTTTTTTGAATGGTGACCTCCTAGGTTGCCTAATTCTTAAACGAACGACCCATTCACTAAATAACTTATACATTAAAGAAACATTTTCTTAGGCAATGTTTTTGTCTAGCGCTCAAAAGTTAATTCAGCTCTTTAACAATTTCCGCCTCCAGTTACCTGCAGCGCTTGAAGCTAAAATTGTAGGTAAATAAAGCCTGTTATGTTTGTTTGTGGAAGGGTGAAACTTGGTTAAATTAGCATAGTGGTGTTAGTAAACGTTTCGGAGACGAAATAAAAGCAAGTGCCTATGCGAAACGCATTCAAGATTTTCCCATTGGATAACTGAAGATTTGAATAATTTATGTTGGTTTTGATATTTGAAAGATTCACGCAATAAATGCATCAATTTAGCTATTTAAATTTTTGTTAGCTTTTTGTTATTCTTTACAATTTCACGGTCGATTTGCTGGGTTAATTGTATTTAGTTGTAGCTTCTACTCGCGCTTTCATTTGCGTAGATTAAGATTTGGAACAAAGAGAGATAAAACAGGTTCTTTACCCAAATCCAGGGGTCTTCATTCTATCCATTCTGAAAATCTCTCGCATTTTCTACATAAATTTAGTTGGCGTGCATCAAATAAGGTTCAACGATAGTTAATTTTATCAAAACGAGCGTAACCCTAAAACTTTTATGGCTCGAGATAGCTGAGAGCGCTGGAAGTGAATAACATGCGCGCTTCCGTGCTCTAAAGGGCACATCGAGCCATCAGTCCCAGCTGGTATCTATAAAGGTCGCTTCACACTCATAGCCCCACACTAGGATTCCCTGTGTCGTGGGTGCCATGGACACACACAAGACAAGAACACAGCACACCAAGACCAGAAACAGAAACTCAAGTTCATCATTCAAATCTCTGCTCTGCTGGTAATCGAAATGCACGGAAGGTCTTACCTTCTCGGTAAGATTGAGCGCGAAAAGTTTGTACATTTGTACCTACCTAGAAAATGAAAGGTTATTGAATTTTTGAAGATAAATCTAAACACTTATATCAGTCACGTAAACCAACCATCACACGGACGTAAACACACAAATTGTGAGGCTCGCGTTCCAAAGAGAAAACAATTGATATGGATCTCAATTTACATATGCAAATGTGACGTAACAGCTTTTATATTTGACTAATCTCTGGCAGACAGTTTTTAAACCGAAATAATCTAGTTGAAAGGCGTGTGTATATTAAAACCAGTTTTAAATTTTACGTGATTTGAATGTGATAAATGTGTTTTTGGTGAATTTTTAGGTGGTAGGACCATAGTAACTAGTCCAGGGTCCCTTAGCGCCAGCCTCTTAACCCGTCGTAGAGCAGCTTGTTCTCCATATCTTGTGCGTCGGAGAGGAGAAACTTGAGGAGAACATCTTAGTCCTCATGTGTAGCAAAGCAACCGTATACCTCAGATAGGTTTTTTTATCTATTTGAGGTATATGTGGGTGTCCATGAGCTGAGGGACCACTTAACATCAGGTGGCCCGCATGACATTTTCCTACTCAATTACTATAAAACAATTGTTTTGGATTGTGTATGTTATGGACCAAATGACAAATCGAGCATTATGCATATTGCCCGGGCAAAATGAAAAATGCCCAATATGAGAGCGCAATTTGATAATAATTATTCGAATAATCGAATTGGCTTGGCATTATACGTAATGTCCATCATCTTTTGGGCAGAGTAATACAAACATATTTAATATCCTAACCATTGAAGGGATTTCTGTGTTAAATTTAGACTTCTGTCCTCCATGAAAGTATACCCTAAAATGTCACGCGTACTTCCCATCCCGCATTTCCCTCCCCGCATCGTGTCAATCTTAGCTCTGTTATCAAATTGCCCGTTTGTCACGTAGCAATATAATAATGACCGGTCAATATGATAAATAGTGAAGTTTTGATAGTAATTTATCACTTGGGCCGATAGAGATAATTATATAATTATGTTATTCATAATGCCCGGGCATTATATGTAAAGCTCGCATTAATCACTTAGTCCATAACGTGTATACTTAGTTATTTGATATTGTCGCCGGTAGGTGAACATAAAATTATAAGCAAAATTGAACGAGTCGTCAATACAAAATGCTTGTTAATAATCCGTTAAAATAGGAATTAAGTATAAAATTTATGATCCTTAAAGATACTCCACGAATACAATTCAAATATATAATTTAGGATTTTATTCTGCAGCGCTACCATTAGGAGAATTAAGTTGAATATAACCGAGAAAAGAATTTTATATCGAAGACGGTATCTTCTTTTCATTTATAAAAAGCATTGCTACAGCTTTGAACGGTTCAGGTGAGTTCTTTGTAAACACCGCTCATTGAAGCCAGTTAATACTTGAAAAGGCAATGAAAAATGAAAATGAAATTGTTTATCTTATACAAAGCTTGTAACAATAATATCCATTGTTGGGGAATTTTAGAGTTTTAGAGTATTATACTTGGGCCCGAATTCTCTCTGCCGTACCTTTTAAGAAATTAATTAAATTAAAGGTAAAGTAAAAGAAATAAAAAAAATTAAAAGCGGTGATAGTCCAGTGTCTGAATTCGGTATACCTATTGCTCGAAAAATCCACCCTCGACTCAAAATTATACCAATAATTGTGAGTACCTACCATACTAAAAACTATTATAGCCTTACAGAAAGATAGTTCTTTTAATATGTAGGTATGCATTTTTAAAATCAAAATTCAATGTCTCCTGCTAGTTTGGTTAAATTTGACAAAGATTTTTATACATAATTATGCTAAGATATTAAAAATGGGACACCTAAAATTAACAAACTTTTGTTTCCTACTTTTATTCCCTGTTTTCATTTAATTAAAAATTAAAATTAATAGTTACTTTGATTTGTCAAAAATAAAAAAAACTCCATTTGCACGAAAACTCCGAAATTCATCTGCAGAAACTTAATTGGATTGAAGTAAAACTACTTTATTATACGTCTGTGAAAGGACGGGATAAAATTAAAATCTAACAATGTATGAAATGAAAGCTTTACGGCAACTTTCAGCTACCTTTTAATTACATTCAACTTCGAATAACACCTACACCGAAGTTCGTTCTGTAGTAACGTAAAAGTTTGTCTTTGTAATATTTCGCTGCGTGAAAGAGTATGTAATATTGTAAGTATGTAACAGTTTTATAGGTGTTTTTGTCAAGCCTCTTTTGTGTGTCATAGCTCACGTTTCTCTTTACAACAACTAGAAGCCTATATTCAACTTAGTGTAGGTATGGGATATTGTATTGATACACCTGTATTAATAGATGAAATGACTATGACATGGGGTTCTTCAAGAAGGGCATAAAAAAAGCTCTCCTTCATAGCCGGCAACGCACTGGCGACCCCCTGGTGTTGCACGTGTCAGTAGCGACGGTGACCACTTACCATCAGGTGGCCCGTCTGTCTGTTTGCTTGCTCCATTTATAAAAAAAAAAATAGATACAAGGGATCGCCATGTCATATAATTTGACTATAATTTATTGATATTTGAACCGTGAACCATCGTTTGGAAATCCCGAAAACTACATTCAGTACACTAAATGTATCATATATCACGCTATATTTTCTTACTACATGCGAAGATACATATATACTCAAAGTCGGAGACGGACAGCCATACTTCGGGACCGGATATTTGATTTGTGAGTGACGGAACATAAGTAGATGGATGCCAGGAAAAATATTTTGATATTTAGCAACTGGGAGACCAATCTTTGCAGTTTTTCTTTTTCTTTTATTCTCTGAAAAAGTTTGAAATAAATATAGTTATTTTACCTAGCTCAAACTCAAACTCAAAAGCGTTTATTCATTATTAGGTACAATTTGAGCACACTTAATGAAAGTCATACAGATAAATTATACATTCTACATTCATCCGCTTTGATCGCCCCTCAGGCAAAACGTAGACTGGGAGAAAAAAGCGGGCGGACAAAAACTCCCAGCACTCTTTTAAAAGTAAATAAAACTTAGTCTATAGTATGACTAGGTCCAATAAAGGAACACACGTGACAGCTATCGTGTGTGTCAATATCGCCCCATTGCCATCCGCTCACAAATAAATATTGTTACATGGTGTATAGAAATAGCCTATAGTGAAGTTATTCAATCCCACGCTTTCTTATCTTCTAAATAGTCCTTAGTTTCATAATAGACCTTTCGGCACAGGACTGATTTGATAGTTTGTTTAAATTTGTGAAAAGGCAGGGATTGAATTTCTATTGGAACTTTCTAGCGAACCTCGCTTTATATTTATAAACTTTTCACCTAGTCATTGAATGTATCGTAATGGCGTATACTCAGGTGTCCCTCTGATTAGGTCGCCATTAAGGACTAATTAGGTTTAGCTTCGGCTGTAATTCTGTGGTAATTTGAGTTTCACTTAACTATCGTGGTTAGCTGCGACCATTTTTATGTTCCACTGCAGGTCATAATACTAACGTTAAGTGAGGCATTTTGATGACGACACATAAACCTCGTCAATATCGTTTTCGTTCGCTAGCATTTTCGATACAAATGGACTGTAGAAAACGAGAAAATCCACATTAATGTTGTAAGTGTGAATATATGTCCTTTATTGGCGGTGAAAGATTGACGAGATTTTTTTTGGATACAGGGATTTCCTAAGAATAATTGTATGTTTGTTCTTCTTTAACATCAAAAAGGAGCTACGGAGTAATGTAATAATTGAAGGCCTACAGAGTACCTATCATAAACTATTTTCTAAGGTATTTGTTAAATATATATAAAATAATATACAAAAGAACATAGCATTCTGGGTAGCTAGTATTGCTATAAACATAAGCGACTTCCACCTATATCACCTATATACAGTTATACGGAAACTGGTTTCAGCTAATCATAAGGTGCATTTCTCTCTTTCAGTTAGCTCAGGGCCAGAAAATGTAGTTCAAAAATCGTCCGCCAGAGGATTATTTTGGCTTATCTCCGGCGGGTTCGGGTGATGAGATCTGCATTCATCATTTCGAGACAGGCAGCCGCTGAGGCTCGCTTCAACTTTTGCGACTTCGGTTCGCAGTTGATTCGAAATTTCGCTTCGACATTGGAAAAGTATACGCAGTTGATTCGAAATTTCGCTTCGACATTGGAAAAGTATACATAGACATAGTAAGTAAGTAACAGCGGTGATAGCCCAGTGGCTTAGAATTCGACCTCGTATCGAGGGCTCCGGGTTCGAATCCCAGTGGCACGCACCAATGACTTTGTAAAAAAGTTATGTGCGCTTTATAAAATTAAATAGCACCTGCTGTTACGGTGAAGGAAAACATCGTGAGGAAACCTGCATGCCTGAGAGTTCACAAAAAAAAGTGTTCTCAAAGGTATGTGAAGTCCACCAACCCGCAGTAGGCCAGCGTGGTGGACTAAGGCCTACATCCCTCTCATTACGAGAAGGAGACCCGACCCTGTAGTGGGTCATTAATGGGTTACTGGCATTGGAAAAGTATTAGTAAGATGCATAATTTTATTGAACCGTACTACAGTGTAAGTTGGTCGAAGTCACAATAAGTTGTGAATTGCTGCATATTATAATTAAACTTTTAGTTAAATATTTTATATCATTGTATGGATAGTAAAAGCCCTGGTAGCGAGGTAATTACCAGGTAGGTAATTACCACGTTACCAGTGGTTGTTCCAGTAGGTAATGATACCTACGGTAAGGCACCCTGCCAACACTGCCGTCCTCAAACGCAATGTATAAAATACAGCTTGTTTTAATACATTGTGTTTGAATAAGTAAGAAGTTAACTGACTAAAAGAGGAATTCGATACCTTGTGTTTGAATAAGATGTAGTTAACTGACTCAAGAAGAATTCGAGGCGACTATTTCGAGCCTGCTGTGGTAGGGTTTTGTAATGATTTACACATGCTACTATGACTTCCGTTATTCGGCAAGAGAGGGCGCCACTGGTATCCTGAATCACGCTGTCAAAGTTTTCTAAATCGTTGGCGTATATACAAGTCCTAGATGACGCAATAGACGTACGACCGCTTCTCACTTCTCTACCTTTCTTCTCTACCTTTGCCAAAATTTTATCATAATGCACTAACTGATCACAATAAACAGTAGTATTATTGTAGTGACGCCACTTGTCAAAAGATGGCGCCACATGTATCCTGAACCACGCTATCAAAGTTTTCTAAATCACTACCAAAACTCTGAGATGACGCAATAAAAGCACCTCTCCCTCTCCCTTTGCCAGATCACAATGAACTAACACAAAAATTGTTTAGCGTTAAGGTTATCAACAAAATGTTTGCTGAAACTAACAGCATTAAAGCAATCATAATTGCCGTTTGCTGTACAGTACACGTTATAGAGCTATCACGGTACGGCGCCGAGTCGACCACCGACACCGGGCTGGAAGGCTTCCAGCCGCAAATCGCGAAATTTATTTGCCTTCAAACGTACCAACCTATACGTGGGCCGTATACAAAATGCACCGGACACTGGTTTCGCATTACTGGATGGCGCTTTGGGATCGATCGCGCTATTTTCGCTCACCGAAAACCTGTGTGTGCTACATACGAACAGTTTAAATAGGTGCTTGGTTTCTGTCGTGTCTATTTAAAGACATGAAATGCTATTTGTTGTGTGATAACCATTTTGATCGATCAGTTAAACTTAAACATTATTCGGATACGTTTCTTTTTTATAACCTTATTGTACAGATTATTTCTAACCCCCATTATGGGAGAAAAGCTGGTGCCCAATATTAAGATACAAAGAGAATTGATTTTGTCGTACGAGCAAACGGCCTCTTAACCACTGCGCCACTCAGGTCGTCAGACATCAGATTAAGTCAGTCAATTAGGACAAAAGTTGATGGCAATGCCATATCCAGTACTTCGTTTATCTACATTGTATTGAGTTCCGTATTTTAGTCGGTCGATTATGGCAGTGCAAGTCGAGTATCCGCTAGTAAATAAGCTTAAGTTTGCACGGAGAATCGGGAATTTCAGTTTTTGAACTGAAATATGTGTTTTAAGTATTCGCATTGTAAAATCTCAGATAGAACTTCTATCATATTTAAGGTTCGGCGAGTTCTACGAGTATTACCAACAAAGCGCTCTTCGCTCTTCTTAATGTATATATTGTTTACAGTATTTATTTAATTATATATTATTATATTTTATGTATATATTTATGTATGTATTTATAGTATGTATATATCTATGTATATATTCCTGTATTATTTTTCTTATTACATTTTGATTATATTTTAATCTTTTAGTGTGCACTAAGTTTGCCTCAATCTTTCAAGTATCCTTTTGCGGGTCTGCTGTAAGAGATCCCAGTATGGGATAAGCAGTGCCCTTGTACACTATTTTCAATCCATTATGTTTCCTAGCATTATTTTGTGTACATTAATAAATTTAAAAAAAAGCGAATGAAACTTTCATTTCACGGGTTTTAGAGATAATTAAAGAATTTCTAAGCGCCCTCATGGTTTCTCATCTCTTCGTCAATTTTTACTAAGCATTTGTTCACACCGACCTGTGGTCAGCCTGCCGCTAGTATACAAAATCTTCTCAGTGTTAAGAGGAAGGAAGTACTTCCCTAAACTCCTCAGTATCCAAAACACATACACATCAGGTGGTCTGTCTGCCTGTTCGTCTGGTCTTTTTATAAAAAAAATCAAAACACAAAACGCAATCAACATTTTATTACACAAAGCAGATAAGAATAAAAAAGCAAATTGGTCGTTGTACCGCGTCGTCAGAACACCGCGGGTGAATCTAGTATTGGAGTCACGTGGATGTTAAATTTCCCTAAAGATAATAAACGTTTGGGGCCAAATTAAACAGCTGTTCCGTACCGCGTGTTTTTCCCACTGTTTACGTTGAAAGTACACGAAGTAAAGATTACGGCGAGACTATATATCCGGACACTGTACGAATACTTTATAATTTTATTTACCCGGGTATTTTACGTTTTTGTTTTAAATTTAATATGATAAATAATTTGTTGATTAATTTTTTTACTAGTGATTAATTATAAATTATTCGTACAGTTACCGTATGTATAGATTCAGCCTATAGATTAAACAGTAATGTGACTCGGCTCTGTCCTTGAAAAATATTCTACAGTTTGTTCTTTTGTTCTTAACCAATTTGGTAAACAATCTTGGCACTACATTTTATTTAAAAAAGTTTAAAACTGCTTGGAAAAATTAAATTATTGTTACTCGAAATTTTATATAGCATTAATGATAGTTCATTTATATATTTTTTTAATTAGTAGTCTGCATTATTTTTAAATCGCAAGTAAAAATAATACACGACAATATGTATAGTAATACAAAAAGTGTAGTAATATTTTTTTAATCTATAAATTGACATTTTATGGTTAGGACTACCAAATTTTAACTTCGAAAATTGTATACATTTCTTTGTGCTGTGGAATAAATTTATCATAAGATTTCAAAGTAACTAAAAATGACCCATCTTAATTATTCATTCATAATGTATTAAAACACTCGTTAAAATTATAAGAAAATAGACACGGACCCGCCATTAGGTGAAATTCTCAGCAAACGTCACGTTTTTCCTCAAGCTTTGAGCAGTAATATTTACTGTAACAACATTTTGAACATCGTTTACTAAGAAGTTAAGAACCCATTAGGCGATCGCACTCCATTCGCGCATTTTCATTAAGGATTTTCTATAAATTTACGTGACGGGAAAGTCACGTACCTATCGACCGTAACGTTTACGGAAAATGTTTTTTTAACAAACAATATTTTGTTAAAAAGTGTTTAAAACATTTGCTGGGTTTTTCCTATATATTTACCCCAGTGTCGGGCGTTTTTTCAGAGTTTCTTCTATGACTATCTCATCTCTGTGGCTTACAGCGAGTTGTACGGTTCGGTTTTCTAACATGGTACCCTATATATGGAAGCGATTTTAAAGACGTTTTACGTCAAAAGTGGCATCCTCCGAGTCATGCCGTTAATTGAATACCAGACAAGCTTGTATTTATGATCGTGACATGTACAAGCATTTATATTTAAGTTGTATTTATATTTCTTTGCAACAATCCGCACACGTGGAACTTGTTTTGGTATGGACCCACCACCCTCCCTTATCTCTCTGAGTAGGTATATACCATAACAACTTATTCCAATAGTACACGACACGTGTTTCGCCCCACAACGGAGCATCATCAGGTGATGTGGACTCTACAACGGTCGGTTGCTGAGTGAGGTCGCCGTTCGAGTGAGCTGCTTATATACCTTTTCTCCCTGCCATTATGACACATCGAGTGTAATCAAAAATCGATTTTTGATTACACTCGATGTGTCATAATGGCAGGGAGAAAAGGTATATAAGCAGCTCACTCGAACGGCGACCTCACTCAGCAACCGACCGTTGTAGAGTCCACATCACCTGATGATGCTCCGTTGTGGGGCGAAACACGTGTCGTGTACTATTGGAATAAGTTGTTATGGTATATACCTACTCAGAGAGATAAGGGAGGGTGGTGGGTCCATACCAAAACAAGTTCCACGTGTGCGGATTGTTGCAAAGAAATATAAATACAACTTAAATAACAATGGATTTCCGCAAAGTAACGCCTGATACAATATATTATATGTACAAGCATGTAAAGCAGGTGATATTCCTTACCCGATGCGTCATGTCTCAATTGTGCGGTTAAAGCACTTGACACGTCAATTAGTGTTAAGTGTCCGAGTCACCGGCTAATTGTGACCGCGATCGGCAGATGTTTTGATCTTACGTTCAGCGCATAGGTGGATAAAAGATTTTGAGAGTAATGCCATTTAAAATCTTGCTACTGTTATAGTTTTTGAGGATAGATGGATGTACTCGTATGTTTATTACTCTTTCACGCAAAAATGGCTGAACAGACTTGGATTAAATTTGGTATGTGCGTTCTCTATATTAAAATATAGAATACTTTAATTTTACTTTAACTTTATAGTATAGGATAATTTTTATCCCTAAGGACACTTTTTTGGCCCTTCGAGTCATACTCTTACTTCCAGTGTACAAAGCCTAGGGCGTAAGGTAAAGTAAGGTAAATATCGGAATTCTTAGCCACTTGGCTACCATCACTCTTATGTACCTATTCAGTCCGATTTTTTTTTCTATATATAGCTAAGTATACACTTATCAAGTATGCAACATAGTATCTTACTACTAGATACCATAAGGAACTTGTCGTTAAATGTTATTTGTATCCAGTTAACAGTTACCGTAACCTTAGTGAAACGGAGTTCTCGAATATGGGAGATTCGGGGATATATGTAAATTAGTTACAACTTCTCTTGAGATTGAGCGTAACTTTGTCTAACTGATGCACGTGAAGTTGGTGATGCTGTGTTTATGCTAGTCATAGGTAAATGAAAGGGGGAAATGAGTTAATCGTACTATCGTAGCATGCTTTTATTATAAATACGAAAGTTTGAGGATGGATGGTTGTTTGTCACTCATTCATACAACAATTGCTGGATGAATCCTTCATTAACGTACGAGTACGTGAAACATTTACGGGTCAAATTGTAGAACTTTCTAAATTGTTAACTTATTTTTACATTTTATAATTTATCAATGTTTATCTCTACATACTACAGGTATGTATGTATAAGAAAGTCACTTTTCGAATGTGTCCGCTTTGACCTTTAAAAATATTTAACGGATTTTGATGCAATATTCACTATCATTAAGTTTTTTTTCGATAATTGTAGGTATAGTAATAATAAATTCATATTTTATTTACAGTAAGTATAAAAACATTTAGTTCGACCGAGCTACGATGGGCCTCTTAATATTAAAATCTCTAGGTATTTGATTTTTCAGTCTATTTCAAATTAATTTCAGTTACTCTTTTCGTTTAAAACAAATAGCTTCTTAAATATTTCTATCACGAGCTCCATACATTCTCGAGAAGTAACTAGTAACAATTAGGGTAAGAACACATTTCTCCGCAAGAGATATTCCGTAACAATTACCGGGCTCCGGGCGTTGCCGGTAATGGCATCATTACAACTGGCTTGCACGCGGATCCGAGTCGGATAAGAGTTTTATGAGTTATATGGGGTTAACAGTGCATATTTTATGATTATTTATTATAGTTTTCATTTTTTGTAGAATAGAGCATAAATCCGTATATCCGTTTGCTATACGGATATAATTCGTAATCAAGGTTTCTTATTCCTTCATTTTTCCGCTTCATAGAAAGCATGCTTGCCTACGGGGTTGTTATAGATATACCTAGCCTTCCTTTATCCCAATCGTACAGTAATTAATTGTTCAGCCTACGTACGTACCATCTACCTACGTAATATTTTAAAGTTTATTATCAAATAGATATTAACTAATAAAGAAAACTTACAATTTAAATTTGATATGTAATTTTAGTGTCCTTTTCTAAATAACTACTGAAATATTTTTGCACCCAAGAACTCTGCGCATATTCAAGAAGTAACTAGTAACAATTAGGGCAAGAACACATTTCTCTGCAAGAGATATTCCGTGGCAATTACCCGGCTCCGGCAGAGCCGGGCCGTTGTCGGTAATGGCATCATTTCGACTTGCTTCCGGCGCCGATCCGGGTAAGATAAGAATTTCATGAGTTATATTAAGAGTGTGTCACTATCATTAGAATCTAAGTCTTTGCTATGATGCATTTTACTATCAAAACTATTCCATTGCATAGAAAAAGGAAATAAATAGAACAGCATAATAACATAATTCTTCTGATTCCACTGCTTAGCTACTCGTATGTACCAGCTTTTATACCCCTAAATTATTTGATCACTCTCACACGCGTTACAGTGAAAGAATGATGTTTACAGTAGATCCTTAGTTTTTTAAAATCAACCCTCTTTAGGTCACCGTGGTGGACTAAAGCCTACATACTTCTCATTGTGAGAGGGGACGCGATCCTGCAGGGGTCCCAAATGGTTAAGACACTTGTATAAGACCTTCACGTGCTATGCTTGAGAATATTTCAGTCTGGCTCGTTAGCGAAAATAGGAAGATGAACCAAACTCCACGAACCGAAGTTGAAAAGCTAGTAAAAGATAAGATTCAGCTAGTTCTCAGCACCTCGGAAATGGCATACTAATTTATGGAAAGTAGAGTTCATAAATGGCTAGACTTCAACTGCTGAGCGAATTTTCTAATTGCATTCCTTTAACTGCCAGCAGTTTCTAGTATAACTGACGCTTAATTAAATAGTAATGGATACGGACACTATCTTGACTTTCAGACCATGATAAATAAGGCTTTATGGCTCGGGTTTTAAATTCACACTAAAACGTGCGTCGCTTAAAAATCACTTACAAGATACAGGGTCATTATTATGTCTTCTTTCTTTTTAGCCCTTGGTAATCCACTGCTGGATTTTAATTATTTCTTTGTTTTGGCTCATTAATTCTTTAAATTTATTTAAAAATTTAATTCTGCTACAAAGCAAGCTTAGTGTTTTTGCTTATTTTGGCAATTTGTACTGAATAGAGCGACTTATTTTGTGAAACTTGTTTGTAAAAGTACGTTTACGTTTACTTATGCATTTTTTTTACTGTCATATAAAATGCATATAAGAATTACTCATAATTGAATGTTATTATGTAGGTACTAATATATTAATAAAAAATGGCTATATTTTTTTACTCGTATTATAGATGACTCAGAAATGCTTTTGATCAATTATTTATTCTGTGCGAACTAATAAGTCAACTTTATATAAGCAACACCTATATATATTTATATTTAATTTATTTTTATTTTATTTCTAATATATTATTTATATTTAGACTAGAATATATACAAGACACATGCAATTTAGACTAATGCTTCGTTTCACGAGTATCGCCTTCCATTATCTCCTGGACTGTACGTACCAACGCCTAGCTGGAGTAATTTGCATACATTAAACCGTAGCGCAGAGTAAACCAGCCGAGATAGTTCACTTTTTGTTTTACAAAACTTTTACAAGCTATGCCATGGATAATGAACGTGCAATATAAGGTAAAATATTGTTAAAATAAGCATTAAAAGCAAGGAAATTTCAAATGTATCCCAATAAAATTAACTTTAAAATTTAATTAATAAAATCTTTTTTATAATAGAAGTTTGACGGATAACAGAAGTATGTTAGTCAATAGATTATTTCATTAATAAATAATATTATTTATAGCTTTGTTTTATTCACTATTTTTGTCATTAAAATTGCAATTATTTAACTAACAATTCATTTTAAGCTGTGACCATAGATTAAATCAAAAAGGGAAGATACGGCATACGCTTACTTGTATCAATCAAAAAATGAGTCCGATTCAACGACATAATAATATGTAACAAACACACACACACGCCTATAAATGAAATGTCAATCGGGGGAGCGAGACAGAGCGGTAAGTTTTATCATTAGCGGGAGCGAGCCGAAGAGTGCCGCGTCATCTCGCGCGCGACCGACTCGCTCACACATAGATCTAATTGTATTGCTATCCTTTCTTGATAAAAATGGCGAACTACATTCAAAACTATCAGTGATTTTGAAGAAAAATTAAGTTTAAGTGTACTTCCGAATGAAAAGAGATGCCGTTTATTTTGTTTTTCGTTTCTGAGCTGTTTGTGCACCTTTTAAAAGCACACGAAGGCATTGTTTTACCTTTTTCAACACAGAAAATCCGCGATTATTGTGTTCTTAGCGCACAAGTAGTTCAATAGCTAGCCAAATTGCGACTAAAGTGAAATTGTGTGCATGGACCTAATTTTAGGTGCGCACGCGCACCCATGAGACGCTAGTGCCGTATCTTTTTTTTGCTGTAATCTAAGGCTGTGACAGATAAAGGATAATCATAAAATGGAGTATTATTGCAATAACTTTTTATATTTTATCTCCTTATTCCATCTCATTCTCTCTATTCATTAAAGGTCGTTTATAATACAAAATTTCTGAATTTAAGTTTAAATCATTTATGCAAATTACACAACGATTACGTCCCGGAAACTCAACCTTTTCCCCGTACGGAATGCACGTAAAATAATCCGAATTTCGCTTTTCTCTTTGTAGTGTCATGCTCGTGGAGTCGAAATACAGCTTATTTCGAAAGGAGATTATAAATTTTGAAATTTTATGCTTTTACGACACCCGAAAAATGCGGCAATTGAAAATGTGAAATGGAATTTTAAGGCTTAAAAGCTCACTTACTTAATAACCGCTCTAATGTTTCTGGAGAGCGTAATCACTCTCATATTAGAATTAAAAATACGTCAGCTTGTGATGATTGAAATTTTCGCAAAAATGGCAAAAGAGATTTGAGGAACGAACAAAATTGTTAGTGTTGGAGGCACACGGTTGTCTGACCAAAAACTAAGCGAACAGCCTTAGTTACGGTATTCCGTGGTTACGGTAACCAGACTTTCGCGCAAAATCGGCTGAACTTGCCAGTAACCCATTAATAACCCACTACAGGGTCGGGTCTCCTTCTCGTAATGAGAGGGATGTAGGCCTTAGTCCACCACGCTGGCCTACTGCGGGTTGGTGGACTTCACATACCTTTGAGAACATTTTTTTTTGTGAACTCTCAGGCATGCAGGTTTCCTCACGATGTTTTCCTTCACCGTAACAGCAGGTGCTATTTAATTTTTAACGGCTGAACTTATTTGGATGAAATTTGTTGCACAGGTTTATTAAACCATGCAGGTTTCCTCACGATGTATTCCTTCAGGTGATATTTAATGTTATAAAGCGCACATAACTTTTTTTACAAAATTATTGGTTCGAGAGGTCGAGTTCTAAGCCACTAGGCTATCACCGCTCTTATTCCTATTAATTTACAATCAAACTGAATACATCCAACATGCAAGCGTGGACATCTCGCAGTAATCATATTCAACAAGTGAGTGCGTGCATCATACGACGAATTAGTCCGGGCGGGTTAGCTTAGGTCAATATAATTAGTGGTAATTGGTAGCCCAGGGGCGGTATTAAGTTCTTACAGCTTGTTATCTGACAGTGACGCGCCGTGTGATGCGACGGAGTGTTCTGTGTCAGTGAAGTGGTTGTGTCATTCGGATTTGCGTTTAGTGGGTAAGTTTTAAGAGTATATTATGACGTCTTTACCCTTGATTTTGGCCGCGTAGACTTTGGAGAGAAGTGCAAATTATTATTTCGTTGCGTCGATCATGGTTTCACTAGCCATCTGTGAACTTATTGTATTTGAATCGGTTTTGTTATTTTTATGTTAAGAGTTACAAACATCCATATTTACTTGCTTCCACGTTAATTATACGAGTATTATACGAGTACTGATGAATTTAAATAGCAACCCACAACCGCAATTGTACTTATCAAATATTATGACGGATTCTGAGGGTGCCGGCAAGTTCCACCGCAAGTCAAATATAACTGTGCCACTTATAAAAAAAGCTTAGTATTATAATAAACTTTAGGGGAAAGTGACCTATAAAGTGTCACTTTCAGGATTTGTGAACCTGCCGCACTCAATCAACAAAAACAAAATACAAAGATAATAATACCTTTTTTCTTTTTTAATAAACATAGGCATACAAATCAGAAAGTCAAAAACTCAAAATCAAGCGGGTAGAGTTTGGGGTAGCAGTTTTGATTTTAATCCGTGCATCGTTTGTTCCCAGAAATCTGGTGCGTTATATCAAGTTTGCGTTACTAACGTTGTTAATTGACGCTTACATTCAATTTGCTGTAATACCTGTGTACACGTTTGGGCAGTTCCCCTACGATAGTCGCCGCTCATAATCCGACCGTACAATCTGTACATTCCTGTTCCTATAAATGCAAAGACCAGGTGGAATATTACTCCTAATAATTCAACTTCAATTTCAAATAAGCACGTTTAAAAGTGTAGGGTATGTATGATGTTTTACATAATATTTGAAAAGTTAGGTTAGTATAACGTTTCAATAGAATGTTTTGATTGTTTTTGATGTATGGAAATGAAAGTATGCAAATAAAAGAGTGGCTAGAAATTGGCTTTTATTCGGATTTCTATAAATCTATGACTGCAATCCCTTGTAAGGCCTTGGAAATATTGGCTGACATAACTGTTCGACCAACTTACACGACAAAATTTACACACAGAGCTCAGTTCTAATTGAACACCTGACATACGATACGACAAAATTAAATGTTTGCAATGTCGTTGTTGTATATTGCAACTAGAACACGGGGTAAGTCTGAAATTGAATCAAAATACTTACATTCTATTATATTAATCGATTTATTCGCTTGTTCGAAAGTAATAAAGTTCCAAAAACATTCAAATATAATTCGTTGTATAAATTTTCGTTCAGCGATTACATTCGCACAACGCTTCGGGTTAATTACTCAATTTTCATAATTATTTTCCTCCTTCGCTCGTTTGTTTTATTTGTTTGTTTATTTTCTGAGTGTTTGTAAAATCATTTTAGAAATATTTTTATTAATTATTCCCCGGAATTAGTATTTAGTAGGATGTTTTGTTTACAATGTAGGCATGTATGTTATTTGTTTTACGACAATTCTAGAGAATTCTATTGAAATATATTAAATGCAACATGTGATATTATGGTTGTGAAGCGCATATATTCAAACTTTATTGTTATGGTGACAAAAGGCTTTCACAGAATTTCGGACGATCCCATAACAATAGTCGGATGGATTAACGAAACTATCAAATATAAAACAAAACGAATTAAACCCGACAAAAAAAATATTAGCCTAAACTTTGAGAAGTATCTACTATTAACTCTACTTGAAATTGTAGCGATAGCCCAAGGGATATGTAACTCGGTTTCTCACTCAAGAGGTCCGAGTTCAAATCCCAGTTGCGAGGTCCAATACCTAACAGAAAAAGACCTACGTTTAAAATAATTAAAATTTGTAACAGTGAAGAAAAACACTGTGAGAAAAAGCCTCAGCTGGCTGGAGCTCTATAAAATGTTCTCGAAGGCATGTGAAGGATTCACGGATTGGGCCTATATCCTTCAATTAACCAACGTCATAGACAAAGATGTCTCATTGTGACCCACCTTGCAGTGGGTCACTAATAAGTCGTAGATAATATAGTGTCTAAGTCATTCCACAGATACAGAGTTCCTTGATGAAGTTGAGTAATGAATCCTCTAACATTGCGTCAGACGCACGCGCTACGACAAAAATACTCGAGCTCAATTAACAGAAAATGCAAGTGCTATTGACTCATTGTGCAATTGAAATAATTCGCACCGAGAAGCAATGCTACTAGTATTACCGATGTGAATGTTTGTGAGGGATAGATGGAAGCATGTTTGCTACTCTTTCACGTAAGAAACGGCTAAAGGGATTTGGACGATTTAACATATTATAGGATACCTCTTATTCAACTCTGGAATTCGTTTCAGTCGTTCTTGAGATAAGCGTGCACAATAGTAATGTACTTACTATACGCGTGACCTAAGTAGCCTATTATTTCACGGCGTGAAGTTAGCGCCCGAGCGCAGCCAGGGCTATGCGCGATTCTTTGTCCGTGTATCTATGCAATATGTATGGGTATGTACTATGTATACATACACAATAATACACAATATCACATATAGATACACGGACAAAGAAGCGCGCATAGCCACGTGCGTGAGTGCGTAAGTTTATTTGCATCACTTTAAAAATACGCATCGATGTTAAACGCACTAAGAGATCATCTCATCTGTTGTCAAAGTAATATCGATAACTATATATAAATTCCTGCTACGTACCTTTAACGAATACAAGGAATTTTGTTCAAACAGGAATAAAATATTCAGTTAATTCCTGACATGACGTGAGATACTTTGAGCGGAATCTTGTTTAAGCCCCGTTTCCTAAAAGAGCGGGGTCGTCGCATTTAACGGCAAAATAATAAATACGTTTTAAAATATTTTATTTGAAATCTTATTTTCAAAAAAGGTGAATATCTATTTAGCATATCTATCCTTGTTCCGCTACAAATTTTTGCAGCACTAACATAAAAACCGGATTGCAGAAACCGGAACAACTTTTCCAAGAAACCAGGTCTTAAAGGGAGGCGGATTCACAATGGGATTACAGAGCCACGTCACACCAATCTGCGTTGGGAATCGCATAAATTAAATTACATTAAGTAAAGCTTTCTACCTACTACTTACTTGATTAGAGGTGGAACGCAGTACCGATGTATAGCACAAATTAAATAAACGCATGCTGGAAAATCGCGAAACACACGTTAAAGAAAGTAGGTACCTACTGTTGTCTTTTTGCTTACAATATTGTTAAACTCAAAAGCATTAATGATCATGTATAATTTGTGCAAACTTAAGGAAGGCATACATATTGCATTGTAATGCATCAGGGAAAAAAAGTAGGCGGAAAAAAGCTCCAAGCTCTTTTTTTTAAACAAGATTTCAGTCATTCTATTTAAAATATATTGGGTATGGTTTTGAAAATAGTGTTAAATATCTTTTATCCTGACAGACTACGATATTAATGCTCAACTAAAACGCTCAGCTGAACTAATTTAGTCTAAACGACATTTTAGCTTTGTGGAACATAATGTTTGTTTGTAAATTTAGGATCCGCTGTGTCAGATGAGATAATTCTATGAATATGAATGTTTAACTTAAAACTAATTATTGCAATATTAACACCAATTTTTTGTCGTTAACAGTAAAGTATTCTAAAATTTTAACTTTAGAACTTCTAAGATTTGAAATTGACGATTGAATCAATTATTAAGACCTTCAAGATGTCAATGACCCTTATAATTTTATTACAATGTAAACATAAGGGCTTACTTCGGTTATGAGTAGGATTGCCATACGTTCTAGTACACCAGGGCATTCCAATCTGAACAATTGTGCCGGTCGGGGTATTCTCAATAACTAAATTAATTGGATTAGTTATTCTATGATTGGAGTTATGTACACTTCGTGTGCATTTGCAATCCTGCATTTCTGTATTGATGTCAATGTTTAGTTGACTTGGTTGATCTACTAAACACGTCGATTTACTAATCAGGGGTGAGTATCTCTTATCGTGATGATATGTCAGCAATAGAGAAAAACTAGCCTATACTATATGTGCTGGATCATATTGCTTAATCAGACCAAATAGGTAACTTTGGTATTTTCAATCCCTACAAATCATCTACTACAGAGTCTGTAACAACGAAATAATTATATTTACTTTAGTCTTAACAACTTAAACATTGCTCGAACAGAGTTCGGTCATAGAGCCTGCTTGTTTCTCATAATTTATTTATGGATTTATGTTATTCTTAAATTGTACCACACTTCTTAAATTTAAAACTTGAGAGGTGACAAGGGACACCCGGATGGAACGAAGTTCATGTCGTACATGATAATGTCATTTACGACACTTTTTGCTGTCATGACGTAAGTCATAACGTAAATGACAATGACTGAAGTTCATGACGTGTTCGTGTCGTTACAACTTTTCGTCTTAATTTTTTCCGTCTAGCCCCCTTTCGCAACGCGCGATAAGGAACTTCGTTCCAATAAAAATATTTTAACCAACCATGAAAATGTCCCGTTTTGTCCTCCGGCATTTATGGTAGTCCCATTCCTAAGGGCCTTTATAGACTGGGACACATTTGTATTTCATTATTTATATTAATTGTTGGGACAACGTTATGCGGGTACACGTTATTGGAAGTTGGAACACCGACAAAGGCAAGACTATTGTGTTACAAGAGATTTGCTGTGTAACGTCAATAGTGTTCCTTGATAATACAGGGTTGGTGTCTTTTGTTTTATCAATGATAGAACTGCTGTTTATCTAGGAAGATACGTTCCGCAGCACCCCTTACTTGTCCCAAAGCAAAAATAATAAGGAGAGAACATTTATTATACTTCTTGCTATTTTAAATTACATATTTTACTACGTCCAGTAGCCCGGTCGAATTAGGATTTGACATCGAAAATTATAAGTATTTTAGTATAGTAATTTTGCTTCAGATCCTGTAGGGCGAGGGCTCACTGGCGAAGAAAAGAATTAATGTAGACTCATTTTGGTTATCGGGATTCGCACCGTGTTGCGTCATCTGCTTGAATTTCAGGGTGAATATTTGTTTATCAAACTCTTCCCAAGGGTTTCTGGAGGAAATCTTTTTCGATGTCAACGAGTTTTTCATCTAATTCGACGGCTACAGTAGCTTTTCAATTGTCGTGAGAGCTTTGGAAATGCCACCTTTATTTTGGATACGCCAGGCGGGTGGCCTGCACTGCTAATCTTACAAGAACGCTAGGCGTTTCATTCAATGAACGTGTCAGTTTTGAAACTTTTCGTCTACAAAAGAACTTCTAAACGTACTGTTAAAAAATATACACCTTCAAGACGCCATGAAAAAAGTTACAAAGCCATAAAGCCCTCTGTATTAAGTGTAAAGGATCTATAAACATTACTGTTTCGTATCTCGCAGTTAAAGCGTCAACTGCTCCCAGGTAGCAAGTGCCGTTATCTCAGTATCGGAGACTCTATTACTATTTATCGTCTTACTCTACGGTAATGGCCTGGTATTATTCTCTAAACAATACGAAATATTAAGAACGTAGAGTTCGTAAGCAACTATAGGATTTTGTAGGCTTTACAGTTAAGTAACTCCAAATAAAATATTTCAGGTTTTCAGATGAATGATCATGTCAAACATATTTTCACTGTGCCATGAGTCACATGTGATACATTGTTTATTTATTATATAGTAGACATATTGGAAAGGCAATACCATGTCACGATTTAAAAAAAAGCCTTCACATAACACAGTAAATTCTTTCAAACATTTTTTATCGCGTAATAAATTTATCTCATTTGAATTGGTAGGGTTATACACCCTGTAATCGTTAGTGGAATACCCAATTCCGTCAATCCCCTACAGCGTGCGCCATTGGCTGCATACATAGTAAACACTTATTGAAATCAATCTGCGCTGTCAAGGGAATCCAGCGCTAGATTAAGCGCTGCAGCGCAATTGAACCGATGAAGCGCTCGATGTCAACACCAGCATGTTCAATTAAATTCCTGAGTGTACTGTACAGTCAAGTCACAGTCGAAAGCTTTCAAAATCTAGTTCTAATTTGGTAGACTTTATGAACGTTATGCGTCATTTAATGCATACATCCCTGCTAATCGCCATTCAGGCTGAACTCAGACCGGGAGAAAAAGTGTACGCAAAAAAACTCCCGGCACTCTTTTCAAACCCAATTTGCTTAGTCCGAAGCAATGGACCTATATGTATAAGTACTAAGATAGGATTTTTATTTATTTATTTACGCTTTATTGTTTTATAACAATGGGCGGACTTAATGCCTAGTGGCATTCTCTACCAGCCAACCCCTGTGAATAGCGAGAAACTTAGGTAGGCGTACAGGTTGTAAAAAAAAAAAAGCGAGAGAAAAAGAAAAAGTAAAATAACCAAAAAAGGGGAATATAAAAATAAAATAAAACAAATAGATATATATAAAATTTAATACAAACAATATAATAAATAAAATACAATTTTAATAAAATAAATAAATAACTATATATACCTACATATTAAATATAAATATATATATACAAAAAATAAATACATAAAATATAAAATACACACAATATTATGGATAGGTGTAGGTAAATAATAAACTTTAGCGTGACTCCAGATAGTCCTCTCGGACAAGTTTTCTGAAAACATTTTTTGAAGGTGCTTTCCTTATATGATCAGGTAAAGCATTCCAGAGGAGTGCAGCCTGAATGGTGAAGGAGTGATGGGAAAAGTCGCTTACATGCGGCGGTATTACGATTTTTAGATTTGACGTAGAGCGAAGTACTTTATCATGTGTTTGATGAAGATATAGGAAATTCTCCTTAAGATATGGAGGGGACACAGGATCGTTTAAGATCGAATAGAGTAAGAAAAGAAGTCTAGAACAACGCCTTTGGTGAATAGAAAGCCATTTAAGTTCAGAGCGAAAGTGAGAAACATGGTCATACTTACGCAGCCCGAAAATATAGCGAATACAGTTATTAAGAAGGCGGTCTAGCTTGTTAAGAAGCTCTTTATTCAGGTCTGGGTAACAAACATCTCCATAATCAATAATGGGTAAAACAATAGCGTTAATAAGCATCAGTTTCGTTTGAAGAGGTAGGAAATGCTTAGTACGGTAAAGTGACTGGAGAGCGGCATTCACCCTGCGACTGATGTTCTTCACCTGCTCGCTCCAAGTCATCGATCTGTCCATGTACACTCCCAAGTTTTTAACAGTGCTCTGAAAAGGTATGTTAATTCCGCTATAATGGACTGATAGCAAATTGACAAGATCCAACTTAGAGATTAATCTTGAACTACCCATAAGTATTGCTTGACATTTAGATGGATTTACAGAAACACCGAAACGCGATGACCAGTTTTTTAGTTTACTCAAATTATTATTAATCTTGTTTATTGCATTATGTAAGTCATCCACGCAAGCTTGCTCATAAAGCTGCAGTCTTATACTTCAACACTTTGCGTGTCCAATAAATAGACACAATAGTTAAACAATGGGTATGTATCACATGTGACTCACGGGACGGCGAAGTGGTTAAGGTAGTAAATGGTAGAATGGTATATAGTATATATGGTAGATAGTATACACAATATAAGCAAAATACTTAGATAGTAATGGTAGTTAATGGTAGGTCGAAACCAGACGGGTTCGCCAGTACACGATAAAAAAATCTCGCAATTTGTACGTGCCAAGTAAACCGTTCAACCCAATACAAAATAAGGGTATTGCAACACGATATCAGATAGACCAAATACTCGTAATATCGAGGCTTCAATTCGATTGTGAGATAAGCGGCAATACCTTTTCGCGGACGTATTTGCGCAAAGCCCAAATTGAGCGGTTAAAATATCCTCAAATAAAAATAATGGATATTTATGTAGTGGATTGCAGTTTAAACCAATAATATCGGAGAAATTTTTGAAGAAACTTCTCTTAACAACATAACCTCATGAGTAGCAAAGCACACGCAAGCAACTTCAGATAGATTTATTTTCTCTATTTGAGGTTGGATGCATGGTCTATGTGGCTTGCATGCCCATTTGCTACTCGATTACTTTTAAAAAATACTTTACAACCTAGATACCACAGATCACAGCTTGAACACAGAGCGATATTTCAATTGAAACACAGTCCAGGCGCCGATTTCAAATTATAAAGCACTTGTAACACAAAATTCTCACTCCTGAACTCCACTGTACCTGCATTCAGAATATAATGAAATTCCTTCAAGCTTCTCTCATTAAAAGTTTTGTTGAACAGACACTGGGAGATAAAAACAACTGACCCTAGGAACGCTTTAATGGATAATACTACAGCGCTGGTACCATCTCAAAGCATACTTTGGTGTGGCAGTATTTAATTAAATGTAACTGTATTTACGCTGAACGAACTAGTTCAGTATAAAAGAAATCTAGAAGTTTCTAAAAGTGTTATTCCTTCCGATACGAAGGCATGCGAATGATGTACAATACTGTAGAAATACAGTCTGTGATTCATTAGTGACTTGCTACAGGGTGGAGTCTGTTCTTACAATGAAAATTATAAAGGCAGTGGTCGATCACGCTGGCATATAGCGTGTTGGTGGATCTTACACCTATTTAGAACTGGGAGAAGCCTCAGAGATGCAAGTTTTCTTACGAAGTTTGATGAACAGGCAGGTAACTTTATTCAAACACGCAACTTAGAAACTTAATTGGTGCGTGTAACTCGGATTCTAACCCGGACTTTTTGAATTAGGAGCCGAGTTGTTAGCTACTAAGCTGCCACCAATTATGTTTTGTGCAAAAACTCCTAGTAAGTTCTCTTGTCTTTAATATTTACGAAATAAACAATGGTTTGTTCAGAAACAAACAATAAACTACCTGAAGTAAGTCAATGGTTTCACGTATTTTCTATTCCATGAAACGTGATAGCCTAGTGACTTAGAATTCGACCTCGAATCGAGGGGACTTCGTAAAAAAGTTATGTGCGCTTTATAAAATTAAATATCACCTGCTATTACGGTGAAGGAAAACATCGTGAGGAAACCTGCATGCCTGAGAGTTCACAAAAAAAATGTTCTCAAAGGTATGTGAAGTCCACCAACCCGCAGTAGGCCAGCGTGGTGGACTAAAGCCCATTCTACTCACTGTGAGAGGAGATCCGACCCTGTAGTGGGTCATTAATTTGTTTTCATTTTGATTTTCGTTTTTTTTCTATTCCTTATCTTTTATAGCCGTCCACAGACTCTAGGTCCGTGCCTTTTTTGGCATCACGTTACTTGTCTGCATTTCTTATAATATATTATGCTCCAGAAAAAGTTATCTTTGTCAATTTTGGCCCGGTGTCTCCTTGGATCGTCCCGGGCGTTCTTTTAAGGTTTCTGCAATGACTGTTTTATCTCTGGCGTGACGTCACTGACATTTTCCATTCCAAGATTGCCATCTTCATATTCATTCATTCATCACTTACAAATTCAGCACAGGACGACTCAGTGTTCCGTCGAAAATTCCCTCAACTGGTAGTCGCGAGTGTTTTACATAATGAACGGTTATCTCAAACTTTACACCCGTAATCACCAGAGAGTGTGAGCACATCGACAACTTTACTCAATTTATTTCAACGCGTACTCTGTTTGTGCTGCGTTCCACTAAGATCTTGTGAGTTACCCTGTCCTGATTGCAAAATCGTTCGACGACAAAATCAGTCGCTCGCATCAAGCTTGTCGTACGAAAACGTCAATGCATTTTTGTCACATATCAGTGACGTAACGTGCGTAGTGTCTGTTAGAACAGCTCCATACATCTATGTTAGAATTTTGTCGCGTTGATTAGTCGGACGGTTGTATCGTATTGCAACAGCCAATTAGGACAAAGCCTTGATTTCTATATCTTCTAGATGGTATAAAATTTTATGAATAAAAAAACGACACTGATAAGCAGTAAACCTGAATTGGAAATTTCAACAAGTTTACAAGAGATGGCGCCACGGGTGTCCTGAATCACGCTATTGAAGTTTTCTTAACATCTGGCATAGCATTCTTGGAAAATTTAATAGACAAAAAGACACACACATAGACAAATTAATATACGATAAACGGTTACGATAAATTATTGTTTGGGTCAGCCTGCAACCTATGTATTAAAGACCCATTGCAGGGTCTCTTGCAGTAGTCTTGCAGTAGTCTCTTCTTAAAATGAGAAGGATATAGGCTTTAGACCTGGAGCCTGATTCTGTAAGTCCCAAAAGATTTCGTACCGATATCGTGTGTCATCAAACCGTACGTCATTTCATGAATTCGGCACGACAAGGAACCTTAACTTCTATTCTATAAGGCACCAAATAGATAGTCAAGATATTTGACTTGCTTTTTTTGACTATTTATCACGGGCAAGACACGACATTGCCGCGATACGAGTGTGAATGGTCATACAGAATCAGGGCCATGGCCAATGATGGGTTATTGGTTTATCTTTGGGTACGAATCTTTAGTCCTTTACAGATCTGATTGTTTCTCGTATAATACGAATACACTTTACTTATTCATAGAAGTTCTAAGAGTATACTCTAGCTCGAGCTTTTACAGTACAATCATCAAGTTTGTCTATATATTTTCATACGTATCACGAGCTAATTGCTACGTGCTAGCATCAACATTAGAGGGGTATAACAAACTTTGCTCATAAATTTGTAATTTTCGCGCCTTTCATGCCCACGGGACTACGTAGGTTGTGTGTTGCAACTTTTGCGAGCGAAATTTCAGGCCCATTATGTGATGTATTAAAATATCGTTGGAAATTTACAAGTGCTACCATACCAACGTAATGACGGAATAATATCTATACGATTATTTACCTTTAGACTACAGTCCTAATCTTACGTTAAACTTAACGTAAGATTGACAGTGCATTATAATTTTTATCAACTACCTATCCACAACGACTGCACAGATTCTGGTATGAATTGAAGATTGACGTGTCAAAAAACTTCAAACGGTCACATGATCTATAGCAGGTAGGGTATCCTAGGAAGATCGTAGACCTGTATTTATCATTCTGTAAAAACTACGACGATCATCTCTCATGTCTCTACACTAAGCCTGATAATTTTGCAATTTTTCAATCACCGTTGCTACAATGGGGCATATGCATTTGTGCAGTATCCAACAGTGGCCAGTTTTTCCGCCCGTATTTTTCTCCCAGTCTACGTTTTTGCCTGAGGGGCGATCAAAGCGGATGAATGTATAATTTTTATATGTATGACGTTCATTAAGTGTGCACAAATTGTACCTTATAATGAAAAGCTTTTCAGTTTGAGTTAGTATAGTAGGCCCAGTAATATTTTCAGCTAGTTATAGCCGATGGTTTTCCAGAACAATGATTCGTGAATATTCACCCAGCATTTGTATACTTAACAGACTATTTGTGTTATCCTTGTTCAGTTGTGAATGTTTTAGTTACCATTTACTGCGCTCTATGTTTATCTCTCCATTACAGATTGCACAAGCGTTCTGACTGGCAAGTTGGCAAGGTATTTTGAACCCTCCCGCTTTGAGAAAACGGCTCATTTTCGAACGAACAAGAGACAAGTTGCAGTTATAAATTGTTGATGTAAGCTGGTTAACCTTGTGTATTTTGTTCGTGTAAGAGTCTGAAGTTGTGTAAAACCTTATGTAGTATTTATTTGAATAGACGCATCCTTGTTTAAGACTTTCTGGTTGGGAAGTGTTCTGAAAATAAGATGTGACTTAACTAAGATTTTTTATGCTTAAATACGGGCTGCTTGTCAGTTACCTATTAATGACCCACTACAGGGTCTCTCGAAAAAGAAGGAGAAGAAGAAGGAGAAGAATGAAGAAGAAGGGGAAGAGGAAGAAGAAGAAGAAGAATGTTTACCGAATCACAAGATATGAAGAACATGCTACTTTATGGCATATTCTTCATTCAGTAAAGTATCTCCTTTCGCGAGTTACAGTGACTACCATTTCATATTACCTTACCTTAGAGAAAATGTAGGTATTATTACCTCAAAATATAAATCTTGAAGCGTTGTAAGCGGAACGTACCGTTCCTCCTAACTTTCTTAAAAGAGAGAAGGTAATGTATGCAAATGAGTGTAACTTTATTCTCTTAGAGCTATTAGGAAGACTTTGACCATTTGATAAGTAAGGAGACCAAGTTTCCATTGGGTTACGACTTCAGAGTAATATGCAGATCTCTTTAATGTAATAAACATTACGGAATTTATAAGAACCCATCGTCCCTTTTTATTGGCGAGTGGCGTACTGGGCTGGAGTTTCTTCAAGGTTTGTTGAGGAATATCGAATATTGAAGATTACTTTTCGGTTCTTTTCGGTTTACCAATGGCGCATACCAATTCGCGACTTTTATACCTACACCGAACGCGCGCATAGCCGCTGCTTGATAGATCGCAAACGATCGAAAAAGTTAAGCAAAGTCGGGCGCGGTCAGCACCTGGATGGGTGACTGCTAGTGGCGAATTAAATGCACGCTTCCGCTTCTTAACCGTATGTTAAGCCGTCAGTCCCGGTTGTTATTGATTCCCGGTTTGATAACATCCGACACCGGTTAGCTATTAGCCCCCCTCCCCTTGTCGTGGGGAATAACCCAACAGTGTGCCATAAAACGCCTTTACCGTTATAGCAGGTTACGTTTTCGACCTGACTATGACGAAGCAAAAAGGAGAGTTATAATAATTGTACATAACTTTGAATACTTTTTGACAGGAGTCGTCACTGTTTCGGAACGAATAGGCCTAAGTTACAAAGTCGGGGCGCAAATGTGAATCTTACCCGAGAGCCCGGCCGTTTCAAACAAGCCTATTGCTAGGACCATTGATCTTTATAAGTCAAGATGGCGTGTTAGGATGTCAAAAATGTCACACCTAAATGGTCACGTTTATTTTGGCAGGAACTAAATGTTATGTCACTTTTAGCGATCAAAGATTTTTATAGGTCTAAAAGTCTAAATGGGATATCAAACATGGGGTGCTTAAAACTAGTCTTTTTAGTTTTAGATCACGATTATTTTAGTTTAAACGGCTTTCATGATAGTTATATTCAACATTACTTTACATACATAACCGCTACCGATATACTGTTTTCTAGTTTTTTTACTGTGGTATCCCTAAAAGGCCTCCTGCAATATAGTATCACTCCATCTGATCAAATAAAGTCAGGCTCAGACATATTTCGCAACACTGTAATCCTAAACTTAAATAACGTTTTGGGAACTTGTGTCATTTTATCGTAGCAAGGACGAGATTGTAAAACTTTGAAGGATAATTGGGCCTTAAGTTTCCACATTAAATTCTTTTATATTTATGTTACCTATTTTCCATAAATTCACATTTTAATTAAAATGGTAGTTTATGGTATGTGGTATATTATGATATTACTCTTGATGCGTTTAGTAAAATTGTTTAAATTTATTAGTTAGAGACAATCATTGGATCCGGTAAAGCACATGAACAAGCCAATCTGTTCTAAATATTCCACTGTTTTTTTCCATTTTTTCTTTTTCTTGTGGAAATTTCCAGATTATTTGTTTCGTATATTTGTTATAACAAGAGTTTCATAACAATATTTAAAATCATACTTGGAAAGTTAATCATCTAAATATTAATAAAACCTAGACACTAACGTCATTGACCTTGCGAAGATAATTAATCAAGCCCACTTGTATTCCGAGAAGTAAATTAGAGTTTACCCACTCAAGAAATAAAATGAGTATGCTTCAAAATTATAATAATTATTATGAAAATCATAGAAAAACAAAAGCTTCGTAAGGGATCTGGGCGTCACGAGATATTCTTTTAATAAAACTCCGTAATATTTTTTTTGCACAAGGTTCTTTTAGACCTGTAGTTGTTATTTTTGAAATTTAAAATTTGCTCAGATTTTTGCGAGTGTAAAAATAATGCATTAATGCATGCATGCAATAGTAAAAAAATGCATGAACACTGACTTAATTAGGGTGACATAATTATGTTTCTTTGGTCAGCTTAAATTAAAAATGTGCAAAAAATACTATTTTTTTATATGGGAGATCGCCCTTTGCCAAAAGATAATATGTATTGAATTATAGTTTTAGGCGTAGGTACACCGATACGCTCAAACTAACAAGTTCTGGGAAATCAAATAAAAGTTTGTACCAAAAGTTTAAATCATAGCCCTAACATGTCAAAAGCCCATAAATAAAAGGGGCAAAAAACTTCCATAGGATTGCACAATGGTTCCGAGAATTTCAACGATTGCTGCGTGAAATTGGCTGACTTCGGAACACATAAAATGCTTTAGGTGTATGTATAGGAACACTATTTTTATAAGTTTCCAATATTTTATCTTTTAATACTTAGATTTCACTAATATTAAAGACTACTGCAGTGTCGAGTCTCACAATGAGAAGGACTAGGCCTTAGTCCACCACGCTGACCTACTGCGGTGCCACGCTGACCTAAGTCGAAAAAAATGCAAACAAACAAAAAGATCGTTCACGATCCCTCAATTAGTTTTGGAGATATGAGAGGACAAACATATCTACATACATACATGCATACACACACACACACATACACGAAATGACTGGCTAGAAAACGTCATCCGCATCTCCACTTATCCGCATTGGAACAGCGTATGTTCCACTCCTTTCCCTATTGTAAGGACTTATAGTTAGTGGGTCAATTTTACAACAGGTGATGTAAACTAGTTATTATGCAAGCTCATGGCACTATTTACATAACACTCGCAGTTAACACGCATCGTCCCCAGGGCATCCGCCGGTCACACCCTCGCTGATAAATTAGCCATAATTAATTCATATTACGCGATGTGTTTGAATAGACGCTTCGGGAAGGCTGCGTGTGTGGCAGATAGGGAGGGTTCACCTAATAACTTAGTAGAACGTTGTTCTAATCGATCATAATATTAATAATATCGATCTAAGTTGTGACTAACTACCGCCAGTGAAAACGTTTACTAAAAAAATTAATAACGTAAATTTTTCCTACTTTCAAAATTTTTAAGAAGAAAATTTTTGGAGCTCACTGATATCAGTAGCATTATTTCATAAATCAATATAAATCTATTCTTACAAATAGGTAAAATATTAAAGATTGCAAGATAATAAACGTGCAAATACAATTGAAAACAAAGGTATATAGTATCGCAATTAGTTAATTGCTTCATTGCTTAATTTAGACGTATAGGTTACTGTTACACTGTTAGTGCGTTGCTAACAATGTAACAGAAACCTATAGCAACGTTATCGACGTATATCTGGCCGATGCTTGCAATGATACAGAGCTAATAGAATTGAGTTCTGGAGATGAGAACTAATTACTTACAATGAGTAGAACTGTTAATGTATCTACAATTGTATGAACACCGTGTTTCTCAATCTTATCGATACACGCATCCCTAACAAAATTTATAGATCGCGGCAAACCTCCTAGAGAAAACTCTTTTAAGATGGTAGAGCCATAGAATCTTGCCCGGGGATATTAAAGTCAAAAGATTTTATTAGGGGAAAAAATCCGGCGGAAAAAATCTCACACACACACAGTATGAGTAGGTCCAATAAAGGAACACGTGTGACAGCTATCGTGTGTGTCAATATCGTTCCAATTGCCATCCGCTCACAAATAAATATTGATAGGTACAAGGTGTGTAGAAATAGCCTTGTGAAGTTATTAAATTCCACGCTTTCTTATCTTTTAAATAGTCCTTAGTTTCATAATAGGCCTTTCGGCACAGGACTAATTTGATAGTTTGTATCCCAGTATCCCAACCCACATTAGGCCAGCGTGGTGGACTAAGGCCTAAATCTTTCTCATTGTGATACGAGAACCAACCCCGGACTAGGACACTAATAGGTTATAGACAATCACAAAAAAAACTGGTCAACAATAGAAAACCTGAAAGTAAACGAATCAAAGCGTCAATTTAAAAATCGAAGTATCACGCTTCGTGTGTCGTCCGTTATATTACCGTGTTGACGTTACAATGGCATGCGATATTGTATCGACGAGGCTTTTTTATAAAATAAGGAATAGAAAACGAACGGATATATTATATGGTATCTGCAATGAAAAAAATGGCTTGATTATCACGCTCTACGTTTAGGCTGCAAACACATCCAACTGTTAACAGGACAGATAAACTAAAGCCGCTTAGTTTGGATGCAATTTCGTACGAATCCAACTCGTGCGTATACGTGCGGTCACGCACAAACAATCCCGACCTTTGAAATACTATCGCAGCGTTCACACTGCGCGCGTAGTGTAGTATGAGCCCCCCCATAGTATACGCACCAATAACTTCCTTATTGTCATGTCATGTCAGTACCCATTAATGACCCACTACAGGGTGGGGTCTCCTCTCACAATGAGAGGGATGTAGGCCTTAGACCACCACGCTGGCCTACTGCGGGTTGGTGGACTTCACATGCCTTTGAGAACATTTTTTTTTGTGAACTCTCAGGCATGCAGGTTTCCTCACGATGTTTTCCTTCACCGTAACAGCAGGTGATTTAATTTCATAAATCGCACATAACTTTTATTACAAAGTCATTGGTGCGTGCCACTGGGATTCGAACCCGGACCCCTCGATTCGAGGTCGAATTCTAAGCCATTGGGCTACCACCGCCAACTTCCTTATTAAAAAAGAATAAATTTAAATATCACTTGCTGCAACGGTGAAGGAAAACATCGTGAGGAAACTTGCTTGCCTTAAAGTTCCCAAAAAATGTTCTGAAAGGCATTTATCAGACCAGCGCGGTCGTTCCTCTCATTGTGAACAGAGAACCGACACAGCAATGGGTCATTAATGGGATACAGACATGTTACTGTGGCTAGTTGAAGAAAGAGTATAGGTAGTTTGAAAACTAAACGAGACTTTCGAAGAAAATTAACAGGACCGTCGCAAAACTTTCTCTCCCCATAAAAAGCAGTAAACCGAATATTTTATTAAGACAACCGTTTAATACGGGGGGTCGTACAAAAGTTGATATATTAATTAACTCCGAATAAGTCTGTCGGGCTAAGAGTAAGTTCTACGCAAGCGCACTAAGGATTTGTAAAATACGCCCTTAGGTAGTGCAGAGCCGGCGTTCACAGAGCCCGCACGGTGTGGCGCTGTTTCCGAACTAACGTTTCCGAACTAGATGTTTGACTAACAGAAAAGGAAGTCGGTCGGAAGACGGAGCGCGCGTGACGGACGGATCTTTTTGTTAAGTTGTGTGTGTGTTTGTGCTTACTGTTTATTGGTGTTTGGATCTAGCGAAGTTGTGTCTGTACGTGTCGTGCGATGTGTTGGATGACGGACGTGCAAAGTTCCTGTCACAACACGGTGAGTTCTTGTTTTGGTAAACAGTGTAAATAGAATCTCTTTTGTGTTTATACGTTGAATGCGGCGGCTTAGGAAGTTTTGAGGTTCGGAAATTTGGATATTTGAGTTTGAGATATTTGTTTTGAAGTTGCTCGAAGATGACAGGTTAATTTTAATTTGTTGGGTCGAAGATAAACTGTTGTAAGACTGTATCGCATTCTTATGTTAAATCCTTATCTCTTAAAAATCTATTTACACTTTTTAGATGTCTGCTATCTAAGACCATGAATTAAAAATTCAAATAAGTTTGATAACTATTTGTTTAGATAACTTTCCATCTTAATGTTTTTTTTTATATTATTAGATTGTGCTGAACCGAAAAAAGTTAGTTGCCATTTAAGAAGTTTTAAGTTCCAAAACTTCACTTTAAATTCTTTAAAATTTTGACTACTTTGTACTAAATCTAATCCCTTTAACATTTTATAAAATTGGAGTTAACCGTAATAGTTATAATCGGTTTACTCAAACTACTATGAGTTTAAACAACTATTAAATTTAAGTAGTTTTATATTTATTATTTTATTTAACTTCCTTTTTGCTTGATTGAGAAATTGTTGAAAGATAAAATATACATTGTTTGATTAACAAAATCTTTAAACCAACCAATATTCGCGCAAAACATCCTACTTACTATTATAAATGCGAATGTTTGTAAGGACGGATGTTTGTTACTGTTTCACGAAAAAACGGCTCAACAGATCTGGATGAAATTTGGTACATAGATAGATGGCAGACACAGATAACCTGAATTAACATATAGGATACTTTTTACCCTTTTCTGCACCAAGTTCTAAAACCCACGCAGGCGAAGCCGCGGGCACAGTCTAGTACGTTTTTAATTTCATTTGTGTTTCTATTGAGGTCGGGTCGTTTGAGGCTGTCTATGAATGCAGCGACCACTTAATATGAGGCTTAGTTACTGCATGTCGAGATTATTATTTTTAGTTTCTCTAAGCCGTTCAGCTTATGTTAGAAGCCTTAGAATTGCGAGGGCATTGACACTAAAATATGACCGATATAATAAATTGCTTACCTACATGTCATTACAGTACTTGAGTATTTCTTCAAATCATAAACGGGTCACCTTTGACTAGTAGCGGACTTTTATGATCAAAGGCTTTTAGTGAGGTCAAAATTTACCAGGTGTCGAAATTATTGTATCATTTAATAACTCTGTTCTTTAAAAAGGGGGAATACTTAATTATTTATTATTAAGAGAAAATATTTTGTTAAATAATATTTTCTATTATAATTATTATTTATCTATTAGGTATCTAGGGTAAAAATCGTATCTACGTATCGTATAGGTGCAGCAGATGTTAGTCCCTTAGTCCACCATGCTGGCCTAGTGCAGGTTGGCGGACTTATCATATCTTTGAGAACATTATGGAAGACAGCTCAGGCACGCAGGTTTCCTCTCGACGTTTTCTTTCACCGTTACAAAAGGAGGTACTTACCTATTAAATTTTATAAAGTGCACTGACTTTTAAAAAGTTATTGATGCGTGCCCCTGGGACTCGAACCCCTCGAATGAGAGGACAAATTCTTAGCTACCAGGCTATCACTCTCACATTGGAGCAGCGTGGTGGAGTATGCTCCAGGGTTGTTCCCCTGTTGTAGGGAGACAACCGTGCCCATTGGGCCATAAATCAAAAGAATTGCTGCCAGGCTATCACTACTTTTTAACAAGCCTAGAAAAGTACAATCGCTACGTTGATTACGAACATTTCGATTTCATTTTCGCCATCGATTTTCTGACTTAAAACAATAATCGGTTATAACCTTGACACATCAATCGAGTACCGAATGGTTCTCCAGTGCTAAAGTAGGTCGATGGTGATGAAGCAACTGCCAACTTTCCTTTCCGATCCAATATTCCGCTACACTAACAAATGTTTCCAACTTTTAGCTTGCTTGTAGATAGACATAGAACGAATAATACGGAATACAGTCCACTGCAGTGAAAAGATAGCCCACTGGCTGATAATTCAATTTCTTATGCTCTTCGAGAGTTCACGTTCGAATACCAATGGCACGTGCCTCAGAGTTGTGAATATACGTTTCTGCTGTTACGGTAAAGAATGAAGGAAGACATGGTGAGCGCTGCATCCCTGAGAGCAGGGAAAGTGAGATGCTGCGTCATAGGCTTTTGAGCTTGGACAAATGTACCCTATAGCACTCATTGTCTGTAACCCATTAATGACCCACTACAGGGTTGGATCTCCTCTCACAATAAAAAGGACGTAGGCCTTATCGCTACGCTAGCCTAATGCGGGGTGGTGGACTTCATATTATTATGGCTTTGAGAATATTTTTTTTGTAAACTCTCAGGCATGCAGGATTCCTCACAGTGTTCCTTGACTGTTACTGCAAGCGATATTAAATTTTATAAAGCGCACATAACATTTTTAGAAAGTGCCACTGGGATTCGAGCCCCAATCTCTTGAGTCAAAGACCGAATTCTTAGCCACTGGGCTATCGCTTCGCCAAGCACTGATTAGCGGGTATTAATGAAGTAATTCTAAAATTATCCTACCCTTTATCTAGACAAATGTTTGAGATGGTGATTGCTGAATCCAGTCTAAGACCGCAAACGGTCTATGCGGTTGAAGTGCACTGAGGTACTACTATTGAAGTTCCAAGAAAACCGTCCACCACATACAATATTTTATTAATTTATGGCTTTATGTATCTACTACAAAGCAACGCGACCTTACGGGCGAAAATCTATTCACAAAATGTTGTAGTGAATAATTAATGTGTTTTTAATTTGATGTTGGACTACTTATAAATTAATAGCTCGTTGGCGGGCACTCTATTAGAAATAATCTGATTAAATGATGTAATCTGGCCAAAAATTAGCATTTAGATAGGCTTAGGGAAAAAACGGCCGGAATAATCTAAGGACTTCTTTATTTCAAACTTAACAAAGGTTTATTTGCATTTACGTAAAGCGTGGATAAGTATTTAGCATCACTAAGTTACTTTTAACGAGACTTGAGATAAAATTGGATATTTTAGAGGCTATTACTTAAGTAACAGTCACAGGAACGTCCTCCGGAGAGGTTACCGTCACTGGTATTCTTTACCGATAACAAGTTTTGGGTTTTGTTTCAGACGATAGTTTTTTTATAGAACCAAAACTTCCATCAAATATTTTATATGAAATATTTTGTGTGGAAAGTTTGATGAAATAAGCATTAACAGTTTAGTAGTAGAGCCATAGTCGCCAGCCTCTTATCCCGTCGTAAAGCAGCATGTTCTTCATGTGTTGTGTTTCGGCTGGGGAGGTGTGGTTGCCGGGGATACTTTATTTGAGGCGAACATCTTAGTCCTCATGAGTAGCACACGTATACAACCTCAGATAGAATTTCTTCCTATTTGCGGTTGGATGTAGATCTTACAAATATTTGTCCTGGATAGGGATCGAACCCAGGACCTCCGACGTAGTAAGGCGCTACCCACTACACCATCAAGCCAGTCAAATAACGTTTCAATAGATTGTATCCAGACAAAAGCGAACGCAAAATGATAGGTAGCCATATTTATAATGGTTGGCATTCCGAAATTCGGATTTCGTGAGCAATAATTCAAATTTCAATCCAAATTGAGTCGTGACGACACGCAAAGCGTTAAAATAAAAAAAAGCTTCCATAGTATCACTCCATAGATCAAAGGTCACCCTTGTGTTGAGTTTATTTAGCCTGTTTTTATGTTACGAATTTGTACGGCGAAATTGTTGAATCCTACGAAGGCACATTTTAGTGAACTTTTCTTTTTCAAAAAGCAAAGCTATAAGCTTCTCTGCGAAAATTTGTTTGAAACTTCGTTTGGAGTGGAAGTATGATCTAAGAATAATAATTGAACTAAATCGACAACATTTCCAAGATCATAAACAGTCTAGCTATAAAATATTTATGTAAAAACAAATATTTTGCATTAAAGCTTCGTTCAAACAAAGGTTTGGTCTCGTATCTCATTGGCTAGTATGTATATCTATTGTATATTAAAGTAAATCTAAACTAAAAAACTTATTACATTAAAGTACTTTCATACACTATGTTTGAGCACTAGCTGACAACAACTTGGAACCAACAATAAGTAGGCAAGGTACTTAGTATTATACATAGTATAAGTACCTATAGGGTACTTAGCTAGTTTACTTCCTAAGAGTACTTCCTAAGAGTACTTAGTAAGTACATCGTGTTGGCAATGATACCATAGCTACAAAGTGCATAATATCATAAATTGACATTAGGGGGTTGCCTGTAACTTTGCCTTTATATTAAGACTCCTCATAATTATGTATTGTATAATAATGTATTCCCGCAGTACTATGACATGGGGTTCTTCAAGAAGGGCATAAAAAGCTCTCCTTCATAGCCGGCAACGCACTGGCGACCCCTGGTGTTGCACGTGTCAGTAGGCGACGGTGACCACTTACCATCAGGTGGCCCGTCTGTCTGTTTGCTTGCTCTATTTATAAAAAAAAAGCACTTATACCAAACTGGACAGATTCTAAAACATAGAATGATATTTGTTAACACAAATGGGATAACTCCTTTATCTCTACATTTATATGTTTTTAATGTGTGCACAATAAAGAGTATAATAATAAAAAGTAGAGACACTTAGTGATACACTCCAATGTGACGAAAGCTAAATCAAAACTGAAAAAAATCTGTAGGTATATCTCTATACTTATAGATAAAAAATTTAATAAGCTATGTGATGAAAACTGTATGTATAAAAAATTGTAACATGCAAAGGATGGATAATATCATTTAATCCCAAAAGGTGGAACCACAACCTGTGGTTAATTAAACTGACAGAATATACCGTAATTAGTCGCAGTGGAATGAATCCCATACCAACGTAAAAATATTATATAACACAAGCGTTGATTGATTTAGGATGAAAAATGAATAATACAAGCAATTATTTATTTTAACTTTGTGTAAAATAAAAATACAATCTATGCAGAAAATATCATATGACGATACGTCTATATGACGCAATGGTTATAATACTAGTAATGGTCTGTTTCTATATAATACCGCCGGGTATGGATAGCCTTATTGTTGTTTGGTTGTCTTGTCACTAATCCATTGATGACCCACTACAGGGTCGGGTCTCCTCTCACAAGGAGAGGGATGTAGGCCTTAGTCCACCACACTGGCCTAATGCGGGTTTGTGGACATCACATACCTTTGAGAAAATTTCTTTTGTGAACTTTCTGGTATGCACTGCATACTATGCAGGTTTCCTGGCGATATTCTGCATGCCTGAGAGTTCAAAAAAAGTTCCTCCTTCTCAAAGACAATTGAAGTCCACCGACCCGCATAAGGCTAGCGTGGTGGACTAAGGCCTACATCCTTCTCATCGTGAGAGGAGTCCTGACCCTGCAGTGGGTTATTAAGGGATTACTGACTGATACAAAGTTAAGTATTTAAAGTTAAACCCAGCAACATAAAAACGATGACTTATGTTAATATAGCAAACTTTAAGCCTTAAATGTCATTAGTATTCTAACCTCATTAGTATTCAAACCATAGCCCTTTTGAGGACACGATATTAAAGAACTCATAAATTTTCTTTGAGGATAATTTTGTTATCTCTCTGAAATATTAGATCTTACGTTTAAGGTTTCATCCGCAACAATAGGCATGTTTCCACTAAGAATAAAACGGCTGGCATAGGGTTTCTAATGATTAGTCATGTTATGTAGTAACCAAATAAACACTTTTTTCATTAAAATAAATTAAAGATTACCAATATTTATGGAAAAAGAAAATCCGCAAAATTGGCCATTTTTAATCACGTGACATTAAAATGATTGAACACAAATCTGAGGGGCGTGACGTCACACCTCGCGAAACGTCATGTTGTTGCTGTCATTTTGTATATAGTGAACAGCTAGTTTCGCGAGGCGTGACATCATTTAAGACGCCATGACAGTCTTGGCGATGTCAATTTGGATTTCTAAAAACGCAAAATTCTTAGGTAAAATGGCTTATTTTTCTTCAAATAATATATTTTTGGGGTAAAATAGATACCAAGCTATATTTCTAAACTCATTTCCAAATTTTGTCAACTAGCCTATTATGTACGTCATGTAATATAACGGTATTTTAGTTCTTTAAAGAAACGTGGCTTTACACGTAATACCTTACCGCCGTACCTTACCGCCAGCCTCTTAACCCGTCGTAAAGCAGCATGTTCTTCATGTCGTGTGTTTCGGCTGGGGAGGTGTGGTTGCCGGGGATACTTTATTTGAGGCGAACATCTTAGTCCTCGCGTAGCAAGACCCCTACATAAAACCGCAAATAGGATTTCTCTCTATTTGAGGTCGGATGTGATCAACCAACCTCGGGTAGTCTGCATGCCCAATGCATGCCCTACATGTCCGTATACAATAAAAACAGCTTTTTGTTAATTATCACTTGTTAGTTACAATTTTTGCATGATCAATGAACGTCACCTGCATTATTATATTCATCCGTTTTGATCGTCCACTAGGCTAAACGTTGATCGATACAAAACGACGATCGGAAAATAAGCTCTCTTTTCAAACGTATGAATTATCTCATACAGTAGGTATGACTAGCATAGAAATATTATAATAGAGCAGGGGAGACATACGGCTGTCTGTAAGTGGAAATGTCTGACACTTAGAAAGAGATGTAAGATTATGGTACCCTATCTGTCTATCTACTAACGCGTGCGCATTACAGAACTTAGTGCATTCGCGCGCTTCGCGCATGCGTAAACACTTCCAATACCTAAAATTGTTTCTCGCAAATTGCACATGCGCGAGACGAGAAGGTACGGCAATGTTCTATCTCTTTTTAACCGAAGGATAGTTGGAAGTTTGACTTCCCCGCTCTACTATAATATCTGTATGATGACTAGGCGCTATAAAGAGCACACGTGACGCCTATAGTGTGCGTCAATATCAGCACACTGCCATCCAGTATCCACACACATGCTATTCACGCTGTGAATAAGTTGCTGCTTGGATGGGGTTGTATAAAAGGTCCGAGCAATTAGGCAGACATGACACCTGTATCGTAAGCATGAACATTGAAATATATGATTAAAATGTCAAAGTATTCGTTCAGTGAACGTCAGTCATTAGTAACGTCATGTAATTAATTATGTCATTATGTCAGTAAATCCTATACTCAAATTCAAATAATTCTTTTGTTACCGACTTCAAAAAAGGAGGTTATCAATTCGACACGTGTGTATGTAATATTCTCAGAACTGCACAATTTTTCCAATTATGTTGGTCTATTACGGCATCCAAACAAGAATACCAATTTTCATGGGTGTTATGTCTCGTATGTATGTATGTATTTTGTTTGTTTGCATGTTGTTCAACTTAAGCCTAAACTTTTTGATGTCGGTTTAATTTTTTGTATTATTTTTTTTCATTGTCAGGTACAAGTTGTGCAAACTTAATGAAAGTCATACAGAATACAATATGATATAATTATCATACATCCGCTTTCGGTGCCTCCAAGCTATCGCAGACCAGGAGAAAAAGGCGGGTGGAAAAAAATGCCCAGCACTATTAATAGTCACGTTAACTACACGAATACTTTACCGATAATGCTCAAGCTCAAATCACTAAGTAGGCAACGTCGCATATTGAAACTATCAACACTCGAGTGTTGTCGACTTCTGAAATCGAAATCAAAAGCTTTTATTCATATATCAGGTACAATAAAATTTGTGCACACTTAATGAACGTCATAGATTATATACTATTGCGCTTTGAACGCCCCTCGTGCAAAACGGACACTGGGAGCAAAAGCGGGCGGAAAAAACTGCCAGCACTCTTGAGCATTGCTAGATTATTTGAGTGACGATTGGTTTCCTGAGTAAACCATAATCCTTTGAACTTAGGAATGGTACCAGTAATGGTATTTTGTGACCGTGAAGAGGCGTTTTCGGTCGTGTCCTGAACCCGTTATTGCCGACATCTGGCGCCGATAGCTTATGACGCTGAAGGGGTGCGATCAACCCCTTATATACGGGTATTGTAATGGACGGCCGGGAGGAATCTGCTTTGGAATATTTTTGTTAGTACCCACAAAATTTTTTGAACGCTTCACACTCACGCTCACTTCACACTCACACTAGGATTACGAAGACAAGAAACAGAAATTTAAACTCATCATTCAAATCCCTGCTATGCTGGGAATCGAATCTAGGACCCTCCGCGCGGCGGACCGGCATCTTAACCACTCCGCCACTCAGGTCGTCAAAGGTTATTATAGGATTAAAAGTGGCTAAGAACTCAGACTCCTACTCGGAAACTCAGTGTTTGAATAATGTATATTCGAAAAATATTTTTTCACGTCAAGATTTAAAAAAACATTTCTGGTTATGCCCCGTTGATACGGAAATAAAATCAATTTTAAGATCATTAAAAGTGTACAATGGTATGTTTATGAACGAGTATGTATGCACTGTAAATACTTGCTAGTTCTCAGACGGCAACACAATCTTAGCCAACCGAATGGAATTTCATTATCCATATTAGGTTGACCACGAAATGTTTGCGGTCGCCGTGCTCTACTCGGGTTGCGTTTACGTAACCTTCTAGTTTCATTCAAAAATAAATCCTATAGACGTGTTAATAATAATTTACACCGACATCAAAAAAGTATGGAATAAAATTTGTTACATACTTTTGGCCTACTAAGTATTTTTAATTTTAAAGTTACCTAGCGACAACAGAATTCATTTAGCGGTACGATTACTGATATCAGTAATAATTATTATGAATAATGTTTTGCCTTTCACGTGTCAAACTACTTCAAATTCGATAACCACTACATTTTCAACATCAAATCATCTACGCCGTTAAGACGCCGTTACTTCTAATAATAAAATAGGGGTGGGAGTGAACAGGAAATCGTAAGCCAGGAATGTGTCAGTAAACCAGAATTTAATTACCCAAATCAGGCCGACCGCGGCATGTATACACTCCCGTAAAGCCTTTGAACACCCTTTAGTTAACGGGGTCGTTCACGGCTACATCTATCCCTAACATTAGATATTATAATAGCGTAACAAGATAGTTATATTGCAGGTGTTTTAATTAAAAACTCGGATCCGGACTCGACTTTCATCCATCTGCTTGAAAGAGTCCTGCAATAAATAATAAAATATTATAATAAATAAATAACGCTTCACACTCATAGCCCCACACTAACGACACACGACAACGAGGATGTTTCCATCATTCACAATTAATTTAAAAATGTACCTAACTCTGTTAAAAATCTGTTTACGACTATCTAAATATCTAGCCCAACGTCCAATTTGTATAAAAATGAATTTTGCTCAGCGCGAAAACAATAAAAAATTTGTCAATTGACCCAAAAAACTATGACGTCAATCCGTGCGTTCTCTATACAAAATGTATGAATGATTAGTATTTATGACAGTCCATTAAAAGTATCCCAAATGACTCGTAGGAAACAACCCTGTTGTAATTTTAACATCTTGCTTGATTCGGTAAAATAACTATTTCTATTTTTTCTACTAACACTACCGCCACCCTCATAACCCGTTAGTCATACATGATACATACCCATTGTTTAACTATCGTGTCTATCTATTAGACAAGTAAAATATTAAAGTTGAATAAATCTTATTTATTTGGCAGAGCAAGCGTTTTACGTCACCTAGTAACGTAACAGGCACTTTAGATAAACGCATGCTTTGAATATAGAAAGAACTATGAATACGTTTCCTATATGGTACGTAAGGCAAAAGTATATTCGTTGTAGCTCTGTAGCTACATCCTTTGAAAAATGTACTTACTTGCTTCTTGCGACGCTCTTTATAGCGCCAATATCAAGGGTGGCTTCTTACTAATTCCGCCACCCTTATAATCCGCTGTGAAGTAAACTGAACCCTAAAACGGCTTGACAGAATGACAACAGGCAAATGTAGCGTGTCACTGTCATAGAGTAGCTATGTCTGGTACTCTACATTGAAGTATCTCTTACACACCCCTTTTGCGAGAGGACTATTTATAAAGATTGGGATCCTGCGAGTATTTCCGTCAAAAAGTATGCATTTATTCGTAACAAGTGGAGTCTTTGGAGGTAGAGCCGTAGTCGTTGAGCTCACCAAGAGATACTTATCGCCAGTGCCATCTTCGTAATAATAATATAATATGTTGTTGACATGAAAGGGCATAGGCATTTTAAAGCACGTGATTTTCTATTGGCTTTGCGATCTTTTATTAATGTAGAGTGATTAATACTCGTACGGTCATATTAATAAACATAGACTAAAGCAAGAGTAACTTTAAAACTTGTCGTAATTAAGATTTAATTAAATTCAGTATTAATAAACATGGAGTAACGAAGATGTAAGCTACTTCGAGTCTAATCTCAAAATCAAAGTTAGTCCATGTCGCTACATAGTTTAGCGACCGATTAAGCGTGGACCAGGCGTAAAATGACGACATTGACGTTTACTTGACGCATCACCTTCGTTGTTCTAACTAAACGTCATTCACATTGGTATTTATTTAGAAACTTTTGAAAAACTTATGAAACGAAATAATTATACGAGAAATCAATTTTTTAATTTAACAACTATAAAACTGCGAGGAGCGAAATTGAGCGCTTGAAATTGAAAGCTGATCAGTGATAACGTCGTTTGAAGTTGTCAATCCCAAAATATATGTGCTGTCACTGTCATTTTAATGCAGAAGTCATTCACAGACCCACTCTTTTTACTTTTAAATTTTAAAGGTTGCCATATTTTACTCGTTGAATCCGGACTAAGAAATGTATTGTTAGTACGAGGTTACTCCATGTTTATTAATATCATTGCAATTACGAAGTTATTACTAAGTTAATCGAGAATTAACTAGTCCAATTGTAGCTACAGATGATGCTTGGAATAAGCGATTTTTATTAATAAGGGTAATAATGACTATCCTGCTACAAATATGTGCACGAATACAATTTCTTCTATTTGACGAGTTTGACTTCGGTGTTCAATCCTAAATTCTCTTCACGTACATCCATATCGTACAGAAACAGTGTCATTGCAAGGTCTGCATAAAAATGTCTTAGTCCCGACGCTCGATTGCTACTGGCTTTACAACAGGGGAAGGCTTGGAACATACTCCACCACGCTGCTCTAATCTCCACAAATCCGGAGAAACCGGCTATTGCCCAACCCGTATCGGATGTTATCAAACCGCCCATAGGGCCTCCGACTGCTATCGTATAGGTGATAACCGGGACTGACGGTTTAACGTGCTCTCCGAAGCACAGAAGCGCACATTTCATTCGCCACTAACAGTCACCCATCCAGGTACTGACTGCGCCTGATGTTGCTTAACTTGCAATCTACTCAAGCAGCGGGGCTATGAGCGCTTCACACGCATCTTTCAGCTGAAAGAATATATTTCATTCAATAGAAAAGCAGGAAAACGCAAAGTCTTACACAAAGTCCTATAGTAAAGTATAGAGTACATGTAGCTTTATAGCTACAAAGGTTTCGTCCCTCCGCTATTGCGTGAGGGTCCTTTATAACGCCGTAAGGGTTGGGGTGGCTAAGCTAGGACTTCTTAGCGTCCCGGCTCATTAGTTTGGATTAGATAAGTGTCAACGCGTCAAGTGCACACAGAGGCCGTAAAAGTCCTTCGTTGTTTGGCGCGTCCTGAGTCGAAATAAGGGCATTGATATCAAAATATCGGGCCGGTTTACGAAGAATGACGTCTTGAGTAAAAAAAAAGTAATTTATGTATAATAAAATAACAGGGTAATGTCTTTCTGCCCTTAGTTTGACATCACTAAGCTTAAGTTATTACTAATTGCCAAATGGTACGTTCTATAAAAGTCCATTTATTCATTAAACATTGATAGGAGATCTATGTCTGCTCCTTTATATAACTGTAATAAATTAATATTATAAATCATCATTTGAATCTAACAGACGACAACGGCCTCAAAAATAGTAAGCCAAAAGTATGTAACATATCTAAATACATGCATACATACATACACCTATGAAATTTGGTATTCTTGTTTGGAAGCCGTAATAGACCAACATAATTATGTAAAAATTGTACAGTTCTGAGAATATTACATAAATACGTGTCGAATTGATAACTTCCTTTTTTGAAGTCGGTAAATAGTAGGTACCTACGTCAAAATGTCGAACTTGCTATAAGTAAATGAGCTACATAAATGTGAAACAATATAGTAATAACGACTACGTCACCAGTCTTGTGTTATTTGTATTAGAAATATAAGAATTATTATGCGCGAGCATTGAGGTCGCCGTGGATTTTCTCGGAAACTCGCTTTTGATCCAGCGATTTCTCGAAAAAATTCGATACATTTCAAAAGCTTTCGCGCGCATATTTACCAAGTGAAGTTATTTTTAAACTGAGCTAAAACAACATGAGCTGCTTGTCATGTCAGTACCCATTAATGACCCACTACAAGGTCGGGTCTCCTCTCACAATGAGAGGGATGTAGGCCTTAGTCCACCAAGCTGTCCTACTGCGGGTTGGTGGACTTCACATGCCTTTGAGAGCATTTTTTTGTGAACTCTCAGGCATGCAGGTTTCCTCACGATGTTTTCCTTCACCATAACAGCAGGTGATATTTAATTTCATAAATCGCACATAACTTTTATTACAAAGTCATTGGTGCGTGCCACTGGGATTCGAACCCGGACCCCTCGATTTGAGGTCATTGGTGCGTGCCACTGGGATTCGAACCCGGACCCCTCGATTTGAGGTCGAATTCTAAGCCGCTCATCGCTCACCGCTCCGGATCCGCGCCGGATCACCGCTGCATTGCTTATTAAGTAAATAACATACCTAGTTCAAAAGATGAAATAATTTACTTTAGCGTTCCATAAGGCTACCTTCGAATTTCTCCATGCACTTTCTTAATATACACCCTAATGGGCACTTAGCGAGTTTCAGCGAAAAACGGCAACGAAAAATTTTCCGGCTCAGTCAAACTTATCTTGGAACATTTGCAACTGCTGTCTTCAGAGCGCTGTTAATCTAGATCTAAGACTGAATGTTGACTTTGTGAAATTTAACTGTAAGTAAGTAGACACAATATTTAAATAATGGGCGTGAGTCATATGTGACTCATGGGACAACAGAGTGGTTAAATAAGACTGAAGCGCTGAATGAGGTTGTTCCCCTATTAAGTATACTTTAAAAGTAAAATGTCTACGTCCAGACAACAGCAGCAATTTTCGAATTTTTCTATAATTCTCTTTCTTAAAACACTCATTTAGCAAAGCTCTTTATCCGTTTATACAAACGTATCTAGTGCCATTTGTAGACCGCAGCGCTGTTAATCTAGATCTAAGAGGCACTGTTGACTTTGTGAAATTAACTTCTCAGCGACGAATGACCCAGAGTCTTGGCTTGAAACGCATCGCACACAGCGTAGAAGATCGCTTTCAGAGTTCTTTGCGTGCGGTCTCTTTCATTGCGAGGCCCATGGCGCCGCTTTCAACCGGCAACACAATGAAGATCCGTTTGAAATACGTTATAGGGTTACGCGTTTCATTTTTCTAATGGAACGCAAGCAAGTTTCAAGCATTCCTCTTGCTCTCCCACCACTTAGTGAGATATTTTTGCCTTTGTTTCTGCGTTTTGATTTTGCTTTGCTTCTCTTTTTTTATCAGGAATTTCCGAGAAAAATTGAGATTATCTGAGAGATTTCCTTTGACGGATAATCACGTTTAATTGTAACACTTAAGTACTGGTCAGGCAAAGTGACAAAATAGACACAATAGTGAAATAATTGCCATGAGTCGTATGTGACTCATGAGGCAAAAAGTGGTTAAATAAGACATTAGAACCGAATGAGGCTGTTGGCCTAAAAAGTATAGTTTTAAAAATAAAATATCTTTACTTTCGGTAACAGCAGTAATTTTCGGATATTTCCATACTTTTTTAACATACATAGGGTGAAGCTGTAATGGTCACTTAGCAAAGATCATGAAGATTCGTTTGAAATACGTTATACGGTTACGCATTTCATTTTTCTTAATGGAATGCAAGCAACTTTCAAGCATTTCGCGGCACTATTCTTTTTTGCTCCCCCAGTACTTAGCGAGAGCTTTTCGCTTTTACTTTTGTGTTTTGATTTTTCTTTGTGTGCAATATCTTTTTCATGTTCATGCAGTGTACTCTAGTTCGGAAAGACCACTGTAGGAATTTTGGTTTGTATAGGTTCTATAGACGTTATTTCGTGGTCAGTTATTGGATGGAGTGTCAGCCATTTTGTAACCTTCTTGTTGCTGGCAAATACAGAGACAAAAACGTCTATTCGCCCGTTTATAGGCCCGTTTATATCGCATCTTAGAAAATTGAGTCAACAGCTGTATTTGTTATAGCTGTCTTTGTTAACCCTTGTAGGGATTTAAGTCCTAGTTGCTGTTAATCGGTTCTTCCATCAATTAATGTAAACCACATGGAAGGTGAAGAACAGGCATACATTCTAGATCACTTTTAATCCTTCCTTCTTTTTAATCCTTTGTAGTTCACTGCTGGACATGGGCCTCCCCTAATCGAAGCCACTTCACCCGATCCTGGTCTCTCTAAATCCAATGGGTTCCCGCTGTCTTCAACAGGTCGTCACTCCATCAGGAGGGTAGCCTGGGCTCCTTGTCCTAAACACCTTTTATTTTGGCATGAAATCAGTGTTAACAGTGGGAAGAAAAATAGGAACTCAATCCAATTAACTGAATTGCTTTGAACATGAATAAGAATTGTACAAATATCTTTAAAATAAATGAACGCTAGCGTAATTTTGATCATCTTCCATACGAAACAGCAGAAAACATTCTAAACATTCAGTCGGTACCTACTGTCATTTATATCCAAAATCATTGCGCGGAACCAAATTACTTAACATTTACAACAGAATTAATGATAACAGAAACGTACAGTACATTATGATAATAATTAACGACCCTCGAGAGGGTTTTATCGTGAAAATCTCGAGCTCCGTAACTGCCGAAAGAATTGCTGGGGAAAGGGCCGTTCGGACCCGTCAAATACATTTCTCCGTTGTTTCTGTTTGAGAAGGGATGTTGAAGTGTCATACAGGGTAAATGGGGGTACCGTAAATCCGGGCTAGTACATTGAGCACTTCAAAGTTTACGGGTTATAACGCTGAATTTGAAGGAGTATCGTGTAAATATTACTGCCGCTATCTCGTGTAACCCTGAGCCTTACTTTACCTTATCTCATACTAGACTCTCTGGTTTCGTCCGCGTTAATTTTAAAACTTGGTCCAGATCTATAAAAAGTAGGGTTAAAGTAATGTTACTCAGGGCTTTATACTATGTACATAGCAAATTTCATTCAAATCTGTTCAGCCATTTTTACGTGAAAGAAACAAACAAACATCCATCTATCTATCTTCACAAAGTTTCGCATTAATAAATAGTAAGTAGGAATTCCGGTGACTTTAAGTGACAACTAGGGCTATGACCACCGCTACCGCAGTTCTCATTTTGAGACTTATCATTATCTTAAGTGACAGCCCGCGATAGCCCGTTGCTTGAGCAGATCGTTAGCGATCGAAACAGGTAAACCGTGTCGGATGCCGTATGGTCGTTTTGAAAACATCTCACATGGGTTAGCCACTAATGTAATGGGCGATAATGGCCCGTTTCTCCACCAATCTGCATTGGTGCAGCGTGATAGAGTATCCTCCACACTGGAGAGAGACGCATTACCATCAGTAAGATATGAAATGGTCGCAGCTAACCTTGTACCAACTTATAGCTTGAGTGCGGGATTGCTTCTTCTGCACAATAAAAAGTAAAATTTACCAAATGGCCATAAAAATCCAAAGGTGCCAAATTGAGGCGTTGGCTTTTGCCCTTTTTTACCATTTCCAACGCAATTTTTATCTCTCAGTTATAACCGTCTTCATAACGTAGGGGTGTGGAAACAATTTATTCCCCTTAATCAATCTTGCAGGAACTGATGAAAAAACATATTTCAATTTAGCCGCTTCGGATGAAGGCTCCGTAAAATATATTGAATCAAACTGGGTAACAATTTCGACAGCTTTTAGATTTCGACAGCGTGGAAAATAATCTTGGGTTAGATTTATCGAATCGTGGCGTAATGGGAACATGTTTTTTAATTAAACCAGCTGTTTATTTGGAACGAAAAGGCCCATTTTAAGAATTTCTAAGCAAAGCAAAATCTTAATTATGTAGGTACATAAAAAGGCTTTATTGAAATTGAAAACTTTTGTAGGTATTTATCAGACAGATAAAAATAGTAAAAATTGTTATTTTGGTATATGTACCGTACATAATATGCGTTTAGTAAAAATCTGTTATTTTTATATTACAAACAGACAATCCAATTTCATTTATTTGTATAGGAATTATTTGTATAGGAATTACCTAATAGGATTTTCACTATAATAAATTTGTCTACCAAGCCACGTGTATAAAGCCAGCTTTTGACTACGGGATATAATATAATTTAAATTACATCTTGAGATATAACATTTTATCGCTCTCATACATTTTGTACGTGACCGTTCACACTGTGCTATAATATATATTACATCCCAAACTATAATTTTTTTCGAGTGATATTTGAAGGAATATATTTTAGCTCACGTCCGGGGGGACACCGCGCCCCTGCGTCGCCCGCAGTCGCACTTTGAATGGTTGGTAGTGGCCGAAGCTTAACTGTTCCAAAATATATATCATACAGTGTGAACAGCAATCGCGGGATGTAATATATAGTTCAAGATCATTCAAGATGCAATTTATATTACATCCCATAGTCAAAAGCCGGCTTAACACGTTCCGTATCTTGAATAAAGCCATAGAGAACATTCTATAACTGATGAATCGTTTCACTTACAGGTTGGAGTGGGATCGATAAACGCCGGGATCGATACCCGTAACACGTGGAACGTGCGGAAACGTGCCGCGTCCCGTCTGCTGTGAGCGCGGGTTCACGGTGGGACAGTGGGACACCATGTGCTGGGACGGGCGCTCGCGCGTCTTTCTCACGGTCTACTGCCTCGCCTACATGTTCTTCCCGACGTCCACACAACGACACCTGTCAAGTAAGTACCGTAACTATTTTCCCCAAATAAAAGAATGAAAATAACTTTTTAGGTTATTTCAATGACATGAGTGATTTTTTTTATATATTACATTTTGTTTGTCCAGAAAGTAGACATAATAGTAAAATAATGATATGAGTCACATGTGACTCAATGGGCAGCGAAGTATTGAAATATTTATTTGGGTATTTTTTTTATTTTAAAATCATGACTGACTTTCGATAGTTAACATTTTTCTTGTCTAGAAAGTAAACATAATAGTTAAATAATGGTATGAGTCATATGTGACTCAATGGGCAGCGAAGTAGTTAATTATACAGAAGTTATTCATTTAAATAGCTACAATACAACGATACCTTTACCTAGTGTTATATCTTCGTAAACTGTTTAAGCCTATTCGTTTCTAACAAAGCCGCACGTTTGGCGAAAACTTGACGTATTGTGCCGTTAGTCCTTGTAACATAATACTGCGGGTATAAACCTTCGCAGGGATGGGATGGAATAGAGGCGCAAAAAGTTTATTTCAAAATTAGATTATTCCAAACATCTATGAAAATAAAAGCGGTGATAGCCCACTGGCTTAGAATTAGACCTCGAATCGAGGGGACAGTTCGAATCCCAGTGGCACCAGTGGCCCAGTGGTACCAATGAGTTTGTAAAAAAGTTATGTGCGCTTTATAAAATTAAATATCACCTGCTGTTACGGTGAAGGAATACATCGTGAGGAAACCAGTATGCCTGAAAGTTTACAAAAAAATGTTCTCAAAGGTATGTGAAGTCCACCCGCAGTAGGCCAGCGTGGTGGACTAAGGCCTACATCCCTCTAATTGTGAGAGGAGACCCGACGCTGTAGTGGGTTATCAATGGGTTACTGACATTTAAAGTAGCTTCCTATCCTACTATTTTTAGTAATTCAACCACAATTTGGTAGGATGGATTAATGTATGGATTGATGTTTATTTTTTCATGAAAATGCTGAACGAATTTGTATGAAATTTTGTACGTGTAGGTACAATGTACATAGTACTGTGTAACTATCTCAGAAAATTTCAGACGTTAGGCAACGACCGCATTATTCACCCTTTTAACTAAGTAATAACTCATTAAAACTTCACAGGTAGGTACTTCACAGTTCATTAGTAGTTGAGTAAGAAAATTAAATCTGTTTACTAATGTCTGGAGTTAGAGTACCTCTAAGCGTTTCATATTTTAAAAGGCATTTTTAGGTCTTAAAAGCGATTTCATTAAATTTGACATATAAGATTTTTTAGGTAATTTCTGTTGCTTGGTGTTTAGAGATAAATAGTAGTAAAAAGCAGTAGTATAAAACTTACATAATTGTATAAAGTACCGAAATGTGCTGAGCTTTTTCTTCCTATATTTTTCTAATGCTTTCAAAGAGAACGTTTCTAACAATGTTTAAACAGTTTTTAAACATTCTTAGAAACGTTCCTAAACAGTTTAAACAGTTTTTAAACATCCTTAGAATCGTTTTCTTTGAAAGTATTAGAAAGATAATAAGAAAAAGGCTCTCACAATGCTTTTAATCTAGGCTTGAATTATAAGCAATCCAATTTAGATTCAACCAAATTTGGTTCACTGTTTCAATACTTTCAATAACTATTGCTGGAAAAAATTTGACTTGTAAAATATAGGGGTTGATGAACATATCTACTATTTACAGGGATCAAAGAAATATCTGGCAAATCAAACAAGTTCCGAGTATCGGTCTCCCGGGCATTACCTTAATATGTTCTAATAAAATTCTCCGTCGTGACCTTATAAGTAAATCGAATAAAGGGGATTGCGCCAAAAGTTTTGATATAAAGTGTCCTAATATCGCCCGAAAGCTATCCGTACATTATACGATGTGACATAACACAGGGACGGTCAAAACACGTTCTGAATTCAAAACGAGCCGAATGAAGCAAAATATTTGAGTTTGCCGGCGGGCAGTAAAGTCACGAAAGTTTTATTAATGCGCTTGTCAGTTGTTTCGTGTTTGCTGTGGAGAAAAAAGCGTGTACCGTCAGCGAATCAGGGTCGGCGTTTCGTGGTTTTAAATTTTGTACAATTTTTACTTGTTTCCCGCAGGTAGCCGGGATTGAGTCGAAAGAAAATGAATAATTTAACGCTCAGATTGCGTAAGCTCTCGTGATTAGTATTAGGGTGTTTGTGTTTATGCTGTAGCCTTAATCTGATGTTGAGGTATACACTAACAAAAAGTTATGATTCGGTTCTGTTCACTAAAAGGTTTCATTACTCTGAATTTGACAGGCTAGCGTATTTAAAATACGGCAAACCTCATAGTTTTAATACCCTCTGAATTGTTACGTACACGACTAAGCTAAACTATTGGAACAGGTTAAAAACTAGAGTGAGTGAGTTCAATTTTCACAGTTAAAATCTGAAAGGCATTCAGAAAAGTTTATCTCGGTTCTAATACATTAGTTTCTAAATTAAATAGATTTCAAAAAACCATACGTTGTCCTAAAGAAAGTTATTTCTTACATTTCGTCTGACGAAGTGCGGTTATTTATCAGAGGCAATATTATTAATCAACCATGAAACAATAACGCAAATTACACTTTTTAAAGAAATCATATAGGTAATTATAGTGTTTTCTTTCAAATTTGAGAATGTAGGTATGTATTCTTTCTTATGTACGATATGGTAGTATATAAATATTATGGTTGAACACTATCATCAAAGTATTCGTAAGGAGAACGAGTAGAGGAGTAAGGTCATATTATGTCTGTCTGACATCTTCCCATACTAATACACACGTTAACTAGACTAATAAACGATACCGTTCATGCTCGGAGTACAGGTTGCCTATACGATACGCTCGCTTGTTTCTAAGTTGAATAATAAAGCATATTCTGCTTTGCAAGAAAATTTTAAAATATAAATAAAAGAATATTTTCTTGGCTCGTGCTGGTAACTAACTTTCTGCGTAATTATTTCCTGAAAATATCTGGTGTTCAAACTTTGCTTATTTTCGCTATGGACGATAAACTCAGTTAACGAATTTTTTATCTCTAGGTTCTTGTTGCTCGTTAAAATGGGGTGTATTTGTTTGTTCCCGTAATTAATACTACGTTCAGGGTTCCTTAGTCAGTCAGTAACCCATTAATAACCCACTACAGGGTCGGGTCGCCTCTCACAACGAGAGGGATGTAGGCCTTAGTACATCACGCTGGCCTACTGCGGGTTGGTGGACTTCACATACCTCTGAGAACATTTTTTTGTGAACTCTCAGGCATGCAGGTATCCTCACGATGTTTTCCTTCACCGTAACAGCAGGTGATATTAAATTTTTTAAAGCGCACAAAACTTTTTTACAAACTCTTTGGTGCGTGCCACTGGGATTCGAATCCGGACCCCTCGATTCGAAGTCGAATTCTAAGCCACTGGGCTATCACCGCTTCAAATAAGTTCCTTGGTCAAATAGGAGAAACGCCCTTCTAAGGCCTTTAGCTGACATATCCGAACAACCAACACGACAGAATTTAAACACAGGGGTCTGTGTGGAGCAATTCTAATTTAAATACGCACTAAACTGCGACAAAATGTACGAAATGGCGGTGTCGTACAAGCAACATTTGCCCCTCGCAAATGTTTTTAAGACACAGGGTAATTGTCCTGTCAGTCCGTGTATGGATCATACATGTTACCAATATATTTTCTGACTGGCTACTGCTTGTAGTTTAGTTCACTTAGAATTAATCACGTAGACTTTAAATTAATTAGTTGTATAAAAAAGTAAACTTTAAACTATTTTTATACCTCAACCAAAACTTTTAACCACATTATGTTCAGCGGAACCAACCGTACGTGAATCCCACTCGAACTTGTCTGATTTTTATGCTCTAGTTACTTAATACCATTGTAATTTATCATCCTAATTAATTCAAGAGGCATCTCTTTCGGTTGCCGTTCGTTCTCGAACTCACTTTCGGTGTGATTCCCACTGAATACATAATTTTGGTTCAAGTAAAAAATTGTTAAAAGCTTACCTATCTACCTAATATAGAAGCAGCAGCTGCCACGTTGTATAGATGTATAGGTTACTCGAATGCGGATTGTTGGAGAAACGGACTAGTGGCCAATCCATGTCGGATGTTTTCAAACCGCACATGTCCGCTCCGACAATGTTTAACGGCTGCTTTATCATAACGATAACAGTCGGGACCGACGTTTTAGTGCCTTCCGAAGCACGGATGCGCGTATATTCGCTACCAGCGATCACCCATCCAGTACCCTTAGTCTGAGTTTTAGCAGTTCCGAAACGAAACGCACACATACACAGCTTACCAGACGAAAATGCACAATGTAATAACCAACAGAGGCAAAGATTTTTAGGAGAATTAAAAAATTAATAAAGCATTTTCAATGTTTAATAATATTAAATCGAACTAATATTATCCCGTAGGTATTAATTTATTAATTTTTCGGTCTTGCGTGCGGTCTTTAGTAAGATATGTAAAAGTAAAGTAATACAGGAAACATACGGTTTCGTGTGGGAAATCTGCTAAGTGATGCTCACGGAAATGTTTGAGGCACGCGGGATTTGATACAAAAACCCAATGGTTTCTGACGGATGTGGGAAGCCTGTGATATGTATCGAGGGATCAGACATTATACGATTCTTTTAGCAACATCTAGCGATGTTTCGACTTTTTATATTTTTATACAATAGTTAATACAATGTAACGCTTCAAAATCAAAATTCAAAATCAAAGTCTTTTATTCATTGTCAGGTACAAGTTGTGTACACTATGAACGTCATACATGATAGAATATTATAAAATTTGTAACAACTCTTTACCTATATTTGTGCAAATAAACGTTTTGTCTTTGTCTTTGAAATTTGATCGGTAATAAGATTCAAATGTAGTAAACGTTGAGTTTATATCCGCTTTTCTTTCACAGACGTACTCGTATTTCAGAATGTACACCTAGAACGAAATTGCTACTTTACTAAAGGTGTCGTCGTAGACTCTAGAGACAAAAGGTAGTGCTTTCGAATTAGCGACGTGCTACTTTGAAAATTAGGGTTAAGTTCTCTTGAGGACTAAGATACATCGCCTTATTACTGACACAGCTGCTACACGGGGGTTGAAATGATTAAAAGGTTTTATAATGAGTTGCCTTTTAATACTGAGATATAGGATAAGGGTTGAGAAGGTAGAGCTTACCCGGTTGTTCTTCATACAAACTCAGATAATATTTCTTCACAGTTTAAGGTCGGATGTGGGTCATCGTGGGAAGCGGTGATAGCCCAGTGGTTTAGAATTCAATCTCTTAAACAAGGGTTCCGGGTTCGAATCCTAGAATCACGCACCAATAAATTCGAATTAAATTTTGTGTTATTTTTTCTGCTATATTAACTATATTGAATACTGTTTTTTTGTCGACATTATTTTCCTATCATGACAAATGAAGACCGTAATTTAAGTTTTAAGGCATTATAGGTGAATTATTTCTTTTTTTTTGCAATATTTTAACGTGTTAATGAAAAATGGGACTAAAATAACGCTTAATTATACGATTAATTGAATTGCTTACCCATTAATATAGGAGTATTATTATTTTTCTGTTAGATACACAAAAATATTAAAAAAAATTAGGAAGAAAATTGATTTGTTTTATCATTTGACTGTTAAGTAAACCAATTGTCTCGAGTACTCTGAAATAACGGTGTTCCCTAAGTAAATACACTTCTTTGGTTTTCCTTAATCTTATTAGAAAAAATTGTGTCACGCCGAAATGTTATTCTGTTCCCTAGAATTTTTTGTTTTTCTTGAAAGTCAGCGTTCCACAGAACAAAACATATTTGCGTTACCTCGGACCGAATGATAAGGAAAAAGATATACTTATTAATAATAACATAGCTATGGTGGATAAGGTCGAGTTTACTTTTCGTATGAAATTCGCACGGTCATAGTAATTCCATTAGGATAAATCTGTTTATGTGAGTGAGACTTTACCTTTAAAATTTTTATGTACTTTGTGTTTGGAACAGAAGTCTAAAACAGAATTCACTTGAAATTCACTACCTGACACACTGAAAGGCGTAATTCATAATGAATAACGACATGTTTTGGGTGTCGTCGCTGTTAAGTCGCGTGATACTGTAAACGATACGGCCTAATAGTCGTAAGCACGCAACGTCTGCCACAGAAATTAATTTAGGAAAAAAACATATGACAAACAACACGAAATAGCTGCGTTTGTTAGCGAGTGTCGTACGTTTTTAGAGTTCCGTACCCAAAGAGTAGAACGGAACCCTATTACTAAGCCTCCGCTGTGCGTCCGTCCGTCTGTAGCAGCGCGATACCTACAGTAATGTGAGCACGCGCCTCACATGAAATGACCACGCATGACGACGCGAGCAGCGAGTGTAGTCAACAATAGAACACGTCACACGCGTCACACCGAACTGGCCAATCGGAAGACGTGTTTTTTTGCCATTTTTATTGATATTGGTACGTACCCTTTGCGCCCGAGTCCAACTCGCGCTTGGATTTTTAGGTCCGAAAAAGTCTCTAACGAGATTCAACGATTGTGTTCAATTATCGGGGGAATATCTCAGTCCTCATTATTAGCATCTGCATTCTTAGATAGCAAAAGTTGTCCTGTCACACAAGACACACACAATCACATAGGTAATTTGCTACTATGTATATAAAAAACTGGGAAAATAACGAATACTAAATTCGCTACTAAATTCTATCAGACCCTATCTCGTATGAAAATTTTAGTTGTTATTTCAGCGGATCATTCGTGCGAATTGTTACCAATATTACCGGGCATCAAAGCCGTCAAAACCAAAGGAATGTTATCGCTGAGTTTCGTAAGTACTTAGCGGGTTTGCTTGCGTAAGGCGAAAATAAATTCTCGCGAGACATTTGAGTCTTTGAGGCTTCGGTTCAACATTTCATCTAATTCGGGTGCCTTCTGAGATTCCGCTTAATGAGGACTCGTCTTACTTCTCAAGTATAGGGCCGGTCCCTTACATGTTTGCTCAAGTTTTAATAAGAAGAGTTTGCACGCAATGTAAACAAGTTACCTTTAAGCGTTCACGAAACTTTTTCAAATTCTTTACGCCTTTTTAAAACATTGTCACGTGTAAGGTTTATTTAAAAAGATAGAAACAAAACCGTTTTAAACACGAATATAGTCTTATGCACAAATTGAAGTCCACCTACCCATAATATTGTAACAAGCTCAGAGTCGCCCAGAGGGCAATGGAGAGCTATGCTTGGTATTTCTCTACGAGACAGAATCAGAAATGATGAAATCCGTAGAAGAACGAAGGTGACCGACATAGCTCTCAAAGTTTGCAAAATTAAGTGGCAATGGGCTGGCCACATCGTTCGCAGAACTGACAACCGATGGGGAAAAAAGGTCCTCGAATGGCGACCACGTTTAGGCAAAAGGAGCATAGGCCGCCCTCCGACCAGGTGGACTGATGACCTGAAGAAGACAGCGGGAAACCGTTGGACTCAGAGGGCCCAGGACCGGGCGGAGTGGCGTCGATTAGGGGAGGCCCATGTCCAGCAGTGGACTACTAAGGGCTGAAAGGAAGGAAGGAAGTAACCCGTAACAGGCCAACGTGGTGGCCTACGACCTACATCCTTTTAATAGCGAGAGGAGATCCGATAGAGGGTTTGGCTTTGTGACTTTGCATTTTGCGTATCTTTGCGTCATCGATCCTAAATTAAATACAAAACAGCGTTTATAAATCTCGCTGCGACAGATAAAGGGTAGGCCTATGCGAAAACAATAGGAAAAACATGTTAACAGCAAAATGCGGCGGAAAATTCTAAACCAACAGTGATTTATTCATGACGCTGAATGGAAACATCGGACTACGAAATAGGGAGCAATAAGCCATTTTTAATTCGTGATCCTTGATTCTAAATGAAGTTGTCGTCGTCTAACGTTGGATTAATTGGTTCTGTTTTTTATTTTATTTTGTATGTGAATTGTATTGTTTTCACCTTCTACGGCAAAGAAAAAGGAAGCTTATGTGTTTGACCAGTAGGTATGTATGTACGATATGAAATAGGAAGAAATAAGCCATTTTTAATTCGTGATCCTTAATTCTAAATTAAGTTGTCGTCGTGTAACGTTGGATTAATTCGTGTAATTTTAATTGTTCTTTTCAATTTTTGAATTTTAATGGTGCTGTTTTACATAAACGTGTTCAAAATTATAATTTAACTTAACTTAAAAACGTTAAAATCTATAGCCCGACTTTAGTTAGCGTTAAAATTGTAAGATTGTTTGTATTGTTTCTAAACACCACTTTCAAGATTATTTAAGTATGCAAAATTTATAAAATAGTACCTACCTTTATTTTTGTTATATACTAAATACCTCATTAAGATAAAACCAAACCTACCCCTACCTACTTAAAAGCATTACGTAATACAAACTAGGTACATACAAAAGCTGAGCTTAGTTCCCGAGCTACAAAAAGTCGGATTGCCTAATCCTATACCAAACAAGCCACATGCTACGAAACCGCACAGAATTTCAGTAAAGCCTGTTTTAGGATACCATCCTTACTGGCCACTCTGTATAATGATCTTGAACTATTTGTACAATAGGCATGATGACTAATTTTCAAAAACTCTTCTATGATATTCAGAAGTTTCTATTATGTCTAAAATATATCACATTTTTGTAGAAAATTAAGGTTTTTGTGCAAGAAAAGTACAAAAAAAAGTACAAGTTTCAAATTCATTCCAAAACGCTCGCCCGTGTCATGGCGTCTGTCATTGCGCCACGGCTCAGTAAAAAATGCCAGATCGCGTATAATATGCTTACGAAAAAAATGACTTTTACTAAGACGTGACGTAAATTGACGTAATTCGATCTGATGGGTGTTTAAGCTATCATGGCAGATTTTTGTATTTTGTAGATTTATTTTAACAAATAAATAATTAATCTCGACATTAATAAGAGAATAAATACATGTTTCAAAATCTTTGAATCCTATTTCATTAGATCAGATAAATATTTTGGCGATACTTGATTACTGTCATCATGCCTATTACCAAGAATATATTATTATTACCTTAATTCTGCTTGATAATAGCTTCTAAAATACGAAGTTTTTTCTTACTTTATAGCACGTTTTAGAAATGGCAATCAATAGTACCTTCACGGGAAAGCTACAATGATTTTCGTACTTACCCGTACATAGTACTACACGAAAGACTTTAACGATTCTCTTTAGATTGATTAGTGAAGAGCACTAAAGTTTAACGACTCGTGTACTTCGTACGCTGAGCTGGTTTAAAAAGAAAAGTAGATGAAACACTGTAAAAATACGTTTCATCATTACGTAATTCTATTATCTAGCATCCTTGATGGATAACACGTTTACTCTTATAATAATAAACTTAATTTAAATGGGCTTCACCAATCCGCATCGGAGCAGCATGGTGAAGAACTCCAGGCCTTTGCCATTATGAGGTCTTTCACCTTTGCCCAGCAGTTGGACATGCTAATAGTTGCAGCCATTTGTGCATCAAAAATTTATAATATGCATAATGTTTGAAATTCTATTTATATAATTAATATTGAAATTTTCCACTTAACATGTTTCGATACAGAAGTTAAATTTTAAAAGTCTGTAACCCATAAATGGACCAAATTAAGGATTTACGAATGTTTTCTGTATCTCACTGTAATAAAATAAAACATGTAATCTGATAAACGTCAGCGGATAAAAATTAAATAAAGGGTTCCCAACGATCCTTAATGCAATGAATTCGCCAACAAAAAGGCGGTTGTCAAGAACGACGCCTCACCCCATTCCGCAATAAATCTCCGCGGAGATAAGAACGCTTCAAGCTTTCAGTTAGTGCCGCAATAAGGAGTAGCGAAACTGCTCCAACTAAGAACAGTTTTATGTGAAAGTAAGCTCACTTTAAATATAAGGAGGCTAATTACGGAAAAATCAGAGTCAGATCTCTGTAAGTGGTGGCATTCTTCGTAAATTCTTCATAACTAATCAATCCAGAGAAAATCTTTAGTTTAGTTAGTCTTTCGTGTAGGTAGTACTATTGTACGGGTAAGTACGTAAATCACTGTAGCTTTCCTTTGAAGGTGCTATTAATTGTCATTCCTAAATCGTAATATACCGAATTTATATGTACAGGCAAATATGTATGTGTGGATATATAATCAAGTGTATATAATCAAGTTGGTTAATGTCTGTAACTAATGTTCTTAGAATGATTTAATTTAAATTTCAATAAACAATCTTACTCCGCAATAAATCTCCGCGCAGATAAGAGCGCTTCAAGCTTTCAGTTCGTGCCGCAATAAGTACAGTGAGCCGCGGTACGACACTGTCCGGGGACAGTTTTATATAGAAGCTTACTTTAAAGGTATAGTTAAAAGTAAATTATATAAAAACTACATAAACGAAAGTGCTGTGCGCTGAACATTAAACACTGCAGCCAATAGATCATTTCTGATTGTAAGTTATCAAGTACAATAAAAATCCAATTTGCTATGTTCGTAAATGCTTATACATAATAACGAAGCGCGCATAGCCCCGCTGCTTGAGAAGATCACAAGCAATCGAAAAGTGAAGCAACTTCCGGCGATGACTCGTGGTAAATCACATGCGCGTTCCGTTTTCGGAGGGCACGTTAAGCCGTCGATCCCGGTTGTTATCGATACGACATTCATCGATCGATCGAGTTATCGACTTATCGATCGTTCAACCTTGTCGGAGGTTATGGGCGGTTTAAAAACAGCCAACACGGGTTGGCCATTAGCCCGTTTGGAGAAACAAATACATCAGCACCATCATATTAATATTATTGTAAGTTGAACAAAATCTAAACCAGTATTTATGCAGAAAAACTACCCTCGCTATTCCAACCCCACATGGCGGCATTCCTGTTTTTGTGACAACTAAAACGCAATCCTAATCTCGTTTCATTCAATTTATATTTTTTAGAATATTACTCGCTGACCCAGCGACCATCGCACTACCTTTTAACCTTTTTTTGTTTTTAAATTGCGTTTCTTTTCCTTTTGTTTTCCTTGTTTCGTTGTTCTTTTTTTTCTCTTCTTATCGGTTTGAAAAATTTTCACTCTAATCCTTACTTAACAATTAAAAGCTTCAGTTCAGAAAATATATCTGTGTATAGCCTTCGAGATTACATAAGTACATAAATTATAATGAATTGATTATTGTCGTTAAAAATATGTACAGTCAAAGAAATGGAGATTTTTTTAAATTGCTATGTTGAAATTTCAAGATGGACGTTATTTGAATATTTTATGTTCACAGCAATGACTTGCTCACATTGCAACTTTCAGAAAAAAAAGTTAAATTCCTTGTAAAAAGAATAAAAAATAATAAAAAAGAATTGTAGGTGATGATAGATTGTTTGTCCTCAAAGTCCTTTCACACAGCTCTTTGAACAATACAGTCAACTTATCGCCAGTTTATAAACATGACCTTGAAGACTGAAATAATTGAACGAAAGTCCTTTAAACTTCTACATTATTTTCATTTTCAGACTCTGTTGTCGTTGCATTGCTTCCAACAAAACTATAAGTAGGTATTTCATTTCTGTCTGTTCGATTCTGATGCCTCAGTTCTAACTTTGTATTGGCTTTATTGGAATCCCGACTGCAATCGCATTAAATACGTAATCTTCGGCTACCGATACCGTATCCCATCAGAGCTAATTTTCGTACTACAGCGCCTCCAATAGTTTAGCTCGACGCCAAGTAGTGAGCGCCATTTTGCTTCTATTTCCCAAGTAGAGTGAAATTGAGTTTAAAGTCTACTTGCTATATAATGCCTTAACTTGTATAAATGTAAATAAAATATCAAGGAAAATTTTCAGCTCACTTAAAATCGCCCACAGACATGATTAAAAACGATGGCATAATTTTGAATTATACTTGTAAATTTGATCCAGAAATTTCTATTTGACCCCTTGACTTATCACCTGTAGTACCTGTGGGATTTAAGAAATAGAGTAATAAAGATAGTAATATGAAAGCTGTATAATAAATTTTGTTAATCGTCTAAATTACAGGATAAAACATTAAGATATAGCGTTCAGCCACAAATATCCTTGGCGGCTTCCATAAACTATTCATGTATAAAATATTTGTAGCAGGCTTCCCGCTAATAGGTCTCTCAATCATTTAGATTAGTGGCTACATTAGCTGTTAATAGCCGACTCGTTAAATTGATGGCCTTTTATACGTAAATGTTCCTAAGTGCTGGTTTTTGTCAGTCCTTATAAATGGTAATGTAGTATTACTCGTATTACCTGAAGATGGTAGACCTTGCTTAAATGGAACAGTGTACCCTTTGCTCGACGATCAACCAAGTTATCTGTGATCGTAAGGGTTGAACATCTTTCCCTTCAACCCTCCTTAGTTCAATGCTGAATGGGTCCGGAAGTTGTGGTTGTATTGATACTCCTAAGAACTAAGAAGGTCGCTTCTACATCGTCCCCAGTCCAAATCTTAGTATTACTCGTTTGACAGTTAGTTACGATAACGAGTCAATATATGAAATGAATATAATAATATTATGATGAAAAGCGGAACAAATATTTCGTGAAATATCGCGATGGTCATCCCTGAATATATGGAATTTACAAATATGAAAATGTTATGTTAGCAGCTGGCTCATAGTTAAATCTGGAACCGTTTATCACAGGTATGTAGTACGCAGACTGCATGTCAGAGATGTCAGACTGAGCACAGAGTATGGGATGCATAATGAACGAGTGTGAATGGAAAACTTCCACCTGATAACTTTAGCATTTTAGTTCCCAAAATTTTAAAGCCACAAAGAGATAGGGATTTTCCATCATTCATAATTTATTTCAAAATTAAATTTCAAATGAAAAACTGTTTTTAGATGAGTCTGAAAGCGCAACACAACTTGCAGTATCTTTAAAAAATGAACATAACTATAATAAAAAATCTGAAAGCTGACTTGAAATATTTTCGTCATAACTCGTATATTTTCGTCGTTCCCACAAAATCTATGATTATTATGCGTTTTTGATAGTTCCATAAAAATATTGATTCTGTGGCCATAACCCTATTAATAAGTAAAGTATTTTACGTTATCATCAATTGCATTTAAATAAAACGTGAAATTTTAAACCGTTTGGATTTAAATGGAAAATTCAAGCATCGTTTATAACTGGTTTTGGATACGGAGTCGAAAAGTTATGATAGAGTTATCTGACTCGGATTTAAATCTGGAAGCATTATTGCAGATACGAAGACTAGCTACATGTCAGAGATGTCAGATTGATCTGATAACTTTGTGTTTAATATTTTGGTTCTCAAAATTTTAAAACCACGAAGCAACTTCTAAAGACTTTCTATTTTACACATTCAATAATAAAATAAACATGAATCACTTATTATTTTAAAAGCGTTTTGATTTGGATGGATATATCAATCATATTTTATAATAGCTTGGCTTTGTACACCGAGTGGAAAGGTTATGATAAAGCTGTCTCTCTCGGAGATCTGGAAGCATTATTGCAGGTTCGTACTAGACTACATGTCAGATGTCAGACTGAACACGGAGGTAGGAATGCATCATGTAAAGCATTAATGGAAAACCTCTGTCTGAAAACTTTGAATTTAGTATATCGGTTCTCAAAATTTAAAACCACGAAGTAACTTGTAAAGGTTTACTATTTCACGGAAGATCCAATTTTGATCATCTATGAATTCAATTGTGATTATTTATGTATGTAAAGTGCAACTATCGTTTGCTGTCTGATTTGAACCTAAATCTGCAAGCATTTAATGTTATTGTAGGTACTCGTACGTAGACTGCACGTCACAGATGTGAGACTGAAAACATACTTACGTATGTATAATGAACAAGCATGACTGAAATACTTCTATTAAGTTTATATTTTGTATTGGATATTCACTTGGATACTCCTTTGGATATTCCGTTAAGTAGTATTATTTATGATATTCGAAATTTAAATAAGTTACCGCTTGGATGTACTATATGTACGTATGTATGTATAATGTATTCTAAAACAAAATATTGAATCTTTGTTCTCAATGTAGTTAAACCTGAAAACGTTTATTTTAGGTACGTAGACTATATAGAGACGTCAGACTGACCGCACAGTTAGGAATACATTATGAACAAGCGTGAATAGAAAATGTCAGTCAGATCCGATATCCGAAACATTCATGGACGTCATTATCTGGCATATTACAAAATTAAATGCAAACGTTTCCATTAACGAAGTCAATTTAGATAAACCTTACGTTAAGGGAACAAGAGTGAAATTTGCTTGCATCGCGCGCCATTGTGAACTGAAACGCCTGTTGTACAACGCCATTATTTTGAGAGCCTAATGCACCGCTGGTTCCAAAGACGTAGATCAAAATAGATAACGCAAGCAACATTAGTATGAAGACCAAGCGTGCCACTTTTTGTTACCTAGTGAGACAAAACAAACGGCATAGTAATAAGAATCTTTCATCAATTCAAAGCCGAATCTAAAGCGGCGGTATGAATGATATGATTTGTTAATTTGTTCATGATGATTTGAATCGGTTCGACCTCGAAACGATTACCTGATGAATCGATTTTATTTGAGTTTGGATTGGAAGAATATGAAATCTGACGTCTTTGTGAATAACAGTGGCGTGTGGACTAAATGATACAGCGACGATGGCTACAAATTGCACAAGCTTTTCAAATATTTTGACACGGGAAATACTTATATTTGCGTGATCTATTTAGATCTATCATATCTGTGGCTGGATCGATGGCGTGTTTAGATTAAGTTGTCAGTTCTTGGTATCCTACTCAAACTATGAATGGTAAAGTTCGTATCTGTGTAATTTGAATCTCTGTTATTTCGTCACGCAAAACCATTCTGTAGTTTTTAATGGTTCTTGTCTTCATGACAGGCCGTGTTTTTGTTCAGCAATGGTTTTTGTGTTCAGGTATTCTCTAGCATCTTGAGTCCAAGGTACAAACTTATTTTAATGTTGGAAATTTTGATATCGAGCATGAAATTACGTGGTTTCGTATAGTAATTGCATCGAACTACCATTAGTAAGGGAAGATGTCACGACAGACTGACATGACATACCTACTGACGATTGTGTTCATGCTTGAACAATGATAGTGTTCGTTTTGAAGTTGATTGGACCAAGGAGTAACGTTGTCCCACTCAAAGTTTGACGCGTTTTTCACCCCCAGTTAGAATTTCGGAAAATCCTTTATTATTGAATGCCTACGTCATACAAAAACTCACCCTCCAAATCTCAGGTCGCGTTGATCCTTCTGTCATTCAGGACAGAACATTTTAATATTGAATATGATAACAAACATATCCGTTCATCAAAAACGATAATAGAACCAATTCCTTTACATGACAGTTCTTATCTAAAATAGCTTTATGGCACCAGTTCACAAATATTAATCTGTTTGTCGGATAATATTTAGTTTTCCGGCCCAATGCCTCATTGTGTGGGGCATAATAGTATAGCCGCGTTTTATTATCGCAGCTGGACTATTGTGTTCGAATAGTCAATAGTCATTTATAAGATATACACGTCAAATCCATAGAAAATATTTAAAACATTTTCAAAAAAACACAAAATAATTCGGTATAAAAATAGATTTTTTAAACAATTGGTGTATACCTCGTATACAGACAATAGATTTCGTATACAGACAATAGAATATAATTCGTGTGACAACAACAGACTTGATTACCTCTTTAATTTGACAACTGTTTGGTGCAGTGGTTAATAGTGTGGGCAACGTCCCGGGTTCGATTTACAGCAGAGCTATAAGAATAATGACCTCGAATTAGATTAAAAAACGGGATTGACATCGAAAGATTATAAGTACTTAGCAATTTTCCTCCAGAAAAGGAGCCTAAAAGAAAATTTCAAAAGCAGAATCATTGTGTTTTAGTTTTTGTTATGGTTTTCAACTTTCTTTTGTGCGAAATTACGGTTTCTGGTCTAATATAAGAAGACTTAAGAATTTTTTGTTCCCTCTATAATGTTGATCTGCCGTAGATCCATTAATCCAATTAAGCCATTTTTCCATGAAATATGTAGTAACAAACTTCCATCCATCCATCCTTAATAATTCTCGTACTAATAGTACTTGGGTACGATAATAGAAGTAGCGTATAAGTAGTAGGAAGAAAATAGTACATAGAATCGATTTCCAAACAATTTTTATACTAGATATTTAAAAATGTAGCAATATGTAATTATAGACTATTCGCTATCTAGAACAAATGCAAAGAAAAATGGCATATTTTTGTAACTGCAATTTACTATGCATTTATGGTTCACGCTTATCGCATCGCTTTATCCGGCAAATGAGTTTTTAATGTTCCAGTAATTTGATTGCTTCTAACAAAGCAATCCATTTCGTTGCCTATTGCATGTTATTTAATTTATAAGGGGTTCTATAACTGAGCAAATAATGGAAATAATTAGAGACTAGCTTCTGCTCGCGACTTCGTCCACGCTGACTTAACACCTAAACCCAGAGAGGGATAAAAAGTAATGTATAGGTAAATCAGATTATGATCTACCCGTGAACCAAATTTCATTCAAATGTGTTCAGCTCAGCCGTTTTTTCATGAAAGAGTAACAAACATCCATTCATCCATCCATCCATTTTCGCAAACTTTCGCATTTATAGGTAGTAGTAGGATTTTCTAAGTGAAGATGGAGAGTCAAACATGATCAAAAATGGGACATCTAAAAATAGACTTTATGTCACTTTTTAGTGAAACATAACCTCTACAAACCTTTTTTTGCCAAGTTTTTAAGTAATTTTGTTGTCCCTAAAACGTTTTGCTTGCCTCTTTTTATTTTTGAAAACTTACATTATTTCACCAACGATAGTGGCTTTCTCAGTGAAAGTCCTAGCAATACCTTTTATTACTCTTAGGACCAAAATTTTAAAGACAAAGTCATGACTATAACAGGAGGCACTGAAATTTAAACGTAAAAGGAACGGACCAGTAAATTATACTGAAAAATAAATAGTAGCAGTAACCGTCTAATGGAATTTCCTTGACATCTTGTCCCTAGACAGTAAGTGACGCCGAAACATTATCCCTACGGGAGAGGGGGCGTTAGAAGCTCGTAAACCTGCCCACAATATTTTTGAGATATCGAAAAAGTTACTTAAAAATTTTACTTAAGAAAAAAAAAGTAAGTACAAGTATTAATAAAAAGAATGAATAATTTTTGATTTAAACTTCGCTTGTCCAATAAGTAGAGACATAATAGTTAAACAATAGTTATGTATCATATGTGACTCATGGGACAGGTAGGTTAAAATACATCGCATTGAAATAATCTCTCTATTTTGTTTTTTAATAGAAAACCAAGCATAATTCGCATAAAGCAGAGCTCTAAATCTCCTGATGTTATGGGAAGTCATTATTTTATTAGTGTGCCGTGAGCATGAACCTAATTGTCAAAGTATTCGTACGGTAAACGTCAATTATTATAAGTATGCCAAATGTCAGTCTGTCTTTCTGTCTGTCAGCTTCCAATATTTATGTCATACGTTAATGAAACGAACACTTGGATGACAGGTTCAGTGACAGGTAACAAAAGTATATTATATAAAAGTATACCATAACCAGCTTAGCAAATAAAAACCCTAAATACCCTTAATCCCATCACAATATGAGGCAGCGAATTACGTAATTGGATCTGTCACAAAATATCGTATCTTCAAAGCATAATTGCTTTCAATTCGATTTGAAATACGTTGTTTTGAACAGTAGGTAAGCCGACACGGCATTAGTCAATAATCCTTGTCGACGTAAAACCCCCGGATAATATGGCTTCCGATTTAATTGTAAGCTCGCTTGAACATTGTCTTTTTATTGTTACGATAATGCTTTGGGAATTTTATACCCCATTTAGTTTTAGCGCTCCATATCTTTAGGGTAGAACCCTAACTCAGAAACGGTAATATTTTTCTTACCATTTTCATACGTATTTTGAACCATAGATGGACAACTGTACCCTTATTTATGCCAAGTAGTGTATGCCAAATTTAAATATAAATAAAAAAATGATCGTATTTAAAATATTTAATTTAATGTAATTAAGTTATTTAGGAATTTAATTTGTTAGTTTTATCTACTTAATGTTTGCATTCCTAAAAATGGTAAATACAGATTGGTCTAAATAATGTCTAACAACTCTAAACCTATGTGCATTTAAGCTGCATTTATAAAGTTTGAATACGGAACCCATGTTTTACCATTGCAAGTAAACGGTATCCGTCGAAGCCTTGCAAGGTGCGATATTTGAGTAGTTTACACTGTCTGGGTATGTCTAATCCACCCTTTGCATAAAACATCGAGTGGGATTCCTGCTACTAACTGTCGGACCCTTTTCTTTCAGGGTAGCAATAATATCACGAGGCATCCGAACTTAATATTCAGGAGGAAGTATCACGTTGCGTTTACTGACCAATGATATTGATACTGTGGTTGGGTAACAATTGAATTGTGCGCGGGTTGGAAGAGATTTGACGATGCCGAGATTTTATGTCTGACTGGCCTGTTGGCCTAATCTAGTGGTTAACAACCCTAACTACTACGCCGGAGGTCGTTAGTTCGATTCCTACCCGGAACAAATATTTGTGTATTTATATTTCTTTGCAACAATCCGTACACGTGGAACTTGTTTTGGTATTGACCCACCACCCTCAGCAACCAACCGTTGTAGAGTCCACATCACCTGATGATGCTCCGTTTTGGGGCGAAACACGTGTCGTGTACTATTGGAATAAGTTGTTATGGTATATACCTACTCAGAGAGATAAGGGAGGGTGGTGGGTCCATACCAAAACAAGTTCCACGTGTGCGGATTGTTGCAAAGAAATATAAATACAACTGAAATAACAATGGATTTCCGCAAAGTAACTCCTGATACAATATATTAAATATTTGTGTGATGAGCACAGGTGTTTGTTCTGTGTCTGGGTGTAAATTGTCTATATAAGTATGTATTTAAAAATATGTAATAATTATGTAGGTTAATCAGCTATCTGGTTACCATAACACAAGCTCAGAGCTTACATTGGGATCAGAAAGCCATGTGTGAGTTGTCCCACAATATTTATTTATTTATTTGAGTGTACCCAAAAATTCTGATGACTATTATGAAACCTGACGAACCGAATGGCATAGTGGTTAAGAGACAAGTGCGCTGAGGAAAAGAAAAGAAAAGAAAAGAAAAGAATGCGTTTATTGTTGACTGTTACACGAGAAAGATGTTACAAAAATTATAATATTATGTTAAAAACAGTCTACCCTATGCGGGCATACAATAATTATATCTTAAAAAACTAAAACTAAATTTTATATTATAATTATGTTAAAATAAGTTGTGATCGTTTAGCAGTCCAATTATTTATTTATTTTAATATTTTTCCTAATCGAACTCATCGGCTATGCAATGTGCCACCCAATGTGTGAGGAGCAAAGATTTGAATGAAGAATTTAAAGTTTTGTTTCTAGTCTGAGTGTGTGTGTTCTCTCTCACGACAACTCGCTGCATCAAGACAGATTATGTAGTCAGTTTCCCTCTATAAAGTGATTATTGAAAATTGTTTAAAGCCTAACCCCGCTTGAATGTTTCCAAACCGCCTACAAGACGTGACAAGGCGTAGTGAAGACGGGTATAGGTATTCTAACCAGCTTACTTCAGTCTAGGTCTTAAGAGATTAACCAATTCCAGAAAGCAATTTCATCATCGTATTTTCCCGGATAGGCCTTTAACTTTCATAGGCGTGTAAATCTTTGAAGGGCTAAGTGATAATTTGCAAGCAAAATTACATAAAACCTTCAAGGGGCCCTTAAGTAAAATTACTTCTTAGGGATTTACGTTTTTTCTTTGTTACTTTTTTTTAAGTCCATTTTCAAGTCCATCATCAGTCCATCATTGTCAGTAAACTTGTCAAATCGAGTCCATTATTTAAGGCGCTGATAACATGTAATTCAGCAAATTTGCTATTCTTATTTTTCATTTCCAGCAAAAATTACAAAGTATTTTACAATGGGAAAAATATATGTTATTCTAGACCGTATTCCGAACGACAACATAGTCGTCGAAACACATTTTGACAAAGTTGCCTCGATAAAAAAAAATTGCAAAGTTACCCCTTTTCTGAATTCTTATACTAAACTACAACGTTGTTTGTTAATATTTATTCAAATAATTTAACCAGTATATTAGCAGACCTTCGTTATTATCACATCATTGTGTTAATTTTTTTCAATAAGCTTATAAATATTCAGTAAATCAGTAAAATTTAAAACTTTTCTTTCGCGTGCTCCGCGCAATATTTTCGTATTTTGTATTTCTCGCTTACTATTATGGCAATTGACAGAGAGCGCAGAGGCGCGATGCTAGGTGGACGTGCGTCGCTCCGTCATTCCAAAATAATACACAGTTGTCGTATATAGCACAATTTCATAGCTTTATCTGAGGCTTGTGTGGCGTATTAAGTAGGACGCCAGGCTGTAAACGCTGGGGCGTGGGTTCAAATCCGCGTGTGCGTGACTTTATTTTCACTTTTATATAATTATATTTTTTATATAATACAAATTTTTACATCGATTATTGATTTTGGAAATTGTTGAATAAATAAGAAGACAGATTTTATTAAGTTACAAATAAATAAAAGTTTCAACGTCAATTTAATAACTTTTTTTTGTTATAAGCTATACAATTATTTTTGAAATTATAAATTTATCTAAAATTCGTTATTTTTTTTGGAATTCGGAAATAAAAATAACCATTAGATAGCATAATATGAAATAAAAAAATAGTAATACAAAAAACATTTCAATCCAGAATGTCTTCTAATATTTTGCTTCGGGTTCGAACCCGGGTCATATAATGTAGGATTCCCTCCCGTTTTCAAATCGTACTGAAATTCGCGCGACGCGACGTTGCCAAACCGACAGTAAAGAAGACGCCGCTACGCGCGGCGTTGCCGTCTAGAATTGTACCTATCACTATCACGGTAATTTTTATAAACGGTTAGGAGGAATAGTGGGGCCGCCGGCTAGGGCTGTGCGTCTTCGTGGATTGATAGATAATAATACCTATTAGGTATAAAGGAAGTGTTCAATAAAAATGCGTGTTGTTTTTTGATTGGTAGATTTAATTAAAAAACCGTGTTTACGTTTGAATAACAAGTCGGTTTGATAAATTTGCGACCGAGAAATATTTGCGCCTTTACTGAGACGTACGAAATGCTTTATTATTAAATATTTTGTGAATATTTCATGAGTCTATATATTTTTGTTGTTATTAATAACGAGAAAAAAAACGCATGCATTTAAGTTGAAGATTTGAGTTGAAGGCCCAATGGAAATAAACTGAATGTTTTCAAACATAATACATACATCTAATAATATAATCTATAACACCTATGCAAGTATTTATTTTTATTACCTACTAGCTGACCCGGCACACTTCGTTTTGCCATTATAAAATATGTATATTATATCATTGCAGTGTGCATAATAGAAGTGGCATCCATAAAGAAAAATCTTGACGTTTCTAAATGCATGACATTGCCATATGAACTTATGAAGTATTCAATCTGAAATGATGTTTGACAGGTAGTACATGGGTAGAACAGTTTATATAGGAAAATGAAATTGTTGTTTTTATTATTTTCTTCACATTGTTTTCAAATTTTCTCTCCGTAAGAACCATCCTCGTACTTAAAGGAATATCCAAAAAAAAATAGCGAAATCGGTTCAGCTCCTCCCGAGATTTGCGCTTAGCAACATATTCATTTTTATATTGTACAAGGTGGAGATGACGTTACCTCATTAATTTAAACCACAAAGATCGTGTACTTAAGTGTGTTAAAGCATACGAAAAGGTTCAGGACCGAAAATAAAAAAAAATGCAAATTTCAAACAAAATAATTACACAAATAAAAGACACAAAAAGTAACAGGCTCAAGGTGAAAGGTCATTGACCTGAAACGAAAGGAAGCCAAAAGCGGCTTTTTTCAAACGGTAGGCATAGTACTGCGCCGCCGGCGCGCCGACTGATTTATGGCCTGTGTCGGCTGTGTAACTAGAGGGTTTTCAACAATTTAAAAAATCGTTCCTACTCCCATGCCGGGAGTCTAGGTTCGATTCCAGCTCTCGCCTTTCCTAAAACCACGTGATGAAACCTGTATGTCTCAGAATACATGTTTTTACATGATAGACGAATTAACTGGTTAAACAAAAACCAGTTAAATCGTCTATCTGTCTTTTACTCGATCTCGTGACAAATTTACTTGCTTTTATGTGGTTAGGTATTAGGTATTTGAGGCCATCGAAAAATTTGAGGGTAATAATATGCAATAACATTATGAAGCTTGTTCCAAGCCTCTTTAATATTGTAAGAAGAAATTGAATTGTTGGTTGACATGTTTAGGTACTGCTGAATTATTGAATTTTTAATTTAATAGTGATTTAATAGCGAAACAATGGCATTCTGGGTACATCCTCTGAAAGAGAAGACCGATTTTATTTATTTTTTGGTGAGATGAATAGAAAACATAGGTATTATATGGACCTTTGATGGAGAATAATAATAAGAAGTTTTAGGTGTTCAATAAAAAAGCTCCGCGTTTTAAAATCACATCATTACTAGAGTCGTCCATATTTCTTTAAAACTGGAAACAGTGCCATCTATTGACGATGTTGTCCACATTTCTTTAACACTTGAAACAGTGCCGATTTTATCATTTTATTTAGTTCTCATAGAGTCCGCTCCACTAACAGTGGCGCATGAGGGGCATGGGGTAGGCGGGAGCCGCGAGCCGAAGATGCCCGATTCCTAAAATCATCGGGTGTTGTCAGGCTCTTAAACAGAGAGTGTCATTTTTGTTACAAATAGATTTCTATAATTTATTTTTAGTTTTCTATTCATTTAGCAACGTGCAATAATAATTGGTTTGTATAAATGCGAAAACTGTTAAATGGCTTTAAGATACGTAAGTTAATAATAATATTTTTGTGTAGAGCTGTAAGTTTTCCTAGTAAAATAAAATAACCCGAAATAGGCTAGCATGGTGGACTAAGACCTACGACCTCATTATGAGACGATACCCGACCGAACAACCCACCTATTTCCCAATCCATAATTCAAGTGGCTAAACAATATAAATTTAAAATAATGCGACCTTCGAACCTAACTACTCCTTACTTAGCAATTGACTCCAGCTAAACCATGGTATTTTAACACCATACCCCCTAGTTAATGTGTGATTTATGGACTGTAATTTGGTTCAATTTCAATTCAATTTCAGTTCAATTGTGGATGTAATCAGTTTCTCGTTATAGTTTTCAATACCAGTCGTAAAATAAAACCCGTGTTATGGTGTGACGTAAGGCTGTAACCACCTGTACTAACAATAGGTTATTATAACCGGCTTAGTGAAAATTGGTAGTAAAGCCACGTTAGTGCTGATTTCAGACGGACTTAAGGTATTATTCTATGTGTATATAGTATTTTATAGCCTTATACAAATATATTAAACATTAGTTAGTATTATAATATCTAAAATATGTATTTATAATTCTTTCACTCCATACAAAAAAATGATTTTAATTGTTTAAACTCTTCTAAAAATCTTTTACCTCTATTTGGGTTATTACACTGTGCGACTTCTGTGTAGTAAGCTGTGTATGTGTGTGTGTAGTAGCGGTATTGCTAAAACTCAGATTGACGTCAGTATCCCATACTTTTCTTGTTACTTAAATAGACCAATTGGCCAGTAATTTAATCCGCGGCAATTTCCACCCTCTTTAAATTTCAAAGGTAAAATTAACAAACAAAAGTACTTACTACCTACTTTTTTCTTCGCTCTTCTCAAACACTCGTGTACAATCAGGTTTAGCGAGGCAAATCTTTTCCCCGTGCGCCACTGCAATGAATTCAGTTCATTAACATAAAAATATTATTAAACAAGCGACTATTTCGGGGAAACCTCAGTTTTAAGCGGGCATTATTAAAAATAAGTATTTAGGGTTCTGCGCCGTATTTCAAAGACTTTTGAAAATCAACTACGCGATCTAAGAATTGTTTTTAATTTTCACTTTTCAATAAAAAAAAATCAATAAGTTATAACTCCTATTTTGCTGCTACTAATTTTTGATTTTTACTTTGAATACTTTCTTTTAAAGCTACAGAACCACGTTTAAGCTATCATTGTTAAATTAACCGTTTCTCTTAATTACACCAGAAGGTTTTACATCCCCGACACGAATTCTACTTTTTTTCGAGTTTATAATCAAGGTGCTCGGAGCGGAAGTTAAAGATTCTATTGTTAATTTAAAAAGAGAACTTTATGTCCGAGTGTAACTCACTGTAGAAAGTTTTATTCTATTCAGGTATTTTTTAACTGCACAATTAATTCTTAGGCGGCTTACATCAATAGATATAATGATAAAAAGGAAAAGGTTTATATGTATGATACATGCAAATAAAATCCAAAATAAACATAGCAGAAACCCTGAAGTAACGCGAAGGGACGATCCAAAGAGACACCGTGCCAAAATTAACAAAGAACTTTTTCTGGAGCATATATAACAAGAAAAGCATACAAGTAATGCGATGCAGAAAAAGGCATAGAGTCTGTAGACAGCAATTAAACACAGAGAAAAAAGATCCAAAATAAATATTTGTATATTCACGTTAGTTAAATTAGTGGAAGTGAAAATAAATAGTCAATGTACCATTGGGATTTGAATCAGGATTTCTACAGTAAGCCTGTTACCGCATAATGCTATCGGTCTATAAAACAGATTGTTCAATATTAGCTAGGAATTCGTTTCTTATTAGTCACATTATCGTTTGGGTAATAGGTTCGATTTCTGACTAGACATATTAATTTATCAAAAATCCAATGATGCCGTCTCAGTTTTCATCAAAATCGGGCCCCAGACTCCTTTCAGCATTTTTGCTATTCCTCATAGTTTCGGATTTCCGCATTATATACTTGAATAATTCACTCTGTATATAATAGTATTTTCAGTTAGCTGTTACTTTTTAAATGACAACATTGCGTTTACGTACGTTTTGAAGTATTGCTCATAAACTATTATCACTACAGTCGTTCACGAAACGGCCAATATCATTTCAGTGTACAGATTGCTCGTTTCACCCCAATATTGTAAATTATGAACAAACAATGACCACATAGACCACATCATCACAACACACCACCAGTAAAAATTAATGAACAATCTGCAAACAAGCACTCTTTAATGTAGGAACGTAATTATGATCGGAAATGCTTGGTTAATAGTTATTTTACGTCCGATTTTATGTGACATTAGTCGTTGTTTTAAATGGTTATCATTTAATTTTAATGTGATTGCCGATTGTTGTTTGTTAGTATACTAACCATTGTCCGTTCTCCTCATGATGAATATCCGCTAAAGCCTGCGTCAATTTTTTGAATTCGTATAAATACACCTTGAAAAATGTCGGAAAAACTGGTTGAGCGCAAATATTTTTTGCAAAAAGTCTTCAAACTGAAAAGGAAGAGTAGATAATAATTTTACAAACAGATTTCAAATTTATTGGCGTCCCTCGAACAATAAAATATTTTTTGAAAATCGATCCACAACAGACGAATAAATACGCTGAGCATACGTAAAAAAAGAAACCATTCGAACAAAGATCGTCCCCCTACTTTGAAATCGATCAAATATAGGTAAATCGATCAAAACCTAATAGTTTTGTGTCTAATAAATGTGTTACAAACTAAAGGTTCAAGGTTTCGAGAGATTTGCCAAAGAGTACATTACGGCCAATGACGGCATAAGGTGTTTTACATTACCAATTTGAATTTTGTATTTTATCCACAAAAAATCTCTATTTTCAGTCGCGTGTTGCACGTCAAACCATGATGAACACATTATACAGTAGACAGACAGCAGACGCAGAGCCTACAAACTTATATTGTACTCGACAATGGCAAAGCAAAAATTAGGGACGCTATCAAAATTTTAACAGTCCTATATCAGATACTTTTATTTTTGTATACATGCAAAAATAAAAGTACACTTATGAAATTTGGTATACTTGTTTGGAAGCCGTAATAAACCAACACCTTCTTTGAAGTCGGTAGTTAGGGCTTAGTTTTGAAATAACCACCACAACTTTAAAAGAATTTTTTAAAACATCTACCGCTTCAATACTGTGATCATAAAAGGGAACATAATGCTTTTCTCAAATCTTGACTCTTACGAAAAAAAGAGATAGAATCCAACATCAAATCATCACTCTCTTACGAAAAAAAGAGATAGAATCTAATATTTTTGCTTACGTGCCAAGTCTACCATTTACGAGTAGTCAGGTTAAAGAACCAAAATTAAACAGATTCCCAAAAAGCAAGCCATAAAAATCGAGACCGGTTCCAATTCAAAAAATTAAGTTCTCTCTCAATTTTGAACGGGCATGCTAACTTCCAAGCGACCATAGAAATAGTGCAATAGGAACAAAACTCCAGTCAGTAACAGATGTGCTTAACTTGCGGTTGACGTATTCATCTTTCAGTATCAGGAATATGTTTTTCGTTTTCCCCATTGCCTTTGATAACAAAAATAACCGCATATTATTCTTGGATATGAATTCTTTCAACGATTTTATTGGGTTCATCATCGTTCGTGGGCGGTGCTCAATTACTTAGGCAGTGTAATACTTTTACTTATCTTATATCTTGCATTATCTCAAACTACTCTTTCATAAAAATTACACGCGCAATAATTGTGTGTCCGTAGATGAGGTAACATTTGATCACTAAAGTTTTAAAAGTCCCATTTTGAGTTATACCTTAAAAATAAAGTTAGTACCTGACCGGCACGAACTGGCAAGCTGAAATATCTTTATGTCTTTATACGCAATACATAAGGACTAAATATTTTACTCCAATTCGTTCACATAGGTTATATTTAGATTACATTTTATCACAATTCTCTAACAAAGGAACGACACGGTCATGGTAACAGGGTCCTTTAGGTACGAAACCCTATAAAACAAAAAAGGAATTGCGAGGGAGCTGGCAACGTTCTCCGAACAAAAAATAGAGTTTCTGGGTAAACAAATTGCCTTTGATTGCCCCACCCGAACCGATTTTGATCGACGGATGATTTCCCTTCCAAGGGAATAGGCGGTATAAATAAGCTTTTTATGGTGTCGGGAGAGGAAAGGGGGGAACTGTACCTGTTAGGAGCAAAATCACCTGATGTAGGATTTCCAACCGCAAAAAATATTAAAAAAAAATTAAATCGACATCAAAAAAGTATGAAATAAAATTTGTTACAATATACCTTCTACTTTAGGACTACTATTTTTTGAAGTTGGTGTCTATAGTGTCAAGTATTTTTTTTCTGTTGTTAAATGTTGGCCAATACAATAATAAACGTATCTGAAGTAAATGTGTAATGTAAATGTTAGTAAAGTTTTGTTTGTAACCAGATGATTTTAAGAATTCGCTCCAGAAAAGGTTAAAAAGAATCCTAAAGTTATGTTAATTCAAGTTACAAATACTCTATTCGATTTTTTTAAAAGGGGTAACAAAAATTCATCCTTTAAAACCTTCACATTTATAATAGAAAAACGATTTATATTAATAACAGGAAGAAGCAAGAAGATAAAAAGTAAGGAGTGTTATCATCTTATAAACTAATATACTTACAACAAAAGAAAGATAATGTTATGAAGCAAGATATTCTAAAATTAAGTTTTTGACTGTCAAATAATGACTTTTTGATTTATAAAATTTTCGGTGTTTTCGTGTCAAAAAATGCTCAATGTCTGACTTTAAAAAAAGACTCAGGAAAACTTCACTCTGTGTTTGTTTCTTGAGAATCTCGTAATGATGCTCTTACACATGCCGGGAAACTTTTTGGAAGGCTAATGAAATTAATGTTTTTCTCTTGTTTCTCACGTTCTTAACAAAAGAGGGTTGCTTGTCACTCTTGCACGCAAAAATAGCCGAATAGATTTGGACGAATTTTGGAGCGCAGGTAGATTGTACCCTGGATTGACATATAGGATACTTTTTCCCCGATTCGGGTCCAATTGTTAGGTTCACGTGAACAAAGTCGCGGACGGAAGCTAGTTACGTTATATATAGATTTATGTTCTTACAAAATACAATTGGCGCAGGTGGCGCCGGTTGAAAACAACTACTATTTATGTCTGAACTCAGGGCTCACTTACTAATTACGGTTCCTTGCTTGCCTTCAATTATAATAACGTAATGTCGATAAGCAGAAGCCGTAGAAGGGCTAATTTATTACTAAATCCCTTTACCCATTACCTTTGAATCTTATTGGAATATCAATTTTCCCTTAGACGTTAAACGCTAATTGGTTTAAGATTTTTGGTATTATTAGCTGTAAATAAGTGATAGATTTATAATTATTGTTGTCGTCAGAATTAAATTTTACAGTTTTAACCCCTGTTCTCGTATCATAGAGCACGCATACGACTGCCGCCGGAGTAGTATATTGAGTTTGAGCTAAGAGCTAACGTTTTTTCGTACCAACTCCAGCCTGCATTTGTTACACTCCAGCCACAACATAATAATTTTATTTCGCTATAGGTAGACAAAGATAGAAAATAGATTAAATGGTATTTCAATCGACAATGCAAGTTAAAACTCTATCCAATGGAAAAGAACGGAGTTAAATCAACAAGAAATATTTAATCATCTCTAAGAAACTGAGTTTCCTTTTTTTCTTATGTGTAACGTGACTGCATTATCCAATTTGGCGTGATAATGAAAACGGAGCGTCGGCTGCGGGCTGCGGCGGCGAGATTTATCGCGAGGTGTAGCTTCATCTTGTAATGACTCTGTATTTTACTTTGCGGTATGAGGACTTCATTTGCGGGTTGTTTCTATAAATTAATTTTATGTTTACTTTATACCTTAATATTATCTACTCTATAAATATACTGTAGGGTTTGAAGTTCTAATTCGACACTTTGTGAATTTATTTTCACACGGACCTTTACAGTTTGAAGTAGAAAAGATTAAAGTAGGTATTTCAAAAATCCGTTTATAATGAGTAATCTTATAGTTGATATTAACCAAATAAAGACCCTTGATGTCTATCAATAGAAGACGAAGTTTCGGTAGGATCTCAGTACAGTATCAACTAGTGAAATTTAATAAAATGCGAGATCAAAATATCAAATTGTTAATGAACTGAAATACAAAAATATCAAATTAACGGAAATTCAATATTCAGAGTAATTAATAACTGCACAGTTTTATCTGTGAAACAATGCAATGTTGCCAGCATATTTTCGTGTTTACTATATCACTAGTGAATTAATATTATCACCGCGAGTCGTAAATATATGGCGATACTGGCTCGGCTGGCAATTATTCAAATTTAATTGACTCTAATTTATTAGGCTTATAGAAACTCCATTAGTAAAATGTACAATTTTAATCTAGTAACTTGACTACTAAATGAACCTTAAAATGAACTCTTTTTTGTCAATGATGGATTTACTATTTCGTAAATTAAAAATATCGCGTCGTCAGGAGTGGAAAAATTTCGAGATGCTATTTCTGATAGTTATGCTTCTATAGAAGAAGTCGTATAAGAAAAAGTATGAGTATGAGTAGCAACCAACGTGCGTCTTCAAACAGGATTCCTTTCTTAGTGCTAAGTATAGCTGAGTGCTCCGTCTAGCTAAGTCCTTAGAATCCTTCAAGTATCAGGTTAAAACCCATTACTTGAAATCCTGAATTATTAATTCCTTACCTTTACCCCCTAATTTTTCCTATTGTCATCAACTAGCTTCCTATGCTTTGTTTGTATTTTATGTAATGTCAAAAGGTTTGTTGTTTTTGTATTATATGTAGGTATATACCGATGTTCTTTATTGTATTCTGCACACCCTACCTTTTTCTCACTTCTCTCTGTACTCTTCAACTCCTAACCACTTGGTTGCCTGGAAGAGATCGCTCTTAGCGATAAGACCGTCATTTGTACATTGTCCTATTTTCTTGTTTTTATTGATTCTATCTGTTTCTTTCTATGTGTATGTACAATAAATAGTTAAAATACATATAGCGTGACTGTTAGCTGCTCGTTGACCATAAAAAATCTAGCGATAATTAACACTAGCAACGTTTTCCCACTAGCGGTCTCACCTATCACTGACCGCCGTCGCTTGACTTGATTGATCGGTCGCAATCTACACCGGCGTGGCTTTACTCTGTAATGGCAATTGAATTTTTATATGATCAGCCCATATTATGATGAGCTTTATTATTATTCTTTATTAAAGATTTTAGATTTTTTATTATAATGTCATGAGCTGTACACTATTTTCAAAGAATTCGTACTGTAAACACGTCACTTATTTGTGTGAGATATGTTAGCCTGACGATTTATAAAATTAAATATCACTGCTGTTACGGTGAAGGAAAACATCGTGAGGAAACCTGCATGCCTGAGAGTTCACAAAAAAAATGTTCTCAAAAGGCATGTGAACTCCACCAACCCGCAGTAGGCCAGCGTGGTGGACTAAGGGCTACATCCCTCTTGTTACACTTGTTATTAATCGGTTACTGACATGTTAGCCTGTCTTGAAATCTTCCCATACTTATAACAACTCGATAGGATTACTACATGAAACTGCGAAAAGTTATGGTAAAAAAAAACATCGCGAGGAAACCTATATACATACCTGAATGTTCACAAAAAATGTTCTCAAAGGACAGTCCACCAAATCTCCTTAGGCCAGCGTAGTGGACTAAGGCCTACATGCTTCCCATTGTGAGAGGAGAGCCGACCCTGCAGTGGGTCATTAATGGGTTACAGACCATTACCAGTCTCATCCATCTAGTTATAAATAGCCCCATTTTTCGTCTCATTCGTCCAGTTATAAACAGAATTAGACTCTGATACACACAACAGTTAATTAAATGTTACAGAAACGTTATCACTCCTAATCTAACCAAGCCTATACGCAGTCTATACCTACGCATTTCGAATGTTTTACACGTGTAGGTACTATATCATACACATGATGTATGCGATATTATTATCACCACAGAAGTCATAAATACACGTGCGCAGTTCCCGACAGTAGCAATTATTCAAATTTAATTGACCCTAAATATTTATTAGGTTCATTTGTACCCCATTACCGAAATCATACATAAATGTTCGTGGAAAATAATACTCCCCGCGCGAATTTGCTTGCAACGAACGTTTATCATTTTGAAATTATTAGAATTTAGTTCGTCATTTCAGTTATTTAGTAGTTAGTTATATTTTGTGGTTTAGGAATTTAAATTTTAGGTACCTATCTAGTGAATAACTGGAATATACAAATTATAAAAAATACATTCTCCAGTCCCTATATAGGTTAAAGTAAGTTAACAGAAAAACGGATTGCTCTTTCTTAAAGAACTATTTTTAAAACTTAAAATTAAAACTCACCACTTTATTAAAGCATAAATGAATACATTTTTGTACATTTCTCTTAAAACCACCAGGACGATAAACCTACTTAGTTGCTCGGTAGTGAATTGAATTCGGCAAAAATAAAAAAATGTAAAGAGTGGATTTAACGTTTTTTATTAAAATATTTTAAAAGTATAGCGATGTTCGCATCGGACGCATTGTACCAGTACGGACGAGTGTGCCACTTTATCCATACAAAAGTTGGGTTTGGCTTAAAAATTGCCTACAAAGGAAACGTTTCGCCCAATTTTTTCAATGGATAATCGAATGCGCACTGAAAAATGCCCGAAACCATATATTTCAGCAATCCGTTACGAGCTAACCACAGATCAAATATTTTATAGAAATGGCGTCTACTCGTGGTAAGTGATTGTCGTCGCTCTAAACCGTGGAAACATACGTCCAATATGTACACAAATAAATAAAATTGGAGTGTCTGTTTGTACTATTAACCGTTTTTTACTTAATGCATATTATGAGTATGCATGTATACACGGTACAAATACAAAATTAATATTTTTTTAATTCTTGTCTGTTTGCCTGTCTGTCTGTTTGTTCCGGCTAATCTCTAGAACGGCTGGACCGATTTAGACGGGACTTTCACTGGCAGATAGTTAATGTAATGTATGAAGTCGTGGGCACAGCTAGTCAAATGATATAATTCCGTTCTGTACACGAGTTCGCTACTTCTACGAAACGAATTGGGCACTTCAACTGTAGTACACCCGGCAATCAACCAACCGGCACCCGGCTCCTTTTGCTAAATAGTAGTTTCAGCATGCGTGAGCTTTCCATCATGGCTGCCAAAATAATGGTGTTCGATGTTCGTGGAGTACCTACCCTACCGTGAAGAAGTTTATTTTAAGTGAATACACTCAAACATTACAGGTCCAAATTTTCAGTTATAGTTGTGAAGGCGGTACGTATTTCTCAAACAAACTCCATTATTCTTCCTCCTTCCTTCCTCTCAGCCCTTAGTAGTCCACTGCTGGACATGAGCCTCCCCTAATCGACGCCACTCCGCCAGGTCCTAGGCCCTCTGAATCCAACGGTTTCCGCTGTCTTCTTCATGTCATCAGTCCACCTGGTCGGAGGGCGGCCTGTGCTCCTTTTGCCTAAACGTGGTCGCCATTCGAGGACCTTTTTTTCCCCATCGGTTGTCAGCCCTGCGAACGATGTGGCCAGCCCATTGCCACTTTAATTTGCAAAGTGTTCTTACTAAAACTTATAATAAATAAACAAAATCAACCTATGACCTCAGTTAACACTTGAGTGTGGTTAAGTACCATTACTTACGATAATTACCATTGCACTATGAACTTTGGAATTTCACAAATTCATGCGATCCAATAGGATTCGGTCAACATTCGATTCCACATTATTACATTTACAATGCAAACACCATTCGCAAGGATCGTTCAATTATCCGCCGATGTACTATTCTGGTCAATATGGCCGAACGCGTTTCAAAATGGCGCCCGATGACGTCAGTAATCTTATTGCTTTTTCATCATGACTGTATTAATAATGATTTCTGCTCTCTCCAATGGAGATGTTTTCACCATTCACAATTCATTTCAAAATGTAATTCTGCTAAAAACTGAATTCATGACCGTCAGAAAATCTTCCCACCTTCCAATATGTCGAAAAAATGGATTTTGCTCAGCGATCACTATTAGGTGATGCAGGGTTGGGTTTCCTCTCGTATTTTTTGCTATTAGATACCATATTATGTAGATGTATAAATAATTCCGACTTTATTATACTCGTACACATAAACGTTACGATGCTGGAGTGAAGAACGTAATCATAATATACAACCAAGTTTCATTGCAATTGGATAGTCAACGAACAAACCCATAAAGAACGACATTAGTGATATACGACATAATAATGTTTATATTATGTTTAACCACGTTCCAGCAAAGGTAGTACAGGCCGCCCACCGACAGGTGGACTGAAGACCTGACGAAGACAGCGGAAAAACGTGGAAAGTAGTGGACTACGTTGAATAAGATTTCGTTGATATTCTGAGTAATGACATAGTCGCGGTCAAGAAATAGAAATTTGTAGAAAGCCGTGTGTGTAATTTCCCATGATATTTAATTTATTTACTAGTAATTGTCCATTGGTACGTTTAGATTTTAGAATTAGTCCAGAAAGAGATAAAAAGTATCCTACAATAAAATATTAATTTAGGTTACAAGCTGCGTGTATCGAAAATCATACTGCAATATAATTAGGTTATAATTGATTTTAAAAGAGTGCTGAGAGTATTTTCCGCCCGCTTTTGTCTCCAAGTCTACGATAGATAGCCTGAGGGGCACCGTAAGCGGATGTAAGATATATTTTATAATATTCTATCATGTAGGTATGACGTTCATTAAGTGTACATAACTTGTACCTAAAATGAATAAAGGGTTTTGATTTTGATTTTTGCGCAGCAGATTCACAAACATTCATCAATCCATCCATTCTCACAAAATTTCACGTTTAAATCCATCCATCCATTCTCACGAAATTTCACGATTAGTAGTAGGATTTACTTACACCTTTTCTGTTAGATAACGTTCTCTGTGGTTGCGCACCCAACATATTGCTACGTTCCCGCAAATTTTTTGCTTCTCCCGAGAGGTAGTAAATTACATTAAACAAAAAATATGTATACGTATGTATTTATGTCTGTAGCTTGAAGGAAAACATTTCAGTATCGCCGTAAGCCGTATTTTTTACCGGTGCGTTATATCGGATCTATTTTGTACATATTCGTAAAATACCGGACAGGTGTGAGTTGAAATCTTCCACTATATTATCTATCGTGTTGAAGTATATAGATACTTATAAGTAAAAATTTTATATCGACTTTCAATAACAAAATGAGGAGGTTATGTAAAATACAATCATTAAAGAAGAAAAATATAAGTCATGTCGACTTATAAAAAATAGTTTTCTCTATTGTAGTAGACGTTGTAAATGTAAAAGTCACGTTACTAAAGTCAATTGAAATTTACAAGTCCTATTTCTGGTACCAGGATTGAACTTAATTGTTTACCGACCTTTACAATTTTAAGTCTTCGTCGATAAATAGTCAAATAGACAGAAAAAACAGTGATAATATTAAGGGCAGATATACAGTCAATAAAACACAAAAAACAGTGATATCAAGGGTTATGTTTTCCTTTAAAGATACGTAACTTAGAAAATGACACAACGTAAAGTGCTAGAGCTGTATACGTATGAATTCCCTTTATACATTTTCTAGTACCAACGTTCACGTTATTTTTAAGGTCTATACTAAGTCTGGGAATAGCACATACGATGATGAGTCCCATTTATGTGTTCTTTTATGTACAGCTTTACTATCGAGTATAAAGTTGGTATTATGTCAACACCGAATTATTGACATTTTTTATGTAGGTAAGTACACCTACTTTTTAGAAGCTTTGGAGGAAAAGGGGAGATCTCCCGCCAGGCGACGTCACTGAAGACTTTTTAGAGCCGCGCGATTTTTTTAGCCCCGCACCACAATACTATTGTCATGTCAGTACCCATTAATGACCCACTACAGGGTCGGGTCTCCTCTCACAATGAGAGGGATGTAGGCCTTAGTCCACCACGCTGGCCTACTGCGGGTTGGTGGACTTCACATGCCTTTGAGAACATTTTTTTTATGAACTCTCAGGCATGCAGGTTTCCTCACGATGTTGTCCTTCACCGTAACAGCAGGTGATATTTAATTTTATAAATCGCACATAACTTTTATTACAAAGTCATTGGTGCGTGCCACTGGGATTCGAACCCGGACCCCTCGATTCGAGGTCGAATTCTAAGCCACTGGGCTATCACCGCTGCTATTACGTACGTGGTAATAGTTTTGTGGTGATTTCTACCACTCGTCAATAGATGGCGGTACGGGTATCTTGAATCACGCTTTCGAAATTTTCTACATAGGTATATAATACAAACTCAAAATGACGTTATTAGCATGATCGATGCTCATCTCGCCTAACGGGAGATCTCCCTTTACCAAGGCTTTACTAAAACCAAAAGATATTCCGAATAAAAAGAAAATCTTATTGAGATATTGGAGTTGCCATTAAAGCAAGATAAACGAGATTTTATAAAGTACTTTTACTCTGCGGCACCCACGTCCCTCTGTAATCAAAGTTTTTAATAGAAAGGATAAGAGAATTCTTTATTTACCGTGAAGTGATTCGAAGGAAATTGAAACGAATATTGGAATGAACGACGGTGATTATAATTTACCAACTTAAGGCCGTTTCGAAAAAGGTGAATTTAGTTGTCTCAAGTAAAATTCCTATTATTCTAATATACTATTTTAATGCTTCACCATAGCTTACTTTGGAGATGAAATCAATTATAAAAGTCTACATTACATTTTAAAAGAGATCCTAGTTATTGCTACTCTTAAACACATAAAAAATAGGTTTTAGATCCGTTTTATTCTTTATCCTTGATATCTTTAAAAATATAAGTGATACATAGTATATATATATTTATTAGTCTCTTTAGTTGAGTTATTCTATATATTGTTTTCAATATATTGTATTGTTAAACTTAGTAAGAATATCAATTATTGTTAATGTACAACTAAACTAAATTTTACTTAAAGCTGCTACAGTTGTAATTTAATTTGTAAGTAGTAAGTTAACTAGTACGTAAGTGGAGGGTATTGGTCATTCACAACACAGGGAATCCTAGTGTGGGACCAATGTTCAATGCCATGTACTATCTTTAAGTTTTGTAATAAATAAATAAATAAATAAAAGGGCTCAATCAAAATAACCCATTCATGGTTAAATATGTGGAGAAAATTTCTCCGTTTCATCTTCCCTAAAAACAAACCTAAAAACACCCGTTACATAACTAATAACTAAGTCACTAAATTAACAAACTAACGAGCAAATTAAAAACTACATTTAAAGCAGTGAGTACTTGAAATTTAAATTTCAAACAGCTGACTAACTGTAGTTATTAGATAGGTACGTACAAAAGTAATTTGATAGCGGCCTTAAATTAAGCCGTGGTACCTTTAGCAGTAAACCGATACAGAAATCAACACGCAAACTTACCACGAAACCGCAGGCTGTATCACGTGTAGGCTGTGTAGGCTCCACCGGGTTCGATTATTCGATAGCGAAATAAAAGGCTCTGGCTTTAACCTACGGCGTTGCAGTGAAAGAAAACATCGTAAGCAAACCTGCATAGAGTTCACAAAAAAATGTTTTCAAAGGCATTCAAAGAGCACCAACCCGCATTAGGCCAACGTGTTGGACTAAGGCCTATCCTACAGCAAGTGATATCTAACTTTATAAAGCGCACACAACTTTTTTTAAGAAACTTGTTAGTTATTGAGACATTGGGATTCGAACCCGGTCCCCTTGAGTAAGAGGTTGAATTCTTAGCAATTGGGCTATCACCGCTTTAGATCCACCATCTACTATTAATGAACACATTTGTGCTTATTGATATCAATACAAGGGTTTTCTTTAACTGTATTTTTATTGAACCTCAACATTAATGTTTTAATAACCGATTATTTTCGTCAGTCAAATTACCTAGTTGACGTAAATACTATACAATTTAAATCAAACGTAACATGAATTTTACATGTAAAACTTACTTATTAAACTTCACGGGAAAGCAAAAAGCTCCAATTAGAACCGCCTTCGAAACTGACTGGCACTAGACATTATAATTATACAAGTCTAACAGTTCAATTTGAATCTATCAAAGTACACCACTGATAAAGCCATCAAAGGGTACAGTGCTGACAACTGTTTGTAATTAAGTAGTTTAGAAATGTACTGTTAAAGAATAATTTCGATAAGTTTCTTGTGCGTCAATGTACATAGTTGGCTTGCATTACGGTTATTGCCGAAGAATTTGAGATAAAAAATTAAAAAGTACCTGAGGTTTCCAAAATAATGAATATATTATATTCATTATGATAATGATAATGAATAATATTATGATAATGAATAATAGCTTTTGAATTTGAATATAGCAAAACATCGTTTGCGGGGTCAGTTAGCTATTTTATACAATAAGTATTTTAATTTCAAACGTACGTGATTTATTTTAACTCAAAATCGAATTAAACAAACGCTGAACACGTTATACCATTCATTCAGTTAAAACGTTGGTTTTCTCCATTGGGAGATCATTAATATTGTTGTACGGTAAAATAAATTAAATGCGATATTCAACAGTAAATTATAAGGCTGATTGGATCAATCTGGTTTCATTAATGTTTAAACATTTCTTTCACCCATTAATGACCCATTGCAGGGTCGGGTCTCCTCTCACAATGAGAGGGATGTAGGCCGCCGTCCACCACGCTGGCGGGTTGGTGGACTTCACATACCTTTGAGAACATCTTTTTTTATTAACGTCAGCTGTCCTATATAGCCGTTTATTTTTTTTATTAGGTTCACTAAATTACTTTGAAATGTTTACTGCAGAACATGTTTACTCCAGGGTTTAAAGCTTCGGGAAATCCTATCCGTACACCAGGAATGGAAAGATAACATAGCTTCGAGCAAACGTTACAAAAATTAACGATCTCTAGAGCTTCGTCGCACCTGTGGGTTAAACCGAGCTGAAAGGTAGCAGGAATTCCACATCTGGGGTTCGATATCGCACCTCAAAATGTAATTTATTCAGTCGTGAATATAATTTAAAAGGGAATTTGTCGTACAGATATTAAATAGTAAAGTTAAAGTGTATTTCTTTAACTATAACTGATAGGATCGGATTTAGTATAATGTATCATTATTGTAATTCCATTATAATTTTTAATGTATTTGCGCATAAAATGAACCTGTTTTCCGAGTAGGCTTTAGGTAAAGTTTGTCGTCTTATTTTGTTCGCATTCATAAATAAATAAAACAAACGAATAGATAACATTTTTCTTTCTCTTCCTAAATCAACTTTGCGAAAAGTTTGCCTCAAATGTGGCATACGATTCCCTCGACATTTATTGCTATTGTCTTGCCCCAAGACACTGTTTGTACAACTACTATTTTTACGTCGCGCAAACGTAGCTGGAATAATAAATAGCAAAATGCTGAAATTACATAATAATATTATGTAGCGTACAAAACGGCTTCGGCGGACCGTCACCACACGCCGCGCTAGAAGGAACGGTGCACGGCAAGAGGTGGTAGACAAGGATACGAGCGTAACTGACCAATGATGTACTTACCGAGGAAGCAGAGTACCAGCGCAGTGAAGCAGTTACTAGTCAGTCACGACACTACGCCGAACTCAGTTCTGGGTACTCCAATGCGCATAATTATGCGCGACCGAAAACCTTCCCGTGAAGGCACGCATATCTCATATGATTAATCCCTAAATCTAGATTTAGCTTTTACATTACTCCTAATATTTATGTTTCTATAGTTTTGTTATTAACATGAGAAGACATTTTACCTGATTTTAAAGACGTTTCAATTCGAAGTTATTTTGCAATTACGGTGATTAATTCAAATTCAAATTCAAAAGCTTTTATTCATTATTAGGTACAATTTATGCACACTTAATGAACGTCATACATGTAACATTATACAAACAATATTTTTTTACCATATTTTTTTCAGAATCCAGAATTTTTACAATATTTTTCCAGAATCCAACTACCTACCTACTATTGCTAACGCTCGCAAAAGTTATTATTAATTCCGCGAAGAAATGTACCTTAATTAAATAGCTCCGCGTTGAATAGCTTTGCCATGAATGAAAATATCCTTTCACTTATTACGTTAAAATTTTCTAATATAAAGTTACGCCCCTGAGAAATTAATCTCGCCAAACGAAAATGAATCTTATTTCTTGAATGCCAGAGTGTATTTTAAGGTAGCTTGTGTATGTCATCAATTATAATCCATGTTACCTTTATTAAACCTCTTCGTTTATTAAAATTGTATGAAATTGAAAATAAGATTGAGACAATATAGTCCACTTATTGTTTACAGTATTTTGGAAGCACAATTCATTAATATCCAAATATTAGCTCGTGTGCAAACTCACGATGTTTTCCTTCATCGTAACAGCATGTGATATTCAATTATATAAAGCGCACATAATTTTTTTACAAACGCATTGCGTGCCACTGGGATTCGAACCCGGACCTCTCGATTAAGAGGTCGAATTCTAAGCCACTGGGCTATCACCGCTTGCCACTAACCTAAGTTCCGTCAACTTACATAAGTGGCTAACTGGGAAGGCACGTAGGACAATACCTGAATAGCAAAATTTTTCTATCGCGCAACACTTTTCGATATTGCAAACGTCTCTTTCAAAAGCTTTCGACACAAGCGCAGAAGCTTTTGCGAGCATTACGTGTATATTTTTGCAACTGGTACAATCCTTTCTTTTTAAGTATACAAAAGAAAGTAGTATTAGTAGTGTACCTTATTTTAAAGGTGTTTTCAGACGACATCTATCTTAAATCAACTAAACAACCACTAAGAGGTTTTAAATTGACTATGGTCCACATACGAGTACAAACTCGGATAGGATTTCTGTCCTATCTGAAGTTAGTCTTGGGAGTTCGTGGGTGGACTAACTTTAATGCCAAACCCATTACCCTGCAATAGGACGTTAAGAGAAACATTGGGGGTACTCGTGGGGATTTAGACTCCCATACTGAACTATTGAGATACCTACATCCCTCCTTCCTCCTTCCTTTCAGCCCTTGGTAGTCCACTGCTGGACATGGGCCTCCCCTAATCGATGTCACTCCGCCCGGTCCTGCCTGACTTTGCCTCACTTTTTGTCTGCCTTCACTCAGGCTGTAATACAATTTATTAGTGGTGAATTACAGTATTATTGAAAAAGATTTTTTTAAGGTTTAAGTGAAAAGCATTGTTTCCGGAATGACGATTCGAAATTCACAAATGATAGTATACAGAAGTTAGACTGATTTTATGTAAGTGATACAATTATTAAGGTTCGTAGAGCATGGAACCAATCACAGCCGTAAAGTTCTTCACGTCTTGTGTTTCAGTAATAGAGCTGTAACACATAGATGACATGGCAATTATTTATTTGAGGCAAAAATCTAGTCAGGTCAGATCCGCATCTTTTTGAGCAGTTAAAAGAAAACACGGAAGTGAATTCGTCGTTCATTCACTCAAGGTGAATCAAACTCGCAATACTAAAAGAAAAATTAATAACCTACTTTACATAACGTGAGCTCTTAATTACTACTCGCGCAAGGGCAAGCGTCGCGTGTTGAGTGAGCGATGGCGCGATGGCGGTGTGTGGCGAAACACGCCCCGTGTTAGCCGCGTGCTAGTGTTGTTGATGACGTCAGCTGGTTTAGGGGAACTCAGCTTTTGACGAAACATGTAATGTCCCTTATTTTTATTATTAATAAAGAAAAACCACACACACACACACACACTCACACATGTAACTCTTGCAATGGCTCTGCAACTTTATTAACCTTTAATTTAATTGTAAAATACTCTCAGTGACTGTCGTTCCTTACAAGTGTGTTTTTTATCGAAGACATAGTATCCAGTAGATTTATTGTCATTTTCAAATTTAAATTTATAAGGAAAAGGCTTGGCTTAGGTTAAGGTTTTTTATAGGATGATTTTATTTTGGTAGAAAATTTGTAGTTGTCAGAGGACTGGCGACCCGAAGAAGTTAGTGAAACCCTTGGATTCAAAGGGCCCAGGATCGCGTGTAGTGGCGTTGATTAGGGGAGCCCCATGCCCAGCAGTGGACTACGAAGGTTTAAAATAATAATGATGATAAAAAATTCAAATTTGTATATTTGTCACTGAATCACGAATAACAACTAAATGAATTACCTATCCGACTAACACATACTTAACACTTTATCACTCCCTGCGTCCATTTATGAAATACTCGTACTATTTAAATAAACATAATAATTAATTATGCTAATATATGCGAAGATATAATATAATTACTCTGAACTTAACCCGGCGTGAAAAGTAAGCCCATAGAGAATGGATTGGCCTTGCTCTAATTAAAATAAATGGAAATAGAATATCTTTTGAAAGTAAACGCTGTGTAAATTTCATAACGTATTCCATAACTAGAGCTGGTACTGGCTTAGTGTATCTATGCTTATAAGGTTTAGTGAATCTGGCTTACTTCGATCGAGCTAATATAGTCTCTCCTGTATTACTTGAGTAGATCGCAAGCGATCGAAAAAGTTAAGCGACGTCGGGTTGGTCAGTACCTGGATGGGTGACTGTTAGTGGTGAAATAAATCCACGCTTCCGTGCTTCGCATCGTATGTTAAGCTGTCGGGCCCGGTTCTTATCGATAGGATAGCAGTCGTTAAACCTTGTCGTTAAACCTTGTCGTTAAACCTGCATGCCTGAGAGTAAATTTACAAAAAATATGTTCCCCAGTAAGCCAGCTTCGTGGATAAAGCCTACATACCTCTCATTGTGAGGGGAGACCCGACCCGATCCTGTAATGGGTTACTGACATAAAAATTACCCTAATGTATGATTTTATTTTAATAATTACAATAGTAACCTAAATAAGGCTGGAATTCTCAGAACCTAATTTATTTATGTTATTCGCTTCCCACGCGCATTCCTTTATATTTCCTGCCACTTATTCTACCAGGCAGAAGAGTTCAATACGAGGATGGAATTCCTAAGAAACTGCTTTCCTATCAATGATAGCAAAGATTGCAGTTTTCTTTAGAACGCCTTTAGTTTGATCTATATAAAGGAAGAATAAGTTCCGATATAGAATAAATAGTCTTTGAATAAAATGGCAGTAATAAAAAATATAGGTCAGTCAGTCAGTAACCCATTAATGACCCACTACAGGGTCGGGTCTCCTCTCACAATGAGAGGGATGTAGGCCGCCGTCCACCACGCTGGCCTAATGCGGGTTGGTGGACTTCACATGCCTTTGAGAACATTTTTTTTGAACTCTCAGGCATGCAGTTTTCCTCACGATGTTTTCCATCACCGTAACAGCAGGTGATATTTAATTTAAAAAATATAGGTCTGATGAATATAATAATGAATAGAAACATTTACAGATTGATTAAAAGTTCGTGTGGAAATCCGAGAGTGTCATCATAATGTTCTCAATGGCATGTGACGTCCATGGTGGTGGACTAAGGTCACTCTTGGTGAACAGACTTCAGTAAACTAGCTTACTAGGCTGCTTTACATCGAGCTATGAGGTACTGCTTAATACCTCCATATTTTTTAGATAGAAGAAGTAGAAAGAGTTATGAAAGCAGTCTTAACCCGGTGGCTCAGAATTCGACCACTTAGTCGAGGGTCCGGGTGTCCTCTTAATCGCAGTGGCACGCACTAATTACTTTGTAATAAAAGTTATGTTCACTTTGTAAAATTACATATCAACTGCTGTTACGGTGAAGGAAAATATCGTGAGGAAACTTGCATGCCTGCACAAAAAATGTCTCAAAGTTACGAGTATGTGAAGTCCACCAACACGCAGTAGGCCAGCGTGATGGGCTGAGGCCTACATCCCTCTCATTGTGAGAGGAGACCCGACCCTGTAATGGGTCATTATGGGTTACTGACACCAATAACAAACCACGCAGCAGAAGCGAGTATCCAAGTGGATAAGTGCGCTAAATATTCCATTTGTCGCGCTTCATTTCCGAAGTTCCCATTCAATTGCAGACCTGAATGCACAATGGAGTTATATTATGTCACGGCAGTTTCATCGTCACTCTGTACACTCGCGTTTGACACAGTTTTATAATATTTTTTAATAATTATAATATAAAGTGGTTCAGTGTGATTGGACTTATTATCAAAAAATGCATTGAAATCTATGACACTACCTTTCATTTAAACTAAATCAGTATTTATCATTAAGGTGTCCAGTGAGTCACATGTGACTCATACCCATTGTTTAACTATTGTGTCTATTCATGAGACAGGCAAAGTGCGAAAAAATGACCCATTTGTATTACAAAGTAGTGAAATACCAACACACAGCACGTCGAGGTATGGACAAACGCTAGGCGTTAAATATTCCATTTCTGTGCCATTATTTTCAAACTTTTCATTTAATTTAAACGCGGTGAATGCAAAATGAAGTTATTCCATCGCGGTTTCTCCAGTGACGTCACTGTATACCGCGCCTCGCATTATATCTAAGAGTATTCAGCGCGATGAAAAGTACGAGTAGATACTTTTAACATAGTTTTTTAATATAAATTAATGATGGCTATACTGATGTCACTATTTTATTTAAAAGTGTCATTAAGCCGGTAAATTGTACACGATTTTCTATGTCGGAAAAATAAAGTACCGTTTATTTGCCATGAGAGATCAATAAAAGCGAATCATTCTATCAGCGATGTTTCTTGACTGTCTTTGTTTAGAAGAAGCTATTTTTTTAATGATGGTAAAACTTTATTAATATCATAAAAATAATCATGATAGATATCAGTAGTATTAAAAAAGTTGACATTTTTATAAAATTTCTTTATTTTAACGAGAAAAGATACGAATCAGTTTCTCGCTGTTTCTGATTATTTCTATCACGACTACTCTGTCGTGAACAACTGTTTGAAATCTATATCCTTTACATTTCTATATCCTTTTACAATTATGAGAAGTTATTAGTATAACTTTGAATAAGAAAATTAACTACTAATGACTGCAGCAAAATGTTACGCCATTTTTTTTTAATTCAGAAGATGGAGGATGTTTAGTATTAAATTGTACATAAATTTTAAAATCTACGTAGAACAACTCGGGCAAAGACTATTAGTTGCTAATATTTCAAAAATTTCATGAAAATACATCAAAACCTTTAAAAAATTTAGAGTGCTGAAGCACACGTTACGTAAACACACGTTACATAAATTGTTTTATGAATTGACTGTTTACTATAGAAATTAATCTATGAGATTAAACAGTGAAATTATCTGGTTTATGCAGTATTGGAAATTATTCGACGGAATTAGGTATTGATTAGGTATTAAGTTCGATATAATTAGCATCATTAGCTGACAATAGGTTAGTATTAGTTGTAAAGTGATGGTAAGTTATTATTTGATGTTATGCCTACTGTAATATTGCAATGCTCATGTTACTACGACTCGTACTAACATGAGCATTGCAATATTACAGTTAGTTCGTGTATTAGTATTTTGTCTGAATCTAAATTGATTCTTACATTAAATCAAAAACTGAATTCATCTAAATTATTCTTTATCAGTTTGAACAAACGGTTGAACCGATTTTTAAGCGACAAAATATTTACCTACTAAGTTAGTACCTACTAAATCTTACATGATTTGCATAGAAGAAGAACCAAAATCTTCTATTTAAAAAAACGCGTTATTAATCATTCATTTTAATATTTATAAATCATTCATTTTAATATTTATTAATCATTCATTTTAATATTTATTAATCATTCATTTTAATATTTATTAATCATTCATTTTAATATTTATTAATCATTCATTACAAATCATTTTATTACTTCCTGCTCTGTATTCCATGCACGGTTTTCGTAGAGATTCTACAGAGTCCATTTTTATGCTAGTTTCCGCACATTGTGTAAATTATGGAACGCTCTTCTATCTGAGGTATTTTCGCAAGAATATGACATGAGAAATTCTTCGGAAAGCAGGTAAAATTTTCAAAGCCTTTCTTCAACGCAATGCTTCACATTGTTAGTCGTAAGTCAATGAAGATCCATCCATCCAGTCATCCATCTTTAACTCTGCTGGGAATCGAACCCAGAACCCTCTAAAGCTATACAATAATCAAAACGCCGATCTGTCAAGTTACAACAAACAATGGGAAAAAAACTAACAAATCCCGATGCTGTCAAGTAAAAGTTAGAAGTTTTAGACGCATAGATAAAGCTCTTCAGTCTTCAATTATGTAAGGTCCAGAGTCATTAATTCATTATCATCATCGCAGTGCTTTCTCGGGAAACCAACATCGCTCAATATAGCAATTAGTTTTTCAATTAATGAGATAGTTTGTTGGAGCTCAAGCGAACCTAATGATTAAAATTCAGACGTTCTAATTTGCGGAGCATGTTCTGTTAGAGAATTCTGAATCCTGATACTAATTTCACTGCAAACGATTCTACGCTCTATAACTATGGCATAAGGTACATTTTCTTTTAATTATAAATTCAAGGGTAATTCCCAGGCGCCGATTCTGTTTAACTAGCCGTCGATAACAATGATGCATTAAAATTTTAATGGAAGGTACTTGAAAGCAAGCGGTCAGGTCGATAAGGTAAATTGGATTACATGAACCAGTCCTTCGATAGTTGACTAGGGACCAGTTTATTTGAATTGAAGGTTCGTTGTTCTGAGGAGTTTCTATCGCTCGTGATATGCACTTAAGCTTCATTTTTTGGTGTAAGTAGTCAGCAAAACAAAAGCGATATACCTACCTACAAAGAGAAGAAACTTTTAAAGAAAGTTTTATAGAAAGATTTTTTAGAGAATTTTAAAAAGTAGCTAGTAATTTTATAAAGCGCACATAATGTTTCTACAAAGTCAATGGTGCGTGCCACTGGGATTCAAACCCGCGCCCCTCGATTCGAGGTAGAATTCTAAGCCACTGGGCTATCTCTGCTTAACCGCCATTTCATACAACATAGCAAATCTTCGACCGGCTGCCATTTTGAATTTAGAATGACGTAATTTAAATAATCACGCGTTGTCATCAAAACTAAACGAGTACAAAATTTCATTTCAATCGGGTTAGGATAACTGCTTTAAAATTGAGTTGAAAGATTTGACCCGAATATATACCTACCTATACAAACATTGTAAGCTTAATAAATTAAAGCTAAAGCTTTTAAAAAGGCACTAGTGCTCCTAAACATTGAACTTAGTCAAATTCTAGGAAGGCATAATCAGGCTCAGTTCGTTAACGGTACAGAATTTAGTTAGAGGCGACCGATAGCCATCAGAAAATTGCCTATTTCTGTCCGTTAGCCGGTTTACCCGGTTCACGCAATGTTCCGGCGCACCGGGTCAATGAGCACGGGTATCGGCCGATTTAATTAGCGCCTGTTTATATTTACAGGCAGTCGCTAAACAGACAAGAAGAAACATTAGTAATGAGGCTTTGTCAAATAGAACTGAGTGGTACTGGTAGCCGATGAAAGTAGGTACTTGAAAGCGAAGCTTACTTGTCAAATACACAATTGTCGTCGCTGCAATAACGTAGAATTTAATGTTATATTGGAAATTGCATTATTTTTGAAACGATTAAATTTTGAAACAATCACTAAGTAAATAATTTTATTAGTATATGGAATGCTTAGTTTGTTTGGTGTTTCTTTTCGCAAGTGGACATTAAGATAACCGTTTTCATTTTCATCATATTGCCTAAGGTTGGCAAAATACTTTAGCATTACCTAAGCCCGCCTTTTGGAACATCGCCGCCTTTTGTCCTTTACTAGTGTGTTAAGTTTGTAAAACTATAAATGAATAAGTAAATAAAAAAGCAGCGGGTCATAGGAACTATACTATAAGTTAGGAGTATACATGACGAAATTTTGTGTGTGTTTGATATTTTAGTAGACTAAATTTGTCAGAGGTGACTTTTAGTATGCGATAAGTTATAGTCATCAGTTTATTACTTAATTTGGGTCCATACCCGGTTCCCACACCATCCGGCCGTTCCGGGTCAAAGGACACGGGTATAGGCCGATTTAATTAGCGCCTGTTTACGTTTCATAGTTCATGAGGAATCCTGGATACACGTACGAGGTTTGCTATACTCGTAATTGTCTCAAATAAACCATGACTGAAGTAAATCTGTTCACGGTAATGCATGAATAGTTCCGTAATATTGAAATTTAAGGGTTAATTTAATTTATCGGCATCTAAATTCTCTACTAGGTTCACAGATTTATATACTCAAACATACATGGTTTATGTTTCTTCTCTAATTCTCCACTAGGTTCACAGATTTATATACTCAAACATACATGGTTTATGTTTAAATAACACGATATTCGTAACCGTATAACACATAATATTAAGCCAAAATTCATACGGATTACTATTCCTTACTTTGTGAAAACGGTGTGTGTTACAAAGTACGCGTGTACAGAATCATATTGTCAATCCGTTAAAAGTAACCGCTTCAAAATTGAGTTGCAAGATGAACATAGATTGCAAATTGAATAAAAGCTTTTAAAAATACGTAGCACCTAAATATCATTGCTGACCCAACGTGGTTATATTAAAATCCCTATCACTATATCGTAGTTAGAGTATATTCGTATAATATAAGAGTATAATCCTACGTAACATCGGGTGAACGGGTGACGAAATGAGATTACCGGGAGAGCGGCCAATGCTGCCCCGTGATACCCTCACTCGCGGATTTATTTACGAGGCTAAAGCATTACCAATCCAAATAAATGAATACGTAAGGCTTGAGTGATGAGCTGAAAGTAATCGGTTGCAACAAAAAAACGGTTGAATGAAAAAAAACCTTGAAAGTAAAATGCAACTACAAAATCCAAAAAACAGTACAGTAGCAACAGGGTACCTATACAGAATTTAAAATGAAATCGTATAGTTAAAAATGGGTAAAATAAACAAATTTTAGCGTTCGTTGTTATAAAAAAACTTTATTTTTGTTCACTTTCTCGACTTTGAACACCACATAAAGTTATGTGCGCTTTATAAAATTAAATATCACCTACTGTTACGGTGAAGGAAAACATCGTGTGGAAACCTGCATGCCTGAGAGTTGAAAAAAAACCGTTCTCAAAGGCATGTGAAGTCCACCAGCTCGCACTAGGCCAGCCTGATGGACTCACTAAGGCCTATATCCCTTTCATTGTAAGAGGAGACCCGATCCTGTAGTGGGTCCATTAATGGGTTACAGAAAATCATGCATTTAATCACTAGATTCAGGCTGTAATATTATCCTTTCATTGCAGGTAGTTCACAAGTCGCCATGACGGGTCCTTTGGCGCGACTACCCGCAGTGTCGGGGCAGGACGCGGACTTATACTGCGACACTCGTGCGCAGGTGCCCAAAGACACAATGCTACTCGTTGTGTGGTACCGGGACGAAGAACCCGTTTTTAGGTAAGTCACAGAATACATAAAGTACACTTGTACAGAAGGCCCCCTTCGAAAAGTCATTTAAAGAAATATACACTCTAGCTACGATACGATTAAGTTCAATTCAGATGGCGCAGCGCTTAATCACCTACGATATATGTTGCATCTCTTTCTAGCGCGTAACGCTTACCTTTTCCATTTTCCCGCTACATGATGCGTCTCTTTCTAGCGGGTAAGTCTTACCTATTCCACTTTCTTTCCCTCACGGAATAGCCCACTCGTATAGACAGTTGTATGTATATATTTGATACCTACACGGCATACTTTTGATACCTACACGGGGAGTGGGCCAGGCCTAGGTAAGTGCAATGACCATAAAACCTTAATAGACATCGCATGTCATAGTTTCTACAAAGAAACGAATCAGTTAAAGCATTGAGGTGAGTGGGAGGGGAAAAAGAAAAATAAAGCACCGTGATTGGTCAGTTCAAAACCGCGATATACCATTTGATTCGAACTAGTGACCGCTGTAAGATGAGCAGAATTTGATAACAGCTATGTTCCTACTGACATATTCAAATTAGTTGATATCTTCGTTCCTGAGAGCAAGTGCACTTCCGTGATTCGTGGTGATCATTTAGCTTTCGCATAAGCTGATAAGACAGTTGTTTTTTAACCTTTAGATAGCCACCTACAAGAAGATAGAAACCGCATTCGTAGGCACATAGATAGACAAATAGGTACTCGTAAAAACATAAAATAGTGACCGTGTCCAGATCGGTCCACCCGTTTGGATTTTAGGTGGACATAGATACACACATAGACAAACAAACATGTGGAACTTAACATTCCTTTTTAGTTGGCAATTAAATAATTATATCTTTAATTAACGCATCTAAGTTATCATGAATTAATAAATAATTAACGTCAAAAGTTGAGAGCTCTACAGTTTAATGGATACTTTATACGGAAACTGTTTCAATATTTATTGAAATGCCTGTAGCTATTCCGGGTATACATTTTGTGTGTCCTTCACCAACAGATGCCTTCCAGCCTTTCCAGGTCAATAATGGCTCTTCCAGTTGAGTAGCTTTTTCTAATATTAGCAGCAACGAAGTGAAAGTAGTAAAATTTAACTTCAACTGCGCGTGAGTGGGTAAAATGTTATATGTGGGTAGTGTAAAAGGAAATAAATGGAAAATTTTTCGCAGATATAAAGCACTTACTTACAAGTTAAGAATAAGTTGATAGTGAGCCGCGGAGGTCCCAATTAATTGTTGATTTTGTTTCAGGGCTATAACTAGTATGTTTATATAACTAATATTATTTTGAAAATAATATAAAAATAACGTTATTTTTAGTCACGATTTTTAAATTTTTAACTCATTGAACATTATATAAATTGAACTCATCGTATCCACAAAATTGACACAAAATCAGGTGGTCCATTCGCTATTTTTTCCGTAGATTTATAAAACAGGGCGATAGTTATAGGTACGGCACTACACATAAACAGTGTTTTCATTGTATGCCATGTCGGTCGCAAATAGGAATCCTTGATGACACAACATACAACAAAAGCGCTCTCTCAACATTTACATGACAGTACAACATTGAAATGAGATACATTCATTGTCGACCGTTTTCGTGAATAAAGGTAGCTACGCTATTTTATTAGCACAGGTTTAAACGGTGTACCCTAAACGTACAATACAATGTACAGTTAGTTGTACACCATTTATAAAAAAGGTAATAACTATAAAAAAGTTTGCGTCGAACCAGGGACGCGTGGATGGAGTTTTAACGATGCGTTGTCCATTTATATAAAACTAGACAGTGCGCGCGGCTTCGCCCGCGTTGGTTTTAGAACTTACGGTTATTGTGACTAAACTATGACCGTTAGATATTATGTGCTCTCGCAGACTTTTTGTAGATCTTAATAAGACCTACAAACCTGTAATACATCATTTTGTTCTCTTGTCAATAGTTTTTGCGGCGCACGCATAAATAGGTTTTCGATTCAATTGTCTTACGAATCCTTAATTTTTTGAAAATAAAATATAGCCTATAACCTTCCTCTACAAATGGACTATCCAACACTGAAAGAAATTTTGAAATCGATCCAGTAATTCCTGAGATAAGCGCGTTCAAACAAACAAACAAACAAACAAACTCTTCAGCTTTATAATGTTAGTATAGATTTTAAAAAAACATATAATATTACATAGCTACGGCTAAATTCATGTTAGTTTAACTAGTCTCTTTCTCTTTCTAACGCGGCATGTTGCATGTACTCGTAGTAGTTATTATTGTAACAACATGTAGAATGTGACTCTACAATATGAACATAATCTAATGATAGTAGGTACACCAAGTATCTAGTTTAATTATTTCCATGTTGTTGAGTTCTTTATGTTGAGTTTCCAAAAGAATACTAGACATAAATTAAATTTTGTATTTTTAAACATTGAAAAAATCATTTGAAATTTTGAAATTCTTACGAGAAGAAAAGCCAATAAGCTCATTAAAAGCGCTTTCTCCTAAACAAAAGAACTTACTTTAAAACACTTCACCATCAAAAGTATCCACTTAATTCTGAACTAGAAAACACTTAGGTCCTTATTTGCATAAAGGCTTACTGTATATAACGAGAGCTTATAATATTATGTACCCGCCAAGATGATAAAACGAATAAAATTTTATAAGAAGTAGAAACCTTTTAGTTTAGTAACACATTACACATTTATTAAATTAGATTATGTAGGTGGGATTTTTTTATTTCCAGTGAAGAATATAAAAAAAAACGATTTTTCCGAATTAATTCAATTGTAAAACTAATAAATTCTACTTAATATTTGCTAAGCACGTATCTTAGTTATAAAAAATATTTTTTCTAAATAGATCACCAGAAGATACGTGTCAGTGTCAGTAACCCATTAATGACCCACTACAGGGTCGGGTCTCCTCTCACAATGAGAAGGATGTAGGCCTTAGTCCACCACGCTGGCCTAGTGCGGGTTGGTGGACTTCACATGCCTTTGAGAACTTTTTTTCTGAACTCTCAGGCATGCAGGTTTCCTCACGATGTTTTCCTTCACCGTAACAGCAGGTGATATTTAATTTTTATAAAGCGCACATAACTTTTTTACAAAGCCATTGGTGCGTGCCACTGGGATTCGAACCCGGACCCCTCGATTCGAGGTCGAATTCTAAGCCACTGGACTATCACCGCTACAGAAGATACGTATCTTCCCAAAACATGTTTGTAATAAATACTCACAATGTAGAAAAAAGGGGTATAAAATGATCATCTTTAAATAAATATTCTCTTGCTTTAAGCAATAAAGCTTTATTATTAATTATTTATTTATTGTTAAACATCGGAAGGAAATTGTAAATTGTACAATAATAAATTTCAATTAATTTTAATTTAATAAACACGAGATAGGTAAGACAAAACTTAAATTGAATTAAATCAAGACACAGAAGGATTCGGATATAATTGAGGAAGCAATTGGAAAATTATTTGACGCTGGAAATGTTGACTACATAGATATAAATCTAAACAGATGACGCAAATGTTAGTACCACACCGCACCCGTGTCAAAATATTTGAAAAGTCTGCGCAATGCATTACCATCGTTGCTATTTTTCTGTTGCTATTAAGTCTGTACCAACTACAAAAGACGTCAGATTTATCATTATTTCAATAAAATTAAATGTTTTTTTTAATTCTAGAACAACGAGTTTGAATAGATGCGAATGATGTTGAATAAATTATTCGAATAATTCATATTATTCTTACTGGCGCTTTGGATTCAGGTTCGCGTTGATGGAAGATTTCCATGACTAAAAAGTTATTAAATTTTCTTAGTAAGTAGTAAAAGCACGCTTGGTCTTCATGGTTCACATGCGTTATCTATTTAGGTCTATATCAGTGGTTGACTACAACTCAACTCAAATGAAATTCACGTCAGATTTCGTTATAAGGCGTACTCATTTCCATTTGGAAATTGAGTGATGTATAGCAAAACTTTACTTCCTCTTCTCTTGTGATTCAGTAGATTATAGCCTAATTATTTTAAGCTGAGGCTGTTTTTTTGTAAGAAAACCAAAACAGAATGGCTCACCTAATGGTTAGTAGTTACCGTAGCCTAGTTTACCTTAGTGGTTACACAAGCGACTCCAGGTACAATGAAGATTGGTTGGTTGAACTTTAATGTCGGCCAATTGGACAACGTCTTACTCGTGTGTATGTGAACTGATGAAACACGACATAAATATGCGACTGTACGAGTACACAAAACAGCAACGTAGGTAATAAAAAGTGGACAAAAAGGCGGAAGCGCCCGGAGACCGGATTTCCGTCCAAATTTCACACTACGTGACTTTCATACAGCGAGATTAAAGAGATCCTTTGTCGCGATTCATTAAAATTAACATTTTTTTACTATTTCTCACTGAAGTATCCGAGTGAAGTGGAATATGAAAGCTGGCGTTGAAAAACGAGGATGTAGCGCTTTCCATTGTACAAGAATCAAGAATTAGTGTCAATCTTTCTGCAAGCGTTATGAAATTTTCTGCGATATAACTTGTTCTTCTTTGTCGATGCCTTATGTCTCTCACGACCATGGTCTAACCTTTGCCTATTAAATAAAACATTAGATTAACTTGTACGCGAGTCTGGTTCAAAATACGGTAAAGTAAAAAAAATGCACCTTACGCATCTAAATAAGTAGCGTATGTTTTTTAATGACGTATCATAAGTAACGAGTAACGTAACGATACGATAGTAACGAGTACTAATTGTAAAAGTAACGAATACATACGGGTTCACTTTTTTTCGTTACTTTTACACCTCTACGCCAGATACTAAAGAATAAACATTGAAAATTATACAATGCAATAGGCGGTCTTATCGCTAAACGGCGATCTCTTCCAGATTACCATTTATGAGTATACCGTAAGAAACAAAAAAGTAGGTGTACATTAACAAGGATAAAGACAAATATAAAATTAGAAATCTTACCATCTTACCTCTTAACCCGTCATACAGCTGCATGTTTCCGGTAGGACTTTTTTCTCTCTTTGTGGTGGGATGCAGTGACTACGTAACATCAGGTGGCTAGCATGCCCTTTCGCTACTCAATTACTATACAAAAAGAATGTAGTTCGTATGTCTTCTGCAGCATGGCGAGTTGCGCAAAAGTTCTAATCAGGTCACACAGTAGAATACATGTTTTTGAATAAGATAACTATTCTGAAGGCACGGTAGTGCCCCCGCCAAGTCGAGCAAAAAAGCGGCACGGCCATACTACCTACTCTTTTCTCGAAGCAATTCAGGCCATTTTCAACCCGCTATAACTCTATTGTGGATAAAACTAGGAGCCTGAATTTTTAGTAGCCAGACAGGTATTATATAAACACGGTATATTTCAAATTTCATTCAATTTGAACCAGCAGTTTAAGAATTGCACTTGTCAATAGGCGAAAGTGACCACTTGCCAGGTGGCCCGTCTGTCTGTTTGCTTGCTCTACTTATAAAAGAAATTATAACTAATCAAAGTTTCTTAATTTTGTCACTCATAATATATATGAATATATAATATATGAATAATATTCACTCAACTTATAAGGAGCGTGTCGTAAAATCCTAAGTAATTGGACGCAATGTAATGTGCCAGTGCAGTTCCGTTTCTCATAACGGCGAGATGTTTTAATAAAATTCTAGGCTCTCTTATTACTGTGGAAGGTTCTGGCAGCCTGCCTAAAGACAGCATTCGTATTTGTAACTTAACAGTCGCATTACAAGGGTGAGAATGAAAATATTTATTAAGAGAGAGCACGTGCAGCAATGCTGCTTGAGAATATCGCAAGCAATCGCAAAAAATATTTCAGCGCACTTGGATGTGTGAGTTTATGGCGAAGCGAATTAGGTACTAGCTGTTTTTGTTTTTGGAAGGCATTTAATGGCTGATTTCAATAACTGATCTTTGGATTGATACTACTGTTTGGTCGCCAATACACCTTTAATTGTTTTGAAATAACGAAACATCAGAAGGGCTATCTATATCGGACGACTGATTTTGAAAGGAGCCCTAAGTTGATGGTCGTGTAACACAGGTTGGCAAGTAATAAATAAATAAATAACTCTTCACACTCATAGCCCCACACTAGGATTCCCTGTGTCATGGGTGCCATGGACACACACAAGACAAGAACACACACACCCAGACCAGAAACAGAAATTCATTCAAATCTCTGCTCTGCTGGGAATCGAACCCAGGACCTTCCGCGCAGCGCACCAGTGTCTCAACCACTGCGCCACTTGGGTCGTCAAATAGACAGTTTCTCTTTGAATCCACATTGAAACAGCTTAGTGGAATGTGCTCCAGGCATCCCTCTGTTTCGACCCTACTAATATGAATGCAGTAAAGTTTTAAAAATCTTCAAAATAAACAAGGTCTTTTAAATTTCATTAATGATTCAAAGTCCAGAATGTCAGTAACCCACTAATGACCCACAACAAGGTCGGGTCTCCTCTCACAATGAGAAGGATGTAGGCCTTAGTAGCCTTGTAGGCCACGCTGGTCTAGTGCGGGTTGGTGGACTTCACATGCCATTGAGAACAATTTTTTTTTCTGAACTCTCAGGCATGCAGGTTACCTCACGATGTTTTCCTTCACCGTAACAGCAGGTGATATTTAATTGTATAAAGCGCACATAACTTTTTGTCATTGGTGGGTACCACTGGGATTCGAAACCGGATCCCTCGATTCGAGGTCGAATTCTAAGTCGAATTCTAAGGTCGAATTTCCACTGGGCTATCACCGCTCCCAGTCCAGAATAACCGCCGTTAAACTTTAATTTTTTACGACAAATAGAAAATGAAATAACACCAGTTAACCTGCTCGGGTTCACTGAGGGTTCAAACTAGCTCGCTTGTCCTATCTGTATTCATGGCACTTCAAAATCCAGAATTACAAAGCGTTTTGGGCATTACTCTTTATTTATTCACCGTGTGGCGACACAGAGAACATCATTTCGAGAGAGCCTTGCAACGTACACTTATGTGAAAATGAAGTAAAACAGTTTTTACTTTGGCCTTGTCCTTGGCTGATTTTACTGACCTACTAAACAACACGACAAAATTTAAACAAAGGGATCTGTTTCGATCCGTCCTAATTGAAATACCCACTGACATGCCACAAATTTCAGTGTGGCAAAAATAGTACTTGTCATGTCAGTACCCATTAATGACCCACTACAGGGTCGGGTCTCCTCTCACAATGAGAGGGATGTAGGCCTTAGTCCACTACGCTGGCCTATTGCGGGTTGGTGAACTTCACATGCCATTGAGAACATTTTTTTTTGTGAACTCTCAGACATGCAGTTTTCCTCACGATGTTTTCCTTCACCGTAACAGCAGGTGATATTTAATTTCATAAATCGCACATAACTTTTATTACAAAGTCATTGGTGCGTGCCACTGGGATTCGAACCCGCACCCCTCGATTCGAGGTCGAATTCTAAGCCACTGGGCTATCACCGCCTTGTACTTAGTATGTAACAAATTTTATTTCATACTTTTTTGATGTCGTTTTTAATTATTTTTTTACGCCTACATATCCGCTCTACCTACATCCTATTTCTAGGTATGTTTTAATAATTATTTTCACATGCATATTATAATTATATTTCTGTGTAATTAACAACGTGTTCAAACTGACAGGTTGTTTATTTTATCCGTCTATATTCACAGCCCTCAACATGTATTAATTCACAATGCGACGACACAAAGTATCATTCCACAGCCTGGAACCGCTGTACTCGTATGGGCGGTTTGAAAATATCCAGCACGGCTTGGCCCTTCCCCGTTTCTCCACCGCACCACATTGGAGCAGCGTGGTGGAGAATGCTCCAGACCTCCCCCTGTTGTGGGAAGAGACCCGTGCCCAATAGTGGGCCATAAAATGGTTGCAGCTAAACGTTGGCTTTTTGCTGTGAGCTACACAGAGAACTGGCAAAAGATCCTTTGCCGTGCATTAAAGTAGTACCGCGTTTTATTTTCGTTACTTTGAATGCACATGACGAAGGCTTTTAGTGTAAGTAACGAAAGGCGGAAGCACAGCGGATGCGGAAGGCAAACTAGTACGAAGTAGCGTTATAGAGCGGTAGGTAAGTAGAGTCATTGTTTTCGCGCTCTATCGAGGTCCTTTTAACTGCAGCAAGCTAATTCTGATGAGAGAAGTGTGTTCATTTTGTTCCTATATATGTGGTAGAGCCGCTTGTTTATCCGAAACTCATATAGTTTTAAATCATTAACAAAATGAACGAGTGAAGGTCTTTATTAATTGCATAATGGTTTGATAAAATAATCGTGTACTATCAATATTAATGAGGGGTAAAGTAAAGTCTATTTGCTAAATACAAACAATAATTTTCATGTTGTACTATTACTTAATTTGATCTATATCTGAGCAGTGTCGTCGTCGCGATAGCGTATGTTATTACCATTTCTACTTTTTATAGATGTTGAATTTTAAATCTTATATTATTTAAAATTCTCGTGTCACAATCACACCTTGTGAAATTTTTTACGCATATTTGGTAGGTCTGAGAATCGGCTACTATCTATTTTTCTTACCCCTGAGTGATAAGGGTTTTAACATTTTTATTTTATTTTTTTGGTAATTTTTTTTTTAATAATGTGGCATCAAATAATACATACAACAAATCGTCAGTCATTAGTATGTCATATGTCAGTCTGTTTTAAAAAATTCCATACTAATGACAGCTCGATACGATTACTATACGAAACTGAATAAGTTCATGCTCGACATAGTAATGTTTTGCCTCCTTGGAATTTGGCATACTTCTCTATTATTACTATTCGTACGGAAAGATGCGTAACTCCGTCGCGTTGTAACAAACTCATCACGCCACCACTCGTTAAACCGCAGTAAGTTAAAAATATAGAATTTCGCTGCATATTTCGGGAGTCGTTCATTTCACTCCAACAACATAACTTTTTATTTTTCCAATCCAGCAAAATGAATGCCAAACTTGGGGTAAAAGAACAAAAATTGTGGAAGTTGGTTGGTTTTGTTTGAATTTTGTTCGTTTACATGCCGGGTGTTCTTCAAAAGCACTCCACAATAGGCTTGTACTCGTAATTAATTTTGGATTGAAATTCATACGTGTAGTCGGATGCCACAGAGTAGAAATCATTCAGTGGTATCGCGCGTTTGATGTTTGCGGAAATATGGACATTGCAACACAAATCTCCAAGCAATAACTAATAATCATCACAGTATTCTTTAATTTAACAAAAATCTGTACCAATATAATAAAGCTTAAGCAATTTTTCGTTTATTTGTTTGAACGCGCTAATCTCTGAAACTTAGATTTATGTATAAAATAGTCTTATTAATGAGAGAAGTTATCGGCTATTTTTTACTATAAAAGTGGTCGTTTATTCTTCTTTTAGCTACGCCAAAATAAAGTTGATATAATTTTTAACATACCTACTTGAAGGACTGGAAAATGAAATAGAATTTTTCCGTAAAATATTGTTTATTTATTTTCTTTGCGTCCGCGCGAACGAAGTCGTGGACTGAAACTAGTTTAATAAGATTTTTTAATGTTAATCTCATGTTGGTAGCTGCGATAAAGTCTCTTAGGCATAACATATGGATCATTCTAATTAAACTTGTTTAAATCAAAATAACCGTGCCTTAAATGGCACCGAGATGCTAAGCAGTAACCGTTTGTAGCTGGGTGCCATCGTTGCAGTACCCCGAGCACTGAATTCACGGCTTCGTCAGACGACTCTACGGATTTATAGGCTGTGGAAATACAGTATACTTTTTTGGGAGCGCCGTATTTCGGTTAAAAATGAATGCTATTACGTTAAATATTTTATGTTTGATTTATTATTACTGGCTTCCGTTCCGCGAAGGTAACAGCGACCGTTTAACTGCGATCAAAATGTGGACTGTATTTTATTTTAGAGTATTTTCTATGTGGGTTTTTATATAAGTTCGACTGAGCATTCAGTGTCCATGAACACTATTGTCGAAGTATTCATACGGTAAACGTCAGTCGTTAGTATGTCATATGTCAGTTTTTCTGACATCTTCCCATACTTATGGCACACGTTAACTATACGACATTTCTACGAAAGTTTTATGTTCAGGGCAGTTCGATCGATCTCCAAATTCGATTTCAAAATATTAAAAATTAAACCTCGTATTAGTACGTGCACGACTTTACATTTTCTTTTTAATTCAATCAAGTTAACAGTTAGTTCTTTACGTTTTTCACCCACTTCTAGCAAAAAATAGGTTTTATTCTCCCCGTGCGGTTTCATGGTAGTTTTTGCAGCTTTCCACTGCTTATATAATTTGCACATTTCCGGTTTTCTATACCGTTTCAGAAAAAAATACGACGAGTGAAGGAGCTTTTGGTAAACTTATTGTGAAGTTCAAGTTTAGTGAATAAAAAACCATGACATTTATTTTAGAAACTTCCAAACAATAGACTACAATAATAGATCATAATTATTAACATATCAGTGGCGTCGATTAGGGGAGGCCCGTGTCCAGCAGTGGACTACCAAGGGCTGAAAGGAAGGAAGGAAGGAAGTACGTATAAGGCGCTGAGTTGAAGTAAAAAATGCCGGATTTAATGCATGGCCAGTATTCTCAAATAATGTGTGCCAAATAAAGATGACTATTGTACGGAAAATTGAAAAAAAAATCCAATGTTCATTATAACTACCGCTCGGGACAGCCGCAAAGTTCGTATAATTAATGAGGCACAATTTGTACAAAGCTATCAGAACACAAAGGTTTTGAAACAATAAAAGTATAAAGAATAGACAACACAGCTAAGCCAAAAACAGATTCGCAAAATAATGAAGTGACACCAAAATTCGTGGAAATATCGCGGTGAAAAGCGTCTCTAATAACTTTAAAGTTTTCAACTCTCGCCTCCGCCGTTTCAGAAAAACTGCTGCGATTTTTAAATACCGGTTCACACTCAGAACCTCACTAGCGCTTTTATTAATAACAGAAGTTTAACTGGAAGCGGGACTCGAAATCTATACTTTAATCTATCTATACTTTAAGAGAACAAAATGATGTACTACGGGTTTGTAGATTTTATCAAGATCTACAAAAAAGTCCGCGAGAGCACATATTTATTTATTTATTTATTACATCTTTATTGTTACCGAAATAATATGCGGTACAAAAGGGGGGCTTAAAAAAAACTAAATAAATAAAAATAATATTTAAGAGATAGGGTCTACGCAGACCCTAACTAACTATCATAGTATCATAGTATAGTAACCCTATCTAACTATCATAGTATAGTCACAATAACCGCAAGTTCTAAAATCCACGCGGGCGAAGCCGCGCACACAGTCTAGTGTAGGTACTTATGTTCACAAAAACTCGTATCTTACTACTACATTATTGTAAGTCTTATAATGCTTAAGACTTAGTTAAGCATTGTAACTTTAAAGACTTACAATAATGACGCTTCACTGAATAACGTTATGGATGTTGCCTTTTTTGTATAAAAAAGATAATTTTATTTCTTGATCTCAGCCGTAAAATTCGTGTTCGAAATTTAAGTTCGAACCCGCACCCCTGAAGTGAAAGACCGAATTCTCAACCATTGGATTACATTGTGACAATTAATATTAAATTGCGTGCTTTCAATTTTACAAAAAGCTTACAAGAGGAAAATGAGTTTATCGTTTCGCTCCGAAAAAATCTTCATCGCTCGGTGAAATATTTCTGTAAACTCGGGTAGGTATACATTTATTTTATAACGTTCCCCCTAAGGGATGGTAAAGAACAATAGAACAAAATCTGAATTATAATCACGGTTCGTCGGACATAAAGCTCACGTTATTTACAGCTATTTGTTAAAAAGCTTGGAGAAAAATCGACAATTAACTTCAATATTTTATTTCCAAACATCCCAATTCCATACATATTGTAATGCAGTTCCAAGTTAGGGCATAAAATTTAAAATATGCATAATACAGGAATCCACGTTTACCGCCGCGCCGTTCCATTACCTTTTAAATATACTCACTAATTTATAATATCATAATTAAAAATCTGTTTGTGACCATAAATGAAAGCATAATAATAATATTATTATTGTAATTCGCAGTCACAACGGCATCACAATAAAATGGTTCAGTAAAACTCGTTATGATTTCAATATTGCTTTAACGTCTTTCCAATATTCTTGTTTTTGGGCGATAATTTAATTAAAATACTATTTTATTACAGGCGAATATAACCAAATCACCAGGGAGGTTCTTAAAATGCGACCACGTTTAGGCAAAAGGAGCATAGGCCGCCCTCTAACGACAGCGGGAAACCGTTGGATTCAGAGAGGAGAGGCCTGGTCCCGCAGTGGAGTACAAGGGCTAAAAGAAAGGAAAGAGGTTAAAACTTAGTATCCCTTAGCACGAGGGGAGGAAGGGGGAGGGGGGAAGGGGGAGAGGGGAGTGAACCCTCACCCCTGATACTACTCCCATTACAAGGTAATGCACAGATCCGGAGAAAAAAGCATTTAACTTAAAACTATGACATTTTAGGGGATGGGAAGGTTCCCCACAAAAAGGGAAGGTAAGAAGGAGACCAAAAAAGAGATGCATCAATTTATAATAATTGGATTTTTTTTGGATTGGAAAGAAAACATAAAACGTCATACATCCTGTGATTTGAAGGTAGAGAGGATAAAACGCGTACAATTCGGTTCTGGCATCTATTTTACATCTCTAGGTTCTAGCCTTTTTAGTCTAAAAATTGTTATTGATGAAGCAGTCTAGTCTGTCCCAGACTATTTTTTACGTTTCATTTCACTGTTTTTCATTTACAATTGACAGTTTCTAGCCTCCCGCCGCCATACCAGTGCTAATTAGTGTTTTATTTACGTGATTTACCCGTTTCAGGTTAGATTTTTTTTTCGTTATTTTCTTGAAAGCGGTGCATTACCTTGTAATAAGAGCGGTAGCATTATAATCGTGGACTAAAGCTCTATCAACTACAATATATTTTAGCTCTAAATTCGTGCTAAGAGATACTAAGTCCAACCCAGGAAAGAGCGAGGCTCGTCAGTTAATCCGACCACAGGGCCTCCCGCAAGGTTTAACGACTGCTATCTTATCGATAACAACCGGGACCGACGGCCTTACGTGCCTTCCAAAGCAAGGAAGCGCGCATTTAGTTCGCCTAGCGGTCACCCATCCACGTACTGACTGCGCCCGACGTTGCTAAACTTACAATGCCATTGCAGTTGGCATAATAGATAAAAGGCCGAAGAAGCATCACCAAAGAAAAAAGCTTGACGTTTCTAAATGCATGACATTGCCACATGACAATAAAGTATTCAATCTGAAATTAATTATCTTGAAATCATTGCATTTTATTGTTAAATACATTTACAATATTGTTAATATTTTCAATTAATATTTTTCATGACTTTTTCGATCGCCTGCGATATTCTCAAGCGCGCTCCATGACCTTGGAAGATTTTTTTATTAAACTACATTGTTATATTAAGCTTTTAAGGTATTGCTTCTTCACCCCGTCTTTCAAAAACTGTTTCGTTCCTTCTAAAGTCGACCCAGAACAAGTTCAGTAACCAAAAAGTTTCGAAACTGTTCAAAGTTTCCGCCAATGAGCGCAGATAGAGAACATTTGGGAGATGGCCAAGTAAGGGCCATCCATTGTATCTATGTAACACTGTTTCTGCAATATGTGCAATTTATGAACTTCATATATAACTTTACGAGCGTTATGTAATGTTAATTAATAGCGGTGATAGCCCAGTGGCTTAGAATTCGACCTCGAATCGAGGGATCGGGGTTCGAATCCCAGTGGCACGCACCAATGACTTTGTAATAAAAGTTATGTGCGATTTATGAAATTAAATATCACCTGCTGTTACGGTGAAGGAAAACATCGTGAGGAAACCTGCATGCCTGAGAGTTCACAAAAAAAAATGTTCTCAAAGGCATGCGAAGTCCACCAACCCGCAGTAGGCCAGCGTGGTGGACTAAGGCCTACATCCTTCTCATTGTGAGAGGAGACCCGACCCTGTAGTGGGTCATTAATGGGTACTGACATGACATGACAATTAATAGTCCGCACTAGCTACCCGTATCTGCTAATTATTGGGAACGTGAAAAGTTGAACGTGAGCATAATAATGAGTACTAAAAAATCGGATGGGTCGGTGCACACAGCCGTGAAAGTGAAACGTGAAACGCCTATATCGGCATTGTTTACCGCCACCCTGTCCGGCCCTGATGCAAAATTGAGGTCTTAGCAGCGAGCTGACTATATACGCTTAATAATGACACTAAAGTCATGTTTCTACGATGAATCCTTTTGTAGTTATTAAGGTCGGACGGTATAGACCAATTCGTTACACGCGCGCACTTTTTAAAAAGTCATTGGTGCGTCCACCGGGATTCGAACCCGGAACCCCCGATTCGAGGTCGAATTCTAAGCCACTGGGCTATCACCGCTTAACCGCCGCTCTAGTAAGTGTAATACAAATCCTGGTTGGGGTTGGCATATGGCGAGCAACGTGTCACACACTAAGCAATTTGACTAGCTGACGCGTCTGAAACGGTTTCCTTGTTCGCTGTAATTAACGGTTACCTGACAACATAGAAACAGGAAGTATATAGAACGGCTATATGGGCGGGACAAGAAAGCGGTGATAGCACAGTGACGCGCACCAGTTACTTTCTTAAGAGAAGTTATGTGGGCTTTAAATTATATGTGAAGTGAATGATATGTTCTCAAATGCAAGTGAAGTCCACCAACCCGCTTTAGGCCAGCATGGTGGACTAAGGCCTACATCCCTCTCATTGTGGGACGAGACCTGACCCTATCGTGGGTCATTAATGGGTTACAGACATGTAGTGTAACACAAATCCTTGTAAGAGTTGGCATACGGAGCGAGTTACATGTCTGGCACTAAGCAATTTTACTAGCTGACGCGTTTAAATCGGTTTCCTTGTTCGCTGTAATTAGCGGTTACCTGACGACATAGTAATAGGAACACAACGGCTATATGGGTGGAACAAACGCGCCCGTGGTAGGTACTACTGCATAACTGAGTGTGTTAGCTGATTATTTCTATTATTTATTTATACTAGCTGTCACGACACAAAAATAAAAATATTATTTTTATTTGTAACTCGCAGTTTTTTCAAGTTTCCTCACTGTTTAAACCTTTCTTGAAGTGACACGAACATTTCGAACGAATGTGTAATTTATAATGTATTGTTATATAATTGACGTCCATTAAGTGTGCAAAAATAGTACTTGATAGTGAATAAAAGCTTATGATTTTGACTTTATCACTCTCATTCCAACGGAGGGTGATAGAATGAGTTTGCAACGTCCATGCTATTATCTGAGCTAGCTAAAAGGTTCGAATCTAATTATTATTGCTGTTCTTTTTACTGTCTATGTCTGATAACTACACTAACAGCAGATAACTAAAGTGACCCTGTCTGGGCACAATCGATTACTTTATTGTGGATAGGTCGGAGTTTTATATAATATAGATATTGTCAGTACCCCATTAATGACCCACTACAGGGTCGGATCTCCTCTCACAATTAGAGGGATGTAGGCCTTAGTCCACCACGCTGGCCTAATGCGGGTTGGTGGACTTCACATGCCTTCGAGAACATTTTTTTTGAACTCTCAGGCATGCAGGTTTCCTCACCATGTTTTCCTTCACCGTAACAGCAGGTGATATTTAATTTTATAAAGCGCACATAACTTTTTTACAAAGTCATTGGTGCGTGCCACTGGGATTCGAACCCGGACCCCTCGATTCGAGGTCGAATTCTAAGCCACTGGGCTATCACCGCTTTTTATACGTACTATATTCCAATGTAGGAAACTTTCATAGCATGATTCAGGATACACGTGGCGCCATCTATTGAAGTCTGCCGCGCAACACCTGTTCGTATCTCGTTCATCGTAACTATCTTGTAGAAATCCTATAATTGATTATAGAGTGCCGCATCGGAGTAAAATTATAATAATAATAACGCTTCACACTCATAGCCCCACACTAGGATTCCCTGTGTCGTGGGTGCCATGGACACACACAAGACAAGAACGCACACACCCAGACCAGAAACAGAAATTCAAACTCATAATTCAAATCTCTGCACCGCTGGGAATCGAACCCAGGACCCACCGCGCAGCGCACCCGCGTCTTAACCACTGCGCCACTCAGGTCGTCAAATCGTCGGTCGTTAAAATTATCTATTAATACATATCTTATCCAGCGATTTGACTAGCTGATGCGACTAAAACCGTTTCCCTGTTATAACAATTAGCGGTTACCCCGTATGTCATGTCTCCTACACTGTCATTGTGTAACTTTATCGACGGTTAATCGATTGTATTAGTTTTCGGAAACCGTTAGGTTTGCTGATATATCCTATCTGCGAAGAGGTACACAATTAAATTTAATATTTTTTAATGCAAAAAAATCTGTAGCTCAATCAATCAGTAATCAATCAAATAAAAAGTATAATTAAATTCGTTTTCAAAAGCTGTTATTAAAAAAAATTAAACCGACCTCAAAAAAGTATGAAATAACATTTGTTACATACTTTTGGCTTACTATTTTTTGAAAAGTTCGGTTATTTTACTTGAAAGACAATTTTTGGCTTTTTCGATTTGGTGTTAAGGTAGATAATTAAAAAAAATCGTAATGCGCACTCTACCTACCATTGTGAAAAAGTGTGCATTATCATTTAATGAGATTAAAATGTGAAATTCTAAGAATGGAATTCTATAATGGCTTTTTATTATGATTTTCCTTATTACAGCTCTATACTGCGGTGCTTTATAACTTTAACGTTCTTTTATTACAATACGTTGTTCATTTCTGGTTCATAAATAAATAAGTTAACCATAAATATAAAATATTTTACAGTTCTCTTTTATGTGGTTTTAATACGTAATCTGGCGCTTAATGAATAAAATGAATTGAATGAAATAAAATTACACCTGATGATAAAGCATCATCCGATTTATCGCAATTTATTCCTTATTTTACGCCGAAATGAGTTTCGTATAAATTAATACATAATTTGAGTTGAATCCATTTCCGAAAACGGGTATTTAACTGCCCTTGAAAATTGTTGACCCATTTAAGAGGACTTTTGCAAGAATGTTGATTAACTTCAAGGTAATAATATATTGGATAAAAAGGCACCTAAGTATATGAAGAACATACCAAACTTACCCAGAATTATAATTAATAAAGTTAAAAATTTAAGTTGATTCTGAATAAAAATTTGACAAAAAAATCTCTTTTAAAATATTTTTTCAAGAAAATTTTCACTCATAAGAGAGTATAAATAGGTAGAAACAGACCTACTGAAAACATCTTTGTGCATTTAAAAATATTAAGATAGAAATAGAAACCTCACATTTTCCTATTTGAAATGCATTCGTATCTGCCAAATGTAATGCGGTTATCAGTCGAGTTAAATTACATCCGTTAATATAATTACGTACCTATGTTAAAATATGTAAATTTCATTTCAATTAACCTCGAGTGATTTGTATTAATTCACCTTTAACCTACAACCTATTAAAATTGATTGCGATATGACTTAATTAAGTACGTGAAATATAGTTAATTCAGGAATATACTCAGGTCTATTCCTATAATAATTTGCATAAAATAGCATCAAATCGTAAGATAAGATAATATCAAATCGTAAGATAGAATAAAATCAAATCGTAAGATAAAATAAGTAAAAAATGTGCTATTTTTACAATTAATAAATACGTACATTGAGAAATCTAGTCTAACAGCATCTAGCAACAAAAGTTTGCAAGCTTTCATTATAGTAACCGTCACAACGCATCAATATAGATGATTAGAGCTAAGCATTTAAACTTTTTGGCCAATGTACAGCTGTCGAAGAACACGCGCTAGACCAATAGACGAGGTACACTGACTCATGAACCAATCGCGTGAACGAACAGCGCAGTCAACGTCAAACCGACAAATGAAGATTGTGTTAACGACTCGTGCCTACTACTATATCAAGTTTACTTCAGTTTATCTACCTATAAAATTTAAATGTACTTTTATTGCACAAAAACCTTAATTTTATACAAAAATATGATATATTTTAGACATAATAGAAACTTCTGAATATCATAGAAGAGTTTTTGAAAATTAGTCATCATGCCTATTAGCTCGATAAAAGGCGTAGAAAGTGTTTAAACGAATACATTTGTGACAGTGATTATTTATGTACAATTATTTTTTCAATGACAAAAACTAGACAACTAAAGTTAATTGATTAGTAGGTAACATTTTTAATTTATTTCATCAAAATATTTATTATATCTATTTTACTGCATCTATTTATGTTATTCCTAGTATTTGTCCTTTTCTTTTCCGGTACTTAATCTGAAAGGACTTTTTGTTTTTAAAGTAACTGGTTTTTTATATAAAAGCTATTCACACTGTGTCTTTAGATTTACATCACGATTATAATATAATTGCATTTAAAAAAGTATTCCGCAAAAGCACTGGTTACCAATAACTCTTAAGCTGAGTGATTAATCTACAATAAGCTACAAGTCTATAAAACACACAAATTTGCTAAGATTTAATATTGCGATCGAGTTTATTGTCTTACCCTTAATGAAAGCTAAAGAGACGCAAATTACTCAACTTCATCAATATCCGGTTCGATTCGATGAGATTTCCTCTGTGCAAACTCAGACCAGTGTAGATTGCTGATGCCATGTGTAAACTATCCATGTGTACTTTGGCCCTTACGTAGCTGTGACGTATTTCTCACTTGGTTTTATTGCGATATGTATTGTGTTTATGTTCGTTTACAAATAGGTAAATGAGGTGTGAACAAGCGATACCACTTCAAGCAATGATAATAGTAATTTACCCTTTATTGTGTACATCAAGAGACAAATTAGAAACAGTATACAATATTAGAAAAATATAGCGTAACCAACGTATTATATAGCGTAACGATTTGAGGTATGTCTTCCAGGCTACGTTAGGGTAAAATAAAGTACAAACCAAATAGAAAAAGGGTATAGTCTGTGCGCTGAATATCACCTATACCACTCAGATGATAACATAATAACTATCGACACTTTATTTTGTTGTGTACAAATTAAATCTTTGTTTTTAAAAAGGCATGAGCAGTGATCAAAAAGATAAGAGACGACTATTTTAATTCACATGACAAGAATCACTTCAAATGTACCTACTAAATTTATAAACCTTTAGCTTCGTTGAAAGTTGCTTGTGATTTTCTATCAGCTGTTTCAATTTCCAATTAAAAACTACACGTACTCGTTGTATACAAAATAAAATAAAATTTATATTTCCACATCTATTCCGCAATTTACATGTACCTACCTCCGTGTTTTTACTTGCTTCTTATTTTACTTTCACCCTTAGCAGCTGTGACTTACGAGTATTTCGCGACGTGGTTTTATCGCGTCATGTCGTGTGTATTTACATTTACAAATAAATCAAGCGTGAACACGCGACACCACTAAAGGAGATTTCCAGTGTCAGTCTAAGAGCAGGTCTAATTTTATCATCTTGAAATACTCACACGTGATAGTATGCTTTGGGGGAGTTTCTTTCATCGTCTTTATAATTCGCGGCGTAACTTTATTATAATAATCGTATTTTTCTCGCTTGTATCATAAACAGCTTGATTGGTTTGGCTTAAGATGCGTCGATTAAATTGTGAGGGTGGCACTAGGTGGTCAATAATTTTTAGTTTATTATTTATTATTATGTCATTCAGTCGATTTTTTGTTGGTTCCAACCTAATATTAGTATACTTTCACGTATTACCAAAGGTAAGGTTTACGTTAGCAGTAGTGACTTATTAACCAACGTGCTGCTATCGCGTAGTGTTGTGTTTGTTTTCGTGTGCAAATAACTCGCGTGTGAATAGCGACACCGTTTAGTTCATTTGAAAAAGCTACTTAATAAATAAGCACAATAAATGTCAACCATCATTTTGAACCTTTTTGGATAATTTGTTGCAGTTTCAACTCTTAAATTCAAACTAGTTATACTCCATTTAGGTTTCGCTTTTACTCGTATGTTATTATTAAATTAGGTATAGCAGTTGAGTCTCACACCCCATCGTGATGTCATCGCGACGTCCTGTTTGTCTTCGCGTGCAAATAACTCGCGTGTGAACAGCGACACTGTTAGCACACTATTGGAATAACTCACTCAGTAAGGAAGCATAATATTTCACTATCACTCTCAATAGGCTGAGTTTTCATTCTATTAATAATCTTGGTTAACGTACTCGTATGTAGAGCTTAGAATGGAAGCTAACTTATGCAATTAGCGTGACGTGAAGAAGGGAATTAAAAGCAACATGTATACTTACTTTATAACGGTATAATATAATCGGTATAGTATAATATCACATACCTTTGAGAACATATTTTGTGAACCCTCAGTCTTGCCGGTTTCCTCACGATGTTTTCCTTCACTATAACAGCTGGTGATATTCAGTTTTATAAAGCGCACATCACTTTATTTACAAAGTCATTGATGCATGCCTCTCAATTCGAGGTCGAATTCTAAGCCACTGGGCTATCAGCGCTTATATTATATATTTAACGCTTATTAAATTGTGTGGATACGTAGCCGGTGACGTCGGCATTGCGTCCTGGGCCCTGATTCTGTAAGTCCCAAAAGATTTTGTGTCGATATCGTGTGTCATCAAACCGTACGTCACTTCATGAAGTCAGCACGACAAGGAACCAATATAAGGCACACCATCGATAGTCACGATATTTGACTTTTAAGCCTTTTGTGACTTTTTATCACGGGTAAGACACGACATTGCCGCGATACGAGTGTGAATGGTCGTACAGAATCAGGCCCCTGGTGACTATGGCGCCGCCCGATGGCTTAAAGGCTGTAAGGAAAAAGTCGAAAACCAGCTTCATAAATGCGCGGTTTATCTAAATTTTACATGAGACCTCGGGTATATCTCGCGGTGCTAGGGATGCGCAATGCGGCACCAACTGCACCTTGCACAACAAATTAGTTCGTCTGCCCTGTCGGTGGCGATGAATATAAAATTTAATCCTCCTCCCGTTTCAGTAAACGTGTTGGTACATCTTTCAGACAGTCCAACTGAAATTGTGTTCCATTTTAATGTTGGTACCACGTGTTTAAAACGAGTTTGAAAAAGTTTTTCGGCCAACCGGAAGAATATCTTTATTAAAGGTTTTAGGTGTTTATCATGAAAAATGTAACGTATTTGATAGATGTACCTTATCAATATTAATGTAGAGTTTTTGAAATGTGCGAATCATTGACGAATTTGACGAATGGCGTTTGTTTTGTTTAACGACCCGAGTGGCGCAGTGGTTAAGACGCCGGTGCGCTACGCAGAGGGTCCTGGGTTAGATTCCCAGCAGAGCAGAGGTTCGAATGATGAATTTGAATTTCTGTTTGTGGTCTGGGTGTGTTGTGTTCTTGTCTTGTCTGTGTCCATGGTACCCACGACACAGGGAATCCTAGTGTGTATGAGTGTGAAGCGTTATTTATTTATTTAATAAATGGATTTAATCATTTTGAATAATATCCTTAACAAAATACGTTGGCGTCTTTTCTCGGTCATATAAATATAAACTTCAACATTAATATCGTATTCCTTGTGTCATTGACATACACAAGATAAGAATACACTCACTTAGACCTGAAACAGAAATCGTCTAGGATAAGTTTAATTACAATCGGTCTAGTAGACCATGAAATCATAATTATCTTCTTCATACTAGCTAACAAACCCTTTTTTCCTCTCCACCGTTAGCAAACATTCCACAAATGAATTAATCATAATAATTTTGGTGAAATAAACTGGTCCTACTAACTAAGTAACTTTAATTGATAAAATTAAATTAGACCAGCGTGCTGGCCTACATCCTTCTCATTGTAAGAGGCAACCCGACCCTGTTAGTAGTTAGTAGTAACCCATTAATGACCCACTACAGGGTCGGGTCTCCTCTCACAATGAGAGGGATGTAGGCCTTAGTCCACCACGCTGGCCAAATGCGGGTTGATGGACTTCACATGCCTTTGAGAACATTTTTTTTTAACTCTCAAGCATGCAGGTTTCCTCACGATGTTTTCCTTCACCGTAACAACAGGTGACATTTATTTTTATAAAGCGCATCTAACTTTTTTACAAAGTCATTGGTGTGTGCCACTAGGGTTCGAACCCGGACCCCTCGATTATGAGGTCGAATTCGTAGCCACTGGGCTATCGCCGCTGTCACCCGACCCTGTAGTGAGTCATTAATGGGGTACTGACAAACTGGTCCAAAAAAAGATTTTATGCAGCCGTCTAAGTCCCGAGGAGCAGTAAAGTTTCCTATGAGAAGAATGAATCGCTAAGAAAGCATGCATAATTTTGTATACTTACCTTACATCTTATAAGGCAGTGCATAACTGACTCACTCAACCTTTTCAAACAAGCCCCCGCTATATAATACTCTTACAGTATTAAATAGACCCATGTTGAGGATCATAAATTTCATAGTTAGGTACCTTCGGAAGAAAGTTTTTACAAGTAAAGCATCTCCAATATTCAGTTGCGAACAATGCTTCGCGCGGGAGTTTTAGAAAGCTCCTACACTTTGCAGATACTGTACCAACTTTGAAATTGTGTCTTTATACGCTAAGCGGACTTGCGCGGAGTATGAAGTGAAAAAGAGTTCGTGTATTAATGAATTATGCGCGCTAGAAGTAAAACTTATTTAGGGTACCGATGCTTTTCAACAAGTTTGATGATAAACATATAGGGTACATTTTATATCCCTCTGAGTAAAAGTCTTAGGTCTACGTGGGCGAAGTCGCGGGAAACTGGTCTCAATTAGTGAAAAAGATTAATTAATTAATTACCGTATGTATTGGTATAAAAGTACAAACTTAAGCGGAAGATCCTCAGATTGTGTCTTACCCGCCCTAATTCCTCAACAAAGTTTGAATACCTTTATCCCCCGCAACTCTGGGTTCATTACTCGCGAAATTACGAAATTAAACTCCATAAGGGTACGTTACATCAACATTACAAGATAACAGAACACATAGGAACAAGTTGCACCAACAGGGAAAGCTTACAACATTGGAGGGAAAACTTCGAACAATTTATCGGTACGCAAGTTTCGAGTAAAGCCGATGAACGAGCTTGTATCGCCAACAAGAAGAAAACCAATAATTTAATGAACGGAAGTTAGAAATTGGTGATTAGAAATACACTCTCACGTATATTTTTGAACAAGAGTTCGTTGGGTTTTTTTAAAGAGCTAGGTCAGAGAACTTATCTTTGTAGCATGGTACTAAAATATGAGATTTTATAAATAGTATATTGTACCGAGAGAAAAGAATACCAACATGCGTAACTGACATAGCTGTCAAACTAGCCAACTGAAGTGGCAAAGTGTCCTTCAAGTGGTAACCAGGCAAAAGAAATAAATACATACAGCCTCCGACTTGTGGACTTATAACCTGAAGAAGACGGCGGGTACCGTTGGATTCAAAGGGCCAAGGACCTGGCGGAGTGACGTCATTAAGAGAGGCCCATGTCCAGCAGTGGTCTACGAAGGGCTGAAAAGAAAGAAAAATAAATATTTTTGAACAAAGATTTACTAGGTTTATTTATAGATCTAGATCAGATAACTTGTCTGCCGCCTGGTACTAGAAGAGGCTAATATAGAGAATTATTAAACCGGGAACCGTGTTTTGAAGTAAAACTTTGAATCGTTTAATTAGGTCTAAGTTTCTAATTAGTCTTAGGTTCGTTTTAACAAACAATACATCTTAAATCATAAACCGAAGTCTGTTCAGTTAAATAGCTTTTGAAGATCATTTACTTAAGTGTCAATAAAAGTTGAAGGTAGGAGCTATTTGTATATCTATCTTACAATTTCATCGTTTTCACCGATAAAATAACTAAAACTAACTTTAATTTATAGACTCCGCATTGCGTACTTCATTGTACAAAGTAAGTCTCGCTTCACACGAAATGTAAATTATAGCCGAGTTTGCTTTTACTGTAACTATTAATTGAACTTATAGGAATTACAACAACTTAATTAACGACTGCCCCTGAGTAGATCGTGACGCTATTGTTACTTATTCATTTCTTACGTAAAATGTTAATGTACCCCTTGTTATTACACTTCATAAATTTTAATAACGAAAGAAAAATATGCCTGCAAGGAATTCTATGTAACCGCATATTAATAAATGAAATATCATTTAGCAAATTGTTGTTAAGAATTTTCATTTTAATAAGAATGTTCATAATTACATTTTTTTATAAGTAGAGCAAGCAAATAGACGGACGGGCAACGCCAGAGGAGTCGCCAGTGCGTTGCCGGCTATGAAGGAGAGGTTTTTTATGCCCTTCTTGAAGAACCCCATGTCATAGTCCTGCGGGAATACATCATGGGATACTTTCATATTATTTTAATTGTTAACATAATACAAACTCACTGCCTGATTTTCGAAGCAGAAAGCCGTTATCCATTTCTGGTTTAGATATAGACACGGATCTATGAATGGATAATTCAAACTCCATATTGATTTATTTATTGTTAGCAAACTAGATAACATGTTGTTTACGAAAAGAGAAAGAGAGTAATCTTATGTGTGATATAAGTTAACGTTTACGTAAGCATTAAATTTAATCAAACTAAAAAAGTATTCTAAAGACAAAATATTTTAATTTCTAACTTCAGAACCCAAGAAGCACAAACACCTCATCCAAATATAAAATAATTACAACATTTTAATATTCCCACCCAATTTAAATATTAAGCGAGCAGAGTGCTAGGGAATTATCGCGTTTAAACATTGCGGAAAGGTAGATAGATACTATGCAAATATGAGTCCGTCCCTTCGCCGGCGGCCCTGTTTGACTTGCAGACTTCTATTGAAACCTTTAAAGTTAAATAAATTACACAAAAATAATTTATTTACGCGAGGTGGACCTAAAAAAATATCAGTATCAAACAAAATTTTACCTACATACATTATAAAATAGGCAAAAGGAGCACAGGACCGACAAGAAGACTGAACATCTGAAGAAGGTAGCGGGAAACCGTAGGATTCAAAGTGCCCAGGATCAAAGGAGTGGCGTCGATTAGGGGACATTTCCAGCAGTGGACTGCCAAAAGCAGAAAGGAAGGTAGAAAAGATAATAATAATAACGCTTCACACTCATAGCTAGGCATCACACACTAGGATTCCCTGTGTCGTGGGTGCCATGGACACACACAAGACAACAACACAACACACCCAGACCAGAAACAGAAATTCAAATTCATCATTCGAACCTCTGCTCTGCTGGGAATCGAACCCAGGACCCTCCGCGTAGCGCACCGGTGTCTTAACCACTGCGCCACTCGGGTCGTCACAACATTATTATTAACAAACATATACAGTAAAATAAAGTAGCAGATTTCTGGCCACATCGTTTAAAGGACCGATAACTGTAGAAAGTAAGGTCTTCGAATGGTAACCACATCTTGGAAAGAGGCGGTAAGGCCGCCTTCCAACTCGCTAGATCAAGACCTAAAGAGGAAAGAGGGCGTCTATTGATAGAGCTACATACAGTTGTGGACTGATAGTGACATAGACACATCCTCAATGTCATCTTCCTCATCCGAAAAAACTGAGCCAACGATTCAAATTCCCTTTAAATAATATACAAAACTTCACACTCTTAGCCCCACACTAGGATTGCCTGTATCGTGGGTGCAATGGACACACACAAGACAAGAACACACACGCCCAGACAAGAAAAAGAAATTTAAACTCATCATTCAAATCTCAGCACCACCAAATCGAACCCAGAACCCTCCGCGCTGCGCCACTCAGGTCTTCATTACTTAATACAAACTAATAATTCAACTGCGTGAGATTTACTTACTACAGCTACATACCTACCTACTACTTAAAATTCTATTTCAAGTTGGCGCCACACTCAATCTCAAACTCTACCTGTATTAAATATTCATATCTTCCGGTGTCATGTATTTCCGAAGTTGGACAGACATTATAGCCTGTGCAGGGACCATTTCCCCGTTTATTAAGGAAGGTCGGCGTAATTAAATACGAATGTCCTATTTGCAAGTGAAATTTCAGCATTCCAAATCCCCTGTTTTAGTTGCGCAAGCTACACCTCGATTCCCTTTATATTAACTGGTGAAGTCATTCAATTTGTTGTAATTGAATTAAGTAAATATACATATTCTACGTCAAGACACCAAGTTTTGAGGAGTTGTGGTCTTCTTGTTTGCATAATTGGGCCGCAGTCGTCTTTCTGCGAAATGCGAATTTTGCGTCGACGTAATCAAATTGCCGACTTTCATGGTTGAGTTAGCGGAGTTATAGAATATTATAGCTACTCTGACGGCGGGTTCGTCGACGTTATTAACATTTTTATATCGTCTGTACTAAATACCTTAGCTTCTTTCATCACTTTGGCTTTAAACTACGTCATCTTCATTATCGTTAGCTTGTGTCCTACCACTATTGAAGATAGGCCTTCCTTAAGCATCACACATTCACATCTAGATGCGTCTTGCTTTCGTCTTCAAGTCATCAGTCTATCAAGATGGAGACCGTCCATTGCATCTACACGCGGTGTACTTTCCAGAACACATCTTTTTAAGGAGTTGTAAGTTCGGCGGCATAATAATAATTATATACGTTCAGTTCAATGTAATTTCAACTTACAGGTCTTTACATCAATGTTTAATTATTCACACTATAAAATCTTAAAAACAATTAAACAGTAGGCAAATACTTATCCTAGATGAAGATCCACGATCTTTGGGGTAGTTCTGAACTTATATTCGAAACTAATAATATATTTTGTAATAATATTCTATTTTAAATACACAGAAATATATTTTAAGGGCACAAATTTCAAACGAACACAATTTTGATGCAATTAAATGCGTAATGCCCGCATGAATTCTGTCAAATCAATCATGATTACTCGTGAAATGCACACAAGTCTGATACGGCAGTACAGGTAATCTCTATAATTATTAATTTCGTACACTGTATTATGAAACCATAGTTACTGTTGTGTTTACTTGAATTTCAATTAATATTGGAGACTTCATTATTTCATTTATACGCCAATGCCGTCCAATAAGTAAACAACTACGCGAATACTTAGAGATTGTTGAATTGATTGGTTGAATTACACTTGCACAGTTACTTGCACAAATAACATTTTTGTACTTAGAAAAGAAATAAAAATATAAAAATTAATGTCAAGTGAAATTTGGCTCACGTGTATCGGTTTGTTTTCTTGAAGTTAGAAAAACCAACGCCATAACCTGTCGTGAGGGAAAAATGCTTCTATTTTATTAAATTTCATTACTTCATTTTGTGATGAGAAGATAAATTAAAACTAAAAGATAGGTACTAGTTGCATATAAGCTTAGTTCTATTCTGAATGTCATGTCAGTACCCATTAATGACCCACTCCAGGGTCGGGTCTCCTCTCACAATGAGAGGGATGTAGGCCGCCGTCCACCACGCTGGCCTACTGCGGGTTGGTGGACTTCACATGCCTTTGAGGACATTTTTTTGTGAACTCTCAGACATGCAGGTTTCCTCACGATGTTTTCCTTCACCGTAACAGCAGGTGATATTTAGTTTTATAAATCGCACACAACTTTTATTACAAAGTCATTGGTGCGTGCCACTGGGATTCGAACCCGGACCCCTCGATTCGAGGTCGAATTCTGAGCCACTGGGCTATCACCGCTTTTCTGAATATTCTGTGGTATTGCTTTAAAAATAATACCAACCCTTGCCTCCAATACAATACTGTCCACTCTCAATATCTTTATAAAGGCAGTACAATGGAATCCTCTATCCTCTCGACGGTTACACAGAAAGAGATTCTTCTCACTCTGAGCTGCGTCTAATTGGAGGACGCGGCGCCTTCAGCCTACTCCGGTGCACTGAATAAATTAATGTCAACAGTTGTTTCGGAAGTTTTCTCGCTGTACTCATACTTTGCCCCTGTTTCGGCGGTTTATTGTCGAAAAACATTCCGACATTGTTGAAATTGGTCAAGTTCCCTTCAACATAATTAGCTTCACTTTATTACTGGTTTGGGTTAAGTTTGCGTTTTATTTGTATTCGTTATTATTTAACTAGTGCAACCGAGTAGAATTGTTGGCGGAACAATATTGTTTTCTCAGGAAGACACTTTGTCTACCGTTTTTCATAATATTGTTTGCCGCGTGTAATTTCCTGAGTTTTATTGTCAGTTGAGAAAATGTGGTTATCTAAGTTTTTATTACATTTAAGTAGAAAAACGGCAAACCACCTGGTGTCTTAGCTAACAAGGTCATGGTTCAAACTTTAATGATATAAATCGTAGTTGAGATGAGGGTGCCTTGATATTCGTGAGGACTAAGGCGCCTAAAAGTTCAGAAAAAAAATGTCCTCAAAGGTGAAGTCCACCAACCCGCAGTAGGCCAGCGTGGTGGACGGCGGCCTACAACCCTCTCATTGTGAGAGGAGACCCGACCCTGTAGTGGGTCATTAATGGGTTACTGACAAGGCGTTCGCCTCAAATTATATTTTTCCAGCAGTTTTCAGCTTCACACCGTCCGTGCCGTGCCACCAGAACACCAGTGCCGTGCCATGAACACAATCGAAAGTAATAAGTCATAGTATTCGAGTAGTGAACGTATAGTAGTATGTAGGTTTAAAGATCTTTATTTCTCAAATAAGACTACAGTAAGTCACTTCTATGAGAACAATACTTATCTTAAAAAATTATACAATACATAAAATTCATGGGCCTTATACAAAAGTGAATTTTGTAAAGATTTATACATATAGGTACATTAAAAATAAGATAAAAGTCTTTCTCTTTACAATAAGATAAAAGTCTTTCTCTTTAGCTTCAGAACAGCTTTAAAAAAGAAATGTAGTAACGCGCGCAAAAATAAATAAATTAATAAATTAAAACTGTGTCGAGAGTTTTTTCCTCCGGCTTTTTCTCTCTTTACCCAGAAATGGGTGGCACATTGCATAGCCGATGAGTTCGATCAGGAAAAATATTAAAATAAATAAATAATTGGACTGCTAAACGATCACAACTTATTTTAACATATAAAATTTAGTTATAACATAATATAAAATTTAGTTTTAGTTTTTTAAGATATAATTATTGTATGCCCGCATAGGGTAGACTGTTCTTAACTTATTATAATTTTTGTAACATCTTTTCGTGTAACAGTCAACAATAAACGCATTCTTTTCTTTTCTTTTCTTTTCTTTTCATTCAGCATAATCAGTTTCACGGTAGTGAATTTTCTTTATAAATATATTCAGCTAATTTAATGTCAGTCTGTCTTGACATCTTCCCATACTAATGGCAGCTCGATACGTTTATACTATAAAAAACTGCGTAATTTTATGCCCGAGGCATATGTGGTCTTTATTGTTTGCACTATATTTGAATTTTATTGATAGTGGAAACAGTTCCACTAAACCGCAGCTTTGCCCATCAGTGGGAGAAGAAGGTTGCATTTACCAATGGCCTTGTAGGTTATGGATAACAGCTCCTTTAAACATGATATATGGTAGGTTATAATTTACAATCCTAGGTGTGAAGCCCCACGAGACATAGAGTTACGAAACCCTGCCAACTTTGTATTTCAATTTTCATAAAGGCGTGGTAGATATTAATTATTTTCATAAACTTACTGGACTTCGCTGTCTTGCCATATTCTTGCGGTTTCAAGTTATGCGAAACACTAAACTGAACTGAAGTTATAATTAATGGTTAAAAGTTGGTGTTACAAGCGTTCATAAAAGTTCATTTCATAGGTAATTGTCAAATTCGATTGTACTGAAAATGTTTTAGAGGTTTTGTACACAGTAAAACCCCTTGCGAAAAAAAATATCACTATCCCGTAAACCATTGCTACAAAATTGTTCAAGTGTCAGACATCTTTGACCTTAGAAGGTATTTTTAGGTCATTTTCTACTATACATTATTCCTCTGTACTCAATTCTCACAGCGGTGATAGCCCAGTGGCTGAGAATTCGACCTCTTAATCGAGGGGTCCGGGTTCGAATCCCAGTGGCACGCACCAATGACTTTGTAAAAAAGTTATGTGCGCTTTATAACATTAAATATCACCTGCTGTTACGGTGAAGGAAAACATCGTGAGGAAACCTGCATGTCTGAGAGTTCAAAAAAATGTTCTCAAAGGCATGTGAAGTCCACCAACCCGCATTAGGCCAGCGTGGTGGACTAAGGCCTACATCCCTCACATTGTGAGAGGAGACCCGACCCTGTAGTGGGTCATTATTGGGTTACTGACTGACTCAATTCTCTATACTTTCACATTTCGTCCACTCTACCTACAACTTTCTCTCTTCTTGCTTTAGCTGCTTACCGAAATGGTTGTCTGAGAGAGATCGCTCCTAGCGATAAGACCGCGATTGTTTTTTCTCTCTCACGTTCTATTAAAAACTGATTTTGTATGTACGTGCACAATAAAGAGCATTGTATTGTAGTCTTTAATAAAATATATGTTGTTTCATTGTTCACAGTTTCGACACGCGAAACGTGCCATCATCAGCATACTGGATAGACGAGAGCATACAGGGTCGAGCGCAGTGGCTCCAGTCAGCATTGCACCTGAAGGGCGTGAAGCCCCTGGACCGAGCCGTCTACCGGTGCAGGGTGGACTTCCTCCTCTCGCAGACCAAGAACTACTGGATAGCTCTCGACGTTATAGGTAAGACAAATCATAATTACGAGTATATAGGAAAGTAGCGGTGATAGTCCAGTGGCTTAGAATTCGACCTCGAATCGAGGGGTCCGGGTTCGAATCCCAGTGGCACGCACCAATGACTTTGTAATAAAAGTTATGTGCGATTTATGAAATTAAATATTACCTGCTGTTACGGTGAAGGAAAACATCGTGAGGAAACCTGCAAGCCTGAGAGTTTAAAAAAATGTTCTCAAAGGCATGTGAAGTCCACCAACCCGCAGTAGGTCAGCGTGGTGAACTAAGGCCTACATCCCTCTTATTGTGAGAGGAGACCCGACCCTGTAGTGGGTCATTAATGGGTTAAAACAACAACAACAAGGAAAGTAGATTTTTTTGAGGTCGGTGCCAAAATTTAACAATAGAAACAAAATACTCGATACTATAGACACCAACCTCAAAAAATAGCAAAGTATGTGACCAATTATATTTCATACTTGTTTGATGTCGGTTTAATTTTTTTTAATGATTTTTCAACTAACATTTTCCTCCACTAGGTATCAAAGTTTAAAGAGGAAAACTTTCATTAAACCCACAAGTAACTCGATAAGATAGATGATGACAAGCTATTTCTATTAAGCCTCCGATCTGGACCAATAGTTTGATAACCCCTATGATTGATGATATCTTTATATAACGTTTTAATATAGAAACTACCGTAGTGGCTTTTCCACTAGCTACGTATACTTATGTTATCTCATCATTTTACACCTTTGAGGTCTGAGTAACTTGTAACTAATACAGATTTATTTACCTCTTACTAAAGCTGTGATAACCCGCTTAGATTTCGGTTTCTTACTCGAAAGATCCGGGTTCGAATCCCAGAAGCACGCACCAATGATTTTTGGAAAAAATATTTGCTTTATAAAATTAAAAAACATAACAAGCTGTAACGAGAAAGGAAAACATAGTGAAGAAACCTGCATGTCTGAGTTTTACATAATGTTCACAAAGACATCTGAAATTCACAAACCCGTATTAGGCCAGCGTAGTGGACTAAGGTAAAAGTAACCCATTAATGACCCACTACAGGGTTCCTTAGCCCACAACACTGGCCTACTGCGGGTTGGTGGACTTCACACCTTTGGGAACATTTTTTGTGAACTCTCAGGCATGCAGGTTTCCTTACGATGTTTTCCTTCACTGTAACAACAGGTGATATTCAATTTTAGAAAGCGCACATAACTTTTTAAGTCCCTGGGATTCGAACCCGGACCCCTCGATTCGAGGTCGAATTCTAAGCCACGGGGCTATCACCGCGCCTAAAGCATTGTAATATATTTAATGGACAATCATTGTTAAATTAAATGCACGAACAACAGGATCTTTTATATTGTTTACCTCAAGCCTTTGTTATTTCACTTTGGAGTTTCGTGAAGCTATTAGCCGCACGCTAGCCGCTTTTTCAAAAATAATACGCCGTTTATCTTGAAGAAAGTCAGAACGATTCTATTGGATATCATTTAAAGCGAGTTTGCACATGGTCCCTGAGCTAGGTGGCAATTTTATTAATCATTTCCTCTAGGCCGATAATTATTTGAGTGCTTAAGAGTTGTACTAAAATGCCTCGTGATCGTCAGTTGCGGCTCCATGGATGGGTTTAGCAGCGGCAGCCTCCATTTAATGTAGATTCTTTTAAAGCCACCTAACGTTTTGATTTATTTATAAACAATCATCAGCTGACATATTTTCAATACTAAGAAAAAAATCGCTGAACAAAAAAATTTTCCTATTTATATTCGTGTGATCAGCAGACCGCCACTTTTAATTAGCTGATGATTTTTTGTTATTACAATTATTATTATTGGGCAAGTTATAATAAAAAAAAATCTGAACCCACTCATGAAGCTGCGGCTGAAACTTCTTTTTTCCATCGCTAGCTTACGTACCATATCGTGAGCTTTGCGCAGCGAAACTTTCAAGTCTAAATTTACTAGCTTCAATATCTATTAGAAATAAGGTTATTCGAACGGAAGTTACGTGAGGCTCTTGACTATACCAATAATGTAAAGTGCACGAAATGGAAATACGGAGACACTATTCGTGGTAAATTTCAGATAAGTAACCGACGTAGCTGTGCGACCTATTTGAGGTGTGCGCGAATGTTTTGCTTTACCTCGCGACCAGAATAGGAGCTTTCAGACTGATAAAACTATTGTATTTTACTCGAGAAGAAACCCAGTGTCGCTCGCTTCAAATTATATGTTGTAAGTTCCTGGTTTGTGATTTTATGTCCGTAGAAACAAATTAGAATGGACAAAAAACGAAATAGTAGCATTCAGTAGCAAACGAAATAGTAACGTTCAAGTTTATTTTTAAGTAGTCCTGTTTGCTGTCGATTGGGAATCATAACCTATACTCGTATTTAAGAAAAGATCCTTCCACTTTCTCACCAGAAGAGGTTGTGACGCGTGAAGGGAACGTCAAAAATTTGGTATGCACGTAGTAAATTAACATAAAGATAATACTTTTAATCCCTCTCTGAGGGAAATTCTTAGGACAATGTAGACGTGAAGTATGCCAGTAACCCATTAATGACCCACTACTACTCCTTCTCGTAATGAGAGGGATGTAGGCCTTAGTCCACCACGCTGGCCTACTGCGGGTTGGTGGGCTTCACATACCTTTGAGAACATTTTTTTTGTGAACTCTCAGGCATGCAGGTTTCCTCACGATGTTTTCCTTCACCGTAACAGCAGGTGATATTTAATTTTATAAGGCGCTCATAACTTTTTTAAAAAGTCACGCACCAATGCACTGGGATTCGAACCCGGACCCCTCGATTTGAGGTCGAATTCTAAGCCACTGGGCTATCACCGCTACGTGAAGTATAATAACATAAAACCTCATGTAGATTTTGTTTCCTACGCAGCATAACCTACTCAACGTAATGAATAAACTGTGGCGATACTAATACCTACAGTTGATAGAAATCCATAATAACGAATTGGTCTAATATAACATATTAGGTACAATTTACATTTGCAGCGCGATAAATTTCCATTATCGTGGACCGATGTAATCTTTCCAATTACATTATCATGATTGGATACATAATTCATTGACCGAAATTGGGAATTTGATAATGCGTCACATATAATAATGATAGAGATACATAATACAGCCACGACAAATTCATCTGCTTGACCAATGTAAAATAAAGTTTATTCATCTATATCTATACTAATATTATAAAGAGGAAACATTTGTATTTTTGTATGTTTGTAACGAATAAACTCAAAAACTACTGGGCCAATTTCAAAAATTCTTTCACCATTGGAAAGCTACATTCAGCCTGAGTAGCATAGGCTATTAAATAAAAATAAAAAAATTCATTGGCAGAGCGAAGCCTGCTGGGTCAGCTAGTAAGTTAGAAACTTGTGAGTATAAAAGTTCGTAGCCAGTCCACAAACATAGATAACCAAGTCGGGTCGTAAACTTGACCCGCCCTTATCGTGCAATCAAAGGAACTTGGGATCCAATCGGACACGGCCCTGATTTAGTTTCCGGCCCTAAGGGAGACTTTCCCCTCGGGAATTAACCATTATCTTGAGGAATTTTGAGTCCTACATTATTAGCTGTACGCGTAGAAATTCAATTAAACTTTATAGGAATAAGATAAGGTTTTTGCTAGCAAAATAGCGAGTGATGTCGTGATATATAGCAAGGTTTTATAGTAATTGAGTAGCAAATGGACACTGTAGCCCACATTTAAATCTCAAGTAGAAAAAAAACGAATCTGGGTTTGGGTTCTACTCATGAGAGCTAAGATTTTCGCCTCCAATAAAGAATCCTCGGCAACCTTACCTTGCAAGCCGAAACACAAGAAGGGTTAAGAGGCTAGCGGTGAGGTCCTTGGACTAGCTATTAAAACGATTAAAATCGATTGCGGATAGTTATTTAATGAAGTAAAACTCTCTCACAATTTTCATCGAGCGTAATTCTAAATAGTTCACATAGTGCACTAACTACATCCTTCTCATTGAGAGAGGAGACTCAATCCTGCAGTGGGTTACAGTTAAGAATAGAAAGATAAGGAAATTCATTGTTTGTTAAAAGCAGTTGATTGGGACAATCATAATATGTTTCTGGGGGAGGCAAAACTGCCTGGATCGGCAGTTGTCAGGTCCAAAGCAATCTATCTAAAAATATACTAAACATTAAGTGAAGAGCTTCAGTTTTTTCCGAACATAAAACTCGAGGGGCGATAAAAGTAAGGGCATACGGATCAGAATCCTCTCCAGAATCATCCGATACAGCGCCGCATCGCGATAACATTTTAATTTTCCTTTCAACCCACTTTTAGGGGTGTTCGAGACTGTAACTATAATTACTAACGTTTTCGATCTATTGTATATCGTCACGACTACCAGCGTTATGTGCCAGTAACCCATTAATGACAGGTTCGGGTCTCCTTCTCGTAATGAGAGGGATGTAGGCCTTAGTCCACCACGCTGGCCTACTGCGGGTTGGTGGACTTCACATACCTTTGAGGACATTTTTTTTTGTGAACTCTCAGGCATGCAGGTTTCGTCACGATGTTTTCCTTCACCGTAACAGCAGGTGATATTTAATTTTATAGAGCGCACATAACTTTTTTTACAAAGTCATTGGTGCGTGCCACTGGGATTCGAACCCGGACCCCTCGATTCGAGGTCGAATTCTAAGCCACTGGGCTATCACCGCTATATGGTTAGCCAGCGTCATGTAATGGTTAAGAAGCCGGCGCGAATTTGAATGAGGAGTTCAAATTTATAAATTTGATCTCGGTGTATGTATTCTTCTCTTATGTGTATATCCATAGTACTCACGGGAATCTCAGTGTGGTGCTATGAGTGTGAAGCGATCCCTGAATACAATCAAATACAAAACATAATTTTATAATAATTGTGACATAATTGTGACATAATTTTAATTTTGAAAATTTCTTGCTCTCAATGGGTAGTTACACAGACCAATAGCACTAACTCAGCGAGCGATCCTTGTGGACGAATAATGGCATCACTTCCGAGAGGATCCCGAAAATTGGGTCAATTGGAAAAGTTAAACTTTTATACCACTCGGCCCTCACGGAGTCTCAAGAGCTCGTAAGGTGTACTCGATGTCCCCTCAACTCGATGTAATATAATTATGTAATATAATCCGATGTAATATAATTATGTTTTATTAGAGATAACCAAATCGCCAAAATTTGACTAAAATTGACTGAAATTTGGATTGGACTCGTAACGGAATGTACGATTGTGTGAGGTGACACGACTCTTTCGTCATTAACGGGTTAAAGACAGACGGACAGCCTGATGGTATGCTATTTGACACGAGCAATACTAATAATGGAGAGCAGCTATCATCATAGCATTGTCGGCTTTGAAGCAGAGCTCTTTTTACACCATTTCTGAAGAACCTCATATTTTAACTATAATTTGCAGCTATAAGAAAAAAAGGGAAGTGTGATACAGTGGTCTTGAATTCGGCCTCTGAATGTGACCCACTAAAATTAAAGTGCTCTGTGCACTGTGGGTGGGTTAGCTTTTAGTTCTCGACGGTCTCGACGACGCAATAGATCAAAACTAGAAGGGCCTCTAATATAGGACGAAGTAGCAACGTAATAAGTTCAAATCCCTTTTTTCGGTCTCATCCATAACAACGAAAAGATACATATTTGACCATCCGTAAGAGCGTTGAACAACGGTTATGAAGTCGGACTTACTGCCGTACTCAGAGACATTCATTATCGTTAATGGTTCATTATGTAAATAACGATGACACTTATGTCAATGCGAATAAAGACGATTTTATTTGTTGGATAATGAACATTACGTTAAATGACGTCTCTGAGTGCGGCCGTAAGTGACCTTCAGATTAATGAGATTTTGAGAACAAATAAACATTGAAAAAGGCAGACACAATACGTAATACGTATCAGATAAGTTTTTAATAGAAATTTTTCATTACCATCTTACAAAAATATAACCGCAGGCGTTTACAGTGCGGTATTCAGTCTTCTAAATGAGCTAAAGTGAATACCAATAAAGTTATCTGCTTCATGTTTTAATATTTAATTTCCTTTAATGAAAAAACAATACAGTTAAATACAACGAAATGAAACCTCGCGTAACACACAAATTAATTAATTAATAATTTCACTTAATTATCACAGTTCTCTTAATTAATGAAACTGAATTATTCAACTACTTAGCCACCTCGAAACTTCCAACGTCTTTTGTAATTTCGCAGAAATTCCTGGAAATTACTCATAACTCTATAATAGCAGGTGGGAAATTCTACAGAATAAAACGTTGGAGTTCAGGTGGGTTCTGTTTGAATGGGCCGTAACGGATCCCTATATAGTACTTTCCATTTCCATAGTCCCTTTTCGTTGTCTCTCCCTCATTTTCGTAACGGTTTCATTATTTTTTTCTGATGAAAGAAAATTGCCCCGCAGACCGCAGCGTATATTGTTACGCTCACGCTAAGTGTTCGGTAACATTTGTTGAGGAGGGTAATGTTATTAGATGAGATTATACATTTAGATTATTATGCAGCGGTGATAGCCCAGTGGCTTAGAATTCGACCTCGAATCGAGGGGTCCGGGTTCGAATCCCAGTGGCACGCACCGATGACTTTGTAATAAAAGTTATGTGCGATTTATGAAATTAAATATCACCTGCTGTTACGGTGAAGGAAAACATCGTGAGGAAACCTGCATGCCTGAGAGTTTACAAAAAAAATATGTTCTCAGGCATGTGAAGTCCGCCAACCCGCAGTAGGCCAGCGTGGTGGACTAAGGCCTACAACCTTCTCATTGCGAGAGGAGACCCGACCCTGTAGTGGGTCATTAATGGGTACTGACATACATTTAGTAAGACTAAAGCCTTTCTTCTCATTGTGAGAGGAGCTCCGACCGTTCAGTGAGTCACTAATGAGTTAAAAATATACATTTAGTTCCAAAAATTAAGACAAGGGGTTACACAGAAATAGACAATTCTGGATAAGTGTGCTTTGTCAAATGGGTCATAAACTCTATCTAAAAGCTTAGTTTTTTTCGGTGGCCGAAACCAAGACGCTACCTGTTACTTATCCATCTGTTAAGTCAGGTTTGCGAGGATAAGAAGAAAGATAGCCTTTTCGGTTGCTTTACGATTCGCGCTTTACCTTGATATGAAAAAGATATTACTTCGAATTCGACACAGCCAAAAACATGGGTATAAGTAGCTACTCATGCCTGCAACCAATTAGTGATCTACTGCAGATTGAAAAAGACACCGCAGACAATGAGAAACATAAGGCAATTTTGGTTACGTTACGGTTTCCCTATATTTTTCTGATGAAAGAAAATTGCTCGCATACCTCAGCGTAACAATATACTGTTACTATACTGTTACGCTAAGTGTTCGGTAACATTTGTTCAGCTGTAATGTTAACGGAGGGTAATGTTATTAGGTGAGATTATCAAGTTAGTCCGATAATTACGTTTCTTTGTTCGCCTAATAGAATCCCCTTACGTGGGGCCGTGCGGAAAGCAATAATCATTGTGCATACAAAATCCAGTGCTCGGAGCGTTGGATAAAAGGCTATTGTGGACACTGATATGTTATAAAGGGTCGGCGAGGGTATTGTTGTACCGAAATGTAAGGATTCGTACATTAGCGACGAATTTATTATGATGGCATGTAAAATATTGGTGAATTTATTTCTCAGCGAACTGTTACTATTCGAGACTAGTGTCACAATGAGTTTGCAATAAATGTTTTAAAGTTTTCAATTAAAGTGGCAATGGGCTGGCTACGAGAAACGAGAATATTTTTATATTGCAAGTTCCGTCAAATATCGTCTCGGCTTTATATCATCAAAGAATATGGTACCTTAATCGTGAGATTAAAATTCACATTCCAAAAACACTACTAGAAAAATTTACCAAAAAACCTACGCAATGAAATTTTCATGAAATTTTGCCTTAACCCATTCATTCTTCATTCTTTACATGAACTAACTTAAGCGGAGCCATTGGTATATTTATTTCACAAAAAGGGAAAAAAGAAGCGCCATAACAACATAAATTATTACCAAGCATAAAAGCCAGACCGACTATAAGTGGAGAGTTAACTCGATCCCAGGTAACTCCGAGCTCTTATCCGGAATCGTCGAAAGTTTTACGGTGTAAGGAGCGGTTTTTGGCGAAAAAACACTTTTATAACGGGAATAAAAGGGCACGTGCGTCCATGAACAGCTCTTAGCGTTTCACCAGACCCTGGAAATAGTTTTATGTTATTACTTCTTTATTTTCGGGAGCAGGAAGCAAATATACTCGGATTAAATGGCACGAAAGAATTGGGGTAACTTTGACAATTTGCGATCGAGATTTTTTGCATGACAATTGCAATAGATATGACAGCAACTGTCAAAATTTGAAGATTTTACCAGAAAGGACCTTTCATGTTTTCTAACATCGTTAGGCATTTTATGGGCTTTTATCATGAGTTGGACATAAGGTACAGCAATCGACACCCCATGCATTGCCCTGCTTTAAAGGCTTTACACTATCGGTTCAAAGTACTTTGTACAAAGGGTGGTTGTAAAATACAATCTAGTCATTGAATTGTGAAGAAAACATAGAATAACGTTTGGTATATTTGCCTTTCTTTTTTGACAACCATAAAATACTTAATATGTGTTTGGCTTATTACGTCACGTTGTTTAATTTACCGACTTAGTATAAACCCTGTTACGCAACAAACTGAATCGTCTTGTATTTAGCTAAACCTTCATAAGACAAAGATAAACTACCATTTCTATCTGCGCTCCAGCGCTCACAATTTAATTTATTGGTTACATTCGAGATTCAAGTGAAATTTGCATTGTAACGCGTGGAAACGTTAACCAAACACGCTCAAATTGCGAGTAAACACTCTAGGATTAGCTTCGAACCTCGCTGCTAGTGTGAAAATGTTTTGTTTCAAACAAAAGATCGTGATGCGCGCAACGGAGCGGATCTCTTAGAGCTGTTTCAGATGAGCGTTGGTTTCGCGAGTTTACGGTCGTTTTGTAGGCTGTATGTTCTGTCAAATGCGCTCCGAACGCCTTAAAAGGGCATTTGTTCGATATCGTACGAATTTAATTCGTGCGTATACGTGCGTTCACGCACGAACAATCCCTACCTTTGAAATACTATGGGAGCCCTCACACTGCGCGCGACTAACTGGACGTACGACCACTAAATCGCATGAAAACTGAGCGCGGCTTAATAATGCTTTATAGAAACTTCATAGAAGACAATTAAGGGTGGTATAAAAATTTACACTAATTGACAAGCAAAGAACATTCAATTTGTAGATTAAATTTGTATCTACACGACTGGCTTACTCCAGAGAATTTTTATTAATTTTTAGTGATAGCAAAAAGGCAATGATACTTCGAAACGTGAAATACGCATTACTGACGGCTCAGTGGTTCGGGGGAAAAATTCACCTGCTCACTAGACATGGTTCGATGGTTATTAATATCAGGGGTTACCTACACTTATCGTACGACTTTACGTGTTAAAATAAGAATATTCGAGCGTTATATAAAGGGCAATTACAAAGGGACAACTATAGAAACAAGCAAGCAAGCAATCTCATTCATGAACTGACAGCCTCTTAAGGCAGTGTGTACCTTAGAATTTGGTCTAGAGACTAGGGAAACGTAAAAGAACTTATATACAAGGTATCGTCTAACTATTTACTTTCATTCTACCATACAACCTTCGATAGGATTTATTCTCTATTTGACATTGGATATTAGTATCCGTGGGCTGCAGTGACTTCACATCAGGTGGCCTGCATGCCCGTTTGCTACATAATAATATTATAATTACCATAAAAAATAGTCAAAGAACAAGCAACATAACGCGTATTAGAATGCGTAGGTTATCGCAATGCGCGTAAAGTGATAGTCTGGAACTGGTCTTATACAGGCTTACCCGTAAAACATGAGCAACCTCGCAGCACTAGGTAGCTATCAACATAAGCAACAACTTGTGTACTACGACTTATGGTAATTTGATAATTTTTAATTTCATACAAAAATATTTATTAATTTAATTTCCCGTTTGAATGCTTCTAAGTCTACGCGCATCGCAAAGCGCCTTTGATTGAACTTGATCTATTCGCCCGCCAGTCGACCGTCGGTCATGTGAGCATTCACGAATGAAACATACTTTCGTAGACTTACAAATGTCACAACAGTGCAACAAAAACTTGTTTAACCATTTCTTTTTTATGTATTGAGTTATGTTCGAACTCATATAACAAAAGTTGTTGCTTATGGTGTTGGTTACCTAGTGCTGCGAGGTTGCTCATGTTTTACGGGTAACCTGTATATTGTAATATGTAACGAAATATTCGCCACCCCTTTGTTGGGTTCCGCACGAGTGAGAGAAAATGAAAATTGCACTCCAATACTGCGAGGGAAATAAGCATTTTTAAATTATCCACCACACTGATGTGGCGTATATAACAAATTGCACTGGACGCAGAAATGTACAAATTGTTTCCTGTTTGTTGTAATGGTTGCAACCGTTTCATGGCCCACTGTTGTGTACGGGTGTCCCCACAGCAGGTGTAGGCCTGGAGCATTAGCCACGCTGCTCCAATGCGGAAAAGAAATGGGTTAGTACTGTCTTAGATAACAACCGGGACCGACGGCAACGTGCCCTCCGAAGTCCGGAAGAGCACATTTGCTTCGCCAGCTTGTTTCGATCGCTAGTGATCACCCATCACCAAATCTCGCAGTCATTGCAGTTCTTGCAGGGTCATTAAATTAGTCAAATCTCGCAGCCATTGCAGTTCTTGCAGGGTCATTAAATTAGTCAAATCTCGCAGTCATTGCAGTTCTTGCAGGGTCATTAAATTAGTCAAATCTCGCAGCCATTGCAGTTCTTGCAGGGTCATTAAATTAGTCAAATCTCGCAGTCATTGCAGTTCTTGCAGGGTCATTAAATTAGTCAAATCTCGCAGTCATTGCAGTTCTTGCAGGGTCATTAAATTAGTCAAATCTCGCAGCCATTGCAGTTCTTGCAGGGTCATTAAATTAGTCAAATCTCGCAGCCATTGCAGTTCTTGCAGGGTCATTAAATTAGTCAAATCTCGCAGCCATTGCAGTTCTTGCAGGGTCATTAAATTAGTCAAATCTCGCAGCCATTGCAGTTCTTGCAGGGTCATTAAATTAGTCAAATCTCGCAGCCATTGCAGTTCTTGCAGGGTCATTAAATTAGTCAAATCTCGCAGTCATTGCAGTTATTGCAGGGTCATTAATAGGGTGCCATCGTGTTCATTGGTCAGTGATTGCTATTGTTTTTGTCCTCAGAGCTGCCCGGGAAGCCGGTGGTCCTCGACCAGCTGGGTCGAGAAGTCAACGGTGTCGCTGGCCCGTACAACGAGGAGAGCAACTTCAAACTTATATGCACTGTAAATGGTGGTAAGTGTAAAGTAATGACATTTTTTAGGTTTCAATTGAAGTTGTATCGATCGCCAAGTAGTCGAAATTCACTGTAATTTTTTGAAATTAATATAAGTACTTATGTATCACATCAGAAGTACAGGCAGTATTTTAAAAACTGTTTTATAAAATTTATTTTTAAATTATACAACTTACTGTATACCTCTACATAACTTAAACAAATTAAATAATAGAACACGAATTTGAAATTTGAATTTGACATGTAACGGAATGTACGGAATTGTACACGTCACGTTTGTCTATGTGTGCAATGTCCATGTTGGAACAATCAAACTTACGAACTTGCATATCGTGTGTTTTGAAGAATTTCATGTTACATTGTTTTAAATATTGGAATTCGTGCAATCTTTTCTATATACATGTCGAAGAATCACAGTTGTAATTATGCAAAAACAAATTTCATACGGCCCGGTTTAATGCAATGTGTATGACGTTAATTAAGTGTGCACAAATTGTACCTGATGATGATGAAAAGCTTTTAAGTTTGTGTTTGAATTTGCCTGCGAGTAAATATAAAAATCAAGGGGTATAACCACATCACGTAAAAATAATGGATCTGTTTGATGAAAATTTTATTTGGTAATCCCACATACATATTTGATTTTAATCCACGTGAGATTTCCAATACTGATCTGTTGTGATGTAAACACGAATGTAATTCAAAACGGTTACACTTTTTACCATTGTATTGTGATTTAAATTAAAACAGTCTGTTTTCAACTCTCAAAAGAAATATACATTGAATTAAATAAACATAACTGTTGGATTGGTTCTCTTGATGATCGTTAGGGACTATCTCTATTAAGACTCGGTAAATAATAATCTGTCGGTGACCCATTAACGATCCACTGTAGGGTCGGGTCTCCTCTCACAACGAGAAGGATGTAGGCAGCCCTTTGTCCCTCACTCATCTCACTTTGCTGCCGCCTGCGCATTTAGTTTGCTAAAAAGTTCAGCTTGCTGGCTTTTAGAGTATGACGGTGACTTTGTTCCTCTTTCGGATCTCCTCGATTTTGATCCATAAAGGACTTAGAATGTCGAGAGCGATGTTGGTAAGGGTGACTGGGATAGGATCCACATAAATTATGTCACGTTAACATGATCAACATTACTAAATGCCATATTATTCCAGGTGTACCATCTCCCAAACTGCAGTGGCTTCGAGGCGACACAGTCCTCGCGAGCCTCCCCGGCAGCGAGTACGACGCGGAAGCGGTGCCATCATCCAAGTCTCTGGTGCTGGACATCAGAAACGCTTCGAGGAACCACCACTCAGCGATGTACACGTGTACAGCAGAGAACACGCATCTGGCTCCGCCGCAGAAAACAACCGTCCGAATAGATTTGTATTGTAAGTGCTATTTAGTTAAGTAGAACCAACAAACCAACCCAAGGCAGCCCTCGTCACAGGTGGATGACCTGAAGAAGACAGCGGGAAACCGTTGGATTCAGAGGGCCCAGGACCGGGCGGAGTGGCGTCGATTAGGGGAGGACCATGTGCAGCAGTAGACTTTTAACCACAGAATAAGAAATGTCTTTAAACTCACTAATATTCAGTATCTCCAGAATGAGTTTAAAATGTATCGAATCAGACATACCAAACCACCCCTACCAAACAGAAAATAAAAAAATTAGAAAATAATTCAGAAAATTGGTCCGCAATATGCGAAGACATCCCTGACCAAAAAAAAGAACCAGTCAAATATAACACCTCCTCCATTTTAAACTTTATTCAAGCATCCACTCGCGGTCAAACTCTAGCATTTTCACAGCAAAATTGTAAAACATGTTTCATTTTTATCCGATTCGCGCACAACTTCATTTCACATCGGATGAAAAAACGTCAGATATAAAGAGTGTGATTTTACGAGTGCTGTTGTCCCAAATGTGATACATCGCATCTGCATCCACCGCACAGCAACCCCTGCGTCCCACCGCGACAACTGAGAGAGGAGATTTTGTGAAACTAGATAGAAAGATAGGTGAGGCAGATACGAGTATATATACGTAAGTAAGGTGGACAATAATTGCCGGATGGTTAAAAAGATCATTTGTTTTTTTTTTTTAATTTTAATGGTAACGCGACCAGGGTCTATCCTCCTGAAGGGCGTATCTTTAGTTCTTTTGCCGCGAAGTGCTCGTCATTTGAAAACCTTTCTTTCCCCGGTCGGTTTTCCTTGTATGTCTACGAATCTCACTGTTCCGGATTCTGTCACGTAGAGAAATACGAATAGCTTTATCCATTGCCCACTAAGCTACTTAAAGCACCAGGCTCATGGAAACATGTCTCACCGACGCAGGTCAAAACTGGTGACACACATTGCTCTTAGTGCCTGAACTCTAGACTTTCAGCGCTAGGGATATTGGATGTCAAGACATGTCGTAATTTGCCTAACTACTATTTTGGATTCTTCGAGTCCCTCTCCCTCAGAGCTCGACTTACCCATTCGGATTAATTATCCTGGATAACATTACTTGTCTGCAACTTCGAGAACAATGCCCATGATAATCATTAGTCCGCAAAACATAACCGAACCTAATTGTAAATCTCATCTTCAAGCTCAAAAGCATATTTTAGTGAGAGCATTACTGTTTTCTCAATACTTTTTCCGGTTTAATATCCGAAGTGGGGATATCTATTAGAGAAGGCATCCGTCATAGCTTATAGGATTAACGGAATGTATTGGCGCCGGACTGGGGATACAGAATCGATGGCAGTGCGAACTGTCGTATAGTGTATTCGAGGGACAGTATGTCAGGGCGGCTTTCGGACTGTTTGTCGATTTGATCAACGCAACGATCACATAGCAAAAGAAGCGTCTCATGCTTCCAGATAACACATTAGCCTTAAAAATCTCATCTGTTAGATAACGAGCGCGAAATCTATGCTAGTACCGACAACTTCTTTGACCCAAATACGTCTCCTTCGATCGGAACTAATTCGAATATGTCAGTAGGAACATGGTTGTAAAAATTTGCGAAAAAACAGTTTCAAAAATGTATCCAAAAGTTTGAAACGTGAGCTCCTACTATCAACCGAATAACAAATTAAATTCGTCGCTTAGTCATTATCGTTTGTAAATAATTAGTGAAACATGAGCCTAAGACCCACAGTATCCAAAATTAAATAATGTTACGAGTGTAAAGTAAAACACGACCAAAAAAAACGAAGAGTAATCAACGTGTGAGTGATTTTGAAATTCATTTGTCTACAGTGGATGGATCACTCCAGTTTCCTTCAGACATAAATAAATGAACGTAAACGTGGGGGGAAATTCATTCTTTCCACGTGCAAACTTTATTGCAAAGTATTGCTGGTGCGAGTTATTGATTTTTTAAATTAAAAGACGTGTCTGCGGTCTGCAGTCGTGTTCCACTGTTGGAACTGAATACATTAATTTATTAAATTGTAATATATGACATAATTTTATACTACATAAATATAATTATTTATACATACATAGGGCCCTTTTATAATTTGCCGTAGGACGGCACGGCACGATTCCCGTGGAAGTCTCGGGTTATTTTTGTAGCCGTCGACGGCATGCCGTGCCGTAGTTCGCTTTTATAATTCGCCGTTACGCTTTGCGCCTCCAAGTGTGCCGCCCGCGCCGCCTACCTGGCTACGCACACACACAGCTACATTTCTTGTACGTACATAATACACTCTCAAATGCCGCGACGGTTTAATGGGGAGCGCAGTGTGCTACGGCGACGGCGCGATAGACGTTTGCCGTCGACGGCATGCCGTTGCCGTGGCCGATAACTTAAAAGCGTCTGCATACAATTTCATACATTTTGCTTTCCTATTTTACCGTGACGGCAAAACCGTGCCGTGCCGTGCCGTTCTACGGCAAATTATAAAAGCGCCCATACACTTATGAAAGGTATACTAGTTTGGAAGCCATAATAGAGCAACAAATGTGAATATTGTGTAGTTCCGTTTATATCACATACATACTGTTATGTGTCGAATTGATAACCGTTATTTGAAGTCGGTTAAAAAGCAATAGTAATGTGAAGAAGCCCAGTAAAACACATTTGAATGAATCAAAGTAAGCGATCGGTTTGTGACTCGTTTGAAGTATTGGTGGCTTCGCGCCGTCGCTTCCGTCTCCTCTAAAAGAGTTTGTACCTATTGGTTCGCCTTTGACAATCCTCTCTTTGAGTGGAATCGTCCCAATAGGACGATTTCAAATATTTACTGCCTTTTCGTCAGTAAGGTCGTAAATCGAAATGATTGTTGCTGTTCCTTTATCGATTTGTATAGTAACGAATTAGCTTATACCCGTGACTTCGTCTGCGTAAAATTAATTTAATTAGCAGTTGTTTCTTGCATGCTAATTAAGGCGCGCTATCTCCCGAATAATAGATGAGCTTTTATAATAATTACACAAATTCATGTGTCATAAAAAGCTACATCGATTTTAGTCAACAGATATCGTTGAAACATCATATTAATATTTAAAAATAATTAGATTTTTTTACCCCTTTAAACTCAGTTAAGCGATGCGATCAATGATATAAAATTAAATATCACCTGCTGTTACGGTGAAGGAAAACATCGTGAGGAAAACTGCATGCCTGAGAGTTCAAAAAAAATGTTCTCAAAGGCATGTGAAGTCCACAAACGGGCAGTAGTGGTGCGTGGTGGACGGCAACCTACATCCCTCTCATTGTGAGAGGAGACCCGACCCTGTAGTGGATCATTAATGGGTACTGACAAGCGATGCGATCAAGAAGATTTGACCAAGGAATCACATTGTCCCATAGGTACCTACAAACTTTGCTCACGTTTTTCATCCCTTTAGGGGTAGGAACTCCTTTCGTAACGGGTGCCTACGTCATTCAAAAAACACACACGATTCAGGTATAAGATCTGCGGTCAGTCATTCAGGACGAAGTATTATAATTTTTGGTCTAGTTTCACCCTCTTTCGGGGTTGCACTTTGTCCTGGGAAACACTGTATATACAATGTATAGATAAGCTGTTTGTAACATCAATGAAATTATTGTGAATTTTGGTTTACTCGCATATTCCGGTAGGTGGCAGACTCATGTAATGTGTGACAAACTAGCGCACTCAGTTGGAATGAAATAGAATAGATTTGTATGCATAGAATATGTTATAAGCTACTGAATTGTTGTGTTTCGGTTGGACAAATGCGCTTGTCATGATAACTTAGTTCTTGGTAGAAACAATGTACCTATCCAGACATGAATACACAAATTGTAATAGTAGGTACTAGGAGTTTGTTTGAGTTCAATGTAGCTATGATAGGCTATCGTACTTTCGGTAATAGCATAACAAACTCATCTAAAAATCTTTTACCTCTGTTGCTTATTACATTGTGCATTTACGTGCGGTAAGCTGTGTATGTGTGTGTCTCGTTGCGTAATTGTTAAAACTCAGACTAAGGGTACCTGTGTTGGTAACGATTTTAAAGACGTTTCACGTCAAAAATTAAGGCCTTCTATTTGTTTGCAGTAAAGCCCCTCACGGTGGAAATCTTGTACAGAGAGATGCCGCTATCAGTGGGGAGGAAAGCCGAGTTATGGTGCAAGTCTACCGGCGCAAGACCTCCAGCGAACATCACCTGGTGGCTCAATGGAGAACTGCTGTACTCCGTTACGAAATATGAGGTACGAATTTACGGAATTCAACATTCGTTTTTAGCGAGCCAGGTCACCAGTGCCGTGAGCAAACACTGTCGTCATAGTATTCAGTCGTGTATCATAATTATTATATCAGTTTGATGTTTTGTGGCAACTCAAGGAATGTCTTGAGGTCCATGTCTGACCTCAAACAGGAACGGTAGGAACCTCAAGTAGGAAGGTACGTGGACATTGCTTTTCACGAGGACCAAGATTGTAGGGTTTGTAGGACCAATAACTTAAAAAAGTTATGCGCGCTTTATAAAATTAAATATCACCTGCTGTTACGGTGAAGGAAAACATCGTGAGGAAGCGAACAACTCCTAATTTTCAAATATATATGTAGTAAATTTCATTTCCTATTCCGAGTACAAAATAAATAAAATATATGTAAATGTTCCCCAGGAACTGGAGGGCCGTAACGAGACGCAATCAATGCTGCAATGGACGCCGATCAAGGGGCAGAATGGTAAAGTGCTTACCTGCAGAGCCGAGCACTCCAAATTCAATAGGTCCACCATCGAAACGAAGTTGACTCTCAATGTGTACTGTAAGTTGTTTGTTGATTCGAAGTTTTTGTTCATTTTATTCATTTCTTTACCCTTAGCCTTAGCCTTTGCCGGTCCAATAAGTTATTTAAGTTGTATTTGTATTTCTTTGCAACAATCCGCACACGTGGAACTTTTTTTGGTATTCCACGTCTGCGGATCGTTGCAAAGAAATATAAATACAACTTAAATACCAATGGATTTCCGCAAAGTAACGCCTGACACAATAAATTATGTCTAATAAGCGGACACAATAATTAAACAATGACTATGTTATCACAATTATGAGACTCATGGGACAGCAAAGTGGTGAATATAAGATTGTAACTCATTTATGCCTTACTGATAAATTAAGGGATACTGAATACGATGTCTTGGCAGCCAAGTAATAACTCACTGCAGTGGGTTACCCTGAGGGGAGGTTTGATCCCGTAGTCTTTTCTCAGGGTGAAATGTGTTAGCGACTCTTTAAAGTTTAATTAAAGTTCTTGAGGATTTTGATAGTGATTTTAGTAACTGTTTTAGTGTTGAGTGTGTTGTTAACGATAGGCCAGAACAATACGTACCACATCTACTTCACCATAACCTCCCAAACACAATCCGAACTGCAACTGTATGTCTAACGTCAGTAACTCAATTCCTGATGAATTTTAACGACAACTCTCGTTAAATTATTCTGTGGTATCAATATCGGCACAGTGAGATTGTAACAGTAGTATTACCGTAAGCGTATATTGGAATTTCGATTCCGCATTGGCTGTAATAACGTAATATTATTATACGTTACGTTTCATTTAAATGACCTTACGTGCCCGGTCGAATCTGGCGAGTGTTTGACGTAAAGATCCCCATTACAATACGATATTATTATATCGATATTTAATACGATATTTTGAACATGCGATACATTTCGATATGTCGTATCACTTTAAAATATCGTATCGTATCAAACTATGACATATTTCTTACTTTTATTTGAAAATTCCTCGAACATCATAGCGAAATGATTGATCATTTTGTTATTCTTAATTCTTAATAAGAATCAAATTAATGTTTTGAGTATAAAAATTACAATTTCATAACAAAACCTGTTTTCATTAATTTCAAAATTTGCAAATGATTTTAAAATATACGATACGATATATGATATCGAGACAAAGAAAAGCGATGTTTTCACGTATCGATACAAAGGAATACCATACAGATTACGATGCGATATACCTACCGATACAACACATTTTTTGGGCATTCCTAGTTTGACGGTTAGTTCTCGGAAGCGAAGCGTTTTGCATACGAGTTGTGAACATAACGCTCAAGTTTGCCGAACACTGCGCCCGTTTGCAAAGACATGGATGGATGATTTTCATTGTGTGTTCTGGAAAATTGTGTAGTGTAAAATCGTCTTAATGGAGCCAAATATTGTTATTCGAAATTGAGAAAAATTATACACCTACATAGACTGCTTTTTTATTCTGGACTGTTCATTTTGCTAATATCATTTTAAATATGTATACGAGTACCAAGATGTAAAACTTAAAATTTCTCAATACCAGCTATTAGATTTGATGTAGCCATTTAAAATTGTTGAGTACCCAAATCAATATCACTCAATATCCAGTTATAATGACCACAATATTACTCTTTATTGTCTTCTAACAATATTTGTATCTAGCGGCTAGCTTATGGTAGGCTTTGCCTATGGTATATACGCACCATTTCAGCAATACTTTAGTACAGTTCGAATCCGAAATGGCTAGAAACGCAACCAGAAAGTGTGTTGTAAGTGCAAGTCAACGTAAAGGTAACTCACCATTTGTCTCTGTTGAATAATTCAACAGACATGCCCGAGGCGACGATGCACCTCGGAGCCAAGATGAACCCCAACGACATCGAGGAGGGTGATGACGTGTACTTCGAGTGTCGAGTCGACGCCAACCCACCCGCGTACAAAGTTGTATGGGAGCACAATGTAAGTTCTCTTTATTATTGTCTTTGTTATACGAAAGCTTGAATTGGGTCAGAAACCGAAATCTATAGAGCCCCATTTGTTTTTTCATTTTAAGTTTTTTTCTCCTTAATAAATAATTATTGCATACGCAAATGGTAAACCTAAATTGATCTAAATAATTTGTAACGACTCTATACCTATATTTGTGCAAATAAACATTTTGTCTTTTGTTTGTCGTGTGGTGGTGGTTGCCGGATGCGAACTGACTAGAGGTAGGGGTCCGAAAATAAGATGCTGTAGGTACCTTCATTTGGTAAATCTGTAGGTAAAATTTTGTTATTTTGTTGTTTTATTGGTTTTTTTAAGTAACTTGCAAATGCAACGTTACATGTTGTTGAATAGAATCAGGTTACAGTTCACTAATTAAAGTGGCAATGGGGTAATGGACTGGCCACGTTTTCGCAAGACCGACAACCGATGGGAAATCAGGTTCTTGAATGGTGACCGCGTCTCGGCAAAAGGAGTACCGTTCACCCTCCAGCGAGGTGAATGATGACCTGAGAAGACAAAGGGATACCTTTTCCAAGAGCACAGGATTTTATTGAGTGGAGTCAATTAGGGAAGGCCCATGTGGAGCCGGATTTCGAAGGTCTGAAAGAAAGGAAGGTGGAGGAAGGTGCAGCAAATACGCTGGTCATCTGATGTAACTCGTCACTGCAATCTATGAATCACGTTTTGACACCTCCTGCATCGTTTTGTGGCTCTACCACCGGCCACCTAAACGCATCTCTCATTTAAAAAACCAAAACAGTCCCGAGTATTTTTATTTTACTCGGGACTGTTTTGGTTTTTGCAATTTTACGAGCATCCGGAACACAGCTGAGAAGTTGTTTTAAAGGCATCCCACACTAGGCACTTACGTACCCTACAGCGGGTCATTAATAAATAAATAAATAAATAAATAAAAATAGCCTTTATTTCTCTGAACTTAATAACATACATAATTAATTAGTTATTTTATCCTCAGCTACCGGTTCAGGTTGTCCTCCGACATAGGCCTCCTCAAATTCTCTACACTTGTGCCGATCTAGTGCAGTTCTCCTCCAGCCCTTAATCAAGTCGTCTTCCCACCTTTTAATCTGCCTTTCTCTACGTCTTTTCCCATTCCTTGTATACCAATCAGTAACTTTTCTGGTCCACTTTTCTATTTGTGTTCTCATTATATGACCCGTCCATTTCCATTTAAGTGTCCTTATATTTAGCCTAACGTCTGCTACTTTGGTGATATTTCTAATTTTTGTTGCTTTCCACTTATCTATCAGCGGGTCATTAATGGTTAGCAGACAACATTGCCATTAGAACATCACACACACGTTCAATATAACAAATAAACATTTAACTAGGACTTGCACTGTGGTGAAAATTTTGCGCGAGATTATGCAAATGGCGATGCAAAGCACCCGCCGTCAGTACAACTTTGACACGTTGCTTCGCGAACATACATTTGTAACGGGCGACTGACGAAATACAGTTCCGTGTAATAGTTACAGTACGTGTCATAGACGCTTGAATATGAACAAAATGGAACTAAATTGTTTTGATCAATCTTCACATTCCATATGTGGAAAAATTTCATATGGTTATTATGTGACTAACACACACAGATACACACGTACGCACACACAAACATACACACAGGCATAAAAGCAATAAACAATGAACGACATATTTTTAGTTTAGGAACTGTGTGGGGAGGGGCTGAACGAGAGAGCTAGATTAGTGGTAACCATCTTAATAGGTGCTCCAGAGTACCTCAATGCATCCACTTACAAACTTACACATTAGGTACTTAGCTCATTCTTGTTTGAATTCTAAGCGAAACTAGTAGCTGTTAGCTTAAAACAGTTAACGTATAGACGCTTTAACTCATCTTGGCGCGTGAACAACAAACAACTCTATACCTATATCTGTGCAAATAAACGTTTTGCCTTTGTGTTTGTGTTTGTCAATAATCACCAAATCGATATAAGTCGAGTTAAATCACTTTTCAAAGTTTTCACGTGTTGGTGAACCTAGCAGATCATTGTCCAGCAGATCAAAATTAAATGAGAGTTCTATTCGCATGCAGCATAGTTCTATAGTTCCTGATACATTTTAGAAATAGTTCTGGCGTTTTTACCCCAAAAAAAATAGTTTTGAAAATGATCTGCTAACTTCCCGTAGCAGATCATTTTCCAGCAGATCAAAAATAAATGCGAGTTCTGATAGCATGCAGCTCTGTTCTACAGTTCCTGATACTTTTCAGGAATAGTTCTGGCGTTTTTACCCCAAATAATAGCAGATAAAGGTCAGAAATTGAAAAAAATATATAAATATTTTCGTCGATTCAAAAAGTGCTCAGAAGCTAGAACTCTATCGTTTATGATAGATTAGCATAAGAACTGTAATATAAAAATAATTTTGAGCCCAGAACTCACGTAAAAATATCAGCAGATCATGGTTGAAAACTTGAAAAGTATGAAAAATTAGAAAAAATAGTTTCGTCGATTCAAAGTGTGCTCAGAAGCTAGAACTCTTTCGTTTATGATAGATTAGCATAAGAACTCTAAGTTAAAAATAATTTTGAGCCCAGAACTCACGTAAAAATATCAGCAGATCAGGGTCGAAGACTTGAAAAGTATGAAAAATTAAAAAAAAAATTTTCGTCGATTCAAAGTGTGCTCAGAAGCTAGAACTCTTTCGATTATGGTAGATTAGCATTAGAACTGTAATATAAAAATAATTTTGAGCCCAGAACTCCCGTAAAAATATCAGCAGATCATGGTTGAAGGCTTGAAAAGTATGAAAAATTAGAAAAAATAGTTTCGTCGATTCAGAAAGTGCTCAGAAGCTAGAACTCTTTTGTTTATGATAGATTAGCATTAGAACTCTAAGTTAAAAATAATTTTGAGCCCAGAACTCACGTAAAAATATCAGCAGATCATGGTTGAAAACTTGAAAAGTATGAAAAATTAGAAAAAATAGTTTCGTCGATTCAAAGTGTGCTCAGAAGCTAGAACTCTTTCGATTATGATAGATTAGCATTAGAACTCTAAGTTAAAAATAATTTTGAGCCCAGAACTCACGTAAAAATATCAGCAGATCATGGTTGAAAACTTGAAAAGTATGAAAAATTAGAAAAAATAGTTTCGTCGATTCAAAGTGTGCTCAGAAGCTAGAACTCTTTCGATTATGATAGATTAGCATAAGAACTCTAAGTTAAAAATAATTTTGAGCCCAGAACTCACGTAAAAATATCAGCAGATCAGGGTCGAAGACTTGAAAAGTATGAAAAATTAAAAAAAATAGTTTCGTCGATTCAAAGTGTGCTCAGAAGCTAGAACTCTTTCGTTTATGATAAATTAGCATTAGAACTGTAATATAAAAATAATTTTGAGCCCAGAACTCACGTGAAAATATCAGCAGATCATGGTCGAAAACTTGAAAGGTATGAAAAAGAAAAAAAAATTTTTCTTCGATTCAAAGTGTGCTCAGAAGCTAGAACTCTTTCGTTTATGCTAAATTAGCATTAAAACTGTAATATAAAAAAAACTTTGTGCCCAGAACTCACGTAAAAATATCAGCAGATCATGGTCGAAGACTTGAAAAATATGAAAAAGTAAAAAAAATATTTTCGTCAATTCAAAGTGTGCTCAGAAGCTAGAACTCTTTCGTTTATGATAGATTAGCATTAGAACTGTAATAAAAAAATAACTTTGAGCCCAGAACTCACGTAAAAATATCAGCAGATCATGGTCGAAGACTTGAAAAATATGAAAATGTAAAAAAAATATTTTCGTCAATTCAAAGTGTGCTCAGAAGCTAGAACTCTTTCGTTTATGATAGATTAGCATTAGAACTGTAATAAAAAAATAACTTTGAGCCCAGAACTCACGTAAAAATATCAGCAGATCATGGTCGAAGACTTGAAAAATATGAAAATGTAAAAAAAATATTTTCGTCGATTCAAAGTGTGATCAGAAGCTAGAACTCATTCGATTATGATAGATTAGCATCAGAACTCTAAGTTAAAAATAACTTTGAGCCCAGAACCCACGTAAAAATATCAGCAGATCATGGTCGAATACTTGAAAAGTATGAAAAAGTAAAAAAAATATTTTCGTCGATTCAAAGTGTGCTCAGAAGCTAGAACTCTTTCGTTTATGATAGATTAGCATTAGAACTGTAATATAAAAATAATTTTGAGCCCAGAACTCACGTAAAAATATCAGCAGATCATGGTCGAATACTTGAAAAGTATGAAAAAGTAAAAAAAATATTTTCGTCGATTCAAAGTGTGCTCAGAAGCTAGAACTCTTTCGTTTATGATACATTAACATTAAAACTCTAAGTTAAAAATAATTTTGAGCCCAGAACTCACGTGAAAATATCAGCAGATCATGGTCGAAAACTTGAAAAGTGTGAAAAATTAAAAAAAATATTTTCGTCGATTCAAAGTGTGCTCAGAAGCTAGAACTCTCTCGATTATGATAGATTAGCATAAGAACTCTACGTTAAATATAATTTTGTGCCCAGAACTCACGTAAAAATATCAGCAGATCATGGTCGAAGACTTGAAAAGTATGAAAAATTAAAAAAAAATATTTTCGTCGATTCAAAGTGTGCTCAGAAGCTAGAACTCTTTTGTTTATGATAGATTAGCATTAGAACTCTAAATAAAAAATAATTTTGAGCCCAGAACTCACGTAAAAATATCAGCAGATCATGGTCGAAGACTTGAAAAGTATGAAAAATTAGAAAAAATAGTTTCGTCGATTTAAGGTGTGCTCAGAAGCTAGAACTCTTTCGATTATGGTAGATTAGCATTAGAACTGTAATATAAAAATAAATTTGAGCCCAGAACTCACGTAAAAATATCAGCAGATCATGGTCGAATACTTGAAAAGTATGAAAAATTAAAAAAAATATTTTCGTCGATTCAAAGTGTGCTCAGAAGCTAGAACTCTTTCGTTTATGATACATTAACATTAAAACTCTAAGTTAATAATAATTTTGAGCCCAGAACTCACGTTAAAATATCAGCAGATCATGGTCGAAGACTTGAAAAGTGTGAAAAATTAAAAAAAATATTTTCGTCGATTCAAAGTGTGCTCAGAAGCTAGAACTCTCTCGATTATGATAGATTAGCATAAGAACTCTACGTTAAATATAATTTTGTGCCCAGAACTCACGTAAAAATATCAGCAGATCATGGTCGAATACTTGAAAAGTATGAAAAATTAAAAAAAATATTTTCGTCGATCCAAAGTGTGCTCAGAAGCTGGAACTCTTTCGTTTATGGTAGATTAGCATTAGAACTGTAATTTCAAAATAATTTTGAGCCCAGAACTCACGTAAAAATATCAGCAGATCATGGTCGAAGACTTGAAAAGTATGAAAAAGTAAAAATAATATTTGATCTGATGATATTTTTACGTGAGTTCTGGGCTCAAAATTATTTTCTTATTACAGTTCTAATGCTTATCTATAATAAACGAAAGAATTCTTGCTTCTGAGCACACATTGAATCGACGAAACTATTTTTTCTAATTTTTCATACTTTTCAAGTCTTCAACCATGATCTGCTGATATTTTTACGGGAGTTCTGGGCTCAAAATTATTTTTATATTACAGTTCTAATGCTAATCTACCATAATCGAAAGAGTTCTAGCTTCTGAGCACACTTTGAATCGACGAAACTATTTTTTCTAATTTTTCATACTTTTCAAGTCTTCAACCATGATCTGCTGATATTTTTACGTGAGTTCTGGGCTCAAAATTATTTTTATCTTAGAGTTCTAATGCTAATCTATCATAAACAAAAGAGTTCTAGCTTCTGAGCACTTTTTGAATCGACGAAACTATTTTTTCTAATTTTTCATACTTTTCAAGTCTTCAACCATGATCTGCTGATATTTTTACGGGAGTTCTGGGCTCAAAATTATTTTTATATTACAGTTCTAATGCTAATCTACCATAATCGAAAGAGTTCTAGCTTCTGAGCACACTTTGAATCGACGAAACTATTTTTTCTAATTTTTCATACTTTTCAAGTTTTCAACCATGATCTGCTGATATTTTTACGTGAGTTCTGGGCTCAAAATTATTTTTAACTTAGAGTTCTAATGCTAATCTATCATAAACAAAAGAGTTCTAGCTTCTGAGCACACTTTGAATCGACGAAAATATTTTTTTTAATTTTTCATACTTTTCAAGTCTTCGACCATGATCTGCTGATATTTTTACGTGAGTTCTGGGCTCAAAATTATTTTTAACTTAGAGTTCTTATGCTAATCTATCATAAACGAAAGAGTTCTAGCTTCTGAGCATACTTTGAATCGACGAAAATATTTTTTTTAATTTTCATACTTTTCAAGTCTTCGACCATGATCTGCTGATATTTTTACGTGAGTTCTGGGCTCAAAATTATTTTTAGCTTAGAGTTCTAATGCTAATCTATCATAAACAAAAGAGTTCTAGCTTCTGAGCACTTTTTGAATCGACGAAACTATTTTTTCTAATTTTTCATACTTTTCAAGTCTTCAACCATGAGCTGCTGATATTTTTACGTGAGTTCTGGGCTCAAAATTATTTTTAACTTAGAGTTCTTATACTAATCTATCATAAACAAAAGAGTTCTAGCTTCTGAGCGCTTTTTGAATCGACGAAACTATTTTTTCTAATTTTTCATACTTTTCAAGTCTTCAACCATGATCTGCTGATATTTTTACGGGAGTTCTGGGCTCAAAATTATTTTTATATTACAGTTTTAATGCTAATCTACCATAATCGAAAGAGTTCTAGCTTCTGAGTACACTTTGAATCGACGAAACTATTTTTACTAATTTTTCATACTTTTCAAGTCTTCAACCATGATCTGCTGATATTTTTACGTGAGTTCTGGGCTCAAAATTATTTTTAGCTTAGAGTTCTAATGCTAATCTATCATAAACAAAAGAGTTCTAGCTTCTGAGCACTTTTTGAATCGACGAAACTATTTTTTCTAATTTTTCATACTTTTCAAGTCTTCAACCATGATCTGCTGATATTTTTACGGGAGTTCTGGGCTCAAAATTATTTTTATATTACAGTTCTAATGCTAATCTACCATAATCGAAAGAGTTCTAGCTTCTGAGCACACTTTGAATCGACGAAACTATTTTTTCTAATTTTTCATACTTTTCAAGTCTTCAACCATGATCTGCTGATATTTTTACGTGAGTTCTGGGCTCAAAATTATTTTTAGCTTAGAGTTCTAATGCTAATCTATCATAAACAAAAGAGTTCTAGCTTCTGAGCACTTTTTGAATCGACGAAACTATTTTTTCTAATTTTTCATACTTTTCAAGTCTTCAACCATGATCTGCTGATATTTTTACGGGAGTTCTGGGCTCAAAATTATTTTTATATTACAGTTCTAATGCTAATCTACCATAATCGAAAGAGTTCTAGCTTCTGAGCACACTTTGAATCGACGAAACTATTTTTTCTAATTTACATACTTTTCAAGTCTTCCACCATGATCTGCTGATATTTTTACGTGAGTTCTGGGCTCAAAATTATTTTTAGCTTAGAGTTCTAATGCTAATCTATCATAAACAAAAGAGTTCTAGCTTCTGAGCACTTTTTGAATCGACGAAACTATTTTTTCTAATTTTTCATACTTTTCAAGTCTTCAACCATGATCTGCTGATATTTTTACGGGAGTTCTGGGCTCAAAATTATTTTTATCTTACAGTTCTAATGCTAATCTACCATAATCGAAAGAGTTCTAGCTTCTGAGCACACTTTGAATCGACGAAACTATTTTTTCTAATTTTTCATACTTTTCAAGTTTTCAACCATGATCTGCTGATATTTTTACGTGAGTTCTGGGCTCAAAATTATTTTTAACTTAGAGTTCTAATGCTAATCTATCATAAACAAAAGAGTTCTAGCTTCTGAGCACACTTTGAATCGACGAAAATATTTTTTTTAATTTTTCATACTTTTCAAGTCTTCGACCATGATCTGCTGATATTTTTACGTGAGTTCTGGGCTCAAAATTATTTTTAACTTAGAGTTCTTATGCTAATCTATCATAAACGAAAGAGTTCTAGCTTCTGAGCATACTTTGAATCGACGAAAATATTTTTTTTAATTTTCATACTTTTCAAGTCTTCGACCATGATCTGCTGATATTTTTAAGTGAGTTCTGGGCTCAAAATTATTTTAACTTAGAGTTCTATCGTTAATCTATCATAAACGAAAGAGTTCTAGCTTCTGAGCACACTCTGAATCGACGAAACTATTTTTTCTAATTTTTCATACTTTTCAAGTCTTCAACCATGATCTGCTGATATTTTTACGTGAGTTCTGGGCTCAAAATTATTTTTAACTTAGATTTCTAATGCTAATCTATCATAAACAAAAGAGTTCTAGCTTCTGAGCACTTTTTGAATCGACGAAACTATTTTTTCTAATTTTTCATACTTTTCAAGTCTTCAACCATGATCTGCTGATATTTTTACGGGAGTTCTGGGCTCAAAATTATTTTTATATTACAGTTCTAATGCTAATCTACCATAATCGAAAGAGTTCTAGCTTCTGAGCACACTTTGAATCGACGAAACTATTTTTTCTAATTTTTCATACTTTTCAAGTCTTCAACCATGATCTGCTGATATTTTTACGTGAGTTCTGGGCTCAAAATTATTTTTAGCTTAGAGTTCTCATGCTAATCTATCATAAACAAAAGAGTTCTAGCTTCTGAGCACTTTTTGAATCGACGAAACTATTTTTTCTAATTTTTCATACTTTTCAAGTCTTCAACCATGATCTGCTGATATTTTTACGGGAGTTCTGGGCTCAAAATTATTTTTATATTACAGTTCTAATGCTAATCTACCATAATCGAAAGAGTTCTAGCTTCTGAGCACACTTTGAATCGACGAAACTATTTTTTCTAATTTTTCATACTTTTCAAGTTTTCAACCATGATCTGCTGATATTTTTACGTGAGTTCTGGGCTCAAAATTATTTTTAACTTAGAGTTCTAATGCTAATCTATCATAAACAAAAGAGTTCTAGCTTCTGAGCACACTTTGAATCGACGAAAATATTTTTTTTAATTTTTCATACTTTTCAAGTCTTCGACCATGATCTGCTGATATTTTTACGTGAGTTCTGGGCTCAAAATTATTTTGAACTTAGAGTTCTTATGCTAATCTATCATAAACGAAAGAGTTCTAGCTTCTGAGCATACTTTGAATCGACGAAAATATTTTTTTTAATTTTCATACTTTTCAAGTCTTCGACCATGATCTGCTGATATTTTTAAGTGAGTTCTGGGCTCAAAATTATTTTTAACTTAGAGTTCTATCGTTAATCTATCATAAACGAAAGAGTTCTAGCTTCTGAGCACACTTTGAATCGACGAAACTATTTTTTCTAATTTTTCATACTTTTCAAGTCTTCAACCATGATCTGCTGATATTTTTACGTGAGTTCTGGGCTCAAAATTATTTTTAACTTAGATTTCTAATGCTAATCTATCATAAACAAAAGAGTTCTAGCTTCTGAGCACTTTTTGAATCGACGAAACTATTTTTTCTAATTTTTCATACTTTTCAAGTCTTCAACCATGATCTGCTGATATTTTTACGTGAGTTCTGGGCTCAAAATTATTTTTAACTTAGAGTTCTTATGCTAATCTATCATAAACGAAAAAGTTCTAGCTTCGGAGCACACTTTGAATCGACGAAAATTTTTTTTTTAATTTTTCATACTTTTCAAGTCTTCGACCATGATCTGCTGATATTTTTAAGTGAGTTCTGGGCTCGAAATTATTTTTATATTACAGTTCTCATGCTAGTCTATCATAAACGAAAGAGGTCTAGCTTCTGAGCACACTTTGAATCGACGAAAATATTTATTATTTTTTTTCAATTTCTGACCTTTATCCGCTATTATTTGGGGTAAAAACGCCAGAACTATTCCTGAAAAGTATCAGGAACTGTAGAACAGAGCTGCATGCTATCAGAACTCGCATTTATTTTTGATCTGCTGGAAAATGATCTGCTACGGGAAGTTAGCAGATCATTTTCAAAACTATTTTTTTTGGGGTAAAAACGCCAGAACTATTTCTAAAATGTATCAGGAACTATAGAACTATGCTGCATGCGAATAGAACTCTCATTTAATTTTGATCTGCTGGACAATGATCTGCTAGGTTCACCAACACAGTTTTCACTGACGGTACAGATTTCACGACGCGGTTTGCGCCCGTGTGTTCTGCGGTCGATTTGCGGTCTGAAATTCAAACTATCCTCCCCACCTGCAACCGCCCGTCTTGCAATAAACGCCCGCGCAAGTTGGCAAGCGAAATCGCAACCGCGACGGCTGCGTCGCACAGAATTCCGGTCTCGTGAGTTTGTAAATAAAACGGCTGTTCCGATACCGCGACGGACGCGGCTAAAAACCGCATCGTGAGTTTTTATCGTAAGGCATCTTTATTCGAGTAAATCTGTACCTACACCGCCAATTTGTTTAAAACTTTTGGCGTATTTGTTTACGATTACCTCCTTCAGGCGCTTACCCTCGCAAAATAGTTAATATTTGCCGGGTAATTCGGAAGTTTGAACATGAATCATTAGTTGCAAACTAAACACAACTGAAACATGAAACTAGTTACGGTTAATCCCTCATGTTTTGGGGTTTATATAAGGATACGCTTGCCGGTGGCCTGTCAGCTGTGGCCTGTGTGAACTGTGGCCTATGAGGGTGACTGAAATAATCGACTTTGAGATAAAAGTCGTATTATTTTCCATGTAAATAAATAATGCTTCAAACTCATGGCCCCACTGGGATTCTCAGTGTTGTGGGTGCCATGGACACACCCAGACCAGATACAGAAATTTAAACTCATCATTCAAATCTCTTCTCCGCTGGGAATCGAGCCCAGGTCCACGCAGCGCACTGACGTCTTCACCAACTCAGCCATTCGGGTCGTCTGTAATAACTGATGACTTTGTTCCCAGGGCCTCCAACTCCAGCACAACCCGTCTCACGGCGTGATCCTGACAGCGAATACGAACCTCGCGCTGCGTAACATCACGCGCCAGCAGGCTGGCAACTACACCTGCACCGCCTCCAACGTCGAGGGGGACGGGAAATCTCCCCCGCTGCATATGCAAGTTGTGTGTGAGTGTGCAAAACTGTGTGTGATCTTGTCTACACATGGGATCTGAGAGGACTACGGCCTACGTATGACTAACTCGCGCGCGGTCTAGGCGCTCCCATAGAACTGCTAAGGTCGGGATTGTTCGTGAGTGTACGTAATCATAGGCACGATTTAAAATCGTACGCGATTAAAAACGCTTAAAAAAATTTAAAACGCGTTCTAATTCAGAGGAAATATAACGCCACCATAAACATTTAAAACACCACATCACAACTCAAACACATAGCACAAGCATACACAGACGCTCGCTCATTGGCTGAAAAAGACCAGTATCATTTGTACTATTGCAATTAAAAGGAATTAGTTCATGATTTTTCCGTAACATGCCGAGGTATTTCATTTCACTTTACGTATGACGTAAACCCGTTTATATCAATCAGTGATTCATTTAATAATAGCTCTGCAAGTCGTAAACTTGCTCGCAAATAAACAGCCATTTGAGCAGCAGTAAATTGAATTGCTGAATATTGATGGCGTCGCTGCTTAAACGACGTTTAAAAAGGCTATATTTAATGGGTAATCAAGCTAGATTATGGTAGTAAATTCAACTAAACCTAACTAAGGTTTAAAGTTTTTTAATGACATTTTGTACTGATTTTGATTACTCTCTCTCCTTTCTGAAGAATTATTTAAACGACATAAATAAAGAAAAAACGCTTCTCACTCATAACCCCACAATAGGATTCCCAGTGTCGTTGGTGCCATGGACACACAAAAGACACACACAAGAAACAAAAAGTACATTAAAATCTCTGCTTTGTCGGTAATCGAACTTAGGAAACTCAAAACAGCGGACGGCCACTAAACTATGGCAACAAAAATCATCGATTTTGATCTACAAAACCACTAAATAAGTATGCAGAAAATATTTCGATACAAACACAAAAGCTTAATAAAACGCTAAGTAAAAGGCGTTGAGTGTGTTAAAAATCTTTTCGATTGTTGTCTACCAAACCACTAAATGAGTCTACAGTAAATATCCGTGACTCTACGAAGGAACAGGTGCCGAAATTTTTCACAAAGTGATCCCTATTCCGACCCTTCGTTCCTCACTTTACCCCATTTCGTTGAACACAAAGGAGATTGATTTTCCAATCTGCTCGGACGTTGAACAATACGTACACACCTTTTGTTTTAACTTGTTTGAATCTCGTCGCTCGATGCTATTATCATCTTACATTTTTGCGTCGTTTTGTGTTTTGAAGCAGAAAAGGTTCGTATTCTTTCCGGGGAGAGGTTGAAACATTGAGGGAAAATTTATTTTTAGTAACAGGAAATCGGTAATTCGGTGAATACATAAAGTAGAATATTTTTGGGATTTTTTTATGAATGGCCCTTTTATGGTTTCTCCCCAGAGGGGAGGTCTGGAGCATATGCCGAGACGCAGCTCCAATGCGGATTGGTGGAGAAACGGGCTGTTGGCTAAACCGTGTCGGATGTTTTGAAACAACAACCGACAAGGTTTAACGACTGCTATCATATCGATAACAACTGGGACCGACGGCTTAACGTACCAAAGCACGGCAGCGCGCATTTAATTCGACACTAGCGCGTGTCCGGTCATCCGGTCTACTCAAGCAGCGGGGCGACTACTCAATTACTAAAATAAAAACCTTGTGACATCTTTCTGTGCGGCCAAAGCAGAGCATTTGCTTTATTCTTATTTTTTATATTTAGTTTTAGAATTTTATGAAAGCGCCTTTTTTATTTTTTTTAAATAATATTTATTACATTTTTTTATTTCCTTTGTGCGTGTGGTGTACAATGAATAGTTATTGCACTATATTGTATAAATGACGACCTGAGTGGCGCAGTGGTTAAAACACCGATGTGCTGCGCGGAGGTTCCCGGGTTAGATTCCCAGCAGAGCAGAGATTTAAACGATGAAGTGTTGCGTTCTTGTCTTGTGTGTGTCCATGGCACCCACGACAGCGGATCCTAGTGTGGGGCTATGAGTGTGAAGCGTTAAAATGTCAATAGTGTGACTAAAACATTCGCTCGTGCACAGACAAGCCGATATGCAGAGCAGGGGAGATGCGACTAGTCGGCGCGGCTCTACAGGAGGCGGCGCGGGTGGAATGCCGCGTGGACGCGTACCCGCCGCCAGACACCTTCGACTGGGTGCTCAACAACTCCATGGGTTCTGTTAAAGTGGATTCTGTAAGTTGCCCACAAGTTATGTAGCTACTGTGCTGGAGTTCAGTCAGTGTCAGGAACATCTTATTCTGTGGGTACTGGGTACCCGCCGCCCGACACTTCGACTGGCAATTTTAAAAGGCACATTTTCTTTTTCTTTTGAAACGGAAATACGTGTTTATTACGCTGTGTAATTTAACGATGCGTCAAACTATCTGTTATTAAATTTAATTGTGAGGATTTAAATTTCGAAGTATCGAAGTATTTCCCTCCGCGAGTAATTAGTATCTTTACGCCTCGTTTTGATGAAGAAGACACCATCACATCACTTTCTTAATATGATTATTATTTGACGTATTACTTTGTATAAACGCTCCATCTGCTTTTAATGTTCAAATTTACATAATGGTTGGTAAAACTAAAATAAGCTGAAATGAAGACCCGAAAAACAAAACTGCACGGTAAGATTCGGACTAGCGCTAGCAAAAACACACTGTCTGAAATTTCTAAAACAAAGCCATTTCGGGACTTTGTCTAATGTTCCCCCGAGTGTACATTTTAACTCTGAAAGCTTCCCAATTCTTTGCGATCCGTCAGCGGGCATTACACTCTACCTATATTCTTGTATTTTTCTTTTCATTCTTACAAAGAGGCGACATTAAAATGTAGCGTCTCTAAGGTATTGCAATAGGCTGAGCTGCAAGTGTTATGCTAATTTTATTCTCTTGGAGACAATTGAAACACGTCTTATCGGTTGTATTTTATTTGTCAGATTACCTATTCTAGTATGTATTCTTAAAACTCTTTTCCTTTTTGTTATAAAAAGATAATTGGTACGTGTCTATTTTTTGTAACCCATTAAATATTGTATTTATTTATGCATTGGATTGTAAAATCTGTAATGTTTATGTAGTAAATGGAAATAAATAAATAATAGTAGGATGGGAAGCTACATAAAATGTCAGTAATCCGTTGATAACCCACTACAGGGTCGGGTCTCCTCTGACAATGAGAGGTATGTAGGTCTTAGTCCACCACGCTGGCTTAATGCGGGTCGGTGGACTTCATATGCCTTTGAGAACATTTTTTTGTGTTCAGGTATGTAGGTTATCTCGCGATATTTTCCTTCACCGTAACAGCAGGTGATGTATTTAATTTTAAAAAGCGCACATAGCTTTTCACAAAGTCATTGGTGCGGCTCAATTCGAGGAGGAATTCTAAGCCACTGGGCTATCACTGCATTACCGCACGTGATTATTACGCTATGTAACTTAAATGATGCTTCAAAACTATCTATTATTAAATTTAATTGTGAGGATTTGTGTTTCGAAGCGTGTTATTATCCCTCCGCGAGTAATTAGTATCTTTACGCCTTAAGTAATTATATATTTACTAACTTCTGCCCTCGACTTTGTTTTGAAGAGATTGACTTTAGATTTCGATAGTTTAGATTGGCATTGCACATATTAATCCAAGTTAAATTATGCTATATCTGTGCGTGTACCGGAATAACTCAAAGTATTCCTGTGGCACCAGCTGTGGTTTTAACCGGTAGGATACAGTAGGAGTCTGACTGGATTTTTTTTACAAAGTCATTGGTGCGCGCCACTGGGATTCGAATTTTAAGCCACTGGGCTATCACCGCTCACAATACCGTTAGGTATTATACCATAACGTAAAACCATTTCTTTCCCACAGCAACGCTACACGATAGAAGCAAAGGAAGGCGTGTCAGTGCTGAGCTACACTCCCGTGTCGGACGTGGACTACGGCACGCTGTCCTGCCGCGCCACCAACCTCGCCGGGCAGCAAGCGGCGCCGTGCGTGTACACGCTGCTGCCCGCGACGCGCCCCGACCCGCCTTCCAACTGCACCGTGTATAACCTCACCGATGACGCGCTCGACCTGATATGCTTGCCGGGTAACTGTCTAAATGCATTGTTGAGCAGAAAATTAATGCTTTCACCGCCACAACAGTGGGAAAAAAATTCTGAGTAAGCCATCATGCCAGAGATTTCCTGGCATGATGGTCTGTTCTCGAAGGCATGTAGAGTCCATCAATCCGCGCTACGATGACCTGAGTAGCGGAATAGGTGAGCGCTGCGTGGGATATCTTGTGTTCAATTCCCAGGGGATTTCGTGGGACACACATTTGATTTTGAATAATGGATTTAAATTTCATTTTGTGGTCTGGTTGTGTTCGTGTCTTGTGTGTGTAAATGGCACAAATGATACAGGAAAATCGAGTATAAGACTACGAGTGTGAGGCGGAATACGGAATATCTGCAAAACACAAAGTGTTTCAAGTATTGATTTGAAAATCTTATATGTAGTAGAAACACTACTAATTAAAAAAAATTATTTATTCCCATAGGATACAAGCAATTTATCGAAAATTTCTATCAGGGCTAATAATACTATAGTACATAATTATTATGTATAATATTATGCTAATCAGAAGAAGCCGGTATTAGCTGGATTATCAAATTTTCCCCGATACTATATCCGTCTTTTCTATTTGAAGTTTTTATCGAAAAGAAAAATATTTAATTAAACAACTTTTTTGAAGATACTCCGAATCGCAGTGAAACGCTTTTGTTTAGCTGTTTTCTTTGTGAAGTCTGCGTTGGTTTTTTTGCCACAAAACAAGACTAAACTGGAAGCAAGTTTTTAATTAGAATCAGTTTTGTTTCTCGGTTTATGTTCTTACTGTCTGTCTGTTTAACACCTTCTTTCTTGGGTCCAATTGTTTTTCTCTTACTTGCTTATTGTATACAAGGACAATGTCGAGTTATGCCTTAAGAATTCACACTATCGTCAAAGTATTCGTATTGTGAACGCGAGTCATTAGTATGGGAAGATGTCAGACGGACAACATGTGAAATACTAATGACTGACGTTTACTGTACGAATACTTTGACTATTCGACGACCTATGTGGCGCAGTGGTTAAGACGCCGGTGCGCTGCGCGGAGGGTCCTGGGTTCGATTCCCAGCGGCGCAGAGATTTGAATGATGAGTTTAAATTTCTGTTTCTGGTATGGGTGTGTGTGTTGTTGTCTTGTGTGTGTCCATGGCGCCCACGACACAGGGAATCCTAGTGTGGGGATATGAGTGTGAAGCGTTATTTATTTATTTATTTATTTATTTATTATGCTCACAGCACTGTCTAAGGCGTACGATAATAATTGAAAAGTTTTCAAACGGAATATTTTTTTTATTTATAGTAAACATATAGTGATGTAATCTTACCTGGTGTTACAATGTTTGATAATATAATGAATCATATTCCAACTTCACAATATTTCTTCATCAATCAGTACGAAAAAATTAACAAATCATTAGCATAAAGAAGGTTGCCAGATCATCTGGTATATTTCAAAAATATCTTTGACGTAATACTCTTAGTCGCATCTTATGATCAAGTCATTTTGTGTCAAAAGTTTGTATTTACTTAGGATGTCCTCCCAAAGTAATATATTAATTATGATGTTGACAGCCTCATATAGAACTTAGGTAACAGTTTATTACCCAAGTGTTCCTACTTTATAAGTACTAACGAGCCCGCTTTTGATTTAGGACCTAATAATATAGGTGGGTGTTGGTCTCCACTCTGATCTAATTAACTCATTCTTTGGGCTTCTATGACTAGATACTAAATTGATATCAATTTCATTGTCTTAACAAACTACTGACTGTTAAATAAAGTATACAATTTTGAATAACAATCGCTAAATAATCTTGTTTAATATATTAAATTTGTAAGTATAACTTACAAACATTGAGATTTCATGCGGTCGCCAAGTCAAATAGATTGACTTTTATTTAAAACATAAAAGATTTTTAACTTTGATATTTTCACTATAAGATGTATGTATGTAGGTAATAACGTATTAATAAGACAGAACACCCCTAAGTGGGGACTAAATAATAAGAACACACACCGATCCCAATACAATACAATATATACAATTCGAACTTCTTTCAAATGTCTGTTCCACTGGGAATCGAACCCAGGACTTTTGTAAATAGCACGTGAAATATAACCAATCTAATTATTTTCTTTTAGAAGGATCAAATAATATGTCTGATTAATGTAATCTGAACCTTTCACTTATTTATTATTCAATAACCAATTATTTTCAGCCTCGTTTAAAGTTGCCGATAAAAGCGGTTAAACCCTATTTTAAATGATTACAAACTAATCACAACTTTTGTATTCAACCCTATGAAGTTTCAATATTGTTTTTCATATTACATGAGCTCACGGTTTGTTTGAATTTTATTAATCTTTTAGTTTCATTAATAGTTGTTTATTTACTGAGTTGTTTTGTACACTCTTTGCGTCGTGAAATAATTGTAGGTATCCGAATCTCAGTGGCGCGCGCAATGACTTTCTTAAAAGTTCACACAATTAAATATTTGGTGCCTGCCACCTGCTGTAACGGTGAAGAAAAACATTGTGAGGAAACCTACATGCCAGAGAGTTTTCCGTGATGTTCTCATAGACAATTATGAAATATATCAACTGGGCAGCGTTACGAGTCCGTAAGCCTATATCAGAAAGATGTGATAGGAGACTCGACCCTTTAGTGGGTCGCTACTGGTTAATGTTCGTAAAGGTACCTCACCCTGTGGTCCTACAATTTACTTCACATATTTTAAATGAAAATTGTAACAATTTTCGCCACAAAATATTGGTAAACGCTGCGTCGACAAGTTAATTTGTTTACGCAGTTTCGTTATTGACCTGATGAGATTTTAGACAACGGCAATCTTTGCCACAAAAAGTAATCAAGGCTTACGTTTGCAGGATACGAGGGCGGACTCCAGAACGTGTATCTGGCGGAGGTGTGGGCGACTGAGGGTCTAGTTGTGAACTCTAGTAACGGGATCGCTGTGTGGAACTTGAGACGACTTGGTGCTATGCGGCAGCTGCGGCTGGTGGTGTATGCGGCGAATGCGAGGGGGCGTTCTGAACACGTCACTTTCACGGTCACGACTGCTCCCAAACTAGCGCCCAGGACTGGTGAGTCGATCCTTTTCTTTGGTTTCTGAACAGTTTAGCTTTCGACAGGCAAGCAGTTGCTGCTGACAAGGCCTATGTGAGCTAACATATCTGCTATAAACACAGGTAACAACCCATAAGAGCACTGCTGCTATCTGTGCTTGGAATCCGTCTATGACATGTATTCCAAATTGTCAATGATCCAAGACTGTCTGATAGGATATTTTTAAGTTGAAATGCATATTTTTAGTAAACAAAAAAGTCATTCCCAAGCTCATTGCGATGATTCAAGATTGGCCAATTAAAATTTTCCTCTGCACCGTTACCATGACATTCGCTCCCATTGTGTTTCTTTAGTTGACTTTGATGAGTAATAGCTTCTAATTTGATAAGATATTTAGATATTTAAAAACCTGCTGGTTTCGGTTGCTATCGATACGATAGCAGTAGTTAGACAGTTTGAAGACATCTGACGTGGATTCGTCACTAACCCGTTTCTCCACCAATCTATTATGGAGCAACGTAGTGGAATGGAGTGACCCATCAGTGGGCCATAAAAGGATTGCAACCCATTTAAATATCGTCATCTGTAAGTTTTTCTGTCACTAAAGTTTAATAGAAGTGTCTTTGTTCAGAGGCGCAAGAGGCGTGGGAGATGAACTGGGCGCTGGGCGGCGTGCTGGGCGCCGCCCTCACTGTGGCGCTCGTACTCTGCCTCGCTTTTCTCGCCACGAGGTTGCGCCACCAGTCCCGGGACTACGGGGGTGAGGCTCTTTGTCTATACTAACGCAGTTCAAATGTCGGTTTGTTTGTAATGACTCAAGGCTGATTCACGACGCTTAACTCGTCATCTAGAGGGGTTACTACAAACTCCTGAAACCATCATAAAGCAATGATGTTTTGTTTTAATTTAAAACATGACGTTTTGTTTTGTTTTGTTTTAAATTAAAATAAAACATCATTGCTCTATGATGGTTTTAGGAGTTTATAGTAACCCTCCAGGTCTAAACGGTCTACGCAACATTGGCAACACAATTGTTTAATGAACAGCTTGCTTGATGGTTTTAGGTTTGTAGTAACCCCCCAGGTCACTCAATCTATCACTCCCTATTATCACTCCTATTACAGCTGCGATGAGAGTGTTAAAATGTGAAAATATGCGCTAAGTTCAGCAGAATTTAGGATATTTCTGCGCCGCTCACATCGACGTTTCTATCTTTTTCTTATTTTTGGTATTTGGTTACATTTCTTTTATTTCACCTACAAAAACGACGGGCTGATGTAATTTTTTTATATGGAGATATTATCAGACTGGAGAATGTGATCGTGTTTGTTCCTTCCTTCGCGTCCACACCATAGCGCAAATTGATGTATTTTTTTGTGTGGAACCTGACAAGTTGGAGAGTAGCAAACGATTTTTTAAAAAGTATTTTTTTTACCTCCTTCTCTTCGCAATACTTACGATATATAGCTTTCTTTCATAAATAACCATAAGGTAATGAATGTTTTACTAAATCAGCCATTTTCTTCAGTGGCGATGCAGTCAGCGAAGATTCACAAGGGGTCACAAAAGCGAGCGTCACCCGATGACTGCAATCCAGACCTCATTCCTTTAAGTAAAGGTCAGTTTCTCGTATATAATTATTTAATAAACTTAAGAGATGTTTATGTAGCCTTACATAAGTGAGTGCTCTGAGTCCCGCTATTAATCGCTGTTGACTATGATTCCGTTTTTATCATTTAATTTTGGATACTTAGTGACATGTTTAGGCAAAAGGAGCACAGGCCGCCCTCCGACCAGGTGGACTGATGACCTGTAGAAGGCAGCGGGAAACGGTTGGATTCAGAGGGCCCAGAACCGCGCGGAGTGACGTCGATTAGGGGAGGCCCATGTCCAGCAGTGGACTACCAAGGGCTGACAGGAAGGAAGGAAGTGACATTTCAAATCTGTTTTTTTACTTATGTACCTATATACAAACGATACATAAGGACAAGCACTAACCTCAAACAGAAATAAAGCATTGAGCTTGTAACTGTAAGCGTTTCAAATCTAGAGCACTCTAAGAATTCGACTCGTGCGTATACGTGCGTTCACACACGAACAATCCCGACCTTTGACGTATGCCACACTGCGCACGACTAATTTGACGTCCGACTAAGTCGCATACAGTGTGAGCGCTCCCATAGTACCTATTTCTAAGTACGCAGGAGTTGAATTCGTACGAAACCGCATCCAAGCTGAGCGCTGCCTTAAGAACGACGGTAAACACTTTTCTATAATGGTAATAAGAGATTAGTAATGAAGTATTTGCCAACAGTACGGTAGACATTGAACTACAGATGTAGATGCAACTTTTCATACATATGCTATGCGACAATCATAATGGCAGTGAAATCTAAAATTAGGTCAACATTTTTCTTTTAGAAAATCGTGAAACTGGGACGATATTCTACAGAAGCCTTTATATTCGGCGCTCATGGAGCAAAATGAGATTTCATGAAGCAATTTGACGTTTCAGCGTTCGGCACGTTTTCGGGCGAACGTAAAAATTGTTATTGGTGTATTACTGGGCCTGACCGTAATGATACAAGATCACAAATGTAGTAACACTGCTCCCGAAATTGGACATCTTTCGGGAATGTCTCGAATCCATCCTGATATTACGAGTGGGGAAATTTTCTGTTCTACATTTTCACGACCGCTTGGCGTACAATGTGGAGATTGAATGACATTATTGTTTCAAAATTAACTCTAACGAGGATGAATTGCGTCATAATTATAGTATTACGCCCTTCTTTTTCACTTTTTTCTCCCTTTCCTTACTTGCCATACCACTCGCAACGAGTTGGTTGTACGACAGTGTCATTTCGTATATTTGTCCCATGTCAGTCGCATTGTCAGTACCCATTAATGACCCACTACCGGGTCGGGTCTCCTCTTACAATGGGAGGGATGTAGGCCGCCGTCCACCACGCTGGCCTACTGCGGGTAGATGGACTTCACATGCCTTTGAGAACATTTTTTTTATGAACTCTCAGGCATGCAGGTTTTCCTTAACCGTAAAAGCAGGTGATATTTAATTTTATAAATCACACATAACATTTTATTACAAAGTCATTGGTGCGTGCCACTGGGATTCGAACCCGGACCCCTCGATTCGAGGTCGAATTCTAAGCCACTGGGCTATCACCACTGTCAGTCGCATGTCAGTGCGTAACTGTTAGTGTCAGATAGAACAGCTCTACACAAAAAGCTGTGTTTGAATTTTGCAGCCTTGGTTGGTCGCTCGGTTGTGTCGGTTTGTCACAGCCAATGAGAAAAAGGCCTTAGGCCGATTGAAGCTTTTAATTTTGAACACTCCCACACCACAATCACAATGTGGGCATACTGGGTTTCATTGTATCGCGCAATGAACATACGCAAATATAATGGGTATAGTTTTGTTACAAATTATTTAGATCAATCTATATTTATTTCTAAATATTAAGGAGATAAAACTAATAAATGAAATTCATAAATAACTTAATGTACAGATAATTATCTCATAGATGTAACGTTTACGGAATAAGCTGCCTTAGAAACTTCAAGCACTATTCTCATTCAATTTTATTATGGATACACTTTCTTCCGCCGATCGCGCGAAATAAGTAAAGAATATTCCTTCCCGGTAAAGTGTTTGCAGCTTAAATTTATACAAGATTTATGCGATTCTCGACCTTAATTCTATATCCATAAGGGTCTAAGAAGTTCGTGAATAGAAATTAGCGCCTGTCGCAATTCTTGCTCCTTCAGAGCGGCAGTACTTTTATAAGTATATTTTGAAATATTTTCCTTTGCTTTAACTGTCATCTTCCTTCTAAAGTACACAATCACCATGAGGTAAATTGTACATTGAAGATTGAAGTGCCTTTAGACTCGTGCAAAAACAATATTGAATGTAGAACGCAATATGAAAAGTACTTAATACTCCCTGTGTGTAATTTAGAGTCTTGTTTAAACAGAGCAGTCGTGATGTTCAACCTACGGTTGAAAATGGGCTCTTATGATACCGAATAATTATAATGTTATTACAAACATGTCTTTTGGTAGAATTTAATTGAGACTCATTTTTGTTTCCATCAAACAACCGTGCAACGTCCTCCGACAAGGTAACGACTGCTGTATTATCGATAATAGCCAGGAATGATGGCCTTCAGAAGGAAGGAAGTGCACATTTACTTCGCTACTAACGGTCAACCATCCAGGTACTGACCGCGCCCGACGTTGCTGAACTTTATCAAGCGTTTGCAATTTACTGAAACAGCGGCTATGCCGTCTGTGTAATAATATCTATAGGTCGATCGTCGTAAGCATGGCTGTTCCATGGTATGCGAGGTGCGGGAGGGAAACGGAACTGACCAATAAGCTAGTCTGACTGATCTAGCCCTGTCGATTAAAAACAAAACTTATTTCAAACTTTACGTCGGTAGAGACTAGTTCATTGGTCAGTTTCATTCCCCTCACGGACCCCGGACATTACGGGAGATCCGTGCTGACTTGCTGCCTAAGTAAATAATTTGATAAAGTTAAGCAACGGCGAGCGCGGTTGTACCCGGATAGGTGATCGCAGTGGCGAATTAAAAACGCGTGTCCGTGCTTCAAGATTCACGTGAAGCCGTCATTCCCGGCTTTTATCGATAATATTGTAATCGTTAAACCTTGTCGTCGGAGATGACAAAACCAGGTGTTTATAACGTGTCCGTTCTGTCAACAGAGACGAGCGAGTGCCCGCCGGAGCCGCCGCGCTACTCGGTCGCGGTGGCCGCAGCAGAAAGTAAGAACTGCGCCGCGCTCAGCCTCACCCCCCCACCCGCCACCACGCCACACCCACCGCACAACGAGGCGCAGGTTAGCATGCTCCCTGCTCCTGTCACACACACACACACACCCATACACACACACACACACACACACACACAGAGAGAGAGAGAGAGCAGAGAGAGTACACTCGCGCGCGCTCGCGCACACACACACACACATACATAGAGAGAGAGAGGAGATAGAGGAGATATACACACGCGCACACGCACATACACACACACAAGCGCGCGCGCTCGTACCCACACTCATACACATACACACACACACACACACACACACACAGAGAGAGAAAGACGCACACGCACTCGTTCTAACGAACACGTACACACACACGCACTCACTTATCTCTTAACTCATCTGACACGTCACAAACCTCTCTTTCCAACGCATTGGTAACCCACTGAGGCCACTGCAGGGGGCAAAAGGCCTCCTTTCACTATGTAAATGTTCCTTCCTTCATTCCTTTCAGCTCATAATAATATATCAATAGCTTTTTAGGTGTACCTAATGATTTGATTGAAGGATAAATAGTCTTCCTATAGGTATGACCTATTTCTTTTGTTTTGGTTGCTTTAAAAACGTAATAGGTAATAAACAAACGACAAAAAAAAGGTAAGACATCTTTGACTAAAATATTTTTTCTTTTTCGATCATTCGTTTCAATGACGTCATCTGAAAGAGAAAAGAAAACAGTAGATGCCTTCTATCAATTTAAGTTAAACAAAAAAACGGACGATGGAGAAAAGAACATCGGAGTCTATTTTCAATTCTATCCGTATTTTAGTATACAGGAAGCGTTTCTTTGCAGTTTGAGAATCTTGGATTTCTGACCGATGCTACGTCCGCAGCGAAAACTTTGCGAAAGCGTCTGAGATCTTCGCTGGAGCGTCTTTCTTGAGTTGGCTCAGCCAATAACCGGTCTCCGCTATCACAACTCAGAAGCAAAAGAGCCAATTTACTTACATTGTATTTTTTTATTCATAAGCTCGTTTACTACTCGTTGAAATATTCATGCTTCGCACAAAAGTGTCCGGTACGGTACTGTGATTTGAATCCGTTCTAGGAAACATCGCGAATCGTTGAAATTTAACCAGATGAAACATTGTGGCCTCGAACAATGGAAACCTGTATTATAAACGGTTCGTGGAATTCGTTGAAATAGGTAGGTGATATTGTATTTTTCGCCCAAATTATAACATTTAAACGAACCCCACGATAATATTTCGGCCCTCAATTGTTTCAGGTATGACGTTTTATTTCGACAGTTCGTGGTTTTTCCTACAGTAAATAGAAGGCTTTCGCGTATAAAATTCCTGACGGACATTCATTGTTAAATAATAATAGTTAAAAAGTACTGATAACTGTATGCATTTCTGATACTATCTGACAGAATGTATTTTTCCCCTGAACTGAAGTTTTAAAATCAGGTGGATAAAACATTTTAAGCAGCACACATTTCACAGTATAACTGAAACACAAACCGCCCATATTTACTCCGACAAGGTTTAACGATTGGTACCTCATCAACAACAATCGGGCCCGACGGCCTAACGTGCCCTCCGAAGCCACTGGCGGTCACCCATTCCGGTACTAATTCCGGTACTGACTGATTAAACTTAAATTTCTCGATCGCTTGCTGTCTAATCAAGGTATGTTGACGCTTGTAACCTCAACGATGTTCTATGGTCTCAAAAAAGAGGAAAAAGAAACTGACACACTGTCAAGACTTTCATATTATATTAATTTCTTACCTAACCCAAAGTATCTAAGTTTTTGCATTTGTACATAATTTTCCCAAAATATAACTTTTTTAAAACTCTTAAAATCTTTTCTAATGCTCCTGACGGAACAAGCTACATAAATGCTTTGATATAAAATTAACAAGGAATTATTGTTACAGGTGGCCCGTAATTGTGTAAATGGAACCCAAAGGTCGCACAGAGAGATAGTGACGACCAGAACGCCGTTGCTGACCGCTCAAGAGAGCCGCGTGTAAATCACCTTTGAACCAAGTCAACCAACGTAGTTCTATTTGTCTCTTGGTGTACGATCCGAATTAGACGCGATTTGAACCGAGTGTTTACCGAATGAAAATCGTTAAGAGAAATTTAGTATAGTAAAAAATTTGCCTGAGAAAGGTTGCCTGAAAGAGTCCAATCCAGATGTCATTAACCCATTAATTACACACTACAGGGTCGGTTCTCCTCTCACAATGAGAGGGATGTAGGCCGCCGTCCACCACGCTGGCCTACTGCGAGTTGGTGGACATCCAGACGAATACTTTAAAGAACTTTTGGCTGAATTATGAAAGGTCAAGTAAACGATAGACCTCTTAAAATACATAGGAGAGGATAATTTCTTTTTTATTTATTAGACATCCCTACGATAGAAGGGGAATAAAATAAAGAAAAACAGTCAAAAAGCAAAATATACGTATGTATATGTATAGGGATCTCACGATACTAGTTTTGAACTAAACTGTTTCAACTTGGCAATCGAATAAAAACCGAAAAAAAAAACAGAAAACCTATGTATACACTAAAGGCTTCATACTTTTGATTGGTACCTATAAAATTTGTTCTCTAACTAATTCAATGTAAGTAATTGATTGATTGATTGATTTAATGATAAGAAATTTAATGATTTAAAAATATTTTTTAATTAATCATAGGTCTGGACGTTATTTTCAGGCAAGCTGAGCAAATAATTATTAAAATTTTCTTTAAAAAATTGTAAGCAGATGATTAGGGTCGCGACTGTTTCGGATCTTGTACTATTTGTAAATAAACTAGTGTATTAAAGTTGTAGAGAATTTCGGCTCGGAGTCGAATTTTATGCACATTTTAAGACTATCGAAATAAAATTTAACGATGGACTGTAAATGCCTCCTCAAAGGCTGTATCTGTAAGCATTTAATGAGATAATACTTCATGAGATGTCGTTAATTCTTTTCACTTTTTTGCCTTATTGTGAATAATTTTATGTATGGGTATAATTTTTGTAAACCAAACATTAGTGTAAAAAGTGATGTTTTTAATGTAACTTTGGATAACTGAGTGCAAAACATTTAAAAATTATGTTCCAGCTTTTCAAAAGACCTCCTTAGTTTTGCGGTAAGTGTCAATTGAACAATTTAACTGTAAATACTGTAATATTATATTGGTTGTTTGATAATTTGACACATTTTGATATTTTTTATACCTTGATTGTATATATTGCAAAAAATAATTCGATCCATTACAAACACAATGCATAATCGTCACATAGGGCAGTTTATTTTCCTAATTGCATACTACCAAGCCCTTATAATATTACACAATAAAAAAACATCATTAGTAATTTATTTACCAACCCGTACCTAATACCAACCCCTGACACTATACATTAAAAAAACAACATTCATAATATTTTATTTTAATTGAATATGGAATTATAAAAAGTTAAAAATAAAAGTTATAAATTTTGAGATAGCACACTTTTGGGGTCAAGCGAACATGATAATCCTGCATTTAAGTGATTTCACGGGGTTCTGTGTTTTCCCGCCACTTCTGACATCGCGATCCGTGACAAGGCACGTGCCGACTTTGAAGCCAGTTTGTTCGGAAATTCTCTCTCATATTAATTTTGTAACATACCAGTATGAATTGCCCACATAGTAAATGATACACACGGAAAATGATATTTGTGTTCGATTTCTGCATTTATTTTAGGGTAGATATTGTAAAGAAATCCGACATACATAGTTCTCGAACGACCTGAAGCAGACTTGGGGAGGCCCATGTCCAGCAGTGTACGACGAAAGGCTGAAAGGAAGGAAGGAAAAGCATATCCATACTAGGCCTCGTGTGATATGCTTTTCCTTCCTTACATTTTATCGTGTTGCTTGTCGGTCGGTCGGTTGGTTGGTTGGTCGGTCGGTTATGTCAACATTAGGAAAAAACAATTAGTATCATCTTTTCTCACTCCGTATGAAAGTTCGATAACCAAAATCAATTATAATGTTTTCAAATCGTGTTAATACTGATAAAAACTATGAGTAGATAACTAAGTCTAATCACTTGGCATTTTTTTAATTTTTTTATGGACATTTATAATTAGATTTTTGATTTCACTATTAGAGACTTGAAATGAATTTATGTAAATAATTGAAATTTTTAGTCAATAATGTAGATAAGATTATTAAATTCTGAATAGAATATGTTGAGTACAATAAAGATAACATGATTAAAACTCTTAATAATTTCCTTTAGTTGATTTATTTACGCAATTATTAGTTCTAACTAGTTTGTACCATGACACGTTCAGTATTAATATAAGTTGCAATTTTAAATTATTTCTTAAAATGTAATTAATTTTTGATGTTGTCCGTACTTGATTTATTTTGGCAGCAAAATTTAAAGATTGATGTTGCTGATTTTTCTTAAATTGACCAAATATTAATTGTAGTTAGAGTTATTTTTATCTCTATAATTGACTCAATTCTTTAAAAAATAAAACAGAAGTTATTTAAGATATAGTTAGAAAAATGTTTTCAAGTTTAAAACTATACAGGCCTGTAAATACACTAAATTAATTAATTAAAAAACTGTAAACAATACACTATGAAGTGACTATTGTCTCTTACTATGACGATAAAATAGTTCTACGTGTCTGTTATAATTACATTATTATCTCAAGAGAATAATTTCTAAAATATTTGTAAATATACGATGTAAGGACATTATGCCACCCAATGTATGTCGATTTCGTGTCAATTTTATGTTTTAAGCAAAGATGATAAATGATTAGTAAGGCTTAGTTCTGAAAATTTTAAAAATCACGTCTCAATACGTCTCTCACATGTTTATATCGACGGTTCCCGGGCTATTTGTATTAAGCGACATTTTGTAAACTTTACACCAGAGCAGTTTAAAGTTTTGATTTTTGAAAAAAAATTCATAACTTCCGCAATTTGTAAAATTTTAGAAAAAGATGGATATTTATTGATAAGGTTACATAGTCTGCATAATCTGATTAGGTTTTTTTTCTGATATTCCTATTATTAACGAAGTTAGATGTCGTTTAATACAAAATAACCCTTTTATTTTATTTTTTTGTTCCAGGCTAAATGTATTAACCGCCTCCAATTAGTATTTTTTGTTCCTGGCTAACTGACTTATCCGCCTAGGTTTGTTAATTCTTGCTCCAGGTTAAATGACCTAACCACCTAGAACTGAAAATAATAGCTCCAGGCTAAATGCATTAAATTGAAGATTTGTTTTTACTAATTTGTTTCTAATCGTGCCTGAGTAATGAAGTTTACTGAAATGGGCGGTTAAAACATTGTTGAATTTAAAGGTACGTAGGAATTATTATCTTGTCAACAATCTCCCGGGTGCGCTCAAGGGCCTCTTTCTTTACCATGACGGCTTCACAGAAGGAGACCACTGCCTTCCAGTCTGTTTTCTCCGCCAGCATCTTTGCTACAATTGCAGACGGAGCGAAGTTAACCCCAATTTGGCTAACCAAGGCGGAACGCTCATATTCCCATGCAGGACACGCTTCAAGGGTGTCCTGAGCGTCGTCCTGATCTCCATCACAGTGGTAGCAATGGGGTTTTTCTTCCCGTCCAATCCGACACAAATGCTCACCAAAGCAGCCATGCGCGGTGACTGTCGGAACGTAACACTACCCTCCCATCCAGGCGTCAAAATTGGGCAGAATTGTTCCAACAGCTCTTTGACCTGCATGCTTCTCCTCCAGACGTTGGCGCCATTCAGTCCAAGCCCGTCTATGTGCCTACTTTCGCAGAAGACTTGGCTCATCGTTATTTTCTCGTTGGGAGAATTGCACGACTTTGCCGGTAAATCTTGTCATCCATGTCCGCCAAGATGTCGAGGGGTGGAAAGCGTGTCAGGATTGTTGCCGCTTCAAAGGATATCTAACTCTCAATCCTGCAATGTTTTCAGACCACCAGTATACTTCTTTTCTATTAGAGGCCCTACATCGGGGCATCGCTACGTCACATATAGATGTCATTACTTCCCGTACCCAGACTGATTCATTCTCGGGATCAGAAAAGGTCAGGGTTTCTGCTCAAAATCCAGCGTGAGCGGTGATAGCCCAGTGGCTTAGAATTCGACCTCCCTCGAATCGAGGGGTCCGGGTTCGTATCCCAGTGGCACGCACCAATGACTTTGTAAAAAAGTTATGTGCGCTTTATAAAAAAAAATTGAATATCGCCTGCTGTTACGGTGAAGGAAAAAATCGTGAGGAAACCTGCATGCCTGAGAGTTCACAAAAAAAAATGTTCTCAAAGGTATGTGAAGTCCATCAACCCGCAGTAGGCCAGCGTGGTGGACTAAGGCCTACATCCCTCTCATTACGAGAAGGAGACCCGACCCTGTAGTGGGTCATTAATGGGTTACTGGCAAGCTGTTTAACAGACCATCGTCGTGCTGACCAACGTGTCTGTTATTAGGGGGTCGCAATGTCACAGCGAACATGATGTAGCGATGGTCGGATAGACTTACTAACTCTTCTGCGACTCTCCATCCCGATATCATTTGAAGCCCATGTCAAATCCACAATTGACTCCCCCTGCCACCGTACGCAGGTACTTATGAATCCAGTGTTGACAAGCCGAAGGTCCAACCCTGTCGCCCACATTTGGATAACTTCTCCTCTTCTGTTTCCCCTTGTGTCACCCCATGCTTTTGAGCGAGCATTAAAATCACCCAGCACTATAATAGGGCGTGGTAGGCATCTACGGGTAAAAACTGCGAGTCTATCTAGGTATGCTTCATAGGCACCAATTCCACAGTTGGGAGATACGAGTATGTAGCAGCGTACAAATGCGAGAGGTCCCCACTCCACCTGCCTAATCCTGCCCTCCATCAATGAGGGAGTACGAAGGGTATCTCTTTCCACCCCAGTAAATGGCAACAGAGCCATCGATATCCCCGAACCAAAGAGGATGTTTCGGCACATCGTACGGCTCTGCCACCACTGCCATGGCAATCGACCACTCCGCACAGGACCTTAACAATAAAGCTTGAGCCCCGCGGCAGTGATTCAGATTGCCCTGGAGGACCCGAAATCCTGTGAATTCTAAATCTCCATTGCTTCTTCAGTCGTTAGTTGACTTTCTATGTCAATCCTGAGATGGGTTAGAAGAATCCTGAGAACTTCCAGCCAAGCTCTTGCTCAAGGCGGAGTACATTTTTTACCTCGCATTCGGTGGTCTGCAGGTAGGTCAATGTCAGCACATACGGTACATTTAGGTGACTTAGCTGAGCATTCCCTAGCTTTGTGATCGTCACCTTTTTCATCGCACATTTAGCAGCGAGAACTTCTGTCCACAGAGCTCGTGCATTGTTGTCGCACGTGTCCAAACTCCAAACATCGGAAGCACTGCAGCTTGCGTGGTGCCAGTACTTGAACTCTTGCCCTGATCGCCCTGACAGTTTTTTAACTGGAGTGAGTGGACAACGAGCCCATACCATTCCCAGTGCGGTAGGGTGAAACGAATATCGCCAACTTTTATGTCCTCCAAGGGCAACCGCAGGTCCGCAATCGCTGCCATAATTTCCTGGCGGCTTACGGATTCCACCAAATTAAATATTCTTATTTCTCCGGTTTTAGTGGGATGGGCAATTTTGACATCCATGTCCACGAGCGCTCCACGTAGAATGTCCGCCTTTTGTAGAATTTCAGACCCCTTAAATTTCTAAAACTAGTCGCCCTGTTATTAGACGCCCGTATTAGATGGATGCGCCGCCAGCGCGCCCTTGCTAAAACCAATGTTTTAACCGACGCCTCAATAGTCAACCCATAGTCAAGTTTGATTGTATTAAGTGTATACTGCTATTATTAAATTTGTTTGAAGTACTAAAATTTTGTTTTTGTAGTAGCTGTAGCGACAGTGCTAGTTCAATAAAATATTAAGAAACATGGGTTTATTCGCCACATCTAGCAAATTCAAGTATCTAGCTAATTGTATTAAGCGACATTCTTACGGATTTTTGAGGTAAAGCTAATTGTATGAAGTGACATTCTAATGTATTTATAAGGTAAAGCTAATTGTATGAAGTGACATTCTTATGTATTTATAAGGTAAAGCTAATTGTATGAAGTGACATTCTTATGTATTTATAAGGTAAAGCTAATTGAATGAAGCGACATTTCAAAATATTTATCAGGTGAGGCTATTTGGTTTAAATAACTCTCTGGTATTTCATAGTATAGCTTAAGTACACAGTGCCTAAATTTGTCAAAATTTTGTGTCGGTTCATACATCGTAGTGCAAAATGGGCTCCAAAAATGCCATTGTATTAAGCGACAAAAAAGTGCTCAGATCGTCACCAAACCCCGCTCAATCGACGCGGAAAAATTCGCTGATTCCGAATATGTATATAAGTCAATTTCGCCCAAAATGTCGCTTAATACAAATAGCCCGGGAACCGTCGATATAAAGTCATAGTCCATTCATAATAGGCAGCTAAATAGGGTGCTATGAAAGAATGTTAATTAAAAATTAAATTATTTTAAATTAATGTTGTGACGTTAAAAACAGCCTAATAATTTGATTTTAGAAGCCATTAATTAATTAAATAAGTGTAAATTAATATATTTACACTTATTTATAATTTAATTGCTTGTTGAGTTTAAGCTGAGCATTTTCTTCTATACCTAACCCTTTACTGAATTTGTGTGCTACTCATATTTAGTAAATCAGTCACACACATAATTTGACTCAATTTTATGGTTTTATAATCAGAACTTAGCCTTACAATGCCATAACTTTATATTATAATAAGCATGACAGAATTATTTGTATTTAATTTTATTAACCAAAAAGTGCTAAAATGTACTAAAAACTCAACATGTAAGTGGTGTTAATAAATTAAACTTATTGCTCATTTACGATGTATGATTATAAAAATGAATTAAAATAAGAGACGACGCACTAAGCTAACTGAATACTGGAGAATGGATGGTTTTGAAAGTTTCAAATGAAACAATGAACATTTTTATTACACGTGGTATAATAAAATTGTGAATGATCCTTGATTTTTTATTTTTATCTTGATCTTCCACTGCAACACTTTCAACACTAGAAAATACTGAAAACGCTATTACGAGTACTTTTCAGAAACATTGTCTGAAATGCTCCACGGAACTATTATTATATCATTTCAACTTCGATCTTCATCGATTTAAACTAAATGTAGGTACTCATAGTAGTTTATATTATTTCAATAGAAACTGTTAATGAAGCGGCTGTTAGCAATATCGGTGATAGCCCAGTGGCTTAGAATTCGACCTCGAATCGAGGGGTCCGGGTTCAAATCCCAGTGGCACGCACCAATGACTTTGTAAAAAAGTTATGTGCGCTTTATAAAATTAAATATCACCTGCTGTTACGGTGAAGGAAAACATCGTGAGGAAACCTGCATGCCTGAGAGTTCACAAAAAAAATGTTCTCAAAGGTATGTGAAGTCCACCAACCCGCAGTAGGCCAGCGTGGTGGACGGCGGCCTACATCCCTCTCATTACGAGAAGGAGACCCGACCCTGTAGTGGGTCATTAATGGGTTACTGGCAATAGAAACTGAGAAACAGTGATAACTACATAATATAATATCTACTGAATGTGTCCGCAATAACCCCACTCTCCCCTACTGATGTGATTTATTGTACCTATTGCTAGAGTACCAAGTATTACTATGATTTATAGTACCTATATAATATCAAGCTCGTTCTCCGTTCTCCGTTATAGTACCTAATCTATTTACCTTAATCCTCCTGCCTGTCAAGCTGTATTGCAGTAGGTATACGGACCTGACTATTCCCGAGTTACATAATAATATGTACCTACCACATTGGTATTAAAACTTAAAGGTAAATAATACCTGTCTCAATACCTGTCTAAGAGCGGTGATAGACCAGTCGCTTAGAATCCGACCTCGAATCGAGTTTTTATAACATAGAATAGCAATCTAGGTAATACTGCGTTTTTAAAGGTAACGAAGAAATGCAATTTTTCACTGAAACCCATGGACTAAATGTTAAAATGAACTGAAGCACTATACGAGGTTGTTCAAATCATTTATTATATACCTACAACAAATTCAAAAACCAACAGAATATATAAATGAAAACAAACTTACTCTAAAAAACTATAAAAACACTGAACCAAAAAACTCACGCACTTGTAGTAAACAAGGAACCTAAATAATTTTACGTGTGCTAACTACATCGTTTGTCACTTACCCGCTTCATTAACAACGTTGATCCTATGAAAAATGGTATTCAAGTTTAACCTAACGACTTGTCGCGTTACAAACTCGGACCGGACACGATCGATGTATCGATATTTTTATAGTCCATTGCTGGACATCGATCTCCCAACCGACGCCACTCCACCCGGTCCTGGGCCCTTTGAACGGGTTCCCGCTGTCTCCTTTAGGTCGTTGATCCACCTGACAGGAATGTAGCTTAATATAATGTTCCTTTTACCTAAATTTGGTCGTCATTTAAGGACCTTTCTTCCTCATCAATTGTTACTAATTGTTGTTAAACCCATGAAAATGCTATAATTATAAATTTATTTTAACATGTTGGTCGCCTAACATAAGTCTATCGGACAAAACGTTCCTGTCCGCGCCCGGACACGCCGGACCATTTGTTAAGTATTCAATACTTCGCACGCCCCATTGAATACGTCGTTTATCATTGTGACCTCTTCCTTTTTCATCCGATGTATTTCATCATACATAGCTATTTTATATATGTAGTAATTTTTATCACGAAATGCTTAGTTTGATAAGTATGATTTTGATTCATTTACTGAAAAGAACATTGCATTATCTTTACATTGCTGGAATATGTGTAATATATTTGTGTGATTGTTATAGGTACTCTATCAAATAAATCTTAATGTGATTGGCATCCAATTAAACTAAGGTTTTCCTTTTTTTAAAGGTGAAAAAAAAAAACATTTAAATGTCTCCACTGCCAAAAGCTAGAAACTTAGTACTTAATAGGGTTTTGGAACGTCAATTCGATTAACAAAAAAAACCTTTTTTCTTTTACACGGAACCCTAAGGTTTGCGGAAAAACATTATCCAATTTTTATACTACGGTCGGGTCATAAAAGTCCGACGCTGTCCGATATGTCCGATACAGAGTGCTACCAGGTAATTTCGTTTTAAGTATTTATAAATGAATTCGCTCCATCATTAAAATGGATTTATTTATTACATTCACCTGGTTCTTTTGCTGCTGGTATCGTACATTATATAGGAGCAGAAAACAGAATCCGTTCATTTGAGATCACAAAATGCTCAAGCTAAAATTTGTTGCTAAATTAATAAGTAGGTAGATAGTTAGGTACCGTTATTTAATAAACTGTATTAATTTTATTTTATAATTGTAGCACTTAAGTTACATTTTAAATACATAACACGGATGACTAGTTTTTGTAAACTATATAATGACTCTTCCGCCTCGCAATCTGTTGTTATAATTTTAATGTTATATAGATACCTACAGTTATTTATTTATTATTCTGAACGGCGTGAATTGATGCTAAAAGCATTCTCAACCAGCCAAACCGTATGGGACTGAAAGAACAGTGAAATTACCTACTCAAATTACTATTGTATTCAAGTAACTTTGAAGAATATCTACAGGTGAATTTTTCAAGTGTGCGTGGATGGGGAAATCTGAAACTATGAGGAATATCGAAAAACGCTGAATGGACTCTGGGGACCGATTTTGATGAAAACCAAAACCATTGTTGGATTTTTGAAAAATCAATATGCCTAACCTCCTGGTTATAGAACCCATTGATTTTGAAAAAAACATCACATCCTGTATTACTAAACCATTCGATAGTGTCACTAATAAGGGACAAATTCTGGAAAGTAATGACACATGGCAAACTTAAGGATAGAGCTCATTTTGTAACAAAATACGTTTTTCCCATACAAACCTTTACTGATAGCTGTATAGCTGAACTAGAGATTGTCGAATACTAATATCTTGTTCGGGTCATTACCTGCCTATCACGTCTTTGCCGCATGGACAATGATGGACGGCGGTCAAAGCAAGGTGTCCACGTCTCGTGAAGGCTTTGAGGCGCGTGGCGCAGGTCTCCCTGCCTCTGTTACCCTGTCGTCCCTTTGTTAACTATTCAATACCGCGGTTTCTATCTAACGCGTCGTTTATCACTTTCATGTTTTACATTTTATTCTGTCATACCTTTCGTCGCATATTAGATAGCAAAGTCGGTACCTACTGCCTTTAGTATGGGTCAAATTGTCCACGTCTCGTGAAGGCTTTGAGACGCGTGACGCAGGTCTCCCTGCCTCTGTTACCCTGTCGTCCCTTTGTTAACTATTCAATACCGCGGTTTCTATCTTACGCGTCGTTTATCACTTTGATGTTTTACATTTTATATTATCGTACCTTACGTCGGCATATTAGATAGCAAAGTTGGTACTTACTACCTTAAGTATGGGTCAAATTTTAGAGTCAATGGGTTACAAAATTCGGCTTCTTACTCGTGGGATCAGAGTTCTCCATATCCATAGGGTTCTAAAAGGCAGGTGAAATCCATCAACCCGCATTAGGCCAGCTTGGTGGGCTAAAGGCTACGTCGTTCTGAGATGGGACACGACCTTGCATTGTTTCACTACTGTGTTACAGACAAATGTTTTACTACGTTTCATTTTTGACGTCAGTGGTGTTTAATAATAAGTGTTCGGGTCATTACCTGCGTCTATCGCGTCCTTACAGAATGGGCAATGACGGCGGTCAAAGCAAGGTGTCCACGTCTCGTGAAGGCTTTGTGACGCGTGACGCAGGTCTCCCTGCCCCTGTAACACAGAACCCTGCCGTCCCTTTGTTAACTATTCAATACCGCGGTTTCTATCTAACGCGTTGTTTATCACTTTGATGTTTTACATTTTATATTGTCGTAGAACCTTACGTAGGTAGGCCCCTGTCCTAATTGGTTGACGTAACCGAACGAGCGACGAACAAACACGATACAGTTTAAATAAAGCGTTCTATATTGAGCAGTCCTTAATAAACATAACACTGACATACAACAAAATGAGTAACTTTTGGCGTGCGATATTGCTATTACGACACGGGATTAAACAGTTAAGTTATCAATTCGACAAACGTATGTATGTAAAATTCTCGGGACTGCACAATATTTACATATGTTGGTCTATTACGGCTTCTAAACGAGTATACCAAATTTCATGAGTGTGTGTATGTATGTAATGTCTTTATTCAAACGGGTTTCAATGTTTATTGAAGTATTTATTCAGTGCTAAATACGTCCACGCAAATCGTCCATACCAACGAATGGTTTTTAAACGTTTTGACATGTATATTACAGCAAGAAAATTCCCCTAAAGTGAATTCAACATACATATTATTAAACATACAACATATTCAACATACAACATATTATTCAATATAGTACAACATATTCAACATACAACATACTTAACTTCCTAGACATATCAACATACCCACAACTATTTCCCAATGCTTTTGCCTCCCACCTACATGTTAATGTTCCAATTTCCGTGAGCTAGGTATTTATTAACTCATGTCCATCGACTGCGTCCGATATCAATTCAACATGTTCCTAGATTCCACTGTTCCGATCAATCAACCCCTAAATGGGGTGGTTAATCTACCTGTCGATAGGACACGCCACTCATGGGTGACAGATAGGGGTTGTACCGGTATATATCATGTTGGATAGATAATGAGATTAGTACTATGCAAGAGACGAAGGGCTATTGTAAGTGGCATAAGCGATCAATTAGTCACAGAGAGATCCCATAATAGGTTGCATTAACTGACAATAAGATTGTTTTGAGAGGGAGTAATGAGAAATCGAATTAGTGTGAGGATATAACTGGATAAGTCTGAAAACGTTCATTCAATTAACAGAACAGTAAAACAACAGTGAACAGTGAAAGATGACTGTCGTAAGCACATTAAAACAGTTGTTAGAAACACAAAAGAATTTAGGTATAAGCAGCAATCTCATAAAAATTGTCACTAGGCCCGACATTTCTGCTTCTGCAAAACACTTAAGAAGACGAAGGCTCTTTTTTGACGCAATTTCGTTGTGCGTGCCAAAACTGTAGTCTATATTTTGCAAAGCCTGACATGATAGGAATTTCAAGGAAAATCGGTTTAAAAATTTCTTAAAACTCCAAAAATCAATCGTAAGTCAAATTTTCACAACCAAAAACTTGAAAGCGGGTTCCAAATGACAAAAAATCCGCTCATACACGAAAATTCATAGCACATTGTGCGGCACATCTCGTTTTTGACGTCGATTAAAAATAATGAGGGTGGCCTAAAAATTTGCGTTCGTAAAAATGTCCAAACGATAAAAATAATATTTTAAAATACGAGTAGATGATATGAGTCGCGATCGGATTTAGAGATATTTTTTATGTTCGTTGCTTACTTCATGCCAATGTGTTATAAAACCACTAAAAGCTTTGGTGTTATGACAACGATCGTAACGTTGAACTACAATGAAAGCAAATCGAAATTAATAGTCTTTTCATTCGTGCGGTCGAATCAATACATAAAATGAAGGCTTCGAATACTTTTCTTGCGTATCAAAACGTTTCTCCATTCTACATTATTATTATAACAATAATTATGTTTGGGTACTATTCTGAATTGAATATCACAAAAACTCATTCTAGACTAATATGGACATACGTAATATTTTCCATATCTTTCGGCATTTGTGGATGTATCATTAACATATCAAAAGATAATTCGTCTTCTTTATTATTTCTGGCGTTGAATTCATTATTAACACAATCTTGTCCCCATATTTATTCAGTTTATTTAATGAGATTAGACACATGGATAGTATGAACGGAATATATTATGTTGATGATATCTATGCCCGTTTTACATGTTTCATTACACTGATAGCAATATTTATCAAAATACTTATTGACGGTCTTTGCTTCTATTTTGGGATATTCAGCGTAACTATGAGTAATTTGCTAACTATGTTTGTTCTGCTATCAAATAACGTTGGATACTCTTCGGGTATCCTCGTATTCGATTTGTTTTTGAGGAAAATCCCCAGCACTACAGAGTTAATTAAATCATCACAAAGGAAAGATTTGCGGAAGGAAGAAATTATACTATCTTTGGATCTATTTTTGAAGGCTTACAGAAATTTGATAGATGTTATGGAAACAGCATACAACCATCTGGCGTTGACGGTGAGAACGAAGTACTTGAAATATTTATATTTATTTACAGTTAAAAAATAATTTATAATTTTTTGGATTGATTTTTGTAGTTTTTTAATTGTCATAAATATTGACGTACGCATTTTACATACCGCTTTAATTCATTTCGTTTCTTTTCAGATGTTAATAAAGTTGATCAGCGAATTTGTTAAGATTATTTTTTATGTTTTTGAGGTGATTACTCAAATCATCAAAGAGGTGAGTGATTATATAATTATATTTTTTCAATTTGATAAAGTAGTTCGAATGTTAACTTCTTTTTCTTTCGGAATAAAGGTAACTTCAAATTTTAATAGAAAATAAACTTCTGCAAAAGAGATGATTTTTGTGGGACAAGACAATTTAATTTCGAATATGCGCTTCAGTTTTTCTAATCATCATCATTTGGTCATGACACTTAAAGTTAACACGTTCCCTGTGCATTATGTAGACACAACAGTTAAACAATGGGAGTATACCACAAATGGGTCACTGCACAGTGAATGGGTTAAAGTTGCTTTTTCTATATTATACATATTACAATTAATAACCCATCCGAAAATTGAATACCTTTTTTGAATTTGCGATATCCATTTCGAAAGCAGAATATTTGAGTTGCTTATTACTATCGTATGATTCAAATTGTATAACGCATACGTTTCAATTTGATTCTTGCGAGGTTTCTACGTAAGGATGCGACTGAATATCAAAGCATTGCATTCTAAGCAATTGAATCCAAGTAATAGGATTATTCAATGCTATCTTTGAACACAGTGTGTCATCTCCGTATACTAACAAATATCAAAAGGATTAGATTGAATTCGATTGAATTTGGTTCTGGAAAAGGAAAATGATAAGAATGTCAACAACCTCCTTTGCAAAGATAATCAATGGATTAAATAAATCATATAAAGGACGCAAAAATAGTTCTCTTTTAAAGACGGCAATGACAGGTGATTCCCCTGGTGTTGTTCGTATTAGAAGGTGACGATGACCACTTATGATCAGGTGATTTGTCCGTCTATTTGCCAGTTTTTTTTATTTTTTCATTTTTGCTCGTGTCAGTAGACAACGGTGACCATTTACCATCAAGTGGCCTGTCTGCTAGTTATATGAAAAATAAAGTGCTTTTCATGCGAAAAATAAATATTATAAGGGCAGTGCATCTCAAATTGTTTTATCACCAATGCTATATTGGTCTCATTTCATCCACACAAACATACCAATAAGTCATACAAATAATACATACAACCCTTTATGGACCACTGATGGACATGGGTCTCTCCTCACAACAAGGGGAGAGTTACTGCATGGAGCATACTCCAGCACGCTTCTCCAATGCACGCTATATAGGCTTCTTCAATGCGGGTTGGTGGAGAACCGGGCTAGTGGCCAATACGTGTCAGATGTTTTCAAAGACAAAGTCGACCATTCAAAACTGAAGATCGCGCCCGGTTTTTTCGACCAATACGCGCACTTCTAATACAAATTCTTCATACGAATAAGAGCAGAGTACAATGAAAGTGGTAGAAGTAGAGGTGATTTTTAAGTGTCTCTACAGATTATGTACTTATAACATGTTTTCAGGGGTTCAACATATACACTCTGATTCCTATGTTTGATTTTGTTCTGCAAAATATTCTATTTTGCACAGCACTTCTCTTAGCTGAAATGGTTCTCTACGAGTTTGATAAAATAAAGCCTATATTAGGAGACCTACTTTTACAGTGCTCTGGTAAGGCTTTAAATAATAATTATTGTATTAAGATAAGTATAACATATATAGATTACCTATAAAACACTAGCAACCCCGCAGCACTAGGGAGCTAACACCATAAACAACAACTTTTATTCTACGACTTTTGGTAATTTGTTAAGTTTTAATTTCCTACAAAAATATTTATTATTTTTCCGTGGTTGCTAGTGTTTTACAGGTAATACTGTATAAAGATGACTTGCTCTACTTAAGTGATCAAAGTTTTACAGTAAAAATTAGAACCTCACTGAATCCTTACCAAAAATATTACCACGCAAAAACGATATATCTAGCAGACCGTTAACAATACAGTAAATTGAATTGAAAACGTAATTTGAAACCATTGTTGTCGAAATAATAAAATATTTGCGGCAGCGTAATACACAATCTGCGAAAACTTTTTTCGATAATTATAGGTATTTTAATAGGCTTAATTGACTGGTAAAATTAAAATTAATTTACGGCTACGTTAGTACGTATATATCTAAGTAGGTGATGTTATTTTGTAAATAACTTTGAAGTACTGATGACAATACAAAATTTAAGTACCATCGAGCTGATTTGAAACGGAAGATAGGTAACAGACTAATACGTCTCTAACCCAATAATGACCCACTGCAGGGTCGGGTCTCCTCTCACAATGAGAAGGATGTAGACCTTAGTCCACCACGCTGGCCTATATGGATTATTGAAGTTCACTTACCATACCATATGTTTTAGCTTGTTGCATTTGTCTTAAGCTACGCTTTAATTATGCTTAAAACGCCAGTGCGTTTTGTTACTACAAGTAATGTTTATTTTCAGATACTTAGTAGCCCGACCTCCAAAGTATTGTATTGCCCGCCTTTTCCCTCTCGATGTAAACCTTATTGTTGGTCTTATTGGAGTTTGTACCACGTATATCATCGTCCTTTTGCAATTTTAATTTTAAACAAATTCTGTTTGAATAAAGTGTGTTTATTGAACGAATGAATTTTTTTTTTGTTTTTTTTTTTCGCATAATTTTTGAATAGACTATTCAATTATTAGAAAGTTTTTCGATTTTCTAGTTGTGTAACCACTAATTCATGAACTTACCTTATTAAGAAGCAACATAACTACGGACCCTACGGTATGCATTATTCAGTAAAATTAAATCAAGTCATGAAACAAGTAACATTTTTTTAAGTAATAATGTTACTAGTAGTATGGAAAGATGTTAGGTAGACTGACATATAACATACGAGTACTAAATAATGACTGACGTTTACCGTACGAATACTTTGATGACAGCGTTCACCTAGGTTTTAAAAATGTTAAGGATTTTCTAAAATAAATAAGAAGCGTAGGCAGGTACACAAAAGGATTTTTTATAAGCGTAAAAAATGTTTTTAGTCATTCATTCTTTTTGAAAATATTTCAATTTGTCAATGTTTCGAAGCGGTTCGGTCGTGTGTGACATTTTATTTTTAGACTATAAACTGGGTGAGTAAACACCCTCTCAGCCGTATTTGTTAGGTTCACCATGTTTTAAACGTTTTTAAGGATATTCGAAGACTAGAATTTCTAATACTCCTATGAATTTGAGATGTTCTCTCAGTCAAATTAGTTAATTTATAGTATATTACGATACGCGTGATCTAAGTGGCCTATTATTTCACGGCGTGAAGTTAGTAAACGCCGTGCAATAATAGACAACTTTGGTCACAAGTATCGTATACTATTTTATAGCAAGTGTGACATAAACCCCCCCCGGACTGGAGAAGCATGCGTAAACTGCGGGTTTAGGTCACACTGTGCTATAAAAATATTTGTGACCACCCGTGGATTATTTATTTAAGACGATGCGCCCTGCGGAGGCTCCTGAAGTCGATTCCCAGCGGAAGAGATTTTAATGATAAGTTTAAATAATATGAGCTAAGGTGACTTAAAAAACTTAAGTTTCGTTAATTACAATATTGTAAGTATTGTAAATTACAATGATTTTTTTGATATGAAAATGTTGAGAATGTATCCTTTATCAGGTAATTCTTTACACCATGGTAAGGTTACTGCCAGGTAGTTATTTTATAGCGGAGTGAAATCGTTTTGAACTGAAAACCAAAAAATTTTACAAGAGAAAATTCACTTTTATTAATATAATTCCCTTTAGATATTTTAAATCGCATTAACAGTTTGTAAGTTAACAGTTTGTAAGTTTATCCCATGACTTTAAATTGATTTGGAGTTACTAGTATGTCAGCCATGAACCCTTGTCATATGTAAATTACGATGATAGGTAACTATTGATTTTTTATACCATTTTACAAGATACGAGTACCTGGATACCTGGCCGCGTGTCTCCGAGAATTGCAGCATATTTACGTCAGAAAATAATTTTACATTAAGTATCAGAAATGTGCGGACAGCATCCGTATTTTTTATATCTTTTCCAGTAAAGACTTTTCTAAATGCCATGTTTTTTTTCAGGTATATCTGTGCTTTTATTTTACTCTACTTTATTGTATAGGTTCATAATATTGTCGCTTTTTAATAGTTCCTGTACTCACTGGACTTTGCCCGTGGCTTACAAAGTCATTGGTGCGTGCCACTGGGATTCGAACCCGGACCCCTCGATTAAGAGGTCGAATTCGTAGCCACTGGGCTATCGCCGCTGTCGGCGATATATACCTTTACACACATTGATTGATTGGTCGTACATAGGTATATTGATTTATCGTATAATGGTCAAAGTCTTCAAACTGTGGCACCAATAAATAAAATTAAATAACAAAATGTTAGATGACAAATTATCGCGGCTCAAACTCCAGTCTCTCTGCCACTTTACGATTTCGCGATAATAGAGTTTCTCTTGAAAACAAATTTGCCCGGTCGCCTTTATCATTATTTATTACTTACTATAGCCTTCTTCACGCGACGTTGTCTTCAAAATGGGAGTAGTGTGTCTGCAACCTATTAGTTATCTACTAAAGGATTGGGTAGCGTTGATAGCCCAGTGGCTTAGAATTCGAACTCGAATTGAGAGGTCCGGGTTCGAATCCCAGTGGCACGCACCACTGACTTTGCAAAAAAAGTTATACATGCGCTTTATATAAATTTAATATCACTGGCTGTTACGGTGAACGGTGTTAGCCTACTGAGGGTTGGTGGACTTCACATAACCTTAGAACTTTTTTTGTGGACTCTTAGGTATGCAGGTTTTTTTACGATGTTTTAGCATTTTAAAAGTTTAAATAGTGAAGGCCAGACAAGGAATAAAATTACATAAATTTTTGAAAGACATTTTAATGGATTTTGATATGAAACGGACAGAAGTCGGTTACAACTTTTATAAAAATATAGATTTCCAAACTCGAAATAAACAACAAATAGATAACAGAAGTTGGAAAAGATCGCGTCAATCACCTATTATCTTGACTGAAAGGGAACAGTGTATTTATTACGTTACTGTCTTAAAACTTGTGTAGATTTTGTGACCTTAGTATATTGTGTTCCAGGGTGTATCCAATATCCGTCCAAGGCGACTCACTCTTAGCGCCTGGCATACGTCGGCTAGCGAAGCTAAACTTTGTTAAAAGCTTTTATTTAACAATCAACAAACAAACAAACAACAAATTTTGTATCTATATATTTATATAGATACGCATGTTCAGAACAAAATTTGCTTCTGAATTTTAAAACAGTTACCCTTAGCCGATTCAGATAAAACATTTCATACAGGTTAGTCTGTGTCACTATGCATGTTTATCTTAGAGACGTCGGATATGAAAGTCGATCGAACATGGCGCAAAAGATACTTTTTAGCACTCCCTTGACATGGGTATCAAATGAAAGGGCTTGCTAAAAACATAACAGGATTACAATAACCTTACCTGAAAGCTTGCGTTAAAATATTTTTTTACTATTAATTTTTAATATTATCTTAAAACGTATGTCTTATAAAAACTATAGGTGTCTTACGTAGGCTTAGTGAAGATACCGCCAAACCCGCACATGCCCGCACTAATACGAACACGAATGAAAACCGCACACAAACCGCGCTACCAAACGCGTATCAAACTCAATTCAAATCAGACGAAGTCTCGTAGCAGTGTGGCGTTTACACGAAGCTTCAGTGACAGGCTTGTGTTTGATACTCAATCTACAGTGAAGCAAACTCACTACGCTATCACTGTACGCCGGGCCGGTATTAGTTCGTCCTAATCACATACTTCGGCTGACGCAGCCGATAAACTGACGCTGAGGCCTCTGATCAAACGCTGACGTAACATTTTGCCAACATACGAAATAAAATAATAATATGATACGTATGATTCAAGAATAACGCACGTGGGTAAATTAGGCCACTTGGTATTGTTGCTAGTTAGTAAAACGATATCTCTATGTAAAACAACAGACCGTAATATTTTAATTAATTTCCCGGAATTCAATGTACCTAATATGTCTAATAGGTACATCTCGCAGTTTAAACTAACCGCATTGGAATACGTCGGACGCTTGCGGTTTGGGCCTTCTACTAACGGGTCCGGCAATTAGCGAATACCTGGCGTACAGAAGGTACCCAACAGTTACGGATTACCCTTTTAATTATTATTGAATTCCAGGTTTAGACTCTTGATGTTGTCGAAAAAAATACTTATAAAAATCAGTAGAAATGTTCTTGAGGTCATTATTTTGGGGTTGACCGTTCCGTTAATATTCTCCGTAGATGAGTTCTTCCTCAGTTTCTTAAGCCATTTTCGAATAAAGAAGTGGGCACAAATTTTAGTGTTTCTATAAATTAAAAAGAATACAAACGTCTAGTGTTCTCCACACAAAAAATGAATATACTCTAACGTTAGGGAAAAATATGTCGGTATATGAATATACTCTAACGTTGGAGAAAAATATGTCGGTATATGAATATACTCTAACGTTAGAGAAAAATATGACGGTATATGAATATACTCTAACGTTAGGGAAAAATATGTCGGTATATGAATATACTCTAACGTTAGGGAAAAATATGTCGATATATGAATGTACTCTAACGTTAGAGAAAAATATGTCGGTATATGAATATACTCTAACGTTAGGGAAAAATATGTCGGTATATGAATATACTCTAACGTTAGGGAAAAATGTGTCGGTATATGTATATACTCTAACGTTAGGGAAAAATATGTCGGTATAGGTTAAGTATCATCAAATGACAGCGACCTAAAAATATGTAGAATCACGATCACACAACTAAATACCTATATGAAATTATCAAATTTAAATAAAAAGAAATTATCGTATTTAAAGTAGGTATTTAAAGTAGGTTAATTTAATGTAATTAAGTTATTTAGGAATTTAATTTGTTAGTTTCATCTCCTTGATATTTGCATACTTAAAATGGTAAATATAGATTGATCTAAATAATTTGTAATAACTCTATACCTATATTTGTGCAAATAAACGTTTTGTCTTTGTCTTTTAGGTGTCCCATACTGATATACTAACACACCATCTAAACATAAATGTAAAAATTGGAATTAGATTTTGATAACCACTTTTTTTGAAGAAAAAAGAGAAAAAGTGTGTCGAAGTGACTGATAGGCATAAAGCGAAGCAAAGTTTACGGCACGTGTGCATAGGTATTCCGAGCGGAATGGGGTCGCGAACTGTGCCGGCGAGTTGCATCATTGTGCTAAACTAAACTTTTATTTGTTCAAGTAGTCTGCTTTGTAGACACATTTGTATGCCGGTGTTAAAATCATAATAAACTGAGGCTGTGCATTTATGACGCCAATTTGGAAGAAACCTCTTTAGAACACGAAAATATTTTTTCAAATTATTACGTAATTTGAAAAAATATTAAAACAATGACTTCTATAGTACGTAGTAAGTAGTACGGAGTAATACTATAAAATAGAGAAAAAGTAAAAGCGAGCTCTACTTTTTTAAGGTTATCTTAAAAATTAAAAATCCCAAGCGTTCTAAACACTCTATAAATAAAAAATATTACAGTCGGGAAAAATGTTTGAAATGATCATCTTTCACTCTATACAAAAATTTGGGGTATTAAACTGTGCGACTCCTGAGTAGAAAGCTATGTATGTGTGTGTAGTAGCGGCATTTCTAAAACTCTGACAGTATACTGATAAAATCATAATTGAGGTTATAAATGTACGATAATCTTGACCAACCTTTGCCTCTTACTACTGTTAATGAGTTCTGTTTTTGAAAAAAATACTCATTTAAATAAATTAAACAGTCTTGAATCATACGAGTAGTTACCTCATAAGACTAATATACCTGACTACCTTCTATGAAGAAATCGGATAAAAGGGAAGTTAACAGTCTGAATCGATGCAATTTTGAAAATCCGAGATATAGATACGAAGAGGAATAGGTAAGGTCAGTGCAAACCACGGCTCGGCGTGATTTGATTTGCATAAGATATTCTTTTGAGGGTTTCGGATATAAATCTTCTTTTATCTCAGTCACAAAAAGAGTCTATGCGTAGTCGGTGGGCATTACTATGTCATTAGATACGATACATTTTTCTTAAAAGGTAATATCTCAGACCTTTTCTTAGCCTAAAGCATATACTCGTATGTATAAGGTTTTTGTACGTAAGAATCCTCGATAACATGAACGTTCTTTTTATGTTTGTTTGCATTTTTCTTTACTTTGGGAATGGTAAAAGTTTCATCAAAATCGGTTGATTAGTTTCAAAGATATGAACTTAAAATTAAAAACTACGAAAAAAAATAATTTAAAAAATTAAACCGACTCAAAAAAGTATGAAATTAAATTTGTAACATACCTAAAGCTATGTATTAAATGTAACTACTTAAAGATTATTTTTTGAGGATCGTGCCGAAATTTAACAAAATACTTAATACAAGAGATACCACCCGCAAAATAGCAGGCCTTAAGTATGCTATAAATTTTATTTCAGACTTTTTTGAAGTTGGTTTAATTTTTTTTTATTTTTTTTTTCAGTTCATTTCGCGTCAGTGCCTGCAGTTTCAAATACTAGGCAGCTCAGCTCTGGGTTCCTTTTGTGAAAAGTTAAAAATTCCCAAAAGGCTTGGCATTTAGCATTTTCCGACAAAGTTACCTGTCATTTGCAGGCTCGTTTATTTAGCTCCCAAGTAAAACCTTATCCTACATTTTAGGCTACGTCATTTACATAAGATTTTTACTACTTACTCGGAGTTATAAATTTTCTCAAAAAATTGGTAACATTTTTAAGTATCTAAGTCATTCATGAGGCTAATGAAAAGTTACAATAATATACATTACAACCAAAACATAACCTAAATCCAAGGAAATATTTTTATTGAGCACCTATCAAAATATCCTCGCAAAACAATTTCAAAGAAAGGACATGTACTCGTATATTATTTTTTGACAGCTCATTAATCATTCTTCAAAATGTCTTTATTTCGAGGAAATGGGAAAATATGGAGCATTTTCGGTCTATCTAACAGATACATACTGTATCTAGCCTATGACTTCGACCGTGTAGTAGAAATTATTTTCCCACCTCTAACAAAAAGTGCAAAAGTTACGAAATAAGTTCCACATTTACAGCGTAAAGCGTGTAGGTACCAGAATAAACGTTATTTTAAAGGTAACATTCAATAACAGATTTGTTGAACAATACCGTAACTTCGGTCGCCAAACTTCCCTACCAAGAATTGAGCGCCTCATATACGCACAATTCACCTAAGAGTGAAGTTCTGAAGACATAACGAGCGGCGTTAGAGTCATTATCAAGTGGCAACCATTGCTCGGTCTATTCGGTACTCTATACGAGTGCGAGGTACTATACGGTGAGATCGATGTGTGGCTTGCAAGACCCCGTTCACTGAGACATGGCTCACGCTATACGTATTCTATTAATCTTACCTCTTATAATGTAAAAATCCTTTGTCGAAGTTCAAGGGAACGAAATATTTGAAGAAAATAATTCGTGTAAGCAATTGTTGACTCGCTCTTGTCTTGCAATTTTTGTTACCATATCCCTGGCTTTAAAAATAAACATAAGCATGTTTTTAAAATTTGTTACATAAAACCATCCAAAAAGCCCTCGTTCTCGGCACGACGATCGATTTTGTTATGATTTTTTAAACATTTGAAAACACAATTTCCTTGCTTTCTTCCTCCTTTCAAATGTCAATTTATTATTCACCGAACTTCATTTGCCGAAAATGTCTGACCCCTAGCAATTAATTTTTCCTATTTAATTTCAGCAATCAACACGAAGCAATGAAGAAGTTCTTAAGATATAACGGGTGGTGTTAGTAACATTATCAAGTGGCAACTCTCTCGGTCTATTCGGTATAGGGGAGATCGATGTGCGGCTTGCAGAGCCCGTTCCATTCGCCGAGACAAATGGCTCACGTGCTCTCTAAATCGGAAAGCCTGTGGAGTGGAACACCAGAATCGGTCGCGTTAAATATTCTATTAATCTTACCCCTAATAAGGTTCAAGTTTAGGAGTTCGTTTGTCACATTCAAAGGGAACAAAGGTGGATTTCTTACGGATAATCTGGCTTCCGGTTTACGAACAATGGATTGATTAATTGAACCGAAAGCTGATACCTGTTTTGTACCACAAAAGCCAAGCCAGAAAGAGTTACTTTTAACATGTTGCATGCAGGCCACCTGATGTCAAGTGGTCTCTGCAGCCCATGGACCCCGCATCCGAACTCAAATACAGAAAATAAATAAATAAAATAAATAACGCTTCACACTCATAGCCCCACACTAGGATTCCCTGTGTCGTGGGCGCCATGGACATACAAGACAAGAACACAACACACCCAAACCAGAAACAGAAACTCAAACTCACCACTCAAATCTCTGCTCTGCTGGGAATCGAACCCAGGACCCTGAGCGTAGCGCACTGGCGTCTTTACCAACTGAGCCACTCGGGTCGTCAAAAATATTCCTATCCTAGGTTATATGCCAATGCTTTTCATGAGGACTACTTATGTTTACTTCAAATAAAATATCCCCCGCACCCATATCTATTTATTTAATGTAATATTTAATTGAATAAACGAGTTTAATTAAATCTATAACCGGACAAAAACGTTCAATTAAACCAAATCAACTTCAATACCAATGTCTAAAATGTACAAGCAAAGTGTCTAATCATAGTCTAATGTGTCGGATAGCTACGAAACGTTAGACGTGCCAGTGTGATTAGATCATTAGACACATGACGACACGTGCGTAGTGTCGCTATTGGAAAACCGCTTAGTGGGTATGAAAATAAAACATACGGGAGCGTTTTATTTTATTTATCGCCGCAAGTTTGTTTAAAATAATTAAGAAATATTCGGCGTAGTGTTTATGGAGTGCCTTAACCATGCTTTAAACGGGTCTTTGGTTCGATTGCCAGTCGAAGCAAGGGTGTCTTGCATGCTTGTTATTTATTTAGTAACTTTTAGATATGACAGGAGAGATGGGGAAGATTGGTCCCCCATTTGGCAATTGCGTCTAGGTAAAAGGAGTACAGGCCGCCCTCCGACCAGGTGGACTGATGACTAGAAGAAAACGGTGGAGCACCGTTGGATTCAAATAGTGTCCATGGCATAAACATAGAGGAATTCCTAGTGTGGTTCTATGAGTATTAAGCCTTTCTTTAAATTAAATTAAACAAAAAAATCTTTAAACAAAGAAGTGTTCACGCCGACATTTGCTCCCCGTGTGTTTCCAGAGCGTCGCATATTGGAGAAGTTAGCACAGCATGCGGCTAGAGAGACTTATTGCCAAGTCTCGTTATCGTGATATTGATCGTCGGGTGCCCATGTCAGTAATTTCGTCACAACTCGTGCTAATCGGTTTGTGGAGTCTCCGTTCGGCAAATGGGATTGCCATCAGTTCAACGCTTTAGCTTTAGCATATAATCTAACTATAGAGTAGGCAATTTTATTGAACGATCTCCACAAATTTAACGTTTTCTAACAAAACAATCGGACCAATTCAAGGACGTATTTCAAGTAAGAAAGGTTTCTCGATAAGAATGTTTTAAATATACGAAACATTTCAATATAAATCACTGCCACCCTAACAGATTATTTCCACTTTCACTTAGGGTTTTCAGCAAAAAAACACAATAATGAACTGGTGGAACGGCGTTAACCAAGTTACCGGCTCGTAAATCATTTGTACGTGACTGTACTTTCAGATAAATGTCGATTGGGATGTTATTTTTTTTCTTTTTGAAACGACTTTCTAATACCAAGTTAGGACAACGTTTTATAAGTTTTCAAGCAAGGAAACGCACCAAATATTTTAAATTTGGAGATGTGCCTAGTCAAAAAATGTTGGTCTTTTTTTGAAGCGAATCTTCGAATCTTCTTACTCGAAGGGTCCGCGTTCGAACCCCAGTGGCACGCACCAATAACTTTCTAAAAAAAAGTTATGTGCGCTTTATAAAATTAAATATCACCTGCTGTTACGGTGAAGAAAAACATCGTGAGGAAACCTGCATGCCTGAGAGTTCCCGCAGTAGGCCAGCGTGGTAAAGCCTACATCCCTCTCGTTGTGAGAGGAGACCCGTCCCTGTAGTGGGTCATTAATGGGTTAGACTGACAAATAGATGTTAACTTACACAATAATTTCATTACGATCAACTAGAGTTTAATATAAATAGAAATATTGGCTACCTTCAAGTACTTATGTCAGTAACCCATTAATGACCTACTACAGGGTCGGGTCTCCTCTCACAATGAGAGGGATGTAGGCCGCCGTCCACCACGTTGGCCTACTGCGGGTTGGTGGACTTCACATGCCTTTGAGAACATTTTTTTTTTGTGAACTCTCAGGCATGCATGTTTCCTCACGATGTTTTCCTTCACCGTAACAGCAGGTGATATTTAATTTTATAAATCGCACATAACTTTTTTACAAAGTCATTGGTGCGTGCCACTGGGATTCGAACCCGGACCCCTCGATTCGAGGTCGAATTCTAAGCCACTGGGCTATCACCGCTTTACGTACTTAAGTACGTAACTAAGTACGTACTCAAGTACTTATAAATACCCATAATATAAAAAAACAATTAAATAACACGAGGAACCTTAGTAGAGCATCATCCCAAACGGAGTCGTCACCTTTGAAATTGTTCGTTAACAATACCTCAAACAAAAGCTGTCGCTATAATTAAACGCCGGTTGGTTTTCAGGTTTTATTACGTCTCACCTTTTGTGTGGGACAATGGAAAGATCACAATGGGTTATCCGCACCGGGAACGGAACAGCCTCTGTCTAAAAATAAATGCTTGTAAGAAATACGCGTTTATATTAAGCAGAAGCATAATAAGTTATAAGTTAAAAAAATTAAAAAAAAACGCTTTTTTTCGAGTTACTCTTAACAAATCCTTTCATTTGATACCCATATTGTAGAAATGCATTAAAAATTACTATTCCGATATCTTGGATGGTCCGCCATATTGGACTTAGAACGACGTCACAAACCATATCGTGCATTGTCGTCTAAACTAAACGAGTATACAAAAGTTCAGCTCAATCGGTTGAAGATATCTACTTCAAAATTCAGTTCAAAGATTTCACCCGAACATACATTGCAAGCTTTTAAAAAGGAGGAGTTTATTGTAAACACGCTTTTACTTATATTGGCGTGTAGTGACTTCCTCCATACGTCAAAATATGGCGCCACAGGTTCCTGAACCACGCTATTAAAGTTTCCTACGTCGCTGCCATATTATACAAGACTCCGTCAAGACGTAATGGGAACACGGTCTCCTGTATAAAACGCAGAAGTTGGTGAAAAAGTTGGCTCTTGTATTTATTTTAGTAACGAACATCACAGATAAGCAGCGACTATATTGTCTTTAAGAAGTCAAAGGAATCAAATAATCAAATGATACGACTGATTCCTTCCTTCCTCCTTCCTACTTACTTGTCTATTAAGTATTTACTACTCGTACCTATAGTCACTTTGAAACGCATGCCAACAAGCAATTTCTTGTGCCCAGCTTGTGGAGTTGTAGTCGCCTACGGTATGATTTGAAAATAGAAGATGCCGTACAACAAACCAGAATCCATCTCAATCTCAACACCTTTTACTAATAAAGTGTCTAAGATAACCCCCAGAAGCAGCAACAAATCGCAAATGATATTGACTAAGGTAATGTGGTGTTGGCAGTGTGTCTGTGCGTCATCTGCAGCACGCATGCCACGTAGTTGGCGGCGACTGTGAGCGCGCTGAGCGGCAGCCTGGCGTCATTCTGTACTACGCTATCAATGTGTTACCATTGCGATACTGCTGCACAAAGGTGTCACAGGACTTGCGGTGCTTAATATCCCCAGAAGTAGCAACAAATAACAAATGATATTGACTAAGGTAATTTGGTGTTGGCAGCGTTTCTGGGCGTCATATGCAGCACGCATGCCACGTAGTTGGCGACTGCGAGCGCGCTCAGCGGCAGTCTGGAGTCCACGCGCGCCACTCCGCTCATGTGGTACTCTAGCGGGTTCTGCTGCATGTATTGCTGGACTTGGTCCACCTTACACACCAGAAAAGCGGTGATAGCCCAGTGGCTTGGAACTCGACCTCGAATCGAGGGGTCCGGGTTCGAATCCCAGTGGCACGCACCAATGACTTTGTAAAAAAGTTATGTGCGCTTTATAAAATTAAATATCACCTGCTGTTACGGTGAAGGAAAGCATCTTGAGGAAACCTGCATACCTGAGAGTTCACAAAAAAAAAATGTTCTCAAAGGTATGTGAAGTCCACCAACCCGCAGTAGGCCAGCGTGGTGGACTAAGGCCTACATCCCTCTCATAACGAGAAGGAGACCCGACCCTGTAGTGGGTCATTAACGGGTGACTGGCAAACACACCAGAAGATTTTCTTACAACTTCTACAAATAGTGACTCTATGTTGGTCGTCTTTAAACCACATCACACGTTGTTGATGGATCCAAGTTGTACGACGTCAACGCATGTAGGACTAACAAACTTAGCCTCAAATGGTAGCTATTAAAAAAGATTCTGCATAAATTTAAAATTTTATAGAATATGTCAAGTTATGTTAAGCTTGGAAAGGTACCCTTAGTGCTCTCTAAAACCGTTCGGGAAGTAACCAATATCTTCTATCCTACTTAAAGTGTTTATTTTGTTGGAAAACTTATTGACGCAGACAAAAAACAACAACGCTCAGATTCTAGCTTTGTTCACAAATAATAAATAATAATGTGGGATTGCACTGGGTTACTTACGAAGCGGTTGAAATAATGAGTCCGTATTTTGCGAAGAAAAGTATAGTTCATTGGGAGTAACCCGTACACACACAAAATTCATATACATACAAGAAAGGACGATAGAAAGAAGGTGAAAGTCCAAAGAGATAGTTACAGTAAAGCACAAGCATAAGAAGCAGTAACTATAATAGCAAATTTGGACACGTAAGACTACACGGGCGGCGGTGCGGTAACAGTACCCTTAGTGTGACTTTAGTCTTACCCTTAGTCCGAAACGAAACGCACACATACACAGCTTACCAGACGAAAATGCACAGTGTAATAACCAACAGAGGAAAAAGATTTTTAGAAGAGTTAAAAAATTAATAAAGCATTAGATAAATCATCACAAAAATTGCTTTATTTTTAATTAACACGCTTTCAATGTTTAATAATATTAATGAAACATAATAACCGTGAATTGGCCGTAATGCACTGTAAAATTTCGAACTAATATTATCCCGTAGGTATTAAATATTTGATAGTATTATAATGTCTAACGATAAGTATTCATATATTTCACTCCATACAAAAATTTGATTTTAAATTTTTTAACTCCTCTAAAAATCTTTAACCTCTATTTGTTATTACACTGTGGACTCCTGTGTAGTAAGCTGTGTATGAATTACGTATCTATCCGAAACGAATCGCACAAACGTTTCGTTTCTGTATCGCTAAAACTCAGACTAAGGGTACAGAGCGACGCGGCCGGTGCGTACGGTGACTCGGGTCCGACTGGCGAGTGAGGCGAGCGCGGTATGCGCCCACGCTGTTGGTACTTGCGAACGATGGACACCGTACGAGCCAATGCAACTACTGGTTTGACCCGGCGATGTCTGTCGATTTAATATTTTATAATATAAATTTTGTATTCGTTTATTATGTATGCGTGAAAGGCGATGTGTGTATGAGTAGGTATAAATGTATACAAATTAAATATGATATATTAAATATTGTGTGTGGGTGTTTTTGTGTGAATATATAATTTATATGAATAGACTAATAAATATAGAATAAGTCGCCTACAATAATATTAAGATACAGTAGTGTTGGCGGTGTGTCTGGGCGTCAACTGCAGCACGCATGCCACGTAGTTGGCGATGAATGCGAGCGCGCTCAGCGGCAGTCTGACATCCACGCGCGCCACGCCGCCCATGTGATACTCTAGGGGGTTCTGCTTCATGTATTGAAGGAGTTCCTGCATTACTTCTCGTCTCCTCTCGTCTGAAAATTGTGGAAAATACAATCTCATTAAAGATCGTTTTAAAAATTCAGCCGGCCGAGTCGAGCGGTGATAGCCCAGTGGCTTAGAATTCGACCTCGAATCGCGGGGTCCGGGTTCGAATCCCAGTGGCACGCACCAATGACTTTGTAATAAAAGTTATGTGCGATTTATAAAATTAAATATCACCTGCTGTTACGGTGAAGGAAAACATCGTGAGGAAACCTGCATGCCTGAGAGTTCATAAAAAAAAATGTACTCAAAGGCATGTGAAGTCCACCAACCCGCAGTAGGCCAGCGTGGTGGACTAAGGCCTACATCCCTCTCATTGTGAGAGGAGACCCGACCCTGTAGTGGGTCATTAATGGGTACAGACAAGCGAGTCCAGCAGAAATCGATCTTAAATAAATTTATCCTTTCTTTTGTAGTTCATTTGGTGAACTATCACCGTAGCCCAGTGGTGTAGCATTTCTCACTAGAATCTCATTGAAGATTGAATCTCTTATTAAAATTCAGCCGGCTAAGTCAGTCCAGCAAAAATCGGTCTTAAATAAATTTACTATTTCGTTTTTTTTTTTTTTCTATGCTCTTCGTTTGTTGTCCACAGACTCTAGGTCCGTGCCTTTTTTTTGCATTAAGTTATTTATCTGCATTTCCTGTAGTATATTGCTCCAGAAAAATTCTTTGTCAATTTTGGCCCGGTGTCTCCTTGGATCGTCCCGGGCATTCTTTTAGAGTTTCTGCTATGACTTGGTAGTCTCTGTGGCTGATAGCAGTAGCCAGGTTGTACTCTTCAATAGCAGCTGTATTCGCCTCTATGGCCTGTTTTATGAAGATTTACTATTTCGTTTATAGTCCATTGGGTGAGTAGTAGCCCTGTGGGTAAGAACTGGTCCTCTTAATCGAGGGGTCAGTGGGAAACTTATCAAAAAGTTATAAATGAAATTAATATCACCTGCCGTTACGGCTAAGGAAAACATAGTGAGGAAACATGTTTAACAGCATTTTAGACGTATCGTTATCCGTAACTTTCTCAAAGGCATTTGAATTGTGAAGTACACCAAGAAAGAAATTTTTGTCATGATTTTCTCTGCTTGTTGATGTAGAATGAGCTTCCTTTATTTTACTTTCTATATTTAGGTCTTAAAAATATTTAGTTCAACTTCTTACCATTACACATTACTATCTGATCAATGATAAATATTTGTGATTTTTCCATTTCTCTGGACACTAGTTCCAATAGAACAGCCGGGAAGAATATTATCAAACCTTGATAAATGTACCATATCGTGAACGGTATTGATATTTCGTAAAGATATTCAACATTCTACAACATAATAAAGAAATCTTTTGGGTTTCTTTTATAGCAAAAGTAAAGGAATGTGGAAGATAAGTAAACGTTAAAAATTAAGTATTGAGTCTAATGAGTAGTCACAAATTTGTGACTTTAGGAATAACAATTTCCTTACTAAACCACACAAGGTATCATAATTATGAAGAACATGCTGCTTCACATAACGTTTTATTTATTTTTGAATAAACACAACATACTGCGAAGAAAACACTGTTTCAGAGTTTTCTTCGCAGTGTAGTGGCTTAGAATTCGGTCGCGTAATCGAGTATCCAGGTTTGAATCTCAATGACAATGAATTTTTAAAAACTTATTTGCGTTTTCTAAAATGTAATATCCACCTGCTGTAATGCGAAGAAAAAACATCGTAAGGAAATCTGCATACTGACACTTCTTCGTAATGTTCACAAAGATATCAGTTCAGCAACCCGCCTTAGGCTAACGTGGTGGACCAAGGTCTACATCCTACTCATTGTGAGAGGAGAGCTGACCCGGCAGTGAGTTATTAATGGGAAAAGACACTTCAAAGGTGAATGACTTCTCAAATACCAAATTTTCAATGTACTGAATTGTTGTCTCATGCTTGTCAATAAAAAAATACCTGGGCTCGATACGCATTCACTGCTTCAAGTGCCACCCAAATCATCTCGATGAATTGATTTACAATCGAAATGAAAATCTGAAAGAAGCATTAAGTAAACATATAATAAGCAATCTCAATAAAATGAAACTAAATGTGTAGTATAAACACCAATTAACCTAAAAACTAACAAGAAAAATAACAAGAAACAACAACAACAAGAAAAAAATGAACTATTTGCACAATTATTTAAAAAATCTTTAATTTTAATGGTGCATTTAAAATACCTAATCTAGGGATCTTTAAAAATACTTTAAAATGTAGTTTTGACTAAACGCTTTAAACTAAACTCACCAAATATTTAACCGGATAATCAGTCGCAGATAGTCCATCCCGAATGGATATGTACATTTTCATGTACTTCTGATTACAATACATCCCAGTTCTACTTTTCCGAAAATTTTCCGAAAGAATACTGTTGCGAAACACCTTTGCACGACAGTAAAACAAACCAAAAATAAGCAAAATCGGGACGCGGCCCAACTCAATAACAAAATAGTATAGTACAATTGACAGAAAACCCCAAATTCCACAATGTTGCAGCATCAGCGAATGGTAAAACAAACAAAGGAACCCAACGAAGTAGACCGCACAAAAAGTGGGAACCAACGCGATAATAAATTTCTGAAGCGCCCACAACATTCTTGTGGACATTGCGTCCGTAAGGAGACTATAGCGATAATAGTCAGTCAAATATCTGCACCCGGTGTGGAAAGAGACGACAAAATAGGAGAAATAGTCGATAACTTCGATGAAAATTGTAATGCGAACCTTTTGCGAATAGCAGAATATTTTAAACGAAATAAGAGAGATGGCGAAAATGACGCCATATAAAATACAGAGACGCCGCAGTTTCTTCGGAATGTGCTGTTCATGGTAGTATCCAAAAATCAACCTCGTTAACACAACTGATCGTATATTGCAAACTGTTCGTTTTGCCTTTCTGTTAGTATTGACAGGACGTGACATGGTCGGCAGTTCCGCACAAAACTCTTCGTATAATGCGAGTAAAGGATCTACTTATAAAAATCTACTGATGGTATCGCTAATAGTGCACGTTCTAGTAACAATGGCAACAAGGAATCAACAAAAGGTTTTGTGTATACTAATAAAGTGTGTGTGTGTGTGCATATAGGTAGGTACCACACATCACATAGTTTATCGAATTATCTATTTCGCTGTAAATGATGGATGGATTTAGATAATCGACGGTGTGGACATCAAATGACTGGCGGTATGGTATTTTACCGGACAAGTTTTATGGAAGGATAATATAGATAATTTTAATTACATATCTAAATACTTTTTACTATTCGTTTGTATTTATTCCCATGACATTACCTACTGGTGAACAATAAACAACAATTTCTTTTCACTTATTTTGAGTAAGTAAAATTAATGTAACCGGATCATATTTCCATCAATGCCCAGTAGTCTTGTTAGTTGTAAACTTGGAAACACAACTAAACCTAAACAACTTCACAGTACACCTGTCATATCCAAAGCATATCCCTACACCAGAGGCCTGAAGCATCAATTATTTTGACACTCGAAACAAGTATGAAAATAACAAACCCTGACACTGTTGTTGCGCCTTCAATATAACATGTAACCCTTGCTCTTGACTGAGCCCTTTACGCCCAGACGAATACAATTACTGAACCTGTATTTTCTTACATTCGGTAACCAGATTTCGGTGTTATTTTGGGACATCTTATTTTATATGTAAAAACTTTTTTCTTTTTGGAGTACCTGTCGTATACCTAGGTAACCAGCGTAATCCTTTTACTGAGTCGTACATACATACATACATACATATTTGTCTGTAAAATTAATTACTGAGATAAACAAGTAACTTTTGCAAGTAACTTGCTTTGCAGGTAACTTGCTTTTAAGGAGTTCAGACCGCCTACCGACCAGGTAGACTAATGACCTATAGAGGACAGCATGAAAGCGATGAATTCAAAGGGCTCAGGCTTTGCCCGAGACTTTATGATGCCATTAAGGGTCTAGAACTATATCTTTAGACGCATAAAAAGTATCATAAACAAACGAAGCATCTTCATTGTAAAGTACTGAGGCAACAAAGTCCATCTCAAATTAGATGCTGTATTTGTGTGAAAGATTGACCTGAACAGACGAAAAAGTCACAAAAATGTTAGTGTAACTAATTTCAAACTTGCACAATAATAATTATAACGCTAGTACACAGACAGATAGGTGTACACAGTTATGGGACCAGAACAATTATAGACAGACCGCAGTTCGAACTACCTATCAGTGTTGCAGTAACAGCCATTTTGGGACAAATATTTCAAGGGCCGTTATGCTGGTGCTTGCAGCTACGTGCCAGAAATTAGCATTCTACGTCTGAACGCTATGCATGCCTGGAGTATAACACATTCTGGAAACGGTTTTGAAATACTCGTAGATACGCTTTACAAGATCTTACTAGTTACTACCTATCTTATGCTATTATCATCTCTTATCCTATTTTCCGATCTTACCATCACTCCTACAATTCTATCTTATCCCATTTTTCTTGATATCCTACTTTCTACTCCTTCGGAACGCTACGCATGCCTTAAGCATAACACATTCTGACAACGTTTTCGGTATACCTTGGAAGATGTTACTAGCCCTATTCTACTATCCTATCCTATTTTTCTACCCTGTCTTACCTACTGTCCTACTTTCTGCTTCCTACAACTACGGTGAATGCGAAATTTAGTGAGAATGTATAGATTAATTCTTGTTATTCTCTCACAGACAAATGGAAGAACAGATGCGAATAAAATTTTGTATACAAGGAGTTTAAAACTCAAAATAATATGTAGAATACTTTCTACCTCTCCATCTCAAAACCAAATTTTATATTTCATACACATCTATATCTCAGTGTCGCACGCAAAATTGGTCGTACTACAATGTCATTGAATACATTTTGTCGCCAAAAAGTCAGTGTTATAATCAATAAGGCCAGCTCAAAACAGAGTCCTGTGTTAAATGTTATCGTGTTGGTTTCTCGGTTGAGTCAGCCAACTAAGACAAAGCCTTATATCATAGACATACTCGTACCTATATAGATAACAAATCCACTACAATACATTTCAGTAACTCCGGATCACACGTGATTAACTCTCTGGCGGAGTCACGACCGAATGCTCTATCAAACGTTGTCACTCTACCCGAGCCACTTCATAGACCCCCAAATTAATTTCAGGGCACATAGCATTGAGCAAAGGTTCCCAAAGTAACCTAAATAACCTATATTTAACTATTGGGTCGAAACTCAAGGTAGGTAATTAATGTAAGGAAGGAAGGCAAATTAGGAAGGAAATTAACTTTTACATTTTAATTGTAATACAAGCGTTAAAGATAGATTGTATTAAAAATATTCGATTGTAATAAAAATTAAAGAGCTTTATTAAACAAAATTCAAGTAGATATATCATAGTCCCGGAAGTGCCTGTGTTGCTGCTATGAAATAAAAAAAATTAATCCCATATCAAAAAAGTATGAAATATTATATTTTGTTACATAATTAGGCCTACTATTTTTTGAGGTTGGTGTCTTTTGTATCAAGTAGCCTTCGTTGTGGCCTTCGGTGAGCGTCGAAGCTCTAAGATGTTATTTAATAAATTAGACTTTTGTGTCTGACAGCTGATGCAATCGAGATTTTTGTTGTCTACGATTTTTCGGATATTTTTAAACTACTTTTTTATATAAATAGAGCAAGCAAACAGAAATACGGGCCACCTGATGGTAAGTGGTCACCGTCGCCCACTGACACGTGCAACACCAGAGGGGTTGCCAGTGCGTAGCCGGCTATGAAGGAGAGCTTTTTTTTAAGCTTTTTTTTAGCACTACTAAATTTACGTTGTCAATCTACTTCGCAAGACAGTTTCGTGAGAATTGTTACTGAATAATTGTTTATTACTTTTAGAAATCCTAAAGAAACAAGTTTGAGTATCGTTGGCAATAGGATGCTCACCCTTCTACTTTATATGCTCTTCTACGCATAGATCAGCTACTCAACAGAGCCATAACACTCGTGAAACTTAAATGTAATTAGTAAGGTAAATACACTCGTGGGTTAACAGCCCTCTGTTACTACGAATATAATTTAAATTAAGTTTATTGTGTCGACCTATTTGTTATTACAAGCGTGTGACTTAGAATTAAATTTTCAATGAAACATTTAAGCTTTGGATTAAAAAAATATTTTTGGTTTGCTCTTTCACATAATTTGAAATAAAAACTAAATTTTCTTTGGGTTATATTTTATTTTTCCCGTCCACCTTATTGATTCTTGATGAAAATCTTTATAAACTTAAAAGTGAAACATACCATTTCTTTACAATTTCATATTAAAACAAAGCATTTTTAACCATGACTATAAATTCTAACAAAAAATATTAAGATGGAGATGGATAAAATATCACAAAAGGTAGAAAAATAAAAATTGAAATTTTAAACGTGAATAACTTAAACCAAATTAGAACTAATATTTAAACGCAGAATTTAGTACGTAAACTTGATAAGTTCCGCCAAAGGTAGAAAATGAAAAAATATTTTCTATAAATAAATCTAAAATTGCAGAAAAGAAATATTGAAAGCTGAATATTTAAACGCAGAATTTCCGTAAGTAAAATGAAATCAAAATGAGAAATAATATTTAAACGATTTTTATCACAAAATGTGTGTAAGTTAAATAAAGTTAGAAATAATATTTAAACCCAGAATTTAGGAGTTGCACCAAAGAGTGTTTAATTATAAATGCAGGTCGCGACTTCAGCTGTCATTCGAAATGCACCTCAGGCATTTTCTAGTCACTGAGTTAACTCCTTTGTCCATTTTGGCGTTTTCTTCGGGGACAATCGAATTAAGTCTATCTAAATTAACATAGCAACGGTGCCTTGTAAATTAAGGTTGGGTAATGCGGTTACGGAAATCATTTTGTGTGTTACAGTTATTTGTAACTTGCTGTGGGTACAAAATGATAATATATCACTAGCTGACCCCGCAAACGTTGTTTTGCCAGATAAGTTTGATATGACATTTTAAAATCATCTGCCCATCTCTTTGATACCACTCCGTTACTTTTTTAGTCCATTTCTGGAAAATAATGATAAATAATATTATATGGAACATAAAAATAATATTATCTTTAGATTAAAATAATTAATTCCAGCCAAGCTACGGCAAAGCTTGCCTGGGGTTAGTTCAGCAGTGATAAAGGCAAACAAATGGACACAGAATATAAAGTGATCTAAGAATAAGTAATTGCAGAAATATTTTATAAAATTGTTATTTTCCTTTGAATGCAACTCGAGTACTTATTTCCCTTTGAGAGCACTGATTGCTTTTTCTACATTCTAAAATCAAGAAGCGCGAGCTTCTATTCTGGAGCTGTTTTTACCGACTTCAAAAAAGGAGGTTATCAATTCGACACGTATGTTTGTCATATTCTCAGAACTGCATATTTTTACATGTCATATTCTCAGAACTTTGGTCTATTGCGGCTTCAAAACAAGAATACTTTCATGGGTCTATGCATGTATTTATGTAGATATGTTTATCCACGCATATCTCCGAAACTAATTGAGGGATCGTGTTCGTTCTTATTTTGTTTGTTTTAATTTTGTTCAACTTGGGAATGGTAAAAGTTTCATCCAAATCGGTCCAGTAGTTTCTGTGATATGGACTTAAAACTAAAAATTACGAAAAAATAATAATTTGCCACCAACTAAGTTTTGGCACCAACCTCAAAAATAATAAGCCAAAGTATGTAATAAGTGTTATTTCATACTTTTTCGAGGTCGGTTTAATTTTAGATTTTTATGGAAATACTTACATACAACGCTAGATCATGTTTTCCCGCGCTACACTGCGCGCAGTATGTAAAACGCCTTTTAGTGATAGAAAATCTGATTCCCTCTAATAGAAAATCTATTGAATATTGTGCATGCTCTATGAACTAAGTACTCTGTGAAACCATTATCTGCAGTCGCTTAGCTACTAATCGGTACGTATCGGCAATTCGGTGCATAATCTTATCGCCTCACCAGACGCCTCTTATGCTTGAATATTTTATTTTTATTTTAAGACAAATACTTTTTCATAAAATTCAATATTAACCTCAACTATCAATGTGTATCAAAAAACTATTTAATTAATAGAAAGTACAAAAAATAATACAGCAGATGATGCAAAATTAAGTATATCATACCTAATTGCCGGCTTAGGGAAGTATTCGTTCTCATTCCATTCCGGTAGGAGTGGTAGAAAATGCTCTTTTTTCACTAAGTCCACCTTTTCTATATTTTGGAGCATAAAAAAAAGAAAATAAATACAAAAAATATACAACATAGTAGAACCAGGTTGTATAATAGCTACGTTGAATACACAGAATAATTTTCAAACCAAACAGTTACTCAAAGAAGGATACGTAGCTAGAAGCTGCTACGGAATCTACAGCGTAGCGATTCGTAGCAATATCCTAATGTCAGATTCAAATTAAACATACGTGTGTACATAAAGTTGACACGCATTTCTTTATAGTGGTTAAACAAGTAGTAAACATGCATTCAAGCCAATACTAAGTGGGCACTTCAACCCACGTTCAAATGAGCTAGTAATGGGTGTGTTCTACACGTGAGATTAAATCGCTCCAAAATAAGAAAGTAGTTGATAGCATGGTTCGGAGTTAATAATCTGCACTTTTGTAATGATCCAGCCCGAAACGCTTCATACAAACAATTATTTGAAGTGAGCACAAAATTTATGAAACTTTAGTTACCTCCAGATCTTTCGAACGCTACAGTGCATACATCTATCTGCGAGAAATTCAACTAAATCATACAGTCCTACAGGTGTTTACTATGGTTAGTATCTGAAACAGTAGTCCGTGAGTTGTTTTCCTTTCGTCGTAGTTCCAAAACGCGTACAGAGATGGCGCTGAAATCCAAATCCGAATACAATACAAACATAGAATGTAGGTGGCAGATTATAGGACAGATAAATAATATTTATTGTTATGGATTCAGATATTGATTTGAAGTAGATAAAGTCATTTATTTAATGATATTAATGTAACTCGAAAATTAAATTATACGGAACTCGTATATGTATCTAAATCATAGTTAATTAAATGGCATATTACAATGAAGAATAAAATGGCGAAGAATGTTGGAATGGGCTTTTTCTTTAGGCATACTACTATTTTTATCTGTAAGTATATTATCAGCAGTGCAATATTGTAGCGGTTTAATCAATTATAACATAATAATAGCGGTAATTTATTTAACTGCACAAATTAATTTGCAGTAAAATAAATTAATACTACCAGTTTACTTAAAATTAAATTGTAAGAAATATACTCATTATTATACCTAACTCAAGTGTTACTGGCTCTTGCATTAAAAAAGTTTAATTTCATCAATCAAATCAATTCAAATCATTAGATAAAGCCGCCAAATTAAGAATTAATTTTTATTAAAATAGCTTATGACATTCTTCAACTGGTCAAATATCTTCATAATATAAGAAATTGCATTTTTTCTCTCTTTTCTAAAGTAAAAGCGGAACAAACAGGCAGAATAGCCCAGACCCCTCTTAATTAAAAAATATTTTTTCAAAACCGCCTGAAAGTTTCAGTGATTAGCGCGTTCAAACAAACACTTTTCAGATTTTTGTCTGATACATTATTTTTTTAATTTCTCAACAGATGAAGTTCTACGGTGAACTATATGGGATGCTTTTATCTACCTCGAAACGAGGCTTCCTGAATACACCGTGTTTCGTTTATTTCCATTGAATATCAGTTGTTTGGTGGGATTCATAAGAATTTCCGCTACTTGCATAATTGTGTTGAATACAGACTACTTTCTGATAATATGCCACTAGTTCATGTTATTGGTTTTTGCGTCTAATATATTTGTATAACTAGTGTACGTTTGTTTAGATTAGTGGTAAGGATAATAAGGTAGGTGTTTAAAATTATTGACATACATTAGAGTTTCATAACTTTGTTTATTAGAGAAATATTACAGAGTAAAATATCTTATAAACACACAACACACTTAAATGATAAAAGCAATACAGTTTATGTTTTCTACAATGGCTTGAAATATTAAGTAGCTTGGATTTGGAACAAAATAACCAAATAAGTCGAGACAACTCCGAAAATCTGGAACAACAATTAGTGCTTTAGTTACATATTTACAAAGGACCATAGGGAATCTCGAACCACTCGAAATATTAGAAAAAAGTAAATCAATTTAAAATAAGATATCAAATCGAACGACCCAAATGGCGCAGTGGTTATGACACCGGTAGGTACGCTGCGCGGAATGTCCTGGGTTCGATTCCCAGCGGAGCGGAGATTTAAATGATGAATTTGAATTTCCGTTTCTGGTCTGGGTGTGTTGTGTTCTTGTCTTGTGTGTGTCCATGGCACCCAAGACACGGAATCCTAGTGTGGGGCTGTGAGTGTGAAGCTTTTTTTATTATTATTATTTATTAAATGATTTTTGACTCAATTTAACCATTAAAGCTCATGCGATACGTACTCGTTTGACTTATTTAACTTCTCTATTTCCCTGTTGTGTTCAATTATATTGGACACCCAAAGTGTTAATATAATCATTTTTATATAAAAGCTTTGGATACCTTTTGGATTTAAGATTAGATTCTCATTACTTGCTGTATTACTTATAAGTCAATTTACGTAAAAAAAAAGATTTTTATTATATTTTAAAAATCGGTTTTGGGTTTAAATTAAGGTACTGTTCTACTAATCATGAGAAGAATTTATTTTCAAAAAAAAAAAACAAAAAAAATACTAATCGCTGTCACACTTACGGACACGAGCAATCCCTTCGAGATGGTGACCATGCCCAGTGGGGACAGCACCGGCTTGTTTAAGATTATGGTACTGAACAGCCACTTCAGTCCAAACTCCATGTCACTGCTCCATCCAGTTCTACCCATCAGTTTACCAACGATGATACTGATTTGTTGTGTCTGAGGATGGAATACATCATTACATATCTTGGGATAATTATGTACAGCTTTCTAAAAATCTTATCCTACTCTACAAATCTTACAAACACACATAAATCATAGTCTACAATACATATTAACACAAATAATTTTCACTGGGTATAGTTATATATTATACTTTAATTATCATCCTAATATTTCTTTAAGGCAGAAAACGAAATTCTAAGGTAACCTTTAGCAGCAGAGTCAGGGCGTAAGCAAAAGATACAAAATTTCAAACCGTTCGTAGTAGCTTCCGCCACTCGTCAAAAGATGGCGCCACCGCTATCCTGAATCACTCTATCGAAGTGCTTTACATTGCTAGCATAATTAATTATGTATACAGAACTCTGAGATGACGTCAATTGACGTCATCGAAACATGGCCGCTCCCTAGCCAAGAGCAATCCGCCTGATGATAACGGAGTTAAAGTTTACTTTTTAGTCATTACCTTTTTAATAATATGATCTCCAGGGGCGACGATTGCATACATGTGCAATGTATGCAGTATGCACCAGAGAACCTCTATGATAAAGGGCCCGTAATTTGTTGCAGTAGACACTGAAATATAAGTTAAAAAAATACAGATGAAAAAACATTTTATCGTAAAAAAGCGGGGAAGCTGACAAGCCTTTTTAAAATTAAATTTGAAATTTTTTTTTTAACGACACTTTATTTTTTAATCTAAAAGAAAAAGCATGTATTTTTAGTTATTATTGTTTTAATTTATAGCTCAACAAAATTTTGGAAAAATAAACCATCCCTGCCATAGAACCCACTTAAAACGGGACATACTTACGAAGTGTATTGAGAGTGTAGTAGGGACCACTTATCAGAAGAATCACAGTTTGGAGAATACTAAAGATCATCATGAAACCATTATGCTCGTTTACAAAATTTACTATTTCGCAAATTTCAACGTAGATATTACTGATTTCAAGAAAACTTAAATTTCTGTTTATTTTATGGCGACCTAAAAATACAGTAATAATATTTTTAATAACAGAAACAATGCATAATTATATTAAAATACAAGTTGTCCCAAAAAGAATTGATAATCCTGAAACACCACATAGTAGTATGTAAAATAATAGTAAAACAAAGAAATTGAAAAGGCTGTACAATATAATAAAATATAGTGAGTAAGTATTAAATTTTCATATTATAATAATACCTATGTAGTTAACGAAAAATTAATACGTACCGATTTTTGTATTTAAGTATGTATTTCCTAGTGAATCGATTGTATAATTAATAGACATCTCAGAAAAAATATTAAGAACATTCTGCACTTCTTTGTTTTGATTTTCAATCTTCCCTGTAATAGGTATATTTTGTATATTTATTTTATTTCTCTACTGATGAAATACCAACTTTCTATATTCATTAAACATTCTTTATCTTCGATATTTTCAGCTTATGTGCAGCTTGAACAGGGATTTTGCACGCTTTGAATGCGGCACCATACATACCTTTAATATGGCCACATCAGTATCTTTATCTATGAAGCTGTCAATGTCAATTTTTTGCAAGCTTATTGGCTCAAAAATATGACATTGTCATAATTAAAGCAGGTGTCAGGGAAAGAAATTAGTTCATAATTTGTCCGCAAAATGTTGAAATACGTAACCCTACACTAAATATTTTCAGTTACCAGTATGATTTTCGAAATCTGGGTCGTCTTCGATCTGGTCCAAGGTTTGAGTGACATCGGACATCAACGAGCTAATGTACCAAGGAGTAAGAAGCATTTGCATCTCAATCAGTTTCTGAACCGTATATAAAACGTACAATGGCAACATCGCCATTGAAATATTAACTGAAATTAAAATTTTGCTGATTATATTTATTTTTCAGACTAACCTCTGCTTGCGACTTTGAATGGACTATTATGTAGGTAGTTTCAAAAGTAGCTTATATCGTTTTCCAATCATTCAAATTTATATCTCCAAACCAAAAATCAGGATAATTTGCTTTTTTGTCTCGTCATAGAAGAGAACTCTGGCATAACTTAACTGCACAACACGCCTACATATCTGTCATTGGCTATACGTAATGGATTTTTCGACCAAAAAATTTGAATTTAGGTTTCTTAGCATCAGTCCTATTGCACCCATTTGTCACTTAAAAACTGTATTATTGGTTTTCATACATGCGGTAAAATTTGGGATCTTTCCGACCATTTTCACAAGGTAAATGTAAAAATCAATTATGTAGAGCGATATGCAAAAAAACATCGACAATACTATCACCATCAATTCCTTCTTCTTGTTTGAGTCTGAATAAATAGGATAGCCCAGTTTATTCTTTATCTGAAAAAATAAAACTCAAAATAAGAATTTGAGGAATAGAAAATAGGCACATTTAAACCTTTCCAAAAATCAATGACTTTTTTAAACAATTACTGTTTCGACCTCCATCAATCCGCATTGGAGAAGCGTGGTGGAAATTATTCCAACAACAACAACAACAACGCAACATCGGTAACACATGTTTCATGAACAGCAATGATGGTTTGTTTTAAATTAACACAAAACATCATTGCTTTATGATGGTTTTAGGAGTTGGTAGTAACCTCCCAGGTCTCCCGCTGATGTGGGGAAAGATCCTGCCCAACAGTAAGCCATATAGGGATCACGGCCAAGCCATTGGATGTTTTAAAGTAAAGGTAAAATTGTAGTATAACTTTTAGGTAATAGGGCCAATCTAGGATTCGCTTAACTATTCCAACGTTCGTCGGATCCACGACAGATGTGTCCAGCCAATAGGGTATTACGGCCTATATAAAAAAATTTTTATAACACAAACAAATATTATGTAAAAAATGGGCTTTTCAATTTAAATTTTAAAAATCCCCGCGAAAACATTGTCTCGGCCGTATCAGCGCTGCCGCCATGCTAGTGACGTCACTCGCAGTGTAAACAATACATCTCATATGACATCTCAGTAAAGGAAGAAAGTTATTTTTGCAAAAACAAAATGAGTTACAGTCCTTTTCTGAGAAAAACTGAGAAAACGCAAATTATCAATAAAAAATGCAGGTCAACAAAGATTCCATTGTTTATTTACACTGCTAATGACGTCACGCCGATAGCTTTCATGGCGTATAGCGTTTTTGACATTGGAAAAACAGATTAACAAACCTGAATTTTAAAATTAAAATAATACGAGTAAATGTATACTACATTTTTCAGAACAAAAATCACCATTTTTCACTTGCTTTTAACAAAATCTATTAATATTACATAATTTTGGATTTTTCCTTGCTTGGTGCGAAATTCCCTATTGCCACTTCATCTTGCTAGCATTCAGGGCTATGTTGGTATCTGAGTACATTACAACAGTGTACAAGACGTTTTATGTGGTTTCCATTAACGTTGTTACTTACCGTAACTATTCGTGTTGTGATATCTATCCAGTTTTTCATACGATACTGAGCAAAAATCCCACCAATAAAATTGAAAGCAATTAAACTTGATTTCGTAAATATCCAGACTATTTGTGAAACTCCGTTCCCGGACCAATGATTTCTCAACTGAAACATGCTATATACGCACCAGATACTGAACGCCACTGAAATTTATTATTAACACATGAAACATGCTAATAGTTCTAAGAATTCGGTACCTTAATCGGGATTAATTTACCGAATTCTTATAACCTAACCTTACCTATAACCTAAGAATTCGGTATCTTAAGCGGGATTAATTTCTAAATTCTTATAACCTAACCTCATCTATAACCTAAGAATTCGGTACTTATCTTAAACGGAATTAATTTACCGAATTCTTATAACCTAACTTAGCCTTACTTAATAGATATTAAGATACCGAATACAGCGGTGATAGCCCAGTGGCTTAGATTTTGACCTCGAATCGAGGGGTCCGGGTTCGAATCCCAGTGGCACACACCAATGACTTTGTAAAAAAGTTATGTGCGATTTATAAAATTAAATATCACCTGCTGTTACGGTAAAGGAAAACATCGTGAGGAAACCTGCATGCCTGAGAGTTCACAAAAAAAAATGTTCTCAAAGGCATGTGAAGTCCACCAACCCGCAGTAGGCCAGCGTGGTGAACTAAGGTCTACATCCCTCTCATTGTGAGAGGAGACCCGACCCTGTAGTAGGTCATTAATGGGTTAAAACAACAAGATACCCAATGCTTAAATCTTACGTCCGAATATAAGACCCGGAGACTTGCACCAATAACTTCAAAATTTCAATCTATAACTTTTTTAAACTGTGGGCATTTTACAAAATTAATTATCACCTGTTTTAAGGGTCACGGTGAAGGAAACCTGCATACCTTAGAGCTCTCCATAATGTTTTTAAGAGACATGCAAAAAAACCCTTGCAGTGGGTCATTAAAGGGCTACAGACATAACGGGCCAAAATCAAAAGATTTCGATGTTTTCGTAAAATATTTTTATGTTATATAGGTACTTATTATAAGACAGTAGGTGTAGACAAATTTAACTTTTTAATTTTTGAAAAAATTGTGAGACAAATCGTCCCAATTACGTACGGAAACTCGCCGTAAAAGTGTACCCATAGTACAAGAGTGGTCTCGAGATGCGTACGCGGCGCGACTCGAACACTATAGGAGCCATTCCACACACGCGCGACAGTCGCACGACTAACGCAGGCGCGCCACTGCGCCACCATAAGATACTTTTATCTTCTTCCATAGTCTTAAAGAAAATTGAAGTGAAGGTTTACTTTTTAGATAGTTGTAAGATAGGGGTTCTTTCGTATTAGTAAAGTCAAGAATGAATTTACACGTTAAGTATGGAATTTCAGATGGCGATTTCAGATGGCGGCCAAATTAGCTTCCGTATAATAATAAAGCAGCGGTGATAGCCCAGTGGCTTAGAATTCGACCTCGAATCGAGGGATCCGGGTTCGAATCCCAGTGGCACGCACCAATGACTTTGTAATAAAAGTTATGTGCGATTTATGAAATTAAATATCACCTGCTGTTACGGTGAAGGAAAACATCGTGAGGAAACCTGCATGCCTGAGAGTTCACAAAAAAAATGTTCTCAAAGGCATGCGAAGTCCACCAACCCGCAGTAGGCCAGCGTGGTGGACTAAGGCCTACATCCTTCTTATTGTGAGAGGAGACCCGACCCTGTAGTGGGTAATTAATGGGTACTGACATGACATAATAACAAAGCGGCCACGCCATTTCTCATATAAACCCAGTGACATACGAACTCTGTCAATATCAAAGTTTTATTTCTCTAAGCGAATGTTTGACAGTTTCTTTAGTTATCTTATCTTACCACCTTACGATCTTACCTTACGATCTGTCGCGAGTTTAACCATTTTTCCCAATACCAAAAAGTGCTCAGCGCCAAGAAGTTTTCACTTCAAAAATGTACCCAGTTAAAAGTACTTTTGGTGACAAACATAAAATACTATCAATAAACCCCTACTATCGTGTAACTGACTACTTGTGTTTAACGTTCAATTCAATAACCAGTTATTTACGTTTTGTTTGCTTTGGTTACGATGCCTGACGACACTGATCTATGCGTTGATTAGATGGCCTATAAAAATAATTGTACCATCCTTTTGTATTATCATTTTAATAGATCAATATTTCATTTATTTATACATAGATTTACTAGGTATCTGCTGACTTTCACATTCCACTGAGGCGTCATAATTATGTATATAGTTTGGCTTTTCTCTACAACAATGAACTAATTTCCGCCCGCGACTTGGTCCACGTGGACCTCAGAATGTGGCCCAGAAAGAGATTTAAGTAACTTATATGTTAATTTATGTTATTATCTACATATGTTCCAAATTTCATCCTAATCTGATAAGCCGTTTTTGTGATAAAAAGTAACAAAAATCCATTCATCGTCTCATACCTTGACATTATTTTATAATAGAGGTGACAGAGAGGGTAGGATTTAACAATTAATACCTAGGTACATGTAAACTTTTCTCTTAAATCACTCTGTCTATGCGAACCGTTTAAACTTCACCATGTGTCTTAAGACTACACCCAACCGACATCACGTGTATTTTTAAAAAACCTTAATTTTTTTAGAATATTATCATATAAAGTATAAGCTTATTTTATTGTGAAATTAAGGACCATGATAAAAATATGAGTGAAGGTCACACTACACGCCACTTTGAAATCAACGATTTCCTACGCTTCAACTGCTACAGTGCTATCTATCTGCACTTGCCAGTAACCCATTAATGACCCACTACAGGGTCGGGTCTCCTTCTCGTAATGAGAGAGATGTAGGCCTTAGTCCACCACGCTGGCCTACTGCGGGTTGGTGGACTTCACATACCTTTGAGAACATTTTTTTTTTGTGAACTCTCAGGCATGCAGGTTTCCTCACGATGTTTTCCTTCACCGTAACAGCAGGTGATATTTAATTTTTATAAAGCGCATATAACTTTTTTTACAAAGTCATTGGTGCGTGCCACTGGGATTCGAACCCGGACCCGTCGATTCGAGGTCGAATTCTAAGCCACTGGGCTATCACCGCTTATCTGCACTTAGAACAATAAAATTCAAAAGGTGTCCATACACTTTTCAAACCGTCCGAACCATTTTGTATTTACAAAACTTTACAGTCGTTCTATTGTAGTTTAACAGATGGCGTGACTTTCATTTTCTTTGAGATGTTTCTTGTTAGTAGAGCACCATCTAGCGAGAGAAAGCGGAAACTAATTATTTATATTTATTCGTATTAAATTTAGAAATTCCGATTACTAATAATAATTTGTGTGTAAATTCAGGACTTACTGGGAATTGAATCTGATTTCCTCAGGATTTTTTTTACAAAGTCATTGGTACGTGCCAATGGGATTCGAACTAGGACCCCTCAATTCGAGGTCGAATTCAGCCACTGGGCTATCACCGCCTTAGCCTCGTTACCCGTTCTTAATTATCATGTTCTTCATGTCTTGTGTTTCGGCTTCGTGAACAACTCCCCAATCGAAGCACAAGGTATGAAGAACACGCTACTTCATGGCGAATAAGGAGGACCACCTATGATTCTACCATTAGAGATATGATACGAAATGTAAAGGTCTTTACTGATCGCTCCACTAATTGTGTGAGGAGTTCTTGTTTCAATAATGTCTAAGCGATATATTAGCATAATTATCGCCCTTGTCATTGTGATGACAAAATCGGTCGCCGACGTGAAATTTGTCGTACGACATAAATATTTCCTCCCGCACGTTGAAAACGTAAAATTTGATGATAATTCTAAGATAAAAAGAAAGTACCTGCTTGTTTACATTTTTGAGTAAGTTTGGAACAGCCTTTTCCACCATTTTTCCACCTTTTCCACCAAACTAAGTTTATATTTTTTGAGCCGGAAAATGCACTCCCACAGAAAAATGAGGCACAGCTCGGCTTAACCTTATGTAAAGGAAATCCCACCACCCGTAAAACGATGATATACTGGCGAGATTATTGTTGCGCCAACTTTTCCAGCTACGTTTTAAGTTATTGCGTGTATTTGTATTATATTTTTGTATTGAAATGTAGGTATAACAGAAGTAAGTAGTAGAGACAAAAAGTCAATAGTTTAAACATAAGTGTTTAAGTAACACTAGAAGAAAAAATTAAGTAACTATATTATAAGCCTTAAAATGATTTTCTCATGTCTCATTTTACCTGCGAATATTTGAAGAGCATTGAAATACAATGTCATGTTCCAGTAATCGCAATACATGACATTGTCATCTACAAGTGCGTATATATTTAAAGAAAACGCAAGAATTTTTTTAAGATAAAAATATTTATATCACCGCGTTCGTTCCTTTACGGCCAACATTCACAAAGTATTCTCGTAAAGAAAGATAAATAGAAAGAAAGATAAACGTTTTTTTATTAACAATAATGTGCAAGATTAAATATTTTAGGATATAAGAATTAGGTGTAAATATAATAAAAATAACTGTGTAAATCTCTTCCAGATAAGTCTTGCGAAGAGTAAAGTAAGTGTGTTGAATCGGCAAGTAAACACAACAGCGCAAAAAAAGGTTAAAAACATCTAAATACACACTTCATACATAGACATCATAACTAACAAAAATATATAGAAGGTATGATGGGAAACCTTAAGGATATAAAAGTAAACTAAAAGATTTGTTTTCCATTCGCAAAAGCGATAAACTCAGCTGCCCGCCATCAACGTGCCATACTGACCGTTTACAATACAAATTCATTACTCGATCTTCCTCTATTTCCATCCGAGAACCATTACCCTACCTGAGAGTGTCCTAAAATCTGCTGAGAATGCAAGCAATGATGATAATATTCTTCCGATATTGGGGACCTCACACCGTCATATCGTATTCGCAATGTTCCAGATATTCAATAAAGCGTTCAAAGAATTCAGTAAACACGTTTACCAACTTTCACACTTTTGGGGCCTTTCACAGAAAGTTTCTTTATGAATACTATCAGATCGTGTATTACAACAATTGTAGTGAAATGTAAGGGTTAGTTAGAGGTCTAGAAATTTAATACTCTTGGTTTTACAATTATTTAAAAAAGATACAAGAACAGTAAAAAAAGTAAGCTAAGTAATGTAAGAGAAAGGTTGCCTGCCGAGTTCAGTTGAGAAGTAAGATGTAGTCGAGAGTTCTTAGCGTTCGTTCATCCAAGTCAGGTCGCTCCGGCTCTGCTATACAGGAGGCTCGTGGCGTGGCGGCAGTCCCTCCAATAGACCCGCCGCGGAGACACCGGTGAAGTTGCCCGGATCAGAAGTCACGGCACGGAACACACCACTTGACACTCACCAGGAGTAGAATCCCCTTCGGAGATGCAGCTTGTCTCACGACCTCTCATTTACAATGCTATACAATATACAAGCGGTGATAGCCAAGAGGCTAAGAAATCAGCCTTTTATTCGAGGGGTCTGGGTTCGAATCCTAGTAACAGGCACCAATGAATGACTTTCTATAATTTATGTGCACTTTTTAAAGTTAAATGCCACCTACTGTAATGACGAAGAAAAACATCGCGAAGAAACTTGCATGCCTGAGAATTCTCAATAATGTTCTCAAAAGCCATGTGAAGTCCACCAACCTGCATCGGGCCAGCATGATAGACTAAGGCGTATTCTCATTCAGAGAGGAGAAAGTGTCTTTACGTGGACAAAGTCGCGGGCGGAAACCAAGTGACCTTAAAAAATGACCACAAGTGACGCCGTTGATCATTCCCGAATCCCGATTCTCTTTTTAACATCCTGAGCCAACGTCCCACCTTTTATAACTCTTTCTCTACTGTTCTACTGTTTCGAAATTCGTGTGAAATTCCCGAAAAGTTTTCACAATGTTACGGTTTTGTTTTCTCTCATACTGTTCCGTAACTTTTGAGGCAACTCGAGCAGTAAAACATTGTACATTGTATGTATGGTACTTAATTCGTTAAAACTAAAAGCTGGGGGTAAATGATTAAATATCTTATTTCCAATAAAATATTCTTACAGGCATACTAAGAATAAATGAAGTAATTAAGTTATTTGTGGTAGAGATAGTATTATTTTTTTTTATTATTTTGAATTACTTGAATAGTAGCAGACTAAACAGATAAGTAATTACGGACATAAACAGAATAGGATAGGAAGGACTAAGATGTTCGTCTCAAATACAGTTACCACAGAGTTATAACATACCTAACCGAAACACAAGACATGACAACACGATACATTTCCATCGGGTTAAGTGGGTGGCGGTAAGGTACCCCGATAATAAAACGAATTCCGAATGAACGAACCAAATAGATATGTCAATTTTTATGTAAATGAGTTCAGAAGCCTGTCGCTGCTTCAGATAAGATGTATAAAGAATCGAAAAGTTGGTCCATCGTTACGATCATAGAAATAGGTATTAAATAGAACGGTTATGTAGATTCTGATAAACTGTAAGCATGTGAACTCTATCACTCTTATCGTGATTGTAAGTGACATTGACAGAATGAGTATTGGCCGTTAATACCGGTACCCGAAAATGGTGTAGAAATGAAAATGACCGGCAGCCGTACAACTTTAGATTTGGAAATATTTAGACCGCTTTTTTCTACCGTCGCTTTCTTCTACGTATTGCCTGAGGGTTAAACAAAGCGGATGTATGCATGTATGTTTGTTGTTTGTTGAACGCCGTTGGATGAAATTCGGTACACAGATAGTTTTAAATCTGAACTATCTCTAAATAATAATATATAAAATAATTATTATAAATATTAAATCTTATATATTTATTATATTTTTAACCTTCTCCTTACCAAATTCTTCCATCCACGCGGACGAAGTCATGGAAGCTAGTAATTTGTAATGCTACTTAATGAATAAAAATAAATAAAATAATATAAATATTAAATCTTATATATTTATTATATTTTTAACCTTCTCTGGACCAAATTCTTCCGTCCACGCGGACGATGGAAGCTAGTAATTTGTAATGCAATAAGAACGACGTTCATTAAGTAACTTCGCCTTTGTCATGTTATTATTGCCGTTCTATTTTCATCCTTCTTCAATGGTTACAATACTCAGTGAAAGATTAAGCCCAACTTGAGGTACCTATTCAAAATGGGCGACCCTCGGAATGGGCCATAAAAATGTTCCTTCGCTTTATTGGATATCTGAGTATAGACGGCCATCTGTACTGAAATATTGTTTACGCTCACATCTGGACTTGAAAGTTAGTAAAAATGCCTTCGCAAACTTTTTATTGGTATTCTGAAATTGCGTTTTGATAATCGAACCAAATGAGTTTTTATCACGCTTTTTTATTAGCTTGTATCATTTTGTTTAAGAAAATATTTCACGGTTAATTTAACTTCCTCCTCGTCCTTTCAGCCCTTGCTAGCCCACTGCTGGACATGGGCCTCCCCTAATCAACGCCACTCCACCCGGTCCTGGGCCCTCTGAATCCAACGGTTTCTCGCTGCCTTCTTTAGGTCATCAGTCCACCTGGTCGGAGGGCGGACTGTGCTCCTTTTGCCTAAAGGAGCACAGTCCATTTTTAACTATTTTTTCGTAACTTAACATATTGCTGTCCAATTTCTTTCTTTGAATTTAATTCAATATTAATACCATCAAGCGGATCTGATGCTAAAGGCAGAAAATAGATAATATAACTCCGTAACTGATTAACTTAGTTTAAATGCATTTTGACGGACACTTTGATGACGATTAACGATATCGGACTTCGTTTTTTAAATTAACCTAAAAAAACATTGTTAACCTTGTACTTCTTTTTAAATTTGATTATCATCAAAAATACATATCCAACATCATTAATTCGGAGGCTCGTATCAGTGATAAATTCTGTTTATTAACAAGGACCGAGTTCGATAAAACTTTGCTGTCTCCGAAATTGCGAGAGATACCGGAAAGCATCGTGAATGATAAATTAACGAAGTTCCGGATTCAATACACTTCATTATCTACTCGCTGTATCCGTCACGAAGTATAAAACTTTGATGCTGTAAAGGCGTTTGATGATGAAGAATTAAAGCCGGACTATTTTGAGAAGCGATTCGGGAAAATTATCTGTTTTCAGATGTTAAACGCCTCTGTAATTAATTATGTAGATTTTCTTTATATTGAAATTAGCAGTTTAAAAACAGGTGATCTCCTGTTTCTTTACTACTACAGTTTATTCATAACATACTTAAAACTACTTTATGGGGTAATTTAAATCGGAATTTGATCAATCCATTCACGCTATTGGTTTGATAACTAAATAAAAAAAGTTTCACGATAATGCAAATGTAAGATAAACCACTTAAACTTAAATTAATTTTATTTAACTGCCACAATAGAGCCGTTTTTCGGCTCTATAAATTAATTTATTTTGCATTTATTTGCATATTTTGCGTTGCAATTTCTATCAAATTTTAGGTAACTCCGATCTGATCATGATCTCAGTTTTATATAAATATTATAATTTAAAATTAGATTCGTCCTCCATATTTTATAAGAAAATGGATAAAGCAGAAACTGCACACGGATTATCCATTTACACCAAGTGTATAGGAATCGAAATTAAAACAAACAAAACACACCATCGGGCCCCACAAGCATGCATAGCATAGAATTTACCGACAGGCGCGAAAAAACAATATCACGAAGTCGAAATACGCAAAGTAAGTGAGTTTACTTGCCAAGTACCGAGCGCAAACACCAGTCGGTAGTAAAGCGAACAAAGTACGTCTTATGAGACCAGCAACGACATATAATCACCCCACACAATCAAGCGAAAATAATCCTTATATCAATAGGTAGTGGGTCCATTTTCCTCCGACGTTGTCATTCGAAAAGATCCGTTTCGTTATACGCTAAGCGAAAGCTAAGAAAACAAATTGGGTGAAGAAGGAGACGTATATTAGGATGACGTGTTTATGAAAATATTAAAGCCGGAAATGGTTCTAAACATTTCATCCGCCCACCGGGTATACTCGTTCGAATTGATATTTATTATTTCCGTCTTTCAGTTTTCGAGCAATGTGTGTTGCCAGTGATGACCTACGGTGCCGAGACGTGGTCCTTTACTGTGAGCCTAATCCACAAGCTCAGAGTCGCCCAGAGGGCAATGGAGAGAGCTATGCTTGGTATTTCTCTACGAGACAGAATCAGAAATGATGAAATCCGTAGAAGAACGAAGGTTTCCGACATAGCTCTCAAGTTTGCAAATTAAAGTGGCAATGGGCTGGCCACATCGTTCGCAGGACTGACAAGCGATGGGGAAAATGGTCTTCGAATGGCGACCACGTTTAGGCAAAAGGAGCACAGGCCGCCCTCCGACCTGGTGGACTGATGACCTGAGGAAGACAGCGGGAAACCGTTGGATTCAGAGGGCCCAGGACCGGGTGGAGTGGCGTCGATTAGGAGAGGCCCATGTCCAGCAGTGGACTAGCAAGGGCTGAAAGGAAGGACGGGAGGATTTCCGTCTATTATTAATTCCTTGATGGAGATCCTGGTTTATTTATCTGTTATTCCCTTTATAGGACCGAAATTCGTTGTCTGAAGTCCATTAATGTCACTGTATGTCTTTGATAGTTTTGTTTTTATTATTTTTTCTTTTGAACTCTCAGGCGTACAGGTTTCCTCACGATGTTTTCCTTCACCGCAGCAGGTGATATTAAATTTTTATGAAGCGCATATAACTTTTTCTCAAAGTCATTGGTGCGTGCCACTCTGGGATTCGAACCCGGACCCCTCGATTCACTGGGCTATAACCGCTATAGTACATGTTGGAACTAATTTGAATACCACGAACTCTATGTAAGAGCATTATTTGTAAAAGAAGGAATGATGTACGTTTAAATTTTACTATAGGTATAAAGTAGCTACATAGTAGAACATCTTATTTGGTTCTTAAGACATCGTAAATCAAGATCAAGTGCCGTGAATACCGGTAACAATTCAGTTTGCTTCGGAACAGGCAAACTGTTCCCCGCTACGATTTATTCATGACTTGCACAAATGTTTGATTGAACACACTCCACTTCGTTTAAGAAGAGCGCCTCTTTAGTACTTAAAAATGCTTGTTTGTAACCCACTAGTAGTGAGTCAGTAATTGGGTCCTCGTGGACAAATTCGAGGGCGGAAGCTAGTTACAAATAATGAATAAATATTGTGAGATAACTCACACACGGCTTTCTGATCCCAAAGTAAGCTGTGAGCTTGTGTTATGGTAACCATCTGGTTAGATATCTAGCTGGAAAACCTACATATATATTTTAAATACATACGAGTACATACTTATAATATGTATATGTATTGTAGTATGTACTTACACCCAGACATAGAACAGACACTTGTGCTCATAACACAAATATTTGTCCTAGGCGGGAATCAAACCCACGACGTCCCGCGTAGTCCACGTCCAGTCCGCGTGGATTCAACATAGTTTTATGATGCGTCAAACATGTATTGTAGTGGCGCGATACCTACAATATGAACGCGAAATGCTGACCACGCATCACGACGCAGCGAATGTAAAATAATAGAATACGTCATACACGTCACATCTACCAATACCAGTCAGAAGACATAATATCCTCAAACGCGCTATCAAAGTTTCATAGAATCTGTGCATGTATCAATATAGATCGAAGTTAACATTCAGACCGCAGTGTTCAAAACGTGACATCGCCTGGCGGGAGATCCCCTTGTCTTCTAAAAACACTTCTCGAAAAATATCTACCAGCTCTTGGGCTATTAGCAGAAACTCCATTAGTTGATCCTTATGAACTGTACCGTGAAGCCCTTTGAGATATTTGAACGTATCGCCAACCGGATTAAACTAGTTTCCACAGAATTTGCTAGAAGTGTCTTCGTTATGTGTTTGGATACGGCTTTGTTATATAATTAATCAATGTGTTAATGGGAAGTAAATAGATAATACCTACGTAATGCTGGGAGAAGCGGTGATAGCCCAGTGGCTTACAATTCGATCTCTTTATCAAGGGGTACGGGTTCGACTCCCAGTGGTACGCGCCAATGACTAAAAAGTTACGCGCAGTTACGTTGAAGGAAAATATCGTGAGAAAACCTACTTGTATGTGTGTTCACAAAAATATGTTTAACAGGCATGTGTGTCGTGCGCGTGTGAGAGTGTGTGTGTGTTATGTTTGTGTATATGTGTTGTTCAAAATGAAAGCATACAAAATAGAAAACAGGCTTTCGACAAAATTAGGTATAAAATTTGTTAGGAATAAACACCTAGTTACTGTGGATCGAGCTTATTATACTCGTATTACAAAGGTAGCTAAACAGTGCCAGATACTTATTTGTATTATCAGGAGTATTATGAAGTTTCTACGGATTCTGACAACCCCATTTAATAAGAAAGAACAACACAAGTTTATCCGTAGCGAATATTACGTTTTCTGGCTACAAGAAATTAGGTATTATTTACCTTCAGTATTTTTCTGTGAAACGAGCAAGTACTAACAGCGATATTGCTATTTTTATTTCGCAGCAGCAAAAATAGTCTAAGATCAGACTGCTTTTTATTATTGAAGTTTTTGAAAAAGCTCACTACATCTCAAAAAGGAATGTCATACTAATAGGTAAAGGCTTTTGCTATCAATAGATCCCTAGATCTGAGCCTAGACTAGACATTCTTCTACATTACTTGCTTCTATAATGTCTTCTAATAAAGGTAGAAAAAAGCTCAAAACTACCTTTAAAACATTGAAAGAATCTTTCTTTGGCTATTACGTTCAGTGAACTTTCACCTATAAATACTTGCCAGTAACCCATTAATGACCCACTACAGGGTCGGGTTTCCTTCTCGTAATGAGAGGGATGTAGGCCTTAGTCCACCACGCTGGCCTACTGCGGGTTGGTGGACTTTTACTGTGGACTATATATACTTAAGGACTACAAAATCTAATAGGATTAAAAAAAACTCAAAACTGCCTTTTCAAGGCTTCATCACAAAATTTATTTAGGCTGTTTAGTGACTAACGATATCTTCCCCGGTGGCCGCGTCTTGTACTTGTTCCGGAAAAGCTTTTTTTCATAGCCGTATACTGAGTAGAAAGGCATGGGCACCACTGTCGATGATACTGGCAGCAGATCTGAAAAACATAAAACATATTTAACGTAGGTAACTAACCTTATTTACCTAACCTAACCCTAAATCTAACCTAACCCTAACCTAACTCAAAACACAAATTTTAACCAATACCGAGGTAAGTAGGTATTATTATATATTTATAAATATAGTTTAAAAAACTAAAAAACACGCTTTAATGTTAGAATGAGCTGAAAAGTAGAAAATAATTTTAAATCTACAAATCAAGTAGTAAACAATAAATAAGTAATATAACTGAAAAAAGTGTGCGGCGCTTTTCAAGAACTAGTATTTAGGGTGCGTTGGGGTAAGTTCGAATGGTTTTTAGTTGCATTCGTAAGATGCTGGCAATTTTTTTTCTCATAATCTATACCAGCCAGGGTAATTGTTGTTTTAACCCATTAATGTCCCACTACAGGGTCGGGTCTCCTCTCACAATGAGAGGGATGTAGGCCTTAGTCCACCACGCTGGCCTATTGCGGGTTGGTGGACTTCACATGCCTTTGAGAACATTTTTTTTTTGTGAACTCTCAGGCATGCAGGTTTTCTCACGATGTTTTCCTTCACCGTAACAGCAGGTGATATTTAATTTTATAAATCGCACATAACTTTTTTACGTCATTGGTGCGTTCGAGGTCGAATTCTAAGCCACTAAGCTATCGCTGCGTGGCCAGGGTAATTAAATAAAGTAAAAGCAGGATAGCAGGAACAGTAAGTACCGATATGGACTAACGGGAGCTCGTAGTAAAACAAAAGAGTCTCGCACTATGTTGCCAGTATAAAAAATAACCATGGATACGATAGATATTTATATTATACATTCTTACCCCATTCACGATCTTACCCTAATGCACCTTATAATGAGCACCTCATTTTTCACATTGTGAGGATACCTGATCCTTATGTGAGTCACTAACGGATTACAGAGAGACCTTGGTGGTTAGGTAATAAAATAGTATACCTAGTATCTGCAACTCATGGTAACCACATCGTGCAACTAAGTACCTACCGACATACTCGTACGTATTAAGTTTACATAAATTCGATAAAAAATCGTCTCGCTTGGTTAAACTACAAATCCTTGATATTTTGTTTCAAATATGGATACTTGTTTAATTAAAATCCACCCTATTTGGCGCGCTGACTTTGTTTTAACCTTTTCAAAATGAAGTAGCCACCTATTTTCAAGTTTGTAATTATTTATTATTCTTATAGATTCCGAGCTATTATCTATCTATGTTGATTTCAGCATCAGATGACTGAAAATATGTTAGTCTAACAATGGGTTTCAATCATCGAATCTGCTTAATCCTCGGTAAGTACATCAATGGTCAGTTACGCTCGTATCCTTATCTACCACCTCTTGCCATGCACCGTTCCATCTAGCGCGGCGTGTGGTGACGGTCCGCCGAAGCCGATTTGTACGCTACATTTCCAATAGTCTGATCAACTGTACAGCTATACCCCTGAAAGACGCGAAACCAAACAAATTCCTTATTAATTCGCAAACTGATTGAGTCTGATCAAATAACTTATACTGCCTTCATATCTTGAATTAATTTGAAAAACCGATCAAGTACTAGTCAGAGTCAAAGTGACTCAAATGGCTTCCTTCCTACTTAATTAATATCGCGTTTCCTGTAAGGGAACTTTATTAGTATTTTTATTGGTGGGATAGCATTCCACCTAATGTAAAGTGGTTAGCGCAGTCCATAGTCGCCCACGTCTAACCTCAAATATGATAGTATGTGATAGCATTCTAACGGCAAGATAACGGTCCATTTCTAGTTTAAACTTGTAGTAATGTAATAAACATTATACAAATTTGAGAATATTTTTTATTTCAACTCTCAGGCATGCAGGTTTCCTCATGTTGTTCCTCACGATGTTTTCCTTCACCGTAACAGGAGGTGATATTTAATTTTATAGCGCTCATAACTTTTTCAGTCATTGGTGCGTGCCACTGGGATTCGAACCCGGACCCCTCGATTCAAGGTTGAATTCTAAGCCACTGGGCTATCACCGCTTATTTCTAGTTATTAGTTAGTTATCAATAGTTCTCGTGCGTTTTTATTTCCATTTTACTATCGTGTTGCGGTGAGTCGGTGACATAAGAACGGGTACCTGACCATTTGACCGTGGCCCGCACGTGTTGCGGTCGGCAAGGCCGCCGGGTCCAGTTCCTTAGGTATGTTACCTACTGCACGATGCCATAGAAAAAGAAGAGAAGTAAGCTCACTTCATACAAACGCACCGCGCGCGGCTTGTATGTGTGCGCGCCTGTACGTACGTGTCGTCGCACGCACACTATAACAAAATATCCCAGTGCTGAGTGGTCCCAGTGCGCCAGTCGTGGCTAGCTACGATACAAACCGCCCGCGTCTACGCACACTGACGCGCCGCTGCGCTGCCAATCGATACCTCATGTAGCTTGAGAAGATGGCTACAAATTCAGTGAAATATAGAAAAAGAAAATATTCTAGTGTCTACTGTGTGCTGAGTGCGAGTTGTGACAAAACATTTTTGCTTGAACGTATCGAGCGCGAATACGTCGATTTCTATGGGATTGAAGCAGCGCCATCTTGTGGCTAAGATGACAAACGGAATTGGCGCTTAGCGTATAGTCGATTAACGCGACGGTGAAGTTACTCGAACAATTTTGTGCAACTCGCACTAAGCACACTGATGTCTCAATAACAGTTGTATGTAGATCGGAACTCGGAAGCATAGACGGGAGTCCTCTTGAATCGTTGATTTCATAAATTATATCTATTTTTAGTTTGGATTTGAATAAAGAAACGAACAAAAACAATAGATAAAACGTAGGTACCTAGATAAGCGATGTTATTTCGTCATGATTATTATAATTTTTGATGATTGAGTATAAGCGACAGCCCTATGAGTTTAGGCTGTTATCGCTCGCTCGGACCTCGAGTCGGCCTACTTCTTTCCTTTTACTATGACGATACTGCACTAAACACTGCACTACTTGTAAACATAGGATTGTAACTTAAGTGAAATAAGAATAGGTTAAAAAAACTTTTGTTTTACGTACCCACTGAAATTATACGGTTTTCTTGTTATAGTCCACCTTCAAAATCAATAAATCAAATGCAAAATTAAATTTGCCTTAAATTTTTTATTTATGATCACAAAAGGTTGTCGCGAGGTTTACCCGATTAGATCCGTAGGTCCACTACGCTTAAGCTTTTGTGATCATATTGATTACAATTTAGTCATAATGGAATCATAATGGTTTCATTTTGATTACATTATTATCATATTTGACAGTTTTGATCATCAATGGATTAATAATGAATATTATATTATAATTTATAATCGAGTTATAATGGCATTCAATGAAATTTCATTGACGTACGACTGGCATTCTGGTTAAATTTTGTTTTTAGCGCCTTTGCTAACATCTAAAAATAAAATAATGATGTAATCGATTAAAGATGCGCTTTAAGAAAGTACATTGCAACTGGTATTGGTTTTCAAGGCAATGCAGTTATATGCGATTGTGAATGAAGGTTTGGATAAAATTAAATTATTTTTACAATTTAAGCTTCTACAAAAGAATAACTATATTATTATGATAGTTAAATAAATGTGCATATTATTATGTTTTGTTTAAATAGTTTTTAGTGGTGAAACCAACTGGATCCAGATTTTCGTAAATCGTTTCGTAATTCGTTTTATGTTTTAGTGGGGGTAGTATGATTATCGAGATACTATGAAAGAAGAAAGCGAGACGGGTTCGAAAACCTCATAGCTTTGACCCTTTTTGAGGCCTTACATTTTTATCCATGGCAGTTAATAAGCAGCAAAAATGTGGCCTATACGTTTTTTCCTTACTTCTATAGCTAGATATCATAAAGTCGCAATACTACAACCACTATATAAGCATTATGAATGCAAGATATTAAAAATAAGTTTGTATTTGCTGCGCTATAAAGATTTGCACAATTTGAAAGCAGTATAAAGACTCAATACAAGGTCGCGCGCTGAATGTTTACCTCTTACAAACATAGCATAAGAGCATAACCAGGAAATAATGTCTGTGACCCATTGATGACCCACTGCAGGGTCGGGTCTCCTCTCACAATGGGAGGGATTAAGGCCTTAGTCCACTCACGCTGGACTACTGCGGATTGGTGGACTTCACATGCCTTCATCTCAAAGGAAAATAAAAATTATCCATTATTCCATCCACAATCCACTAATCCAGATTATAATCTAATTTCAAAGAGTTACAAACGAACTTTCCCATTTATAGTATTGGATAAATTTAAAACATTAAATATATTACGTAAGTTAGATATTACCACAGTGTGGCATGCCTAGTATTGCGATTTGCGATATGCATCGTACGTTATCTGGCCTGTGGTATAGTTCGGTCGGTTTTTGTCACAGGAACCTAAGCTATGCGGCGCGACACTGCGTTGCGGTGACCGCGTGAACGTTTAACATTCTGTATAGCTCAGGTATTCTAAATGCTCTCGTAAAGTGCTATCAGGATTTGCGTTTAATGTTAAATTTATGTTAACAGGGGTTGATAGCCCAGTGGCTTAGAATTCAACCTCGAATTGAGAGGTCCGGGTTCGAATCCCAGTGGCACGCACTAATGACTTTGTAAAAAGTTAAGTGCGCTTTATAAAATTAAATATCACCTGTTGTTACGGTGAAGGAAAACATCGTGGGGATTCATTCCTCTTTATAATGTTCTCAAAGGCATGTGAAGACCACCAAATCACATAAGGTCAGCGTGGTGGACTAGAACCTACATCCTTCCATTGCGAGAGGAGATTAGGCAATGTCCATGGTGTCATCGCTCTTTTAATCCGCCGTAAAAACACTGAACTATTGAGGATGCAGTTGAAAAATTGAACCTATTTTTGGTGTGTTTGAGCGCTACGATTGCATAATCCACCGTGAAATAAGCAAAATATATTTTGTTTTGCAGGTATTTAGATATATACGTTATACTTATTAAATACATAATTATACGTATAGATACTATAAAGTCGTTTATCGCGCACAAACTCGCTGCTTGGGTCGATAAAGAAGAGCTTTGCAACCTTTAAAGTTCTCTAAGCAAAGCACTACCGTCATATTCTACCTTAAAGCAAATAACGTTTTGGTTGTCTAACTGGTTTTATTTCTCTATTTGAAGTTGGTTACGGACGTCCATAAGCTGCAGTGACCACTAACATCAGGTGGCTTGCATGCATTTTTTCTACTTAATTTTTTACTTTCTATAAAAAAACAGTTTTATGACCACAGATGGCATCTAAACCAACCTATTCATAACACTAGTTTATTGTAAAAATCCAACCTGTCGTTAGTAAAAAAATACGCCAAAACCCTTACCAGGTTTCAATACATTGTCCGAATCCCGACGGTACAACATCCCCGGGCATCCCACGAACAGACAGACGAGTAACAAAACCAACAAACATATATTCTTCATCCCGAAATACCAGGATCACAGGGGCACAGCGGTTGAATTCAACCAGTATTTATATGTCACTTCCGAGTGCGGCGAGCGCGCGCGAACGTTAACTCTTGAATACGTATCGAATGTGCTCGTATTCCGCGACATTGATACGGCGGCGGGCTGACGTTGTGGGATCGAATCTAATATGCTTTCAGTGAATACGTCGCTAGGTGTGATATCGCCGACCTCGATGTAAATAACGCAAGACATGTGTCTAATAAAATCGAGACGCTATCGGGACATTTTCGCCGCGATATTTTCGATGTCTTGTGGGAAATATTAGATATTTTGCAGCAGATATAACATTGCTGTGCGCGGTTTTAAGTAGGCTTTTTTGACGATATACGGGACAGAGACGAGAAAGATACTTGAATAGCGACTACGTCTTGGCAAAAGCAGGCCGCCCTCCGTAGATAATCTAAAGATGGCAGCGGGAAACCGTTGGATTCTGGACTCTGGCATAGCCCTTTGTCGGCACGCCCGACCCTATAGATCTAGGGCATACATGATAGATTTCTCCACATAAATAAGGGACCCGGTGAAGTGGCGTTGACTAAGGGAGTCCCAACATTAGACCACAAAGAGTTGCAAGGAAGGAAGGATCCTTTAATTACTGTTAAAATTTTAATGTTATTTATTCATTGATCATGATTGAATGCCATTTTAATGTAATTCTCACAACAAAGAATAAAATCTGCTGTACGGTTTATATTAGGAACATTAATTATAAAACTATTTTTCTAGGCCTGTTTATGTTCATCCTATACTGTGTTCCTTACTCATTTTTACGGCGAACATGGATACGATAGATAGCCGGTTCCGTTATAATCGCCAACTCCATATAAAGAGCAGTCTCGGTGAGGTCATGTCTACTGCCATGAGTCAACGTGGGGGCGTAATGATGACACCGCCATATAAAGTTCTTCCAAAACAGTCTGGTATTATCAGGCTTTGTCCTCTTGTATCGAGGCAATACAAAAAACATGTAAGTGTGAAACCGCTCTCCGAAAGTTCCGTAGCTCAAAAGCTATTTAGAAGTTCATGAGGCGAGAAGGGCTAAGTTAAAAGATTTTAGGATAGAAAGAATTTGCAAAGATGAGAATTCCGACTTAAATGAGAGTAATTTAACATCATTTATGTATATGTCAGTACCCATTAATGACCCACTACAGGGTCGGGTCTCCTCTCACAATGAGAGGGATGTAGGCCTTAGTCCACCACGCTGGCCTACTGCGGGTTGGTGGACTTCACATACCATTGAGAACATTTTTTTTGTGAACTCCCAGGCATGCAGGTTTCCTCACGATGTTTTCCTTCACCGTAACAGCAGGTGATATTTAATTTTATAAAGCGCACATAACTTTTATTACTAAGTCATTGGTGCGTGCCACTGGGATTCGAACCCGGACCTCTTGACTCGAGGTCGAATTCTAAGCCACTGGGCTATCACCGCTGCATGTATATAGCTTGTTTTAAAGTGTAAGATGGCATAGCTTCTAGTATCTTCCTTCAGATGATAACATAATTAACATATATATAAAATATCATAGTGTAAAATTTATCGTATACTGTATTGTAACTACACACCTATATTATCATTATCGTACTTTGATGTAAATCTGTATTACTATGTGTACTTATGTGTAGTAAACGTATTGTGTGTGTGCGTCTAGTGTATTTTTTTAAATATAATGTTATACCCATGCTGTGCCTATACGAGTAGATACGAATATATTACGTACGGACAAGAATACAGAATTTATTCATAAATAAAAACAATGTGAAGTGCTGACGCCGCTGACATCGGGGGACTCTAGGAATCACTGCAGGTGTGCGAAGTGTTCTTGCGTTCCCACGGACCGTTCCCGTACTTTAACTAGGACGGGTGTCACTTTAGGTTTAGGCTAGATTTGAGTGCGGCTTCCGAATCCTAACATTGGTCGGAATCAAACTATGTTTAAGGCTCGTTTATAATGTAACTCTGTCGAAGAGGTAGTAAAATAGTAATAAGTTATAGTCTCTTCTTGCTGATTTAACCCTGGCTGTGACCGATCTTTAACTATTATTACACTTTTCTGTTGATATTAAGTATCTAGTTCGGTCTTTTTGATTTGGCTTATTAATTGTTAGCTGCTAATATTTAAGATTATTTTAATTATAGCGGTTTACCTACTTTTGTCCTGTTGATATTGTTATAAAAATGACAGAATAAAATGGTTTATAGATGAAATATAGCTACGAAACCCTAAAATTTTATGTCTAATTAGGAAAGCACAGTGTTTTTAAGACTTCCTACATAATAAATCAGTAGTCGATGATGTGTTATGTATTCATGTGTATTTGTAGCTAGTGTTTATTTAAAGTTACAGTTTTTATGTCATGGAAGTTTCTAGATAAGTTGAATAAACTTGATAAATGCGTCACTCTGTTTCACGCGTGTAACTCTGACTTTTTTGTTTGATGATTGATGGCATGTTGTAACATGACGAAAACTACAGTAAGTATCTGTGCTAATATTCGTTTATTAGCACAGATACTCATTTTTAATTTAATAAAAACTATTCCATCAAGATATTATTAAAAATTTTAACAAAACTATTTCCCCGCTTCTATGACGCTACCACTCATAAAACGAATGGCCAATGGTATTGCAGAGATAAAACATCATATTATAAGCTGTCACTGTGTTGTCAGTTTACAACCTCGTGTCTTTATTCCATTAGACTGACACTGCAAGGACGGGTCTTTCTTCACAATGAGAAATATATCGGCCTTAGTCCACCACGCTGGCCTAATGCGGGCTGGTGGACTTAACTTTCCTTCGTAAACCTAATGGAAAACTCTCGGGCTTTCTCATGATGTTTTCTTTCACCGTTTCCGACTTCTAAGAAAGTCATTGGCATTCGAACCCGGACTCCTCAAGTGAGACCCCAAATTCTTAGCCAGTGGATTATTACCGCTGCCGTCGTAATCTCTACATTACAAAAATCCGCAGAGCACTTTGAACAGAGGCTCAGGCCGTCACATTTCCATATTAAACATCGGAAAGTGCGGCATCCCATAATTACCGCATTGAAACTTCGCTTCTTTCGGCAAGATGTTCTTCTTGGACGATGTTTCTTTATAGGGTCATTTAAACAAGAATGAGGTTAAATCATAAAGATTATAGAAGTTTGTCAACGTTGATACCGACTACTATTACGAGACGGAATGTCTTAGGACTATTAAAATCTAAGTATTAATGTCAGTAACCCATTAATGACCCACTACAGGGCCGGGTCTCCTCTCACAATGAGAGGGATGTAGGCCTTAGTACACCACGCTGGCCTAATGCGGGTTGGTGGACTTCACATGCCTTTGAGAACTTTTTTTTTTCCTGAAATCTCAGGCATGCAGGTTTCCTCACGATGTTTTCCTTCACCGTAACAGCAGGTGATATTTAATTTTATAAAGCGCACATAACTTTTTTTTAACAAAGTCATTGGTGCGTGCCACTGGGATTCGAACCCGGACCCCTCGATTCGAGGTCGAATTCTAAGCCACTGGGCTATCACCGCTAATAATTAATAGCCAGTATCAATTACATACCGTCGGGTATGGATAGCCTAAGTACAGTTGGTTACCAGGCAACGTCTGTTATTTTAAAGTAAGAAGACATTTCGGTCTTAAAATTTGTTCAAAGTTAAGGTTAGGGCTATCTATGGATAGTCCGATGGTGTGTTATTGAAACTGACCTTAGAACCCAACTAATTTTTCTATTATTTTATAAGTTATATCTATTCTTGGTATTCTTTTCGTATCAAAATCGATGTCACCGAGAAAGGTGCAACTAAATAAAATGACATAAAATATTGTAATTTTATATCATTTTTAACCGTTATTGACTTAAGAATTGGCGGACTAAATACCTAGAAGTATTCACTCCGCCAAACTCTTTATTGGAGGCTTGAATTTATACTCCAGAAACCAGTAGATAACTGATTTATTGATGGACTAACAGACAAGCGATATTTACCGCAAATATTTTATTTTGCGTTGACTCTTGCACACCCCTAAAAGCTTTTACTTGTCAATAGTGAATGAGATCTATGCGAAATGGTTATCTATTGTCAAGATTGGTACTACCAAAATAGAGTGTGGAAAAATTAAATTTTGAAACGGCTGTTGTGCGATTCTGTAAGGTTGTAATTTTTTTTTTTTAATATTAAGTAGTAATTTTCTACTCCTATTTAAGTAAGACATACGGACTCATTTAAATTTTAAGATCTCTTTTTATACTATGGTCTAGCAAATAAACAATTTGTAAATAGAATAATCATCCATACAAAATATGATTTTAATTTTTTTAACTCTTCTTAAAATCTTTTACCTCTATTTGGGTTATTACACTGTGCGACTCCTGTATAGTAAGCTGTGTGTATGTGTGTGTTAGCAGTATTGGTAAAACTCAGACTAAGGGTACCTAATGTTGAGTATACGAGTGTTCATTGTTACGTATTCTATGATATTCGTTCCTGTTTCTCTTCCTCACCGCCTTTAATTTAATTAGAGTGAGTGCGTATATAAAAGCGCCTGTTATTTCCTTGACGTGGAACTGTGAACCAATCACAGTAATGCGAGTTGCGGCGCCAATATTGTAGGTACAGTAATTTTATTTATCAACATTAAGTAAATAGGTGCAGACAAAAAGTTTAGTGTTATTTTGTTTTTATTCCATAGTTAAACAATTTTGAGTAAATTCTAAGTTCTAATGAAAATAGAATAATTGAAACATCGAGGTTGTATTTGACACATGTTTGACACTAACCGTAAAACGCAACGTAAACCTAACGCACGAAACTCAAACTTTTCCATTGTATTCGCATTTGCACCAGTAGCGTCACTTAATCTATAACTTGCGTACTAATCGTTCGATTCACCTCAAATTTTAAAATGTTACCTACGAAGATAGACTTTTCCTAAAACACATAGATTTGTTATTAATGGCACCATTTATAAGTAAGGCTCGGGCCTTATTGACTGACTGATTGAAATTCTACAAAAAACACGCCACGCATATTATCATAAGTTTGAGTATTATGACATGCACACATACAAACATGATGAAATTCAAATTTTAATAAATTTAAATTTCAATAAATAAAAATATCTACCAATACACTAGAAATACGCATTGAAAATGTCACACATAAGGAATAGACCGTTGGATTTGGAGGCTTTCAAGGCGCCCGGAAGTAGGCTTCAAATGCAGTATTGGGTTTCTTCCAATGTGTCGCGCAATAGAGACCCTCTTTCCGATGGATTCCTAATAAAATATTGAACCGAAGTTCCTGAGTTCAACGCGCTCGCTGTAGTTATAAAAAGTTGATAGCATTCCTGGTTTAGTAATGGTATGCTTTCTGTGGAGCGGTGACAGCCTAGTGGCTTAGAATTCGGCCTCTTACTGCAGGCGTCCGGGTTCGAATCCCAGTGGTATAAACCGATGTCTTTTTTATTAATTAATTAATTAATTTGATACTGTCAACAATATGCTTACAATCAAAAGCCAAACGCATTTTGTGAACAAATTTGTTTACAATGTTAAGTAAAATAGAATTTCAAGAAGACAATAAGAATAATTATTTACTTCAATTGAGATACAAAATTATTTTTTTCAAATTTTAAAAACGTTATGTGCGTTTTATGAAAATAAATCTTCGGTGTGTTCTCCTTTACTGATACAGTAGGTGACATATATAATAATTTTTTTTTATATATGTCACCTACTGTATCAGTACTGTATCATAATTTGTTTTTTAAATCATAAAAAATACCCATAAATAATAACACCATTATCTATGGGTTTTTTATGGTGTGAATTGGTGTGTAAAACGCAATTCTTTTTCTAAAATTCTTTTTATTTTCAAAGACGCCGAAAAAATGGAGCCCACTTTTACGTTTCTCTAGTACGGTGTCACTCCGGCTATAGAAGTCTTTGGTTAAACAGAAGCTTGTCAAAGGGATAACTATTCGTCGGAACCGAGTCAAGGTGAAAACGTAGAATTAGTTGAATCTCAGTATGTTCGCAGCCACCCGGCGTACGTAATCCTTGGATTACAAAGGTCGGGTTCGCAGGCGACGTGTCACGTAAAATACGCCCGACTTTGATAATATTTTAGGCAATTCTGACGAATTCTTACTTCATATTTTTTCTAGAGACTATTCCATCCCAGTGGCTTAGAATTGGACCTCGAATCGAGGGGAACGGGTTCGAATCAGAGTGGCACGCACCAATGACTAAAAAAGTTGTGTGCGCTTTATAAAATTAAATATCACCTGCTGTTACGGTGAAAGAAAACATCGTGAGGAAACCTGAGAGTGCCTGAGAGTTCACAAAAACAAAAAATGTTCTCAAAGGTATGTGAAGTCCACCAACCCGCAGTAGGCCAGCGTGGTGGACTAAGGCCTACATCCCTCTCATTGTGAGCGGAGACCAGACCCTGTAGTGGGTCGTTAATGGGTTACTGACTGTCTATTTACTATCTTTACTTAAATTCGTACTGTCTATTTAATTTTACGGTGTAGATTTTTATTATTTTCAATAATAGCCTTATTTTAGTGTTATCTCTTATTTTTCTAGGACTACGACCACTCTGGCCAAACCTACCTAAACCGTACCTAGTTATAAAATTATATGCGAATTTCATATTGCTCATCCTTAAAGCACATAGCAGAACACGATGCATCGACTTATGTAGCTACCGTACACATTAATTGATCAATCTGTTCCGAGATTCGAGTGGACAGCGGAGAATTATTAACGAAGTGGACCCTACAGGTGACGTCAGAGCTAACGGATCATGTGATTGGTTGTTAGTGATGTTAGTAACTGATAGGACTCTCTGATTTATAGATGTACCCGCACATTGGTTAGATTTTGACTGTAACTTAATTTTTTTTTTACCAACTGGTAAAAAAAAATTAAGAATGAAATCTGAATCTGAATCTGAATCTGAATCTTACTAAGATAAAATTAACATCGCCCACACAAGGATTCCTAATGTCGTACTACCATGGACACACACAAGACAAGAATACACACACACCCAGACCAGAAACGAAAACTCAAATTCGTCATTCAAAAAATCGCTCTGCCGGGATTGCTGGCTTGTATTTATACATTTATAATGATTCCTCTAAATAATAATTACGGATAAAGCTCATAATAGCATCTAAAATTAACCGAGGAGGATTTTTGATACTTGCTTCAATTTTAGAAACTAAGCAATTTTAAGTATGGGTATTATAATCTTGAGATTAAAATAAAATATCCTATTCATGAAATATTTCTGAGATGGCGTTTGCTTTAATTACTCTAAATAACCAAAACGTCATACCTACTTGCAGACGTAATTGGATTTTATGTCGAACATAATAAGGGCTATGTTGGCTTGTCAAGTCGATTCTCTAACCCAAGGAAGCGCTTGAGAATTATTTATCAAAGGTTCTCCAAGTGCTCTCCGAAGAGGGTCACCGTGTAGGTTTGATTTAATATTGGAAACTAATAAAGAAAATATATTGGAATTTTACCGTATCCGTTTGAGAAACAGGATTATAGCACATTCAAGTGAAAACAGAAGAAAACAGTGATTCATCGTTGTCACTCAAATTTGGTCACGCTCTACTTCGACCAATTAAATCGTAGTAAATTATAAAGCCCTATTCAAATTGACCATTACATCAGACAGTTGCGTATTGTCACTTTAAAAAATGAATACCTCACCTTTCTGTTAAAATAAATGTGAATTAACGATTAAAAGCGAAAAAGGCCAAATGATTAGTAGTGATTTTAAATATTTTGAACAATGTGATTATCAAAACGTGCCTTTACTAAGTAAAAAAATGAAGTGAGTGAAGAAACGGTTGGTGCGGCAAGTACTTACTCGTAGGTACAAACATAATCCATCAGTAGCGGTTAAAATTAAACCCAGTATTAATACGCCTTTACTTTGAACTAGCACTGATACGAGTATGTCACTATTTTCATAACCTGGGGCCTGATTCTGTATGACCATTCACACTCGTATCGCGGCAATGTCGTGTCTTGCCCGTGATAAAAAGTCAAAAAAGGCTTAAAAGTCAAATATTGTGACAGTCTATTGTGTGCCTTATAGAAAAGACATTAAGGTTCCTTGTCTTGCCGAGTTCATGGAATGACATACGGTTGGATGACACACGATATCGGCACGAAATCTGAATGGTCATACAGAATAAGCCCCCTGAATAGACTATTTTATTAGTGTAGGCGGCAAGTACTCGTACATACATAATAATCCATCAGTAGCAGCGAGTTCTTGTGTTTCGGTTAGAGAAGTTTGAAGGTACAATTTTAGACCTGCTGAATAGACCCTTCTGTAGAGAAGGTACTGAAATAAACAGCTCATGTACTTGAGATTATTTAAAAAGAAGTGTGCCTTGAAATTTCGTGATGAAATTATATTTCATTATAGTCAAGTTAAAGTAAAAAAACTTTAGTTTCTTTTCTGAAGAAAATAACATGCTGGCGTGGTCTAAGAAATTGAGTGGCAACCCTGCATGCAGGCTACCTGGTGTTAAGTGGTCTCTGCAGCCAATGGGCTCCCACATGCAACCTCAAGACGACCTGAGTGGCGCAGTGGTTAAGACACAGGTGCGCTGCGCGGAAAGTCCTGGGTTCGATTCCCAGCAGAGCAGGGATTTGAATGATGAATTTGAATTTCTGTTTCTGGTCTGGGTGTGTTGTGTTCTTGTCTTGTGTGTGTCCATGGCACCCACGACATAGGGAATAAAAAAAATTAATGAAATCCTATCTGAAGTTTCAGCGAGTGCTTTGCTACTTATGAGTATTGAAATTTACGCCCCAAATAAAGTTTCTTTGTCAACCATACCTCTCCAGAGGTACTACACAGTAGAGGTACAGTGGTATTTTTATTTAAATATGTAAAAAGTTAAAAATGTGTTTAAATGTGAACCTACCTTTATTCTCATTTCAACCGTAGAAATAACTTAAGTTTTTCCTTTTGAAGAGAGAATTCTTTTTGAGTTTAAAAAAATGCTTAACGTGTTTTTATCGACTTCGAGGAAACGCGAAACAATGAGGAAAGAATATCTTTCGAGAGGAAATATGCTTTTATAATTTTTTCAACAAATCCAACGCTTCAACGTGGTTTAATATAATATTTTGTATTTTCTTCCCTCCAACATGATCGATGCGGGATCTGAAACACGTTATTTAGGAAAGTAAAATAAAATTGCTGTTCTTATAAGCTTCACTTCACTTACTAGCTGTGAAACGGTATGGTGCGTTATTATAATATAGACGACCTGAGTGGCTCAGTTAGTATAGACGCCAGTGCGCTGCGCGGAGAGTCCTGAGTTCGATTCCAAGCAGAGTAGAGATTTGAATGATAAGTTTAAATTTCTGTTTCTGGTCTGGGTGTGTTGTGTTGTTGTCTTGTGTGTGTCCATGCATCCACGACACAGGGAATCCTAGTGTGGGGCTATAACTATTTTTCATACCCCTAAGTGATAAGGATTGTCCACCCCAAACATTTTAATTATATTTTTTGGACAATTTTTAAATTTTTATATTGTTATAATGTAATAATGTGTAATAAATTTTCACCCTTCTATCACCAACCCCGATTTTTTTAATAGTCATTCTAGCACTTTAAAAATTTTTCATCCCGCTCGATAGCTATTATAATATGGCAAAACAACGTTTGCGGGGTCAGCTAGTAAAATATAATTTTGATATAGATATTTTTTATTTGTCCCTGTCCGAAAAACGACTACCAATCCACCAACAAGAAACTACTAAAATGGAAAAAATTAACGTCAATCAAAAAATAAATAAATAAATAACGCTTCACACTCACAGCCCCACACTAGGATTCCCTGTGTCGTGGGCGCCATGGACACACACAAGACACGAACACAACACACCCAGACCAGAAACAGAAATTCAAACTCACCATTCAAATCTCTTCTCCGCTGGGAATCGAACCCAGGACCCTCCGCGTAGCGCACTGGCGTCTTTACCAACTGAGCCACTCGGGTCGTCAAATTTCACAGTTCGCTTACTCAAAAAGCGCGGATAAACCTCTCTACTGCGTCCACTATCTCAATCCATTTGTTCCTTCTCCGTTGTCACGAATGAACTGCTCTATTGCATAAATTGAAACGAGTCTTATTATAGAAAAATGCGCTCGGAAGGACGAACACCGAGATTGTCCTTAGTTGAACCCCGCTCGTGCCAAAGAAAAAATACTGAAGTGTCAATTTGGTACGTGTTCATATTGTGATACTGTACTCGGGTCTGAGACTGAGTTTGAACGCTGGACATTAAAGCAAAAACTCACGACAAAACAATATTAATTGGCTGTTTGGCACGGATGAGAGACACTACAACAGGATAATTTATTGCATCAGGCGTTGCTTTGCGGAAATCCATTGTTATTTAAGTTGTATTAATATTTCTTTGCAAGAATGCGCACAGGAGGACTTGTTTTGGTATGGACGTAAGACCCTCACTTATCTCCAGGTAGGTCATCTCCATCACAACTTATTCCAATAGCACGCGACACGTGTTTCGCTCCAAAACGAGCATCATCAGGTTATGTGGACTCTACAACCAACCTTTGTTCCAAAATTTTGTTTCAAATCGATTCATTTATACTCCAAATACACAAAAAATTGGAGTGTATTCCAGTCGGAGCATGGTCCGAATCGTCCACGCTGTTATCAGGGGCGGTACGATCGCGGCTCTCAAGTGGTTATTGAATAGCTCCCAGCGACCTTTCTGGATGAGGGCGCGGAATGGGCTCCCGGAAACGACCCTTGTGTTTCGTAACCGACCTGCGTTGCCACTGGCGATCCGCGTATAAAGAGTTTCATGCACCGTCCACTGGTCTATGTTGTTACTTTTCGGGTTTTGTCCTAACTTTAAAATGTGATTGAAACCGTGATTACTTGACCACACAATATGTCTTGGTGTCTTGTTAATTTTATAATTTGTTTCTGGATAAAATGTAGGAAAAAATAATACCTACTAAAAAATAAATACAGATGAATTGAAAACTTCCTCCTTTTTATGTCAGTTAAAAACAAAAATAAAAGGCTAGTGAAAATTTCTCTTGCCATAAAATTTTTCTAATGTCATAAAATAAAGGAAAATGAATAACTGAAATCTCTAACAATACAAGAGTAACCCCACTATTAATAAACAGTACAATTGCAGCCAATCAAGTATTTACCAGGTGAAAACAAAAATAGAATAGAATAGAAAAATCTTTATATACTACAGCAAAACATAGAAATAACAAAAACAATAATAATTTTAAAAAAGTAACGTAAGCACTGCAACTACACTGCAAAGACTCAGCATTTGCTGCTGTTTCTGTTATGAGCCAGTAGTACCGGTTTTCAGCGCAGCCGTATTGTAGATTGGTCAGACATTTCTATAAACTTACAACAGTACATAATAAACAGCACACAACAGTAGATAACAAATAGTAGATACTAAGGTTATTTCTATCTCAAAATGTAATAAAAAATTCAATTGTTGAAAAAACTATCCAAAAACGACATCTACCTAACCAAATGGTGTATTAAAGCGTCATAAGATTTCAATCCGCGTTCCCCAGGGCACCAATCCCAAAATATTCGCACGACGTGTCCAGTTTGCCAACAACGCCTTTGAGACAATTTGCAGCCTTGTTTCCTTCAAGCGACTCTAAATAGGGCTCCCGCAATCTATATCTAATTGAATAAACCAAAATCTTGCGACGATACACTTTTTGGTAAACTAGAATCCGCACAGAATTTTGAATGAAACTTAACTCTGAAGTCTAAATTATTGTAAAAGTTACAAAATGACAAAGAAAAGAAAATGTTTGAATAAGACCCTTCAAGTGATAAAAGCAATTTTCTATCAGATACACTATACTATCTAAGTAGTCGAAGCTTGACTCAATTGAAATTTTAACTTTTCACGTAACGGAATGTAAGTACATATATTATAATATGTACGTCACGTCATGTGCGCGTGGCGTATTTCTCAGTTTTGATTCTCTGTGATAAAATAACTTCGTAGAATTGACATGCATACCTACGTAGGCAAACAAAACAAAACATGACGTTTACGACTCTACGTACATACATTCCGTTACGTGTCAAATTCAAATTTCAATAAATATAATTAAATTTCGACTACTTGGCGATCTGTTGTAATATTTTAATTCACGGTTTGAAATCCACGAACCGAGACGTGTCCGGCTTCCAAACTACGGTTTTCGAGACAATTTGGCTCTTTGTATCGCACAAACGGCTCTTAATACTTCCCGCGAATATCTAATTGAATTAACCAGAACCAAACCGAAGTTACGCAATGGAAAAGTTGTTACTTCAATTGAATATAAGAATTTTTAAAGCCAGTGTAGACTTATATTTTTTAACCTTGCTTTATTTTCATGTTTTTTTAACCCCCGACGCAAAGGGGTGATAAGTGTGACGTGTCTGTCTGTCTGTTTGTTTGTCTGTCTGTCTGTAATTTGGTCGTGGCACCGTAGCTCGCGAACGGATGAAGCCATTTAAATTTAGCTTTTTTTATGAATGGTGAGTTACGGGCAAGTGTTTTTAGACATGTTTGATGAAAATCGGTTGAGTCGTTTAAAAGTTGTGGGAAGTGAAATTGGGGAAGAATAACCGAATGTCTGCAAATATAATCGAGTGGGGTCTCAAATGAAAGCGCATCACGTGCAAAAATTGTCGTTATTGTGTCAGAGGTTTTTTTTTTAATTTTCAATTTATATGTTATTTATATTTTTACTCATAATTCTGTTAGACAGATTATTCATTTTATGTTTTGTGTGTTGGAATATTAAAAAATTGTCTAAGCGGTGCGCTTCCAGATTATTTTTTAAATTCTTACCTTAAAGTTCGTATTATTTATGACGCTTCACCCTCATTGCCCTACAAGGATTCCCTGTGTCGTGGATGTCATGAACACATACAAGACAAGAACCTATAATATACATATCCAGTGATAAAGACCGAAGACAGTGTCGCAGTTGATACTCAGGTCGTCAGATTGTATTGTCATTAATTTGTCTGTATTTTTGTGTTATTATATTGTGTAATGTGTATTGTTGTCGTAACCAACTAATGAGGCAGCGGATTCGCATTTACTTTCCAAAATTACAGGTATAATTGCTCTGACGGAAGGTTCTTTGGAAGTCCCCTGAGAGCTTTGTTTCGCCCGCATACGTATAAGGTACTCATATTCGTATCCGGTACAACACTAATAAATATAAATTAGAAATTATATGTGCTATCATCCATTGCAGTTTATTACGGCAAGTTGCGAGAGCGCTGTGTTCTCTCAAGGGATGTCTCGAGTTACCTTACTTTTACATTTTACCTGGCGAAATACGAATATAGCAAGATATGACTCAGTGGCGATCCCTGAAGAGTTAGTTTTAAAAATAAATATACGAGTACATTGCATTTCTATCCATCTTTTGAGGTCGTTGGCTGGTTGTTGGAATTATCGACCGAAAAAAGGCAGTATTATATCGACAAAGAAAAGAAAAGAATGCGTTTATTGTTGACTGTTACATGAGAAAGATGTTACAAAAATTATAATAAGTTAAGAACAGTCTACCCTATGCGGGCATAAAATAATTATATCTTAAATAACTTATACTTAATTTTATAATATTATAATTATGTTAAAATAAGTTGTGATCGTTTAGCAGTCCAATTATTTATTTATTTTAATATTTTTCCTAATCGAACTCATCGGCTATGCAATGTGCCACCCATTTCTGGGTAAAGAGAGAAAAACCCGGAGGAAAAAACTCTCGACACAGTTTTAATTTATTAATTTACTTATTTTTGCGCGCGTTACTACATTTCTTTTTAAAGCTGTTTATAAACATGATATGAGGTTATGAGGCTGACGGTAAGGTATAAACCAGCCATTGTAAACCCAGTATTTTGTAATATGACTGATAGCAGTCGGGGTGATTTTTTTAAGTAGTCTATGTCTGAGTGTTCGGAGATTGTATCTTACCGATCTGTTAATTCACATGCTACACGTGTGCAAACTCAAGTAATTCTATAAGAGATATGAAATTGTTAATAAATCTTTAATATTGAGTTTTAAAATGTGACGAAATGAATATTACTACTGTTTGTAATTAAAATGAATGTGAGCTGCAACACGTTGCGGTGAGAATGCTGAATACGCCGGCAGAAGCTGAGGCGGTGATTTATGCGGCGGTATGGATGCGCCGGGAATATCTGTTTACTGCTTCGTTTATATACCTTAATATTATCTTTTAAAAGATTTTTAATTTCTGAATAATTGGAAAAAGTACCTACTAGGCTAGATTTTATACTCAGTTTTGACACTTTGGTTTTTTTTTCAATTTTGCACTGAACTGTCTTAGTTTAACTCTTAGTTTTTTTTTTAAATGACATGTTGCTTATTAATGGACGTAACTCATTTTTTGTACAAAGAAAAAAAAGTAAAATTTTCGTTGTTGTAAAATATTAGCTCAATTTTCACGAAGTCTCACCTTTAAAATTTACGTTTAAATTTGAGCTAATCCTAACATGAGATTATTATAAGGATTTCAACGTACTTTGTAATTAAAATGAATGTGAGCTGCAGCACGTTGCGGTGAAAATGCTGAAAACGCCTACAGAAGCTAAGGGGGTGATTTATGCGGCGTATGGACGCGCAGGAAATATGTATCACCCTTAGTCTGAGTTTTAGCAGTTCCGAAACGAAGCACACACATACACAGCTTACCAGACAAAAATGCACAGTGTAATAACCAACAGAGGAAAAAGATTTTTAGAACAGTTAAAAAATTAATAAAGCATTAGATAAATCATCACAAAAAATGCTTTATTTTTAATTTACACTTTTTCAATGTTAAATAATATTAATGAAACATAATAACCGTGAATTGGCCGTAATGCACTGTAAAATTTCGAACTAACATTATCCCGTAGGTATTGAATATTTGTTAGTACCTATTATAATGTCTAACGATAAGTATTCATATCTTTCACTCCATACAAAAATTTGATTTTAAATTTTTTAACTCCTCTAAAAATCTTTTACCTCTATTTGTTATTACACTGTGGACTCCTGTGTAGTAAGCTGTGTATGAATTACGTATCTATCCGAAACGAATCGCACAAACGTTTCGTTTCTGTATCGCTAAAACTCAGACTAAGGGTATTTATTGCTTCGTTTAGAACTTGAGAAATTTAGGTAACACATTTTATTAAATTTTATTTTTACTTAACACAATTTTTACCAACATTGTGAGTTAAGGCTCCTATTTTTTTTTTTTTATTAACTTTCATAAAAAAGACACAGTAAATAGGCTTAAATAAAAGGTGACACAAACTCCAAAGGGTTTTACCGTACACCTTTTACTTTATAGCAACCCCCTAATGGCCAGCGTGATGTACTAATACCTGCATCCTTCTCATTGTGAGAGGAGACCCACTTTAGTGGGTCACTAATGATTGTGGGTCTCAGCCATGCTTACCATTCTGATAACAGAATTGACCCTACCGAGTAGCAGTCATAACGTCATAGTTTTTTGAAATTTATCATAGCAAATACTAATTAACTACTAAACACGAAACTTACTAATAGATACAAAATTTTGTGAGGATGGATGGCTCTTTCATATAAAAACAGCAAAACAGATTTGGATAAAATTTGGTACACAAGTAGGTAGATAATAATCTGAATTAACAAAATGGATACTTTTTTATATCCCTCTTTGGGTCGAATTTTAGATCATTGTGAACGAAGTCGTGGGCTTAAGCTAGTGTCATAAGATGATGGTAATACTACTAATGGAATGCAGTAGTATATTATTGATGAATGCAACGTTTATCTACATGCATATTGTAACAAATTAATATCGATAATGCGTATCCTCATTCAACATTCATATTAATCTGATAATATTGGCGGCAGTTATGCCTTTATCGCATTGTTAATACGGGCTTATAAAATATTCATAACTAAAGTTTGAACGAGGCTTCGCCCCTACATGGGATAAACTTCGTTAAATTTCCAGTCATTTGGTTTTTATGAATTTCTCAACCTTTTCATATTATTTATCTTACTATTTAACTTTAATATAATTCTTATATAAAAGTAGCGTAAGTTACTCCTTATTACATCAGCTATCTGCCAGGGATGGTCCCGTCAAAATCGGTCCCGCTGTTCTAAAGATTAGCCGTTTTGTGATGTTTTTAAATCTCCCATGGAATATCTGGCAAGTTAACGACTGCTATCTTATCGATAACTACTATATCTATTAATTAATTTGTCTATAGCCTGCCGTAACTTACTGTTAGTATTTCAATCGCACTAATTACAGGTTAAGCCTCAATTTGAGGCGAATAATCTCGCGCCATTATCGCGCTATCTATCTAAATTGTATTCATTAACTGATCCCTTAATTCCGAAGACGCTCAGAAACACCGTGGCTTCGGCTGATCCCACTAACATCTAGATACCTTTTGATAAGAACTAATTGAGTTGAACGTTGAACTCATTAGTGAGCTACAGCGTCGGGTTTCTCACAATGAGAAAGAAGGCCTTAGTCTAGACTAGTGGACTTCACATGTTTGATAACATTATGGAAAGTTCTCAGACATGTGAGATTCCTCGCGATGATCTTCTTTACTGTTACAATAAGTGATATTTAATTTTATAAAGGGCATATAAATTTTAAGAAAGTACTTTCCATTGGGATTCGAACACCAACTCGAGTAGGACCACGAATTCTTAACCTCTGAGTTATTACCGATATTTACACTGGTTGCATTTACACATCCGCCGCGAAATCGCGAAATGCTTGAAAGTTTCGCCCGTATTACAACAGAAAAACGGTGGCAAGCTTCAACGGTTTCGCATTTCGCGATTTGGTGGCAAAACTCAGCGATTTCGCATTTCGCGATTTCGCGGCGGAGGTGTGCTCACGCGGTTAGAGCTCCTAAATAGCACTAAATATCGGTGATGAGTAACTAGATAATTGATGGTAATAAAGCACAAATCAGTTTATGGCAGGATTAAGTCACGAAACAATTAATTTTCTAGTGCAAAAGTTATTTAGTTAACACGAAACAACTAGAGTACAATTCCATGTGTTGTAGGTAGCCCTTAGGGCACGTCCACTCGTCAAAATTTAAACAGAGACGACCTAATGCTGTCAGTGCATGCGACAAAAGTACACAATGACATTGTCGTACGACCGACTTTTGCGATCATTTTGCTATACCACTCGAGACCTCAAATCATTCAAATCGGTCCTGGGCCCTCCGAATCCAAAGGTTTCCCGGTCTTTTCAGGTCATCAGTCCACCTGGTGGAGGGCGGCCTGTGCTCCTTTTGCCTAAACGTGGTCGCCATTCGAGGACCTTTTTTTCCCATCGGTTATATCAGTCCTGCGAACGATGTAGCGAGCCCATTGCCATTTTGTTATATTAACCAGCTATGTTAACAGACGTCAACAAAAATGTTACCGCGAAAATTATTCATTTTAATCAACCATTGAATTTAGATTTTCGCTACGGTCGGTTGTAAAGTCAAAACTTTATAACTCGTTTTCAAAGACAAAGAACGTTTGAATTTTGCACCGTGGAACGTGAACGTTAGTTGGAGAGCTGGAAGATATTTTTCGATAAATGTTTGAGGCTGATTTATTGCATGTTGAACAGCTTATTTGTAGTATCCGAACACAAAAAAATGTAGACCAAGCTGGCGGGTAAATACTTAATTAGTACACAATGTTTTGTTTTATTACACAATGAGGCATTTTGAATTTTTTTTCACCAAAACAAAATGGTCTGTGTTTTCGTAAATATATATACTTTTTTACTTACTAATTTACAACCATTATGTTGTGAAAATTTCAGCGTTCCACAATCACTTTTTTTTCGATTTTTTAAAAAATAATTTTGGAGATGCCTAGCTCGGTTACAAGTCCGACTCAGTGTTCTGGTTTCATTTTTTTTATCCTAAATAATAAATTTAATATTTCTTTCGTGCATACAAAAAATCGTTCTTTCATCATTTAGAGCTTGTAAATTCTGTTACCTGCCAACCAGGCGTACATTTTTATTTCGCATAGTACAAATAAGCTATGCAACACGCTTTTATGATGCGTCAAACACCTCTCGAAAAATGTCTGACAGCTCCTGTGCTAAAACGTGGAAACGAATTGTTATTTTCGAAAATTCGAGAAAGAGCCGGCGGTATATTTCGCCCGCGGCACCGCCACGCACCGTTGATTGTTAATGACCCTTTAAATTAACTGATTGTTAAATCAAGTCGTTAATTTATGCTGGAACGATAGGCATCCTTTGTTTGCGAATGCGCTGCTAAACCACCTAGTTTCATTTTGGAAATTTCAGATTATAAATTACAGAAAACATTAATTTTCACATGTAACGGACTATGCGTCTATTGTGCTACTAGTATAAAGACATCGATCCAAATAGATAACGCAAGTTCGACCGTCGGTATGAACACCGATTGTCCCACTTTTTTGTTACGTACTGAGACAAACACGTTTTAGTGACGGGAATCCTACATTAATGCGAAGCCGAATCAAAGTACGAATAATATGAATTATTCAATTATTTAATTCATCGTCATTGGAATCGATTTAGACTCGTCATAATTGACAAGTTTCAAATAAAACGATTTTAATAGAGTTATTCGACTGAAGGAATGATAAATCTGTCGTCTCGTGTGAACAACGGTGAAACGCCCACTAAATGTAACAGCGTCGATGTTTACTCATCGCATCGCAATCTTTGCAAGTATTCTGACATATAACAAAATACATTTGCGTGGTCTATTTAGATCGATATCTGTGTATTTTCACATGTGACAGCCTATGCGCCTATTGTACGAAGGATATTAGAAAATTGCGGGTGACTATTTGAATTGTTTTCGTTGCGTAAATTGCGGATACGCATAATAACGCTAATTAATTAGTTTCGCCTGTAGTTTCGGGCTTGTAATTTACGTGAAATTTGTATGGATAAATTTTTCGCTATATTTATGGTGTCTGAAACACTCTTTAAATTTTAAAATGTAAAGATGCTTTCTTACAGGGTGAATTTCGTTGCAATAGTAATAATACATAACTGAATTACATGACATGAATAACAAGTTGTTTCACGGAAAGTTATAAGGGTACCGAGTAGTAAACGTCAATTCTATATCTACTATCCTCTCTATCTCTAATACGTCTGTCTATTATTATCTATTTACCTCTTAATACTTCAATGTCATCAAAGTACATATATACATAAGTCAAATACCATCAAAAACTATTTGCGATCAAATGTGAATATAAAAAGTGGGTAACTCATAGGAGCGCGACTAGATTAGTTTCACCACGATTAAATTCGTGAACAAACGATTCTCGCAATTATCGATGCGCGTTGGTTAAAAAAATCAAAAGTCCCGGATGCAAACCCAGTCCAAAAAGAAACCAACGTTTCCAATTTTCGATTAAACGGCCAAATTAAAAAGTGGCGGACCGTTCCGAGCAATCAACTTGAATTAGAAGGAACTTTCTCGTCACATTGCGATTTCGGTTCCGATTGGAACACATTTAATGCTCTCCAACACGTAACTCGGCGTGTAGATAAAAGTACGCACGTCACGTACCTACTCACAAAATTAAACATCACTGAATGCAACGGTGAAGGAAAGCATCGTGAGGAAACCCGCATGCCTGAGAGTTCACAAAAGAAAGTTCGCAAAAGCATTTGTGAAGTTCACCAACCCGCAGTAGGCCAGCGTGGTGAACTAAGGCCTACATCCCTCCCATTGTGAGAGGAGACCCGACCATGTAGTGGGTCACGCTGGCTTAATGCGGGTTGGTGGACTTCACAAATGCTTTTGCGAACTTTTTTTTGTGAACTCTCAGGCATGTAGGTTTCCTCACGATGTTTTCCTTCACCGTAACAGCAGCTGATATTTAATTTTACAAAGGGCACATAACTTTTTTACAAAGTCATTGGTGCGTGCCACTGGGATTCGAACCAGGACCCCTCGATTCGAGGTCGAATTCTGAGCCACTGGGCTATCACCGCGACCGTTATTAATAATTAATAAATAAATAACGCTTCACACTCATAGCCCCACACTAGGATTCCCTGTGTTGTGGGTGCCATGGACACACACAAGACTAGAACATCTCTGCTCTACTGGGAATCGAACCCAGGACCTTCGGCGCAGCGCACCGTTGTCTTAACCACTGCGCCACTTGGGTCGTTATTCTCGTTTCCTTCACCTAAATTATAAAAACAATGCGTACAAAATTATGCTGATCTTCGAAAACCGTTCCATTTACGAGCCCACTTTTGTTTGTGGAGAGGCCTATAAAAGTTTGAGAGCGCAATAAAATAGAGACCAGTTTTATTGGCTATAGAGAGGTGGTAATGTTGAGATATAACGTAATGATTTTAGATGGTGTGGATGTTTTATGTTTAGGCGATTCATCCAATCATCGTGTTGGCTTATGAAAATAAACATACCTTTACTGCATTCAAAAAAATTCAAAATTCAAAAGCTTTTATTCATTATTAGGTACAATTTATGCACACTTAATGAACGTCATACATTTAACATTATACAAACATCCGCTTTGATCGCCCCTCAGGCAAAACGTAGACTAGGAGAAAAAAGCGGGCGGGAAAAAAACTCCCAGCGCTCTTTTAAAAATAAGTATGAATTATTCTATGGTGCAGTATGACTAGGCCCAAGAACATAGTATACATTGAAGCTGTTAAAAAGAACGCGTTGATTATTATTGACTGTTACACGAGAAAGATGTTACAGAAATTATAATAAGTTTAGCTATGCGGGCATACAATTGATGTCTTACACAACTAATGAGATTGTATTCATATTTCAGGGACCCATTAGTTAGTTTCACGCAACATAATATTTGTATGGAAACTGAGTAGGATATAACTAAGCAGGTCATAAGAAGGCTACCGATGGGGTTTTAGTCGGTAGTTTCTTTGGTTGGAGTGGTATGGTTGACGGGGAAACTTTGAGGTGGCAGCACCATAGTAGATCGTCCGGGGAGGTACCTACCTTTTAGATGGTAGGTATAGGAGGTGGTAGGTAGGTATAGCTCTCTATAGTAGCTCAACCGGGGAGGTGCTTTAACGCAAGCCTCTCAACCGGTCGTAAAGCAGCATATTCTTCACGTCTTGTGTTTCTAGTCATTATGAGTAGCAAAGCATACGACATGGGTGTTTTCTGTATTTGAGGAACATTTCTAATTACTTAAAATATATTTACCTATTACATAACTGCTGAAAGGTATTAAAATAGTCATGGTATTAAACCGTCCTGAAACGTTAAGCAAAAACAAAAACGTTACATTTTAACGGTTTCAGAACGACATGTAATGCTATAAAAAGTAAAAGGTTTATTACAGGTACATTTACAGGTACCAAATTTAGTGTTCCTGGCAAACTTTGCTAGTTCGCTACCGTACGAGCTTATTTGTGTTCACTGTTTTAGTATAGTAGTAGGTAGAGGTGATAGCCCAGTGGCTTAGAATTCGACCTCGAATCGAGGGATCCGGTTTCGAATCCCAGTGGCACGCACCGATGACTTTGTAATAAAAGTTATGTGCGTTTTATGAAATTAAATATCACCTGCTGTTACGGTGAAGGAAAACATCGTGAGGAAACCTGCATGCCTGAGAGTTCACAAAAAAATGTCCTCAAAGGCATGTGAAGTCCACCAACCCGCAGTAGGCCAGCGTGGTGGACGAAGGCCTGCATCCCTTTCATTGTGAGAGGCGACCCAACCCTGTAGTGGGTCATTAATGGGTACTGACATGACATACGTTATGAGAATGCGTGTTATTATATTTGTGAAAAAAAGCAAATAAGCTTGCATGTCAGCATGTCACCAAATAGTAGTCGGCAATTACAACTTCAAATAGATTATGAGGACAGCGGATTAACTGTCAGGATTGTAGGGAGTTCAAGAAAAATGAGAATCGTTCCGAAGGTTTTGACACTACCAATTTGTATGGTAAAAACATGGAGAAACAAATAAAAATAGCTCCAAATACAATTTCCGTGTGTATATACGAAGTGTATAACAAAATTGTTTCGAATAATACAACATTGGGCGTCAAAGCACAGCGTTCAGTTACAGGAATCCGCAGAGTAATAAGCAGCTGAAGAACACGTTCTAACAATACACGTGTCTACACGAGAGAGGAGGCGGTAATAATAATAGGGCCTTCAGGGGAATGTAGTCTTTTCTGGGTTAGTAGTTGGGATTAAAATTGCTTGACAGTGAATGTTGTTGTCAGAGAAATCAAAAGCAACAGGAAGCAGACGCAAACTTAACAGAACGAGGGCTTTGTTGCGACCCGCTTCCTTAAGGTTAACATATTATTATTATAACATAACATTTCGGTCATTGTTATTGATGAAAATTTTGAATAATTAATCTAACTCTATAATAATTCAACGTCCCTTAAAATGTCAGAAGTAACTAGCTTACGACGTGTCGGCAAAAGGAGTATAGGCAAAGGCACTTGCCGACCTGGTGGACTGATGACCTGAAGGAGACAGCGGGAAACCGTTGGATTCAAAGGGCCCAGGAAGTGAAGTGGCGTTGATTAAGGCAGGCCCATACTCAGTACCCTTAGTCTGAGTTTTAGCGATACCGAAACGAAACGTTTGTGCATTTGTGCAAAATTGATATGAATTGTGATGATTTATCTAATGCTTTATTAATTTTTTAACTCTTCTTTAAATCTTTTTCCTCTGTTGGTTATTACACTGTGCATTTTCGTCTGGTAAGCTGTGTATGTGTGCGTTTCGTTTCGGAACTGCTAAAACTCAGACTAAGGGTACAGCAGTGGACTACAAAAGGCTGTATTGATTATATCGACGGTTCCCGGGCTATTTGTATTAAGCGACATTTTGGGCGAAATTGACTTATATACATATTCGGAATCAGCGAATTTTTCCGCGTCGTTTGAGCGGGGTTTGGTGACGATCTGAGCACTTTTTTGTCGCTTAATACAATGGCATTTTTGGAGCCCATTTTGCACTACGATGTATGAACCGACACAAAATTTTGACAAATTTAGGAACTGTGTACTTAAGCTATACTATGAAATACCAGAGAGTTATTTAAACCAATTAGCCTCACCTGATAAATATTTTGAAATGTCGCTTCATACAATTAGCTTTACCTTATAAATACATAAGAATGTCACTTCATACAATTAGCTTTACCTTATAAATACATAAGAATGTCACTTCATACAATTAGCTTTACCTTATAAATACATTAGAATGTCACTTGGTACAATTAGCTTTACCCCATAAATACGTAAGAATGTCGCTTAATACAATTAGCTAGATACTTGAATTTGCTAGATGTGGCGAATAAACCCATGTTCCTTAATATTTTATTAAACTAGCACTGTCGCTACAGTCACTACAAAAACAAAATTTTAGTACTTCAAACAAATTTAATAATAGCAGTATACACTTAATACAATCAAACTTGACTATGGATTGACTATTGAGGCGTCGGTTAAAACATTGGTTTTAGCGAGGGCGCGCTGGCGGCCTCTTATGACGGGCGTCTTATAACAGGGCGACTAGTTTTAGAAATTTAAGGGGTCTGAAATTCTACAAAACGCGGACATTCTAGCGGAACGGTTACGTGGGGCGCTCGGGGACATGGATGTCAAAATTGCCCATCCCACTAAAACCGGAGAAATAAGAATATTGAATTTGGTGGAATCCGTAAGCCGCCAGGAAATTATGGCAGCGATTGCGGACCTGCGGTTGCCCTTGGAGGACATAAAAGTTGGCGATATTCGTTTCACCCTACCGCACTGGGAATGGTATGGGCTCGTTGTCCACTCACTCCAGTTAAAAAACTGGCTAGTGAAAAGTACATCCGTTTTGATTGGATCAGGGCAAGAGTTCAAGTACTAGCACCACGCAAGCTGCAGTGCTTCCGATGTTTGGAGTTTGGACACGTGCGACAACAATGCACGAGCTCTGTGGACAGAAGTTCTCGCTGCTAAATGTGCGGTGAAAAAGATGACGATCACAAAGCGAGGGAATGCTCAGCTAAGTCACCTAAATGTACCGTATGTGCTGACATTGGCCTACCTGCAGACCACCGAATGCGAGGTAAAAAATGTACTCCGCCTCAGAGCAAGAGCTTGGCTGGAAGTTCTCAGGATTCTTCTAACCCATCTCAGGATTGACATAGAAAGTCAAATAACGACTGAGGAAGCAATGGAGATTCAGAATTCACAGGATTTCGGGTCCTCCAGGGCAATCTGAATCACTGCCGCGGGGCTCAAGCTTTATTGTTAAGGTCCTGTGCGGAGTGGTCGATTGCCATGGCAGTGGTGGCAGAGCCGTACGATGTGCCGAAACATCCTCTTTGGTTCGGGGATATCGATGGCTCTGTTGCCATTTACTGGGGTGGAAAGAGATACCCTTCGTACTCCCTCATTGATGGAGGGTAGGGTTAGGCAGGTGGAGTGGGGACCTCTCGCATTTGTAGGCTGCTACATACTCGTATCTTCCAACTGTGGAATTGGTCCCTATGAAGCATACCTAGATAGACTCGCAGTTTTTACCCGTAGATGCCTACCACGCCCTATTATAGTGCTGGGTGATTTTAATGCTCGCTCAAAAGCATGGGGTGACACAAGGGGAAACAGAAGAGGAGAAGTTATCCAAATGTGGGCGACAGGGTTGGACCTTCGGCTTCTCAACACTGGATTCATAAGTACCTGCGTACGGTGGCAGGGGGAGACAATTGTGGATTTGACATGGGCTTCAAATGATATCGGGATGGAGAGTCGCAGAAGAGTTAGTAAGTCTATCCGACCATCGCTATATCATGTTCGCTGTGACATTGCGACCCTATAATAACAGACACGTTGGTCAAGCACGACGATGGTCTGTTAAACAGCTTAATAGGGATCTATTACTCGCTGCTACCAACGCTGGATTTTGAGCAGAAACCCTGACCTTTTCTGATCCCGAGAATGAACCAGTCTGGGTACGGGAAGTAATGACATTTATATGTGACGTAGCGATGCCCCGATGTAGGGCCTCTAATAGAAAAGAAGTATACTGGTGGTCTGAACACATTGCAGGATTGAGAGTAAGATATCCTTTGAAGCGGCAACAATCCTGACACGCTTTCCACCCCTCGACATCTTGGCGGACATGGATGACAAGATTTACCTGCAAAGTCGGGCAATTCTCCCAACGAGAAAATAACGATGAGCCAAGTCTTCTGCGAAAGCAGGCACATAGACGGGCTTGGACTGAATGGCGCCAACGTCTAGAGGAGAAGCATGCAGGTCAAAGAGCTGGTGGAACAATTCTGTCCAATTTTACGTTCCGACTGTCACCGCGCATGGCTGCTTTGGTGAGCATTTGTGTCGGATTGGACGGGAAGAAAAACCCCATTGCTACCACTGTGATGGAGATCAGGACGACGCTCAGCACACCCTTGAAGCGTGTCCTGCATGGGAATATGAGCGTTCCGCCTTGGTTAGCCAAATTGGGGTTAACTTCGCTCCGTCTGCAATTGTAGCAAAGATGCTGGCGGAGAAGACAGACTGGAAGGCAGTGGTCTCCTTCTGTGAAGCCGTCATGGTAAAGAAAGAGGCCCTTGAGCGCACCCGGGAGATTGTTGACAAGATAATAATTCCTAGGTACCGTTAAATTCAACAATGTTTTAACCGCCCATTTCAGTAAACTTCATTACTCAGGCACGATTAGAAACAAATTAGTAAAAACAAATCTTCAATTTAATGCATTTAGCCTGGAGCTATTATTTTCAGTTCTAGGTGGTTAGGTCATTTAGCCTGGAGCAAGAATTAATAAACCTAGGCGGATAAGTCAGTTAGCCAGGAACAAAAAGTACTAATTGTAGGCGGTTAAATCATTTAGCCTGGAACAAAAAAATAAAATAAAAGGGTTATTTTGTATTAAACGACATCTAACTTCGTTAATAATAGGAATATCAGAAAAAAAACCTATTCAGATTATGCAGACTATGTAACCTTATCAATAAATATCCATCTTTTTCTAAAATTTTACAAATTGCGGAAGTTATGAATTTTTTTTCAAAAATCAAAACTTTTAACTGCTCTGGTGTAAAGTTTACAAAATGTCGCTTAATACAAATAGCCCGGGAACCGTCGATATTGGTTCAGGACGCCATCTTTTGACGAATGGTGAAAGTCGTTACATCATCCCCTTACACCGCGTCCTAATTGCCATATCGCTCGTACGACAACGTCATTTCATGCCTTTGTCGCATGTGCGTATTTCAATTAGTACAGCTCCATACTTCTCATTGTGAGAGGAGACCCGACCCTGTAGTTGGTTGACATTCAGTGCTATACAGTGAGAACCGCGCCAGTTCTGCGGTTAGTTGTGTTGTCACGGTGGAGTACAACTTCATCGTTGTTGATCGTCCTAATAGTAGGACATAGTATCGCTGCTCAACTCGTATAACGAGCTAGCCTGTCACCAGTTAGTAGTGATCACTTAATCCCCGACGCCTTCGCAGACCCGCGATAAGACGTTACGACCGCTTACTCTAGTTTATGGACACGTAAAGTAATACCTAAAATTTGTAAGATTACACTCCTAGTGCTGAAACTTGTTCGGAAGTATGAAGTATTTTAAAGATATTTTAATGATAATTTTAATGATATTTAAAATGTTGCCTTAATAAACGGTTTCATAAACACGTTTTAGTAGCAGTGTGTTAGTATCAATTTTGTTTAAAGTATAACTAAAAAAAACGTTTTCAAATGACGATGCTTTCCGTTCTTATATATTATTATATTTCACACTTATATATTCTTATATTTAACACTTTCTTATATTTTAAGGGAGACCTCCGGTGCCTCTGGGGTCAACTAAGATCCTTATAACTGTCAAAAACATGAACATTTCCGGTTAACAGAAAAAATTACGATCATTTAAGGGCAATTAATACAGTTCATTTTAAAAGGTATTGGAATTTGAGCTGATTTGAAACTTTCAGATATTTTTGAAAGAACTCTTCTATGACGTACATTTCAAAGTGGACGGAGAAAACATCCCTTTTGGATGGAAAGTATGTGGCTGAAAACAAAATCCTTATAAGTAGTGAAGATGGCCATTAAAGGCTTGTCAAATCAGTTAACTTCATAACAATAATATGTTCTCAGCTTAATTTAAGACAGGTACAGAATGTGCTTCTAATTAAGAGCATTACCTCCATTCTACGCGAAGACACGTTCTGCCGGCGATAACTGGCTCTAACCGGCTATAACCGGCCATTACAAGATCCTGAGCCCCCGAGGAAGAGCTAATCCGGATAAATGAGACACGAAAGATGACAGCGCTAATTGAGCTCGAAACTAAGCGGGGGATTCTAGTCTCTTGTGAAGTCAGCTTTTTACTTGGAATTTTTGATGAACTTGGGCTTTGCACTAGTACATAAAGATTCTAGTATACGTTGTGAAAATGAATGGCATCCACGTCTCAGTAAAAGGAGTATAGGCCATCCTGGTGAACTTATAATCTGAAGAAGATGGCGAGAAACCGGTGGATTTAAAGAACCCAGAACTGGGCGAAGCGAAGTTGATTAGGGGAGGCCCATGTCCAGCAGTGTATTATGAAGGACTCACATCATGATGACAATGAATCATTAGGATACAGCTGCTGAGTTAGTTTATTCGAATGCGCTCATCTCAGGAACTATAATTAGGATTCGGAACCTTTTTTTGTATATTATAGAACATTCACGAGGAAGTCTATAAGGCTTTTCTACCGTAGAAAATTATGTATGCTCCGACAACCACACCTCTCATTCTCATCATTATGAGTGTGATGATAAGGTAAGGTACCCGGACCTACCATAATGGATCTGTAGAGTCTATTCCATACGTTTTGGCCACGTCACGTATCCACCAATCCACTGAAGTACACGTATCCACTTCCACCAATCCGCATTGGAGCAGCGTAGGAGTATGCTCCAGGCCTCCCCTTGGTGCAGGAAGAGCTCAGGAAGAGCACGGAGAGGCTACGCACGTGTGTCAAGCTTCGCTTTGCAAGAAAATAAATGTGACTGTGTCCACTGCAACCCACGGACACTTCCTTCCTTCCTTCCTTTCAGCACTTAGTAGTCCACTGCTGGACATGGGCCTCCCCTAATCGACGCCACTCCGCCCGGTCCTGGGCCCTCTGAATCCAACGGTTTCCCGCTGTCTTCTTCAGGTCATCAGTCCACCTGGTCGGAGGGCGGCCTGTGCTCCTTTTGCCTAAACGTGGTCGCCATTCGAGGATCTTTTTTCCCCATCGGTTGTCAGTCCTGCGAACGATGTGGCCAGCCCATTGCCACTTTAATTTGCAAATTTTGAGAGCTATGTCGGTCACCTTCGTTCTTCTACGGATTTCATCATTTCTGATTCTGTCTCGTAGAGAAATACCAAGCGTAGCTCTCTCCATTGCCCTCTGGGCGACTCTGAGCTTGTGGATTAGGCTCACAGTAAAGGACCCACGAACACGCTACGCATGAATTGACACACGTGGCTTGGTGGGATATGTCGCACACGTAGTTCAATGCTGGCAACGCTACGCACGCTACACGGCACACACGGACGACACACAAGACGTACTGTTCCGAAACGAAACGCACACATACACAGCTTACCAGACGACAATGCACAGTGTAGTAACCAACAGAGGAAAAAGATTTTTAGAAGAGGTAAAAAATTAATAAAGCATAAATCATCACAAAAATTGCTTTATTTTTAATTAACACTCTTTCAATATTTAATAATATTAATGAAACATAATAACTGTGAATTGGCCGTAATGCACTGTAAAATTTCGAACTAATATTATCCCGTAGGTATTAAATATTTGTTAGTATTATAATGTCTAACGATAAGTATTCTTTTCTTTCACTCCATACAAAAATTTGATTTAAATTTTTTTTATTTTCTCTAAAAATCTTTTACCTCTCTTTGTTATTACACTGTGGACTCCTGTGTAGTAAGCTTGATTATGAATTAAGTAAATGAATTACGTATCTATCCGAAACGAATCGCACAAACGTTTCGTTTCTGTATCGCTAAAACTCAGACTGAGGGTACACTTGTACATAGTCGTGAGTTACGTGCACGTATAGCGTGCTGCAGTGGGTTCGCGCCTTTACACTTTAGCGGGATCTAAAGGGTTGCGGCCAATGCATTAATACTACTCCAAACCGTTTCTCTTCAGGGGTCGACAAATTCGACCGACGGTCTCCTATCCAACCAAATTGGTTCCGCCGTTTTTGCAACGTAAAGTTTTAAATGAAAACGGTTGAAGTACACAACTGGACCCCGCTCTACATAATAATACGTATTTTTAACGAGCGCCACTTGGTAAGCAAATTGGCCACAAAGTGTTTTTAAACTGGACATAATCAAGTTAATCCGTGTAATATCGTTATTTAAACGCACAACCATTTTCACGATTCGCGTCCGCGTTCTATTTTTAAATTAATTAACCGATCGGGTTTATTAAATGATACCGATTCTGGTGTATGGTTTTATGCAAACTAGTGGCAGCCGGTGGCGGAAGTGTGACTGTGGTTTGGCTTTTTAACAAGTGTTATTGTGTTTATTTGCGTAACAAAAGAGTTTTAATGGTACGTAAGCATTTGGTTCTCTTAACCAATTTCCACTTAGCCAATAATTTTAGCCGGTGATAGCCCAGTGGCTTTGAATTCGACCCCGAATCGAGGGGTCCGGGTTCGAATTCCAGTGGCACGCTTTATAAAATTAAATATCACATGCTGTTACGGTGAAGGAAAACATCGTGATGAAACCTGAATGCCTGAGAGTTCACAAAAAATGTTCTCAAAGGTATGTGAAGTCCACCAACCCGCAGTAAGGTGGACTAATGCCTACATCCCTCTCATTGTGAGTGGAGGCCAGACCCTGTAGTGGGTCGTTAATGGGTTACTGACTGACCGTCTATTTACTGTAAATTCGTACTGTCTATTTAATTTTAGAATGTAGATTTTTATTATTTTCAATAATAGCCTTATTTTAGTGTTACTTATAGATTTCTATCTTGGTTCTGTGATCTATATTAATGTCAGTTAGCAGTAATTCCTAGTTATTCTAGTTCAATGACGAACATACGTCGAGAGCAAACTACTCAACTTGACCGGCACAACTTCAATTACGAAATCGACAGATTGCATTCGGTTGGGATAACCAGATAAGTCTACCTATAGCTGGACGATATGGATACGTTGGACGTTTGTAGACTTGTTGCTCTATAGTTCACACATACATTCATAGATGGCACTATGTGCTTTAAGCAATTTACGTGTACATTCCGTTTCACGAATCGAACTTCCAAGAGAACTTAATACTCGCGTCTCATTGGTCAATACGTGCGGCTAGAGATAAGTGAACCAATAAGCGGCTTATGTTTAAAGCTGTGGCTTATGAAGGCCACGCGCAAAACCAATGGGCACGCATAGATGATTTTCTTTGGGAGCTTGTTTCGTGGAATGGACTTTTTACACAACGATTGTGATACTTTTTTCCTCTAATTAATGGACAGCGGTGATAGTCGCGGTATTTTGTTAATCAAACATTAAAAATAAATGTTTTAAAGAAAAATAATTGAAAATAAATAGGTACTTCTTCGACGTTGCTCGTGTCAATGGTGACCAACACGGAAAAAATCCAGTATAGATGTTGTTTCAATATTAAAGGCTGGATAGTAGTTTATAAAACCACAAATTCAGGTGACCCGAGCGCTCGGTTGCTTTGGATTGTATATTATAAAAAAACTGGAAAATGGGAGCCAGATTTGCACATCGAGGGTTCTGTATAAAAAAAATACGAAAATACTTTGTTTATATTCTCATAAACAAAATAATAAATTGGATTGAAGGTTAAACATAACTTTAATATTGGAAATTTCTAGTTACGTCGCAGTCAGCTTACTAACTGCGTATAATGTTTATAATAGCACAAATATATGATCATGTGACTTATTATTACCAATTGGCTGTTTCAGAATTAAATTCTTTTTTCTACATGTGTCTTTGGAGTAAAATTTATTACAACTCAAAATATTGCAAACCCGAGTTAAAAAAAATTATAATTCTCAATTTTATATTATTATACCTAATACACAATAATATGTACCATTATCACGTTACTTTTTGTATTGTGAGAATTAATGTGACTTATTATTAGCAATTGGCTGTTTCAGAATTTAATTCTTTTTCTACATGTTGTCTTTGGAGTAAAATTTATTACAACTCAAATTATTGCAAACCCGAGTTAAAAAAAATTATAATTATCAATTTCATAATATATTATTATACCTAATACACAATAATATGTACCATTATCACGTTACTTTTTGTATTGTGAGAATTATATATTTATATATATTGTTACTTTTAATTTTTACTTTTCAGATTTTCTCACCATAAAATGAAAGCAATCGGTTCAGCCGTTCTCTAAACGTTCGCCAAGTTTTAGCGTGACTAACGAACAACGATTCATTTTATTATATAGATGGACAATGAAGCTACTCCTATGACAACTCCCTATAAGGATTCAATTTTACTTGTAGCCCACGGATCCCCAAAAAATACTTTATCCTCGACATTAGATTCGCATTTTAAATTCCATTTCGGGCGCGTTGCAGTGGAGTACATTTATCAAAATTATGAAATAAAGTGAAATGTATTCTGTAGTGCTCTGCAGAACGCGTAACAGCTGAAACAAATCATAGCGAAGTCAGTCGGTAACCCATTAATGACCCACTTTTTTTGTGAACTCTCAGGCATGAAGGTTTCCTCACCATGTTTTCGTACACCGTAACAGCAGGTGATAGGTATTTAATTTTATAAAGCGCACATAACATTTTTTACAAAGTCATTGGTAAATCGCACCTGTACCGCTCGATTCGAGGTCAAATTCTAAACCACTGAAACGCCTGAAAACTCGAAAACAATAATAATGAAGTCAATTGACTTGAAATACTGATGACGTGATAAGTCGGGTCCTTTAGACAAAACATATACATAATTATATAGGGAGGTCCGTGGCTACTGTGTAGGCCGGTGCTGGCAGAGAGCCGGTCTAGTCCCTTGCCATCAGATATGTTGAAGCGAAGCAATTCATATATTCAAATACATTTTGTATGAAGAACCCGGCTTATGAAGTCATTTTTTGTTTTTGACAGTTCAATAAAAATATCTCAATCGACTCGGAGTTCACATCCCAATTACAATAGTTGCACTATAAATAAAAGGGTTGCCGTCACATACGAACAGAATCGTCTCAAAAGGTGTTCCAACACTTGACCGATTTCCGTATTTTCTAACCCTTGACTCAGTTGTCGCCGCTTCCTAAATAGGTCACACTGCATAGTGCTAGTAATTGGAAAAAAGTCTATTGTCTCTTGTAGCTCGCTGTGTTATACCTGGAGTTATTTAAACCTTCAAGGGGTTTAACTATTGTTTTCGTTTAAGAAAAAGATTACGGTAGGTATCTTCTATAATGTCACCTTAGCTTGCTTACGGCCAGTATCAATATCACACCGCCCGTTAAAGATAACGTTGCCGTTTGGTTGCCAAGATGTACTTATTAATTGCTTTGAATTTACAGATGTTGTCTAGTAACCAAAGTATAGAGACAAATAGAGAGGAGACCCGATCACAAATGGTTTACAGACAGACAAAAATTTTTTTTAAGAATTAAACCGACTTCAAAATGGTATGAAATAATATTTGTTACAGACTTTAAGCTTACTTTTTGTAAGGTATTTAAAAAAAGTGACAAAATTTGTATTAAATACAAACAAAACACTTGTTTGCAAAAACACCAACCTAAAAAAAATAGTAAGTAATAACTCCTAGGTTGCTCTTTTTGTCTGCAGAAAGACAAAGGATATCTTTAAAACTTTCTGTCTAATATATTCCTAGAATGTATGTGATTACTTAGCTGATATATCGCGCAGAGAAGCGTCGCTTCGATAACTTCGCAATTTCACACCTCGCTTCGCTCCGTTTTCGCACTAAGTGTTTGATCCCTTGCCCACCGAAACATAACATTGATGTTTCACAGTTATAGCATACTAGAATTCCATATTAGTATGTTCCATATATGTATCATATGTAGTAAGTAAATGGTTGCGGTGATATGGCTAAAAATTAGACCTCTTTCTCGAGGGGCCTGAATCTGAATCCAAGTGACTTAAACTTTTAGCAAAGTGACTTTTAAGACATCGTTGTAAATATGGTAAGAAAACTTTGATAGCGTGATTCAGGATGGTCAGGATACCGGTTAGAGGTGTCACTGACCCGTTGCCGGCTATAACTCGTACTAAAGGAACCTTTGTTGTTTTTGTGATAAGCACACACTAATCCACATGAAGCCAGCGTGGTGGACTAAAGCCTACAAGTTCATAATATAGATAACGTACGAATTTTCGATCGAAAGAGCCAACTCTACCATAAAAAAAGCATCGTTCCTGTTTACATTTCAGAGGTGTTCACATAATTCTGTATGATATGATTGACGTGGTTCGGATAACTAAACTGTCGTGGGAAATTAATTCTAACGTGAAATTGACACCCTGATCCGACTGACGCGGAAACTCAATTTTACCGGCGATGGTGTCGCTTTCGATATTCCTCGTTCTTGTTTTTATGTTGACTTGTATAGATGTGTGATGTATCCATATTTGGGAGCAAAATTAATATTATGCATAATGGGATAGATGTTTTAAAATGTATGAATTATCTACATTAGTCATTCTACAGTACTCATAATAAAGAGACGTCAACTTAGACTTGTAGTTTGATCTTGCACCGTACAACCTTAAAAGTGAAGGGGTATTCTTGAAACCTTCACTTTTGAGGTAGTAAGGTGTATTATTACCTAATAATAATAAGGTATATATTTACCTAAAGTATAAAATAAAGCTCAAACAAAAAAAGAACGAAACACGATCCGTCAATTAATTTCGGAGATACGCGAGGACAAACATATATACATATATACACCAATGAATTTGGTATTTTTGTTTGGAAGCCGAAATAGACCAACATATTATGTAAAAATTGTGCAGTTCCGAGAATATTACATACATACGTGTCGAAATGAAAACCTCCTTTTTTGTAGTCGGTAATCATGTAACTGACACATATTACTCAACTTGTGAACTAGACTTTGACAAATATATCTACTGACATCATTAATTTCACCGGGAAATGAAAAGGGCGCCCTTTCTTTTATTTTCAACAGGAAAATTCACAGGCCATCGCTGCATTCATAATGAGGTTTTACTTATTTGAATAAAATTGTGTGCCATGGTTACGTAACTCTGTAGGTACCCTTTCGTATGGGCATGTATTTGAAAGAAAACTTTTTTGAAATAAATAAAACAGAGCACGGGCATACAAGGCATCTGGTCGTGTCAAGAGTAGGTGAAATGTGTATAATTCATATTTGCGTTCTACGGGAGCTACGGGACCGCATCCACGTGCGTTCGTAGTGTATAGCTTCGTGGCTGATACTTTAAAGTGTAACTTAGACTATTTCCAATTGTCAGTTACCCTTTAATGACCCACTACAGGGTCGGGTCTCCTCTCTCAATGAGAGGGATGTAGGCCGCCGTCCACCACGCTGGCCTACTGCGGGTTGGTGGACTTCACGTGCCTTTGAGAGCATTTTTTTGTGAACTCTCAGGAATGCGGGTTTCCTCACGATGTTTTCCTTCACCGTAACAGCAGGTGATATTTAATTTTAATTAAATCGCACATAACTTTTTTACAAAGTCATTGGTGCGAGCCACTGGGATTCGAACCCGGACCCCTCGATTCGAGGTCGAATTCTAAGCCACTGGGCTATCACCGATTAACCGCTCCAATTAAAAAAATTAAATTTTAAGAAAATGAAATGAATTCATCAGTGTCCAGAATATCTCGCGATCTATGCAAGGTTCCACTTGGCGATGGGCTATAGACTCTGAGATAAGGAGAGGCTCTAAGAGAGTTACCAGATAAAGTCACCGAAATAACAGCCAAGCGCATTAGCAGTTTGCGTTATACATACATTTCTGAACATCATCTGATTCAAGCCTTAGACGATCAATCAGTGCCGGCTTCATGAATAACATCCGAGTATCTTGTACTTATATTATAAAATTTTACAAAAGATTTATTTCTTTTTCCGAAGCGCTGCGAAGATCGGATAATGCTTCATGATTGATTGCAGGACGGGAATAATGTGCCACATAATTACATTAGCTTTATAGAGTTTCACCTAAATTGAACGTTGAACGTTCAAATATTTATGAGATTAATTATTAATGAATTCGCGTATTTATCTAAGTGACAGGATCAGGGTAAAGTTTGGTATGTTTTTTCCGAGTTATTATAGACTGGGGAATGTACAGAGTATTTTGTAGATTATAAACATAGTTGTAGCACAACTGTCTGCTACTACATTATAAACATAGCAGTGCTATGTTGATAACCCAGTGGCTAAGAATTTGGTCTCCAACTCCACATATACCTATACGATCATGAACCTATCATGAACCAAAGAGTTATGTACTTATTTAATTACAAAAATTGAATGTTACCTGCTACAACGATAAAGGAAAACATCTTAAACCTGCATTTTCGAGGTTTCTCCATATGTCCCGTTATGTCCGTTCACCACGGGTGAACATTATGGAGAAGCTAGCGTGGACCTTCATCATTCCCATCGTGAATGGAGACACGGTCATTAATTGGTTATAGACTAATCATTTATTGCTTTCTTCCCTCCAATTAGATAGTCCTTGACAGGCAAACGTCCGGACCAGTCGACAACTTTAGAAAACGCTTTTGGACGCGACTTTTTACGAATTCAACTCGTGCCTACGCCAAGAGCCCAGCGTCAATTCAAGACCTCAAAAATGGAATTCGTGAGGCTATCGAGGACATAGGGTAGCCTCTTTGCGATTTGGTTATGGAAAATTTCATGAAAAGGATATGGTCCTGTAAGCGTGGTGGTGGTGGTCATTTGCCTGCTGTTATTTTCCACTACTAACGGCATACCTTCCTCTTTATAATGAAATAAACATCGGATATTTATATTAAAAAAATGCATTTTTCTTTGAATATCAAAAAAGCGCGGCTATCGTTATATGGTCCCGTGTGTTCTATTTTTGATACGGAACTCTAAAAATGATTCACAACGGTAAAACGCTGCAAACCGTTCCAGACATGAGTATACATTTTTAATGTCCTCTTGTCTGCTGTATATTTTTGAACTTTGCGTTTAAACGTACATTGCATGAACTCTGAAAGAGATTCGTTCGAGAGTTAAATCACCTTGTAAATAAACGAGTGAGTATTAGAAGTTTGTTGCGAACACAACAAATATTTTTAGTCATAACGTATCCGTGGCCTTGTATTCTGGTTTGGGAAGATTCCTTCCTTTTAGTGCGTCGTAGTCCACTGCTGGACATGGGCCTCCCCTTATCACTTATCCGCCCGTACATAACTGTTGTACTTAAGTAGAAATGTACCTATATAAATGTGACAACAGATAAAATGTATTTTTAGGTGTATCCTTTAATATTGTAGAACATAGATATTCCTTGTTACTGAGTAGAATTATACCTCTATTGTGATGTGATAATAAGCTCCTACCTGATTCACATGAAATTATATTTAATCTCTTATTTATCACCAGTATATTAAACCCATCTTTATACGCATTAGCGGCCGTTTCTTAGAACAGAGGGTGGCTAAGAGGCTTGGTTGCCATGGGATCTTAATTGCTTTGAGAAACTCGATACAATTTCACAAAATGCTTCCGCGTCCAAAGGTTTCGAACAAGACATTGCTTTAAGTCCTCACTGTCTGTCCAAATATACAATAATAATAATAATAATATGTACCCCATCACAACATTAACAGCTTCGCTGCCGAGCACGCACCGGTGCGGGTTAGGGAGTGTGGCGCGGGGTGCCGGCCACGCACCGGTGCGGGCTAGCGTCTTGGAAATTTCCTACACTCATTACGCTGCCGGCATAGGGCGAGAGACGTTGTTTTTGCAGTGGCACTGTGCTTGAAATTCCGAACTTTCGTAACGTGTTTTTGGTTTTTTGATAAGTTGAACGGTTGTGTCTGTGTGGACTAAATAAAATCAATAAGAATTATTTATATAATATTAGGTGCTCATAAACGGCCACGAAACGAGGTAGAGATAGAGATTAACCAAACAAAAGCAAATAGAGGTAGAGATTACTGGAGAATCAACTCTTGGAAAGATGTGACTGTCTCTGAGATGTACAGATGTACCTAATGCCATTTCGAAAGTGTTTTAGTGTTATATTTCCTTTTTCCAAATGTTTCTTTTTGTAGATTATTCTAAAAATAGTGCTAGTTTTTATTATATTTGATTTATCTAACAAATAACTGTGTTTTATTTCTAATAAACTATAAACCATGACAAAAACTGACAACGCACCCGTGCGTTGTTCGGCACTGGGAATGTCCATTCCATTCCCAGTGCCAAGCACGCACCGGTGTGGTGAAGTTTTTCACCTCTTCGAAATACAGTAAAATATATAAATATAATAAATAAATGTAATAATAATCATAACCAATCACTTTTAAAATCAATTAAACAAAAAAACACTTTTGGCCCCGGGGGCAAAACTTCAAATTTCCATGTGGCAGCGAAGCTGTTAAATTGTGTCAAAAAGGCCTCTACGTGTTGGACCTGTGTCCCCGCGCAAGCTTACTGCCCAGTGTGCTGAGTGCGAGTTTTGACAAAACATTTTCGCTTGAACGTATCGAGCGCAAATACGTCGATTTCTATGGGATTGAAGCAGCGCCATCTTGTGGCTAAGATGACAAACGGAATTGGCGCTTAGCGTATAGTCGATTAACGCGACGGTGAAGTTACTCGAACAATTTTGTGCAACTCGCACTACGCACACTGGTCCAATTTTCTTGGACCTGTGAATGTGCAGACACTACAAATAATAATAATAATAAAAAATAAACGGCAGGTGACCCCATAGTCCGCAATAGCCCATCAAACAGTCCCTCTATATCCCATCACAATAGTTCCAGGAAATTTTTCTATTCCTTTCTATAGTTCCTGTCCATATGGCGGGGACCATCTTCGGAACAATCTTTTAGATAGATTGTGCGGCCGAGGATGGTATCCGTCATAATGTACCCCATCACAACATTAAATTGTGTCAAAAGGCCTCTACGTGTTGGACCTGTGTCCCCACGCAAGCTTACTGCCCAGGCCCAATTTTCTTGGACCTGTGAATGTGCAGACACTACAAATAATAATAATAATAAAAAATAATAATAAATTTTATTTCAGACTATTAATCCATATTTATATTAGTAAAAGTTAGTAACAATTTGATCTTATAACTAACTATGTTAGTATTGTAAGTTATTAATTTTAAGTGCTAATACAAAATAGCGGTGCCACATTCATCTACCTTTTCAGTGTTATAAAAGTCATCAATATGCTATGACAAACCACCTTGGATAATTTAAATAAAAAATATCTAAATAAATACCTCACATAATAACGTAAATCTACATATTATTAGGATAATTATTAATACGCCCTTATAAAAGGTTCGGTTGTATGTTAGTATGTTGGTATGCAATAGGTCACACTGACACATGTTTTCTATAATTTTGTCAATGTTAAAGACAAAGACAAAACGGTTATTTGCACAAATATAGGTATAGAGTTGTTACAAATTGTTTAGATCAATCTATATTTACCATTTTTAGGTATGCAAATAATTAGGTTTATAATTACAAGCTCAATGGTTCACAAACATGATATTGTCATTATTGCCAGTAAAAAAATAGTTTACAGTAAAAGAAATAGCGGTGATAGCCCAGTGGCTGAGAATTCGACCTCGAATCGAGGGGTCCGGGTTCGAATCCCAGTGGCACGCACCAATGACTTTGAAAAAAGTTATGTGCGCTTTATAACATTAAATATCACCTGCTGTTACGGTGAAGGAAAACATCGTGAGGAAACCTGCATGCCTGAGAGTTCACAAAAAAAAATGTTCTCAAAGGCATGTGAAGTCCACCAACCCGCAGTAGGCCAGCGTGGTGGACTAAGGCCTACATCCCTCTCATTGTGAGAGGAGACCCGACCATGTAGTGGGTCATTAATGGGTTACTAACATAACAACAACAACAAAAGAAATTAGTTCAAAAAATTTCCGTAAAATGGCAAGGCGCAATGATTAAGTTACACCTGTTACTATGACAGCTAATAGGTTTTTGTACCCAGTAACAAAAATTCACGGCTACAAAGGCTTGTAAGTTGAAACATTACAATACCTGTTCCCCAAGTTACGAGTTTGTACGGAATCCTCGGCGCCCCAGTTCAACTCGCATTTGTTAGGTTGTATTTCCATTTCAATTTTCATCTCAGTATTTTAACTTTGAAACTTAAAAATCATTTTGGAAAAAAAGGTTGCGGTTTTTTATAGTAGTAGGTACGCGTACAGTTCATTATTCTCTTGTCTTATTTAGTAAACAATCTTGACACTACGTTTTATAGAAAAAAAAAATCAAAATTGCTTTAAAAAATAAACTATACTATCTAGAAACTTTTTTCTGTACTTATTAAATTACAATTTGGTTTTAAATTTTTATAATTTTGTGTCTGCATTATTTTTTAATCGCAAATTAAAATAAAAAGACATGCTAAGATTGTTCACCAAATATGACAAGAGAATAAAAAATTGGACTTTAACGTTATATATCATCACGTACCTACAATAGTAGACATACACAGGCATATAATGGGAGATGGTTATTACAGCTCACATAAAAGAACTAACATCATCAATTTCATTATTTTTATCCATAGGCCTCTTAGCTCATCACAAAGTAACACCGTTCTTCACGACTTCTGTTGCGGGTGAGGAGATATTTTGCGATGAATAGCAAAGCACCCTCCTCAGATAGGAGAAAATAATTCTCTCTGATGTTGCATGCGGGTTCTTTGCTACTCATGAGGACTAAGATGTTCGCCTCAAGTCCAATATCCTTAGCCGGCAACCATACCTCCCCACAACACAAGACATGAAGAATATCCTGCTTTACGTCTTGCTTACGTGCTTAAGCGGTGATAGCCCAGTGGCTTGGAATTCGACCTCGAATCGAGGGGTCCGGGTCCGAATCCCAGTGGCACGCACCAATGACTTCGTAAAAAAGTAATGTGCGCTTTATAAAATTAAATATCACCTGCTGTTACGGTGAAGGAAAACATCGTGAGGAAACCTGCATGCCTGAGAGTTCACAAAAAATGTTCTCAAAGGTATGTGAAGTCCGCCAACCCGCAGTAGGCCAGCGTGGTGGACGGCGGCCTACATCCCTCTCATTACGAGAAGGAGACCCGACCCTGTAGTGGGTCATTAATGGGTTACTGGACGTGTTTCCACATGGTATGTTTCGATATGTTCTACCTCTTAAACACATACACAGTCAATAGTCATGGCATTATAACAGTAAATCAAACAATCCACCAATCCCGGCGGTGGCGAGTCGAACACGAAGCGCCGCTCCATATTTAACTCGAAAGCCTTCGCTCTAATGTTTGGCTGTGGGGACGGAATTCACGCGGCTCGTTGGCAAACTCCCAAAATGCCCCGAAACGAGGATCGTAGGTCACCTGTCGTAATGTAGACAACCCATTACCTTTTACGACGCTTACAGCTTACTTAATTCTCAGTGTGAGACCCGACCCTGCGGTCACTAATTGGTTGTAAACCAACTTGGAAGTATGGAAAAATCGGAAAATTTTGGAAAATTAATAATATCCCCGTCAATTTTTTTTCTATCAAAGTGGTAAACAGCGGTGATAGCCCAGTGACTTAGAATTCGTCCTCGAATCGAGGGGTCCGGGTTCGAATCATAGTGGCACACGCCAATGACTTTGCTGTTACGGTGAAGGAAAACATCGTGAGGAAACTTGCATACCTGAGAGTTCAGAAAAAAAATGGTTCTCAAATGCATGTGAAGTCCACCAACCCTCAGTAGGCCAGCGTGGTGGACTAAGGCCTGCATCCTTCTCATTGTGCGAGGAGACCCGACCCTGTAGTGGATCATCAATGGGTTTCAAACAAGTAATAAATAATCCGTAATCTTTATTTTAGATTCGCAGCGACAATAATAATTCTAGATTTAAAATTAAACGATTAGCTTTGTATTGACTTTGGACAACTCCGGACCTAGTTTAGTTTGAAATTGAAATGATAATATCTCCATTATTCTAAACAATTATATCGACAAGTTGTAAAGATTAAGTTCTTACGCGACCCGCCTACAACTGTGTAATTTTCCTCCAGCGACAAAAGTCATTTGTCTTCACAAATTAAAACAATAGCCGAAGTTAATTGAATTCCAAAACAGCGTAAAGAAAATAAAACAAAACTTTGCAAATCCATAAAACGGAACAGAACAATCAGTTAAGCGCTGAGCGAAAGCAGTTAATTTGAACATAGGCTTGTGTAACAGCTGTTTACTACATTAACGGGTCCACTCATTCCTTTACTCTTAAATTAACACTCATAGCCCCACACTTGGATTCTAAGTTTTTTTTTTATATTGTCAGTAACCCAATAATGACCAACTATAGGGTCGAGACTCCTCTTACAATGAGAGAGATGTAGGCCGCCGTCAACCACGCTGGCCTACTGCGGGTTTGTGGACTTCACATACCTTTGAGAACATTTTTTGTGAACTCTCAGGCATGCAGGCACCTTAACAGCAGTTGATATTTAATTATATAAAGCGCACATAGATCTTTTACTAAGTCATTGGGGGACATTGGAACTTTGGAAATACAAAAAGACAAAAAAACTATTTTTTATGAATTATCAATTTTTGAAAAAGAGTGTCTAAGATAACTTGTTAGATACGAGTTATTTAAATGCTACGTTGCAGCAATGCACAGCGACTGCATTCAGTTTTACACCTCGTAAAATGCAAGTGGCAAATATATTCCGCAATTCGCATGTTCTAGATCGCGGAATGATTTGCGAGACATCGCCGTTTATCGCCGCTGAATATCAGAATACGGCGCTTTGTGACGTCTTGTTCTGTTAAATAGCTAAGTTGTTATTTGAATTCCAGTTGGTCAACATTTTTACGAGGACAATGAAGTTTGTCTGGGGAGATCTACCGCCGATCTTATAATCCGCCGTGAAGTAGCACGTTTTTCTTTCTTGAGTCTTATGTTGAGAGGGTTTTAGGGAAAGATAGGTATTCTATACTTGGCGATCTCTAGAAATAATAATTCAGTTTTATAGCACGTAGACTGTAAGTGGCAGAAACAGTCCGCAAGTCGCATGTTACGTCGCGATACGTTCCGCATTGTCGTTGTATCGCCGCTGAATATCTGAATACGCCGCTTTGTCGCGTTCTGCACTAAATGTTACGTTCTTATCAAAGTACTAGTAAATCTAACGAGGGTTAATACATGATATAATTTATAAATAGGTACGTGAAACGAAAATTTTGGCTACAATTTACAGTTCACTACACGATCGAAGAGTTTGAATTTTGGCACAATTAAAGTTTATATGGAGAAGAATGCACGAATTCTAGTTTTTTTTTTTAATAAAACCATGAAATACATCAAATTCACCAAGAAAAAAACACGCCACGGACACTACCATATATTTGAGTTCTTTGACATGTACATATAGACAAACATGACGTGTACATGTCAATTTCAAACTTCAATATAGTCGAATTTCGACTTCTTGGCGATCTCTAGTAAGCTCTAGTAAGTATCTTGGTCTGCATGAGTAGCAAAAGACCCGAATACAGCCTCAGTTCGGATTTTTTTTTCTCTATTAGAGGTTAGATGTGGGTTGGGCTGCAGTGACCACTAAATGGCCTCAGGTGCGGCAGGGCGGAGTATTAAAACGGTATTAAAACGACAGCTCTCTCAAATAAAAACATTAACCTCCTTTTTAATTAAATTGATCATCAAAATTTATAAAATTAAATATCACCTGCTGTTGCGGTGAAGGAAAACATCGTGAAGAAACCTGCATGCCTGAGAGTACACAAACAAAATGTTCTCAAAGGTATGTGAAGTCCACGAACCCGCAGTAGGCCAGCGGTGGCCTCCCTCTCATTGTGAGAGGAGACCCGAACCTGTAGTGGGTCACTAATGGGTTACTGGCAATCACCAAAACAGCAGATGGTACACTTAGAACGTTTCAGAAACGAAGTGCACAAGTTGCACAGGAACTGCAGTGGATGCATTCGACGCACGTTCGCCGCCCATCTTGCGTTAGACACACTGCGATCCATACTAGTCCATTTTAGAACTACTTTCCACTATCTTGAGCTCCGTATTTATTAGATTCAAAACTCAAACTCAAACTCAAAAGCTTTTATTCATTATTAGGTACAATTTGTGCACACTTAATGAAAGTCATACAGATAAATTATACATTCTACATTCATCCGCTTTGATCGCCCCTCAGGCAAAACGTAGACTGGGAGAAAAAAAGCAGGCGAAAAAAAACTCCCAGCACTCTTTTAAAAGCAAATAAAACTTAGTCTGTAGTGCAGTATGACTAGGTCCAATAAAGGAACACACGTGACAGCTATCGTATGTGTCAATATCGCCCCATTGCCATCCGCTCACAAATAAATATTGTTACATGGTGTATAGAAATAGCCTATAGTGAAGTTATTCAATCTCACGCTTTCTTATCTTCTAAATAGTCCATAGTTTCATAATAGGCCTTTCGGCACAAGATTGATTTGATAGTTTGTTTAAATTTATGAAAAGGCAGGGATTGAATTTCTATTGGAATTTTATTATATATTATCACGGACATTCCCATAAATGACCGGCTTTTTTTATGAAGCCGACATTTTGGAAATACAAGTTAGTGGACATTCCTGGTTACAATACAATTAGTTTTGTGTAAGTTCCTAAATGTTACAAACTTGTTCTTATTTTTATAAACATACATACATACATTTGTGCGAATTAAAACTCAATACCTGAAAAATTCACCAATAGGAAATAACGAAGGGTTTGGATGTGTGAGTTTTTTTGCATGTCCGTCGTAGTTATGTCACAAGGATTAAAACAGGGATAGCTGGTGGCCAAGAACCTGGCCTTTATTTAGGAATACAAATTCAATGCCTAATAAATACACCTACAAGAAACGTAGGGTTTGGGATTCGATTGACAGCAAAATTAACAATTAAATTTCTGTTGTGAGTAACATTTTATGGACCATTTAAAATTAAAAATTTAAATTTAAAATTAAACATAAACAGCCGATAGGCTTTAATATGGGTTAATTTTCTATCTATCCTTTTAAAATCTCTTCGTTATTGAGTTCCTCGAAATTGGTTTCCTAGATTTGTTTACAGAGCTAATTACAAAGCTAATGCAAGCGTGTCAAACACCACGCCACGATCGTATTAAACACTATTCTAATCCGCTAAACAACGTCCGGAACCAACAATTGTACAGACGAACCAAAGTCGACTGCGCAAGTAATAACATTAACGGGAAAAACTCAATTTCCATAGTAATCGTTGAGAACCTCTTTGTGATTCCAACGGACCTCACTTCACTATTTTTTGTAAATAGAAATAGACCCATTAGATATTTTAGCTAGCACACCATTTTTTGGAGTTTGAACTTCTTTCTTTTCATACCTTATTAAGTTTTGAATATTTTATTGTGAAAAATTTCATGCCTGAAGAGTTTAATATGGCTTGATCAAATTCTTCAAATATCTAGTAACTGACCGCGTCCGACGTTGCACTTTTTCGATCGCTTGCGATCTACTCAAGCCCCGCTGGGACTATGCGCGTTACTGAAATAGCTAAATGAATTATATAATCAGGTAATTGCTATGTTTGTTGCTGTTGCAAAAACCTTGCAAATTTCATTTCATAAATAGCCCCTTAATATGATTGAAGGTAAAAGTGTACGCGCAAATTAGGTATATAAAATGCCTAAGTTACTTTAAAACTTTAACAATCACATATTATGTAACAAAACATATAATAGGTACTTCACTTTTAAGTTTTTAACTAACATTGAATTCAGAGGGCCCAGGACCGGGCGGAGTGGCGTCGATTAGGGGAGGCCCATGTCCAGCAGTGGACTACTAAGGGCTGAAAGGAAGGAAGGAAGGAACTAACATTAAAATATCTGTAAAAAAAGTCAAAATAATAAATGAAGACAGGTAATAAAAAACTACTTAAATAGTCATACAGAAATGTAATGGTACGACATTTCTGCTAACAATAGGTACCCTTAGTAATCTTACGAAAACTATTATACCAATTTAGTATTTATTTCCAGTATTTCCGAAATAAATTTCCCGAACAAAACTCCCGAGTAACACAAGGCACGTCGCCTTCAAACAATCCAGATGTAAGACGGCCCTACGTGCTGCGACTGACGATCCGAACGCCTTAGTTATCTCTAGAATGGAAAACGTTATTTAAAAATTTAAACAATGATTACATCTGGAAAAGGTGCGTTATATTCTTGCCTCTGGTGACCCAAGGGCTGGCGGCTATTTCGCTCAAAGACTGAGCTTATGTGTGTTTAACGCGGAAATGCCACCAACGTCTTGGACACGATGCCTCACATGGGCTCTTTTCATGAATTATTTTTATTGTGATTTTTTTTTCTGTATATTTTTTATTTTTTCGCTTTTAATTTGGTGGAAATTATTTTTTTCAAAACAAGTGTTTTTATGGTTAACGAGAAGCAAGTGCGTGTGTGTGTAAGTCGTGTTGTGTGTGCCATGTTCATGTTAATAGCCCAAGAGCGGACACAAATTCGAGGAGCGTTTGAGGCATCATAATATCAAGTTGAATTTATTATTTGTAATATTACTGTCGGAAACCACAAACAATAGTAAGCCTTTAGTATGTAACAAATTTTATTTGATACCAAAGTAGTTGACATTTTTGAAGTCCGTTACACGTTATACTCCATATAACGAAAACTGCTAAACGATTTGATTTTGATGAATTTCAACGAAGCTTATGATTAATACCATTCACTAAGTTGAAAAAATGCAAGCAAAAAAAAGATCTTGTGTAATAAAATTTGTGTAAAATTTAAAGTTTAGTGTAGTAAGTAACTATCGTTTTCATTTTACCATCAAATGTAACACATAGTTTGTATACGTATAAAATATATATTATACAACACATACACTCATCGTTTCAAAGGATACTTCGGCAACTCTGTGTAGTGTATGCACGTACTTTCAATTAAAACTTGTACGTCAAGTGAGGTCGGTGTCAAATGTGTAGCTATAGCAAGTACGTAGCACTGAAATGAATGCAACGGGAAGATGTAAGTTCTCAGTGCAATTATGTTGTATTATATTCACATAAATGGCCCTAGAAACCAAATCAAATTGAAGCGTTTCATCAATGTTTATGAGTGGTAGAGCCGACCCTGTAGTGGGTCATTAATGGGTTACTGACATGTACACATCTACATTAAAAATCCTAGAGTAGGTAATCCTACGTAAAAGCAAGTATATTGAACTCGTAATAAAAATTGAAGGTCACAACACGAAGAACAATACCCATTTCCTCTGTTTACGAGTTTATCAGAAGCCATTGAATTATTTGGTGGATGCAACTTAGTTATAAAACACGCGTCGGTTTATTAGTCCCACGCTCGCAATAAAGCCTCCCTTACTTTTAGGGCTGTGCGTACGTTTTTTACTTTTGTGTCCTGTTTGGCAGAGGCTGTTACGGTGAAGGAAAACATCGTGAGCAAACCTGCATGCCTGAGAGTTCACAAAAAAAATGTGCTCAAAGGTATGTGAAGTCCACCGACCCACAATAGGCCAGCGTGGTGGACGGCGGCCTACATCCCTTTCATTGTGAGAAGGAGACCCAACCTTGTAGTGGGTCATTAAAGGGTTACTGACATGATTGCTCGTTGATCGCTCGTCTTTAAGGAGTTCTGTCTTCAAAGGAAGGACCTTTTTAGTCTATTTTTGAATAACCCATAATACAGAGAATGATTATGATATTTGACATCACACAGAATAATCTTTCATGTTGAACGATTATTCTGACTTAACAGAATGACTACCGCGTACATAAACACGCCACGCCTCAACAAACGAACAAGTTTCCGCATGTATTTAACAACCAACGGTTCTAATCCCACGATATAATAAAGAAGGATCAACCCCATCTAAAACTGTAGGTTAAATAAAAATCTCGCTAACCCTGGCCCCGACGCGGGCTTAGTCGAATTAAAGCTGTATTTATAGCGGTCCACACATCGATTCCCATGATGATAACATGTAATTCGACTGTTTTGTCCAATATACATGTACCCGTAACAGTTACCCGCGAAATATGTCGGTTCTCCCTGTGCTCGTTGACCTTTATTACTCCGAAACATGTTCATCAGCTAGATCGGGAATGGCTCACTATTTGTAGGGACTATTGCCTATTATGGGCGTTTCGTATTAAACGCTCTACGGTGCCAAATGGTAGCGATTGGGTTCCCGATATGTCGATGGCTTTGAACCATGACTTGGCCTATAAACGTTTTAAGTGGAGCGGTTCGAATTGGGCGTTGAATTAACTAATCTGTTAGTATCTTTTTAACCGGCTTCAAACAAAAAGGAAGGTTATCAGTACCTATGTATGTATAAATATATGTATGTAGATATGTTTGTCCTCGCATATCTCCAAAAATAATTGACGGATCGTGATTGTTGTTTTTTTGTTTGTTTGCATATTTGTGAAGTTAGGAAATGGTAATAGTTTCGTCAAAATCGGTTAAGTAGTTTTCGTGATATTGTCTTGAAAAAGTATAATAGTTTTTAGTATATCAAAGGTTCGCACCAACTAGTATTGTAGTATCATTTCTTATGGTTCACGATACTATGGAACTTCGATTGTATTAAAGAATCGCCCTTCAACTGGTCGACTGCTGTTCTGAAGAAGACAGTAGGAAACTTTTGGATTCAAAGGGATAAGGACGGAGTGGAGTGGCATCGATTAGGAGACTTTAGGAGAGGTCCGTGTTCAGAAGTGGACTACACAGGGCTGAAAAGAAGAAATTAGGAAGGTAAGATTAGACGACTTTTTGATTATTTGAACGAGGCAATTTGGACAATACTCGAAGACGACAATTCCAAATCTATAGTTACTTTTGTACTTTTAGATATTATGTTCTGTATCTAAATGTCTTTTGTAAATCTTTTTATATTGGCTTAGCAGAAATGAAATATTCATGTACAAAGTTAAATATCTATTTAATATTAGATTGCGAATCCCATTTTATCTAAAGGCCTTTTTATCTTTTATAGACTACTAAGTAATTAGTTTCTGATAAATCAAACTCGCCGATACTGTAGCGATATTAATGATGCGGAAAAAGCAATTTAACTTCAATGAAATAGCTTAATAAGCTAGCGTTGCCCCGTGGTTGCCACTCATATTACGTACTATTGGTATACCTTGTCATGTGTCATGTCAGTACCCATTAATGACCCACTACAGGGTCGGGTCTCCTCTCACAATGAGAGGGATGTAGGCCGCCGTCCACCACGCTGGCCTACTGCGGGATGGTGGACTTCACATGCCTTTGAGAACATTTTTTTTTGTAAACTCTCAGGCATGCAGGTTTCCTCACGATGTTTTCCTTCACCGTAACAGCAGGTGATATTTAATTTCATAAATCGCACATAACTTTTATTACAAAGTCATTGGTGCGTGCCACTGGGATTCGAACCCGGACCCCTCGATTCGAGGTCGAATTCTAAGCCACTGGGCTATCACCGCTGCATTGCACGCACGCATCTTGGTATACCTTAAAGACCTTAAAACATCGTTAATTTTATAACTGCAAAAGATTTTGTTTCTTTACTTCACAGTCGATCTTAGTATCCCGTGGCCAAATCATTATTGTGAGGCAAATGGGGCCCACACACAATTAAGAATCTTTATAGCTTCGGAGTGGCCGGTTTATTGCGGCTTTCAAATAATTTTACGAGATTGCCTCCCCAAAACTGCGCCATTTTCTTTTTAAACAACTCCGCATTTCAGTCCTATCCGTCGAATTACCAATTTGATTTGCTGTGATATGAATTATTTTTATTTGAATTTTATATCTGTTTGTAACTCATTAATGATCCACTACAGGGTTGGGTCTCTTCTCACAATGAGAAGGATGTAGGCCTTAGTCCACCACGCTGGCCTACTGCGGGTTGGTGGACGTCACATGCCTTTGAGAACATTTTTTTGCGAACTGTCAGGCATGCGGAAACTCAAGATGTTTTCCTTACCTTAATCTTATCAGTCTTTCGAATAAAAAAAAAACTTTTACAAAAATCGGAAAAGCCGTTTTCCGAAGGATAAAACTTTTGTACCAGTGTGCGGCTTGAGTCGACTTATTTGCACGCGGGTGTATATTTCATAAATAGAAGCCCATAGGTCTTTATCAAATGGTGTATGCACCTTACTTCTTATCTAAATGAAATAACTAATGAAAATAATAAATAAAATATAATAATAAATAAAATAATAAATGAAATATACATTCTTAACACAAATTATATCTAATGATACTACTAGATTTACCTCAAGTAAGCGACGCATTAACTAACCAAGCAGCTTGCAATCAACAGTTATGTGTTCAGTTAATTGAGTTATGCTATCGAATATCCATTAGCGGGATACTTCAATTAATTGGTACAGCATACACGTTAATTTAATTAAAATACCTCGAAATAAGTATTCGCTGAAGTGGTCAATTAGGTATTCGAATAGACTGTATTATTGGAGTTTCAACTTCTTTCTCTTCGTATTATAGATATGACGCGCACCGGAATAGGATTACAGTTCCAGCTATGAGCTAACGTTATTCGGTACCGACACCGATCATGCAATACGTACGCGCTTTTAAGGGAGCCCCCATAACTTTACGTACAAATTGATATTATAATTTTTGTACAGAAACGTAAATACCAACAAATCTAATTATTCAAAATGATATTGAATGTATTTTAGTACATTTTACGGACTTTCTCGCCAAAACAAAACAACATTCTCTGAACATTAACATTCTCGTGGGTTTCTACAAATGAATAAACTAATAACTAACTCACTACCTAACAGTTACAACTTACAACTAGTTATAAATAATATCATAATATTAATTTCATTACAACACACGAAATAGTCCAAGATCCCAGAGCGTTCTGACATAACTTATTTTTACATGGATGAAACCTTCACGACTTAGTAGCGTCTAGTATACTTTAAATACCTGCCTACTTGTGGAGCTTGCCCTGTGACACCTGGGCAGGTACCAGGTGAGAAAGATGACTAAAAATATGAGTTATCTAACTTAAATTTGTATGGCTGATTTTTATATATATTTTTTAGAATATTATTCTAAACTAGAATTATAAAGTGTCAGACACTTTTCATGGACCAGAGCTTTTGTCAGACGCTTTAAAGCTCGACAAAATGATGATTGATGAACTTTACTTATTTTATCATGTCTGACTTTTAAATATGTTATTCAAGTAACTATTACAAAGTTATATTTCATCAGTCAGACAAATTCGAGTGACCAAACATCCCCTAAACACAAAATTATCATATGGTCACCATCAAACCAATGAAAGTGATATTGGTTTTCTTCTAGCCTCCACCCATTGTTTCATAGGTTTCATCCATGTGAAAATAAGTTATGTCAGAACGCTCTGGGATCTTGGACTAAAAGGCGCATTTGTAATTGAAGATCGTAGTCTGATGGATATCTAAAGCCGCGTTCACAAGACACTTCCGAGTCGGTGCGTGCGAATAGCGCCACTTGTGTGTCGCAGACGCGCTTTGGAAGGCTTTTTGTATTCACAGTGCGTTCAGGCTGGATGCCCGTTGAAAACGTTTTTTGAAAAAAATACTTACATGGTCTGAAGGGAAATCGGGTGTGCTGAAAGAAGCCTTTCTTTTAATTAAAGTGAAAGATACTCGTATTTTGTATCACTAGTTACGTCCGAATGTGTTTGTGAAAATACTGTCTGAATTCAGACGTGAAGTCTGAGTTGTAAAGGATGAATATATTGTTAATGTATTTTTTGTTCTATACGTCGTTTTTTCTGTGTGCGCGGTAAAGTACTCAGAGTTATGGTAGTGCGCGTGGCGTGTTTTTGATGAATTTTATGTACTTCTAATGCATTTTTTTTTCAAAATGAAAAAAATTCGTGCATTATTCTCCAAATATATTTTAATTGTGCCAATTGTTAAACTACTTCGTAATTTTCGCTACACATATTAACAAATAAAATTTTAGGGTAGTGTCCTACAAGTCTATTAAGAAAATTGAAGAAGAATTTTTCATTCATTTTGTATGGCGAACGCACGGAATGACGTTATAGTTTTTCGAGCCCATTCATTTTTGGACATATTGGAAGGATGACTAAATTTTTAGGTAGTCGTGAGTGCAGATTTTAAGCAGAATTACATTTCGAAATTAAATTATCAATGAAAGGTGGAAACGTCTCCATTTCATAGCACGCCATTGTAATAATGATCGTGTAACCATCTGCACTCACCCTTACACAGCTGTCATCTTTGATGCGATTACCACTTGACGTCTGGTAATCACATCAGGCGACCATCCTGCGACCAATTCATGCTTGCCTGATACAGATTACGTCAGTAATTATTACTGAGAACCTGTGTTTCATTAGTGCATACCTACCTACTGCGTTTAGATGTAGGAGATGCAAGGATTTGCAAAAACAATCTTTAGCACACGTTATAATTATGTACAATATATAACAATATATTATAATTATGTATAATATATATAGTCATTCTATAATGTCGTAGATAAAAATAAAAAACTTAAAAAACACGTATATGTATATAAACTCGAACAACTTCTAGATTATTCGAAGAATCACTTACGTCAACACATTTCAACATAACGCTCTATTTTAATGTAAATAACATCGAGCGTAATTCCAACTGGAGCTCGCTTTGTCGTGAAGTTGGAATAAAAAATGTGCAGACATCTGCAAATAAGGAAATTATGAAACCGCGACGAAAGCTGGCATTCGAGGCTTTGTTCGTCGCCGCTTTGTTTTAACCTCTCAGGTTTTAATTGAAAAATCAAATGAGTTAGCTGGAGATTACATTTTAATACAAGTTGCGCTTTTAATAAACATTTTGAATGGGGTTTGGGAATAGGTAACGCTGGTGAATGACTTAAGTATTTAATTATGTAGGAGTAGTATCGTTATGCCATAGTTCAGGGTTTCGCAAAGTCGGGTACGCGAACCCTTAGGGGTTCACCATTCGACGGCAAGGGGTTCGCGACAAGATTTACGTAATGGCGACACTTTGTCATGATAAAAACTAAATACAGAAATCGACTTAATGCCGAGTCAGAATTAAGGTTAAAGTTGTCCAAAATTACTCCTAAAATTGACTCCATTTATGACAAGAAACAAGCGCACCCACGACATTAATATTAATAAAAATATATTTCTTTTGGCACTTTATTTGTTACCTTTTATTGAACCTTATTTTATTCAACAGTCAATTTTATTGTTTTCTTTGGGGGGATTTAATTAGTTAGTTAAGGGGTTCCCTGTCACCTGGAAACTTTAACAGGGGTACGTGGATCCGAAAGTTTGAGAAATCCTGCCAGAAGAAATCGGCCTGGTGGAGTATGCTTCAGGCCTCCCCCCTTTGAAGGGAGAAGCCCGTGTCCAACAGTGGGCCATAAAAGGGTTTAAGCCATGCCCAGCAATACTACAAAAGGTTGAAAGAAAGTTTATCTAAATTCCATTTCCCACCAGCTAGGTCTTCATTTTTTGGTGTTCAAATATTACAAATAACCGTTTCAACGTGATTTTGCGACGCCTCAAACAACGTCTAAACTCTGCCAGCTCCTGGGCTACAAACACTATTATTTCAGCAAACTAATAGCTACGGGAACGCCACACAAAACCTATCGGCAGTCATGACAAAGCGATACATTGGTACACATAGCCCATTGTTTCGTTTCATAGCAATCAGCCGAGTGTGAAACTGAAAGTTATTATGTTCAAACAAAGCTACCCGTTAATTCAGTTAACTGATTACTCATAATAATATAATTATTCAGTAGGCAATGACACGCTCGGAGGACTATGACAATTATTTTGCAGTGAAAATTCAATTGGTTGGTTTATAGGAATTACGTTCTTGAAATTCGCTGTAATATCTTCGTTTTGCAAAATATAGAAATCTCCACTATATTTAAGCTTTTTTCAGATTTTCTCATCGTATAAACCTTTCTTGGACTTATACGAACATATCAAAACTAAAATAAACCAAATCGGTCCAGCCATTTTCAAGTTTTAACGCGACTAACGAACAGCGATTAATTCTTATTATATAGGTTTCGGTTGGGAAGGTTCGTTCGCCGCAGCTCTATCACACAGTAATGTGGAGATATTTACCGTCGCCATCAGTAAAGCAGCGCGCTTTTTACATCGGAGTTTTTTTCACTTCAATCATAGCACTAATCTTCTAAAGACAGTAATGGATCCTGTGTGAGATTGTTTTTGTAAAACCTCCGTTTGTAATAAAGGCTGTCAGTACTGTAGTCACTGTGTTGTGGCACGAAATTTGTCCCATATATGGTGCACAAAGCTATTGTCACCTGCACCTGACTTTCATTTCCTGTTAGAACTCTGTCTGTCAATATCAAGTGATGTAGAGAATGGACCACAGAAATAGGAACGCCAGAAATAGACCAAATTGGATTTGTATGGGATGCTAATGTTAATAGCCTATGTTAAATATACTTAACATAGCTTTCTATTGGCGAAAGAATTTTCAGAATCGGTCCAGTAGTTTCCGAGCCTAGTCGTTATAAACAAACAAAACAAAAAATTAAATCTTTATAATACTACCTTAGAAGTTAAGAGTTTTATTGTTATCATGTCAATATCAAGTGTAGACAATTGACAACAGAAATAGGAATGCCAGAAATGGACCAAATTGGATTTGTATGTTTTTGAAAATCTAAATAACCAATGTTACACGAACTAAACATAGCTTTCTACTGGCGAATTTTTAAGATCGGCCTAGTAGTTTCCGAGCATAGTCATAACAAACAAACAAGGAATATAATGTTTGCTCTTTAAAGTATTAGAAGGTAAGTGTCCTAATATTTTAACGTCAATATCAAGTGTAGAGTATGGACCACAGAAATAGGAATGCCAGGAATCGACTAAATTGAATTTGTGCAACGCGCGCCGGCGACGACGATTTCGTCCCTTCGAGACAATTTCATTTCTTTGGTTGAGGCCAAAAGCAATTCGGTTAACTGGATGGCTCTAGCTTTATCGGTAGTCTATATACCGGGGTTTCGTTGAAGTGGTTATTCGGAGTACTGAATTAATTAAAAGTAGAATTATTATATTTTCATAATGAATATCATGAATATTAACAGAAGTTCTAATTTTGTGGACTGATAGATTTTTTAAGGTATTCCAAGGGACGAACGGATAGTTTTAATTCTGCTCCACTAGTGACGGTACGGAAAAACGTTAGTTCGTAGCTTGATCCTTTATTTTACCGTAAATCGACGCTTCACACAAAATATACGACATTACTTCTAAATCACACTTTCATATAAAACTACTGAACGGAGGGAACACAATCGTAAGGGCGCGCACGACGATCGTAAAAACTCCGAATGGCATATTGAAATATCCCCGCGACCCTTTCTTACCCAATATTCGCGGCTCCGTGTAACGCCGGTATAAATCTTTTTAGGCTTGATATTCCGATTTTTGTGCTTATGTAAATAGTCGAAAGATTCAAGATTTGCAATATTATATGTTTGATTGTGGGATGAATTCAGACCTCACTCAAAAATTGCAAAAAATGCGTTGTTTCATCATTTAGGGCTTGGCTAAATTCCACTATACGATACCTGTCTGCCAGATCTGTATTTTTTGTGTTCTGATATTATAAATAAGCTATACAACATACTTTTATGAAGTACAGTCTTCATATTTAAAAAATAAATGCTGATCACTCAAATATAATTTTTTTTCATTCTTTGCTACATTGGCGACATCGCCTCTACGACATGCCTACGCCGCCTCTACGAACGCTACGAGACTTGTACGCTAGAAAATGATCTACAGACGTCTACTCAATATACCTAATAATAAAAAAGTTTGATAGTGCAATTTAAACCACTTTTTTTGTTAAGAAAAATAATTTAAAGAAATTGAACCGACATCAAACAATTATGAAATAAAATTTGTTACATACTTTAGGCCTACTATTTTTTGAGGTTCCTACTATCCTACAACAAATGTTTGTTTAATTTTATTTGTATTTTATTTTATTTAAAAGGCAACAATTAAATTAATCAGGCAAGACGACTGCCAAAACAATAATGAAGCAACAATTTCTGGAAAGCGGGCACGACGCTGCCGCTGGTAATTTGAATGTAAACGTTTACTTACAAGATCAAGGGAGCAGGTACCTGGAGTGACTGGGCATTGAGATACGCGGGAGCGGGAGCGGAAAATAAAATATGACGTGCAAATATCAACATAAATGAATTCCTTTGAATTAACAATAACAAAATGGGTCTTTAATAAAACTCTTGCTTTTAAAGCCAAATACAAACGTATACCAACTAGATACTTAATATTGTTTTGCGGCTGCAATTAGTGAATATGAAGTACCTACGATTTAATTACATTAAAATACAAACTTGGTGATTTTCACCACTCTCTGGTGGAAAAGAGATGGCGCTTTGGGTATCCAAATTAAGGTATCCAAGTTTTCCTTTGCCAAACAATTCATTTTTTAACGTTCTTATTAAATAGAAAAACATCACTAGAAAAACTTAACAATTAAGTTTCATTTGTGAGTTTTTTTTAATTACATATTTATAATTTAATAATATTAGATAAATTTTATTTAAAAACTTGCTAAATTACAGTTTTTGACTTTTATTTGATTTACAAAAACTAGAAGAACATAGTTTAATGCATTTTAATGAAATTAAAGCATACTAAAAAATTGGTTACCTCGGAAAACGCTTGCACGTTTTCACCTTCCTTCTCTCTGAATCATTAATTTTGTGGTCCTTATAGACACGGGCCTCCCCTTTACAGACGCAACTCTGCCCACTCCTGAGTACTTTGAATCCAACGGTTTCCCGTTTCGTCCTTTCACGTTTTGACATACGTTCAGTATGTCAAAGTTAGTCTGAGTTTAGCAGTTCCAAGGCGAAACACACACATACACAGCTTACCAGACGAAAATGCACAGTGTAATAACCAACAGAGGAAAAAGACTTTTAGAAGAGTTAAAAAAATAATAAAGCATTAGATAAATCATCACAAAAATTGCTTTATTTTTAATTAACACTCTTTCAATGTTTAATAATATTAATGAAACATAATAACCGTGAATTGGCCGTAATGCACTGTAAAATTTCGAACTAATACTATCCCGTAGGTATTAAATATTTGTTAGTATTATAATGTCTAACGATAAGTATTCATATCTTTCACTCCCTACAAAAATTTGATTTTGAATTTTTTAACTCCTCTAAAAATCTTTTACCTCTATTTGTTATTACACTGTGGACTCCTGTGTAGTAAGCTGTGTATGAATTACGTATCTATCCGAAACGAAACGCACAAACGTTTCGTTTCTGTATCGCTAAAACTCAGACTAAGGGTACAGAATTCTTGCGCCTGTTTTAATATCCGCGTCAGGTAGTAACCATGAACGTAGTCTTAGCGAACACTGAGTTCAACTCTGCCTACGTCGAGGTCAATTCTTGAGATAAGAACTTAAGTGAGTTATCTGTTCTGTTTATGTTTCCTCCATTTTGTTGTTTCCCAAATTATAATTCTGTTTTATCATATTCGTACTGTACTGGAAAAACAAGGCTTATATGTTTACTGAGTATTATTATTAGTCTTGTTTGACAAACAACGGTCGATTTAAGCGAATGAATCTATAATTTTGTGTTCCAGGTAGATAAAACAGCAACGTAGACTAGGCTGCAAAGCGTTAACTTAGGTATTTCGGTATTCTCATCAACATTCTCATAGAATATTTAGCTAAGTCTCGTTGTAAAGTCTGTATCACTCTTCAATTCCTTTTCGTATGTAAACTAGCTTTCGACTTGTATAATTTTAGCTCTGGTATTCAGGTGAAGTCAGAGCCTAAAATATTTACTTTGTCAGCAATATGTTTATTCAGCTGACCACTAATGATCTGCCTACTTGGTCGCGCTGCCAAATTTATACAAATTTATACAAAAATAAACCAAATAAACAAATTTATACAAAAGCTTAGGGCATTCCATCCAATAAAGTGTTTCCACACGAAAAATCAAAATCAAACGGTCACTTTTTACTAGACAATTAGGATGTATCATATGACATTGTATAACAAATGAATTTTATTTCAAACACTACAGGCCAAGTAGTGATTATGAAATAATCAAATTTAAATAAAAATAAATGATTTTATGTATTTAATGTAATGTAATTAAGATATTTATCAACTCATTATTTTCTTCATATTTTTCTCATTAAAATTTGCATACATAAAAATGGTAAATATAGATTGATCTAAATAATTTGTAACAACTCTTTACCTATCGTATATTTGTGCAAATAACTGACATATGACATACTAATAAAACTGAAGTTTACCGTAAGAATAATTTGACGAGCATGTCACTCCGGCTTTGCCCGTGGTATATACATAGCCTATAGCACTCAGGGACATCTTAGCTATCCATTGGTGAAAGAATTTTTGAAATCGATCCAGTAGTTCCTGAGATTAGCGCGTTCAAACAAACAATTTCTTCAGCTTTATAATATTAAGTATTAGATAGATAAAAGCATATAAACACCGTTTTAAACGCGATCTAGGTAAGATAAACTGGAAAATAGTATTTTTGAAATAGAGTAAAACGTCTTCCACCGAACACAGCGCCCATATTTGGTTATTCGGAGGGAAAAAAACAGAACGTCAATTGCCGTGACGCCATTGTTCACGCTACTGGCATTGTATTCTTCGGTTTATGTGCCGCCATACTTCTGGTTATATGCTAGTTGCTATATACACATATATTTGGTCTGAAATATTTAAGTCATTTGTTTGTGTTTTGATCTTCATCTAAAAGTGTTAAGTAATTTTTAAACTGACTCACACATAGACCAACAATAAGCAGATTCCGTTAAAGTAAGATTTTTTTAGGCCAACGTGGTGGACTAAGGTCTATCCTTCTCATTGACGACCCGAGTGGCGCAGCGGTTAAGACATCGGTGCGCCGCGCGGAGGGTCCTGGGTTCGATTCCCAACAGAGTAGGGATTTGAATGATGAGTTTAAATTTCTGTTTCTGGTCTGGGTGTGTGTGTTCGTGTCTTGTGTGTCCATGGTACCCATGACACAGGGAATGTGAGTATGAGGCGTTATTATTATTATTGTGAAAATGAGACAGTGGGTCATTAATGGGTAACATAGAATCAGCCACCCTAAATATGCGTTCATAATACCATTTTTATATAATCATTTTCCGTACAACATCAGTACATTTAGATAAACAAATTGCCCATTAGAGTGAACCCGCAAAGTTCGCAGCAATTTGCGCGATGTAGGAGCAATTTGGGGATTAACAAGACACATCGCGCGCGAACTTTTTGTTCTTGAGGCTATGAATCAAACTTGAGGTGTTCGGCTTTGAGGCTGCCATGCCGTTTATTTCAATACCAGGGGCGAGTATGTTCTGTTATTTATTTTATCTCCAAAATCATTTTTGATATCTGGCAATCGCAATGAATATTACAATTTAATATAGTATGTACTTACTCGTATTATTTGTGACGTACATTGTGTTTTAATGCATTCAAAATTAAGGATTTCTTCATTTGTCAATAAGTGAGTACCCTTTCACTATTACTATGTAGATATTTTATGTAGATTACGTTATCTTATAACACTTTTAATATTATAAAATACATGTAACTAATACGTGGAAGAATAAAATAAAATACGGCGACAGTGATTGAATACTTTTGAAATTTCCGCATTCATATTTCTTCATAAGTAAACAGGAAATATAATAAAGAGAAACGTAGCAAACGAAACGTGTTATACTGTAAGTAAAGTCCAATCTAAATTAGACTGTAGCAGCTAATTAATAGATATCAAAACAATTTGAACAGCTTATGAGTTATTACATTTTAGTTTTAAACTGTAGACTGCCACTAAGTTTTACTGAGTAGTACGACATTTGCTAAGAGACGACGGCAACTTCTATGTCGTACTTTCTTGTCTGGCGTAAGTTATAAGAAAATATCTGCATGCCGATATACCTACCGTCAAACTATGAGTTAAGCATAAGCAATTCAGTCATTCAAAACATATAATTTGTTGTATCGGGCGTTACTTAGCGGAAATCCATTGTTATTTAAGTTGTATTTATATTTCTTTGCAACAATCCGCACACGTGGAACTTGTTTTGGTATGGACCCACCACCCTCCCTTATCTCCAGGTAGGTAAATACCATCACAACTTATTTCAATAGTACACGAAACAACACGTGTTTCGCCCCAAAACAGTGCATCATCAGGTGATGTGGACTCTACAGCGGTTGGTTGTCGAGACAGTTGTAAGTCAAAACAACCTCAGTTTGGTGGGTACTCCGAGAAACAGTTTAATCTAATGCTTCTAATGAGGAAAGCTCTAAAAACTGTGTCTGTGTCTTGATGGAAAGCTCTCTCTCTCTTTCGAAAATCCCCATGTAATTTTTATAGAAGCGTTGCAATTACTATATCGGGATAAAAAGAGATGATAGCTAAGATTTCGGCTTCTTAGTCCAGGGGTCTAGGTTCGGATCCCAGTGGAACGCACTTATCATATTCTTTAAAAAAATTATGGGCTCTTTACAAAATTCATATCACTTCGGGCAAATACCATAAAACCCAGAGATACGAGATATTTGCAATAAATGTATAAAAGATCGATTTTTTACCTTTGACCTTGTAATATCTGTGGTCTAGGTAGGTTGTGAGACAAGTTTTAGGGTGACAAAATAAAGATTTATACAAGTTTCTAGCTGACTAATTCTCATTCTAAAATTCTTACCCTCATTTGATTAATACTCGCAAGCAAAATCTAAAAAGCACTTCACAACGATTTAAATCTTGAATTTGACTTGAAGACCAGTCGGCTTATAACTTATCGGAGTTCATCATCACCCCAAAACTTTTTTAGTATTATCGATAAGCTCTTCAGGGTAGGCCTCAGATTACTATTGACCTTCGCAAGTTCATTAACTTCGTATCAGATTTCGATAACAAAACTGTGACTTAGGTTACTGTTATTCTCGGTAGAAATCCGCTGTATATTTTCTTTCACAATGTATTTGATACTAACTGTAGCTATGATTTCACCGATACACATAATGTATTACCTAAAGAGTCGTTGCAAAATGCATACCAAAGTTTATGGAAAAATTAGTTATCACCAAAGGTTATATAGACAAAGTCTATAGGTTTATACAGTGCATTTTTAAATAACGAAAGAAAGAAATTTATTTTCTCAAGATCTACGACACGCAAAATGAAAAAATATAAATAAGCGCTTGGGATGCACGCCGTAGGTATTGGGCAGATATTCTGTTTTAAAACACAAGTGGCCTAAGTATGTCTTTGAAAAACCCCATAAAAGACACCTTAATAAACGAAAATGATACGGAACCGACACGGAAACTAAAAATTGGAAATTAATCTAATAATATTCTGTCGCGGTTCAATAGCGGTGATAGCCCAGTGGCTTAGAATTCGACCTCGAATCGAGGGGTCCGGGTTCGAATCCCAGTGGCACGCACCAATGACTTTGTAATAAAAGTTATGTGCGATTAATGAAATTAAATATCACCTGCTGTTACGGTGAAGGAAAACATCGTGAGGAAACCTGCATGCCTGAGAGTTCACAAAAAAAAAATGTTCTCAAAGGCATGTGAAGTCCACCAACCCGCAGTAGGCCAGCGTGGTGGACTAAGGACATCCTTCTCATTGTGAGAGGAGACCCGACTCTGTAGTGGGTCATTAATGGGTACTGACATGACATTCTGTCGCGTTGGTACATATATAGAATACACGAACAGATGAAGTTAATAAAAACCTGTTAATTGTATTTTAATTGTATTTGAACGTTTACTATGCTGGGTTAGCTCTATTTGTATATCTATTTCACCATGGCAATTAAAATATCAAAACAAATCAATCAAATTTAAAATTATCCGCCCTCATCAATTAAAAATAATAGCTGAAGAAAGTTTGTAAACGTATAAATTCTTAAACCAACCGTTGGCTTATCGGAACGGGAATAAGTGGTGCGGGCCACTTACTGAATTAATGAGTGGATTCAATTATTCAGACCGCCCCTAAACACAGCCCCGCATTTTTATTCCCCCCGAGAAGCCAATTCGGGCGAAAACGATCGCATGGACACACGTCGTAAAGCGTACATCGAAAACTTATTGGAACAGCGAGTTTATTGGTCGTATCATGAGTTCGCTGAGTCCTCGTAAAAATATTATGATCATCGGTATTGTAGTGAGACTTGAGAGATGCGTCAACGTCTCCGCTCACGTACACGGGAAAATAAACACTCAATTTAAGGAATACGACAGCTCAAAGGTCAATATCCCGTGTCGCTTGCTCAGCGCGCCCGCGGCGTCGAATGACGTGATGAGTTGGCTGTGAAAAAACGAACGTCACGTACGCGAGTATCGCAATGACCCACTTCAAGTTTTATTGGCATCGAGAATGTTTTATGCAAAGTGAGTCCGTTGAAATGGTAGGGAATTATAACGTTGTAGTGAGAGGTTGGAAAACTCTTTTAAGACGAAGAAGAAATCTAACGAACCGTTATCAAACAGAGAACATAATAGAAAGGAATAGATCAGGAAAGGTTATTAAGTTTTTATTGGCTAATTGAATCGCGCATAGCTCCGCTGCTTGAGTAGATCGCAAGCGATCGAAAAAGTTAAGCAACGTCGGGCGCGGTCAGTACCTGGATGGGTGTCCGGTAGTAGCGATTTAACTGCGCGCTTTCATGCTTCGGAGGGCACGTTAAGCCGTTGGTCCCGGTTGTTATCGATACGATAGCAATCGTCAAGCCGTGTCAAGCCCTATGGGCGGTTTGAAACGTCCGACACGGGTTGGCCACTAGCCCGTTTCTCCACCAACACGCATTAGAGCAGTATGATGGAGTATGCTCCAGGGCTCCTCCCTTTATGGGGAGAGACCCGTGTCCTACAGTGGGCCATAAAAGGATTGCAGCCAGCGTATATGATTAGTATGGAAATGTCAGACAGACTATGACATTCCAATGACTGAATACTTTGACGATAGTTTTTATGCTTTGACGACACGATAATAGTGGGTAAATCTTGTTAAATCGTGTCATGTTTACGCTTAACTACCCTAGACAATACGTACACTTATCGCATACTCATCTCAAAACGACAGTGCTTTCATCAACGAGCAGGGTAAAAGTGATTTATGCGAATCGTGAATGCGATTAGCATCGAAGAGCCACTGGTCCGTCCGTCGCATAGCAATGACGAGAGTGTTGTGCCTGAATAATGTATGGGGAGTTTGATTGAGCCTTTCTACTGTCGTCTGCTCGCTATTGACGCGATTGTAAACAGCTTAGCCCCATGATTAGCTGCGGGCAAGAAGCAATCCCGCGCTCTCGTTGCGGTCACATTGTTTAGAAAGTATTTTTCCTTTATAAAACTCAGCTGTTAAATTTTTTTTTTGATGCTGATTTGTTTAACAAAGTAAATAGGTACAATGTTTTTCCAGAAGCAGCTATTTTATATCGCTGTTTCAAAATGTACCTTCTTATTTCTGTTAATAAAAAAAAAACAGATTCATGGGCATTTTTGCAGTCGATTTTGTTCTACTTTTAGATCTAAGAAAAATCAGAGATCATTTCGTCAGCCGCTACGCCCTAAACCACTTTAAATTATATCAGGGGTTTATCAAACTTTATGCACACCTCTTAGTTTATAATCTTCCTCTCAAAACGGTAGTACTTTCATTAATCAAGATTTATGCGAATTGTGAATGCGATTAGCATCGACGAGCCACTAGTCCGTCGCATCACAATGACGAGAGTGTTGTGCCTGAATAATGTATGGGGAGTTTGATTGAGCCGTTCTACTGTCGTGTGCTCGCTATTCACGCGATTGTAAACAGCTTAGCCCCATGATTAGCTGCGGGCAAGAAGCAATCCCGCGCTCTCGTTGCGGTCACAATGTTCTACGTTTTCTGTAAAAGTATTTTTTTCTTGCAGTCGGTAATAAAATGTCGTGGTGGTTTTCCGGGATAGAACGCTTAAGCTTGATTGCTTCATTGAATTGCAGTATTAGATATATTTCACCGTAATTAATAGATTTCTATGTCAACTGGAAATCGTCTGAACATATTTGACAGTTACTAGTACTAGTGAAAAAGTATTTTCAAACGTGTATGACTTTTGTCCAAATAATACTCGTAGGAATATTTGGACATAATAATATGAAGGACTTATATGTACAAGTATGCAAAATGGATACCAAAAAAAATGTGTTTTTATAATCGAAATTTTTATGGGATTACTAATACCAGAATAAACCCCAGGAAAGTGGCCGACTTTAGCTGGTAATAAAAATATTATACAAAGTATTTTTGCAGTTTGTATTACAAAACTTTTGAAATATCACCGGTTTTTCACAAAAAATCAATTAGCAAAGAGCTTTTAATTCTTTCACAGAATTTAAAATTGCACCACGAAAATTAAAATTTAATACACTTTCTACCGCTACCCAAAATGGAATTTCGGGCACCCCTTCAAAATATCGCGTAAATGGATTTTTGTTAATTAAAGGGTTAGACATCACGCATTTTTCATGCCTGTATTTTATGCCGATGACTGAATATATATTAGACAATATTGGCTCCTATTCAACGTTATATTAAACATAGCGGTGATAGCCCAGTGGCTTAGAATTCGACCTCGAATCGAGGGGTCTGGGTTCGAATCCCAGTGGCACGCACCAATGACTTTGTAAAAAAGTTATGTGCGCTTTATAAAATAAAATTAAATATCACCTGCTGTTACGGTGAAGGAAAACGTCGTGAGGAAACCTGCATGCCTGAGAGTTCACAAAAAAAATGTTCTTAAAAGTATGTGAAGTCCACCAACCCGCAGTAGGCCAGCGTGGTGGACTAAGGCCTACACCCCTCTAATTGTGAGGGTAGACCCGACCCTGTAGTGGGTCATTAATGGGTTACTGACAAACACATCTTATAAATTTTCACTTCTGCCGGCACTCCCGGAGTGCAACTCGTTCTTTTTATTTTCTTACTTTCTTTCAACTGTTGCTTCGTATTTACTCTACGATTCACTCTTGGTACCTACACCATTATGCTAGCACATGCGATGTTATGATAAGCGCATCACGCACGAAGCCGCGTCCGTATCTGGTCGCGATGTTATCTGCTGTTGTTGATCTGATTCTGTGTTATCGGTGTAAGCCCCCAGGTATGGCTTAATGCATTGATTAATACGACTATATGTCTTTAGCCCAGTGTATTCTATAAGCATATATTATTATGTTCGAATCCCAGTGACACGCACCAATAATTTTCTTAAAAAAGCTATGCGCGCTTTATTACTAATATATCATCTGCTGTTACGGTGAAGGAAAACATCGTGAGGAAACCTGCATGTCTGAAAGTTCAAACAAAACGTTCTCAAAGACATGTGATGTCCACCAACCCGCATTGGGCCAGCGTGGTGGACTAAGGCGTACATCCAAGATGGCAGCCGGAGCGGTCACTCCTCAAGGTCACATTTGGATTTTTCATTACATTATAAACATTAACAATAGTACCTATTTGTAAAATGTGTACCATCACCTAGCTGGATTTTGGAGTGCATTTCAATTTAAGCTACGAGTATTATAAGGAAATGACACATTAATAATCCTTTTATCTTTAATCCATCAAAATTACAGGCTTAAAAATCACAGCAAATTCCTTAAATATCATTTTTGAGTACAGGCGATTCGGTAAGTGTTTTGATGAAGGATTAAGATACTTAATGTCAGGTCGTATCAAACAAAAATAAAATCCGCCAATAAAGCGGATTTATATTAAGATCGATTATGTTTTTGTGTTTTTAAGGATTAGGGCTCAATACCTATACGGATTATACACCGGAAATTGTTATCGGTTAAAGGTGTGAGTTGTTTTTTGATAACTTTCTACTTGTACGTATTATTTTTTAATTAAAAATGCGCAATAAACGAGTCTGTAAAAACAAGTAGGTATGTACTTAGCTCCTATAGTTGCTTGTTAAGACGCCAGTACGCTGCATCCGACGAGGTTCGAGGTTCGATTTAAATAATTTTGTCTTATTTAATTAGGTTATTTATAAATATTACTTTGTATACGCTGACAATATTTTCATACCTAAAATAGTATATCTGTACTAATATTATAAAGAGGAAACATTTGTATTTTTGTATGTTTGTAACGAATAAACTCAAAAACTACTGGGCCGATTTCAAAAATTCTTTCACCATTGGAAAGCTACATTCAGCCTGAGTAACATAGGCTATTAAATAAAAAATAAAAAAAACTTATTGGCAGAGCGAAGCCTGCTGGGTCAGCTAGTAACTACATATTTTTCAAAATAATTTCCAACATCTATGTAGGTAACCTTCCTATATTTGTGCAAATAATCGTTTTGTCTTTGTTTGAAGAGCCACGTAAAGAAACATCAGTACAAAATTAGTACACAATATTAATTTTAGCACTTTTATTTGTGCTACAAATATTTTTTCGTTACAACTCTAACTAAAATAACGATAAGTAAATAGAACTATAATGAACGAGGGAAAACACAAATTACTTGTAATAGATATAGCAAAACGATGGCTATCACACAACCGCGTCACAAGAACAAAGCTATCCAATGATATCTGAGTCATTTGTCATTGATATAACACTTTGTGCGATTAGGTTTTGACATCATAATTATTTATTCATTATTACAAACAAACACAATTAAATTATCGAGATTAATAATTATGACACTTGAAGCAAGTTTTCAATAAAATTGCGTAGCATTGTATTTTTTATAGCAAGCAAAATAATTGACACCACTTGCGCTTGCGCTAACCCATTGATGACTCACTCGGTCGGGTTTTCTCACACAGTGAGAAGGAGGGCGATAGTCCACCACGCTGGCCTAATGCAGGGTAGTCATTTCGCTTAGACTTCGCTTAAAAATCTGTATTATGGCGGGGTTTTACCTGCGTTATGATCTAATTTTACGCGGAAAAAAAGATTCACAGCCGATAAGTTACATTTTTTAAAATTCCGCACGCCAATAAAGGAATATAATTAAAACAAAATTCAGTCAATATTTGAGAGAAATAGTTATTGATCGGAAAACACACATTTATCTCGTTGTTTGTCCAAGTTTCAAGAAGAAAATATTAACTTAGGTTACTAAAGAAACGCGTAAAAGAATATGAAAAGCTTCATTCAAAGACCAGTACCCTTAATCTGAGTTTTAGCGATACAGAACCGAAACGTTTGTGCGTTTCGTTTCGGATAGATACGTAATTCATACACAGCTTACTACACAGGAGTCCACAGTGTAATAACAAATAGAGGTAAAAGATTTTTAGAGGAGTTAACAAATTTAAAATCAAATTTTTGTATGGAGTGAAAGATATGAATACATATCATTAGACATTATAATACTAACAAATATTCAATACCTACGGGATAGTGTTAGTTCGAAATTTTACAGTGCATTACGGCCAATTCACGGTTATTATGTTTCATTAATATTATTTAACATTGAAAGAGTGTTAATTAAAAATGAAGCAATGATTGTGATGTGATGCTTTATCTAATGCTTTATTAATTTTTTAACTCTTCTAAACACCTTTTTCCTCTGTTGGTTATCACACTGTGCATTTTCGTCTGGTAAGCTGTGTATGTGTGCGTTTCGTTTCGGAACTGCTAAAACTCAGACTAAGGGTACAGTTCCATGACCTGAGCAAGAGAGTAAACACTTCACACGCTAGACAACTTGAGTTGGGCTCGATCAGTACATGCATCAGCCAGATGCAACACTCTCGGCGTAATTGAAATGCGGTCAGATCCAACTAGTGGCTCTTCGATGCTAATCGCATTGACAATTCGCTTAAATCACTAACCACTGCTCCAATCAAGTTTCTTGACTTTACTTTTAGTCCGGTCATTACGTCGGGAAAAACAGGTTAGAAATGCAACTGAACCGAGAAAGCCAAATTTTGGATATTACGTGGGGGTACAAGTATGCTGTAAATAAAATAAACATCCGAAATGAAATACAAATAAAATAGCTCAAACACATTATTATTTTTACTAAAAAACAAATAACTTAACAAAACACCAAAACAAATTAAAATAAATAAATGCAATTTTGTATTTCTTATCAAATTCTACATGTCACAATAATCGCAGTTTCACTTCAAGAAACTGTACATATCGAACTAAGCGCGATCACAGGTGTATGTGCTTCTATTGAAGACCAGACCCTCGCTGCAGGCGATCAGCTTAGCTCTCTCTCCGTTGCAGATCCAGAATTTGTCGTCGTACACTTGATGGGGCCAGGGCAGCACGTTGCAGTTGACTACGCACTTCTGGTCGTAGCCATCAGCCCCGTCATCATCTCCACCTATGCCTCCATCTCCTCCGCCACCTCCACCGCCGCCGTCGCTGCTCTCGCAGTCGACGTTCGATGGCCAGTCGCAAACCTGGTTAAAAAATCGCATTGAGCATTTTGAAGTAAAATAAAATGTTGTCACAATCGCAAATTGTGGGTGTATATTTTGGCACATTATAAAAAGTACTGCGATCTTGCAATAGGCAATAGCTATTAATAGATCGGATTCTTGCTCTGGAACAGAGGTAGGCCTTAGTCCTTCTTCCCAATCCTTTCGTGAACTATTCCAGAATTAATCCGAAGAAATGCGAGAAAGTTGGAAAAACTATTAAAAATGTAAGCTCTAATTCTAAAAAAAATGCTCATATTTTACGTAACTATGCCTTAAATTTTTTACCTACCAACTCGCACTATCCCAGCGTGGTAGCTTTGCAATTTGAGAGGAGATCCGACCCTACAGTGAGTAACAGACACGCCTCACATGGGTAATTTAAAAGCGATAATTATGAACCGATAGAACTAGAAAAACAAATGGCATTAAATGCAATAGACAAAAACAAAGCATTGGACACTCACTGAGATTTTCGGGTTAAAGTACAATCCGGCAGGGCATCGTCTCACTACGAGTTCACCGTGGACGCACTGGTAGAATTTGCTGCAATTGTTTTCGTGGGGCAAGAGCCGGTCGATGTCGAAGTCAGCAGGGCACCCGTTCGGGAGGTCGCCGCCGCCCACTGGAGGAAAATCACTTTCATTTAACGAGCTTTTATATAAAATAATATTTTATATAAAAAACCACATTCAATTACAAAAGTCGCGAGAGCCCTGCACTAGTTACAAGACCTGTGTCGCAGGTACCCCGCTCATCCACCGAGACTTTACATAAGGTTTAAATACAAACTAAGTTTACATACAAACTAAACATGTGTGTGTGTGTGTACGTGTGGTATGAACTATGAAGGTCACTGTTTGATTGATGTCAGAGGAATTATTTTGAGTAAATTCAAGTTTGTTGTTAAGCTACCAAATAATGGTGGTGATTTTGTTTAAAATGTACATATCGCTAAATATTTACCAATAATTTTACATAGTCGTACATGGACATATTTTAATTAACTGATCGACTAAGCATTAAATATAGTTATGATTGAGAATTCTTTCGGGCTTTTTTATCGCTTTAATTGTATCTTGAAATTGAATTTTAGCATTGCAAGCGAATAAGATAATCCAATAGTTTTCTTCTCTATACGCTACTAATGTCACCAGAAGTATGGGAACGGCCTTTATCTTTGGGGAAATGATACACTTAAATGTTTAACCAGCTAATTATATTGAAAACGATAGATTCTAACATTGTAACATTAAATAACATGAAAAATGAGAGGTAATTTGTAAAATGACGTCATATCATTTTGGGCTTAACAAGCGGAGTCTAGTCTTATTTTTAAGTTTATTTCTACACTGTTATCACCGTCTTCGTCGTCGTCTCCTTCTTCGCCGTCTCCGCCGTCCTCGCCATCTCCATCACCTCCCCCACCACCTCCACCGCCACCTCCACCCCCATCTCCCCCATCTCCCCCTCCACCTCCTCCACCACCGCCGGCACCATCGTCACCATCATCACTGCTCTCGCAGTCTACATTCCAAGACCAGTCGCATTTCTGTGTAAGAAAATGACAGTATGTTAGCAACATAAAGTACGTGGGCACGGATCGATTTGTATGTATATAAATATTCGTATTATAAAACACAATTAATGGATTTTAAACTCGCTCATTATGCTCAGCTGTATCTTGGTAACGAAAAAAGTTTTCAACAGAGAAGAATAAGCTATCGTAAGATTTGAGATTCAAAGGTTGAAAATATTCCCGGGTTCAAATGAAATGAATATTTTTAAAAAGGAGTGCAACTATTGGTGTTCAGTTACCAAAACAAAAAGTTCAGTTTGTAAGTTGACTTACCGACGTGTCAGGGTTGAAGTAAAGTCCTGCGGGGCACCGTCTCGCTACGAGTTCACCGTGGACGCACTGGTAGAACTTGTTGCAATTGTTTTCGTGTGGCAAGAGCCGGTCGATGTCGAAGTCAGCAGGGCATCCGTTTGAGAGGTCACCGCCTTCTCCGCCACCTCCACCTCCTCCGCCGCCTCCACCTCCATCACCGCCGTCTCCACCATCACCGCCATCTCCTCCTTCTCCACCACCTCCGCCGCCTCCACCACCGCCTCCGCCTCCACCGCCACCTCCGCCTCCACCGCCGCCTCCGCCTCCACCGCCGCCTCCGCCTCCTCCGCCGCCACCGTCTCCACCGTCTCCGCCATCTCCTCCATCTCCTCCGCCACCACCACCACCTCCGCCTCCTCCGCCGCCACCGTCTCCACCGTCTCCGCCATCTCCACCATCTCCGCCGCCACCACCACCGCCTCCGCCTCCTCCGCCGCCACCGTCTCCACCTTCACCACCATCTTCGCCGCCGCCGTCACTAGTTTCACAGTCAACATTCCATGGCCAGTCGCATTTCTGTGTCAAAAAATCAATATTAAGAAAATAATATGTTAAAAATTCAACTATCTATTAAGGTTGATAACGGTGGATATGAAGTAAATACCATTTAATGTGTTTAAATGAAAAAATTAAAAAGACAAATTTAATAGTGGATGAACAAAATTAGCTGCACGAATATGGCTTCATTTTTGGCTTAAGATGGCAGTTTTCATCAGCCCATATTAACCTTTTCAGGTTTACAAACAACAATACTAAAATCAATTTCAAAAAATATAAGCGTAACTAAAAGTATATCGGAAGGCATACTGTCGAATATTGCATTAAACTAACCGAAGTATCAGGATTGAAGTAAAGTCCAGTGGGGCACCGCATCAGAACGAGTTCTCCGAAGGCGCATTGGTAGAATTTGTTGCAGTCGTAATCGTGGGGTAGCAGACGCTCGACGTCGAAGTCAGCAGGGCATCCGTTTGAGAGGTCACCGCCTTCTCCGCCACCTCCACCTCCTCCGCCGCCTCCACCTCCATCACCACCGTCTCCACCATCACCGCCATCTCCTCCCTCTCCACCACCTCCGCCGCCTCCACCGCCGCCTCCACCTCCACCGTCTCCGCCATCTCCTCCATCTCCTCCGCCACCACCACCGCCTCCGCCACCACCACCGCCTCCGCCTCCTCCTCCTTCACCACCTCCACCGCCTCCACCGGTAGACTCGCAGTCAACGTTCGAAGGCCAGTCGCATTTCTGTTTTAAAAAATATAGCAGTTTTTTATTAACATCAATCCAACTTTAAACATTAAATTAAATGTTATTAGATAAAAAATTAACATCCAAAGTCATTTATACTAAATAAGTTATTTTAAAAATATTATCTGGACATTTTCTTCCTACTTATCACGAATCCAAAAAATCATCAAAAATCCTAATCATAATCAAGATTTTATATTTAAAATATTATCAGATTTTATATAATTATACCTAAAGATTTTATATTTAAAATCTTATTTGAAGTCAACTTTAGTAAAGATTTGAGGTTAATATTTACTAACCGAAGTGTCAGGATTGAAGTAAAGTCCAGTGGGGCACCGCATCAGAACGAGTTCTCCGAACGCGCATTGGTAGAATTTGTTGCAGTCGTAATCGTGGGGTAGCAGACGCTCGACGTCGAAGTCGGCAGGGCATCCGTTCGGGAGGTCTCCGCCTCCACCGCCACCGTCTCCGCCATCACCACCATCTCCACCACCGCCACCTCCGCCGCCACCTCCACCTTCACCTCCACCGCCGCCGTCTCCGCCATCACCACCATCTCCACCGCCGCCGCCTCCGCCGCCACCTCCGCCTTCACCTCCGTCGCCACCGTCTCCGCCGTCGCCGCCATCTCCGCCTCCACCGCCTCCGCCACCTCCTCCACCTCCACCGGCTCCTCCATCTTCACCGTCATCTCCGGCTTCGCCACCTCCACCACCTCCACCTCCTCCGCCACCCCCTCCGCCACCACCACTAGACTCGCAGTCAACATTCGATGGCCAGTCGCATTCCTGAGCAAGAAAATAAAAGCCAATGAAAAATATGGTTGTATCCGATGAAAAAAAAATTAAATAAATAAATAAATAACGCTTCACACTCATAACCCCACACTAGGATACCCTGTGTCGAGGGTGCCATGGACTCACACAAGATAAGAATACAACACACCCAGACCAGAAACAGAAATTCAAAGTCATCATTCGAACTTCTGCTCTGCTGGGAATCGAACCCAGGACCCTCCGCGTAGCGCTCCGGTGTCTTAACCACTGCGCCACTCGGGTCGTCGCCGGGTGAATTGGGTATTTTCTTCTGTGCTTGATAGGGGAAACTGAAGACAAACAGCTATACATTGAGTTTAAGAAGTACCTACGTTCAGCGTTCCTTCCTTCTAATTTTTGTCAGTAATAGATTCTATAATTGTTCAATATCAACACGACAAGTGTTGAATTATATGTTGTACGATATGTTCATTTACTTCTCTCCAGATAAGTATAGCAATTAATTTATTATTTAATTTCATTAATTATGGAACTTCTCAGTTCACTTACCGAGATAACAGGATTGAAGTATAGATCTGCGGGGCAACTCCTCACTACGAGCTCTCCGAAGGTGCATTGGTAGAATTTGTTGCAGTCGTATTCGTGGGGTAGCAGACGCTCAATGTCGAAGTCAGCAGGGCATCCGTTTGGGAGGTCTCCGCCTCCACCTCCACCGCCGCCGCCTCCATCGCCGCCGTCTCCACCATCGCCGCCATCTCCACCATCTCCACCTGCACCTCCACCGCCACCGCCTCCGCCGCCTCCGCCACCTCCACCGCCTCCGCCGCCTCCGCCACCACCACCATCACCACCATCTCCACCATCGCCTCCTCCGCCGCCTCCACCTCCACCGCCGCCTGCACCTCCACCGCCGCCATCTCCACCTCCTCCACCATCGCCGCCATCACCACCATCACCTCCTCCACCACCTCCACCACTAGACTCGCAGTCAACATTCCATGGCCAGTCGCATTCCTGTGTAGGAAATCAGATCAGATATTTAACAGTTGTTAAAATTAAAAAAACCTACCAATGCTCAATACCATCAGCTGTTACATGATAAAATATATTTAAAATTCTGCGCTCAATTTTTAAGAAATAAAGTGAGCAACAATCAAATCTGAATTAATCCGTGCACTTACAGAAGTAGCTGGGTTGAAGGACAGGCCTACTGGGCAACGTCTCGCTACGAGTTCTCCGAAGGTGCATTGGTAGAATTTATTGCAGTCGTATTCGTGGGGTAAGAGACGTTCAATGTCGAAGTCAGCAGGGCATCCGTTCGGGAGGTCTCCACCACCACCGCCGCCACCACCACCGTCTCCACCATCGCCGCCATCTCCACCATCTCCACCATCTCCACCACCTCCTCCTTCGCCCCCGCCGCCTCCTCCACCTCCGCCGCCGCCGTCACCGCCATCTCCACCGTCGCCTCCATCGCCGCCACCTCCTCCATCTCCACCGTCTTCGCTATCTCCTCCTCCACCATCGCCACCATCGCCACCGCCTCCACCACCATCACCAGTTTCACAGTTAACATTCCAAGGCCAATCACAGATCTGTAAAATTAAAATGTCATTTTCTAGTCGTCTTCTGCACTAAAACTAATAGTTACTGTATTTAGTAAATACAGAATGAAAAATAAGAAAAGAAGTCACGTATATTTCAGCGTGGTTGCCAACTTTGTGTTGGAAAGTGTCTTTAATCTGTAAATTTCCGCATGACTCTGACATGGGGTTCTTCACTACACTGGTGATTCCCGTGATATTGCTCGTATTAGTAAACGACGATGACCACGCCATCAGATGGCTTGTTTACCTGTACCTTGCCACAAAAACTTGAATAAAATGAAGGTTAGAACTCATCACGAAAATATACTTACTTGTGATTCAGCAGAGAAGGCAGTACCAGGAGGGCACTGTCTCGCAGGCTCCCTTCTTAGCCCCCATTCACAGTAGTAGAACTTCGTGCAGTCGTGTTCATGTGGAAGTAGGACGTGGCTGTCTGGTGGACAGTCCTCATGAGGTGCGGTCCAACTGCCATCTTCAGGTCGGGCCTGGGACCAAGCTAGTAGTCCCAGGAAAAAGAGTTTTCCTGAAAAAAGGAGAACTAACTTGTGAGCATGCTTCGCTGAAAAGTTGAAATATGGATTTTATTATTTAAAGTTGATAATGAAGAACGTTTTAAAAAAGATCTCGAGATCGCCAATCGAAAAATCACGAGTTTATCTCGTAGATCAAATAGTTATATTATTATGTGTTAGTTGGTAAGATAATAAATTATTATCTTATGTTCAATTTAATTCTGAGTCGATAAAGAACGATCGGGTTATATAATTCTAGGCTATTATAAGGTTTTGCTGTTATTGGCTTGTTATTTTCTTCTAATCTAAATTGGAACTATTAAAATGTTTTATTTGTTAATATTGCGCAATATTAGTTTTGATTTAGAAATATTTCATTTGAGATGGTATAACAATTCAAATTTAAAATTTTGAATATTACGCTTTGGAAAGTTAAATTGAAAAATTTTTGTTAAAAAAATTTGATGTTTGAAATTTGGATTTTTTAAGATTTTAAATTATGCCTCCACAGATGAAAGAATATGCTCAGAGTTGAGGCAGTTTCTTCAATTCATAAAGGATCAGCTCGTGTCACACAACTTGTGGCGTGTAGTTTCAGTATGTTCCACGTTACCGCTCGCTTTAGTCGGAATCACTATCGACTACTTGGTGTTCATTGTTCAGTTAACTACGATAGTAGTCAAAATAGACGTCAATGATGTCAAATAATAAATGTATGTTTCAGTTACAATTTAACTTTATTAAAAAAATGAGACAATTGTCGTGAATATTTAAGTTTTTATTATCTATCAAATATTTATAGAGGTGCTTTGAATATTTTTTGACAATTATTTGATCCGATCTTAGATCCTAAAAAATATATTAATTTGCAGTGACGTCAACAGCTGACGTCAACTTATTATCGCAACATTAGCGATTGTAATTATATTTTAGAAAGATCAAAATGCAAATTGTTCAGGCCAACTTTAAACATTAACTACCGTTAAAGGGGATTAAGGTTAAGCGGTTAGCCCAGTCGCTTAGAATTTGACCTCGAATCGAGGGGCCCGGGTTCGAATCCCAGTGGCACGCACCAATGACTTTGTAAAAAAGTTATGTGCGCTTTATAAAATTAAATAACACCTGCTGTTACGGTGAAGGAAAACATCGTGAGGAAACCTGCATGCCTGAGAGTTCACCAAAAAAAAAATGTTCTCAAAGGTATGTGAAGTCCACCAACCCCCAGTAGGTCAGCGTGGTGAACTAAGGCCTACATCCCTCTCATTACGAGTAGGAGACCCGACCCTGTAGTGGGTCATTAATGGGTTACTGGCAAAGGGGATGAATCATATCCGTAATTGTTAGTATAATTTTAATGTATAAGCATACGGAATGATTTCAGTGACACCTATTCAGACTAAAAACAATAAGACTACGAGTACATAATTGTAAAATTACACTCAAAACACCCACTTTTATTCTATCTTCACTTCAATTATGTATGCCACGTAAGATGAATAAATTCAATATCTTTACTTTAGATCTGCAAACCAAAGATTGTTTAGAAATTATACCTTCTCAGCCTAAACACAAGATAAGAAGAACACCCTTCTTCAAAGTGAAATAAGGAGAAAGTACCTCTCAGTGTGACCTACAACTGTTTTACTACTAAGATAGTTAGTAAGAGGACTAAGAACACTAAGATACTTGCTAAGATAGTAAATAGTAATCAAAATTACATACCTAGCATAGCGTCGGAAAGGACGCAATTCCTTTGTTAAAAAACCTTTCTACTGGCGGGCGTAATAAGTTAGTGCCAAACACTGAACTGATAAACTTTTCACGAAACCAACTTTTATATTATCCGTTGTAAACTCGATAACATCTCAGTGATAACTTGACATTTGTAATTGACTATAATTAGCGAATCAAACGCAGAAATTATTTATCATCATCATCTTAATTATTTATATTTCCATGAAATTTGGCAAAATTTATAATCCAGTTTGATAAATGTATAATTAATTGTTGGCTAGTAAATTTTCGGATGTCTGTTGAATTGATGGAAAGAAAACTTACCTTCAGTTAAGTTTTATCATTGTAAGGCCTTTCTGTATGGAGATTAAGATTGCTGAAAAAGATGAAGAAAATATGAAAGTAGTAGAACCACAAAACACAGAGAGTTTTTGACTTTTTGAAAAATATGGCCATACCATATTTTACGTGAAATATTAAGAACAGAAGAAATCACTAAATGAAATCTCGGAGCAGTATAAATATAGATGAAAAAATTAAATGAGTGTTTTTTTCTAGATTTCTAACATTTTGTTGGTCATGATTTCTAGACACCCTTTCAAATTTGTCAAATCCAACTAATAGCCAGTTTTGGAGTTTGGTTTTGGGATTATACACTTATGAATAAGGGTTTATTTCATGACATATCAATGTTTCATAAGCACTAGAAGGTTTATCATAATTGAGGTAATAAACCATTAATATTTAAACGATATTTCATCCAAACATTATTGCCTGTTATTGCCTAAAAGAGTAACGAAAATCAATTAAAATAAAAGCCGTCTTATGACTCTTCGGCAATTTTCATAAAAAAGTAAGTTCCAGCGTAACAGACAGACTCTCGCATTTTTTTGATATTAGTTTAAATTCCGATTTTTCCTGATCAAAATATTATTATCAGAATGCAACTATTATGTCTAGTTTTGTTATTGTGCACATTGTGTTGTCATTATCTCTGACGTAGAATTATAATGTTTTATTAGTAGTTGCTCTTATCTTATCTTATTTATCGCTGACTACTGTTCTGGTAAGGTATACTTACTACCAAATATAAAAAAATTATCAATCAGGAAATTCCGTTATCTTCTTGTATAATATAAAATTCTCATGTCACAGTTTTAGTTACCATACTCCTCCAAAACGCTTGACCGATTTTTCTGAAATTTTATATGCTATTCAGTAGGTCTGTGAATCGGCTACTGTCTATTTTTCATACCCCTAAGTGATAAGGGTTGTCCGCACCAAACATTTTTATTTTATTTTTCGAACAATTTTTATTTTTATTTTTTAATATATATTGCCACATTATGGCATTAAATATATAATATAAAACACTTAATTTTTACCCTTGTATCACCAATCCCTATTATTTAATAGTCGATCGTTTAACGCTCGATAACTTTTATGGCAAAACAACGTTTGCAGAGTCATGGGGTCACCTGGATGATTTTTAGATTTAGTTGGGCTCAGAATGAAGCGTGTTAGAGGCCCACCGCGGTAATCGCGACTCTCCCATGATGTGCGGGGCTCGGGAGGGGGACGAAACTGACCAATCAGCTAGTCCGCTGCCAGCCGCCGACACAAAGTTTGAAATAAGAACTAGTAGGTACGTTTTTGTTTTGATCTGTCTTTAGTGATGCTAAAATCTAAAATTTCTGGACATTTTTTAAATAAATTAAATGTTCATTAGTTTATTATCTTTGTCCTTATTTCGGTTAAGTATTTCGTAATAAATCCTCTATGTTTCTGTCTTCTTCTCCCCTTTCCAAGTGTCATCTACTCTGACGTTTTCTGTGGTAGAAATAACAGTTTTATGGAGCAAATTTCGGTAACCTTGGTCATCTTACGACTTTCATTATTTCGTCATCAGAATACCCAATATAGACCTTTTCGTAGCTCACTGAGTGATTTTGGGCCTTTAGACGTACATACTGATGGGTCCCAGTTTTGGCTAATCACTGGCAGTATGCGTTTATTAAAAACTCATAACTTAACTTATAACTTAGTTAACGTATGATATGACAAAGCTTTCCAAAGCTGTTCAGTCTTACTGAATTCTCCTGTTGATTTCCTTCTCAAAGTTGTCCTGATCTAACTGCACAGTCAGCTCGAGGTAAACGTATTCCTGAACAGTTGTTCAGGAATACGTTTACATCGCGAAGTTTCGAGAATAGTGCCACTGATGCTGACCGGGCGTGTGAAGAACTTCGATGCACAGCTACAGGTAATAATGAAAATAAGTTATAAATAAAACTGAATTTGCAGTGGTGAAGCCAAGTTACAGATCAAAAATAAATTGCAGTTGGGTAGTAAGTTGATAAATGACATATTCTCTCAAATGTAAGCGAAACGATTTATTAGACATACGACACATACGACAAACTCGCACGCAGTGTGACTACTCCCACAGTATTTCAAAGGTCGGAATTGTTCGTGTGTGAACGTGTACGTATACGCACGAGTTGAATTGCGTCCAAATTGAGCGCTGCCCACATCATTGATATTCGTACGATAAAAACGCTCCTCAAATCGTCGTTAACTGAGAGGAAAGAAAGCAAGGATTTATAAGTTATGAGATTGAAACTAAAATTTGCTTAAATCACAGGAGCAATTTTTACAAAAGAGTTAACAGAAAGAAAAACAAATATGAGTAATAAGATTTCAAGAACAAAATTAGCTGTAATCACAGGAACAATTTTCCTGCATCCGTTGAAGTTGCACTGACTCGCTGCTATCAACGTGATTAACCCTGCAATAAAGTTAATGAGGCGACATTTCTAGAAACTGCTAACTTGGCAACTTAACAGCTTAAACAGTTGATTTTAAGCAAATGTATGATTTAAATTAATAAGCTGAACTTGATAAGGCTTGAAATAAACTTCGCCGTGCAATTAATATAAATTACTAGCTGACCTAGAAGTGGTGATAGCCCAGTGGCTTAGAATTCGATCTCGAATCGAGGGGTCCGGGTTCGAATCCCAGTGGCACGCACCAATGACTTTGTAAAAAAGTTATGTGCGCTTTATAAAATTAAATATCACCTGCTGTTACGGTGAAGGAAAACATCGTGAGGAAACCTGCATGCCTGAGAGTTCAAAAAAAAATGTTCTCAAAGGCATGTGAAGTCCACCAACCCGCATTAGGCCAGCGTGGTGGACGGCGGCCTACATCCCTCTCATTGTGAGAGGAGACCCGACCCTGTAGTGGGTCATTAATGGGTTACTTACTGATGACTAGCTGACCCCGCAAACGTTGTTTTGCGATATAGTTAACAAGCGTTAAAAATCGACTATTAAAAAATAGGCGTTTTTAATATAAGAGTGAAAATTTAGGGTTGTACATGTATCTTTTGATGCCACATTATTGAAAAATAAAAATAAAAAAAATTGTCCAAAAAATAAAATAAAAATGTTAGATGTGGACAACCCTTATCAATTAAGGGTATGAAAAATAGACGTTAGCCGATTCTCAGACCTACTGAATATGCATATAAAATTTCATAAAAATCGGTCAAGCCGTTTATGGTAACTAAAACTGGTACATGAGAATTTCATAATATAAAATATTAAAATATAAAGAAGAAGAAGCAATGGACGAACTTAGGCATCTAGATATATTTTTATCAGTGGATTGGTTGGATTGAAGCAATCCTTATGTTGAAGATACGAATATTGTACCTTACATTGAATTTGGTCAATAATAAATCCTACGTAAACAAAGTCGCGGGTATAAGTTATAACGTTGTTATGATCGGACCATTCCAAGTGAATTTTAAAATTATTTTTTAGAACGAACTTGAAATTCGAGGAGACATAATATCTACCATCGGTATTAAGATGTGAAAAGTCGATATACGTTAGGTACATCGATAACGGTGTTACAAGGTTCGGTAGAAACTGTCATTAGAGCGACTTTAAATGATAAGGCGAAGATCTCAATCACGATACCGGTATCAGGACGAACAGTAGCGTGTTTTTCTCTGTTTTACACGACTTTTAAATTGTTAGATAGTTTATGAAAGGTTTTTGATTGATTGCTTGAAACCTTGGGATTTGTCATCCATACTTTTTTTTACTTCATTTTGCATACATATACATATCGCGCGGTGATAGCCCAGTAGCTTAGAATTCGACCTCAAATCGAGGGGTCCGGGTTCGAATCCCGGTGGCACGCACCAATGACTTTGTAAAAAAAAAGTTATGTGCGCTTTATAAAAATCAAATATCACCTGCTGTTACGGTGAAGGAAAACATTGTGAGGAAACCTGCATGCCTGAGAGTTCAGGAAAAAAAAGTTCGCAAAAGCATTTGAGAAGTCCACCAACCCGCACTAGGCCAGCGTGGTGGATTAAGGCCTACATCCTTCTCATTGTGAGAGGAGACCCGACCCTGTGGTGGGTCATTAATGGGTTACTGACACGTATACATATGACATGAATATATTCGAGCACTCCTCAAAAAATGTCTGCTAGCTCTTGGACCATGTTATTTACTATTAAGTTACTGTTCAAAAAAGAGAGTAATATGCAAACTTTAATATGCATACCTACTCCATAAGAGTTCCGCATTCCAATCACTAGTGGGTGGAAGGACGCGGCTGGAACCGATGTTACTGGTACCGAATAGTGATTTATACGACGTCGATGCGATTAGCATCTAAGAGCCACTGGTTCGTTCTGCGCATTTCAGTTACAAGGTGAGTGTTCCTTTGAATTATGTATGAGGGCTTTGACAAGGGATTGGACTCGCGGTACTTGCGACCCAATGTTAGGGACTAGTAAAATTATTGCTGTTTTAACGAGCCAGTTATAGTAGTCGGCATAGGTCGTGAGCGCAATCTTTATTGGTCGGTTTGACATTGACTGCGCTACGAGTCAGGCGATTGGTTCGTCAGTCGTCAGTTCGTCAGTGTAAGTCGCCTATTAGTCTAGCGCGTTTGAACACTCATAACGGTTACTATACTTTGTCAGTATTCCATCAAATATGGATTGATCAAATGCTTTGTAAATCCTTAACTAACCCATATTCTTGCAAATAAACGTTGTTGTCTTTGTTTTCAAAATGATATCACACTTATAGTGGTAAAGCCATAGTAGCTCGTCCAGGTCTACTGCCTGCCTTTTAACCCGTCGTAAAGCATGTAATGTAAAAACTCAAATACGATTTCCTTCATTATTTATGCCTCCATGGGCTGCAGTGACAACTTAAAATTAGGTGGCTTGCACGCCTTTTGCATGGCTTTTGCTACTCAATTACTCTAAAAAGAACCGTAAAGTATAATGATTTTTTTCTTCGGGCAGAATATACTTTATTCAATGAATTCTCAAATTTCAAAACACAAAGACTCCTGAGCAATTATTATTATGTACGCAATGACTTTCATGACTTTAATCAAAGTTAGTCGCACTTTTTAGTCACTGATGCATGTGACTAATAAGTGTGACTAATAAAGTATAAAGAGACTGTGTTGTGGAAGTTATTTACGTTATGTTTAGACATCGATATACCTGCGCAAGATAATATTTATAATTAGTAAGCTTTTATTGATAACTGTACTTCCCCCAATAGCAAACACGTATGTTTGTTTGTAGGATTACTAGAATTTACTCGACAAAAGAATGAATCAGTTTCATTTTTATGCTGCCCTTCGTAGGGTCCGTACATTAATAAATCTATGGATTGTTGTTGGTTTCAAAGGGCGCTGGACCGGGTGGAGTGGCATCAATTTATTAGGGGAAGCCCATGTTCAGCAGTAGTCCACGAAGGACTGAAATCATTTCAGTCATTTCAATCATGATAAATGAAATAACGATTTTTTGGAACAACAACTTTTGATCTTTAAGAGGTGGAGCTATGCGCGTCAATGGTTCTACTACTATCTCATAATAAATAAGAAAAGATAGAAAAATTTAATAGGGCGTGGTTTTCAGTATTTCTAATTACAAGATTCCGTTCCGTTTAAGTAAAGTAAAGCAAAGCGGAACTCGGTTAAAAGTAAATAGATTACAGAACGTGAATCGCTCAAATATTTACTTAATGCTTCGCTGGACGCTGCGCCTTAGTCCAATAGCATGTGTACACAGGGGCAGGAATTGTGGGCGGTTCCTCAGACGTTGAGTAAATTGAGTATTGGCTGAAACAACCGACCGACCAACCAACATAATAAAATTTAAACACATGGTTATGTGTTTAAATTTCAAAATGTATGCAATGATGTTGTCGCACGAATTAAAAAAAAACTATTGCATGCGGCATGGCAATTAGGACAAGGACTAATGCAAGCATTCTATCAAAACACATTAAATTTAAATTACCTAAAATAAATTGTGAAAATCGCCATAATATGAAGAAAAGCTTCAGTATTCTTTAACTATAAATTTCGTGTTTTACCTACAACAATGACGCTGCGGGTGAAAAGGTATAGTAAAAATCGTTTGTATATAACTGTTTTAAATATAAGGATTTTAAATACTTATCTACTACTATAATTATTTATCTACTATACTTATCGATTACTATATCTTTATATGTGTAGTCATTGTATTCATACCTATGTCAGATTTTTTTAATTGGGCGACATCGTTCTTTATAAAAAGAAAATCGCCGCTACCAAACACGCAATAAATATCCATATGTTTCCGAAAATAGGTTCTGGACGGAATCTAAACTGTTAGAATATTTAGATGACCAGTTGCAAAGTTGCTGTTTGGCAGCTTTAAGATAGAAGATGTATTTATTATACATTGTGTTATATAGGTCTCTTTGAACCCATATCTGTGGGTTGGAACTGGATTATAGAGCTTCGATTTTAATAGATAATATAATATATATAGTCTGCTTATAAGGTGATTATAGGTGATTTCGAGTTGTGGGATTGTATTATGTTAGATTGTTTACTGCGAATACCAAGTCAATCTATGGATACATACATGGATCTCACAACTTTTAACGGTAGAAAAACTGTGTTGCGAGACTTGGTTTTTTACAAGTTATGTTTTTGATGGCATCTTTGTTGTCTAGCTGCGTTAAATTGAATGCTGTGGCATCCTTTAATTATGGGTACATTTGTTAACTTGAGACTTTATGTTTCTATTATTATTAATGTTTTAATGTAGCCTGTTTTGGGTGTCCTAAAATAAATAAACAAATGAACGAAGTTGTCGAATGACCAACTTTTGCGTGCGACATGGCAATTAGGACCGACCATTCGGTGGGTCACTGATGGGTACACAAAATACGATCATGATACTTCTTCTTCTTAATTGTTTCGCTCTTGGCAGAGCGGTCGTGGTCGTCATGTAGTCGCATTTTGTCGTATCATGATCGTAGTCGCATTTGACTACGACCAATAAAGTTGCTTTCCTATTAAATTCGACGTGTGATTTTGTAACAGGTTCTGACTGAACCATCGTGTTTGTCTGCCTCGGGCTGAATGAAATATGATGTAAACAGAATGCGGAAATAATTAAAGCCCTTGAATTAATTACGTCGCTGAATAAGCTCTTTCATTTGAGATTGAGCTTGCGAGGAATTTGTAAATGATTTAATAATAAATCATGTAAATTTTCTCATTCATAGTGTTTCCTTATTGACCATTTTTGATATCTGTATTTGAAAAAATATTTGTAGAAGACCGCACATAGGATAGTGAACCCAAATCCAAACCTTTCTAAATAACTAAAAGAACAAAGCAAATGAACTTTTTTGCACAAAATGTTTACAGTTCTGTTGTTTAGTCAAAAGACTGATTAAAATGATATCAAAATTTGAAATTTGTTTACTGTTATTCGATTTTGTCGCAGATAAGATAACAGGCCAGTCGATAAATATCGATTCCCGGCGGATATTATTTATTTCCGGTGTCGAAGGTAGCTAAGGGTAACTTTAGACGAGCGACTGTGAGTCGACAAATTGCGATTATAGCGACTTCCTAAAGTATTTTAACCGTCATGAGTTTTGAGCACAGGTGGAGCACAGTGGTAGGGATATCGTATACTATCGGTCAATGTACAGGCGCCGAAAAAACGTGCTGGACCTATTGGCGACGCACACTAACGAACTGACGTTTGTCGAACCAATCGTCTACATTCAATCTCAAGTATAGAAAAAATCTTATCAAAGGTGGTATGCATTTATTTCTCATGTGAACTGAGATGTTCACCACAAATAAAGTAAGTATCCCCGGCAACCATATCTTCCCAGCCGAAAATAACACATGAAGGATATGATAAGAGACTGGCGGTTTCCTGACGAGCTACTCTGACCCTACCACTAAAATTGTTTTTGAGTTTCAGTTATAAGTGTTTAACCTAAAATGAGTGGGAAAGGAAGTATTGTAGAATAACTGCGAGTAGCGTCATTATTCCCAGATAGCGGTGCATCTGCAAAATATACGTGATGACAAAGTTAAAATTCGGAAACAGCATATCAAAATGCAATCAAGTACCAATTTTCATAACTCCCCGTAAACTTTCCAGGTAAAACTAACAAATGATTGGAGTAATAGCAGACTGATATCGTCGACCGTCTGTTTGCTGCCTTATTCAGTGAGATTAGCGCCAAAGCGACCGAAGGTAATAAATATAACACGAGGCATGATTTATTCGCCATCGGGACGAATTTCGATTTCGATATTATAGTTTCAATTCAGTCATTAATGGGTTACAATAGCGGCTACACATCCAAGGGGAGACCCCGTCCGACCTTTCCGATCTATTCAAGCAGCATGAGCGCTTCAGAACCCGATAAAGGATTTACTACGTTTAATATTGGTATGCTTATACAATTAAAATTATAAAATATACGCTCACCAAACAAGCTACGGCTCCTAGAATAGAAAGGGTTCTGGGAATTCCGTGCTTGGTTCGCTTTGAGCAATGGCTGAACGAATACGGTAGAATTACCACGAGTCAATGATTAGAAGCGTAGTGACAGGCTGTTGCGGGATCACAGGCGATAGGAGGAGCTATTCCGGAAATCTATACTGGATTTGCCTGACTATTCTCAGAATAGATCAATACTGTACTGGGGATACTGGAATTCAAATGTACTTTAAGGCGATGACAGCACCTCTCAAAGCTTGCAAATTAAAGTGACAACCGACTGGACCGATCTATGAATTGCGACTGCGTTAAGACAAATGGTGTATGAACACTATCGACCTGAGTGGCGCAGTGGTTAAGACACCAGTGCGCTGTGCGGAGGGTCCTGGGTTCGATTAACAGCAGAGCAGAGGATCTAATGATGAATTTGAATTTCTGTTTCTGGTCTTGGTGTGTTGCCGTACCATCCTTTAAAGCAGTGTAGGATAGAAGCCTGGAGTTTCAGTAAGCAGGCCTTGTATAATCATTCCATTTTCATTTAACATGGACCGGTTAGAGCATAATTAATATTATTATATCGATATCTTGCAATATTGTGTACAACATATAAAATACTAAAGTAGGTTTTCGTTATTGGAAAATAAATTAAAATGAGTTCTATTAGGCAACCGCACTTACTAAAACAAGAACTTAAATTCATGCAAGGTTTTCCGTTCTTACCCAAAAATTAGGGATGTTAGGGAGCTCCGTAACCGTAACCGAAACTATCGGATATCCGATATAAAAAAATATCCGTAACCGTAACCGAATGACAAGTTGTTACAAATAGTTCGGAAAGTGAAACAAAAGTGTTGTGTTACGGAATAATTGATTGAATTGCTACAAAATGCGTCCTAAATCTATTCTAATTTGATCATTTTTTGATGAAATGACTGTCGATTCCGCAAAATGTAAACAATGTGGTAAAAGCTTAAAGAATTAATATCCGTTACCAAAATTATCCGAAACTACCGGATAATCCGAAATAATTTAATATCCGCATCCGCATCCGGTATACTCGTAATAATCATTTCTACAGCCGAAACCTATTCGTATCCGAAATTTCATATCCATAACATCCCTACCAAAAACTCGGTTCAGTTTAAATTCAAACACCACGGTCGAACGATGCACGTTGCACTAATGAGTAGGTATGACAGGATACTCCTTTGAGTTCCCAAAATAAACCAATTCCGGGAAGAATAAACTACTCCTTTGAGTTCCCAAAATAAACCAATTCCGGGAAGAATAAACGATTCGGTTTTGGATTTCACTTTAATCGAAACTCGTATTTACCTTCCTTTATTTGCTCATTCTCAGCAATAGTCAAATTTATTTGTTTACTAGATTTATCCCGCTGCTTTGTCCGTGTTGAATTTAGAACTTAGTCCAGAGACGGGTAAATAGTGTTTTTATAGTATTCCAGGTTATATACTACGTGTTAACCAATTTTAATCCAATTCTGTGCAATGGTTTTACGAGCGAGTAACAGACAATCATTCGTTCATCAATCTATGCATCCACTTTTTTACATTTATAATAACTTAAAAATTAACACCAACTTTTACATTTATAATAGCACTAGGATAGGATACATTTTTCCTTTACACGCTGGCCTGTTGCGGGTTGGTGGACTTACTCGTAACATGCCTTTGAAAACATAGGTAATGGAGAATTCATAGGCAGTAGACGAACCCATGAGGAAACCATGGTTATAGTCACATAATTTGGTAATACACTAATTTAAACTAATTTCCCACTCTAATCCGAACCCGGACCTAGTGAGTAAGGTACTAAATTCTAGCCACCCCATCCGACAAGACGTGAAGAAAATGCTTCGGGAGTTATGGGAGTGATGGTAAGGTACCCGAGCGAATCACTTTGGCTCTACTTTTATACTAATTTCCGTTAATTTTAAAGGTTTCCTTCATACAAAAAGCAAGTGAATGAATCTGGTATAAAATATGTTAATGAGCCTTGATAAAAGCCTATCATTATACAGAAAAATATTTACCGAAATATTACCTTCGGATTAATGGCAGACGGTATTCGCTTTGAATGTGCTCAAATGGGCTCAATTAATTGGATGCGTCTTTTAAACATCGCTTTTCAAAATGTTCCAATGAACTTACGAACAGATCAGAGAATTCAGTCGCTGACTAATTTACATAATTACCATCTCTTGCAGGGGTTCTGTACCCGAAGGGCGGTAAAGGAAACCCTACAAAGTCTGTCGGGAGGCTGTCTGTCTTTTCTCATCAATTAAATTAAACACCTGAAAATTAACCTCAATAATTGTAGCTATAAAAATAATAAAATAATAGAAATCCATCGTCTTTCCTACTTTTTTCCTTTTAGCCCTTTGTAATCCACATTGTCTATAGGCCTTGTTGTGTACACTGGGTGAGCGATTTTCACTTGTGGAGCAGGCTAACAGTCAAAATCCACCACTAGTTTTATTCGAAAACTTTCGATTTCAGATATATCGTAGTTTGCGTTTGCGCCCTGTATAGTTAATTTTGCGTGAGGAAACCTGCATGCCAGAGAATTCACAAAATCACAAACACATGTGAAGTCCACCAATCCGCATTAGACCAGCGTGGTGGACTAAGGCCTACATCCCTCTCGTTGTGGGAGACCCGATCCTATAGTGGGTCATTAATGGGTAACTGACAACTGTCCTTAAAAAATGGCGGTTTTTACGTCTATCTTCCAGCGCTATGTAAATGAATGTTAATATTGCTCCGATACCGAACCCTATGTGGCGAGATCGATTCGCACTTTCCAGGTTTTTAAACTTGCGGCCTAAATGCAAATTAAATTACAGGTTTAATTTTTATACTTAATTGGTTTGTTAATAAATGTTTTAAGCGATAACTGTTTTGCTTGCGAAGTAGTTGGTGTTGAAAATTTTGTTTTAAATCCTTACTAAATTTATCTGTTGGAAACGTAAATACTTTGGTATATTTTACATTCATACGCTTCATACTGTATCTTGGTTTTACGCAAAGATTTAGTCGAAGTATGTTGGCGAACGATCTATACAACTGAAACATCAGAATTGCATGTCATATAAGGGACTGAGAGTGGCAGCGTGAACTACATTCTGTTTCGTAGTTAGTTACAGAAATATGTCATTCAATAGGTCCAGATAAATAAACATGAATATGAACTCATACAAGCCTACATCGTGAAAGTGGGCTTGAATAACTGACGAGAATTATTAATATTTCTCGATAACATACGTACGATAAACAGGTCACGGTCATTCAATAAATTCAGACCAAATCACATGCATTTTTGAATCTGAATATAGTATTGAAATTTTGTTTTGACCTGCTTTCACATGAGAGCTCATATAAAAGTGGGTGAGTATGTGAATATCAATTGATTATGTTTTCAGTTGGCAGTTATAGAAATTCGATAAGGGCGTAATTATACCTGATTAAAATAATAATACGCTTTGGGACTAATTACGCGGGCATTCAGTTCGAGCAACGTTAATCCATTAAACAGCCAATTTACGGAGTGGTCGAGCCGGAGTTAATATTAGGAGCGGTAGTACCTACTCACAAAAAGAAAAAAAAACAATCATTTTTAAATTCCCAAAACCAGCAAATTGATATTTCAAAAATTTATTAGTGCTCCCACAGTATCTCAAATACTGTGAGCGCTCACACTGCGCGCGACTTAGTTGACGTACTCGTACGACTAATTCGCACGCAGTGTGAGCGCTCCCATAGTATTTCTAAGGTCGGGATTGTTCGTGCGTGAAGGTACGTACACGCACGAGTTATATTCGTACGAAATCGCGTCTAAACTGAGCGTGGTCTAAGGCGAATTTAAGGCAAGTGGAAGTGGAGTTCGTAGGTAACGAACAGTTAAAGAAAATGTATTATTTGTCATAAAGTAATTTGGTAATCAGTTATTGTAACTATAACAAGCAAGCGGTGATAGCCCAGTGGCTTAGAATTCGACCTCGAATCGAGGGGTCCGGGTTCGAATCCCAGTGGCACGCACCAATGACGGCGAAGGAAAACATCGTGAGGAAACCTGCATGCCTGAGACGGCCGCAGTAGGCCAGCGTGGTGGACTAATGCCTACATCCCTCTCATTGTGAGAGGAGACCCGACCCTTTAGTGGGTCATTAATAAGTTACTGACAACTATAACAAAACAAAATTAACTGAACTATCCAACACTATACATAGATTGTAATTTTTCGAAGTTGATTATGTAAGCTGTTTTTTGGGAAGGCAGCCTAGATGGCAACAAGTACACAATTGATATGTTAATTGACCCTCACTTTGTACGAATCCTACCTACTTTCCCCTACGTACCTACAATATTTTTATTCCAAGATTGAGCATAGTAATAGCAGAAAGTGGTTCTCAAAGCACAAAGGCTGTTATCTAGGAGAGGAATTTCTTTCAGCCTTTGAATAAGTAGAGGAAGCTCAAGTAGTTCGGATATCTGTTTCCTTGATCTTTACGTTGGTATTTTTACCATTTTAATCTTTAAAGTGGTGATAGCCCAGTGGCTTAGAATTCGACCTCGAATCAAGGGGTCCGAGTTCGAATCCCAGTGGCACGCACCAATGACTTTGTAAAAAAAGTTATGTGCGCTTTATAGAAATTAAATATCACCTGCTGTTACGGTGAAGGAAAACATCGTGAGGAAACCTGCATGCCTGAGAGTTCAGAAAAAAAAGTTCTCAAAGGCATGTGAAGTCCACCAACCCGCACTAGGCCAGCGTGGTGGACGGCGGCCTACATCCTTCTCATTGTGAGAGGAGACCCGACCCTGTAGTGGGTCATTAATGGGTTACTGACAATCTTTAAAATATTTTACTGCAAAATAAAACTTTTCTTCTATGTTTTCTCGGAGAATCCTTCAGCGAATATGGTGTAGTTAGCGATATCAAACAAACTGTGTTTTAGGTAGCTTTTCCGGGGAGGTACTTTACCGCCAGCCTCTTAACCCGTCGTAAAGCAGCATGTTCTTCATGTGTTGTGTGTCGGCTGGGGAGGTGTGGTTGCCGGGGATACTTTATTTGAGGCGAACATCTTAGTACTAATGAGTAGCAAAGCACCCGCAAAGAACCTCGGATAGGATTTTTTTCAAAATTTTTGTTTACTTAAGTGTGGGTTTCGATGAGCTGCTAAATTGCTGTCACACTATAAAAAAGGTTCGACCGTTTCTCAGAACTCAACTAAGCTTTCATAGCAAAAAGGGGACAATACATTTTGGGTGGAGCCAAGTGAAGTATGGGAGAATTAATGATAATGTTGCATAGAGTGATTAATGAATATATGTAACGCAATATGGAAGTTATCTTTAGAGGGGAAAGTGGCCGATTTCTGAGCATTTTGAGTGAAATTATTGTACTTTACAGTTAAATTTTTTTATTATAATAAACATTATTTTTAATATCAATGTTTTAAAAAAAATTAAATACAACATTTTTATATTTAACTAAACACTTAAAGTAGCTTAAAAATCTGTAAAGTCTATTCCTAATTTAATTTTCTGAAAATTTTTCGAAAATATTTTACATTTTACGACAAGCTCATGACGTCATGGGCGCTGCTTGATTTTACTGGAGATTCTTATAATCTGCAGTGAAGCAGAATAGAAGAATCTCCAATTTTTTGTCTCTATTGGGGAAGTCCCCAGTCCATAGAAAAGACACACACAAGTCCCCGTGGTTAAAGATATTGATGGCATGTCTTATATAAACGTAATTTTACTGCTAACAAACCAAAGATCCATCGAGAAAGGTAGCGGGTAGTATCCAACGATTCTCCTAATACCAATTTAAACTTGTAACCAGGCGCCCGACTTCGAAGCGAATTTAAAAACTACAGATAGTGCTCGAATCATGGATCCGCGGCTCGGATACATCTATCTTAACTAAAGACTAAACTATCTCTTGACTTGCAATACAGGCTGAATTTTTCGAGTGTGCGTGGATGGGGAAATCCGAAACTATGAGGAATAGGAGTCTGGGCACCGACAGTGTTTTGTTGGCACCTAACACTTAACAGATAACAGACCGGTTGTGATTTATGTTCAAAAGGGGAATGCAACAGAAACAGATGGTCATGTACCACAAATTACAGTACACAAGTTTCAATTGCATAAGTTTGCACTGTTTGGAAACGCAAAACTAGTGAATACAATGCTATAATAGTTCCACAACTAAGTCATGTGCATTACGTCTACTATTCTATATACAGTGAGTCCGATCCCGAACTAGCGATAGTTTCAGGGTATAAAATAGGCCTAATTTCATGGCCGAAACCAACAACGCCCCTATTCAGCCCCCATGTGAACTTTGTATTATAATTTTATTTGCGTCAACAAGACAATTTTAATTTCTCTGGGCCTACATAATCTACGGAGCAAAGACCTTTCTGTTACCTTTATTTAATATTATTTTATAAAAATTATTTTATAAAGGTACCTTTATTTTTTATGGTTACTATTACCGTAAATTTAAATTTACTATCAGATAAAGAGGTTTTTTTTTTTAATTTGATAATGTAAAATGTCTAATGTCACTGCAGGGTCCCTATAAAATGCTAGCCCTGAATGACTGACGGATCAACACACAGCCTTAAACGCTGATGGTAGCCACTTGAAACTTGGCTTGATTCTTTGTATGACGTAGATAAGAAATAATACCTCTTAGAGGCTGAAAAAATAATATAATATCACCTGCTGTTACGGTGAAGAAAAACATCGTGAGGAAACTTGCATGCCTGAGAGTTCAAAAAAAAAATGTTCTCAAAGGTATGTGAAGTCCACCAACCTGCACTAGGCCAACGTGGTGGACGGCGGCCTACATCCCTCTCATTACGAGAAGGAGACCCAACCCTGTCGTGGGTCATTAATGGGTTACTGGCAGAGGCTGAAAATGGGGATAATTTTATATGGGAAAACATAATTCCTTGATCCAATCTACTTTAAGTTTTGCATAGACATTCTTTAACAGAATTGATGGACGACGTGTTTCGTATTTTATTGAAACTCATCGCTTAACGGGATTAAAAACGGGTAGAAAATAGATCTTCTATAAAGTGTAGGTACCTATGCTAGTTTTCTAACCATTTACTAAAACACGAATAATCAAAGCAACCGCTCAGATTCTTTGACGGTTTATTGCGTTAAGAGTTAGTTCCGTTCGAACAAAGGCTGCGGCGCTCCGTTACTAAAACACGAGGGAAATTTTAACCGAAATGTTTTCATGCTGTAAAAACTGAATGCGGAATATTCGATAAGTTCAAAAGTTGTTTTCCAATGTTTAACATGTCAGTTTGCGTAAGCAGAAGTAGAAAGCTTTGCCTTAAGGGCGTACTCAGATTGGACTCGAATTTAATAATAAATAAATAACGCTTCACACTCATAGCCCCACACTAGGATTCCCTGTGTCGTGGGTGCCATGGACACACACAAGACAACAACACAACACACCCAGACCAGAAACAGAAATTCAAATTCATCATTCAAATCTCTGCTCTGCTGGGAATCGAATCCAGGACCTTCCGCGCAGCGCACCGGTGTCTTAACCACTGCGCTACTTGGGTCGTCAACAATCCGGACTTTGAAATACTATGGGATCTACGATAATATACTATAGGGGTCCGTTTGGATTGAATTTTCAGGTTTTTGTATGATATTATTATTTGTCTCTATGCATAAATTAATAAGTAGGTCCTAATAAACAGTAACTATAAACTCGTTCTTCCTAAATAAACGTGCGCATAACGTAAACTGTAAACGATATAAACGACAAAAAAATCAATGAATTTCTGCTTTCCAAGCTATTTCCTTGTTTTCTTCGACGCAGCATTTTTCCTGTTCGTAAAACAACAGAGATTTAAATGGTTAAACTCTATGAGGCAAGTGCAAAAAGCGCTTAGTTTAAATGTACGACATGAAAATCTTTGGTGTGTTATAATTGTACTCGAATCTGGTTTCCATGAATGGTAATGCACCGCAAACATAATGCATTAGGATTTAAACACCTCGAGCCCAAATAAACAGCATTGAACAGTGAGCACACACAATACTGAACAGCGGAACAGCGTTCCCAGAACAGACGGAACAATGTATATCGTAATGCACAATTATTGCGGCTCGCTATTATAAACTAGCTGTCCCGCCACACTTCGCTCTGCCAAATATAGAAATCTCTACTTTTTTCCTCGTAAGTTTTTCAGATTTTGTCACCGTATAAACCTTTCTTAGTCTGATACGAACGTATCAAAACTAAAATGAGCAAAACCGGTCCAGCCGTCCTCGAGTTTTAGCGAGACTAACGAACAGCGATGCGATTGGATTCAGAGGGTCCGGGACCGGGCGGAGTGGCGTCGATTAGGGGAGGCCCATGTCCAGCAGTGGACTACTAAGGGCTGAAAGGAAGGAAGGAAGGAAGATCGCAAGCGATCGACAAAGTTAAGCAACGTTAACCAAAAATAATTGACGATTAACACTTTTACTTTTTAACTCGCGACAGCTTCGTCTTATTCAAAGTGTCTGAAATACTTTTGGCACAACACATCATCCAACAACTAGTCTAAAATTAAGACCAAAATAGTCGATGGCTACATTGCAACTGCACGCAAATCCGGCTTCCATGAAGGGTAATGCACCGCAAACATAATGCATTAGGATTTAGACACCTCCAGCCTAAATAAACAGCATTGAATAGCACCAGGGCAAGCATACAAAATGCAGACAATACCCCTAACGCTCAGCAAACAGACAGTGCATCGTAATGCACAATTAGTGCGGCGCTCGCTGTTACAAGTTAGTGCATACACGGAGCTTAAAGCGCGTTGGTTACGCATTTTCCAAATTCAGACAGATTTACCAAACAAGGCAGATATACAATTGGCTGTAACAGTTTATACTACCTACGTACGGGTACGGGTTCCCCTACAACAGAGGAGGCCTGGAGCATACTTCAACACGCTGATCAAATATTGATTAGTGGGGGAAACAGGCTCGCAGCCAATCTATTTCGGATGTTTTCAAACCGCCCATAGGCCTTCCGGTACGGTTTATCGACTGCTTTTTAATATTTACCTATCGTTACCGTGCCCTCCGAAGCACTGAATTTAGCTAACCAGGCGATCTTCTCAAGCAAGAAGAAGGAAGATTTAGAACAAGAAAAAGAAAGATTTTGCCGAAATTACTTTGAGGTTAACATCTCAGTCATTACGAGTAGCAACGCATCTTTATACAATCTCAGATAGAATGTTTACTCTATTTTAGATTAGACTTAATTTTGGTGTTTATGGACTGCAGTATTCACTTAACATCAGGCACCCTGAATCCCCGCTTGCTATTCATCTACCTACAGTAAAATAATAAGTTAAGCCGTCACGACTATATCAGGCTTTCTACTTGTAATTTAATACTGTATTCAGCAAAGCTTGAATTTATATTATAATTTTCCAATTACAAAGTGAATGCTTCGGATAATATTTGTGTTCTTTCACCTGTATAATCAGATCTCAAGTTCTTACCGCATAGAGATGTTTTGATGCAAAGTTTACGTCGAACAACAATGGTTTTATCACCGTAGCACTAATTAAAAGAGCCGGCTCCAAAGTGCTTTTGGTACACTTCAATGGCTAATAGCCCGGGAGGTCAGCGACTCAAAACTGCAAGCATTTTCTAAAATTTTGTGATATTTTGATCTAATGTCACATTGGTGGTGTAAAGTATAGCCTGGTAGCTCAATTCTGTAGCGTTTAGCAATTAAAACCTTTTTTTAACTTTTCACGTTGGCACTACCATCTAAAATCTGAAAATTAGTTTGTGAGTATTTAATTAATAAAAATAAGTAACATGATGGTCAGTCATGTCAGTCATTCAAGGATACAGGAACGATCGAAGTGGCGTCGATTAGGGGAGGCCCAATACCTAACAGTGGACTGAAAAGAAAAGAAGAAAGGAAGGGCTGAATGGAAGGAAGGAAGGAGAAAATCCTCGCAGTTTTCGGTCACTGGCCTCCCCGGCTATAAGGCCTCGATGTCCGTAATGCACAATTAGTGCAGCGTTCGCATTAGAAGTTAAGAGCACCGTAGTCGCGCGGCAGTGCTTTGAATACGCATTCTGCGAAATTTAGTTACATTTCCCGATTAAGAGCAAAGCCACGCGGTTCCAGTGCGTTGGTGCCTATTGCGGATTTTATTTGTGAACAGTTGGTTAAGGAATTTTTCAATGATTTATTTACGATAAACAAAAAGGACATATTTTTTAAGGTTCTACTAATAATATAATGCCAAACTAACCTCGTAAAAGAATATGCTTTAGGCCTCTCTCTGTTGTAAGAAAAGCCTTCTGTCTCAGCCATGAACCAAAGAGCAGTTGAAAATTCAATTTCAGATACATTCTGATGGTCCTATTTTCGATTTGCGTAAAACTTTAAGTGAGAGAGCACCCACGACTGGAATTTTCTAGTATGTGCCACGTTATTTTGCAAATTACAAGATTTTGTCTGTTTTGCGAGAGAGAGAGGGATAAAAGGTATAGTTATATCTGGTTCCAAACTGTTCAGCTCAGCAATCCTGATTCTGAACTGTACTGTTCAGCCGGTTTTGGGTGAAAGACAATCATCCATCGATCCTCACAATTTTTCACATTTATACTAGAATTAAGATAAGATTAAAACAATAAAAAACCTTGAGAATAATAAAAATGATAAGAGTATTACTGAAAGTCCGTTTATTTTCAGAGGTTGAAGCCGTTAAAGCTTATCGAAAACCCTTGCGTCTGATAAAGTTTTAACGACTGTTCCCATACTATTGTGATGACAGATGAAACCCAGAGCCTAACGACGTTCAAATGTTTGAATGGATGGAAAACTTTCAAAATATTTGACACTAAGGCCATTATTATGGATCCTCTCGCGTGTGGTATAATTTTCAAAATATCTAAAATCTAAAAGTATCTCCATACGATTATCACTTAGTTTGTGCTAATAGCCATAGGTACCAGCTTGCTATATTATATAACAGTAACTAGTTGTCACTAAAAAATAGAAATAAAATTTTTGTATCACCTGCTGTTTCGGTGAATGAAAACATTGTGAGGAAAGCTGCATGCCTGAGAGTTCAGAAAAAAAAATTGTTCTCAAAGACATGTGAAGTCCACCAACCTGCACTAGGCCAGCGAGGTGGACTGAGGCCTGCATCCTTCTCATTGTGAGACGAGACCCGACCCTGTAGTGGGTCATTAATCGATTTTCAAGGTCCGTGAAGAAAAATAGTTTCCGTATCTTGTGGTGGGGAAATTTAGTAACCAGAGATTCTTCATTTTAGGGGAATACGAGTATTTCAGTCCTCATGTGTAACAACGCACTCATGAGGACTGAAATATACCCACATAATATCACTTATGACCGTTGACATACCAGGTTAGGCGTGGGTGTCCAATTGTCTGACATTTTAACTAGTGAGAGATCAGGAAACGATGCCGCTGGCAAAAAGTATGTATCTAACATATGAAAAAAGCTATTAAAAACAGTAGTTATGAAACATCTGCAGGTTTCACTCACAGACAATGTAAATTTTATTATTTTTATAGGAAGTTGGCAAAGACGTTGTTTCTATTTAATTTTAAATATTGATTTTAAGCCACAATAACAGCAAGAATAGTTGTTTTAACCAAATCAAGATTTAAATTTAAAATTCCTGGAGGAAGGCAGTTCGTAGAATAAATATTTGCTTCAAATATTAAACGAAGCTTGAAAAGGTAACTGGAACTTATTGCAAACTAGTTGAGGAGTTCTTATGTAAACCCACAATTATTATTATTTGAATTTAATTGAATAATAATTTGTTAGTCATAACTTCCTTTCGGGGAGATATCCATTATTTTATTAACCGACTTCAAAAAGGAGGTTATCAATTTGTATCAGTGCGTTGGCTCTTTAATTTTTTGGTTTTTGTGTTTTTGCTTCTAACCGATAATGCAAACCATTGCAATAATGTGTGGTTTTTGCTTAAGTTTTTACTTTCAATAAGTCAATAATGAAACTTTCTCTGACGTAGAACTGTTCTGTTTGTGTAGTTAGCTCTTTATGTTTTCCCCTACGTTTTGTTCTTCATAATTACTTATACAAGTCTGTTTAATGTAAATGTTTTATATTCTTCGTTGTTCTTTGTGGTCTTTTGTTTTGTTTTTAATTGGTTGGTAATCGAATTATTTATTCTTGTCAAATAAGTATTTTTTTCAGTCAGCCAAATTAGTTTTTAATTTCAGGAATCATCTAGTGTTTTCATAGGTGCTTTCGGTTGTTTTACATCAGATACGACGTGGTCAATAATAACTGAAACTGTAGGTGGACATTTTCACATTCATAGACAGTTAACTCTTTGTCTTTCGGGCCACTTTATGTATCACCGGCGACTCATTCTAGTCAATAACAAGCCTTGCTTGTTTCACGGTACATAATCTGGTGCCTGCTGAAGCACTTGTTAAATTCGTGTAATGATTGTGAAGTCTATAATCATTTCATTCAATTCGATTTGAAAGCTGTTAGTTGAACGGTTTGTGCACCGGAGATTGTAGTAGCACATGATGACAGATTAATTCGAACTCATGCGAACACCTGATGTCACATAATAGGACGCAACTCGTAAGCCTGCATGCATAATGCCCGCTGACCTCGCTGTTCAGAATGTACTGCCGCTGACTTCAGGGCTGGCTGTTTCAATTACATTTTGTAATAATCAAAATAATACTGGATGTTTTAGGTGGTAGAGCCATAGCAGGTCGTAGGCATGTACGTGATTCAATATTTTGCATAAACTTGTACCCTTCCTTCCTTTCCACCCTTGGTATTCCACTGCTGGACATGGGCCTCCCTTAATCGACACCACTCCACCCGGTCCTGGGCCCTCTGAATCCAACGGTTTCCCGCTGTCTTCTACAGGTCACCAATCCACCTGGTAGGGCGGCCTATGCTTCTTTTGCCTAAACGTGGTCGCCATTCGAGGACCTTTTTTCCCCGTGGATTGTCAGCCCTGCGAACGATGTGGCCTTCGTTCACCTTCGTTCTTCTACGGATTTCATCATTGACTGACTCTGTCACGTAGAGAAATACCGGGCATAACTCTGAGCTTGTGAATTAGGCTCACAGTAAAGGAGCACGTCTCGGCACCGTAGGTCATAGCTGGCAACACACATTGCTCGAAAACTTTCAATTTCAGGCAGTGACCCAGCTTGTACCCAGTGGGTTTGTACCCAGTAGTGCCCAAATAGGAATTGCGCGATACTTTAAATTTAAAATTCCTTCCGCAGTACTTTTTTACGCAGCAAAATGGCAGGAAAATTCAGTCACTTTGTTACTCTTGTCTGACGGCTCCCTCGACGCTCGTAGCCGTCGTATTAAGCGCCAATACTTATCTTTTTTCAGCAAAACCGTGACACTCATGTAATCGAGACATACGAGTGTACCATCCAATGGTCGTATGGGGAGCAACCGAGCCTTGAATCTGGTATGAACATTTCATTGTTAGTATAATCTTACTTGTATCTTATATGGACATAATCGTGTTTTCAAACACTCTTATTTTCAAGATGAGACTGTAAATGTTGCGGAGGATTTCTCGACTACGATTATACGGCAAGGACTAAACTATACAGAATAAAAATACTTAAAGCTTGTCCCAACACGACAAAATTTAAACACAAACGTGCTACAAATGTACGCAATGACAATAAAGCTACGAGTATGTAATTACTGAGTAACATACTCGTAGGCTATAACCAAATGCTTAAAAGTTATTTGAATGTTTGTTTCGTCGATAAAACGGCGGATTTGTATGTTGTTGTGTGATATTAGATCAACTGGAAAGTGTCGTACTACTTTTTAAAATTTGTTCTCTTAAAAAATAATTGGATGAAGTACACAGTAGCAACCCTGCAGCATATCATTACAGTGTCAAAGCAGAATGCAGTGATTCACACGATGCCCGCATGCCGGACCGTATTAGTTTTGAACTCGTTCCAATGTTTTGTCTGTTTTTGATGCGTCGCTGCATATTGTCTCGTCTGTAACTATTCGCGTAGCAGTGAACTGTTTTACATGTTTTACATACACGTTGCTACTAAGACTTTTATATGACCAGATGGAGAGATACTATACTAAAGACAAGTAAGAATAGGCGCAATGATAATGAATATTACCCTAAAATAATATGTTAGTACGTAATCCGAGCCACAAATCCACAGAAACCCAAATGATTTGCATTAAGAACTAGATAAAAGCAAATGATTATCCAAACACTACTACTGCGAGCGAGTAATCTACACTTATTACTAGATCAGAAGTATTCCCATTAGTACTAACCCAAATAAAAAGAAAAAATGCATCATAATGTGTTGGAATGATTAGCAAAGGATATAATAATGTTAGAAGCAACAATCAAGAAACCAAAAAAGAAAGAGTGACAAACACAAATACAACCCTCCATGGAAGTAAATTGTATTGGTCACTAATTAAACACAAACCCAAAAGTAAAAAGAAATCACAATCCGAGCCACAAATCCACAGAAATCCGAATGATTTGCATTAGGAACTAATTAAAAGCAAATGACTATCCAAATACTATATCTGCTAGCGAGTAATCAACAGTTCCCACACAAATTACTGCGCCACCTATCGGCGCAAAAACGGACAACAGACCGTTTGGGCGATTAATTTTAATTGCAAAACTTAGCACCGCTGCCGCGGCGTGCTCCTTATTCGTGCATTTCTCCTTTGGAGTAATCACTCACTTTGTGTGTTCATGCTGCTTTGCTGGTTTATTGATATGATAATTATAACTATTATTTATCTCCGTTAACTTTGGCCCAAATTTTAAATTGTTGCATACAATATTTGGTAATTAATAAATTGCAATTTGCAAAATTGATAACATAGTTTGTTACGTGTAATGTTTTGAAAATTTGTGTTTATTTATGTTATACAATTTCTGTGTTTTGGAGTTCCGTTTTTATTGCTCGTTTTGTATCAATTTTGTGAATACCTTGTTGGCTTTCATGTTGGTTACATCTTTAGCCAAATCACTAAGGTGAGCGTTAGGAAATTTGGTGTAGAAAATTTAAATAAAATAATGGATATTATTATATAATTGGATACAATCTTCACTTTAATGGATCAGGAAGTGATTTTTAATTTACAAACACAAATTTATTTACGCGTCGTCATACCACTAAGTCAATTGTGTTTGTTTGTTACAGTGATAGCTAAAAGCGCTAAAAACAACAATAAATTCCGTTCCAAAACAACAACAACGTCCAGTAGAATATCTGATAAAAACCGTAATCCACCACGATGTTCTAATAGACGTCACAAAATAGTTGTATCGCAGCAGTTTAGCGTCACAATTTATTGGATTGCACACTACCAAAGCGGAGATAGAGCGGTGATAGCCCCATGGCTTAGAATTCGACCTCGAATCGAGCGGTCAGGGTCCGAATCCCAGTGGCACGCACCATTAACTTTGTAAAAACAGTTATGTGAGGTTTATAAAATTAAAATATCACCTGCTGTTACGGTGAAGGAAAACATCGCGAGGAAACCTTCATGCCTGAGAGTTCACAAAAAAAAAGTTCTCAAAGGTATGTGAAGTCCACCAACCCGCAGTAGGCCAGCGTGGTGGACTAAAACCTACATCCGTCTCATTGTGTGAGGAGACCCGACCCTGTAGTGGGTCATTAATGGGTTGACACACACGACCAAATACGGGCGGCCGTATCGGGCACACACCGCCGCATCGTACTATCGAACTGTGATAAATTGGAATTGTTTCACCTCCATTACCTCTGGCTTTAATTTAGAACCAATATCTAACGCCTCGCGTTGCTCCCGACACGTATATCTTGCGATCCAAGCTTGTTACGTAATGTTGCCGTTCAATAAATTATTATTTACCCAGGTGCATGTCAAATAAATTGCTTGGCAAATTATTTTGATGTAATTAAAACGTTGCAAGTGTTGATAATATGTAATATGTAAAGTAGTAAATTTTGCGTACATTTTAATTCACGAGCCACCAGGCAATTAAGATAGCGGAAAGTTACATTGCTTTCTTCTATATCTTTAGATTTCAAATCACTTATGTAGATTAAGGTTGAGCCTTTGCTCATAAAAATGTAAAGAACTTCCTTCTATCAGAAGGCACATACATACATTAACAGTAATGTCAAAAGATCTATCAGACAAAATCTCAAAACAAACTTACTAGTAATTCAATCAGTAAAAAATGAGAAGCAATCTTCCACCCGAGTTGTTATCACGGGACTATGACATGAGGTTCGTCAAGAAAGACGTAAAAAATCACTACTAAGCCTTCAACGCATTGACGACCCTCTCGGTGTAGTCAACGGTAATCCATACCATCAGTACCGTAAGCAGGAACACTATCGTCAAAGTATTCGTACGGTAAACGTTAGTCAATCGTACGCCATATTATGTCAGTCTGTCTGACAACTTTCCAGTCTAGGACACGTTAATTATAAATAACTTTGATGATAGTAGTTCAAGCTGCTGTTTTGCTTATTTGTCTGGTGTTTCTTTGTACAAAGAACACTATAACGACCTCACATGGAGTAGACTACTCGCACCTGTGGGCGGGGGCGCCAAAATACCAACTTAGTCCATTTGACTTCGTCCAGTAACGCGCTATCCGAATGGTCAAGATCAACCGATAGGTTAGAACCACTGAGCCTTCGCCGCGATATCGGTGTGTGTGTTCTACCGACTTTTCTTTGGTGAGTGCTCCGCGGAGCTATACGAAATAATGCCTACATCACACTTTCTTCACTACACCACCCGCCGGAGACTGAAATTCCACCCTCATCACCTGGATATGTGGCGTTCCTCCACAGTCCGTTTTTCACGTACGTTCTTGCCTCGTACATGCAAATTTTGGAATGGTCCTTCATTCCGGCAACGCACTGGCGACCCCCCTGGTGTTGCACGTGTCAGTGGGCGATGGTGACCACTTACCATCAGGTGGCCCGTCTGTCTGTTTTCTTGCTCTACTTGTAAAAAAATATAAAACAATCCCTACAAAATCTGCGAAGTGAAAATAACAAAACATTAAACAAGGCTTACATAATTCGAACGCGTAAGCGGCTTTGCATCGCCCAATATGTTATAAGAGTTAACTTTACCACGCTGTCTGTTTTATGAGCCCTTAAAAATGCATTATTAATATTACAAAAGCCAAAATCGTCTTGTTTAATCTAAATTGCCGTTTTTATTTTCACATTAATGCCGGGATTGCGTTGATTTACAATGTTATTAATCAAGCTGTAATATCAGTCTCGCCCAATTATCTCTTGTTGCTTTATCTGCTTTTATTTTAGCTGATCGTTGCGTGAGTGGGTATTTTGTTTAAGTTATAGTTTATTAGATGAATAGCTGTGTCCTATTTTAGTCAGAAACGTTATGTTCTCTATTATTTTAGATCCAGTTATTAATATAGGAAATATTCAGTAAAATTTTTGAAATTCTGGTTTTCATTCAGATATCCATATTCTGAGGTCCTAGAAAGTTGAGCATTAAAGGCTAGATGCCTAATGTATTGTGTGATTGTGTGGGTTTGTAAATGAGTAACTATAGAGTATAGAAACTTAGATACCCACGACATCGTTTGAAAGAGTTCATTAAAACTGAGAAAGTTAATGAGTCAAGCCATTTCAAATTAACTGAATTTTTTTAATGGGTATGTTTTTAAAAATAAGTTTGAAACTTTCGAACGAATCATTATGAAAATCTGTATACACATTTTGTGCTTTAAAAACGGAGAAGCCACCAAGTGGATCAAAAGATATAGGTAATCAAAAATTCACAAAAAATTTTGAGCACTTCAAAACAATAAAAATTAGCGACTACTTTGGTGCAATGTCAACCAGTCTTCAAGTTTTTCAATCGTTTCTATGCACCACTGCAGGGACGATCTCCTCTGAGAATGAGAAGGATGTAGGCCGTAGTCCACCACGCTGGTTTAACGCGGGTTAGGTCGTTTTATTATGTTTTATTTATACTCTCTTATAAACTAATCCGGCATACTTGACTGACAAGTTTATTAATACTCGTAACTTCTTTGGGGCGAGCGATACCCCGCTAGATAGCTCAACTATTTTAACTAGTTGCGCTCCGTTGTTATTAAATTAATTACACAAATAACTCTAACTTGAGAGTAATTACTTGCAAATAATTGTACGATCGTAATTTAACAGTTACTATGGGACCTTTGTGATAAGGGAAGCTTAAACAAAGGGTACGTTTAGTAATGTTTTCGTATTCACTTTAATTTTTTCTAAGTAGCATAGCCGTCGTAGCTTGCGCTACCTTACCGCCACCCTCTTAACTCGCCGTTATCATGTACATTATTAATGTCTTGTCTTTCGGTTGGAGAGATGGTTGAAGTAAATACTCAATTTGAGGCGAACAATATCTTAATTCTCATAAGTAGCAACGCACCCGAGTACCTATCAACAAATTCAGATAGGATTTCTGTCCTATTAGTTCTAGAGCTTGAACGTAGGTGTCCACGTGCTGCAGTGACCACTTCAGACCAGGTATGCTTCTGGCCACCCTACACATTGGGTTTGACCTAATTTTCGGGCATGGCCGAAAAGATATCTCTCTATAATTTAGAAAAATGTAATTGTTGTGCAAATATGCATTAGCGACACACGGGAGTTTTATTCTGACACTTGAAATATTAAAAGCTATCTAAATTTGCAATAAAAATAAAATGTCCTAAAATTAGATCGAATTCCACAGTGTGCGCTTAAACTATGGTGGACCCCGTGGCTATCATTAGATATCGAAGAGTTCCTTTAGATATATTATTATGTAGAAGGGTTGCCAACAAAACAATTAAACACGGTCACTCAAAATGACAAACAATCCCCTCAGTTCTGATTCAAAGGATATCCCGTCGAACAAAAAGATTTGACATACATTAGGACCGTCTAAGAAATACAGAAAGGGAATTCCATTACTGTATCAAAGACAAAGAAAAGAAAGGTTTTTGCGAAAGAACGTCGGGTGAAGGAGAATGTTGAAATAAAGGGTTTCAGTTGAATTAATAAATCGACCATCGTAATTTCTCTTTGTAACTTGAAAAACTTAGGTGTACGATATAATTGTAATTGTATGGAAAATATAACATTACTATGGGCTGCGACCCTTTCATGGCCCACTGTTGGGCACAGGTCTCTCCTCATAACATATAGAGCCCTGGAGCATACTCCACCACGCTGCTCCAGTGCGGATTTCATTGTCATTTCTTGTTCATGTCATTTCTATTTTATTAAAACTTTTTTAAATTGCAGCTTGCCCGTTATAGCTGATAATAAAGCGGTGAGTTAATTATGTCTGCTGGTGATATGAATATGATCAAAATGACTAAGAAACCGAATAATTAGACACTGGGCTATCACACTGACAGTCTCCAACAAATATTGGTTGACGACCTGAATGGCGCAGTGGTTAAGACGCCGGTGCGCCGCACGGAGGGTCCTGGGTTCGATGCCCAGCAAAGCAAGGATTTGAATGATGAGTTTAGATTTCTGTTCCTGGTCTGGGTGTGTATGTTCTTATCTTGGGTGTGTCTATGGTACCCATGACAGGGAATCCTAGTGTGGGGCTATGAGTGTGAAGCGTTATTGGTTTTTAATACGTAATTACAATACTAAACTGTTTACTAATCTCCCAAAGTAATACCTCACAGTTCAATTAAGTAGGTTATCGCAAAGTAAGGGCGGGACCGAGTTGTTATCTTAGTACTTCAGACAGAAGGGTCGTTTGCGCTACGAATATTCGAAAATAGGTCTTGAGGCGTATTGTTTAAGATATACGAGTTTTGTAGTAGTTTGTTTAGAAAGTAATTAAGTAATTTCATTTGCTTTTATTTAGTTTATTTTTTAGCCGTTATTGTCCCTCAAGTGTACTAGCGGCCAAACTGAGCATGGCCGTAGTCCACCACGCCGACCTAATGCGGGTTGGTGGACTTCACAAACCGTTGGCAAAGGTAGATGTCCCACCAGGCTAGGTGATTATGCCTGGGAAGCGGCCGTGCTCCGAGTACGACATATCGGAGTTTTGTATATATGGCAGCGATGTAGAAAACTTCTATAGCGTGATTCAGGATCATGTGGCGCCATCTCTTGACCAGAGACGGAAGTCGCCACATACCGTTGAGAACATTTTATTACGAACTCTCAGACGTGCAAGCTTCCTCATGATGCTTTTCTTCCAAGAAGTGATGTTAATTTTATAAAGCGCACATAACTTTTTTTCAAAGTTATACCAGTTTGCAAATAATTTATTGTATAGGTAAAAGGTGAAATTTTTTTATCCTTTTCTTAATTTTCCCATTTTTTTGATGTAACCATAATGTCATCGCCTTTAATTATTCAGGCACTTAGCTGTAACTACTCTTATTATATTGTATTTTCATTATCATGATTAATTAGTGTACTGAATGTTGGTGACCTTAATAAATAAATAAAATAAACATAAACATTTATATTACTCACGCAAATATTAGAAAATAACATTTTTGTTTCGTTTGTAGACCATTCATGATATTTTTCACGTATTAATATAGTTTATCTACCAATTTCCAAAACGTTATAACCCTCCTTCTGTCGCAGTCGAGTAATCAAAAGACTGTTATTATTTGGTAGGCAAATATTAATATTATTATGGGTAATACGAACATTTAGTCAGTTTGCTCGGCGGACTTGAGCTGAACTTGTTATCTTAATTCTACAGCCGGGATTATTTACCTTGTTTCGAACTTTCCCGCCCTTTGTATTTATGTATTCAATGTTGACTACTGAATCAAGTAGGTAGGTAGTCAAGTACTAATCTTTGATTCAACTTTTAAGTAAATAAACAACGCTTCACACTAATAGTTTTGATAACCGTTTGAATTCAATTAAATTATACAGACAATTATATTATTGTTTTTATTTATTGTTTTAGGTATTTTAATTATAAGTTACTTAGGTAGTTAGGTAAACAACATATTAGTTAAAATTGCCATTTTTAGGGGTATTCTTTCCTTACATGGCAATTTTCTGGAATATTTTTTTAGTTGTACATTTTTCGTTTTTATTTTGCCATATATCTCAAAGGTTAACGAAATTAAATGAGACAAAATTTTATTTAAAATAATATAACTTTTCAAGTATTTTACCAAGAATTAAATCCCTTTTTAAGTTACATTCATAGAAATAAAAAGAAAATACAGACGCACACAAAACTATGTGTAAAGTGAAAAACATCACAAACTACATAGACAGAATATAACTCTTCAGTAGTAACTTAAGAAGCGCTGACAAAAATCAAATTAATATTTCAATCTTACGGCAACAACAGACGAGGCCAGCATTGAATAAAAATTACTTTTGGGTTAATAATTTCTGTCATTTTAAACAGAAAGTGGAACGAAACACCCCACTGTAAAATTCATGATTGCTTCGGGAAAGATTACTTAGCTTCGAACGGTAATGACTTTCAAGAAGGTACTGTATTTCGAATAATGTAAAACGCCGCGATATTAATCTGTGCCAAGATTGAAGGTAATTTTTCTTGTTGGATTGACTTGTCGAGGGCCGCTCTGCACTACTGTTCACGTGAAACGTCTTTAAAATCGTTATATCGTCCGACCTTAATAACTTCAAAACGGTTCATCATAGAAACATGGATTTAGTGTCATTTTTTAGCCTATAGTCAGCTTGCTGTTAAGCCCTTGAGTTTATTGCAAATTAAATAAAAGACTTTAATAAATAAATAGGGAAATATGTGAAGAAATAAGTCAGTAGATAGTGTTGCTACTACTTTGTTATTTTAAGAAAAAAAATGATGTAACGTTGTATGTATGTGAATTGAAACAATATGTTACTCAACATGGAAGGATAATAACTGTTCTAGTAATTAAAAATAAACGTATATTAAGACCACAGTGCGCAGAAACAATATCCATGTTGATAAAAGTTTCGCGGTAACATAGCTTACGAGAAGTCAATTCAAATCTCGGCTTTGAAGTGAATGAAATGGGGATTTAATGAAAATATTATTATCAAGTTCTTTTATCTTCCAGAATGAAGACGCTAGAAAAAGAGCATGAAATTTCCGGTTTTCAGTTTGACCTAGTTGAAGCGTTTTTAAAGCTGATGTGACAGTACAATACATTCCTTATGCTACTTGGGTCCTTGGGTGGAACATTATGTGCTAAGAATGTATAATTATAAAGTACCTAATAATTAATAAAATCATTCTACTTTGACTTTGACCTTGACTTTGACTTTGACTTTGACTTTGACTTTGACTTTGACTTTGACTTTGACTTTGACTTTGACTTTGACTTTGACTTTGACTTTGACTTTGACTTTGACTTTGACTTAGACTTTGACCTTGACTTTGACTTTGACTTTGACTTTGACTTTTAATTTGACGTTCACTGTAACTTTGACATTGATTTTAGGTAGAGTAGTCTAATATTACATAATCGTAATAAAGGGGGACCATACTTTTTACTAGCTTCTGCCTTCATCCACGTTAATCTCAGCATTTGACCAAAAAACGAATAGCGCACATAACTTTATTACAGTCAATAGATTGGTGCGTGCCACCGGGACTATCTCTATAGTGTCCACAAATGTAGGTGTACACAGCTCTTATGTAGGTAGAGATACTTGAGTACGAGTGGCAAGCCCGCTCTCGAGTGCTCTACAAGATCGTCAGTATGGCAGCAATTCATTTTGGAATATGACCCAATGCCCATAGATCGTTACACACGTGAGATCGTTACACACATAGCTGTGGGTCAAGTCTGAGTATACGCTCGATTCGGCTAAGGGTCCGGCTTCGAATTCCAGTTGCACGCACCAATTACTTTCTTAAAAAGTAATGTGCGGTTTATAAAATTAAATTTCACCTGCTGCGCTAAAAGAAACAATCATGAGGGAACCAGGCAGATTTTGCACAATTCGTTCTTTTCATAATTTCCTTATATTTTAAATTTGCAAGAGAATTAGAAATTAAGGACATAAACAGCCTCTACTGATAAAAATTTATCTCCGATACGGTCCTTTACTATAGCCGTTTTTGATTCAACGATCACCCTTATCTATCAGCTCTGCGACCAATTCATACAACAAGAACATCCAACACAGTACAAATTCACTATTCAAATTCAAAAATTATTTTTATTTCATAATTTTTAGCTTTAAGTCCATATCACGACCGCTTTTGATGAAACTTTTACCATTCCCTAAGTTGAACAAAATTCAAAGAAACAAAAAAATATCAAACACGATCTGTCAATTAGTTTCGGAGATATGCGAGGACAAACATATCTACATACATATATATGTCGGAGAAGGATTCAAGCCAAGTTGATTACTGGCCATACAATGCGAGAATGTTTGGAACCTTATTTGAACTTGTTTAAAAAAAAAAAGAGTAATCTGTCAAATCTTGTTTGGAATGTCAATTTGATTGTCAATAGATTTTCTACTACATCTTGTATTGTGAATTGTGATAATAATTGTAATCGAATGTTTACGAAATAGGAAAGTAGAGGATAACTCAGAGCGTGGTCGGTACACGTTCTAGTTCGCCATGTATTGTGTGGAGTTGTTGGAGATTCGAGGGATTATGGGGTCGTGGTGGACCAGTTGTGAGTTAAGGTTCTGGTGGAGTAAGAACGGTGTCACGAACTCGCTGCTCTTTCTCAAGAGTTTGAGGCCATCCATGTAGATGTTAAACTAACTTGTACGTGTGTGAATATTGTGATACCTTGAATAAAGAGTGTGTAAACCTGAAGTACTAGTACTTTGTTTGTGCTTGCATTATACCCAAATGACGCCCACTGTTGAACACGTAACCACTAATGATGATGTCGAGTAGAAATGGTCTTTCTCCGACATATACATACATACATACATACGTACACCCATGAAATTTGGTATTCTTGTTTGGAAGCCGTAACATACCAACATATGTAAATATTGTGCAGTTCTGAGAATATTACATACATACGTGTCGAATTGATAACCTCTTTTTTTTAAGTCGGTAAAAATAAATTTTACTTCAAACTAGCAGCCATAGCTACATTGAAATACTTGTTAAACAATTCCATTTCATACAAGAGCCTTGTAATAATATTGAACTGCAATTTTAATCCTCGTAAAAGGAATTCGGGGCACACGTCTCTCTATCACAGCCGTTAAAATGCTGGAAGTTTTCCAATTCCAAATCTGTAGGAGCATTCCAGAAAATTGCATTTCTTCGTTTGTGCATCGCCTCGGCTGAAGTACTGATTCCTGCTGCATTGCCTGCTAAGTAATTATTGGAACCAAATTTAAAGCTAGAATGGTAACCAATTTATTTAGGACTAGCAGTGCCCGCGACTTCGTCCGCATGGAATTCTAAAATAAAAGTAGCCTAAGTCAGTCCTTATTACATCAGCTATCTGCCAGTGAAAGTCCCGTCAAAATCGGTCCAGCCGTTCCAGAGATTAGACGGAACAAACAGACGGACAGACAGACAAAAATTGTAAAAAAAAATATTTTGGTATATGTAACGTGTAAACATGACATTTATGCATTCAGTAAAAAGCGGTTATTTTAATATTACAAACAGGCACTCCAATTCCTCAAAAAAGTATCAAATAAAACTTTTTACATACTTTAGGACTACCGATTTTTGAGGTCTTTAGTATCAAGTATTTTGTTTATATTGTAAAATTTTGGTACCTCCTTTTTTGAAGTCGGTAAAAACAAATACACACGAGGATGTAGACAAAATAGACATAATATTAAAATAGCTTTATGGCTAACGTAGAGAAATGAAATTCATTTTCTAAAAATGAGAAACTAATAATTTTCGTTTTTTCATAATTCCATAATTCCTATTTCTCATAGCGGGCAAGCTGAAAAGCCTGTTTTATCTACTTCCAGCCTTTGATACGTATTAGAAAATGAGAATTTGTTAGCAGTCTCTGTGACAATGAGCCATCCCGCCGAGCTTAGATCAATTCGCTGATTGAATTGCATTTAACTGAATTCAGTGGACGGTGAAGCAAATAGTGCTTTGTTTAGACTTTGAGTGCTAGCTAGCTGCTCGTCTTTGATAAATATTTACGTTTTCAATTTTTCATAGACACATTTAAGGAAAATTTTCCTTGAATTTCGTTTTTGAAGAGTAGTACCTACCAATACTTAGTCTAGATGTGGGTTCAACAAAATAAGCCCTAAAATATCTTTTCTTGAATATTTGAATACCTGATGCTGATTATGACCCACAAAATTTTCGAGAAAAGTGAATTTTAAGTTACCTATAGGCACGTGTGGGTACATAATATTTTTCTGATGTCAAAATCGTTTTAAACTCGATTTTCAAAAAATCAATCAATATCAATAACCTTATGCATAATAATAATTGCCATTTTTCAAAATTAACATTTAAAAAATCATTGTTTTCCTACATTGAGCCCGCGGAATAGGAATTAGAAAATAAGAATAAGTTCGCAGTCTCTGTGACAACGAGCAGTCTCGCCGCGTTTCGATCAAATCGCTGATTAAATTGCACAGTTGTGCACTCAGCGGACGGTGCTTTGTTTAGCTCATCGGCTTTCATAAACGTTATGTTTTATGTTATGTTTTCATAGAATTTCCTTGAATTTCGTTTTTAACGTTTAGAACCTAGTATCAGTCTTGAATTAGATTCACCAAAATTTAGTGGCCTAGAAAAGCATTCATTTTTTTTTGCAAATACCCAGTAACGAAAAATGTGATTCCAAAAAAAAATTGTCATGCTCATGATGAACATCAAAATTTCCGAGAAAAGGAATTTTTTAGTTACCCACTTGCACATGACTCGTATTTTTCTGATGCCAAAATTGTGTAAAACTACGATGAAGCAAACCAACAATTTTTTCATCTATTTGTGTTTTCCTTTTTTGAGCTCTTTGAACAGGAATTAGAATGAGAATAGTTAGGAGTTTCTGTGACAACGAGCCATCTCTTCGCGTTGCGATCAAATCACTGATTGAATTGCATTCAACTGAGCGCTCAACGGACAATGAATGGTGCTTTGTTTAAACTTGAAGTGCTATTTAGTTCGCCTTTGAATAAATGTTATGGTTTCATAGTTTCGACTTGAGTTTGAATTTATATGGTTATGAAACTAAGAATCTCAAGCACACAATTTTGTTTTTTTTCACCACATGCATTTGTTGAAAATGATATTTTTGTGCTCGTGAAACCAAGTGTAGTTTTTTGAATATTTTGAAGGTCATCAGCTCTAAAGCAAACAAATTGTTTGTTCTCATCATATCCATAAAATGTTTTTTTTTTATTTTATGCCTTCTGCCTATTCTGTCATCACCCATTGTTATATGTATGTGAAGAATTATCATCTTATTAAAATTTAGAAAAAATCCGAAGAGAAATAGTCTCATAAAAATTTATTAATCAACTTTGTATGGCACCACCAATTCTTCTATGACAACAGATTTTATAACGTAAATATAAAACAGTTTTTTATCTAGAATAAATTCAATTAACCGCGCGGGTGAAGTCACGGTAAAAGTTAGTAATGATTAACAGGTCAAGTCTCATGTAGAAAATAAGTAACTATCCACATACTACATTTATGACTTTTTTTTAAAAAGTCACTTTGTCACCTTTCAAAAGCAGGTAGAGACATGTTATAAATAATTTCAGTACCGACGAGAGCTCACGAGGCATCGCAATATGGGTCATCCGACATTGACTCACGAACAATGGTGCGTTGCGTCGCTATGACAATGGACGAACGCGGATTTTTCAAAAATGCACGCTACGTACATTGACTGCATTTTATATTGTTTAATTTAACTAAAAAATGTTTTTATAAAATATTAACTAAATTGAAATAAAAAAATAAAAAAGTTTTTATTAAGTTTAACTTATAGAGCATATTTAAAAGCAAGCTACGTTAATCTAAACGTTCGCTACTCAATTATTATAAAAATACATAATACGTTATGTTCGTATGGATGCTATAGTTACATATAGGTAGTTCACATACTTACTAAGATATTCCCGTTTATACACAGCAGCAACTGTCGATAGCGTTATAATTTGTGAATAGCGAAAGAACAATAACTGAAATTGTCAGAAAAAGACAACCTTTTGTCCGACAAACACAAAATAATAAAAACAACGAGTTCTAGTCTAGGAGGTGCGAGATATATTTTCCTTCAAAAACGACAATAGCTATCAAATCAGTGTCGCAGATATGAATTGTGAAATGTTTTTGAGGGGATCAGAAAAGTTTATTTCGTGTATTGCAGGCTTTTTGCTAATTGAGCCTTGTTTTATTACTTTATTTTATTTTACTACGGTAGGTAATATCTATCCCCTTCTATTATAATATAATAATCTACTGGCGTAGTCTACTGGGGTGACTCAGTCAATGCAAACAGTACTAAGGCGAGTGACGAATCAGTACGCGCGGTATTCACAGAAGAAAATAATAATTTTTATATAAATAACTAAATTAATCAATTAAAACTCTATCGAGAGTTTTTTCCTCCGGCTTTTTCTCTCTTTGCCCAGTATTGGGTGGCACATTGCATAGCCGATGAGAGAGAGATTAATTTTAATATTAGGTAAAATATTACAATTAATAAATAATTTGGTTTGCTGAACAAAATTAATAACTTAGCAATTGCCATTTAATTTTACATTTAAATTAAGTTTTAGTTATGTAAGAAGTAAATTAGTTGCAGTGCCCACTTACCATCAGGTAGCATGCATACTCATTTGCTTCTCGTACAGGCAAAAAATTGAAAATTGAAAAATGTTTAGGCTACCTATTTTCTTGCAAAATTTACACCTACAACGTTCCCGAATCATCAAAAGCAAAGGTAGAAAAGCAACGGCTATTCGATAGTCTATTTCGATTCCAACTAGCCGCAGGGCAGCTTGAAACGGTAGCTCGGTTATCACAAGATTGACACAATCATTCTTTGAAACATTTTTTCGACTTTTCACGCAGACAGTATCAGAATTTTCAGGTAGGTACGTTGTGAACAAACTTTCAAAATTTAAAGCTATAGGTACGACTAAACGTTACGTCTGAAATTTTTTATTTCATTGCATAAAATGAAAAAAGTTTATTTGCGTAATTAATAAAGGCATGAAGTTGTTGCGAAATATTTTGAATTTAGATCAATCAGTATAGAATTTATCTTTTTTTAGGTACACAAATATTCTCAGATTGGTTGTATTTACACGTACCTACGTTACTTTTGATGTTAACTCATGTATTAATAACTTTTCTGTCAGTGATATCTTAAAATTACTTCAATAAAGATAAATTTAACAGAATATACTTTTTGATTATCACATCCAACCATCTCTTGGGGTTATTTCGTTAGGTCGATAAAAACTCTTGTTTAGAAGATCGTAAAAATTTGTATCATTAACACGATAAGATAAAAAAAGACGGCAAAGTATACTCGAAACAAAGGCGCATTACATTGTGACCATTCTCATCTTTTTCTCGACCAAAACTTGCCCCAACCCTGATTTACCGCGCCTTTCAATTGTGTCCCTATTGTCTATGAGATTACAGCATATTTTCCCAGCAACCAAAGACATAAACAAGGGAACTCATCACCGTCTACGATGTCCAGCCATTAAATTCGCCACCTTCAACCCAAGCCAACAAAGGCGAGATAAAAATTCTTATCGCGTGCAATAGTCGAATATACAACCACCGCGACCTCCTTCTGACTGTATTATGTCACTGTCACACTGAGGGACGGTTGCGAGTAGCTACGTATTAGGCCGCGTTCGGTTTGGACACGTTTTCGTACGAATTCAACTCGTGGTTGAACGCACGCACGAACAATCCCAACCTTGGAAATACTATAGCAACGCTCACACTGCGTGCAATTATGTGCGACTAACTCGCGCGCAGTGTAAGCGCTCACATGTATTTCTGAGGTCGGGATTATTCGTGCGTGAACGTAAGTATACGCACGAGTTGAATTCGTACGAACACGCATTTTAATAAATCTACAACAGTCTACCCTGTGCGGGCATAATTATAATAATTATGTCTTACATAACTAAAACTTAATTTTACATTTTGTGGCAATTGAAGTTATTAATATAACAATATTAGCAGCCGTCCAAATTATTTATTTATTTTAATATTTTACCTAATCGAACTCATCGACTTTGCAATGTGCCACCATTACTGGGTAAAGAGACCAAAAGCCGGAGGAAAAAGCTCTCGACGCAGTTTTGATTAATTTATTTATTTATACATACGCGCGTTACTACATTCTTCAAATTGTTTATAAAGGGCGGTCCTAAGTTTCGTGTTCATTTATGAAATGAAATATAAATCCTATTTCTATCGCTTAACTTTTTCAGTGTGGCTAACTCCAGCTCGGTGATATTACGAGACACAATCCGTTTATGTCAGACAGAAAATTGAAGATTCAGTATTTCACCTTTTTTTGGAGATGAGGAAAAAACAAAGGCTTATTGTGTAATGTCGATCGAACAGGCACAGATAAAATAAAATCAAAATGGTTTTGTTTCTCTTTTTGTGCTAGTTTAATAATATAAAAAGTTATAAGTATCCTATTATTATACGGCGTGAAGTTAACGCCGTGACTATGACTGGCTCACTTAAGGAAATAAGGAAAACACAAAAAATTTAAAACAAATAGACATTTAGGTACAAATTGCTAAAATTGATCTCTATTTACAATTAAGCTAATTTAATTTAAGCTAATTTTAAACTTTTATAGAAAGTTTTTATTGTTATGCCAAATGTACAAAGGATGCCGTAAAAATTTAGAAAATTAATTACGGAAACCATGGCATATGTAAGTGCGTGCTAATGTTACGCCGTAATGTATATAAAGTATTTAAAGATCAAAATATCATGAAAATATCGTATATATAATATACTTTAGACCGAGCAAGACGGATTGTAGGACTCCAACGATGATATTTCTTTTTTATGTACATAGGCATGCCAACTCGCTGTCTTCTTCAGATTCTCAGTCCACTTGGTCAGAAGGCGACCCATACTTGTATTGTAAAGTGTTATTGGTCTATATTTACGATTTTTATTAAATAAAACAGCAAAATTATTTTTCTAAGAAGCAAATTTATTGTTACAAGAAGGTTTTACACATATCTGCTTAACAGTTACGATATGTTGAGAAGTCTTCGAAAATCACCAAAATTGCGTTTTAGTTAATTGATTAAAATTATACACAATTTGAATTACCTATTTTGTTCCTGTGTTATTGTAATGAAGTTTTTATTTTCATTTAAATTAATGAAATAATTTCTGCGAACAACATATACATATTATCTAATACTTTTTATAAATAATTATCACTCATAATTACAATTCATCCAAAGTAACATTCGAATAAAATATAATTTCCTATACTTTTATGTGACACTCCAAAATTTTAGGAATACGACATATAATAATATTAAGATTTTATAACGACTTAATACCACCATTCAATAAGTTTCATTAAATAATAGTCATTGTAATATTATCATTGCCTTAACTATAATTATGTACATTAATATTTAAAAATCCGATATTAATATTTTCTAGTCGAATACCGTCGAGATATTGACAATATTCAATTTACATTAAATTTAATTATTTACACCATGTTAAAGTACGTTAAGTTTAACATTAAATGTAAAAACTTCGTAACATCACAGTGAATTCTTTTTTTTAAATTAAGTTTATAATTACATATTAATATTTAACATACAACAATTTAATAAGTACAATGTTAAAATAAAATATTTAATAGAAAGATTTCATAAGTAAATTGATAAGGGCACAAAATTAAAGTTATGTAAGTCCATATAAATAGATTTTTAATAAACATAAATTAACTATTAAATATGAAATGTATCCCATGGAATTAAATTTGAAACTTGCATTTCATTTTGCTAGGTACATAATAAAATTTATTGTCTACAATATTTCTTTTAAAGATATTTTATTCTAATATTCTTAAAACAAAATTTTTTACAACTCTTCGTAAAACAAAACACAAAAATGCTTGAATTCAGGTCAGCATTAATTGCTTTTATGAACCCATTAATGATGATTAACTCTACAACAATTAGTATTACTTACGTGATTACAAAAAGTGCCCTAATATAATTGAAGTGGGGTACTGAACTCGTCCTCCTTAATCAACATTAATTTATTATTTTTAGGCCGCTTCCTGATTTGTCGGTAAAGTGTTACTATTCTCAGAAGACTGTACAGATTCTTAATAATTAAAATTTATATATTTTTTAAACGTTTCTAAGTACGTAAGAAATCTGTATTCTGCTCAGTACGGATGTTTTATTTAATGATATTGTTAAACATTTTAATGAAAGTACAGATGTTATTGCATGTATACAGGATAAATGCTGATGGCAAAATACAAAAATATGAGAAATAGCGAAAAATAATCAAAGAATCCTGAGATTCGATTTGATGAAAACTAAAACTGCGTCCTAGGACTTTTGAAAAATCAATATCCCTAGCCAATAATCACCCGTTGATTTTAAAAACAATCGCACACAGATTGACTCACTGTCTTTTACTCTCTGGATGCTTAAGCATCTCGAGGAGTTTGAAATTAGTCTGAATATTCCGAATAATATTCGTGAGGTGAGTCATTAAAATGTTTACGAACAAATAGTACAAACGGTTCTGTTGTAAATAGGCAACGGTGACCACTTACCAACAGATGGGCTTTTGCCAGTTTGTATTATTTTTCTTTGTATTATAAATAGCTGAAGAAGATATTTATATACATTCCTCCTAATAAATAAACAATTTAGGTAGTATGTTTAAGGTAAATCTGTCAATACCCCATACAGATACCGCACAGACTAATCGGGAAGCAACCTTAGCGTATCGTGTTTCGTTTCATCTGTAAATTTAAATATTTATGAATATCTAGATATTTTTACAAAAGTATCCCTCTATAATTATTTTTACATTTAAGGAAACGTCATAGATAAGACAGTCTTCAAGAATATTATCCGATTTATTATAATACATGAGTTTTAAACGACGATGATGTTTTACTACTTGCTTACTTTAAAATAAGAGAATATCGAACAGTTTCACCACTTATAGATAATTACTTATATCTTTTAGTGATAGTTAAAGTTTAACTAACAAATATGTTAAGAAATACAAAAATCATGGCACTCATACACAGCTATCTGATTCCAATAAGTATTGAGTCTGGTATAATTTAGTAATTTGACAGCTAATAAAAATAGAAAGAAATATAAAAATCGAAACACATGTTATAAAAGAAAATTTACATCAGCCGTACACAAAACAAACGTATAACATAAATATTCACACAGTCAAATACAGTCTAGAATCGGAATAAAAACCATAACCCCTATACAGATCGCAAGGCAATTAATTTTAAAAGTAATCAAGAACTGGTGAAACTATCCCTAAGCCTCTTTCAATATACAAAAATGAAAAGGAACATCATTCAAAATTGAAAGATCTGTCAATATCAACATTTATTTCATACCTAACTAAACCTACTTGGGTTGATGCAAGACAGACTATTTACAAATGTTACAGTTCGACCATACGATTTTTATCAAACTAAATTATCTATAACAAAATATAAATCTTTTCATAAGATCAAAAATATTTTCTAGATTGAAATTGGATCAACTCACGCTTTATCATTGACTACTGTATTCCCAATCCGAGTGATTTTAGGTTTTGCGTGAATAAAAACGAATTTTTATTACGTTCCGTTTTGGCTTTCTTTTCTAGTGGTACCTCAGACCTGTATATTATGTGCTTGTGGAATAGTTTATTCGTCATCGCGGTGTGTGTGAACACTTGAGTTTTTAACTCACTCCAAAAAAAAGTTATATTCGACGGATATGTACAATATGCCTGATCTCGAATTAGCGATAAGTTAACGGCATAAAATATAATTATGTATAGCTGTTTGAAAGGCAGTCATTTCAATTTTGTATTTTATTTTATGTACTCGTAGATCTACAAGACAATTTTAATTTCTCTGAAATTCAATCTTAAATGCTTATATTTAATATGCACAGATATTTAATATGGGTCTACAGCGCCGTTAAATAGTAAACATGTAAACTTAAATTTGTAGTCAATCTCTGTAGAACCTTATTACAATTATGTCCAGATACCAACTTGTAATATAAAATTGAAATGAGTGTTTTGATTTAGGTACATGTTAAAATAATTAAATACAAAAGTATTTTTGTTATACAAAAAGAGAGGTCAAAGAGAGCGGTCAGAACGAAACACTATGTAGCTGTCTAGCTATATACTGTTTCGTTCAAGTAATGAAATCTATTTTAAATGATCGTTAGTTCGAGACCAGACACCCTGTATATTTTTCAAACAGTTAAACACGACACGCCGCAACCACCTGCGTCACGCTGCAACCGGACCGTGTCCGATCGAGTTATCTGAGCCGCTGCGTCGATTGAGTTATGCTCCGCTCGTACGATATCATACTGCCCGGTTAAAAATTGTAGTTCCACATGTCGAGACGGGTTTTATATTGATGTAGTTTTTCGATAAATTACGTAGTTACACTGAGTTATTTTTTGTATGAATCTTGTTTTTTTGGCAAAAATATTCCTCAATAAGAAATTAAATCTCATACGCCATTAAGATTTGTGTTACACATCAGATTATTCCTTAAAATTTAAATTTATCAATCCTGCGTGAGTAAAAAGGAATATTTGTTACGTTTCGTATTAGTTTTCTTTTCTACGGTCAATTTCAGATGTGTGTGTGTGTGTGTGTGTGTGTGTGTTTATGGCATAGTTTATTCACGTTTCGTGCACTTGACTCTTCTATACACCATGTATCAATATTCATTTGTGAGCGGATGGCAATGGGGTGATATTGACACACACGATAGCTGTCACGTGTGTTCCTTTATTGGGCCTAGTCATACTGCACCATAGAATAATTCATACTTATCTTTAAAAGAGTGCTGGGAGTTTTTTTCCGCCCGCTTTTTTCTCCTAGTCTACGTTTTGCCTGAGGGGCGCTCAAAGCGGATGTTTGTATAATGTTAAATGTATGACGTTCATTAAGTGTGCATAAATTGTACCTAATAATGAATAAAAGCTTTTGAATTTGAATTTGAATTTGAATTTGACGTACTCAAATAGATTGCTACACGACACGCCGCAGCCCACCTGCGTCACGCTGCAACCGGACCGTGTCCGATCGAGTTATCAGAGCCGCTGCGTCGATTGCGTTATGCTCCACTCGTAGGCTATCATACTGCCCGGTCAAAAATTGATATTCCGTAAGTCAGAACGTTATATATTGCTTTAGTTTTGCGATGAACTACGTAGTTTAATTTGAGGTGCGTTCTTGCTAACCAGTTTTGCGTATTTCGTTTTCAAAAATTAGTTTAATATGTGCCAGTTGTATTTATGAAAAATTGACTCGGCAAAACAAAACGAACATTTCGATTTGTCCATTCACCTAGGTTTCAGTTAAAATAAATTTTCTATAGTAAAACATAAAACTTGTTAATTTCTCTGAAATATTCCTTACTTAGAAATTAAGTTTTTGACGTCACCATTGAAATCTAAATATTTGTATTAGTTGGATTTTCAAGTTTTGGGTGAGTTAAATCGAATTCGACTATCGTTTCATTTTAATTTTCTTTTTTAGTTTTAGCCGGTCTAATAGTACGTCAGACGTACTATATTGTGTATGTGTATGCTTGTGGCATGGAATTTCCTCTTCTTTAAGAATCTTTTTGTAAAATTTCTTAAATACTCATAGTTTCAGAGTTATTAAAAAAAATAAACACTCTTTTTTGCAACTTAATTTGTTAATGAGACTTTTGCTCTTTTTTATGTGCTAATAAACGCTTCCTACGCATTTTTCTAGACAGCATTCCGGACAGAATGAGCTATCGCACGTATATTTAAGACCAGAATGTCTATTTGTCACAATTTTCAGCTTATTGCTTAGACTGTAATATACATTGTCTATATTCGAATGATTTCGCAAGGGTAAAAATTTATTATTCTGAAACTGAAATTGCTTATTGAACTACTGAAATTGCTGTGATTGGTGTATTTATAATTCATTTTTTATTTCTTGGAAACAGAATTGGTTCGATTTTTATTTTCTTTTGCCGCAGGCGAATAACGGGTTTGTTTTATTGAGAAACATAAATAAGAGTTTGGTATATTAAACCGGTATTTTGTTTGATTATTGTGAATAATATTATAATAATTTCATAATGTAAGACAAATATGATAGTAGATGTAACCAAAATGCTAAATCCATATTTATACATCTTGTCAAGTACGGTATGGACTTATTAGTATTTTAAGGTAAGATGGATAGAAAAACGACCATTTATTTTCGTCTATGGGTTCTCACACCTGTATGATTGTAAACGCCGTGTAATATCTGAGATCAGTTGGCATAAATGTCCACATGTCACAGATATAAGAGGTGTAGTCTATCTCAGTAGTATATGTATGTTCGGTATCGGTTCGAATCCCAGTGGCACGCACCACTAACTTTGTATAAAAGTTATGTGCGCTTTATAAAATAAAATATCACTCCTGTTACGGTGAAGGAAAATATCGTGAGGAAACCTGCATGCCTGAGAGTTCAAAGAAATGTTCTCAAAGGCATGTGAAGTCCACCAACCCGCATTAGGCCAGCGTGGTGCACTAAGGCTTATATCCCTCTTACTGTGAGAGGAGACCCGACCCTGTAGTGGGTCATTAATGGGTTACTGACAAAATATCTGGTGAACTTTACTCTGCATTCATGGAAACAGGTCATCAGTGAGCTCGTTTACAGTATCTATTTTTAATAAAACGAAGACATCGATTCGAGTATCTGCAAAGCCGGCTCGTAACACGATTATTCCCAAGAAAATACGTAACTTAAACATCTGAACATTTTCATAAAGATTTCAATAAATCTTTGTTCGTAACAGACTGTTTATTTTGTAACAATTTCCTCTTTTATAATGGTATGTAATAAGTATTAATACTCTTTGTTTTTATTCACTCTATTAATATTTCGTTTTAGTAAAAATGATGTTGAAATATAAATTAATATTTTAAATACGAAAATGACTATTACGTTTTCACCCTAAGACAACTGGACCGGTTTTAATGAGCTTTAGTTTAGAATTGGAAACAACAAAGGCTACTTGGTATCACAAAAATACCACTGTAGGAGGGATTCACTTGTATAAAAGTCCATCTTAATCTAAAAAAGGGATTTGAATGTGACCTAAAATAGTCTATTTTTCTCAATTAAAGTTTCAATATTTAAGTTAAAAGTTAATTCATCTTTAATGGCCCAGGACCGGGCGGAGTGGCTTCGATTAGGGGAGGCCATGTTCAGTCGTGACTACGAAGGGCTTAGACGATGACGATGATAATGATGAAAGGCTGCTTTCATTAATGTACCATCAAATATAGACAGGATAGCCGTACTACAGTTTAATAGTATGTTTAATATTTCCTTTGAAATAATAGATGTTGCCTGTAATCAAAATACAGTAGGACTCCATACCGGCCAGTATGTTATTGAAACTGACTATAAGTCAAGCGCGTTCCATAATAGCTTTATCTCGCGCACTTGAACAGATCACGGCCAAGCGCTACTCCCACTAGAAATTAGTATGCAAACATAAAAAGTAGTAAGAAAAGAAATGACGTCGGTTAAAGTGGAAGACGTTCGTTCAAGTTCTCTCTTGAAATGCAAATTCTTAAGATCGATTTCATTCCGTACTCAAGTACCGTATCTGAGTTTCTATAGAGTTATTTGCAGTCGAATACCACGTAGACTAAGATGCGTTAAGCGTTTAAGTATTTTTTTTTTATTAAAAAATATAAAGTGAACAAACAAACAAGTGAAGTGAAGTGAAGTGAAGTGAACGTAACCTTAAAGTCATCTACGTCGCGCGCAGTGTGAGCGCTCCCACAGTAGTCCAAAGATCGGGATCGTTCGTGCGTGAACGCACGTATACGCAAGAGTTGAATTCGAACTAATTCCTGCCCAAACTGAGCGCGGCCTTAGACGCTGGACACACGGAAAAGACGTAAGACGCAGACGGGGCGCGGACATTTGTCTTTACCGTGTCCCTTTCATACAAAATGTATAGAAGCTTCGCGACACAAAACATACAGAAAAGTCGGGGCGCGGCCGCAACGCTTTTACGCCTGCGCCTGTCCGCGACGCGTCCTAGTCTTCTGTGTGCCCCGCGCCTTAGGTAACCCGGCTGGGTCAGGGTACTTGTCCTAATTGTGATAACAGACCGACCAACCAACACGACATAATTTCGACACAGGGCTCTGTTTGGAGCTGTCCTAATTGAATACGTATTGTCCACCGACAAAATTGATGTAATGACGTCGTACGACATAGCAATTAAGACGTTAAAATTCAGACTAAGGCTAATATGGATAGGTTTACTAAAAATCTAAACAGAATACATCGCAATATCACTCGATACTTTCTACTAACCTAATAATATCGGATCATTCTGTTTTTTTGCGAATTCGTAAAAAGAATTTGAATAATAAAGGCTGAGAATTAGAGTTTTATCGTGGAATTTATTTTATAAAAATAACATTATGCGTGGAAAACATTAAACGTTTTCAACAAACACTAATAAAACTCATGTTTGTTCTGTTTTTAACCGACTTCAAAAAAAGGAGGAGGTTCTCAATTCGTCTGTATGTTTTTTTTTTTTTTTATTTTTATTTTTTTTTTTTATATTTGTTATCGCCGCATTCCGTCATTTGTTAACCGATTTGAATTTTTTCTTTTTGGTTGTAAAGATATTACTTTGAATTTGGTCCCATATTAAGTTAGTGTTGATCTGATGAAGAGTTTCGGAGATACAGTGTGGAACTCTTCAACGGATAAGAGTTAAGGAACCGGGTTAAAAAAATATTATTATTGGTCACATTACCTTTGCAAAACTATGTAGACATAGACCACCTTCGAGTCTGATGATGGAGTGGAACTCGTTTTTATTTTATATTTCTGACCGCCGTATTCCGTCATTTGGTAACCAATTTGAATTGTTTTTTTTTTGGTTTGGGAGCTGTTACTTTGGATTTGGTCCCATATTAAGTTGGTGATGATCTGAGGAAGAGTTTCTGAGATACAGAGTAGAACTCCTCAACGGATAAGAGTTAAGGAACCGGGTTAAAAACATATTATTGTTAGTCACATTACCTTTGCAGAGCTATATAGACATTGACCACCTTCGAATCTGATGATGGAGTGGAACTCGTTATAAGATAGGAATAATTAAATCGTGTTTAAAAGTTCACTTAAATAAACCATACAAATTATAATTACATTTAATTTGTAATTATGGTGTCCGTAAGGTTACCATTGAGAAGCCAGTTGCCACTGGCGTTTTTAGACTGTAAACGTTTCGCATAGCTCTGCCATGTATAGTAACAAATACTAGCGACGGGTATCCACGACTTTCCCAAGTACCTACGAAAACGAATCTAATGCAGTAGTTACCTACTTCCGAACGGCCATACCTCCGGCCTCCGGTTTCTCAGAATTTTAGTATACTTGCCTATTTTTCTTTTATATTTGTTATCACCGCATTCCGTAATTTGTTACCAGATTTGAATTTTTTTCTTTTAAGTTCGGAAGATGTTAGTTTCAATTTGGGCCCATATTAAGTTGGTGTTGATCTGATGAAGAGTTTTGGAGATACAGAGTGGAACTCTTTAACGGGTATTAAGTAGGTGATGATCTGATGAAGAGTTTCGAAGATACAGAGTGGAACTCCTCAACGGATAAGAGTTAAGGAACCAAGTTGATAAATTATTATTGTTGGTCACATTACCTTTGCAGAACTATATAAACATTGACCACCTTCGATGCTAATGATGTAGCGGAACTCGTTATAAAATAGGAATAATTAAATCGTGTTTAAAGCAAGTTAATTTAAATAAACTGTACAAATTATATATTTAAACATTAAAAATGGTAATCCGTAAGGTTACCATTAAGTAGCCAGTTGCCGCAATCTATGATGAAGCATTAAAACTAAGATACCAGAGTCAGATAATAGAGTGGAAGTGAAACTATGACAACTAAAAAGCATTAAATAAAATAATTTTAAACAAAAATGTGAACCGACTTCGAACTAAAAAGTAAGAAATAACTTTACAAACAGACTTCAATAATAAGGTATTTTTGGAGTCTGTGCCCAAGTTCATCCTCAGTTTAACCTCAAGTAACCTCATTTTTGCAGACGAGTTTTAAAGTCATGAAGAAATCATGATATGTTTTACTATAAAACTTACTACTTTATATATTTTACTAAAAAAGAAGTATGTAGGTAAATATGTACTTAGGTAATATTTTATTCATTTATTATAATTGTACGGGCTAGTATCGACACCATACGATAGTCAAAGAAAAGATGTTGTTAAAGTTTATAATATTTATTGTTGTACACTGTAGGTATGATAATGATGTTGCTATGAGTACGCGCGCGATATGTTCGTATCCCAAATGCATACTAAATTGAAAATGTGACCGGCGCGTGCTATACGAAAAACGCGCTGACGGTTGGTGTACGGTTGCACCGTACAATAATGTACAATAGAAAGAGAGACTTTCTTTCTGTTGTATCATAAAATAATTTTAAACAAAAATGTGAACTGACTTCAAACTAAAAAGTAAGAAATAACTTTACAAACAGACTTCAATACTTAATAAGATATGTTTGGAGTATGTGTAAAAATGAGGTTACTTGAGGTTAAACTGAGGATGAACTTGGGCACAGACTCCAAAAATACCTTATTATTGAAGTCTGTTTGTAAAGTTATTTCTTACTTTTTAGTTCGAAGTCGGTTCACATTTTTGTTTAAAATTATTTTATGTAGCACTTACATTAAGCTAAGTAGCTTAAAGTATTATCATTTAGCTTTTTGTATGAAAATGGTTGTTTATGAACTAACAGACGCAACGTTTTGAACGTAGAAAATAACGAAGTACGTATATTGAAAATTATAATCACCACCATTTAGTGTTCTTGTATTAGCTTCGCCTTATAAAAAAAGTAATCGAATCTTTGAATATAAATTTTCACCCCCTTCATAACGGCGGATTATATTGAATTTTTCCACACTTAAAATTAGTTAATTACACTATTTGCGTATAGAGCTGATCCAGTGCTATAGACGACACATAACTGATTAACGTAATCCCTGGTTGGGCTGGATGCATTTTAGATGCATTTTGGTGATGCCTTCAAAAATATTTTCACCTCTATTTGGGTTATTACGCTGTGCGGCTCCTGTGTAGTAAGCTGTGTATGTGTGTGTAGCAGCGGTATTGCTAAAACTCGGACTAAGGGTACTGAGCGGGGCCTAAGACGTGATTTTAAGATTTTCAAAGTAAATAATTCCGTTTAACTTTGGAGAAGCGTGACATTTGCAGGTGAATTAATGGAGTGAGGATCCTGTTTCTCTACTTTCTTAGTCGGATTTAAACATGATCGGTCGACCGTTATCGTTTATTCTTATAGAACGACCGTATGGCGAGTCGTGTAATCGAGTCGTAGTAACTCGGATTTTATTATTTTTAGTCGCCGTTTTGTTGTTTTTTTATATTCTTTCATGGTTCTAAATCAATAAGTTAGTAATTTAGTACACAAGATACCGAACACAGTAACCATAACAAATGCACATTGAGAAACAATCGACACAAATTAATGTAGACTGAAGGCTTCAATAACATACTAACATGGATAACTCTACTATAGTTTGGTTTCCAGGATATCCTATTAATTGCTTCAAAACTACAGAAGATATCTCTATATCCCATTTAAATTATACGTATCTGTCATGTCTCTATGGGACCAAACCATTTTTATTAGTTTTTGAATTTAATTTATTTTTCTCTCCCGACCTAAATTATCGTGTGGGGCGCTCAAAGCGGAGGATATTATAATAATATTATAATTATTACTTTATTGGATGTAGGTATTAATGATGACTAAAAATTTAAATATTTTAATTATCCCTGGTAACCAAAATGTAGCATTGTTATACATACCACACAGTATGTTATTGCAACCCATTCTAAAATTATACACATACATTAAATACAAATACAAAGGTCCATTCCTATCTACTAGCACGCAGAGTTTCAACGTAACGTGGCCGACACCGCACGGAAAAATGTATTCACATTACCTAGAATGACATGCCCGGCATATTTCGTACGAATTCAACTCGTGCGAGTTAGTTGTACGTCAACTTAGAGCGGTGGGCTATCACCGCTCTGAGGCTTAGAATGCTACCTCGAATCGAGGGGTCCAGGTTCGAATCCCAGTGGCACGCAGACACTGACGAACCGACGACTTTGTAAAAAAAGTTATATGCGCTTTATAAAATTAAATAGCACCTGCTGTTACGGTGAAGGAAACCATCGTGAGGAAAACTGCATGCCTGAGAGTTCATCAGTTCACAAAAAATAATGTTCTCAAAGGTATGTGAAGTCCACCAACCCGAAGTAGGCCAGCGTGTGGACGGCGACCTACATCCCTCTCATTGTGAGAGGAGATCCGACTCTGTAGTGGGTCATTAATGGGTTACTGACAACTTAGTCGCGCGCAGTTCGCCCCCATAGTATGTCAAAGGTCGGTATTGTTCGTGAGTGAACGCACGTATACGCACGAGTTGAATTCGTACAAAATCGCGTCCAAACTCAGCGCGGCTGTGCTCGCTGGCACACACAGGACCGGTGGCCGTAACCTGTTGGACAAACTCATCGTCTAGTTAAGAACAGAACTAACTCGTGGTACATACAAAATCTATCTTATCCTCGAATCAGTATACTCAGGTCAGTTCACAGTTCACAGTTCACAGTTGGGCTGTTCACACGCAGCTCTCTCGCGCGTTAGCCAGCAGGGGTGTTCTAGTGGTGACGATCTCCCGCCGCCGGGATAGGGTCCCGCTGGTGATGCTGCGTCGGTCTTCTGTCAGCATGCTGATACTCTGGAAACGGTACACCATATTAGAGATCTACATTGTCGGTCACCCATTATTGACCCACTACAGGGTCGGCTCTCCTCTCACAGTGAGAGGGATGTAGGCCGCCGTCCACCACGCTGGTCTACTGCGGGTTGGTGGACTTCACATACCTTTGAAAATATTTTTTTGTGAACTCTCAGAAATGCCGGTTTCCTCACGATGTTTTCCTGCACCGTAACAGCAGGTGATATTTAATTTTATAAAGCGCACATAACTTTTTTTACAAAGTCATTGGCCATTGGAATTCGAACCCGGACCCTTCGGTTCGTGGTCGAATTCTAAGCCACTGGGCTACCACCGTTTAAGGCTTATTAATATATAAGGCATATTAGAGGTCTACATATAACAGTTAAATTTACTTGTAAAAGAGTGCTGGCAGTTTTTTCCGTCCGCTTTTTTCTCGTTATTGCCTGAGGGGCGATCAAAGCGTATGAATGTATAATTTATGTATGTATGACGTTCATTAAGTGTACACAAATTGTACCTAATAATGAATAAAAGCTTTTGAGTTTGAGTAAAATTTAAAAGGTTTTATTGAAGCGCGCATAGCCCAGCTTTGAAGAGAGGTCGTTTCCCTATATTAGATATATTATTATGTATTCTCATCTGTCTTTTCACAAACTCAAAATTTCAAAATTTTAAATTAATAACACTTAAATTTAAAAATATCTATAAACCATTAGTGCAGGGGTGTGTCAGGTGTGTGTTTCGGTCTCTTAGTAAGGCACATAACATACGACCGAATTCTTAGCCAAAGGGTGTCAAAGCTTAAATCGCACAAAAATCAAAAACGTATCAAAAATGTAGCACTCTTTATATCACGAAATACGCTTAGATCGAAATAAAAAGGATAGCAGATGGGAACCAGACTGACCATTGGTCGTAAAAACCTCGTTATAACTCAATGCGCGGCTGCATTTGAATGCATTGGAGGAGAGATCCGAATGCACTGCTTTCAAAAGCTCAGATGACAGACAGATTAAGGTGGGAATATTTTCGTGGAGAATATGAGCTTCGATGATTGTAATTCTAATGGATGATTCCATTGTCGATGAACTCACGAAAGACAAATGTTTTTCTAGTAAATAATAATAATAAATAATAAAATCATTTAGTGAAAAATAATTTGAAAAATTCCTTTACAAGACGTGTAAAGTCATGCCTGTAACCCATTAGGGACCTACTGAGGCTCTAGTCTCTTTGATGAGAAGTATGTACGACCACTCTGGCCCAGTGTGGGTATGTGACGTGAAGTCCATCAACCCACGTTACGCCAGCGTGGTGGACTAAAGCCTACATCTTTTTAATTGTGAGCGGAGACCCAACCCTGAGTGCGCTAATGAATTATTGACATAATTATCTAAGCAGTTCTAAAGTAGTTAACGCTACGCACGAATGAACGAGCACTTCGTGCGTCTGTGTTGATCTTGTTTGGCAGCGTTTTTATATCCCAGTGTTGGACACGGGGTTCTCTTCACAACGTGAGACAGCTTGGAGCAAACTCTGCTTGGAACTTGGAACATCACGCTGCTGCAATGCAGATTGGTGCAGAAAACCGTTGATCTTAACACTAAAATGATCGGACATAGCTGCACATCAGATGCGGGCGTGATATGTAAATTTTCGGTCTCATACCTGCACATCAGACGCGGGTGTGCTATGTCAATTCTCGGTCTCATACCTGCACATCAGACGCGGGTGTGCTATGTATATTCACGGTCCCATACCTGCACATCAGACGCGGGTGTGCTATGTATATTCACGGTCCTATACCTGCACATCACACGCGGGTGTGCTATGTATATTCACGGTCCCATACCTGCACATCAGACGCGGGTGTGCTATGTATATTCACGGTCCTATACCTGCACATCACACGCGGGTGTGCTATGTATATTCACGGTCCCATACCTGCACATCAGACGCGGGTGTGCTATGTATATTCACGGTCCTATACCTGCACATCACACGCGGGTGTGCTATGTATATTCACGGTCCCATACCTGCACATCAGACGCGGGTGTGCTATGTATATTCACGGTCCTATACCTGCACATCACACGCGGGTGTGCTATGTATATTCACGGTCCCATACCTGCACATCAGACGCGGGTGTGCTATGTATATTCACGGTCCCATACCTGCACATCAGACGCGGGCGTGCTATGTCAATTTTCGGTCCCATACCTGCACATCAGATGCGGGTGTGCTATGTATATTCACGGTCCCATACCTGCACATCACACGCGGGTGTGCTATGTATATTCACGGTCCCATACCTGCACATCAGACGCGGGCGTGATGGGAGTGTGTGGCGTGTTGGGTCGCGCGTCGTGCAGACTGTGGGCGCTCCTCGAGGCCCCCACCGCGGGGGACACCACCGCGCCGTAGGGCGGGGGGTCCGGGGGCCTCTCGCTGTCCCGCGTGCAGTTAAAGTCTGGTGGAGGAATGGCAAATCAATTATAATCATAAACAATTTAATAATTATAATCAGTATTGTATTGTTCTTAATCCAAAATGGTGGATCACATATCTTTGTCAAATCCATGAATATTGAGCTATTGTAGAATACACCACGACGAGCTTTTTATGATTAAATTGAAATATTATTTGATTATTTACACAAGTAAAACTCCTTAAAACAATATATTGGAATTTAGAAAGTGATAATTCCAATTCCGCTTCTTACCTTTGCCGAGCGGCACAACATCGGGGTTTTTATCATCTGGTTGAACGGGAGAGTGGGTCATGTTGCCCACCGAGCCCTTGTTGGTCTTCACCAGTTGTATGGGAGCTGCAAAGAAAATTACATTCAACAACTCTCGCATTTAACGTTAAATTGACGACCTGAGAGGCAGTGGTTAAGACACCGATGCGCTGCGCGGAGGGTCCTGGGATCGATTCCCAGCAGAGCAGAGATTTGAATGACGAATTTGAATTTTTGTTTCTGGTCTGGGTGTGTTGTGTTCTTGCCCTGTCCATGGCACCCACAACACAGGGAATCTTAGTGGGGCTATAAGTGTGAAACGTTATTTATTGATATACGGTTACGGTTAAAGATTTTATTTAATTCGCAAACGATTAAAATAATCACTTACAGAGACATAGTTGACAATGTTCAACATAACTGTGAGCTTAAGGTGGGTAGATTGAATCGGATCTATCGGTGTATCTCAGTATGTGGACAACAGAACACTGTATCGGCCAGTAAGCGGCGGGGATTACCGTGATGAACTCACAGCTTACTGCCGCACTGCACAACACTACGCCTCACGCGCACTGAGATTCAGTGCCTTCTCCGACCCATTAGGCGCATACTACTCGATGTGAGTGCTGCTCAGTTGCTAAGTGTATAATATACAAACAGAATAGTTACAGTGCGGATCTATTTATCAGTCTATATCTACCAAAATACGATCTCTTACTTGGTTGTTCTGAGTTCAGGGTCTAAGTGAGGTGCGTTTTACATAATTAAATGTCACTTCTGATTTTCATTTCTGTGGAGGGTGTTGACCTTACTTAATATTTTAGTTTTAATGTTTTTATGGTCAGTTCATTTCAAGGTCGTCAGATTGTTTCAAACAGTTGAAATTGGCATCCACTTCAGATCCGATTTCTAAAACACTTAAAACAAAATCCAAATGTGAACACAACTTTCAGGGGGTAAAAGCACAATAATTTAAAAAGTTAAAATCAATGCAAAACCTTGACAAAGTCAATACAAATGATTATATACCGTAACTTACAAAAATATGTGTTAATAACAGAGTAGCTCGAAGCTACGTAGTAATTAGCCATAATTCCCTTGGAGAAACAGCATTTGAATTGTTACCTATAAACAACAGTAATCAAAATACCAATTTCCGGCATTTATCAAGTGGAACAAATTCTCCGCCTCGGGAGTTAAAAGGTTCAAAAACGAAATCATATTGATTTCAACATTTTAAGAAACTGTTACACTAAAAACTTTTTAGATCATCATTCGGGCTAGGGGCGTTTTAATAAGTTTACTAAGACTGATATCCTAATTAAGCTTTAGTCCTAATTGGTTCGTTTAGTCTTCAAGATACTGAATTTCGGGCATATTTTTTGCCTAACTCTCTTCTTAAATAACACTTCACGTTTTGAATATCATAATCATTATCTTAACGATGCTTATGTCTTGGACTTTGAATAGATCTGTCTGTATACTTAATGAGATCGTTATAATTTTATTAAAGAAAAAGAAGTAAAGCTTTATAGAACTTTACATACTTCCCGTCATGTCAGTATGTCATTAAGGACCCACTACAGGGTAGGGTCTCCTCTCACAATGAGAGGGACGTAGGCCTTAGTCAACCACGCCGGCCTACTACGGGTAGGTGGACTTCACATACCTTTGAGAACATTTTTTTGTGAACTCTCAGGTATGCAGGTTTCCTCACCGTAACAGCAAGTGATATTTAATTTTATAAAGCGCAAATCACTTTTTTTTACAAAGTCATTGGTGCGTGCCACTGGGATTCGAACCCGGACCCCTCGATTCGAGGTCGAATTCTAAGTCACTGGGCTATCACCGCTTCCAGTAAAACATTGTAAAATAGACTCTAAAACTTAACTATGACCGATTTATAGTTTGAAACAAACAAAATTTCGATGTATTACATACTTGCACGCTATTTGCCACTTAGGTCTTGCCTGGCACAATTGGCACCGCAACCCATTACATTTCCATGGCTGGCAACAATTTCCAATATTACCACAATACAATTGAATACTCGCCCCCGTCCTCTTCATTGTAGTTACACATGAACGGAATATAATAAAATTATATTCAGATTATTTGATACATCGAATATATTAAAAAAGTTTGGCACGAATTGAATTTTCCACGCAAAAGGATGGGGCATACTTAGCAATAGATAATAATACAGCATAGTCCATTTTTTATAAATAATAAATAACGCTTCACACTCATAGCCCCACACTAGGATTTCCTGTGTCGTGGGCGCCATGGACACACAAGACAACAACACAACACACCCAGACCAGACACAGAAATTCAAATTTGTCATTCAAATCTCTGCTCCGCTGGGAATCGAACCCAGGACCCTCCGCGTAGCGCACTGGCGTCTTTACCAACTGAGCCACTCGGGTCGTCCTATATTTGTCCTATAGGGTAGACAATCTTAGCGTGTCTTTTTATGTTTGTATAAAATGGATTGTAAGTACCTACGTAAAAAGATAATCGCCACTTAGCACTTTTGATATTTCGTTTCAAAAGAAAGAAGTAAAAATTTCAGGGGCATATTATTCAAAAATTAACTTCACATACAGTGTATGAAAACCTTTGAAAATCTATCTTTCAAAGTTACAGACTGCCGCTTGCCGTTGACTTAAATGTGTATTTTCCAATCTGCAATAACACTATAACGTTTACACCCACCAAACAGTAAAATGTAAAATGAACCGATCGTAGTGAAACTTCATAACATCCGAGTCTCCGTTACGGGGAGGAAAGATACGCAATTTGGTAACAAAGTGGCGGTGCCGCGGCGAATAAATCACATTGGATGTAGTAGTACATACCTATGTCGCGGTGGATCGAACCATTTAAAGTCACGGGGCTAACAAGGGAAATAAGGGAAATACTTAACTTTCAAAAAAAGTCTATAAAACTAAATATCCCTTGCTGTAACGGCAAAGAAAAAATCGTGAGGAACCCCAACTGTTGCCTAAACTTTAACTAACTGTCCCGGTACACTTCGTTCTGCCAAATATAGTAATTTTCACTATTTTCATCGCTTTCTTTTCAGATTTTCTCACCGTACAAACCTTTCATGGACTTATAGGAACATATTATTTTCAAAAACAAAATGAGCGAAATCGGTCCACCGGTTCTCAAGTTTTAGCGAGACAAACGAACAGTGATTCATTTTGTTGATGTTCTCAAAGGCACAAGATCACGTTTACACCCACCAAACAGTAAAATGTTTTAACCGATCACAATAAAACTTCATAACATCCGAGTCCCCGTTTCGGTGAGGAAAGATATGCAATTTGGTAACAAAGTGGCGGTGCAGCGGCGTATAAATAACATTGGATGCAGTAGTATGTTGCGGCGGATCGAAGCGGTTGAAGTCTGACACGGGAACTACTCGTACTTGCCACTATTCTTAATAATATATGTATTCTCCACTAAATTTCCTTGGGCGCTTTTTTCATGAATGACAGAATCACTACAATTTTGCTGCATACTCAGCGAGTAAGAGTTCTTCACTCTTCATGTCAAATCATCGTTATAGATCAAGATCCCAGGTCCCCCAGACGTCACGTATTTTCTGACGAACGTCTTGTGGACGATTGAGTAGTTTTAGTACGTAGCTTGTTTAGACGGCCAATTTCCAGGTATTTCCTGTTGAGGACACCGAACTGGCCTCTAAGAAGCTTGGTGTCCTCAACAAGCGAGGCGGTACTTCACTGCGGGGCAACTCGTTACGCTTTATAACACACAGGTAAGACCCCACATGGAGTACTGCTCGCACCTGTGGGCGGGGGCGCCAAAACACCAGCTTAGTCCATTTGACTCCAGAAACGCGCTATCCGAATCGTCAATGACCCAAGATCGACCGATAGGTTAGAACCACTGAGCCTTCGCCGCGATGTCGGCTCCCTCTGTGTGTTCTACCGACGTTACTTTGGTGAGTGCTCCGAGGAGCTATACGGGATGATGCCGACATCGCCCTTCCTTCACTACACCACCCGCCGGAGTCTTCATGTCATTACATGCAGTGGTCTTAGACGAAGCAGAGTTTTTTATCTATCAGTCTATCAAAAAAGAGACCCTAATATAAGTTTCCTTAATATAATTTTCTTCGTCAAGTATCGTTTAAAATTATAAAATATCTTTTTTTAAAGACGCTAAAAAATTGATATCACTTTGGTTTTTCTCTAGGATAGTATCATAGTACCTATCATTTTGTCTAGTAATTTACTTTGTTAGGTGTCTCATTGCTAAAGCCGCTGAAGAGGTTGAGCCTACTCTTACTTTTTTCATTAGATACTATCAGTATTTGAAATTGGTTTGACGACAAGACTTCCATCACGATACTGTGTCGTCGTGAAGACGGCGCTTTAGCGATGCGGTCTCGATTTATTTCACGGCTTAACTGAGCCATTCCGTATTACTTCAGTACAACAGTTCAGCTTTAAATTGAGTAGGTACACAAACACAAACATTTTTCTACCAGCTGAATATTTCTGTAGATTTACGTAACTACAATTTATTTTTTGTTCTACACCAGACGACCGGAGCGGGTCCAATTAGTTGCTCTACTAAGTTCAAAGTTTTCTAGCTATACTTCCATTTATTATTTTTCTAAATACTCACAACGGCCGTCTCTTTTTCAACGTCAAAATTGCCAGTTAAAATATTTTCGAGGTTGAAATGTGCCTACATAAAAAAATATCCGCACAGAAATACTCGGTAAGGTGATCTGCAACAGCCTGGGGTTTGTTCTATACTTTGTGATATAGGCTTTCGTCTAAATCAATTTTATGCCTCTCCCCCTGGAAGAGAGCCAAAATCTTTTTAAAATCCGTCATCGGCTTAGTAGCCTCGCCTTTTATTTACGATCGGATTAGCAATTCATTGTCAGCGAAGTCAAATTTTAATCCAATGCCACTGTTCTACGTTTAAATGAAAAGTAAGAGACTGGTAACAATTTTATTGTATACCTATAACTATAATATAAAGATACAAACGTTGCGCTTGTTCTTTTGTGAATATTAAATAAATCTGTCGTAGTTTTTATGAAGAAACACGTACAACGTTTGAAAATAAACGGTTTGAAACACCATTTTTATGGCTAGTGGATATTTTATTGTTTCTATTTAACGTTGAATGCTTTTAATAGAAACAGTTTGTGTTCAATTGAATCCAAATGAATTTTTATGGTAGAATAAATAACCAAGTTTTGAATCTAAGAGGTCCTGCTTAAGCTTCAGTTCATCATCTGCCATACATTCACCTGTTCGAAAGGCGGCCTGAATTCCTTTTGCCGAAACGTGGTCGCCATTCGAGATCCTTTCTTCCTGCCTGTATACTTTTTATATGAATTTCTTTCTTACTAAAAAATACCTACTTTAAATCTGACACCAAGATGCTATATTTGTGAGCGGATGGCAATGGGGCGATATTGACACACACGATAGCTGTCACGTGTGTTCCTTTATTAGACCTAGCCATACTGCATTATAGACTAAGTTTTATTTACTTTTAAAAGAGTGCTGGGAGTTTTTTTCCGCCCGCTTTTTTCTCCCAGTCTACGTTTTGCCTGAGGGGCGATCAAAGCGGATGAATTTAGAATGTATAATTTATCTGTATGACTTTCATTAAGTGTGCACAAATTGTACCTAATAATGAATAAAAGCTTTTGACTTTGACTTGACTTTGACTTTGACTAAGCGACGACGACTATGTAACTCGGTGCCATAAACATATTTAACACCACCCACGATTACCCATTGAGATGGCTGCTTTAAGAAAAGAAAAGAAAGTTTGTTTACTACGAGTAAAAAAATGGACTGTAGACTGTACCTTCCCCATAAATATAATCGTAGGCTTCCACAGTGTGATTATTTAATGAGTATAGTCGCGGTGGAGCAATAACGTGTAAACGACTGTCGCCAAGGTGACGATAATGGTGTCATAAAAATTCAAACTTAAGCCATTCCAGTTTAAGGTGTATTCAACACGCGATCGGGTTATGCATATTGCGCAACTTGTATTAGCCGGCATTACAGTAGTAAATGCATCGCGTTGCTATGGTCACTTAAGGGCCCGATACACGTTACGATTGCTGGGAGTTATTTTCCGCCCGCTTTTTTCTCCCAGTCTACGTTTTGTCGATGGGCCATCAACGTGGATGATTAAAGGCCTATATACACGTTACGATTGCTGGGAGTTTTTTCCGCCCGTTTTATTCCCCCAGTCTACGTTTTGTCGATAGGCAATCAAAGCGGATGAATTCTAATGTATAATACATAAAGAATATTAGACCGATTGAAACGACGATTCGATAGTGTCCGTTAACGATTCACTAAATGATATCGGAAATCCCACCAAAATCCATGCAATTATAAAACAATTATCGTAACGATGAATACTTGTGTCGACACACAACTAAGAAACAGAAGTTCGTTTTCCATTTTATTTGAGCACATCTTTCAGTTTAAAAGAAATAAACGATCGACCCCATCGTTTCGTTCATGAAGTAGCATTTTTGAAACATCTTTGTAACTATGAAACTACTCACGTAACTTTTAGTATGTAGCACCCTGTTTCAAAGGCGCGCGACTTATATAAATTGAATGACATTCCCTTGTTCGGACAAGTGCTCAGAACGGAGCATCGAACAGAAATGGCAGTTCGAAATAGCTTCCTGAGTGGCCGACGATGCGTCTTTGCTATAGAAATGTTAAGTGCATGTGGGATACGAATAACCCGATACGGTATAAAATTTCATACAAGTGTAAAATATTACCAATATCGCTTTTATATTTTCAATTTTAAAATCATTTTCATATATCTTATGGTGTCTTATACTGTGACCTACTGATACCTCACAATCGAGAGGTTCGGGTTCGAATCCTGGTGACACACATCAATGACTTGTACTATGTGTGTTTCACAAAATTCATGTCACCTGCTGTTACAGTGAAGGAAAACATCGTAGGGTAACATGCATGCGAGTTTTTCATAGTATTCTCATAGGTGTGTGAAGTCCACCAACCCGCCTAGGCCTAATGCCTAAACACGCGTGGTGGACTAAAGCCAACATCCCTCTCATTGTGAGAGGAGACCCGACCCTGCAGTGGGTCATTAATGCGTTACAGACTAGTGAGAAATTCGCTTTCTTTGATAGGCCACAATTTGTTAGAGACACAATGGTTTAAACATCAAACAATATCAGATTCAGTGTGTAGACTTTGTTGCCTTAAATTCTAAACTTAGTTATTCTAACCCTCTGTTATTCTTTGCCTGAATCCACGCACCGTACAATATCGTACGAATACGCCACACTGAATTAATCCTCTCAATTTTAATCACGAAGTAGGTACGTACAGAATGAACCCGTCACCTAGTTCTATATATTATTTCTGGAATACGGTCGCCGCGTGAATGCCAACTTCTACGAGTCAAACTTTCACACTTTACGCCCTCAAGGTTTACATTTCAGCGATGTTGCGAACATGACAGTAATTTCGAAATCCGTGTTTTAGAAAGAATTAATTCAAATTTTGCTTCAGATATTGTCAAGGTGACTTTTTGTGATGCGTGTTTCTGCGGGTTATTACGCATGGCCGTTATTTTACAGGTGACAGACATATTGCCATTTGAGCGGTGATAACCCAGTTACATAGTAAAATTTAAATAGTAACTTTGCCTTTTATTCTGTCCAGTTTCAAATCCAGTTTTTGTCCAGAGTTCACAATGACATGGCGTGGCGTGCACTAACGACTTTCTTGTTAAAAGCTACGTGCGCTTTATAAAATTATATGTCACCCTGACCTCGCAAACGTTATTTTGCCATAATATAAGTTATCGAGCGGGATGGAAAATTATTAAATTAGGTGCTAAAATGACTATTAAAAATAGGGATTGGTGATAGAAGGGTGAAAATTTAGAGTTGTGTGTATTTTGAAATGCCACATTAGGTATTAAAAAAAATTGTCCAAAAAAATAACAAAAAAATTTTAGGGGTAGACAACCCTTATCATTTAAGGATATGAAAAATAGATACTAACCGATTCTCAGACCAACTGAATATGCATATAGAATTTCATAAAAATCGGTCAAGGCGTTTCGGAGGAGTATGGTAACTAACATAGCGACACGAGAATTTTATATATAAGACTAACTACCATTGATCGTCCATCAAAAGTCGTGTAGCGGCGCGATACCTACAGTAATATGAGCGCGCGCCTCACTAGAAATGCTGACCACGCATGACGACGCAAGCAGCGAGTGTAGTCAACAATGGAACACGTCACACGCGTCATACCGAACTGGCCAATCGGAAGACGTATCCTCAAACACGCTATCAAAGTTCTTTAGAATCTCTGCATATAAACAAATGGTCCCAAGTCAACATACGGACGCGGTCCCCAGGCAGTGACATCGCCTGGCGGGAGATCTCCCCTTTTCCTCCAAAGTATTGTCGTACTACAGCCAAACATGGCAAGCCTTACCCACCTTCATACTGCATTGGGCGATGGTGCCTTTTCCTCGCCAGCAGTAGGATGATGATCATGACGGTGAGGGTGCCGAATGTACCAGCGATGATGCCGAACACCCAGCCTGCTTCTATGCCGCTCATGTTCACTGCCTTGTCCTCTGTAGACAAAAACATTATTTGAGAAACGCTTGCATATCAATTTATGTTTCATCATTGAATGTAACACACATTGGATCCTGGTACAAGGGTACAGTGGCGTAAGTTTGGACACGACTTCGTACGAATTCAACTCGTGCGTTTATGTGCGTTCACGCACGGACAATCCTGACCTTTGACACACTATGACAGCGCTCACACTGCACGTCTAAGTTGACGTAGGAGACTCGCGTGCAGTGTGAGCGCTCCCATAGTATTTCTAAGGTTGGGGTTGTTCGTGCGTGAAGGTACGTACCTTCACGTATGTACGTACATTCAGGAGCGTATACGTATACCGCGAGTAGAATTCGTATGAAATCGCGTCCAAACTGAGCGCGGGGTCGAAATAGAAGATACTATGACTACAATTGCTTTATTCCAAGTTCTACAAACTATTGGCTGCATCCTAACCCATTATTAGGTGTTAGGATGTTTAAAACTAATTCCTATAGCCAACCTAAATCTATATTCAAGGTTCAATTTTGGAAACCGAATAAACGTTTTATTAAAATAAAGTACTACGAACTAATAGGTAACGTGGGAAAGCGTAGCGTCACACGAATCTGCTGTATTGGTAACTCGGCACTCGGGATTGGATGGTAGGCGATAGTTGATGCGCAATGGTAGGATATAACACCCTCATATAAAAAAGAAAAATACGTACCAGTCTGCAAAGCCAGTCTCGACAGCGTGCTGATCTTCAGTGTTGTAACTTCAGATCGTCCTCTGGCATTGTTGGCGTAGAACAGGAGCCTCAGCGCCTTGCCAGAGCCGAGGCCTCGCAGCTTCCAGGCTGGCACGATGGTGGACACGTTGGCAATGAGAGTACTGGCCTCCCAAGCCTCCACGAAGTATGTTGTCTGCAGGCCACCGTCGTAACCTGGTAAAATTGGATAATTACTCACAAAAAGGCTTAAATACAGTCGGTGTAATACTATACTCCTTCTTTCCTTGCCTTCCTTTCAGCCGTTAGCAGTCCACTGCTGACGGGCCTCCCATAACACGTTCAAACCCATTCAGCCATTCGCCATCGCCAACCAGCAACCGATCCACAACATTGGGCCACATCAAAAAAATGAACAACTTACCAGCTATACATCTGAGGTCAGCCGAGTCATCTGTCAGGTTCAGAGTGGTGCAGTTGGCCGGTGGTTCCGGCCTCACTGCTGGGAGCAGCTTGTACTTGCAGGGTTTCGTCTGCTGCCCAGCGAGGTTGGTGGCCCGGCAGATGAGGGACCCGTAGTCTGCCTCCGAACTCGGCGTGAACGATAAGATGGAACGGCCAGCGTTATCGATCGTGTACTTCCCCTGTTGACAGAGTATGAGTAAGTGAAAAATCAACAATATTTAAACATTGTTTTCTTGTAGGTATACGAGTATTAGTAGCGGAGATGCGGCTATCTGATGTTAAGTGGTCCCTGCAACCCACGGATCATTCATGGATCATGGACGTCGTCCAACTTCAAATAGGTACCCCATTTTCTATTTCAATCTGAGGTCGCCTTTCCAACATTAGGGTTCGTTCTTCCTCCTTCCTCCCTTTGAACCCATGGTATTCCACTGCTGGACACACCCTCCTCCTGGGAGCCGCGGTTCAATTTTCACTTCAGACCATTTGTATACATACACATATACAGATTTGTTTGTTTGAAGATACGTCTTCCGATTGGCCAGTCTCGGTATGACGCGTGTGACATGTTCTATTGTTTACTTCATTCGCTGCTTGCGTCTTCATGCGTGCTCAGCATTTCATGTGAAGTACGGTCAAATTACGTAGGCGCGCCGCTACAAAGCTCTTAGCATGTACTTTTACGAGAATGTCCTTACCGGTTCCAACTCGGTGGTCCCGAAAGTGTTGTTGAGTATCCATTGGAAGGTCTTGGGCGCGGGGAAGGCGTCCACTTCGCACGTCACCCTCGTGGCTTCGTTGATCGCCGCACCCACTATCGCCAGTCTGGGGTTCTTGCAGACTGGCTTATCTGTGGGTAAGGTGGCTTTTAGATGTGGTATCTTTTGGTGGCTTATCTGTGGGCAAGTTATACTTTTAGGTATGGTATGTTTTGGATTTGTATCTTCCGATAAAGCGTAATAATACATTTTTTCATAAAAAACTTTACTGATTACTAAGCATTCAAAATGATGGCCATTGTTCCCAATTCATAGCTGGATTCGACGTTTCAAGGATTGTGTTACATTTACATTACAATAAATAGTTATACGGGAAATTTTATAGAACACACTTGTTATAGAAAATCACTGGGATCTCGAGGGGTTACTCCATATAAAATATGAAACCAAATTATTAAGAACGCGTAAGCAAAAAAAAGTATAAAAGCGCAGGCTGAATCCATATTAATATAGAAGTCTGCGTGTCATAAATACGACAATCTATTTAAATACATATCTAAGTATACCTATCACGCGTCATCAAAGCGAGTGTAAAATGTTCCAGTAAAAATATTCCATAAAGATTCCTGAGTTCACAATTTTTATAATGACGGAAGGGTTTGCTGCTTAATCCTACGTAAGCACCCGTTGGCACGAAAACACTTCACAATCTATGCACAATATCGTAACTACATAGTGAAATTGTGTAGTGAGTATATCAGCGTATTATGGTAAAAAAGAATCAGTCGTTAACTGGTTATTTTATTGTCAGCTTCAAGGCAAGGCAGTTTGTCACGGCAAAGTGGGAGAAGTAACTTTGTTTGAAGGTTTTTGTCCTCGGAAGTTACGTTTCCGTAATACGTAGTACTTGATATTTTAGCTTCAATAAAAATTCATAAAATTTACGAAAACTACGACGGGTTTGACATTATAGCCTCCATATTATAAGTACTCATAATATAGAGTCATAATGAAATAACAAAACTGAATCTCATTTTTTGACTGAGGTATAAATAACACTTTATACCTCAGTCAAATAATTTTTTAATTTGATTATCTGCAAATTGCTACTGTTACTTCACATGGATTAAACGATTGCTTATCTACGCGCCCTTTATAGGAATACGTCACTTTACTAGTCATCCTGTATGAGTATAAAATATATTATAAACCTGCTTAATTCATATTAAGCCATTACATAAGACATTTTTTCACAGCTCCATCTATTAAAAAAACTTACTTTTTAGTTATACGTCCATATCTCGAAAACTACTGAACCGAGTCTGATGAATGAGTTGAAAAAAATGCAAATAGACAAAAAAAAAGAACGAATACGAACCGTTAATTAGTTTCGGATATGTGCGAGGACAAACATTCTACATACATACAAACACCAACCGTAATAGACCAACATATGTAAATATTGTGCAGTTCCGTTAATATTATAGTACGAGTACCATACATACGTGTCGAATTGATTACCTCTTTTTTAAGTCGGTAATAAAAGTCCATCCTCACCTAATAAAAATCATTCTATAACAAGTTCCGTACTTCCAGGCGTTTATTGCATAAAAACGCAGAGTAATATTCCCTGACACATTTCAACTCCATCGCACACGATGTCCAAATAAAATATTATGGAAGCTTCACCTGAATTCAGCGCGGCGCCGGCGGTAAATTTGAATATCATTCATACATGTTTTGATATTATAATTCTAGCGATATTCAAAACAGGATGTTGTATAATTTCGTAGATATTCGTCTACCCATAAAGATGCAAATTCAAAGACATGGCAATATGAAGGTAAATATTATTTTTAGCTGCCTGTTCAAATATTCTCATAAAAATATAGGCAAAGAAAAACATAAGAAGAAAATGCAGAAATATACCTTTTTCTTCCGTCCTCACGATCACTAGACCAATTAGACGATCTCACCTTATTATAAGTGTTGTAACATCTTTTTCGTGTAACAGTCAATAATAGGTAAATGATTCCATTTCTTTTCTTTTCATCTCAAGATGAACTAGGCTAGGCCATACTTGATGACATTGAGATTAGTCATTGGAACTAATAACTACATAGGTACTTATTTACTTACTATCTCAAAAGTACTTATTCTTACTTCAATCCTGCTTGAAGAGCCTAATAATTTTGTACTCCAGTAAATAAATTGAAGTAGCGAACTCCTGTTGAAATTTATGAAGCACCTTTAAAAATAATAATTCAATTCTCTTTATCTGATCCCAATCGTAAAACATTGTTTTTATCTGCAGGAGTTATGGCACAATCAGGCGCTTAAAAATTTACCGACTCACGTCATATGATTTTCGTCAATAAATTTACTGCTCCAAAAATATTGGCTTATTTTTACAACTCGTTTACATTCTGATTTACTTTTTGAATATATTCGTTTTTAATTTATATATTCGAATCATATTATTATGTGGATATTGCTTTTCTGGAAATTCGGTTTCAAAACCTTTTGTGTTGTTGTGGGGAGTTCCGTACTCAATTGTGGGCCGTAAAATTGGCACTGAAAATTGCCAGCGAAAACTTTTGGTGAAATATGGAGAATTTGGGAAACTGAAAAGCAAGCTTTGGCTCTGCACCTTAGACCCTTTTCAAGGAGAAAAAGGAGGCGGAAAAAAATCTAGCATATTTTTAAAATCAAGTATGAAATAAACCGCTGTATGATTTTCTGTTCTGTTATGAATTGTCAATGAAATGCTCACTAAAACCTCAAATGATATCGTCAACAACACAGACACGACAATACAAAGACCAATAAAATATCCTATAGATCAGAATTAATTTACTTTATCAATTTGCATGTATAGTTATCAATAATCCAAATTCAATCACCCGTTTAAAAAGAAAAATCAATAGCGCTGTTGGTTGTTTTAATATTGCAGCCTGTTAATTTTGCAGGCTGTGAAAAAATTAAAATTTTGCTTGTCTTATATGCAGTTAGCAGTGGTTTTCAATTTGCAGTAAGGTTTTATTTGCATGCAAGTACACATTTTTGCACAGAGTATAATGCACAGAGGCGCCGCAATATCCAGTTGCATCGTTGCATTGAATTCAATTTACATACTTTAATATGTATTCCTGGCGCCTTGGTACCTGGGCCACTACTTTTTCATAACTTTTCAAACTGATCATAAAGCCATTTATATTAAAATGTAAAATGCTAATAATGTATTTTTGGTTCATAGGAGAACGGAACAATGTAGGATTTAGGTCCAAAATTTCTGCTTCTGCTTTCACAATTATCGTTTATTTGATAAACGTCATCGATGCCTACGACACCTACGACGCCTACGAGGCCTACGACGCCTACGATGCCTACGAGGCCTATGAATAGAAAATACAAACCACCGTATATTCAGTAACTGCTGATGTATTTGTTTCCATAATTTTTACACTCCCGAAATCCCCTACGATTCAATTTTAAAGAAGACAGCGTCATTTAGGCCGCGTTCAGTTTGGACGCGTGTTCATACGAATTCAACATGAGCGTATACGTGCGTTTACACACGAACAATCCCGACTTTAGAAATAATATGAGGCGCTCCAACTGTAGTCGTACGTATACTTACACACGCGTAAGTGTACGTACGACTAAGGACGCGCTCATTTAAGACGTGACTTCGAACGAATTTAACTCGTGCGTATACGTACGTTCATGCACGAACAATCCCGACCTGACTAATTATACTAAGGGAGCGCTCACACTACGCGCGACGAAGTTGACTTTGATGTTGAGTTCATACGTGTACGTACGTATACGCTACGTACGATCGTACACGTATTCGGCCTTATTCTAATCCATAACTAGAGCGACATTATCTTCGTAACAACTATCGCAAGTTAAATGGAACTACGTCTGATCTAAAGTCTCTGTGCCATAGTGTCATTGCGGCTTCGACACTGACATGCCGTTAATAGTCAATACACAATACGATACCTATTGAGTCGCATTCAAAGAGCTGTTATTGTACGAATCCCATCTAGCTCGAGTTCGCGCATATCTGAAACTAATTAGTTCAGTCGCATTCTGTAATGAATGTAACCGATATATTGAATGTTCTCTGAATCTTGTTACCTTGGTATGTGTATAATTTTAGAGAGAGAGAGAGAATACTGTCTTCTGTTTGTACATAAATGTCTTTGTGAGTGATATAAAAAGTGAAATTGAAATACGTGAAATTAGTATACGAATCTGAGAATCAATTCAAAACATTACGCGCGTAGATGTCATTATAATTTGCACATTTACTGGATTGGAGGCCCTGGGCACATTTGGATTATGAGGCCCCTTAATAGAGCATAGAATAACTTAATAAAGCATAATGGAATGGAAAAAAATAAAACCAATGTTTCAGTCGCAATAAATTAATAGGGATAAAATATAATACATGTTGTGTCTTTAGACTATTGGAATCCCATTGCATTTGATATTGGGGTTAATAGAGCACTAATTTTGAATAAAGAATAGAAAAATAAAATAAAGCACCAATAAATTAATAGGTAGGTACCAAATATAACATAATCAATCTCGGGGCCCTGGGCAAGTGCGCAAAGTGCCCAGTGGAAAACAGGGGCCCATTCAGGGGCTGATGTATTCCCGCAGGACTATGACATGGGGTTCTTCAAGAAGGGCATAAAAAAAGCTCTCCTTCATAGCCGGCAACGCACTGGCGACCCCCCTGGTGTTGCACGTGTCAGTAGGCGACGGTGACCACTTACCATCAGGTGGCCCGTCTGTCAGTTTGCTTGCTCTATTTAAAAAAAAAATCATTATCTCCATATGTGCCACTGCACATCGGCATAATAATCTCAGATAAGACTGCTTGTTCGAATTTAGACGTGGTTGTCCGAACAGCAGGCTTGCTTGTTCAACCATAACTAGTCAAGCATTCTGCACGCTCAGTTGTTAAAGCATTAAGTTTTTCAAAAAGCAATAAACGCAAGCACCACTAATACGAAGTTTATTGTTTACCGCATATCGTAAATTTAAATATGTGCGGTTATTTTCCTACAGATTTTAATTAGAACGTAGAAGCACAAAACGACAGTGCCGATCAACTGGTCTCAAGTTTTCTCTACAACGAAATAAATATCATATACGAGTAGTTACCTCCAGCAACTTTCCACTCGAAACCCAAAAAATACTTAATTATTTACTTCTCTTACAAAAGCTTCAGTAATTTTACCTGACCTGGGACAACCAGTGATCCTATTATCTGACTCAAAAGATTTAAAGGTGAATTTCACTCTTTCCCTTCACTTACAAAAGATAGAAATGACTAAAAATAACTGAAGTTCATTAAATACATTTTCAAGGAAACAAAACAATTTATTTAATTTTTAAGGCTCCGTTTTCAGTATAATCTCAGGAATAGATAACCTGTGGTACACAGAAATACTATTAGCCGCGCTCGGTACTGAAATGTAAATAGTTGAACGGATTATTGTAACTACGTAAAATCACGGAATCTTAACCGAAATACAGTATCATTTGCCTATAAATACAGTAATTGTGCTAGACAGGCATAAATATTCGGTATCATGCAGTCTCAGGTCGAATTTAGCGCATAATAGACTTCGCTTGTGATGTAAGCATTGCCAGTTTTATTGGAGTTAGTATCAAAATCGATCTGTTTAAATTTACATGTCAAAAAAACTTGTAATAAAAACAGATAACAGACCTCGTAATAAACAGAAACTTGGTTGTAACTTAGGTATTTATCGTGTATTAATCGCTAAAACTATGTCGTATTCTAACTCTCGGAATTTTATATATACCTATAAATATTTTAAAAATATGGTCTACACTAAATGCACATTTTAAAAAAACTGACAAATTTTACTCATAAACACAAATACTCTGAAAACCTCACACGAGTTGAAAGATAAAAAGTAGGTAAATGAAGAGAACCGTATCGCACTCCACTAAAGTTAAATTACCCACGGTCTGAAAAAGACTATTGAAAGCTTTTTTTGCACCTATCTGAGTCTAGTGCAGGGACGTTCAGGTATCATTACGGATCTGGATACGAATCTAAACACAATGTGGTAGTAAGTAATAATTTAGGTACAATATTGAATTTTCACGGCAGCTATTTTACTCAGCACTACACTGTAAACAAATCACAAATTTTCGGTAACTTAAGCTGATTCTATTATATTTATTGAAATTAAAACATACAATCGAAGACAATATTAAAAAAGCAACATAGGTTATAAATAGCATACGACATTTTAATTTTTTTATCTTTATCCTTTGCTCAAACATTAAGTCATAGGATAAATTCCCGATAGTAATAAAGCGCAAGTTGGCACTATGTCACTTTTGTTTCTTAAGGTATCCCCCACCTACTCACCAATTTTCATGAAAATCGATGGAAGTTCAACGAAATCGGAGGTTGTAGCTGATTTTTGCTTTCATTGACTGTACTAGTACGTCATAATTAGTCTGCCTTGACGATCTTCCCTCAGCTCGATAGGTACGATTTAGATACGAAACTGCGTAAGTTTACACTCGAAGCACTGATTAGGTATCCGATAGTTTCGGTCACGGCTTCGGATCTTTTAACTTCTCTAGCATGTTGCAAAGTAGGATTTGCCAAAGTTGTAGGTAGAAGTTCAATGAGGCGTCCAGAGGTTGTAACAAACAGCTCCAATGGCGGATTTTGTTTGTATTTAACTTTATTTAAACGTGCAGCTACGAGTTTTTGTTCTTTGAGGATTACGGTACGAAACGAGTAGTCTGTTCAAAGGAGTTGCTCGATGTCGCTTACAATGTTACAAACAGTTTCAATGCCTTTTTGAAATTAAAGTTTCGCGTTGACTTCAGAGAATTTATTTTGTGTTTTATTTATAGCTATTTCAAAACATTTCTACTGAAAATTTAGTCAAAGACCAAAACTAGTACGATTAGCTGGCTGGGGAAAGTTATTTTGTTTTTATAAACTCTACACCACATTTTACGACGGTATTAGAAATATAATATCTCAAAAATGTACATATTCTGGAGAATATAGACCTTTGGTTGTCTTTAAAATATTTTTTTTAGGTAGAACACATTTTGATAGAACTATCTTAAAGAAGATTTTGGTAAACTGTTGATTTTTTTTTCTAATTCCGACAGAATTATTAACAACATAAATCGTACACATCTATCTACTTCAGGCAGTCTATACAAGGTTTTGTATCAACCTTCATACAGCAATTTACGAGTATGTCAGAGAAACAGAAAGCCAATCTCGGCAGACTATCTCCAATCTCATCTGCGGGAGGAAATTATTCGATTCAATACAATATAATTTCCGAGGAAACGATTTCTATATTCGTCAGTTGGTACGCTACAGTTGGTACGGTAGGTCCACTAAAGTTAAATCCAGTGGCCTTTCAGCCTCTAACTCGAGGGTATCTGGATTCGAATCCCAGTGGAACACCACTAACTTTCCTTAAAAAGTCCAAATCATCGTGACGGAACCTGCATGCCTGATAATTCACAAAAAAATGTTCTCAAAGGCATGTGAAGTCCACCAACCCGCACTAGGCCAGCGTGGTGGTCTGAGGCCTATATCCGTCTTATTGAGAGAGGAGACCCGACCCTGCAGTGGGTCATTATGGGTTACAGACAGTTGGTACGAGAGTTGCGGCGGATATGAATGATTGCGCGGTTATTGTCGGATAACTACAAGTTATGCTTTGTCTGCGCTGAACAATGCCTAGGGGCCATTACTTATTGTTGTGGGCGAAACTTACTAGGGATTAAATCCTGACTTGGCGTTAAGTATGCTGTAGGTACTGTTGTAATAAGCCTGTTCCGTTTTCGCGCTATGACTTCAAATATTTGTAGAATGAAAAAAGTTAAGCGAGTTATAACCCAAGAATGAGCCCGTTACATTTAAACTGTGTGAGATTGTAAGCACTAAGTTAACGTATGACTCAATCGCACGCAGTGTGAGCTCTCCCACTCTAAAGTCGGGATTCGTCGGGTCGGGGCTCGTTCGTGAACGCACGTATACGCACGAGTTGAATTCGTACGAAATCGCATCTAAACTGAGCGCGGCCTTAGACTTTTAGTATGTGAGATCGTAACTCATTACTTCAGAGGTCTAGTTTTGTCTCAAATTAGCTTTAGACCGTCACACTGAAACCGCAATACAAAGACTCGTTTGCTTCCATGTGGTCTGGTGTTTGACGTGGCAGTTGTTACCTCACCGGACTAACAATTATGGTTCTATACCTGCGGAAATCTAAGTCTTATCAAATATTCTAACCAAACGAAACAAAAACACAACACATTACTAGAATAATAACAAGTATTGTTCACAATCGTTCAGTATAAAATGAGAATTCTCCCTCTTAAATATTATATACGCCTGATATTTTTCTTTCATTGGTTCTATGTATTATTACTATGGCAAATGTAGTGGGCGTAGATATTCAACTAAGGCGAACGTCTTAGTCATTCTAAGAACGCTTCTATGAGGACTATCATTTATGGCTGCGTAACGATACCTAGAAACTGTTTCAAATTAGATTTCTAGTTAATGTTTTCTAGAGAAGGGCGTTCATGGGAACCGGTGATCACTTAAAATTCGTTAGCCTGCATGGGTTGCCTTTACATAATAATATGTTTGCTACTCAATTCTAATTTTTTAAATCCTGGCTCAAAAATCCACCGTCCAACACTTACAGCGTAATCAATTGACACTCTTCTTTAAGGAAACTCTAACCCAGCAGGTGGACTAATGTGGGCTCCTTTTCTTACATCACTAGCTCTGACGTGAAAGGTAAACCATCGTCCGGAATAATCTTTTTTACACTGTGGATTAATTTTGTAGTACCTACGCGCTACGTCACTTTAATATACGATTGACGTCGCTGGGCGTAGATGTATAGAAAAAAAACGATTGATTTACGTATCTATGTGTAGTAGCGGCATAAACTCAGACTAAGGGTGCTGCATACCTGAATATTCTCCATAAAAATCTCAAGCAAGCGAATGAGAAGCACTAAACAATTGACAACCAAGACGTTCTCCAAAGAACACAGTCACGTGGAAAACTAGATGTCAATACAACACTTCCTATTGTTGCCCCGTTGCGAACATTGCTGAATTTCCGACCGATATTGATATTATTCTCTAACTGTTATTGTCGTTACAAGTTAGACATTCGGCGTAAACAATGCCCCGTAATACTGAGACGGCGAATTTCGCCCGCGTTTCTGTCGAACGAAATATTGCTTCCAGCACCAAGTTGGTATTGTATCTTGACAATTAATTATGATAATATTGGCAGGTGAATACTTTGTTAGTAAGCAATAAATCGCACACTGATAAGCGGCATATCTGTTCAGCCGTTTTTGCGTGGAAGAGTAACAGGTATTAGTAGTATGATAAAAATAGTATAAAATAGTTTCTCTCATAAACGCAATTTGATAACATCATGCCCATATTGCACCCAAAGAAATTCGCATTTATTTATATAAATTACCTTTATATGTGATAGCCCAGTGGCTTAGAATTCGACCTCGAATCGAGGGGTCCGGGTTCGAATCCCAGTGGCACGCACCAATGACTTTGTAAAAAAGTTATGTGCGCTTTATAAAAATTAAATATCACCTGCTGTTACGGTGAAGGAAAACATCGTGAGGAAACCTGCATGCCTGAGAGTTCAGAAAAAAAAAAGTTCTCAAAAGGCATGTGAAGTCCACCGACCCGCACAAGGCCAGCGTGGTGGACTTCGGCCTACATCCTTCTCATTGTGAAAGGAGACCCGACCCTGTAGTGGGTCATTAATGGGTTAATGACACCTTTATATGTGTATGTATGTATGCCTTTTGATTGGATCCATAAACCATTTGGCACGTAGAAGCTTACAGTAAGATTCTTATAAAACTGCTGATAATAAATATTTATACTGACTAACGCCCATTTTTATCACGACAACCATAAGTGCGGCAAAAGCGCCAAGTAAACGGAAAACACTCAGGGATCGTGTCTCTTTACAAGTTTACATCGAAGTAGACGCCACGTAAGCGCGCATTTACATAAATCTATGCCGCTTTGTGGAGCGCTGCTTAGTGCTTAGTCAGGAGAACACGTCATAGCCCCCCGGCTTGTTCATAGCGCAAAGGAGAGGAAAATTTTGTCGTATTTGTATACATAATATGGTAGGTAGGTATAATCTACTATCATTTCAGACCGTCAATGTTCAACAATTTATAAAAAAACTAGCTGACCCCGGAAACGTTGTTTTGCCATAATATATACCGTTGTGAACATTTTTTTCGCTCTCTCAGACATGCAGGTTTCCTCACGATATTTTATTTCACCGTAGAAGTAGGTGATATTTAAATTTATAAATCACACATAACTTTTTTACAAAGTCATTGGTGCGTGCCACTGGGATTCGAATTCTATTCGAATCCTCTCTATTCGAGGTCGAATTCCAAGCCACTGGGCTACCACCGGTAACCACTCAAAACTTTACCTCGCCATAATCTTACCTCTATGTTTAGTCACGTATAACTACACACAAAATATAGCACGTATTCAATATAGGATATTAATATCGTAGCTATCATATAACGTAGGTAGAGCGCATCTAAACCTGACTAACGAAACACGTATAGAATCTATGAAACCTGATACGAGTAAACGCTGGAGTTTAATGAAGCTGTACGATTTTACACCAAACACTAAAACCGAGGTTTTGTTAAATTATAATAAACACTTTAAAATATTATTATAGGTAGTGTTTCGTAATAATTGTTCACAAAAATTGGCTTGAGTCGAAGCTTATAATTTATGATAACCTCGAGACTGATATGTATAAAAAAATTATACACATCACCCAGGAATCACAAGATTACTTGTGTTCACCCAAAAATGAATAATAATAATATATTATTATAATTATGTCTTTCTAAAATCTTTTAATTTATGTTTCCATTTTGTATATTATTATGAACTGAACTATAGAAGTAGTAGAGAAGAAGATAGAGTAGAAGTAGTAAGAGGAAGTAGTAGAAGATCTATAGCAACTGAATGTGTAAGGCTGTATGATGTTCGACCGATTTTATCCTATCACCAATCCATGCTCACGACTCGTGAACGTCACTATTGAACCACTTACACGACCTGAGCGGCGCAGAGGTTAAGACACCGGAGCGCTGCGCGGAGTCCTGGGTGCGATTCCCAGCAGAGCAGAGGTTTGAATGATGAATTTTCATTTCTGTTTCTGCTCGCATGTGTTGTGTTGTTGTCTTATGTGTGTCCATGGCGCCCGCGGCACAGGGTATCCCAGTGTGGGGCTGATTACTTACAGATCACTTGCAAGTTGACAGCCGGCGACCGGCCGTCCCCCTCCACGTTCGAAGCGGTGCACGCGTAGCGCCCCGCCTGCGCTCGCGACACCCCTTGCAGCGCTAGATGCGCTGACCCAGCGATCACCCCCGCGCGCTGGTTGTGCGTCATCACTTGACCCTGCGAACGAAAAGCTGTTTTATGACTGCGAACTTTGACTCGCCTGGGGCTTATTCTGTACGACCATTCAGATTTCGTGTCGATATCGTGTGTCATCCAACCGTATGTCATTCCATGAACTCAGCAGGACAAGGAACCTTAATGTCTTAAGATTGTCACGATATTTGACTTTTAAGCCTTTTTTGACTTTGTATCACGGGCAAGACACGACATTGCCGCGATACGAGTGTGAGTGGTCATACAGAATCGGGGCCCTGTTGGTCTAGCTAGCGACCCTAACTACTACGGAGGTCGTGGGTTCGATTCCCACCCGGGACAAATATTTGTGTGATGAGCACAAGTGTTTGTTCTGTGTTTGGCTGTAAATTATCAGCTATATAAGTATGTATTTACAAATATATATGTATGTTTATCAGCTATCTGGTTACCATAACACAGGCTCACAGCTTACTTTGGGATCAGAAATACATGTATGAGTTGTCCCACAATATTAAAAAAAAAATAAGAACTAGAGGATCATTGTAAACTGGAGATTAAATTATATTTAAGTAGTAGTAGTTTCCCCAAAATAATTTAATTTTTAACTGCTGTTATGTCAATTTAGTGTGCAAGCGTATAAAAGTATCAGGTTTAAATTCGTTCCGCCGTTTTGCGTTAAAGGGTAACCAAAATCCGTCTGTCCGACCTCACAAACTTCCAGATTTATTAAAATTGTATTAAGTATGATAAGATTGCCCCGAGACATATTAAAAATTTTCCCAAGTGTTTAAAAAGTTGTAAGTCTAGAAAGGATATATTTCATGCCACACCTATAAATATTGATTTATGGCGCAACGTAATCAGATATATATATATAGAGTGATGTCGTAAGTTTTTTTTTGTATTTGTAGTACATGAGTAGCAGACGATCTTCAATAATTACCTTCCCAACCAAAAATAACTGGTTACGAGATTGGTGGTAGATATCCAGTAGCATGTTTAGACTAATATTAATTTACTTAAACATACAGAAATATGCTATGAAGTATAGACTGAAACATACGCAAATATGCTATGAAGTATAGACGCATGGCAAATTTGAGAGCGGCACTAACTCGACAACCGAAATACACTTGCTTAGAATTCAGCCTTAAATATTCAAATGTTAATTGTTTCAGCAATATTCGTTCGAAATATTACAACGGGCATTATTTAAGGTTGGTTTCCTTGAAGTCTCCGTAACGCTTGTATAATAGTTTGTCCTACTAAACCTAAGCAAGAAACGCCGGTTGTCGGCTCACTCGGCTCAGTGACGGCTTAACAGTCCACGGAGCTCACGTCCTGCTCTCAAACTGCCGTTATACTGTTAAAGACACATTAGGGCACTCGTTTCACTGTCGCCAAGAAACGTGTTAATCTTACAGGAATAAATGCCTGCCAGATTTTGATTTTGATTTTGAAGGTATTCGTATAGTTAACGTGTGACATTTGTATGGGAAGATGAACAGATGCTATTCTCATAATGACTGAAGTTTACTGTAGGAAAATTTTGACGATAGTTCATATTTATGTTCGCGGAACTGAACAGTTGCTTTAGAAAAACATGAGCACTTTTGCCTTACAGTAAATTATGATAAAAATGGTATAGCTCTCGTCGAAATATATAAAGCTATAGAAATACATGGAAATAATAATATAACGACCTGAGTGGCGCAGAGGTTAAGGCGCCGATGCGCTGCGCGGAAGGTCCTGGGTTCGATTCCCAGCAGAGCAGTAATTTTAATGATGAATTTGAATTTCTGTTTCTGATCTGGGTGTGTTGTGTTCATGTCTTGTGTGTGTCCATGGCAACCACGACACAGGGAATCCTAGTGTGGGGCCTATGAGTGTGAAGCGTTATTAATAAAGATATGGTAGAAAGCAAGGTTCCACGGGACGATGACATGGGTTTTGCAAAAAAAGCTTGAAAATAGGATCCTTTCGCACTGACAATTATTATTCTCCTGGCGCTGCCGGGTCCAAAGGCCACCACTACATACGTAATTCAACTGAATTTAAACGAAAGGTGGATATTTTTAAGTAAAGGAAAGTTCTTCTACAATCCGTATGAACAGCAACAGCTGGTTGAAATACAAATTTTAATCTGATACCAGTTACATAGAGCTAAAATTGCGCTTATCGTCGACAAAGGGGTAAGATCTACTCACATTATGTTCCCAAACAACTTTGTAAGCCGGCGGATTGGAGCGCACCAAACATTCGAAGTACACGTCATCACCTCATATAAGGTTTGACACATGTTCGTGGGCTGAAGCGACAAATTACTTTGCTATGTCTTCTACATCTAACATTATTTTAGTGAAAGTATTTACGGTTTTCACTTCTCATTGGAAAGACTTCCTGGATAATCATAGAATTTAAAACACCGTCTATGAAATTTGGCAACTAGGTAGCTTATGGAAAGATTTTGTCAACTACTCGTAAGAACGGCCATAATTATCAAGAATTCAACAATTTTAAGTCTGCTATTTCTGTGAGGTTTAAAAGTTGTAATAAACTTTTTTATTTAGGAGAGAGAAACGCCAGTAGGGTTAGCTTGTTAAATTTAAGGTTTAAAAGTTGTTTTAAACTCTTTATTTGTAAGGGCGGAACCTGTCGGGTTAGCCAGTTAAATTAAAGAAGAAATATACTCTGTCACATAAGCGGAAGCGTACTAACGACTCCTCTGGTGTTGCCCGTGTCAATAGGCATCGGTAACCATCAACCATCAAATGGCTTACCTGCTTATTTGGCTGGTTTTTCTTTAAAAAAAGTACCTAGTAATAGGCTACGGCGATCACTTATCATCCGGTGGGCCGGTGGCAGTTTACTTGGTTTTCTATTAAAACCATTGAACAAATACGCTCATCGCATCTTCAAAGGGGTTTAGTTCTATGTTCTGTACAACTAAACTTCGCTTATCATTTCTTCTACTCACATTATGTTCCCAAACAACTTTGTAAGCCGGCGGATTGGAGCGCACCAAACATTCGAAGTACACGTCATCGCCTTCCTCGATGTCGTTCGGGTTCAACTTTGAGCCCAGTTGTAGGACCACGATTGGAGCATCTGTTGCAGAAAGATGTGTCAATTGGTTTGTATTCCAAAGATCGACAAAAGAATGCATTAAGTCTAGATAAATGTATGACGTTCATTAAGTGTGCATAAATTGTACCTAATGAATAAAAGCTTTTGACTTTGACTTTGACTAGAATCGCAGGTGATAATAAGTGGCAAAGCAGCGATGCGGGCACTAATGAGCAGTGGCCAGCCCACGCGAAATCGATTCCAATAAAATAAAAGTCCTTTCTGAGGAACTAAGTAGATCCTTTTTCAAGGATAACATTTTCTGTAAAAACATTTTTCCAACAGAAATATAGCACGTAAGATCATGATTATGAAAGGTGGCCCTTAGACACCCTACTGTTTAATACTTATAGGGATATTTTCACTATTCAAACTCAAAAGGTTTTATTCATTATTAGGTACAATTGGTGCACACTTAATGAACGTCATACATTTAACATTATACAAACATCCGCTTTGATCGCCCCTCAGGCAAAACGTAGACTAGGAGAAAAAAGCGGGCGGAAAGAAACTCCCAGCACTCTTTTAAAAATAAATATGAATTATTATAATTATGGTGCTGTATGACTAGGCCCAATTAAGGAGCACACGTGACAGGTCTATCTTTTTTCAATCCTACTGAGTACTAACAATGGCCGGCTCATTGCAACTTTATTTGTAAATCTTGAGAGCTATGTCAGGTACCCTCGTTCTTCCATGAATCTCGTCGTTTTGGACTCTGTAGAGAACTATAAAGCATAGCTCTCTCCATTTTCCGCTAAGCGACTTTCAGTTAACAGATTACGATCACAGTGAAGGACCACGACTCATCGTGAGTCATCACTGGCAACATACTTTGTTCGCATATTACAATTAGTAAGACTACAATATAACCACAGAGCTATATATACTAGAGGACGCAAGTGTATGTACTTCGCGTGTAACAAAGGAGATAAATGATCTTCTTTTAGCGCCACTTCATACCGTTCTCGAACGCAGACGTGATCGAAAACAGAGAAAAATGCCTCGTATTTAAATGCCTTAATATATTAAGTTGTAAAAACTACACAAAAAGGAGGACGAGATACCGGAAACGTTTCCTTTCATCGGCAAGTCATTTTGTTACTAAAATGGCACGCTTGGTTCGACACAGGTAATGAGACTTGCGTCCTCTAGTCCATATAACTCTGTGAATATAACAAAGTTTACAGTGCAAGTTGAGCGTCATCGAAGTCTGCAGCGTTGAGTGGTCAAGCTTGGAATGCGTCGCTCGGCAAGTGATCTCCCTCCCATTGTGCTCCATCCGCGGCACCCATCGCAGGAACGACACGGTCTCGTTGCGGTCTTCGGAGTTCTGCAATGAAATTGAAGATGTAAGATTTGTAGATGTAAGGTTTGTAGATGTAAGATTTGTAGATGTAAGATTTGTAAATGTAAGATTTGCAGGCGAAACATTTTATATATTTTTTCATATGAGCGATTTATAAAGTTATTAGCGAATAATCGGGGTACCTGGAAAGCTTAAATACTTAGATGTTTTTCAAAAATTCATTCTAGCAATGCAAAACCCTCCTAGTAGACGTGACCTATATACTACAGAGTGCTGGAATGACGAAATTGCAACTATTAAAATTGGGCTATATTTTTGAATGTTTCTTTGTTTTTCCGTAGAAGGCGTGAAAGAGCTAATAATTGTACATCTGTGTACAACAAAGATCAAAGTATTTCTGGCTATATTCTAATTAAAAGTTTTCAAAAGTAGATAATAATTCCTTCCTTCCTTCCTTTCAGCCCTTAGTAGTCCACTGCTGGACATGGGCCTCCCCTAATCGACGCCACTCCGCCCGGTCCTGGGCCCTCTGAAACCAACGATTTCCCGCTGTCTTCTTCAGGTCATCAGTACACCTGGTCGGAGGGCGGCCTGTACTCCTTTTGCCTAAACGTGGTCGCCATTCGAGGACCTTTTTTCCCCATCGGTTGTCAGTCCTGCGAACGATGTGGCCAGCCCATTGCCACTTTAATTTGCAAATTTTGAGAGCTATGTCGGTCACCTTCGTTCTTCTTTTATTATTTTGTTAATACGTCCTTACCTTCTGCGGCTCATTCACTTCCATAGGGATGTTATCCATGAACCAGGTGATGACTGCCGGCGGCCGAGCGCCCACCGCTCTACACGCGAGCTCCGCCTTCGTCCCTACCGCTAAGGGCTGCTCTCGAACTAATATTTCTACGAACAGCGGCCGTACTGGAACAAAAGAAACAGTTTATAGGTGTTGTAGTTTATCATTCAGGTGACGCGGGATCAGGAGGTGTGCTACAATATCTCCTGCTTGTCGTAAGAAACGGCTAGGGGATCAAATAAGGGATCGCAGAAGAGATGCGTGCTATTAAGCGACATAGATTTAAACAAATTCAAGGCTTTTTAAAGAAATTATCCACATATTGTAATAGAGGCCCACTTTTGACCATTGAAGGTTTTGTTCTTGTCTAGATAAATAGATGTGAAATCTCTAGGAACTATTTTAATTCTACCGACCAAGTAGTTTTATTTTGAATGTGGAGCCCCGGAGAAAGAATTACCCGTAAAGAGAAAGAACTAAAGACCTGTTTGAGTATAAATAGGTTATAGATTACGAAGGTTATAAGGGAAAATCAGGAAGTTTTCTGAATTCATGGTAAATGGCATGTTTAAACTCAACAGATAAAGTATTTTCGCATGTGTATTTTCGTCAATGGTGACTGCTTACTCATTGTACATTTCCGAGTTCCCTTAATTTTTTTGCAAATTATGTTTCTGAAAACATTTAGTATCGACCTCAAATAGCAAAACGGCACTCAAAATCCATTAAACGCATTAAGCAACGCGACCCAAATCTTGAAATAACTACCACCTAATAACTTCCATTAGCAAAGAACTAACGGTAATAACAGAGTACAGTCTCCGCAAAAACAATACGAAAGTTGTAAATTCCATTAGCTGTACAAAGAAAATTCACTACGGATGATATTATGATAATAATAGGGGATAATTTCCTGTTTCGCTGACAGGCCACCGTGTCGCGGAACAATGGGCCGCAAATAAAAACTAATGGGTCTTCGTGCCTTGGAAAAGGACAAAAGAATCCAACCATCATATCCCAGATAATCTCCGACAGCCATACTGGGTTATCTAGGTTAAGCGCGATTTACTTGGTTTCTGCAATAACATGGAATGACAGCAGGTGAATGACTGTTGAGCGATAGAATTGCTGTTTTTGCTGCGATGTTAGTGTTTTGAGGATTAAGTTATCAGCGTTTTGGAGAGCAGTGCAGAGCGACTAACGTTTCATTTTGAAGGAATTATGGATGTGACTGTGACCAGTTTTATGTGAAAAATTTTATGAACTTAAACTTTTTCGATGATAACACATTATTTTACTTCGTCAAGTTACGGAAAACTTTATACTATGAATAATTTTTAAACCGCAATTAAAGGTCATGCTTCAGAGCCAATGGGCATGCAAAAATTTGGCATTGACAACGTTACAGAAAGCCAATGAGTTGCTATAACAAAGGTGAACGTATTATTCAACAACTTTATGTCTGTCGTGTCTGGTTTATCAAATAAAAATGAAAAATAATACGAGCCGTGAAAACTAAACATTAGTTTTCAGGGCTGCAAATGGTTGCAAAATATTTCAACCAGTCATTACAGCCGAGGTAATCTCTGGCAGACACAGCGGTCGATCTAGGTTAATCGGCGGATTTGCTTGGTTTCTGCAATGAGGTGGAATGAAGTCGCCAGGTAAATACCTGTAAGTGATGCCCGCGATATCAAATAGCCGTTGTTATTCAACCGACTTCATTTGTTGGGATCAGCAGCTTTCTGTTGGGATCAAGTTATCGTTTTTGAGACCAAAACAAAGCAACTGCGGTTTCATTTTGAAGGTATTATGAAAGTGATGCGTGATCTTTTCCATCGCTTTGGAAAAGGAACAGTTCGGCTCGTTTTTTAAAAACGTTCTGTGGAGTTTTCTGAGTATTTAGGGATGAATCTTGTAGATGAATCTGATGGGTAAAATGTTTTACAGTCAGGTTAAATTTTAATCGACATTCTATAAGGTAATGTATTGTTTTACCAAGTACTCGTAAATAGTATACGGAAGATTTTCTTTGAATCCTATAATTACGACCGCCCAATTTTTTTTACGTCAAGTATACCGTACGATTAATTTTGGCCTCGACGACAAACTGACCTAAAATCTCAACTATTCCATACAATTACTTAGAAACGTTATAATTTTCTACAATTTCTAGGGCATTTATATATTTTACCACAGTACGACACGAATTATCTAGGACCCAATTCGTGAGGGGTGATTTAAAATGGGTGATTTTATATATAACTTATTCAATTACTGTTAATACATAGATCAGAATTGTTTTGGAAAAATTTTATACTATGAATAATTTTTAAGCCGCAATAAAAGGTCATGCTTCAGAGCCAATGGGCATGCAAAAAAATTTGGCATTGACAACGTTACAGAAACGTTAGCGAATATCTAAAATAACAAAAATATTTTGGACAAACATGAAATAAACTCGTAAAATTAACAAAGTAATTAGGATAAAAGGAAAAACATAAAAATTATGTTCGCCGTTCGCAGAACTCAGCGAAAAAAAAAATGTAAAAAAAATAAATATTAATAAGTCAAGAAAATTTTATAAAACCGGCCAAACATGAATCTTTAATAACAGAAACCCCAAGATCTAAAGGAGACAAAAGTTAAAAATAAACAAGAAACGAACAGGAAATATACTTTGTTTCAATTTCATCTTCGTAATAAATAACTTGAAGTTGAGTAATATCAGAGGAACCTCATCAGTTAGACATTGAAATAAAAAGATATAACTCATGAGATCTTCGGTCATTTTTTTGTCAGTAACCCACTAATGACCCACTTCAGGGTGGGGTCTCCTCTCACAATGAGAGAGATGTATGCCCTAGTCCACACTGGTGCTGCGGGTTGGTGGACTTCACATACATTTGAGAACATTTTTTGTGAACATTCAGGCATGCAGGTTTCCTCATGATGTTTTCCCTCACCGTAACAGTAGGTGATATTTATTTTTTAAAGCGCACATGACTTTTTCTACAAAATCATTACGTGGCAATGGAATTCGAACCTGGACCCTCGATTCGAGGTCGAATTCTAAGCCACTGCGCTTTTCGTAAGCACCGGTCATTCCGCTGAAGAGTAATTCATAAGACATCTCACTTCACATAACATTGTTCAATAACAATATATCGAAACCTTTAATATAAAATACCTTATCACCTTCAATATAATTTCCATACATACTACATACATGCATTCTCTTAAATATTTATAATTTTGTCTGATAACAAAATCCAAAACCTCACTTTCAGAATTTTAGTATGTGTTTGTTACTTTAAGACGCAGTCCTGATAAAACCTTATGAATATTAATGACATTTAGTATAGGCAGTAGAAAATATAGACTTTAAACACCCACCACGTAGGATACTAATCCATCTTTAATCTTATTTTGAATAGGTACTTATTTTGTAAACAAAGTAGGTAGGTACATCTTAATAGCTGTAGAGTGTTACGTCATTAGTTAGATAGATAATACTTCATCAAGGGTAGAGCCACATGCACAGCTCGTAAACAATTTGAAATTGAGAAACATTAGAAGGAGGCCCTCAGATAGAACTAGTTAGATGTAACTAATGAGGGCTTATCCAATTTGTAGAACAATAATTCACAAGACACCTCGCTTCACACCATTGTATCGCAAGCTTAAGTACAGGTCGTGACGGCGACAGCTCTCACATGTCACTTGAATATGTCGTAGACCTTTGAGAATTCATTATCATCTTCAATATCATCTTGGAACAAATTTATTTATATCTACCTACCATGGAATAACTAATATTAATAATATAATTGTACCTACTGACAAAACAACTATATTAAACTAACTACTAAATAATCTCTGGTAAATAATCTCTACTAAAAAATACTAATTACTAACACAGTGTCCAGGTCCTAGGAAATTAAATTAAATTTAATGAAAATATTTCATTTCTTTATTTGAAAAATTTTCATTTTATTTTATTTTTCACGCTTATTAATGTCATATCTACGACCTGAAATGAAATTAAATGAAAATATTTCATATTTCAAACGCAATATTTTCATTCAATTTATTGCAGGATAAAATCAACCAGGAGTTATAACATTTAAAAAGCTATGTACGATTACTTACAATGTAGACATTTATACTTTATTGACTCAAAGCGACCATACTTTCGCTTGCATTCAGTAATGTCATAGCAATAGTCGCAGTTATTTTTCTAGTAACTGACTGGGTCGTAACTTGGCTCTTCGCCCGCCAGCTAATATTGGGCATTTGTCTAACTAACCGCGCTGTAACTTTATGAACGGTGGCACCGCCGTGTGTCATCTCCTACGTGCCCAGACAACGGAATTACGTATATACATCGTTTAGACTACAATCAGTAGGACGACAAAACCTTAATATTTACTACTGTGACCGCGACTTACGTAAGCGGCAAAATCTTAGTCCAACCGGAGTTTTTGTGTACGAACTTGTAACGGAATAAATATGAACAAATTTTTTCTACTGGTCATAGTACAAAGGAAGACTATGGCTTGTTTTTGAGCCAAGGCTTGAAAAACTCGACATCGATAGTATTTTAGAAGACAAATATTGGTTTTGGACCTTGAAATTTTTGTTTTTTCCAGTCATACTACCGAAACGAAATAAAAATTTTAATTCACAGTGAATTTATGTTTATTATAAGACTTTTATGTAAATAGTCGGAGAGACACTGTACTGACGAAAAAGTAAGTGTGCTTAATATTCTTAACTATTCAAAAATCAGTCCAATTTTTGATATCCTTACACTCCATCTTCACATGTAAAATTCTATGTCAACACAAACACATTGAAAGCAACTCTTTAAACTCATACTCACAATACATCTGTATTTGAACGCTGACCCGAAGTGGCGCGACCAGTATCGTGTTGCTCGCAGTACACGTGAAGACCGCTTCGAAGAAATCTCTTTTCAGTTTCGCTATCTTCAGTTCCAAGAGGCTGATGCTAGACCCGTCTTCCACGGCGTCGTGCTTGGCTACCACCTCGTCTCCTCGCCACCACTTTAGATTCGGCATTGGCTTCCCTGCGAAAATGGTTTAATAAGTATCTTGTATGACGACCTGAGTGAGTGGTTAAGACACCGTTGCGCTGCGCGGAGGGTCCTGGGTACGATTCCCAGCAGAGCAGAGATTTGAATGATGAATTTGAATTTCTGTTTCTGGTCTGGGTGTGTTGTGTTGTTGTCTTGTGTGTGTCCATGGCGCCCACGACACAGGGAATCCTAGTGCCTAATCCTAGGGGCTATGAGTGTGAAGCGTTATTTATTTATTATTATTATCTTGTAAAAACCTACATTAAGCCAGCGTGATGGACGGCCTTCATTCTTCTCATTATGAGATGGACCGATTATGGGTCATTAATGGGTTACGAGCAATGCGACTGTTTTGGTACAGATACTTTGAGAAATTAAGATTTTCTATTTCTATTTTAACCATCAGCGACAGATCAGCTCGATAGCACTAAAATATTGTATTTCACCGAATTTTGTAACACCTTGTAATTAGTATTAAGTTATGTAAAAGTAACATAACCCATACCAAATGCTACTATGCTGTACCACCTTAAATTTTTTATACATAAATTAATTTTTAGCAAAAATGTGAACCGACTTCTAATTAAAAAGTATGAAATAACTTATAATAAGACTCCTTACCTAAGATACCTAAGATACCTTATTATTGAAGTCTGTTTGGAACATGCGCGAAAAACCGACTGTTTACCTCGGAAAACCTCAAATAATTTCACTCCTTACTTTCTTTCTATTCACAGACTTAACGGAGAAACATAGCAGTAATATTTTACCTCCACTTACAACACACGTAAGTCTTAGACTCGTGTCTTCGATGTACGGGCCGGCGATCCCGACCACTTCTACGTCCCGTTCGTCGAATATCTTCGGTTTTTCTGGTAATTCTGGAACAAAGGCACGCAAAGTAATTGATATATTCTTGGGAAGATGTCGGAGATTTCTTTGGGCGGCCATCTTAATCCTCATTAGAGGTAGTGTAGATATACAACCTCATACAAAGAGCTGATTTGTGGAGAAGTGTTTGGGATATGATAAAAACATGTTGAATAGGTTATTTGTAATAACTAAACACGAAAAATGCAGCCTTGCGGGTAATGGAATTTCGGAATACTTTAAAAAAGTATATAAGGTGTTAGAAATTATTGTTTTTTTGCCTGCCCTTTTGAAAATAGTGGTTTTTTATTTACAAATATTTTATTTATAATTATTTCAGCGTGCCTCAAACACTTTTATTCAATTTCATAAAAAAAGAATATTTTTGTGTTTCGGTTGAGGTGGCATGGTTGCCGGAGATAATTTATTTGAGGCGGACATCTCAGTCCTCATAAGCAACACATTGTCAATACATCCACGCATTCCATCCATTACTCAGATTAGATATGCCGATGGGCTGCAGTGACCATTAAGCATCAAGTGGCCTATAGGTATGCCCGTTTACTACTCACATACACAAGATCGGAGTGTCTGTATTTATGTCTTGGGTGTCCATGTCACCCACTACACAGGGAATCCTAGTGTGTAACCCTGCTATTGAGTGTGAAACGTTATTTTTTATACATTTCAGAAAATCTCCCCATAATAGTAATTACCATATCAATGAGAGATCATTATTATAGTCAGATATACTTTGACGAATGCCACAGTTTTGAAAGTAAACTTGGACGTATTTCAAGCTCCAAAATATATTTTCTGTAAGATATACCTACTTATTAGGTAGTAAGCGTACCTATCTGTAAGATATACCTACTTATTACTAAGAGTACGTAGGATGTTTCGTGATGTTACACGGAAAGCCAACCTAAAGAGGTTTACTTTACATGCTAGATATGAAGTAACTTAAAGCAAGTTTACCTGCTGAATTTCGCTGCTACTTTTTACACCGAAATTTTACGTTGAAGAAGGAATTTTAAATTTCTATAAAATACTTCTAGTACCTACTAATACTTATACGTTTTAAGATATTTTTATCTATTTAAAGGTAATCAGACTCTGATATAAAGTTTTGGATGACCGTCAATTTTTTTTCCTTCCATTATTATTTTTTCAAGAAAACTGATACACATTAATAAAAAGTTTATTTTCATAAAAGTTTCTTCTCATAATTAGGTATATAAGAAGATTACTGTTTCCGTTATTTATGGGCTTTAAAAACTGCCTATTTTCTTAGCGACTTAACATTATAAAATTTCCTCCGGCGTTTTACGGAAATTAAATCATATTGTAATGAGATTGAAACTGCATTTTAAATACCTGCAGTGTATTTCAAAGTGACCTAGTATTTATAGTAGAAGTACCTATATTTCGTGACTTCGCTCACGCACATTTAAGAATTTGGTTATTTAAAAGTATCCTATGACAAAGGTACTAGACTATATTTGTAATTTATATTTGTAATTTGACTGAAATCTGAGACCAAAAAACTCTGAAATATCAATTTCTTCATCAAAATAAATTCTTAACCGTATCTAGTGTAAAACCTTTCTCTTTTCGCTGTCAATACAATTTCTCCGATACCTTTTATTCGTAAAAACCAGGCCAGCGCTCCGACACGTCCATTCTACGGCAAATGGCGCGTTATAATGGGTTGGTTTGTGTTGTGTACCCATACGTTTGCTACGCACTTCCAGCAGAGAAACTACTAGCTCTTTACTACATCTCTAGCCTGTTTTATAGACGAATAATTAAAAAAAAAATACTTAAATAGTTTCGTCTCGGCAAAAAATTGTAAAAACTGTATATTTTATTAGATGACAAGACATGATAAGACATGGCTCGATTTCAAAGCACATAATACTCAAGTATTATATTGAAAGAAGCACCCGGGGCCTCCGACATCCTTATCAAGCAGCGCCCCGGGATCAATTGAGCCCACACAAGGTGGGACGCGGTAATTGAGTTACCCTACATTAAACTTATTCCTCGGCTCGTATATTCCTGAAATAAAAGCCGTCTACAGACGTCCGCGACGCAAATTGCTTTGCGCTCGGAGCAATCTCATCAACGTTATTGTGATTTTTTGAGAAGTGCGTCCTGCGCCGGGATTTTTACGGGATATAAAACGATTTTATATATTATGATATGCATTGTAGGTATACACACTATTGCAACTCTTATGTTTTCGCTGATTTTTTTTTACCAAAAGTCATATTTAGATCCAGGACTTGCGAAATACGTAGAGTCAAATTAACATGAACACTATCATTAGAGTATTCGCACGATTAACTTATATATAAATAATACCTGTAGGTACCTGTAAGAAGGAAGAGCGCATTTAATTCCAAAACATCCAGGAACTGACCGCGCGCAACGTCTCCGTTTGTTTACTTTTGAGAAATCCTCACTTAATTAGTCTTCAGACTTATTTCGAATCAAATATAGCTTCGAATAATGGAAAAAGTAAGGTATTTTTCATAGTAACTATAGTAGCTGTCACGAGTGGTGGGCACAACTTTCATTGGTCGGCTGCGCTGCGGTGCACGCGATTGGTTCAACAGACGTCAGTTCGTCAGTGTGCGTCGTCTATTGGTCCAGCGTGTTTTTTTCGGCTACTGTACATTGGCCGAAAGTATACAATATCCCCACTGATAATTAATCTGTGCTCACGACTCATGACGGTTACTATACCTAACGTTACGACTACAAACCGTACGAATAACAGCACTTCCAAGTCCGTATAGTTCGTCTGTAAACACGGTGCGCGAATGAATCAACTATTCAATTAATTACCTTTGGAATGTGCGCGCCGTTGATACAATCGCTTTATTCGACCAATGATAGAGCTACGAGTGTGTTTGCTCGCTACATCCCTAGTGTATTGATAACCTAACCTATTTTTATTTTTATTTGCAGTGAAATAAATATCGATTTGAAGTGGGTACTTCTAAAAACGTTTTATACCGTGAACTGGTATGTTTTTTAAAATTCCATTCCGCAATATGGAGTGTTATCCACCTGGTAATCCAATGTGGGTTGATGGAGAGGCTATAAGCACTATCTATCTATCTATCTATCTATATTAAACAGCTTTCATGTATATAATAATGCATTGTAATTTTTATTGTATATTTTAAATGATTTAGGTCTGTAGTGTCACGATGAGAAGGTCGAGACTTGTCAGTAACCCATTAATGACCCACTACAGGGCTTTAGTCCACCACGCTGGCCTAATGCGGGTTGGTGGACTTCACATGCCTTTAAGAACATTTTTTTGTGAACTCTCAGACATGCAAGTTTCTTCACGAACTTTTTCTTCACCGTAACAGCAGGTGATATTTAATTTTATAAAGCGCATATAACTTCTTTTTACCAAATTACTAATTACTACCTTTAATTCCATTACATCTCAAAAGGTTGTTATTGTAATGCTATTCAAAATGTCCTTTTTGCTATGATTTAAAAGGAAACTAATTCTGTCGACTCCATAGTTTGTTGTGGGCCATTTGCTCCACTAATGTTTGCACAATGCCACTTGGAAATTCACACTCGAAACGTGTTTTAAACTAAAAACATTTCACTCTAAACACAACTCGCAAATTTCCAGCAACGAATTTAGTTATAGCAGTGTAAAGAGAAAATAGAACATTTCCTCGTAAAGTTGGCTTTATGGCAAAAACTAAAAAGTTATTATGCCAATAATATATTATTATGTAGGTCCAATTGGCTGGTATCCAAACCAATATGACAGAATGGATAAAGTAGTTACACAGTAAAGTTTTTTGTAATACTGATGCTGGGAAATTAGTTTGTAAATTCAATTTTGCAAATTGAACAATTAAATCATTTGGCAATTCTTTTATGTCAGTTGTTTTTGTGAATAAATTTTTATCCCCATAATATGACCGATAAATGTAAAAATCAAATTCACTTTAGCGAAAAAAAAACGAGTTTGAGAGTACTTTTGGATCCAAATAATATTTGAAAATCCAAAAATAACTCTAAATTACTCAAAAAAATACTCAAAAATACTCTAAATTGTATAGGTAATGGAACGGACCTACCTTTAATTACAAATATCTAATGTATTTGCTTGGGGATATTTACCTCCGATCCTCCGCTACTAAGATTTTGTAGGTTATATGATTGGCGGTCGGACGAAGCCACTGCTTCTCAGAGTAGATAAGTTTTGTAGTTTCACATTTTTCGCATTACCCGTGATTCATAAAACACCAGTGATAATGTACCGTGTGTATTCTAATAGGTAAGCTTAATCTGTTAGACTGACAAGCCGTTCAATGGCGGCTACTGTTTGCCTCTCCTTGATTCACGCATCAACTGGCTTCATGGGTTTACATGGAGGGTAGTACGCAACACAAACACTAGTTGAGATCTATATCTCTATCATTAATGTGCTGTATGTGTTTAAGCTGTATGAACATAGATCCATTGAGTAGAGTGGCAAGGCACTCCCGTTTGGCTTTGGTCGATACACGCATCAATCTATTGGACATTGGCTTAGAGAACTAGCCAACGGAACTGAATTGGAGTGCCAGGTGAGCGTCATAGGCAATAATGATTTGATACACGACAAGTTATTAATAAAACGTTAATAATTGTTAATCATAAAAACTGCGATTCAGTTATTACTATAAAATGGCAAAGAATTCGACGTTACCTTGTAGTGAAATAAAAGAGTTAGTTAGAGGTCTAGTAATTTAATACTCTTGGTGTACAAGTTGTTTTTAAAAAAAGATACATGTAAAGTAAAAAAGAAGTAAGCTAAGTAAAGTGAGAGAGGTTGCCTGTCGAGTCCAGTTGAGATGTGAGATGTAGTCGAGAGTTTGTTTTAACGTTTGTTCGTCCAAGTCAGGTCGCTCGTAGCGTTGCGGCAGTCCCTCCAACAGACCCGCCGCGGAGACACCGGAGAAGTTGCCCGGATCAGAAGTCACGGCACGGAACCACACCACTTGACACCACACCAGGAGCAGAATGATCTTCGGAGATGCAGCTTGTCTCACGACCAGGACTGGAATTCTTCTATAGATGTTTGTTTGAGAACCCAGAGTAGAATTCTCACAGAGAGATGTTAGTTGCTTCAAGACCTCGAACCGAATCTTTTTAAGAGAGATGTTGATCGTTCGAAGACCCCGAACAGAATTTTCTTAAGAGAGATGTTGATAGTTAGAAGACCCCGAACAGAATTCCTTTCCACAGCACTCTCGACTTCCATCTCGCCGAATGTCAAACTATTTCAAATTTAAAATATTAAATTATTTTTCGGACTTTAGAAGGAATTATCCTGAACCAGTATTAATTTACACAGAATTACAATATTTAAAACTAAATTAAAAAAGACAATGTTTGAGTACTCTATGGAAATTTAAAAGAAAACTAATAATGTCATTATATGGTCATTATACAAGTCAAAACATTGATTATGTCAAAGAATAAATTTACAACACAGATTTACTAAGTAAATAATAACATGTTTTCAATAGAAAAAGGTAATTTAGAATAAAGAAAAGGTAATACTCATAGCTAGACCCAATTTATAAACTTTTAAGTAGCCATACTAACATCGAAATAACAATATTTAATTTCAGTGAAGATTCAACCCATACAATAAATTTGTGGAATAAAATGGAAAGAAAACAACACCAAGTATATAAGAAAGAATATAGAAAAAGAACAAAGTAAATAAAAGAAGAATAAGCAATGATATAGATGTTATGATGATATAATAAATGAAATGAAAAGAATGTTAGTACAATATATATTTACAATGCTATAACCTCTCAGGACTGAACGGTCTAAACAAAACCTCAAATAAATCTTAAGAATTTGCTACCTATTCAAATGAAGGTGAAATTTACGAACAGGAAGAAATACCACCATAATGGAGGAAGGTAAGATAAATTGCTGTTCGAAGTATTGTTTCTGCTATCTACTAAATATCATGGTTCACCCTTCTATCATATCTGATACAAGCCATGGAACTCTAGAACCTATGTGTCATGTATTCTAGTTTATTCCGTATTGTAACAGCGAAATCCATTGAGTAGAATGGCAAGCCACTCAATATGCGTTCCCGTTTGGCTTTCCCCGATACACGCATTAATCTATTAGATAGCTGGCTCAGCGCACTTGCCAAGGAACGGAATCGGAGTGCCAGGTGAGCCAGCGTCTTAGTAGACGCGAAGGCAAACTTGTATTGATTGTCCGTAACCCAGTAGTGACCCACTGCAGGATCGGATCTCTTCTCACTATGCGAAGGATGTAGGTCTTAGTTCACCACTTCGAACTTCAAGTTCCCCTGAAAATATTATTATTCAAAGAACATTTTAGAAATGTTAAGTTTAGGTCCGAAGCTGTGATAGCCAAGTGATTGTGTCTTAACCATTCTACCACCGGGGTCGTTAATGAAACTTATGTATGAAACTTATGTACATAATGTAAAGTTCTGACACAAAAGTTTTCGAAGTTTGAAATATGCGATACATAAATCTGGTATCAAACCTCGGGTGTAGCTAATTGGTAGCGAGCGAATAGTGATAAATAAATAGAAGCCAAACAGCAGCTGGGGTGAGGAACCCTTAAATAATATTCCGCTGAAGTAAAATAAGGGTCATTTATATTAATTAATCTTTTATCATCTGCTAAGTAATGAAGCGCGCATAGCCTTCTTGAGTGGCCCTTAGGCCACCACATTGGGCATAGGGGTTTATAGACTTCACAAACATTTTCACTATTAGTTTACTTAGAAATTATAGGTATTCTTTTGCACTTATCAATTCTACTTCTTGTAAATTCAAAAGCACATTTTCAGAATATCAATCAGTTGGAAGTTGGTATTAAACAGAGTACGATCACTCATTCGCTTCAGAATATCGGAGGCGCATTTAAAATTTATCGCGGAAGAGCGATCCGATTCAAAACTTGCACCGAACTTCTGAGAAGTGCATCATGCTGAAGTTGCTCGTTTATTGATTGAAAATACTCCATTAAAATCCTTCGGTTTGGGGGTTTGTGATTATTTATTGACGACTTCAGTGGCTCAGTGGTAAAGACGTTGCTGGAGAATCCTGCGTTTGGTTTCCAGCGGCGAAGAAATTTGAATTATGAGTATAAATTTCTGTTTCTGGTCTGGATGTGTCAATAATTTACTTGCTTTGCGTGAAATGGTATCCATGACACAGGAAATCCTAGTATGCGGCTATGTGAGCGTTATTTATTATCATTCGCAATCTCAAATACACTAAATAGAGCCAAGCCCCTTAAACGCGTCGCTACTTAAAAGATTAAGATCTCTTTAATGATTCGTAATATAAGAAAATGACGGTGCTTCACTGCGGATTATACGGACGAGGCAACTATATGTCGGTAGGTCGGTAGTCGTAGGAGATCCTTATCATCGACCACAAATCCTCATAGACACCGCATGTCATAGTTTCTACAAAGAAACAATTCAGTTAAAGCATTGAGGTGAGAGGGAGGAAATAAAGAAAAATAAAGCATCGTGATTGGTCAGTTCAAATAAATCGCGATATCCCATTTGTTTCGAACTAGTGACCTGGCCACTGTAAGATGAGCTCTAAACGAATTTGATAACAGCCATGTTCGCCTAGCATGAGGCGTCTATTTGGCTATGTGGTCGTTGCTTTTTCATCAGAAAATCTATCAATGGCTGTGGGATTGCGGCCGATAATGCATTATGCCGAATTCTCCTGACTAAAACCCCACGGTCGATGAGAGGTAGCTGGATGTCATCTGCTTTTAGAGACGTCCAGGGACACATATCTACATAATAAGTGATAAATACACATTTATAACATGTAGGTATGTACCTTCTAAGGTTTCTGCGCGACGACAAAACAAAACACGTCTGCCACAGGCGTAGTGTTCGCGCAACTGACATGAGTGTGAGTGAGAAAGGAGAGAGGCTGAATGAAATAGAAGATGACATTAAGTTCCGTTTCAATCTTATATTTTCGGAGAAATTAAGGTATACCACATTAGGATACTATTCCATATTTGGTGACTATCTTTTACCCGTGAAGAACCCCAAGTAATAAAAAAGCCAAAGAATATCTTAGTACGAGTAGAAGATCCTTGGAGAATTGAAAACGAGCATTAGATCCCTTCGTCGATACAACTTCTTCTAATAGATAATTCAATGAAGAAACTTTAAATTCAAAAACTAACTTGCGATAGTTCATGGAAAGTTAAAATGTTTTGTACAAAGTTTGTCAACTCCTGAAAGTTGCTGAACATACTTGAGTGTGTTTGCTAGAGGGTTACGACCGCCCTCATAATCCGCCCTGAAATGAGAAATGTTTTAGGACGGTGAGAAAGAAGTATTCTTTCATTCTTAAATGTTACGCTTTAAATTGGAAACAGTGCAAAAAACGACTTCAGAACGGTAGTGAGCAGTCGTAATTCCGCGCCCACTTTACGTCCAGATTGTTGCGAGTGTAGAAAAGCTTAATTTACTACGAAACAAGCAGTTGTCTTGCTTAGTCTGCGGAGAATTTTACTCATTGCGTTTCTACCCCGGCAATTTCTTACTGCTCTTTAATGCAAGAACAAGTCAGTTAAATGACGGAAACGTAGTTACTTTAAAAGAAATTTGTGTTTTATGAGCGAAAACTTTAAAGCAGCTGGCTTTGTGAAGAAATTAAAGTAACGTTACAGTAATTAGGTTAATGTGATCTATAGCTTGTACATTATCGAGCTACCATTTTTTTAATTACATGAAATTAGCAAATGAGCCACCTGATGCCTTAGCAATCCGCAGCGCCAGAAAGTAGAGATACGCGATTTTTCTATCAATACAACAACATATTACGATCTGCGGATGGATCGATACAAATGCACGGAGAATCGGATCGATTTCTCATGATTCTTTGCTCTTCTCATGGGTGAGAAATTCTACTCTAAATCTCCCCAGCCGAAACAGAAGACATGAAGAACATTCTGCTTTACAACAGGTTTTATTAAGAGGCTGGCGGTACTACTATGAGTACTAGTTAATTGTAGCTGTAGTTTCACAATAAAGGTAAATTGGTAACCCTTTAGATGGTATTGTGATGTTCTATACACAAATATCGAAGGCCACAGATTGTCAGTTCTGCTGCACGCAAATAAATCAGCAAATAGCTGCGCCCAGGTGAGCCGCAGTTTTATTGCTCCGACCGGCTAACAGCTGGAACGGCTTTACGTCCTATAAAGGATTTGATGTAGTACCCATTTTTACAGTCTCTAACAGAATGAAGTATTATCTATTTCATCTATTCTGTTATTTACTGTTCAGTATAAGAGGAGGAGCTGAAGAGAGAGACAGATCGCAAGAGATCACGAAGTTTTTTTAAACTAATTGAATATATCACTCTCTTACACTCATCTTTGATCCTTCAGTCAAAAACTTGCGTCCGCATAACTAATTTAGATTTAGTTAGACTTAATTTTTTTACAGAAAGACATTTTCATACAATTTTTTTTTAGCTAATTACTTCAATCTTCAGATGGGATAAAATCAAAACCTTAAACTAACCAGGTTCCGTGCAAGTAAACGTTGTTGATTTTGATTCTTTTGTACTAGTTCAATTCATATCTTGCCTTGTCAGAAACCCATTAATGACCCACTACAGGGTCGGGTATCACAATCACCAAGCTAGCCTACTGTGGGCTGGTGGACATGGGAGGGACGTAGGCCTTAGTCCACCACGCTGGCCTACTGCGGGTTGGTGGAATCTTGCCTTAATCTGCCTCAATTTAATTATTTGACCTTCATTGTTAATCATCATTTTGGGAATATTCTGAAGCACTTCAGCCATAGAGTTCCCAGACATAACATCCCCTGATACGAGTAACTAATGTGCCATTTACGTCTTGTTTACTTACGAAAAGCGTAGTTCCTCCGATTTGTCGGTTATGTGTCAGCGATTCGTGGTAATTAATGTTTCATGAGCGAATGTAGAACCGACGCAAATAGTAAGTTGGCATAATAGGATTTGAATTACTAAGTTAATCGAGCAAGGAGTTTTGGAACGGGCCGTAATAATTTTTCAATTTACAGATACAGTTAAATTGAAAAATTATTACGCGTTTTTTTTTCTTTTTTCAGACCTGTAGGCCACGCTTAGTTTGGTCGCGATTTCGCACGAATATCTACAACTCGTACATATACGTATGGGTACGTTCACGCGCGAACAATCCCGACCTTTGAAGTGCTATGGGAGCGCTTAACCTCTTAATATAATTAAATGTAATGCACCACGAAAACCAACTACAAAGTACAAACTAATGGTAGTTTCAATTCCCTCAGCATTTGAAATCTTTGACTCGAATGGGGATACAGAAACTTTGTTACTCGTGTGATTGGTTAGTTCGGAGTTGCTTATTGAATTGAAGTTTGCAGCGGAACTGCAGCGCAAAAACGCACACATGCCAAGTTCTTGAGCGAACACTGATTGCGATGCGGTCTGCGTCTTCCGCTGACTTCAATCAGTAATATCGACTTAAGTGATGAGTGAATAATTTCGGTTTCCGTTTAAGTTGCGAACGGAATGTTTGTTACTTTGTCAGTAACCCATTAATGACCCACTACAGGGTCGGGTCTCCTTCTCGTATTGAGAGGGATGTAGGCCTTAGTCCATCACGCTGGCCCACTGCGGGTTGGTGGACTTCACATGCCTTTGAGAACATTTTTTTTTTGTGATCTCTCAGGCATGCAGGTTTCCTCACGATTGTTTCCTTCACCGTAACAGCAGGTGATATTTAATTTTATAAAGCGCACATAACTTTTTCACAAAGTCATTGGTGCGTGCCGCTGGGATTCGAACCCGGACCACTCGATTCGAGGTCGAATTCTAAACCACTGGGCTATCACCGCTTGTTACTTTATGTGGGTAAATAGAAGGAAAGAAGAAGCGCACAGCCCGCTGCTTGAGTAGATCGCAAGCTATCGAAAAAGTTTAGCAAGCGCGGTCAGTACCTGGATGGTTGCTAGTGGCGAATCAAATACGTTTCCGTGCAGCTCGTAGCACTGGTCGTCGGTCCCGGTAGTTATCGATAGAATAGCAATAGTTTAACCATATCGGAGACCCTATGGGCGGTTTGAAAACGTCCAACACGAGTTGGCCACTGGCCCGTTTCTGCGCCAATCCGCAATAGAGCAGCCTCGTGGAGTATGCTAGTAAAATATGCTGGTCATTGCTGCAAGTATGTGTCGGATATTTTTAAACCCCTATCGTATCGACGACCGACGGATTAATATTTTATTCACTAGTAGAGGTCACTCATCCAGGTACTGACCACGCCCGACGTTGCTGAACTTTTTCGATCAAAAAAATAAGTAAACACGGATATGCGATCTACTCAAGGAGCGGGGTTATGCGCGTTTCAACAGCTGTTACAACGCAATTACAACAGCTGATTGACTCACCAATAACTTCCAGAAACACCTTCTGGTTGAGCGTGGGGGTGATCTTGAAGTCCACCCTGCAGCGGTAGAGGGCTCGGTCCGCGGGCATGACGTCACGCAGGTGGAGGGCGGAGTGTGGCCCAGCGTGCCACTTCGCACGCCCTTTGAGGGACGCGTCCGACCAGTGCGCTGACGAGCCCTTTTGGCGACTGTCGTAACTGGAACAATGGTTATAGAGCTCAGATTTCATTTTGTAGAGATTTCTCTATAGCTATAGGATAGAGTGGTAACCATGGTTTGAACTTCACATCACTAATGATTTGATACTTGATATATTGGTAGGTTCTAAAAATGTTTCTATATCAGTAATGTTTATAACAATGTTTATAATCAGCGATGTAATGTGTTTCTTAACAAATACATATCATTTACATAACAATGTAATATTTTTCTTAAAGAATATTATAAACTAAAACTTAACCATTACTTATGCGCTTAACAACATGCATAAGCTAATAATCGGTCGGCGAAATACTTCTTAGTACCGTTCTTAGAACAAAATTGGGTTATAATTGAAACCTTTACCAAGATAAATACAAGCGTGACCGCGTTACATAAATAAACTCTAACAGTTAACAGAAGTATGTCAAGCAGTTACATTTGCATACATCGCGGTGGCGTTCGTTAGGCTTGGTGAAAAAATATCGATATATCGATGTTTTTGTCTCGATACATCGATATTTTCTGCCTGAAAAAAAAATATAAAACGATTCATCGTAGAAACATAAATTTATAGTCCATTTTTATTCTCTTGTCATATTTGGTAAGCAATCTTAGCGTGTCTTTTTATTTTAATTTGTGATTAAATATAATGCAGCCATAAAATTTAAAAACAAAATGTCATTTTAAACAGAAACAGATTTCTAGAAACTAAAACTTATTTTTTAAGCAGTTCTAAGCTTATTTCAATAAAAAGTAGTGCCAAGATTATTTACCAAGTAACACAAGAGAATAAAAATGAAATTTGGTGTCATTATTTAATTTTGACTCTGTGCTAAAACCTCCAGTTTGTATCGGGACCGGGCGGGGAGGCGACAAACGACGCAGGTATAAACGTTTCACGTTAAAACCAACGGCCGTGTGCATCGACACGGCCCCACAATTTTCGTCCGACATATCAATATTTTTTTCTCGATATACCGACGTCGATATCGATATCGCATCGACATGTCGATATTCTATTCCATTTTTGACATCCCTAACGTTCGTAATGAAACTGAACTTTGCGCGTACTGAGAGCAAATACAAAACAAATGTGCTGCGTGAAAAATATTTTTAAATTTGCTCTCATGTTTGAAGCTTTAAGATTTTATTGTATTTGAGCAGGTACTCGTATCCTTTTGTCCGTGTCCAGGGTGGATTTTTTTACATGTTTTGTACAAGGCTAATATGTGTCGAGCCATTGTAGCTCTCCAGTGCCATACCATTAGCCTCTAGCCTTGTAGCAATTTATAGCAATTACCTACTGTGAGACCTACCTAGCTACTTAGCGGTGATAGCCCAGTGGCTTAGAATTCGACCTCGAATCGAGGGATCCGGGTTCGAATCCCAGTGGCACGCACCAATGACTTTGTAATAAAAGTTATGTGCGAGTTATGAAATTAAATATCACCTGCTGTTACGGTGAAGGAAAACATCGTGAGGAAACCTGCATGCCTGAGAGTTCACAAAAAAAATGTTATCAAAGGCATGTGAAGTCCACCAACCCGCAGTAGGCCAGCGTGGTGGACTAAGGCCTACATCCTTCTCATTGTGAGAGAAGACCCGACCCTGTAGTGGGGCATTAATGGGTACTGACGACCTACTGTGAGATGGGGCTTGCAGCTCGTAAGCGGTTGCTGCAGACGGCCGAAGCTACGGCCTTCACGGTCCATTCAAGAGCTGGGACTGGCCACGCAGAGGGAGAAAAATAAGAACACGGGTATTGAAAACAAGAACTGTCATTATTGTAATGGACGTAATGGAGAAAAGATCCATAAGTTGTATATTTTCGTGTTATTATTCCAGTTATGTCAGTAACCCATTAATGACCCACTACAGGGCCGGGTCTCCTTCTCGTAATGAGAGGGATGTAGGCCGCCGTCCACCACGCTGGCCTACTGCCGGTTGGTGGACTTCACATACCTTTTTAGAACATTTTTTTTGTGAACTCTCAGGCATGCAGGTTTCCTCACGATGTTTTCCTTCACCGTAACAGCAGGTGATATTTAATTTTAAATAAGCGCACATAACTTTTTTACAAAGTCATTGGTGCGCGCCACTGGGATTCGAACCCGGAGCCCTCGATTCGAGGTCGAATTCTAAGACATTGGGCTATCACCGCTATAATTATTATTCCAAATTCTCCTAAAACTACATACCTATTACTACTACTACTACTCGCACATACCTATATCAAACTTCGTATTCGCGATTTATCTTCGAAATACTTCAACAACGTGGATTTTAATGAAACCACGCTATAGCTTACGTACCTACACCAAATACAATAAAATCGTCTAAAAGCTAAACAATTATTCAGCATTAAGCGAAGCGAGCGTCGACGTCTTGGCGTTCAAAACATAATTATCGCGGACCATTTATATCCTTCAAAAGTTACCTTCGAAATTCAACTCGAAGCTGCTGCGAGTATGCTTTGAAATGAAAACGGTTCGACTCATAAATATTTCATAACTAAAGACTTAAGGTGGCGTTCTACTGAAGTTATTGGACCTACGCTCAAATAAATCCTAATATTATCGACTTTTATGTAAAAGTATTTGGTATTAAGTATCTCAAAGAAGCGCGCATAGCCCCGCTGCTTGAGTAGTTCGGGATCGAAAAAGTTAAGCAACGTCGGGTGCGGTCAGTACCTGGATGGGTGTTTGCTAGTGGCAAATTACATGCGCGCTTCCGTGCTTCGGAGGACATGCTAAAACGTTAAACCTCGTCGGACATTCGACACGGGCTGGTTATTAGTCCGTTTTTCCACCACATTGGAGCAGCGTGGTGAAGAATGCTCCATGCCTCCCCCTGTTGTAGGGAGAAACCCGTGTCAAACAGACATTAAGATCAAAAACGTTTGATGAAATCGATTTTATAAACTTAAACTTAAAGTATTAGACCTACGTATAGATCCAACTCATCCTGATCGAAACGTCTTCGATGATATTGTAATGAATATTTAAATTTGACTTTTGCCGGTCACGGTGCTGCTACTCTCATGAAAAAGACGTACTCGTAAGTGCGTAGCGTAAGGATTTGCAAATCATGAGCGTATCATTTGTATGCAGTGATTGATGATGTTACGCGTAAGCTAGAGTGCAACCCCTAATGATGACATAAACAAAATCTGACCTAAGGGCCTTATCGGCAGTCAAGATACGTTAAACGTCTGTGGTGATCCTAAAATTGTGTCTTATGAAGTTAAATAAAGAAAAAGAAATGAAGTTATCCTCCCCTTGAAGAGAGTCAACTCAAAAGCCTAGAAAATACCATCAAATTCACTGAATTACGATAACATTATAGTTTGTCATTTGTGGATATTACAGCTCATTGAATCGATCCTAATATCTCAAAACCGTATACCAGAATTAATAACCATTCAGAAAAATCGCAGCCAAGATGTATCGCTTACAAGGAGTAGGTAGCAGAAACTATTTACTGCGCTTCATCAATCAACATCGGTGGTTGGCGGAATAGCAGTAGGTACTAGTTCGTAAATGCGTCATAATCCGTCATGGCGGAGCGTTTTCTTCAGAAATATCGGTGACATTCGGCTTGGGAAATATCCGTAGCGATATTGATTTAACGCTTCGCAGTTTAATGTGTCGTAATTATGTTTTTAAGGGCTAAATATTTATGAAGATAGTTGATAAATACACTATCAGTCGGTTTCAATAATCTATCGCCGGATCATTATATTTATTTTGCGAAAATAAGTTAATGAAGCCCACAATTACTTGAATAGTGTCCATGGAGTTCATCTATCCATCAGCCCTTGGATGTCCATCGTCCAATCCAATCCACGCCATTCCATTCAAATCTGCCCTCTAAATTCAACGGTTATCCGTTTTCCTCTTTATTTGGCCGTCAGTACACCAAGTCTGGGAGGGAGTACAAGTCTGTACGCTCGTGTACAAGCCTGTATGCGTGTACTCCCTTTGCCAAGACGAGGTCCATTCCTAACATTTTCTTCTCATAGTTCCAAGATCTCTTGAACGATGTACGAGTGGCAAGCCCATTTCACTTTTGATTTGCTAACTTTGAGAGAAGTGTCAGTCACTTTCATTCGCCTACGGATTGTTCGCAGATACGCCTATCCATCCAGTATGAAAATCAGCTATGAAAGTAAGTTATGAGCATGTAAGTGTTATGATATAATTTAATTTTAATGTACTAAATTAAGCAGAACCGAAATCACAAACACAAAAAACGGTAGTCACATTACCAATGTAACCTGAATGAGCACTGAAGCAAGCCACTCATTAAGGTTGTATGTTTAAAATAATTAATTCATATTCAGTCATAATACTCGTAATAAAAAGCCAACATTTACTTAAATACACCAATAAGCGTCCTCGAATCGGCCTATTTTTTAAATGGCATTTTCATACAGAATTAATTTACAAGCAACGACCCACGTCACGTAAAGCCCTTGAATTGCCAGTGGATGTTAAAACAACTCATGATGTTTTATATTTTCTGATTCTGAAACATCTCGAGAGTATAATCATAACTAACTGTGCCTGTGCTTCACCCGTGTAAAATTTAAGAAATATTTGTGGATAGCGAAAGCTTTTTCTATATTAAGTCCATATTATAGTCTATATTAACACTTTCCCTGTCCATTAAATAGACACAATAGTTAAACAACGATTATGAGTCACATGTGACTCACGAGACAGTATCATAATAATTTTCTCATTATAAGAACAACTGTAATACTACCTTATGCGTTGCGTAAAAGCTGATTTGATATTACAAGCCGCCTCTCCAATTTCCTTCGTTTGTATACTCGTAGATTCAGCATCTGAGTGGGTGCTTTATAAATAATGAATACGCCTGACTTGTTCAGACGAAACCAATTGACACCTGACAATACACTGGAGGGGATCGCTCTCGCAATTCGCAATAGAAATTTCCGAAGTATCGCGTGGGTGTGTGTCTCACAGTACAGCGAAAGAACGGCAAGCTACTCGACATTAAATTGATACATTTTAAGTGTAATAAAAATGTACGTGTGTTGCAATTTTTAAGAGATGATAATTTGGTAAATGCTGCTGAAACCATTCTTATCCAGATGCTGTATGAGTGTGAGTGAGTGTGTTTGCATATGATTGCAATGTATGTATAAGTCGGGTGAATTCAAATTCAAATTCAAAAGCTTTTATTCATTATTAGGTACAATTTATGCACACTTAATGAACGTCATACATTTAACAATATACAAACATCTGCTTTGATCGTCCCTCAGGCAAAACGTAGTCTAGGAGAAAAAAACGGGAGGAAAAAAACTACCAGCACTCTTTTAAAAATAAGTATGAATTATTCTCTGGTGTAGTATAACTAGGCCCAATAAAGGAACACACGTGACAGCTATCGTGTGTGTCAATATCGCCCCATTGCCATCCGCTCACAAATAAATATTGTTACATGGTGTATAGAAAAAGCCTAGTGAAGTTATTGAAACCCACGCTTTCTTATCGTCTAAATAGTCCTTAGTTTCATAATAGGCCTTTCGGCACAGAACTGATTTGATAGTTCTTCTAAATTTATGAAAAGGCAGGGATTGAATTTCTTTCTTTAGACAAAACATAGATTTTGTATGAAAAACCCGGTTTTTGACGTCCTTTTTTGTTTTTGACAGTTCAATAAAAGTACCTATCTCAATTAACACTGAGTCCACATCCCAATTCTGAAGCTGCTCGCTGCTAGTAGAACACATCGCTGTTGTGAATCCGCTTTACAATTTGAGAGAATATTCAAAGCCCTTATCGTCCCGTAACAAACTGACTTCGCGTTTGATTATTTTTCATTACGGATATTGAAAGCCTTCGTCCCTTAAAATCACTTTACACGTGACAATATCGATTATTCGCCGATACTTAATTATATTTTTGACACACGGCTGTGTGTTGACCAAGTTCGGAATTGAAAAGAGTGATGTATATTATGAATATTATTACGTGCAGCGGCGCGATACCTACGAATACTAATATGAGTGCAGCAAATGTAGTAAGCAATAGAACACGTCACACGCGTCATACCGAGCTGGCCAATCGGAAGACGTATCCTCAAACGCGCTATCAAAGTTCTATAGAAACTCTGCATTATACAAATGATCCGAAGTTAAAATTCGAACAGCGGTCCCCAGGCAGTGACATCGCCTGGCGGGAGATCTCCCCTTTCCCTCCAAATACACAAGCAATTTTAACTTTACTTTAACCTCTCTTAACTCTTGCTTTATTAAACGTTCCTGTGTAGTATAATAAATCAACTAGCAGAGGTAAAACTGCGCTTTTGTAATTATTTAAACCAAAATCCTACCAAGTTGCGCTAAATTATTTTGTAATATTTCTGGATTTTCACATACAACCTCAGATAGGATTTTTTCTCTATTTGAGCTTGGATATCAAAGTTCACGGGCTGCAGTGACCACTTCAGGTGGCCTGTATGCCTTTTCTACTCAAATACTATAAAAAGCGGTGATAGCCCAGTGGCTTAGAATTCGACCTCGAATCGAGGGGTCCGGGTTCGAATCCCAGTGGCACGCACCAATGACTTTGTAATAAAAGTTATGTGCGATTTATGAAATTAAATATCACCTGCTTTTACGGTGAAGGAAAACATCGTGAGGAAACCTGCATGCCTGAGAGTTCCCAAAAAAAAATGTGCTCAAAGGCATGTGAAGTCCACCAACCCGCAGTAGGCCAGCGTGGTGGACTAAGGCCTACATCCTTCTCATTGTGAGAGGAGACCCGACCCTGTAGTGGGTCATTAATGGGTACTGACACTTTAAAAAGATAATTATGGTCCCGATTTTATATCTCTTATCAAACAGACGCTAATTAAACTTCCATTAAACAGACTTCTCGAGCTTGCTTTAGGTGTATCCTATTTCAAAAACTTTAATAAAGCTTCACGTATAATAGGTGTATAAAAAATAGAAACTACATATTTCACAGTAACTGCTCCATGCATTAAAGTTTATGAAGTTTCACGTGCATTATAATGTATGGGTCTAATCTCGAGTCATAAAACCTGCAACGTTGTACAATATTGTACCAATTTTTACAAAGATTTTCCACTAAGCTATCAACACACCTAGCTTACACCTACATTATAGTTAATATAGGTCGCTACCCGCTTTAGCTGAATTATTACATCAGCTTCTATCTTCTATTATTGAACGTAAATATTTTTGAAGGTCTGCTATACCTAATACCACCTCTGCCAATATCAGAGAAATTTCAGAGTAACTTTAAAGATAGTAGAGCTTCCTAAGACTACCGATAAAAAGTACACAGCAGTAAGCTATAGCTTAATGCTTTCCAACTACGGAATAGTCGGCTGCTCAAGAAATTTTTGCAGGGCTGATCTAAAAGAGCGCAAAAAGAGCTCTCTTTCAAAGCTAACAATTCACTGGAGACTCCGCTTCCCACCAAACTATGTAGTATAAATCTGTATATTTTTTTTTACATTTATACTTCGGCATTACTTTCATATCAATAAATTGGTCTAATCTCGAAATAACTGAAAATACCAAGATGCCGGTAGAGATCACTATCGAAAATACGGGTTTTGCAAAAGAAATTTTATGACATTCGTTAAATAATTATAATCGGCTAATGTTCAATTATCCGCCGTATTAGAGAACACGCATGCACAAAGCTTTGACGATGTCTTATATTAGTGCGACTGAAGCAACTTCAAAGGACGGAAGGGCGCCTCTATTTGAACCAGAAATGAGCGAAATATCGTCTCTCCGCTTTGTTTTACGTCACGCAGTTATCCCTTTTGGAAATATAATCCGCACTGTGTATAGCGAAGAAATTTTAAGTAAGTACGAGTATATTGCAAGAGATATTATTTTGTACGGCTTAAACAAAAAAAACTTTAGAAAGATATTATTATCGCATATTAATACGTTGGCTGTTCAAACTTAAACAAGGGGTATGTCTCGTTTGTGACTCACAAGATGGCGAAATGGTTAACATGTGACTTTTAATCCTGTTTTTTCAATACTTAATTTTTTTTTTAATTCTAATTATTTATTTGTATTTTATTTATTTATTACCAAACAACGATGGAATTACACTGAAAGTATCATATTGACACAACGTTATTAAACATTCAGCCATTGCGTGTGTTCGACATTTACCCATAAAATTTTAACGAAAGTGTTGACAAATTGTATTACTAAAGCTTTTATGAAAACATCACGATATAACCATGTTGTTTTAGGTAAATTTTATGCATTTTTTAAAATCGTAATACTTTTAGTTTTTTCCATATCAAAGGAAGATTGTCGTTTCAAGATTGAGTCTTTTTTCTTTGTCAGTCACTTGACTTTGACTATCTAATATTGATTAAAGGAGCTTGTTAACCGCTGTATAAGACAACACATGTATGCATAAAGCCCTTTAAATATTTCATAAATCAGTTCGACCAACGCAACTTCAAAGGAAGGAAAGGTCTCTCTTTGAACCAAAAATGAGCGAAATATCGTCTCTCCTCTTTGTTTTATGTCGCCAGAATATCCCTTTTGTAAATATAATCTGTGCTTTGTATATTTAATGAAGAGCTTTTGCGACATAAAGTACGACACATTTTGTTTATTATATTTGGAAAAGTGCACATTTAACGGAACGTTTAACAATATTTTGGTAAATTAAGATAACACTTTGCTTGTTCAATAAGTGGACACAATAGTGAAACAGGGGGTCTGTATTACATGTGACTCACGGGACAGGACATTGGTTAATATGCTTATTATATCTACGAATGGATTACGAATACTAACCCTACTTCCTATTTGAAAAGGACTTTGTTTCAATCATTAAGACCACGACACCTTAATCATCATTTGAAGCCACAGTATTTTAAAGCTACAAGGAAGTAAAGTGTGATTTTATTATTTCTTATAGCATCGTATTCTTGTACTTATGCAGTCTAAGCTACGCATTTATCAAAATTTCAACGAGTATCACCCTTACCCCCAGAACATTGGTACAGCTATCGCATAACAGGTCAGCAATCGACGCGAGCCGCGTTAATGCGCAAAGCCTGCCATCCGTCATGGGACAAACCCATAAACATGCCACTGAAGCGTAAACACGACAAAACATGATTCACACCGACACATAATTCCTGCTCGAGGGAAAAATGGCAGACGCGGCTGTACCTACGTGGACTTTTTTTGGACTTATTTTCGTAAGTCGCGTGCCCATTGGATAAATCATTATTAGCGTATACATGCGTGGTGTACAACGGAATGAAGATGGTAACAAAATGGGATAAAGGATAAAGGTAGTGTTTTTATTTGTTTTAAAATCGCGACTACTAGCTTTGAAACACAAGCACTTTGACCACGTCAGAATTTTCAACTTGACCTCTTCATATCCCATGAGTCACATGTGACTCACACCAATTATATAACTATTGTGCCTAATTAAGTGACAGGCAAAGTGCTCGTAAACATGGCCAAACATGATTCACACCGATACATAATGCCTGCGCGAGGGAAAAACGGCAGACAGTCGTGCGTGTACTTTTTTCGGACTTATTTCCTCAAGTTATAGATCTATACAAGGATAAATCATTACTAGGCATAGATTTAATAATGTAAGCCGCATGCGTGTTGTAAATAGAGTGAGAAATATAAACACAGACACACACACAATTAGGTCGTGTTAGTGAATCCTCTCTTCGATCCATCTCCATAATTTATTTTATTAGCTTTCTGCTTAGACTGCAAAGACTTAAAAACCAGATAGTTACTCTTAGATAGAAAGAAAAATTTCAGTAAGTGGTTCAGTCTGTTCTGTATCTTTAACAGTAGGACTCTCCTATCATAGTCTTTCTACAGTATTTCCTTCTACAATTTTACCATGTAAATTTATCATTTTTCCTAAAATTATTTTATGCTATAAGACACGGTGAGCTTCAATCCGACACGTTCACTTCAAGTGCGCGTACAAACTAATTTGACGAGCTGGAACGGCCATACATAACGGATGCGCGCTGAGCGACGTATAAAATATGCACATGTTTTCAGATAGCTATTTTGTAGAAACTAAGAGTAAACTTATTGAAGTTTCTTGTTTTGTATCTAGGTAGAAATTAATTATTTTCTCAACTTTTAGCTTAATAATTTTAATTTTGCAAACAACAAAAAAGTTTCAAATAAAAACAAAAAAAACAACAAAAAAATATCAAACAGTAAGGAATAAAATAATTGAAAAAAAAATTATCCAAATTATCTGGAAAATTTTTGACATATCCTTATCCGTAGCTTGGATTTACTGAAGTCTTTCATTTTATTTTGGGTAAGAAAATTTTATTTTCACTTTTAATCTTGCAAACAGAAAATATACTTAGTATAAAAAATTTAAACACTAGACACAAAAGAAATATATTAAGATGATATAATTTAAAAGATCTGTTAACATTTTTAACAACTTACCTCTCCCGTGTCACATATGACACATATCCATTCTTTATTATTCTATCTTGGAATTGGACGGACAAAGTTTAAAATAAGGTTTTTAAATATTCTAAACATTAGAAAACTCAAATTTTATTTTCCATTTAATCCATAGAGTTACCTCAGTTCATCTGATTGGATTATATCGCACGTCCAAAATATTTTTTCAAGAAATTTGCAAAGCACGTCAAGCCCTCCACCCAATACGACCAAGTCTGCGTAAACTAATTCGACGTCCTGGAACGGCAATGCATAACGGAAGTGCGCCCGAGCGACGTATAAAATATGCACGCTTTGTTAGATCGCTATTTTGTAGCTGAATTCCGTACGGCATTGTCTGTCCATAATGAGCTAATAAAGGTTTCGGAAATCCTGGCTGATTGCAAAATCTTTGGGGAGATCGTAAAATCTTTGGATTTGGACCCAATTTTATTATTAACGTAACGTTATTATGTATCATGATTAAGTATTGTTTTAGTTTCATAAAATCTGTAAAAAGGAATGTACCTACAGTTCATTTTTATTCTCTTGTCTTATTTGGTAAACAATCTTGGCACTTCTTTTTATTGAAAAAAAGTTTAAAATTGCTTTAAAAAAATAAATTATAGTTTCTAGAAATCTGTTTCTGTATAAAACTACAATCTGCTTTTAAATTTTTATAATTTTGTGTCTGCATTATTTATTAATCACAAATTAAAATAAAAAGACATGCTAACATTGTTTACCATATGACAAGAGAATAAAAATGGACTATAGGTATCTAACGGTCGCACCCAGAGACGTCATTTAACGTAATGTTTAACAAACAAATAAAATCGTCTTTATTCGTATTGACATAAGTGTCATCGTTATTTTCATAATGAACCATTAACGTTAATGAACGTCTCTGAGTACGGCGGTAAGTGTTTAATAAGAATTCGATTCCAATATAAAAAAGAGCAACCATAATTGAAATTTTGTTTAAACCTCTGAGTAACATTACTTTAACGTAATTTTTTTATCAATCTGATTTAATGGCAACTCTCCCTAGTTATTGTATGTACTCAACATAGCATATCTATAAATAGGAATAACAGATCAAAGTTAGGATTCAAATTCGACAGTTTCTAGTGCTAACTTTGATCCATGTTACAGCTAATTCGATATCCAAATATCGCATGCACGTCTGAGCAACGTATAAAATATGTACGCGGATTTTGCGGTATTGTTGGAAAGTTGTACTCGTACGTTGTATACTGAGACGTTGATCGACAGCAGGTCGAACAGACGGAACCCCAAACTCCTACTCATGTCTGGAAATAGATCAGTCTACGTACTCGTAAGTAACAATATATTTATAAAGTTGTTTTAGCGTTTCTTCAGAAGTTCCTAGTCAGTTCGTTCTGACAAATTCAAATAGGTATTTATCCATACACAAAAGTACTCAAATGTGTTTAGTCATTTTCGGTTTGTTAAGCAGTTTAAATCGTTATTTCAATATACATACTGTAAAAACGGCTATGTGATAAATTAAAATTAAATATTTTAAAAGTTATGAGGGTTACGGAATGTAGCTACCGATGTGACATTCATACAACGAAACTGCTACGAAAATTTGAAGCATGTTTCTTGTCTCCTGTAAAGTTTGTAAAAATTACATAGAGACTTTTGCACGCGCAACGACGTTGTGTCACATAGAAGCTTTGAATTTGCATCGACAATTATTTATTAATTTTAATAATCAAATTCGTTTTAACTTTTAGACATGAAACCTGTACTTCACAATGTTATCGCGCGTAAAAATATGAATTTTAAACTTAGAAAATAACAGTTTTTGATTGGCATGTAAGCCTGAAGCATCCAAAATTCGTTTCTTGTTTTGGGGTTGCTTTCTTTTTAATTACGTGGTTTATGAAAATAATAATTGGTGTAATCCCTCGGGTACAGTCGACGTCACGGACTGAGTACTCCATTTACGCTTTCCAAAATTTGCATTTTATTCCCTCGGGCAACGATCGTATACTAAAAAGAAAGCAACGGGACACCCACACATTTTTTAAGGTTCAATGTCTGGTTGTATATTTCAAGTTGTTACAAGTTTACTTTTATTTTTAACTAGCTGACCCGACACACTTCGTTTTGCCGAAAAATAGAAATTTCCACTTTTTTCCACGCAATTTTTCACATTTACTCACCATAAAAACCTTTCTTGGACTTATACGAATATACCAAAACTAAAATGACTAAATCGGTCCAGCTGTTCTCGAATTTTGGCGAGACCGATAAATAATGATTCATTTTTGCTATTATTTAATTTTTTAAATTTTTAGTTTTATGGACAAGGCAAGGTTGTGTTTGTGTGCGACAGAGTCATTCGTCTCACTCGAAGGCTTCTTTTCTTTTTATTAACTTTCGCATTCCAACCATATCAAAATACCTAGCCTTTGATTGAAAAAGAAAATAAGGTACATAATATTGTGCTATAAATAAAAAAGTGCTATAAATAAATACAAAATATTTTATAAGGGTTTATCCGGATGCTTACAATGTTATCTAACAAGACTCGCCTAATGAACATAAACAAAACGAAACCACAACTTATGTGTCTTACTGTCTAATCAGAGTTGTTTGCTGGGAACTAAACAAGTTAGTTGATGATCCTCCCAATGTTTGAATAACCTAGTGTGAACGTAACCGACATATGACCTATCGTACCTATGTATCTATTTTGCTAATTTGTTTGTGGCTTTTATTTTCATAAGGCCTAGTCCTAATTAGCTGATATAGTCAGTAACCCATTAATGACCCACTACAGGGTCGGGTCTCCTCCCACAATGAGAGGGATGTAGGCCTTAGTCCACTACGGTGGCCTATTGCGGGTTGGTGGATTTCACATACCCTTGAGAACGTTTTTTTTGTGAACTCTCAGGCATGCAAGTTTCCTCGCGATGTTTTGATTTTATAAAGCGCACATAACTTTTTTTTACAAAGTCATTGGGAGTCGAACCCGGACCCCTCGATTCGAGGTCGAATTCTAAGCCACTGGGCTATCACCGCTCATATAACCGACCAACTAATCAAAACGCAAAATTTAAACACAAGGCCAAGTATGAAACAATGCTAATTGAACCTGTCATGCGACAAAATGTATGCAAAGACGTTGTTGTACGACCAACTTTTGCGAGCGACGTGGCTTTACGACACGAGTAATATTTTGCCTATCTAATAAGTATGTAGATATCGTACAATAGTTAAACAATGGGTATGTATCACATATGACTCACGGGCCAGCTAGGCAATTAAATGTGAGGTAGCTTATAATAATGGTTCCTCTTCACCACCACCTCATAATTAAAAGTCGTGAATATCGAAAACGGTACACGAGAGTCCCCCAGTCATTTCTGTTAAGGGACATTTGTATGGCTTAGTAGACCGGGGTCTTACAATTTTTTATGGCAGTTAGTAACCAAACTTCAAACTTTGTCAAAGGAAAAAATACACCAAAGTAACGTAATTTTTCTTAGGTATTAACTTTTTGATGTTGTCGTCAAGGAATGTCAGTTTGGGTCCTAAATCCTGCTCTTATCACTGGGTACGCGACGTAAGCCTCTTAGGAATGTCACATCAGATAATATAATACAATCTTTATGAAGCAAGGGATGAAAAGCGACTAGTGTCATCTTAAAAGGTCGGAAGATCGGAAACGTTAGAAAAATTGGGAAAGTCTAAACGAATTTTTCAACGCAATCTTTTTCAGCAATCTTTCATGAAAATTTTGATGACATAATATTATCAAAAATTGTATGAATTCTTTTTGCAGTTGACTATGATATATTATAAGTATTACTTAGTAACTTACTTGTCAAATTCAAATTCCTTGATTGGTCATTTCTAACCTTGAATCCTATTTGAGGTTGCATGTGGGAGACCATGGGGTGCAGTGACCACTCTACATCATTGGCATGCCCGTTTGCTGTTCATATACAATGTTAAAAACGCACTCGTGCGACTCGTCGCGTCCATATTGAGCCTTAGACAGCGCAGTAACTCTTAAAATGAAGTTAGAAGTTTTATTTTTCATTATTAGGTACAATTTGTGCACACTTAATGAACGTCATACATTCATAATTATAGACGCATCCGCTTTGATCGGAACACTGGGGAAAAAAAGCGGGCGGAAAAAACTCCCGGCACTCTTTTAACAATTAGTATTTAGTGCTGCTGGTATGGCACTAATTTTGTAGAAGGAGTGGAGATTGAAAACGGCAAAAAATGTTATTTACACTTTGTATATTTACACAGAAATTATGTACACAAAAGTATTTACAAGAAGAATTGCTATAAACGCATGTTATTAATAAAATATACAAGATTACAAAAATAACGAATTGAATGAGAAAAATTTTGAATAATGACTCGCTTGTTATTCCGTCTCTAGGCAACGCGCTGCTCGCGGTTGTGCACTAGAGACGGACGGATGGCTATGGTATCGATGCGATGCGATGCAATATTTACAATGATCGATGAATGATCGATAATGTAGCTGAATGATGAAATATGAAGTATGGCTACAAGTATAACCACACGCCTGCAAGTACGTGCACTAATTCTACATTCTAATCTATAAAAAACATTACAAATAGCCGCAGCCGCTTACCTATAAATAGGCACGTCGTTCCTATACCACACAATCAGCAGCAAAGCGTCGGGCGGCTCGGGCGGGTGCGCTTCGCAGGGTAGTGTCGTGTCGCCCCCCGACACTGCTGTCTGTCTGAAAGTGTCGAGAGAGTCCGCCCCGACACTCGACGGGCCCGGCCGGAGACCTGTTGACAAAGGAGAGGTGAATGCACTGGGACGGCTCTATGGAGTTAGGCGTTGAGCATTTGTGTGTGGATTTGTCGGGTATATTCGCATAAACGTTGAGGATGACGTATGGAGTTTGGACGGAGTTGAGTTCAGACGCTTTTACTCAGAGGCACGTGTGAGTGTGTGTAGAACTGCATGTTTACAAACACACACACATGGTTAGGCACGTCAATGTGAGTAAAGGATCTTTAGCAAGAGACGTCGCCTTTTGAACCTATAATACTCGTATACTGTTTATTTCGTTTTTCCGTTCTTCATTTTTATACGGTAGGTACTATCAATTATGAGTATTATTTGGTATCCTGTTGATATAGGTGCGAGATGAATGCACTGTTACATCTCTATGAAGTACGGAGTTAGAAGGGGATTTGTTTGTGGATTTGTCGGGTTTATTCGCACCAAACGGTAGTTCGGATGACGTACGGAGTTTGGACGTAGTTGGACTATAGATGCTTTAACTTGCGACTATACGCATGGTGCTATGTGTGAGTGTGCTTATAAAAAGTGATAAGACGTATAGCGATGATGACGTCACTGCTACACAGTAAAAAACTATATACTTACAAACACACACACATTACACGTCTTATCAAAAACATAAAATATATGTGAAATTATTAGAATTTTACCACAACAAAGAGGAATATTAATCCCTGTATATTAATCTAGACTATAACTACATATTATACAACAAATTTCATCCTAATCAGTGCAGACGTTTTTGCGTGAAAGAGTAACAAACGTCCATCTATTTATACTACCATTTATTCGCATTTATAATAATTATTAGGATAGCAATTATGATATTGGTAGAAAGCGGAATGTTTTTAGCAGACTTTGCCACTAAACAAACTGGAAGCGCCAGTCATACTAACTCATCATGACGAGCGTCGACGCCGTGTGACGGCGACCTGTTGACGATCTCACGTTTCGTTGCCGTCTGTTTGTCACTTTCATATTATTAAGTGAACTACACTGACAGTCACTATAAGATGCCTTTGTATTTTACTATCCGACTTCCAAAAGAAGGGGAGGTTATATGTTAGGCGGTCTATTTCTTTGTTGTTTTTGTTGAATGTTACTTTATTTCTCCAACTAATTGTAGGCCATGACATGACAAAATTTAAACATAGGCCTCTGAATGAAGCTGTTCTAATTTACAATACAAACTGACAGCACATAATTGGAATCGCGTTATCACTTATCATACGACCAACGGATTGATAGTGACGTAGCAACTAGAACAAGGGGTTACTACCACTATTTTTGATGTTGAATTCTCTATGGATTGCAGTGGCCTTTTAAGAACGAAAAATTATAGAAAAAGCAAATCCTACTTATACTATTATTTAAAATGCGAGTGTTTGTGAGTATGGATAGATGTTTGTTATACTTTCACGCAAAAACGACCGAACAGATTTGGATGAAATTTGGTACACAGATAGATCAGAACCTGCTTTCATTTCTGCTTTCAGGATGCTTTTCATCCCTCTCTGGACCAAAGTCTACAATCCACGCGGACGAAGCCGCGGGCACAGTCTAGTAATATCCTTTTTAACTACCTTATCACAAACATAACAGTTATCTGTAGAAAATCTGTAGGCAATCATACACTTCGTTGTTCACAATGTTCCAATTACTAAACGATGTTTAGTTCATGCTATATACTTGGTTATCGCTAAGATGTATTTCTGAAGCATAGCCCCGCTGCTTGAGAAGATGATCACCAGCGAGCGATAAAGTTAAGCAACGTTGTCAAAAAGATAACAGTCCTTAAACCTTCTCGCAGCCCCTATGGGTGGTTTGAAACATCCGATATGAATTTAGCACTAACTCGTTGATCCACCAGTCCGCATTGAAGTGGTAGCAAGGCCCAAAAACATAAAAAGTTCAGTATATTATCTTAAAGCATTCCTTCGAGAATAATTCAGTAGTTACATTAATATGTAAGCGCATCTAAATTCTAGTACTCACTCGTATCATAACTAGCGCTGACCTAGCGTCCAAAAGCTGTTGACAACATAGTGTAGTGGTGCGGTTACACACATTTCGTTACATAGAATGTATGCTAGAGACTGCAACACAGAGCTTTGTTAGGAGAGAATAATATGTATAGCGCTGGAAATGTTGGAATATCGTGGAAATAGCATTCCGATTTTACCTTAAATGAAGTATTTCGAGGGCACCATACTTCTCCAATCGTAACACAAGATATGAGTAATATGTTGCTTTGTCAGTTACCCATATTAATGGGTGAACCCACTACAGGTCATTAGACCGGGTCTCCTCTCACAATGAGAGGGATGTAGTCCTTAGTCCACCACGCTGGCCTACTGCGGGTCGGTGGACTTCACATGCCTTTGAGATTTTTTTTTGTGAACTCTCAGGCATGCAGGTTTCCTCACGATGTTTTCCTTCACCGTAACAGCAGGTAATATTTAATTTTATAAAGCGCGCATAACTTTTTTTACAAAGTCATTGGTGCGTGCCACTGGGATTCGAACCCGGAGCCCTCGATTCGAGGTCGACTTCTAAGCCACTGGGCTATCGCCGCTGCTACATGTTGCTCAACGACGGGTTAAGAAACTGGCGGTACAGTACATTGTATGGGTTAGTGGACTTCACAACTCTTGTGAAGAACTCCACAAGTAGGTTTTCTCACAAAGTTTTCGAACTCAGACTCTTACTGCCGTACTCAGAGACGTTCATTAACGTTAATGGTTCATTATGAAAATAACGATGACACTTATGTCAATACGAATAAAGACGATTTTATTTGTTTGTTAATGAACATTACGTTAAATTACGTCTCTGAGTGCGACCGTTACTCTCGAGTAAGATACCGATTTCTTAGCTACCATTAATAACCATGCAATATGGAAGCTCCGTATTTATTCTAGCCCTTTTTTATGGTAATTGAGTACTAAACGGGTGGTCATTGCAAGCCATAGAAACCTATATTTAATCTATCCAAGAAAAAGATCCTACCTGGGGTTGTAGGCGGGTGCTTTGTTACTCAGAAGGACTAAGATGTTCACAGTAGCTCCAGTAAACGCACTGTCCCAGCCGAACCACAAGACATACTCTACGACGAGTTAAGACGCTGACGGTAAGGTACGAGTACTATGGCTCTACTATCTAAAAGGCTCAATTCAAGTCAAGCCAAGTCAAAAGCCTTTATTCATTATTAGGCAATATTTGCGCATATTGCCTAATAATGAATCGCAGCGGTGATAGCCCAGTGGCTTAGAATTCGACCTCGAATCGAGGGATCCGGGTTCGAATCCCAGTGGCACGCACCAATGACTTTGTAATAAAAGTTATGTGCGATTTATGAAATTAAATATCACCTGTTGTTACGGTGAAGGAAAACATCGTGAGGAAACCTGCATGCCTGAGAGTTCACAAAAAAAATGTTCTCAAAGGCATGCGAAGTCCACCAACCCGCAGTAGGCCAGCGTGGTGGACTAAGGCCTACATCCTTCTCATTGAGAGAGGAGACCCGACCCTGTAGTGGGTCATTAATGGGTACTGACATGACATTTGTGCATACTTAATGAATGTCATACATTTATAATTATTAATTATAGAGGCATCCGCTTTGATAGCCCCTCAGGCGAAACGTAGACTGGGAGAAAAAAGCGGGCGGAAAAAAAATCCCAGATGTCCCACAGCCTAGCAGCACTTGTCTGAATTACGTCATAATCGATTAACACTAAAATTTTATTGGCCGCAGTGGCGGTTCTAATATAACGAAACGCGGCTCTTAAATAAGAGCACGTAAAAACAGAACCGGACATTATTTTTACGAGCTTCTTTCCGTGAATACGACGTGGATTTAAATTTTCTGGAAATCTTTGGGGGTTTCTTTATTTCTTTTCGATGTCAGTTACGATTTATGCTTTATTGTTACTTTTATAATGGTATCTGTGGAAGTTATAGTTTGATTGCTCAGGTCTGCTACACTTCGTGGTTAATAGCAGGGTTCGGTCTCTTGAATCCTCTTGTAAAAGGTCGTAGTCCTTATTACACTATATGCCTTTAAGAATATCACGGGAAACTGTCAGCTATGTAGGTTTTCTTGCTTATACTTATCTTCAGCATTATCACAGGGGAAGATTCACCTTAAGAATAAACGCGCATGCATTCATTACAATTCGTACATCTCGCTAGAATTCGAACTCGGGACTGTTTTATCAGGCGAGACACTAAGCAATTGGGATATAATAGATACCTACGTACAATTTCAACTGAAGATATTCGAAACTAATAACATTTTATTGGAGTCAATATTTTAACGTTATGAGTGCTGACTCAATTTTTTTTTTGTTCACACGTTCACTGACCATTTTAAACTCTATTAAACAAACATTAACAGCAATAGTCGGTACCTGTACTGTAAACACAACTCAAGCTACAGCTTACAAGGAGCCGGCAGTAAGTGTTCTAGCATTTAGTCCGCATTCGCAGTCCGACTGCGCGTAAATTGAGGTGCACTTAAGCTTATGCGATCCTCCGAAATTTAACGCCGGTTTCTAAGCTTCTTGTACAGGGAGGCGTTTATCTTATTATCCCGATGAGTAAACGAGGTCTACACCTTCCATTTGAAGGCATTACACGTTTATAAATCCTCAGCGGCTTAGAGGATTGGATTCAAAGGGCGAAAGCGAAGTAGCGTCTATAAGGGGAGGCCCACGTCCAACAGTAGACCACGAAGTGCGTAAAGAAAGGGCGTTTAAAAACATATGGATCTTGAAGCATGTAATGATATCTATAAAGTGATCTAGATATGAACTTGTCTCAATAGCTCATGACCAACGCTAAGCCCTACTTACTTTGAGCCATGGTATAGGGTTTACAAAATTAAATTAACCCTCGTTCAATTAGATGTTGAAACAATAAGACAAATCTCCTTTTCCACCCGTACTTGAACGTAGTCTAAACAGTTTACTACGGGACAAAAGAGGTACTCACAAAAAAGTTTCTACCTTAAGAAACTGGATAAGAAGAGCTGAAGATTGAGTTAACAGAGATTGAGTTAAGGAGAGATCTGTGTCCGACAGTGGATATATGTTGTCTAAAGAAGAAGGAGAAAGAGGATTGAAAGCATTTTGATTTTCATGAGAAACCAGCTAGCTTTGAATAAAATGTGGAAATAGGATCGGTGTTGACATATTAACTAACCTCACTTCTCGTATTCAGCCTTCGAGATATACAAACAAACCGTTAATTCAACACAGAGATGTTAATTCGAATGTTCTCAACGATACCCTTATTTATATTCATCGGAATATCGACGCTTGTTGCCGTCTCAATGCTCCTTTGAATCGTCAAACGTATTCATCTCGGATTTATTGATGACTAGCTAAATTAGTGGCAGATTTCCGATTATAATGCTCGCGGCCTCACAGCGACTCGTGCGAATTTCTACGCGAATTTGAATCGTTCGCAGTGAATACCAAGCATGATCGTGACAAATGACTCGATTAACAATCCGAGTCTCCGACGGAGATGGCGCGAATAACGAGCCAATATATCAAAGGATTTTTCCTTGTGCTGACGAGACTTTGAAGTTATTGCGTGTTTATTAGGGCCAGGTGTCGGGAGATAACGGGAGGACGTTGTTTTTGTAACGGATTAAATTACAGGGTTCAAAGGATTTCGGTAAATCGACGTTTTGTTACAACGTGTCTCATTGTGTGTCGTTAATGATAGATGAATAAGGTGCGATCTGAGAAAAACTGATCCTCTCGGCAAAATGCCAACGTTTCCATTCCTAAAGTTGCTAAGGGCATTTTCAGCTAGGTGTGCTTTATTAAATATATCGTTTTGTGGTGATGAGCACTAAATTTCGCCATCGCATTTAGAACTTGAACATGGCCTAAGCGTTGTGATAATCGGCGGGAGCAACGTGATGGATTCAATATTTTCTCTAGAGTAGGTAATTGAGTATCAAACGGACATATAAGCCACCTGATGTTACTGCAACTCCTGGACACCCGCATAATGAAGAAATCCTATTTGGGGTTGTTTGCGGGTGCTTTGCTATTCGTGCGGACTAAGATGTTCGCCTCAAATAAAGTATCCCCGGCAACCACACCGCCCCAGCCGAAACACAACACATGAAGAACGTGCTGCTTTACGACGGGTTAAGAGACTGGCGGTAAGGTCTCCTATGGCTCTACCAGCTAAGAAGCCTCTACGTCAGTTTCACTGGAGTTCACTGGCCATTAAGGAACTGGCGACCAGGACAATGCTCGTCGGAGCCGCCAACAATTTTCCGAATGCCATTTTTTTTATAATCCAAAAGAGATGATGTGAAAGCAGGAAAATGTTTCCTTACCTTGATCCCCCTTATCTCTGGGGCACACTACGGAAAGATTTTATAAATTCCATCCGCATAAGAGCGCCAAAGGTATTCTTTTGCTAAAAGTAGTAAAAGTATCTATAGGAACATTTACCAACGTTACAGCAACTTTCAAATATTTACCTAGTAAAGGGTACCTACTACCTATACTAAGACTTGTAAATCTTATGATACTACGAGAATGTAATAACAGGTCACATAACAAGTCAGACAGTGTAATGGCTGAGGTATAATATTAATTACTATAATTTAAAATAAATAATTAAGCATTTTAGACGAATACTCTTTACAGCGGTGATAGTCCAGAGGCTTAGAATTCGACCTCGAATCAAGGGGCCCGGGTTCGAATCCCAGTGGCACGCACCAATGACTTTGTAAAAAAAGTTATGTGCGATTTATAAAATTAAATATCACCTGCTGTTACGGTGAAGGAAAACATCGTGAGGAAACCTGCATGCCTGAGAGTTCACAAAAAAAAATGTTCTCAATGGCATGTGAAGTCCACCAACCCGCAGTAGGCCAGCGTGGTGGACTAGGGCCTACATCCCTCTCATTGTGAGAGGAGACCCGACCCTGTAGTGGGTCATTAATGGGTTAAAAACAACAACAACTCTTTACAATAAAAATCTTTAACGGAAAATTAAATCGCAATAGATGCATTAAAAATAAATCTAAAATAAAAGTTTGTTACTTAGAGGGTATTAAAAGTTCGTATTCCCAAAAGACGAAAATTTATGAAGCGTATCAAAGCGTTTGAGGCCATTGGTAGTGAATAATAGAATGATCTGATATATCGATTGCATTAAAAATAAAATCTCCAATCTATAAAAACCACCAAAAGTCGACACTAATAAAACAATATTTAAGGACTATTGTACAACGAAGAATCTAAGTAAGAAACCATTTGAGAGTTCCCAGGAATGCCACATAAATGGTAAAGCAACGCCTGCAAACGCAGTCTGCATACGAGCGCAATTCAAACCGTAATTGCAGTATACTTGGCGACATTTACATGGAAACGTTCGTCCGCAGGAAGGAGACTGTTGAGAACTAGCTTTGAGCGACATGGGCATTATAATTTGATTGTAATACTGTGAGAACCTGCGCTCTGGGTCTTAGTTAGATTTATTTTTCCTATCTGGTATTAGTTTTCTGTAATCTGTTCCTTATTTGTACTAATATTATTATCGTGATATCGTTCATTGTATTATTTCATTTCTATGTTGATCTAAAATGAAAATAATGCTGCCCTCATTTGGAACAAAAATCTCAAATGAAAATGTGTTGTTTGGAGGGTATTAAAAGTTCGTATTCTCAAGAGACGAAAATTTATGGAGAGTTCATGGCATCCAATCCATGCGATTGAAGCCATTGGCAGTGAATTTCAAGAATGATCAGATATACCAATTGCGTCTAAAATGAAAACTCTAATCTGTAGAAACCACCAAAAGTCGACAATAGTGAAACAATATTTAGGATCTATGCAAGAGTAAATAAAATAATTTAAGGTGATTACCGAACCTTAAATCTGTCAGATCCATTAAAAATTCGACGATATTGAAATAATATTTAAAAACTATTGCACAACGAAGAATCAAAGCAAGAATATACTCAAATGTCCCCATAAATGCGACATAAATGGCAACGCAGTCAGCATACGAGTGCAATTCAAGTAGTAATCGCAGTATCCTTGACGACATTTAAATGGAAACGCGTTCGTCCGCAGGAAGGAGGCCATTGAGAACGCAATGTCGGTTGCTAGCGCCGACAGGGGAATATGATAATACTGTGACAACCTACACTCAGTGTGAATGTATCTTAGATTTGTTTTTATGCGGTATTTGTTGTACTTACAGGGTTTTTGGTATGTGTATTGACACACGAATACAGTAATCGTCAGTTTTGCAAAGTATATTATAAGATTTTGGAGTATGGAAATTGTTCTTCAGAAGGCAAATGAATCGTCATCAATGACAGTCCTTGTATTGGTGAGAAGGTGGATTTAGCAACATAAAAAAATAAGATGATTACCGAACCCTGAAGTCTACCAAATCCACTGAATAGTCGAGCAAAAGTGAAACAATATTTAGGAACTATTGTACAACGAAGAATCTAAGCAAGAAGGCGCTTGATATTCATAATATTCCCACAAATGCCACATAAATGGCAACGCAGTCAGCATACGAGTGCAATTCAAGTAGTAATCGCAGTATCCTTGGTCGTATTAAAATAAGAACGCAGGACGGCCATTGAGAACGCAGTGTCGGTCGCTAGCACCAACATGGGAACATGAGCATACTGTGAGAACATTCTCCGTATGTCACTGTCTTGATATTCTTATGTTATTTGCTATCTTTCCACTAACTTTTGCTTGCGTAAAGCGACATGGGAATATGATAATGCTGTGAGAAGCTTAGTATAAATGTCTTGCTTTTATGACGTCACGTTTTAAATGACAACAGAATAGGGTACAGTACAGATACTGCTTTTAAATTTTCGCGGCTTTTTACTGTACAAATCTAGGTGTATTTAAGGAATATTTTCGGCAATAGGTATTTTTGGGTTTCGATGCGTCTTAAGGGTATTCGTTGTTTTCAGCAATTAGTATTTTCGAAGCTACATTTGATATAGAAAAGCATGTATGTATTAGTGTATGTATAGATAGAGACCTAATTTTTATTATTAACGTGTGAATGTAAATCCAAAGCAAATATAACCATTCACATTTCGAAACATTGCACAAAGGACCAACTGCTTCATTAATAACAACAAAAGAATCCCTACGATAATATTATTTGATAACCCTTACAGAAGTTTCATGAAATATTTATTTCGAAAACGGCAAGTAAAATATCCAAACGCTGGTGTAGCGTACGAACAAGTTTTACGAGTAAACATTGGAAACAACTGTTCCCTTTGGGACGTGACACGAGATGCGAATAGATAGACAATTGTTTTAAGATCATAATGTATAACACGGCCCATATGAGCCCGTTGCGATATGAGCCCGTTGCGATATTTCATAAAACAGATATCTACGGATTAAACTGGAAAATGGGAATTTCTTGATAATATTGTTTCGTGCGACATTTTTTATAGCCATACATAGCCTAGTACAGCGGTGATAGCCCAGTAGCTTAGTATTCGACCTCGAATCGAATCGGTCCGGGTTCGAATCCCAGTGGCACGCACCAACGGCACCAACGAGTTTTTAAAAAAAGTTATGTGCGGTTTATAAAATTAAATATCAAACATCGTGAGGAAACCTGCATGCCTGAGAGTTCACAAAAAAAATGTTCTCAAAGGTATGTGAAGTCCACCAACCCGCAGTAGGCCAGCGTGGTGGACTAAGGCCTACATCCCTCTCATTGATGAGAGAAGACCCGATCCTGTAGTGGGTCATTAATGGGTTACTGACAAAAATCTTGGTCTACAGGTCACCGGTAAGTACCACTGAATATCATACGTGATATAAATCGCACGACTACAGCCTTCAGCATCAAAGTTGCTATTGATTTGAAAACACCTCATCAGCAACACTCGTGTTGCACGTTATCGAATAGGTAGGCGTGGAGAGCGTCATTAGTTTTTATAGGTCAATTGCTCATTATATGCGATAATCTCACACGTGTGGGTTTGAGGAGGCATTGAATGTAGTAAAAAACAATTATAGCATAAAAAGCGGTGATAAAAAGCAGTCGCTTAGAATCGGACGTCTAGGGCCGCGATCAGTTTGTACGCAATTTCCTACAAGTAAATCAACTTAAGCGGTGATAGCCCAGTGGCTTAGAATTCGACCTCGAATCGAGGGGTCCGGGTTCGAATCCCAGTGGTACGCACCAATGACTTTGTGAAAAAGTTATGTGCGCTTATAAAAAAAAATTAAATATCACCTGCTGTTACGGTGAAGGAAAACATCGTGAGGAAACCTGCATGCCTGAGAGTTCACAAAAAAAATGTTCTCAAAGGCATGTGAAGTCCACCAACCCGCACTGGGCCAGCGTGGTGGACTAAGGCCTACATCCCTCTCATTGCGAGAAGGAGACCCGACCCTGTAGTGGGTCATTAATGGGTTACTGACAAATCAACTTGTGCGTGCATTCGCACCTGTCCCCCGATTTTAGTGCGATTTATATGACATGGATATAGAGTATATATCGAATGTATCTAATACATAGCTACAATATATAAGCTACAATAAGATACAATATATACAAAGGCGACGACTGGCACTTTCTGCAGAGCACATACACTTGTACGAGGGTTACGTGACGTCACGTAACAATCGAATTGTCGGGGTATCGGAGGAAATTTATTAAATTTCTTTGGAAACTTTTGTTATAAAGAGCAAAAAGTAGCGAACATACGAATGGTGTCTGAACAGAAGGATCATAGGTGACTGAAGAGCTACCTTAGATATTTTTTTATACAGGCTGAATTTGTCAAGTGTGCGTGGATGGGGAAATCCCAAACAATGGGGAATAGCGAAAAATACTCAAAGGAGTCTGGGGCCCGATGAAAACTAAAACAGCATTATTGGATTTCATCAATATACGTTGTCAAATAATGTAAGGAAGTTTCTTTCATTGTTTTGTCATCTCTAAACTTAATTGAGAAAGAAGTGCATTTTATTTTTTCTTTCAGCCTTTCTCACTCACTAAAACACAAACACTGGTCTCCTGGAGATGTAAAGCTTTTTCCTTACGTGACGGTTTCTGCCAGTTCATTGTTTCGTTACCTAGGTAAAGAGCCATCGTTTCAAAAGTAACTTTTTAAAATTCGATACAAATGTATATATTTTTTGGTGTACAATAAAGCGTATTGTATTGTATATTACGTGTAAATCTAAAGTTAAAGTCATCTACTTTGTCCTTCCATTGTACTGTTCCTACAGAAGTGAATGCACCTGATCCTGACAAAGCATTAAAAGGGGAAAGCAAAGAAAGGATAAGCTTAATAGTTTCATCATGCCCCTCAACCCTTTGAGATAAAGCAGGCCCTATTATTTCTATTACAGTGAGAGCAAGTACAGTTGAGAAGTCAAGAGTTTTTCATTAAAAATGACAATTGGATGCCAGGATAGTGTTGTACGGCGCGTATTTGCCGGTTTGCGTTTAGGTATATTTGCCGTCACGAGTGGTGAGCACAACTTTCATTGGTCGGTTTGATATTGATTGCGCTGCGGTGCACGCGATTGGTTCGACAGTCGTCAGTTCGTCAGTGTGCGTCGTCTATTGGTCCAGCACGTTTTTTCGGCTGCTGTACATTGGCCGAAAGTATACAATATCCCTACTACTGATAATCTGTGCTCACGACTTATGACGGTTACTATAATACCTCTTGATTGAGAAACCCCCGTAACACATAATGGTGCTATCATGTTTAATACTATTTGCCAGGAAGCGAGGTATTGGGCCCATTAGTGACCCAATGCAGGTCGGCTCTCACAATGAGAAGGATTCAGGCCTTAGTCCACCATGCTGGCCTAGTGTGGGTGTACTTCACCTGCCTTTGAGAACATTATGGACAACTCCCAAGCATGCTGGTTTCCTCACGATGTTTTCTTTCACCATAAATCTGCGCTCAATTCGGACGCGATTTCATACGAATTAAACTCGTGCGTTCACGTACGAACTTTGCCGGGCCTTTGAAATACCATGACAGCAGTCGCACTGCAGATGAGCTAGTCGTACGTCAACTTAGTCGCGCGCAGTGTGATCGCTCCAATAGAATTTCAAAGGTGTTTGAATTCGTACGAAACGCGTCCAAACTGTACGCGACCTTATTTTAGGCGTTCACATTTGTTAGACGTTGCTGATTTCAAACTAAATTATATAGATACTACATTTTCGCTAGTATATTTTACCTCATTGTTAATCCGAAACATATCTCTAAGCAATACTGAAGTCTAGCCAGTGTTATCGCTGCGAAATAAAATGAGATTGAAACTCTGACCTCGGATAGACGCAGCTTAAATGGTTCTGTTGAAAGCTGCAAGTGTATTCATCAGTTCTGAATAGAAAATATCGTTGAAATAATCCCTGTAAAGTTTTATGTATCTAGTATCGCTATCAACGTATTTTCTAGGACTAGAATATATTTTATGTTGGATATTTTTTGTAACCTCTCGCTGTGAATTGAACTTTTTGTAAAGAAGTATTTTGGGAGAATTTTAGAAAATAAAAATCTTAGCTACTGCGCTACATAGGTTGTCGTATTCTAGAGGGCTGATTTTTAACATTAGAGTGATTTTCTTTCAAATCATTTATATTTTGAGTTGGATGGCTAACCCGTACCTATGCAAATATTTCATTTCTATGTGATATTTTCGCGATGTGATAGTTGAACGCGTTTAGGAACGTAAAGCTCGATTTCGGTCAGTATTATTTGTATCGTTTCATTAAACACCGTTGAAAAATATTTTGTTACTGTGTTTGCTTTAAATTAAACCCCTATTTGGTATTATATTTGTAGTCCAAACTGATAAAACCGTGTGAAATTTTCAGTGGAAATTTTAAATCCATCTAAATGCGCAAAGCAGCCGTAATGGGCACGAATTACATTTTAAACATGGAGGAAAGTAAACTCTGGTAAACGGTGTAGTTTGGCAAATATTGACTATCTAGATTGAATTCCTCACTTCACTTTATTCGTTCCTTATCGCGCGGAAACTAAATTTGATTTAAAATTTGGATGTGTGCTGTAGTCATCGTGTGTACATACATTCGATTTTAAAACTGCGAACACATTCGCTATCCTTTTTTGCGATGTTTTAGAAATAATAGATCCAATAATAGAAACAATAATCTTTTGTAATTTAGTAAAAATTTGGAAATAATGTAAATTATTGATGTACTTACGTGTGATAAGACACTCCATCGTCCTTTTTTACTTTAGTAACGTAGTTTTTACACTTTCAAAACACACAATTCGGCATTTTGATTATTTTTAGTGCGCAATACACACGTGCTTCACCAACCACTGATATTATGCGACTAAGTTGCATTGTGTCAATTGACACAATATAAGCGGTGCATTTTCCGCGCGCTAGTGCGGTATCTACTTCTTTTTAATACACTATCTATATGTTATTTGCAGTAACGGATGCATGCCTGAGAGTTCGCAAAAAATGTTCTCAAATGTAAAAAAAAATGTTTTGTGTGTGTCCTGTTTCTTTTCCACAGATTCATCTTAGTACAAATACAAAATTTAAGTGTGTTTTCTACACATAGTGAATGGTACTGTTAATACTTCGAAACAAATAACAAGCAAAGCGGTTCTTTCAAGAAGCGTACTTTCGCGCTTCAGGTTTAAATTCTTAGGACTATTTATTTGAGAGATAAGTTAAAGAAGTTTATGTTTCGTATTTCGTGTTAAGTCGAAAACTCTCGCTGCTTATGTACCTATATAATATACTTCAACAGCTTATATAACAACACGTGGCACTATGTGTAAAAGCGTGTACCTATAGATACCGTGGTAGGTAATATGTGCGTAACATGAGTAACAAAATATTATGTGTACGACGTAATTCCTACAAAATGCATATCTAACTGCACACTTTCTAACACACTCATACATAGCACCACTATGTATGAGTGTGTGAGACGACCACCGCTTATAGAAACACAAGATTTAAAGAACATAATTATTACCTACTTAAAACCATCACATGAGAACGACTCTATAGTATAACCTACACCTATAAAAGTGTGAACGTAACACGCGCTACATAGAACGTTACTAGACCTAACCCGCAGACGTCCCATACGCAAACGAATCCCGAAATCCGAACTCGAGTCGTCACTTTTTATCCTGGGACTACAATCACCCGGATCACTGAACGGGTTAATTAATGAAATCTATTAACTTTCCGGCCACTCGGGACAAGGATCGCTCGGGTTTTTGCCGTGTCATCTATCTGGAATCGTTCCAACGCTGTTACGCCAGTGTTCTTCGAGTGGACTATTTGACTGTCAGTAGGCTAATGGAGAATGGTTTGGAGATGTTTTGCGGGTGAAGTTCTGTAAACCATACCGTTGTGTGACTTATTTCGAAAGATGCTTTATTTCTTTATTTTATTAAATATAAAATATACAATTTAAAAGCAGTTTAAAAAGCAATTTAAAATGGAATCTGAGGTTGAAATTCTTCTCGAAAGTCTTCTCGGTCACATACAAGATTAAACATAATCAAAATAGAAAATTGAGTTGATTCTTAGTACTTAATCGCAGGATGATGAAAAAACTCTATTTAGAATATTTCAACTCAGACATTTTTTGCATTTTGGGATTATTGGGATTCATGAAAAGTAAAAAAAATAGATTTAGCTAGGAAGCCTGGAATTAACTAAAAATGGGCGGAGAAAGTTGCAGCTTGAACAAAATTATGTAACCAAAAGATACCGACAGAAAAATTAAGGGCAGAGCAATGTTAGTGAAATTAGTTGAAACCTTCACCGTTTTCCCTTCAACGGTTCTCACTTCCTCATTAGTAATGCAAATAGCATGACTCCATCCCTCCGTTGATTGCCCTGTCAGTAGGTTATTATTGTCGCCTATTAAGGCATTAGATATTTACGAACGAAGCAGAATTATTGCTGGAATAATCCCTCTGCTGCCGCGTCAAAGGCAAACGCCTTATATCCACCAATAGCTGTATGGATCAAGTGATAAATGTGAAGCTGTTTCAAATAAAATACGTTTTAAAGAAGCTTGTATCAAGTTTTTCAGTTAGTTCCTTGGTTTTCCCCCTATTGTTAATGAAATTTCGTAAAATTTCTAAATTGTTCATTACGGAGAAAACCGATATAAACAATCGTCTCCACTATGTACCATTAATTTAAAAAAAAGGAGAACCATGTACCATTAATTAAAAAAAGACGTTCTTCGTACAACGAAAAACCCGACTAATGACGTCATATTTCGTTTTTGACAGTTCAATAAAAGTATCTCAATTGACTCTGAGTCCACGAACCAATTAAGTTAATTAGTTCTTCGTGATTAATCCACCAACCCGCAGTAGGCCAGCGTCGTGGACTAAGGCCTACATCCCTCTCATTGCGAGAAGGAGACCCGACCCTGTAGTGGGTCATTAATGGGTTACTGACAATATCTTCGTGAGGGATTAAGCCCTATATCTTCCTTATTCTGAAGTCATGCTACCGAGGTGGCAAATAGGTATAAGTACAATACACGAACCCTTATCGCTGCAATCTCCACCTTGCGGCACACATAAGTGTTGAAGCCGCGACATTAGCGCGGCGCGTGTTCAGCTCGATCATGAATATTTATACCGCGCCGCGTCAATGTTCTGCGATATTAACGCGCGGTATTGTTAGCTTTTGATTCTGCGTTTTATTGCGGGTTTTAGCTAGCGAATGTACGGGATTAAGTTAACCATAGTGCGGGAGGCGGCTAGGCAATTTTATGACCGTATACACTACAGGGTCGAGTCTCCTCTCACAATGAGAGGGATGTCGGCCTTAGTCCACCACGCTGGTCTACTGCGGGTTGGTGGACTTCACATATCTCTGAAAACATTTTTTTTGTGAACTCTAAGTCATGCAGGTTTCCTCACGATGTTTCCCTTCACCGCAACCGCGGGTGATATTTAATTTTACAAAGCGCACATCACTTCTTTTACAAAGTCATTGGCGCATGCCACCCGGACCCCTCGAATCGAAGTCGAATTCTAAACCGTTGGGCTATCACCGCTATCAGGCAATTTTAAATATCCCTGTAACTCGGGAGTTGAATACGAGCTACGGTAGCTATTTCCTGTCGTAAGATGCGACTGGTATTTGGCAAATTGATATCTAATCGCATAATAATCGCACCTCAGTAGACCTTCATTGGTTACGATATTGCCCGAAAACTGTATTCTTAACCACTGGGCTGTAACCCCTTTATCTACACCACTTTTAGTACAAGAACTAACTCAGCGGCGTATTAAAAGCGGAAAGAATGTAGTAGGTACTACCAATTCTAACTGAGGATTTCATTAATACTTTCAATTCATTTGAATGAATAATTAAATTGTATAATATGTTATCCGGGTTTTCATTGTTTATGATTTTGGCTTAAACTCAACATGGCCCTAATTATGAATCAACAAGCCAGCGCAAACAAGAAATATTAAACCCAAACATGCGAATTGAAATTGAATCAATAAAAAACATTTATTCCAGCTTTTTCAACGTAATATCACAGATACAGTTCGTTGAATAGATAGAAAATAGCCTGTAAAAAACTCGGACAAATTGTAACCAATAGATACAACTGGCAGTCATTGGGGATAGATGACAGAAAAACATAAAAAGTTTTCATAACAGTTTCATAGAATTTCTGTTTTTAAAATGTATTTTATTGCGATGTGTTTTATTCTTGCTCAGCAGCTTTCTGAGATAAGAATTGGAACAGATGACGTATAGTTCATTTTTTACACTTGTTAAATCTGGTAAACAGTCTTACCGTGTCTTTTTATTTTAATTTGTGATTTCAAAATAAAATAACGCAGATACAAAGTTATAAAAAACAAATAGTAGATAATATTATATAGTACTAAAACAGATTTGTAGTAACTATTATTTATTTTTAAAAAGCTATTTTTTTAATAAAGAATAGTGCCAAGATTGTTTACCAAATAGTACAACAAAAAACAGACTGTGGTTTGCTGTTCTAGGAGTACGGTGATTTTGCTGCACTGTGTCTATGTTTCAGCAAAAGCTTTGGAAGACATTTGCTTATATTCAGTTGAGATGTGTCGCATGTGTTTGTAGAAACAATACCGAGAACGAGCTAGCGAGTGGTATTGGTCCGTGAAACCAGTCTTTATAATGTTCAATCCATAGGTAATAGACCTTAGGATTTTGTGTTTGCCACGGAATTAAATAAGTCTCCGCCGCGACTCCACTGCAAAGGGAGCTCATAATAATTAAGGACCTTAGATAGATCCGAAACTACATACATAAATTTAAATACACATGAGATGAGCCGTTAATTATATTTTAAAATGAATTACATCAAATCTCAAGATTTGTCTCCTCATCCCCTGATTTTTATCTCTTAAGCCTTTTTTATCACGGGTAAGACACGACATTGCCGCGATACGTCATACAGAATCAGGCCCCTGGTCGAAACACAAGACATGACGAACATGCTACTTTACTGCTAAGAGGCTGGCCGTAAGATACTTCCCCGCACAAGCTTTATGGCTTTATCTAATTTAGTTTGAATTTTTATGACATAGTAATAATTGCTAGGCCATACCCATTCTCAATTGGAATAAAATGTTGCAGCGACGTCCACCGAAATATAATTTTGGCCCGAACGCAAAACTTGAAGAGGCGCGAATATTTCAGGCCCAATTTGCGAACTAAACAAAATAATAGGCACTTAAACAAGCCCGCGCTCGAAAGGCTAGTCGCAAACATCGTTAATTAGAAATCGCGGATTACGCTCGCAATTTTGTTTGCCCCAGTTCTGAATAGTCCGTGTCAGTTCTGCAGTTTTTATTTATTTTCATTTGACCCATTTCGGATTAATATTGAAAGAGCGAGTATTGTACTCTCTGCATCGATGTCGTGTACCTCGGCGTTTGGGGCAAACATTCGTCCAATCACCGACAACTTTTCGAACGACCGACCGATTTGAGCTCCAATCAAACACATCTCGAAATACTTTCGTTTTTTCGAGAATGCTACGGATTTTTCATGTTTCAATTTTCGGGTTGCGTTTTCATGATGAAAGTGGAAAATGAAGCCAATTAAATGTTGAAAATGGTTTATTTTTATTTACGAAAGTGAAAAAAAAATGGTTTAAAATTGTGTATGTCCATGGCACAACACAGGGTATCGTAGTGTGGAGACAGACTTTTAAAAAATGGGTTTTGTAGCCTGTTTACAGCATTATTATGTACATTAGGTGTTACTTTACGAAAATTCATTGATCAAAGTAACCTAAATATGTAGCAATGCATTCACGCATAGTAATAAAAATAATACAAAAAGACATACAGACATTTGACATTCTCCTCTTTTTTCTTCATCCTTCTCTCCTTCCTTTCAGCCCATGGTAGTCCACTGCTGGAATGGGCCTCCCCTAATCGACGCCACTCCACCCGGTCCTGGGCCCTCTGAATCCAATGGTTTCCCACTCACTGCCTTCTTCAGGTCATCAGTCCACCTGGTAGGTTCCTTATCTACTAAAGTAATATAACCAACTTTAACCAACGTAGGTACCATACCTACTCCTCTAATGTTTTCGACTCTAGATCAATGTTCTAGAAATCGCTGGCAAATTAATAACTCTTTATACGAAGTAAAGAAACAAAACAAAATTATTCATGTCAGTATCAAAACACTTGCTTAGAACTCGGTATCTTAGTCATAAGTTGTTACGTTCTGAGCCATTCTTAATGCCAGGCTTAGGCCTGAATAATACTCAACATTGTGTACATAAAAGATAAAGGGAATTATAAGGCCACGTGTGACAGAGATTACACAAACAAGAAATGTGACGTCATTTTTATTCTACTTACGTGACGTGTATACCACTGTACACCGTGTGTACTCGTACTATAGTTCGCGCGCAACTTGACTGCAGAGTTTGTCAGTAACCCATTAATGACCCACTACAGGGTCGGCTCTCCTCTCACAATGAGAGGGATGTAGGCCGCCGTCCACCACGCTGGCCTACTGCGGGTTGGTGGACTTCACATGCCTTTGAGAACATTTTTTTTGTGAACTCTCAGGCATGCAGGTTTCCTCACGATGTTTTCCTTCACCGTAACAGCAGGTGATATTTAATTTTATAAATCGCACATAACTTTTTTACAGTCATTGGTGCGTGCCACTGGGATTCGAACCCGGCCCCTCGATTCGAGGTCGAATTCTAAGCCACTGGGCTATCACCGACTGCAGAGTTAAGAAAGACAAAAAATTTTAGGTATTTGCACGAATCTGGTGCCAGGTTGTGACAAAGTATACAACAAGTAGTCCGTATTGTGTATTTAAAAATACGCTTATTACTAAACTACACTTATTCTATTTGACTTTTACAAAAAAGGAAAAATAATCCTTCCTTCCTTTCAGGCCTTAGTAGTCCACTGCTGGACATGGGCCTCCCCTAATCGACGCCACTCCGCCCGGTCCTGGGCCCTCTGAATCCAACGGTTTCCCGCTGTCTTCTTCGGGTCGTCAGTCCACCTGGTCGGAGGGCGGCCTGTGCTCCTTTTGCCTAAACGTGGTGGCCATTCGAGGACCTTTTTTCCCCATCGGTTGTCAGTCCTGCGAACGATGTGGCCAGCACAGTAAAAAAGTAATACCTAAGTACCAAAAGTAATACCTAATGTCAAAATTTACTACATTACGGTATTCAAATTTTAGCAAAATGTTTATGCTTTGCAGTCAAGTTATGCGCTAGCTACGAGTATAGTCACACACACCTTTTGGTAATGTTATTACTTTATCGTTGGCATGTTTCCTTTGTACTAAATTTTAAATGTGAGCATTTGTGAGGATGTTTCTGTAGACAACCAACCGCAACAGATTTTTATGAAATTTCAATGAAGCAGAATGTGGAAATCTGGATTCGTTTGTTTTATATTTAGCAGTTTCTAGCAGCTCCCAGAAGATATTTGAGGGCTTGCAGACTGATAGGAGAATCTAGGCTGCTTCATATTTTATATCCAAGTGCTAATAACGTTTTCTTCCCACAAATTCATATCTCAGAGAGAAGACTCATCGTTATATTTCAGTTTTTGATTAAACGTGTGTTGTTGCCTTGTGTGAGCATAAAAGCTATGGCAAGTATTAGTATAATGAGTGTCAATGCGCCATTAGGCCAATGTGGTGGACTATGGACTATATTCTTCATCTTATGTATAAAATTCTCGTGTCACAATGTTATTTACCATCCTCCTCTGAAACGACTAGACCGATTTTTATGAAATTTTATATGCATATTCAGTAGGTGCGCGAATCGGCTACCATCTATTTTTTATACCTCTAAGTGATAAAGGTTGTCCACCCCTAAGATTTTTATTTTATTTTTTGGTCAATTTTTTTATTTTTATTTTTTAATGATGTGGCATTAAAAATACATGTTACAACCCTAAATTTTCACCTTTCCATCGCCAACCTGTATTTTTTAGTAGTCATTTTAGTAATTTAATATTTTTTCATACCGCTCGATAACTTTTATGGCAAACCAAAGTTTGCGGGGTCAGCCAGTTGCTGTGTAAAAACGTGACATTTCAGTGGAACACCAATTGGTTACAGACAGATAAACATTAATGCCATTTTATGTCCATCAGTGGGTTCATAATGGGTTGATAACGATGGTTAACCTCTATCGACTACAGTGGAATTCAGAAAAAGTATGAGATATTTTAATCACCATTTTACGTAAATTTCCATTGGGCTGAAAGGGTTGGCTTGAATTTAAATAAATCCTTCAAGCTAGTCAAGTAATGACGTGAATAACTGAGCCATGAATAAACAAAAAGGTTATTCACTGAAGATCGCAACACTTTACATTCATAGAGTTCCACAAAAAGCTCTACCTTCAACCTAACCTGGTTACCAAAATGAGAACCTCTTTTCAAGTAAACCACTCGTTTCTAAATGCAGGTATCCGATTCCGTATGCCTTCCGCAGTCTCATTACTAAAGTAAACCGCTAATAACCTTGTTTTGGTGATAGGCCAGTGTCTTATAATTGGACCTCGAATCGAGGGGTCCGGGTTCGAATCCCAGTGGCAAGTTCCGTAACTTAGTAAAATAGTTATTTGCGCTTTATGAAAATTAAATATCACCTGCTGTTACGGTGAAGGAAAACATTGTGAGAAAAACTGCATGCCTGAGAGTTCAGAATTTTTTTTTTCTCGAAGACGTGTGAAGTCCACAAACCCGCACAAGGCCAGCGTGGTGGACTAAGGCCTACATCCTTCTCATTGTGAGAGGAGACTCGACCTTGTAGTGGGTCATTAATGGGTTACAGGGTTATAGATTGTTAATCAACATTATACTTTCTCTTAAGATTGTGAGTTGTAAAATAAATTATAACATTGTATAAAACTTTCCGGTAGCTTTAAAACTAGTAACTTATAATTAAGTTACTGGAATTTAACTTAAATTTTAAAGCTTGTAAGTCACTGGCCATCTAATTTCGTATGCTTCCCGCAGTCTCATTAACAAAGTAAACCGCTAATAAGCTATCGCCATCTCTAATTGCTGCTGGAATTAGAGCGAGCCGCCGCCTTACCGGCTAATTTCTAGAAGCTTTGTGGCGGTCGCTGTTATTTTAGCGGCATTTTTATTAGAAAAATTAAAATCTTTATTAAAATTTTTGCATTTTTATTTTATCTTAATTTTAAAAAGCAACGGTCTGAGTATTTTTGTGTTCACTTAAAAGTAATTCTGAAGGGATGTCACCGCCATTTTCATAATCTCCATTTAATACGAACAAAATCTAGCCATGACCGCTAAATTTACCGAAGTTTAAAAATAACATTCCCATAAAATCAGGTAACCACAGCGCGGGCTCCGAGTGCGGATACTAGCATTGCCTATTAATCTATTCAGTTTCATTTCACATTGTTGCCGTCCGTATTTTTGCGAAAGCTCAGCAATAAATTAAAAGATAATCTTCGCTTCTTTCTGTAATGTGAAATGGTGGCAACAACCCGTGTAATCACGCCAAAGGGTTCCTGTGAACAAACCATAAATTCACAACAGTGTAAGCTCGTATTACCGCACTCTCGATAATATTACCGTAGAGCTATCGAAAGGCATATTGTATCGAGCTTACTTAGCTTTGCTTTCAGGACAGTGTTTTATTGTCAGTAACCCACAAACTGTTCGGTCAGTAATACACAAAAAATTCATGAACCACTACAGGGTCGGGTCTCCTCTCACAATGAGAAGGATGTAGGCCTTAGTCCACCACGCTGGCCTAGTGCGGGTTGGTGGACTTCACATGCCTTTGAGAACTTTTTTTCTGAACTCTCAGGCATGCAGGTTTCCTCACGATGTTTTCCTTCACCGTAACAGCAGGTGATATTTAATTTCATAAATCGCACATAACTTTTATTACAAAGTCATTGGTGCGTGCCACTGGGATTCGAACCCGGACCCCTCGATTCGAGGTCGAATTCTAAGCCACTGGGCTATCACCGCTGTGATATGTAATAGTGTTTTATTGGAAAGGTAAAAAAATCACTGTTCATAAGTAAGTAATGAAGAAAACGCTGCAAAAAATGTCTATTTCTTGCAAATTGTGTTTGGTCTAGATATTAAATAAGTGTCTGGTTACAATGCATAAACAAAACAGACATCGTTCAAATGATAAATAAACGTGGGTGCATTGCAGAACTGCTGAGCATTAAACCATCTTTCTTTTAAAAAAAATAAGAGCTACTATCCATATCACTTTCGATGGGTCGCATCCTCTCTGAACACTCAATAAGTCTCCAACAGCGTGTAAGCTCACATTACCGCATTCTCGATAAAAGTAACGTAAAGCTATCGAGACGCATATTGTACCTTTACATCGCTTTGCTTTCAGGATAGTGTTTTATAGATAGATACAAAACTAGTAGCACAGACAAAATAGATAAACGTAGATTGGAGAAACTCACATACTAGAATTTATTTCCCATAAATAAAATCCTTGTGGGTAGGTACAGATTTTAACTACAAAATAACCTTTCCGGAATAATTGAAAAGGTTTAATTGGAGGAGTGGGTGCCTCGATAACAATCTTTCATTATGATATCCGAGTTTGGGATACGTACATTACTTTTAAAGCTGTTTTATAGGTGCCTTTAGGGACCAATAACAAATATTCAGTTCAGTTTAATCCAGCATTTTGATCATTGAATCAATACTTTTTAATGGAACTCCGTACTGGATGACTACAAAAGTTTCCTCACTTCGTAATCATTGAAGAGTCCACATTACCTGATAATGCTCTATTTTTGAGCAAATCCTATCGTGTTTTTGTTAGTGAGTGTGATGGGATATACCTTCCCTACTTGGGAGGTTTATGCCATCATTTTCCGTACGGATTGTTGCAAAATAAGCTAAATAAGGATACAATTCTCACCCATCTATGTATGTATGTATAGCATATGTATAGTATATGATTTTAAAAGAGTGCCGGGAGTTTTTTTCCGCCCGCTTTTTTCTCCTGGTCTACGTTAGCCTGAGGGGCACCGAAAGCGGATGTGAGATGTAAGATAATATTCTATGATGTATGACGTTCATAGTGTACACAACTCGTACCTGACAATGAATAAAAGACTTTGATTTTGATATATGTATAGTAAGTGCTGACCACACTACATTTTCTTCGTACGCGGTCTTTGCTATGTGCAGTAACAATACCATTTGTTACCTACATATAGTACATAAACACGACAGTGTGAAGACCAACTCAGAAGTTACGTATAAAGACGTAGGTACTCGTAAGCAAAGGAAAGATACCAACACTTCTATACCAAAACTTTACAGTGCATTGTAAGACAAACAGTTCTTACAGCTAACTTTCGTACCTTTGTACATTATTTTTTTCAAAGACAAAGACAAAACGTTTATTTGCATAAATATAGTTGGGTATAGAGTAATTGTTACAAATTGTTTAGATTAATCTATTAGATATTTACCATTTTTAGGTATGCAAATATTAAGGAGATAAAACTAACAAATGAAAGCTCATAAACAACTTAATTAAGTTAAATTAGATACTTTAAATACGACCATTTCTTTTTATTTCAACTTAAATCAAAAAATGTTATGTAATATATCTTAATGAAATAATTTGAAATATCTCTTCTTTCAGTCCATGTCCAGCAGTGGACTACCACTTCGGTCTAAACCTTCTGAATCCCGCTGTCACTTTCAGGTCGTCGGTCCACCTGGTCGGTGGTTACCCTGTGTTTTTGCTTAACACTTGCCCTGTCAATTAAATAGACACAATAGTTTTGAGTCATATGTGACTCATAACAATGGTTATGAGTCATATGTGACTCAAGGGATTGCGAAGTGGTTTAACGTGGTCACCATTTGAGACAAAAACTTTAATGATACAATACGTAATATTTTATGTATGTGTTTGTATTAGCAGTGTGTGTAGTAATATGTTTGTATGAGGATTTATGGGACGATGTGGTCGCTATGCAACAAAGTCCTTTTTCTTAAATAAAAAAAACACTTCCAACTTCCAATCTGCAAATGCCTAATACAGTGTGATTATCCTGTCATGTATGACGTCATGTTCTCAAGTGATGATTAATTATTATGATTTGATGATGATTTCAAAGTGGTTTTTAGTATGAACCTGCCACTGTAACAATAGGAGGCGTAAAATTGTTGTTACATAATACCCACATACATACATACATACTCGTTAGTCTAATGTAAAGTTTATGCAAAACTAGACAATAGGTACTAGGCGTCCGTTGGATTTTCGGACCATACAAACTTACAACCCTTTATATCCCCTTCGCTTTACAATTCAACCCCTTCAGGGATTTAAAGGGGTTGCAAAGTATGGGCCCGTTTGACAAAGAATTTTAGGAAAACCCAACCCAACTGGGGAAATCCCCAGCAAAATATTAGAGTATGTACCTCTTTATAATGATAGTGATGATAGAAAACAAAGACGATAGAGCGTGAATGATGTATTGTTATAGAAAAGAGAAGTACTAGTATCTACTCGTATATTTCACCCTCTGTTAGGGTTTGGCGATTGCTTACGGAAAAACCTTCAGGCATGCATGAGTAAACTATACATACCTATAGATCCTATGTACAGATTCCAAAGTATATAAAGTTGAACATCATATACATCACTACCTGATTTATCACCTTTTAGGCATGGTGTGCTAATGTTAAAAGATACTATTATAACCTATTTGTTGCTATTAGCAGTTGCTAATCAGTTGTTAAGCTGTTGCTTAATCCCTTTCTGCATTGAAATTTTCTTTCCTTCTTTCATCATCAAGAAGTAATGATACTGTATTCGTGAATTATTTCGTGAAAAGAGGTTTCTATAAAATCGAAGCTTACAACATTAAAATATTTGGCTTGCTATCTAATACCTGTTTTATCTTTTGTTTGAAAAGAACTACAAAAGTACAACCGTACAATTAAATATTTTTAGAAAATCAATATGAAGATTTATCACAAAGAAACGCAAGCAAAGGATAAAAGGCCAACCTTTACTTCGACTGTAAAATTTAATTCAACTTGCGGAAAGTTAACGTAAAATGCAACGATACTTGCTTGGTAGCTGAGATTTCCTTTTGACCTTTCAACATTCTCAGTATGCGAGCTGCATAAAGTAAAGTAGTGTTTACGGCAAAACACCGCCGCAGTTCGCATCGAGTTGAACATTTTGCACTTCGCATTCCCCGCAGCAAACTTGCCCGAGTTGGCATTCCGCACATTTCCACCTACGTGTAATAAACTAGAATTTTGTTGAAGTAATAACAAAATTCTAGTTTATCTATTCTCATCTTAGAAATCTCGTCTCTCTTTGCTATTAGCAGGACGTGAAAAACGAGAGACAGCTTGATAAACATATTGACAGCAACATCACATTTTGGTGAAGGATTCATGCTTTAAACAAAATTTTGAAAAGATTTAAAGTTTTAGTGACAAACGCGGTCGAGTATAAAATGAAGATTAGAAACTTAAAAAAATACAGCGGGACTGTGAGTCAGTTTATTATGCAGTAAATTGACTCACAGTCCCGTCAGACTTTTTTGTCAAAGGTTAATAAGCGTGCAGCGGTGATAGCCCAGTGGCTTAGAATTCGACCTCGAATCAAGGGATCCGGGTTCGAATCCCAGTGGCACGCACCAATGACTTTGTAATAAAAGTTATGTGCGATTTATGAAATTAAATATCACCTGCTGTTACGGTGAAGGAAAACATCGTGAGGAACCCTGCATGCCTGAGAGTTCACAAAAAAAATGTTCTCAAAGGCATGCGAAGTCCACCAACCCGCAGTAGGCCAGCGTGGTGGACTAAGGCCTACATCCTTCTCATTGTGAGAGGAGACCCGACCCTGTAGTGGGTCATTAATGGGTACTGACAATAAGCGTGGATAGTATTCCATCGAGTTTCCAAAAGTTTCCATCGAGTTGAACATTTTGCACTACGCATTCTCCCAACAGCAAACTTGCCCGAGTTGGCATTCCACACATTTCCTCTACTACAGGTGTACAATGCTGGTATCAAACTAAACTTTGTAATTACTACTTCTCATTTTATGTTTCGCTCAGAATTTCGGAAAGGTTGAAGCGTTAAGATAAAACAGTGAATTCTTTGTATGATAAAAGAAATAGAAATGAAAGAGTTAATAATTATAAAATGTGATAAACGCAGATGCTTAATAATCGAATTCAAACCAAAGAGGACAAAACATTTATAAGGAAAAAGAAAGAAAAGAGGAACATGATTTTTGTAGACCATTCTCATTGAATTCAAAGGAAAAGAAAATAACAAAATGAAGTATCAAACATTAGGAGAGGTCTATTAACCTCTAACGTCGAAGGCATTTGTAATATCAGTGGTGCATAAAGTAATGTTTAGACAAAACACCATCCGCACTCTTTGAAACAAGTTTAACTTACCCGCAGTTGGCATTCCACACATTTCCTCGACGAGAAGGTGAGCACTACAGGTATCATGCTAGAACTTTGGTATTACTATTATATATCTCCTTGGAAGTTTTGCTGATAAGAAGTTTGGCTTTTAGAAGTAAGAAATCTTCATAGGTGAAACTATGTTGCCAACGGAACGTTGTAATGTGTTAGAGAAAAGAAAAAAAGGGTCTTAAGGGTTTAAATATATGGCGGTGATAGCCCAGTGGCTTACATTCGACCTCGAATCGAGGGGTCCGGGTTCGAATCCCAGTGGCACGCACCAATGACTTTGTAAAAAAGTTATGTGCGCTTTATAAAATAAAATATCACCTGCTGTTACGGTGAAGGAAAACATCGTGAGGAAAATGCATGCCTGAGAGTTCACAAAAAAAATGTTCTCAAAGTATGTGAAGTCCACCAACCCGCATGAGGCCAGCGTGGTGGACGGCGGCCTACATCCCTCTCATTGTGCGAGGAGACCCGACCCTGTAGTGGGTCATTAATGGGTTACTGGCAAGGGTTTAAAGGAATTGACACCAATAACCATTATCAGGGATTTGTGTAGGATTAGAATTTGACAAATGAACAAGTATTTTTAAATTTTAATTGAGCACGCTGCCAGAATTATTTCTCGTCTAAACAACGCATAAATCAAGAAATATAAGAGCTAACATTAAAAACTGTTTTGAAATAATCGAGATTAACGCATATCTGAAGTAGAAGTCCAGGTGTAGGGATTTAAGATAACGGGGCCTTTTAGGAAATGAGTATCTATTAATCGAATTAATATTATCCCTTTATGTAAATACCTATCTGTAATTTTTGAAGATAGAGCCAATGCACATACAAGCTCAACTTTGACAAGGGATAATTTAGTAAAATAAAAATCTCATCTAATAGAGAACTTTTAATCAAGGCAAATCACAAAATGAGTTACAGTACTATTGCACAACACATCAGCAGTGTTCATAAAATGGAGAAAAATTGCCAAACCTAAATCAATTTCAATACTCCCATTGAATTCTTGGCTTCCGAGCCAAAGTTGAGAATCGCAGTGAAATTTAGAATGGCACTAGAGCGTTTTAACTTTGTTGTCTTTGTATAACTACTTGACTTCTAAGCGTGTTGTTGGACTCGCATGTTAATTTGTTTGTTGAACTATTTCCATACGATCTCAAAGGCGGTGCTGAATCGTGTTTGATTGTGAAGCGTTCGCTTTGCATCTGAAAAGCTTGCTAAAGCTGTGGTTAAACCAACTCTTCGAATGTAAAGTGCGCTTCTTCTTTAATACAATAAATAGGTGTCACTTTAAACGGAGTTGAATAATTATTACTACTGTCTTTATAATACAGCGCACTTGGTAGCTAATGATATAATAACTGAATCCAATACTAGGGGCGATGTTGGGACTTTTTGAAAAGGTGAGATTACTAGTGGAGAATTAGATGCACGAGTTTGTGTGTTACATATTTTGTGAGTCTCATTCTTAAAGACGATAATTATTTATAAATGATAATTTTGTCGATGGCTAAAATATAATGGATGAACAATGTGATAGGTAGTGAATTTGTTTAATTCCTAAGTAATGTCTAAGTATATATTAAAAAAAAGACTATAACATAAGATTGAAAAATACAGATATTTACCAAATTAATAAAATGGTTTCAACCTAGATAACAGTTTCCCATCAATTTGTCCACTCGTTGGGACCAAAGCGATTAACATTTACAAACATTAAAATTCTACCTTCAATAAAATCTCTAAAAGCGTAGATAGAGAAGACAAAGGAGATCTACAAAATACGTAAGTTAAGAACATCAGTATTGTACTTAGAAACCGCAAGCTGCCAAGTCGTTAAATATGCCCAACAACTCAATAAGATTCAAACAACAACGACAACGGATACCTAAGTTTCTAACTCCCAAGTTACTTGTAACATTTGTTACCAGTAAGGATCCGAATAAAAGAACGCTATTGTAAACTCAAACTCTAAACAGAATTCCAAGTGAACATCTGTTACGAACTAAAACTTAGCGCTGTCTCGATTAGCTGCGAATTAATTCCAAATAGCATATTATCCACATTCGAAATTATCAAAGTAGGCGTACACGAGAACAACTTCAAATATCTTGTTACGAAAATGTTTGTTACGAAAATTTCGACTGCTGTGTGTCGCGCGGAATATCTTAACTTTTCGGCTTAGTGATTCGGCGTCTCCTTCTCGCATGATACAGTGGAAAGGGATGAAAGCGAAGCCAAAATTGTAAATGATATTATTCCAGATGTACCCGAAGGCGAATTAGGTGGTTCCATATTACGCGAAGTTGCCAATTACTGTGACAGACAAAGTTTCATATTTCGGCGCGTCTGAACAACAAGGGTTGATATGTCCCTACCATGTTTTTCCTGAGCGTTGTTTGGAAGTTGTGGATAGAGGGAAGCAATAAGGTCTGATTGATGTTGGAAAGTTCTTGCGGTTTGGGTTCCATGTTGGAAAAGGAAAAAATGAACCTTTTCTTATTGTCTATCTGATCCATCAATGTCCAAAAATAAAATAAATATTGAATATTTAAATCCACGATCCCCTTTGTAATGATCTAATTTTTTGTAGTTAAATGCTATGTTTCGTTAATTTTGACTATCTCATTTCACGATATTTCCATTTACGTGAAAGTTTTCTGTTGTAAATTGTAATATACCTCGCTTTTATTTATTTACGGATCGCTTACATTATGTACGAGTACATCATACGAGAGATAAGGGTTACGAAACATGTACGAAACCTAATGAACTGTCAGAACAATTACACGCAACGATGACGTGGACTTCATATGGAAATGAAATTAAATGTGGGAGAAAATAAAGATAGAAGTATAAAAATATAAGTTAAATGTCACAGGCGTCTTCTATTTTCAGCCTTTCGTAATAGATTGAGGACATGAGGCACCCCTAATAGACGTCATTTTAACCAGTCCTAGGTCTCTTTAGATCCATAGGTTTCTTGCTGTATTCTTCAGAGCTTCTTTGAAATTGGTTTTTTTGATTTTAGGTGCCCTATAGATCCCAGGGTTTCTTAGAGTAATGATCAGATCTCGAAGTTGGTTTAAAATTTTTGCTTGTAAATATCCCGAATTAACAAAAGACAAACTGGTTTAAAAGGTATATTTTTAGATCATCATTTAAATATTAGAATCTATCAGTAGCAATATTGATAGGTTAGTGCTGAGCAGGTTTCCTTTGACGATTTGCTCTGATAAAGATTTATTTATTGATATTTTGATCTGTATTTCCTTCTTTTATTTCTATTACTTTAAGTTTTAAAACGTTCTTTCTTTCTAAATTATAAGCATCAGTGTCATTTAGTAGTAGTAGTATATTACTAAATGACATTCGACATACAAACGCCCCTGTTACCGTTTGATAACAGTGCGTACAAAGCTTGTATTATTCAAAATACATTGTTCACTAAACTGGTTCAAACCGCCCATTGCGTGAGCCGGTCTCTATTAATTTTAATTGATGAATTGTTTTAGTAGTTGCTTACAGCGGTTTGCACTTTGTTTTACGGCTAACGGATGAATACGAAGCTATTCGGTCGATTACATTTTCCATCCATTTAATTTGGTAGTGCTAAATAATAAAATTGACAAGTTTGAACATTATTTTCCTTTCAGTTTCATTTGTGCGTGATGGTATTACATATCGGTTCCATAATAAATTAACTTTTATATAACTGTTATTCCTATTGATAACTGTACATGAATAGGCAAAGATAAACTAAATTTTGCTGATACTATAATAGTTTTGTATTTTCATTCATCATAATTATAATTGAACTAGAGCCATTCATAATAATATTATTATACTAATATGAATAGTATAATAGTATCCGATAATTATCTTGGTATACGTTAAATATTTAGACAAAAAAGTAAATATTTTACAAGGCACAGTATTTTGATTCAATAAGCACAACTCTTTCTTTTATCTGAAATATTACACGGAACGACCCAGCTCCTTCAAATCTGGTGAAAATTGACCGAAGCGTGATGCGAATAACGAAGACGAATGTACCTGTTGACCTGAACGAGCTGCGAATTTATATGACGGACCCTGGTTAAGAAATATAATAACACGAGAGGGTTTATGAGTCATACCTAGTTCCAACAACTACAACAATACAGTACAACTTATGAAATCTTTTGTGAAACGTATAATAAAAGCCAAAGAGCTCTCAATGGCAAAGCCTTTGATGTTGACTGTGTGCATAGATCCAACCATAGAAATTACGATCAACTAATCAGGTTACACTATTCTGAAGGTGGATGAACTTGTTGCGTGATTTTACTTATAAATCGTTGGATTTTAGTATCCGATAGTATGTATCTGCAACTTGATTGAGACTCATAGTAGAATGAAGTCTTCTTTCAAAGTAAAAAGGCTAATTCCGGGTTGATAAACTAGGCATATATATTCTATTTGTCTTTGTCTTTATCTTAGACCTCATGATGTTTTCATTCAACATTAAAGCAGGAGACACAGAAAGAGCAAATTTTAATGCTCTCATATCGCGCATTCAGGACTCAGAAAAGTTAAACAACGACTAGCTACGGATCGTAAAAAATGCATGGACATTTAATTCTCACTAGCACTCTCAGTCATCAACAGCTAAACTTTTTCCATCGCATTGCTATTTATTTAAGCAGCAGGACGGTCCATAAATTTCTTATTTATTATACTTTTATTAGAAATTTTAAACTAAGTTCTTGCATGTCCCGTACTGTGAGTCTAAGTGATGCAGTAGTGTTGCCGCTATCTCGCATGTTCTAACGCGCGCAGGAAATGCTACCGTCGCGTCGCGTGATTAATGCGCCGTGTACAGGAATGAACCACTTTGATGTCAGTTATAGGGAATAGTAGAAAAACTTCTATAAGTGCTGTAATTCGTAATTAAATACAGGGTGAGTGTCAGTTACCCATTAATGACTCACTACAGTGTAGGTTCTCTTCTCACAATGATAGGGATGTAGGCAAGAACATTTTTTTTGTAAACTCTTAGGCATGTAAGTTTCCTCACGATGTTTTCCATCACCGTAACAGCAGATCATCTGCTATTAAATACCATTTGACTTACTCTAATCTAATCTGAAGCGCACACACATAATTTTTTTAAAGTCATTGGTGCATGCCGCTGGTATTCGAACCCGGGCCTCTCGATTGAGAGGTCGAACTGTCAGTATTATCTAACGAATTGTAAAACTAGCAAGCCTGAAACCCGTTAGTAACCCACAACAGGGTGAGGTTTCAAAAGTGAAGGATATAGGCCGGTAGAGTAGGTGGAAGTCCGAAAAGCAGACCAATTACAGTTCACCGTTATATTTTCAAAGACATTACTTCATTCTCAACGGCGGCGTCTTTAAGAACAATATGGAGTACTGTCACTCGTGTAGGTTTCTTCAAGATATTTTCCTTCACCGTTACAGTAGGCGATATTTTTCAAGCGCTCCTAATCTGTACCTCTCCAGCAATAGACCGTCTTCTTCTTCATATTACGTTATGATAACCTTATGTTATAATGCCATCATCAGATGGAATTATAACATAAGGTTTCAATTGATTAATATTGAATTCCTTCATTAATAACAGGCCATAGAGGTTAGTGTGTCGAAGGTGTGCCAACATTACGAAACGAATTGTAAAAGCGGCATAATCGTATCAAACACATACGATAAAAAAGTCGTAAAGAGAAAAATGTGGCGGCAATAAAACTCCACATGAAGCAGAAACGTTTGAGACAATCACGACTCATCGGGGAGCGCTATAGCGATGCATGACGCGGACTTTATAAGGATGCCAAAAAAATGTGTTGTATCGATATACCGCATCGTAACTGTATCGTATTCCTTTGTATCAATACGCGAAAATGTTGCTTCCCTTTGTATCGATATATCGCATGCATTTAATATCTTTAATACAAAGGGGTATATTTATTGTACATATTTTTAAATTTTAATACGCAAAAATTTTAGAATCAAGATATTAAAATGTTCAATAACACTATTTTATCATCATTTCGCTACGAAGTATAATAGAAACTTAAGTTAGAATAATTAAAAGAAATCAAATTTGATACGATACGATATTTTACAGTGATCCGATACCTATATCGAAACGTATCGTATGGTCAAATATCGCATTAAATATCGTATTGTGCTGTATCGATATTTCGATATATCGTGTCGTAATGGGCATCCCTAGGACTTTATGTGGGCTTTGAATGATCCATTCTATTTAGTTCTTCAAATTATGACCGTAAAAACAGAAACGACTGTTCGCCGCGAACCATTAAGTATTTAGATTCATTTCTGCTGGGTTGTTCTACATGTTTTGTGTTTCGGAGGCGTGGTTGTCAGAGATATTTTATTTGAGGCGAACAATTCAGCCGTCATGAGTATCAATGTATCCACTTACAACCTCAAACAGGATTTGTACCCAATTTGAGGATGGACATGGCAGTCCATGGGCTGCAGTAACCACTTAACATCAGGTGGCCTCCGTCCGTTTGCTACTCATATTCAATTAATAGGACTTTAAACAAAAGCAACCAAGAGAGATGGGGTATACCTTAAAATCTTATTTAATTTAAAAGAAAATATTCAAAAACTGGATATTATTATGATGCTGATTTAGCAACAAAAAAAAAACAAGAAGAATAGCTATGCCAGTTTGCTACTCATATACAACTTAAAAAAAGGGATGGGGCATACTGTTTAAGTAATTTAATTAAAAAAACACCCAAAAACTGAACACAATACTGATTTTGTAACAAACGAAGCGAGACGAAAACAGTAAACTGTTTGAAGTAAGTATTGTAACAAAAAGAAACCTCAAAACAATAATACTCGTAACTGATATCACATGACAAATCTCACCCTCGCCATCGTGTGTTCGTTTGGTTGGCCCTCAAATGATACTGTTATGACCTTGTTACAGTTCATCGGTACACGATATAGAAAGTAACACATTCAAGGATAATTATTTATTAATCATGTCATACCATTATGGATTGATATCGTTTTGATATACGCGATTACTTATAATAACAAGATCAATGTTATTGGAATTATTGGAATGACATGTTTTTGTATTTTACGTGTCTATGGAAGTGTCTACAACAAGCGTTATTGAATATTGAAAAACTGTAGACCTAGGTATCATTCTGATTCCTGATGGAATTGATATTTCTGTACGTGACAGAGTCAGAAATGATGATATTCGTAGAAAAGCAAAGGTGACCGACATAGCTCTCAGTTTGAAAATTGAAGTGGCAATAGGCTGGCCACATCGATCGCAGGACTGACCGATGGGGAATAAAGGTTCTTGAGTGACGACCATAGATAAAAGGAGCACAGGCCGCCCTCCAGGTGGACTTATTACCTAAAAAAGACAGCGGGAAACCGTTGGATTCAAAGAGCCGGTCCTACTGAGCGAAGTGGCGTCGATAGGGTAGGCCCAGGTCCAGCAGTTGCGAAGAGCTGAAAGAGGGTATGAGTTGTGGGTTGGCAAAGAAGAATGTTTGAGGCTCTGTGGTTTTATTGTATTCTACTCATTGACAGTCACAGTTCCTAGCAGTAGGACATAAATGTTTCCAAAAATCAAGCAAATAACACATTTTTTTCACAACAAAATTTTATAATATACATTGATAATTTTCTGAATATTCACGTACTCAGCTTGTAAAGGCTGACATACTCACGCGTATATTTTTGACCTAAATCCATTAATTAGCTACGATGGGAGCGACCCTATTACATCAGGTCAGATTTGCTGATGAGAACCTACTTAATTTGCGTCTCAAAATGCTGAGCTTAAGGGGATAATACCGATCTTACGTCTTCAGAGAGCTACAAAAGCTAAAAAAGTTTATAAAGCTTTATGTTAGTGGATATAGGGTAGCGGACCCAGTAGTCAGCCAGACACCAGTACTCAGCCTTTTTTAACTTTAAACCTATAGAAATAACAATACGATTTATTTTAACCAATCAAGTTGTGCTTTATCGGTTTGACGACTCCTAAGTGGTGGATTCCAAACGTACGAGGTACTGTGAGTAGTCAAAATTACGAGCAATTTTAGTCCATTCAGGTGTTGTCCGCCGACAAGCTAGCGCTAGTGGCGATCGCTATTTTTTTGTTAGTGGCAGGTGATTGCAAAATAGGTAAGATAATCAATATTATTTTCATGTATTGTATATATTAAATGAATTATATGATATATTTGGAAATTAAGTACTTTATTTTAATAATATTTCATTGTAAAATTACGCATTTACTTAAATATTAGGGTGGCCGACTACAGGGTTGTTATGTTTTAGCATTTTCCGGTAGTCAGCCACCCCTGGCTGACTACTGATTTTAGGCAAAACTTTTTGTTTCAAGTGTTGCTGGTATCAATTTATAGCTCTTTTTTAACCCTTTATTTTGAAGTAAACATGTCATACATTATTTTGACAAAAAACCAGTAGTCAGCCACCTAAACATTCGCGATGTTATGCTGGCCGAGCACTAGTTGTGATTAATCCAGTAGTCAGCCTCAAAATATATATGAATTTAAATAGATATTTAGTTATCATTTTAAAATTTAAACCTCGTTCTTTTTACAATTTCATTTTATTTTTACAATTTCTTCTATTTACATAGTTTCAGATTCCAATCATGACTTTATCGAGGCCGATACTACAAAATCCTGAGGATAAACTAGTACAAGCTATAGACCCCATAAGAAACGGTATGAAAATTAAAGAAGCCAGCAGATTTTATGATGTTCCTCGAGGTACTTTTCAAGACAAGCTGCATCTTCGGGTTCCTGGAGGTCCCAGAAAGATGGGTCCTGATTCTATCCTCTCTAAAAATGAAGAATCAGAGATTGCAAACTGGCTGATTGCTCTTGCATCTTGCGCATTTCCACTGAAACCTGACAATCTATTGAATATGGATCAAAACATTATGATCGAAGATGGCAGGCCTAACCCTTTCGTAAATGGAAGACCATGTAAGAAGTGACCTTTTTATGCCTCTTGGTGATATACTACATTTATTAACAATAATGTATTGGACAACGAAATTAATCTTCCTGCTTTTGAAGTTAGTGAAGCTTCTATTTTAGTATCAAGCGAAAACAAGGATGAAAATACGATCATACGATCTCTTGGTATTGAAAATATATCTGATACTATGATTTAAAAAGAAACTCATGGGATATCACCCATCATACGTAAAAATCTTGTTATACCATCGCCAAGAACGAAAGTAATAAAGGCAAAGAATTAAGAAAGAAAAAGAGAAGTTAAAAGTTACTTTCTAAGAAGATGGAATAGCAGAAAAAAATAAAACTGAAACATCCAAGAAGAAAAATGATGGTTCGGACGGACGAAGAATTTAAAATTACAAGTGCAAAAAAAGAAATCTGAAATATAAAAATTACAATGAAAATGTGGCGATAGAAAATAAAACAAATAAATGTGATACAACAGAAAAAAACGTCTAAAATAAAGATTCTTTCAGTACAAACCAGCTTCACAGAACAAAAGAAATATCCAACTATTAAGAAAGAAAAGTTGCAAAAGAAAATGAATAATATGTTGATCCGAAAACAATTTATTTATTTGTATACAATTCTTTTAGAAATGTGTAAGAACTTGCTGATATTCTGAACAATAATATGACTGATTATTAAAACTACAGATAGACAAATAAGTTATAAATAATTGAAGCATACTCTTTTTGACTGAATTTAATGTTCCTGAGCAGATTAAGTTAAATATTAATTATTTATCTCCTATAATTAAGCAAAGGCCGACTATTGGTAACAGGATGGCTGACAAGTGGATTTTAGAGGCTGACTACTGGTGAAATGTGACTTATTTACTTTGAACTGATTTTTTGTTGCATTAAACAATATAATTAACTTTGATATTAATTTTATTATAAATTTTAATAAATAAGGAACCTAAAAATATATGACACCTTTAATTTATTCCTCTGCATGTTAATTTTCCGTGACAATGAACTTGAAACTTCAGTTAAAAGGCTGACTACTGGGTCCGCTACTAATTAATAGATTATAACAAAGATTTTTCATATGTAGGGAGAGTGACGGCATATTGAAAATGGAACGCCTATAATTAGCCTAAAAGTAACGGAGTGATAGATATAGCACCTATCACTCTCTTACTAGAGAAAAGTCGTTCAAAGCGATACAAGTATTGATATACATATCTTCAATGAACTAAGATGATCCCTTCTCGGTATCCAAAGATGTTTGCAAAGCTTTTCAATACATCAAGGTACAAGAACACCAAATCCCATAATTGAAAAGATGGAAGACAAACATTAATATGTAGTTCTGTTTTTATTCTCGTTTTCAGCTCATTTCCAGAGCGCATTGTTTATGGATGACCGACTTCTGTACGTCAATGGCGTCTTTTCTTATTCAGAGATATGTATGATTGTGGGCTCTCGGTTCTATATCTGTTTCAGTTGTGCCTTTTGGGAATTTAAACAATATGGACGACTCGGCTGTGTATGTTCGTTTCTTTTTATCAAGATCACGTTCGGAAAGGTTATATGCGAATGCCACGGTGGATTTTTCATTTCAAAAAATTATTTGTCCAAAAAGTTTTATGGTATTAAAGTAAGCATGCTGAATAATGTCTACCAAACACAGTGTTACGTGGCTTAATTTGTAGATACAAATGTGCACCATTTAGCAAGATGATTTGAAAGGAATTTCCTAAGTTAATTCATCACTTTGAAAACAATAAACATGCCACTTTTCAGTGTTTTGACGATAATTTCAATAAAGATTTGTAAGTTAAGCTAGCAAAATAACAACAAACATTTTCACACAATATGAATTTTCAAACAATCGCTAGGCAAGCTTCTAAAGAAATAGCATTAGAAAATAATTTCAACGCACCGTAGAAAAAGGTTGAAAAACAAAACCGTTTAACAGTTGCAACGTATCGTAAACACGCACAAACGGTAAAAAGCGAACCCGTTAAAGAATTGCAATCTCAAGCACCACACGCACTCAAAAGCAATACAAAACGAAAGAAAAATGACACTATAAATTCAATCCCGTCACTTTTCATCCCAAGGTCACGCGATACGAACTCGTGTTCGCACGTACGCCTCTTTTTTATTGTTTCGCATTGTTCCTTTTGGAAATAAATCGGGCCAGGGTTGCGTGCCTTGTATATGTATTTTGCATGAGAAAGAGCCACTTCGCTCGGCGGCAAAAAGGTGCGTGATTTTTGTCGGATACACACGGCGGAATTTATGGCCGTCGTGTGTAATAAGTTTTATTAGATAACGCCGACGTCCGAAGTCCTCTTGTTGTCTTGAGTTCATATGCGGTTTGGTTTTTTGACATATCGTTTTAATTAAATACGCGCTTCCGTGCTTCGAAGGGCACGTTAAGCCATCGGCGCTGGTTGTTGTCTATACGATGTTATTCGTAAAACTGACATGACATGACGTGTTGGCCGCTAACCGGTTTCCCCACCAACCCGCATTGAGTCAGCGTGGTAAAGTATGCTCCAGACTGGCTAGTGGCTAACCCGTGTAAGATATTTTCAAATCACCTATAGATAGGGCCATGAAGGTCTAACGTGGTATAATGTATATTTCCTTAATCCCAATAGTTTCATTTTAGTGTAATGGGGTGACCTACATACCCACTTTCCATTTCAAACATAAAAGACCTACCATAATTGTACACTTCGCAATAAACCACGGACTACTAACAATCAATCCGAGTAAATAGTAAAATGGGATTGTGCAAGCAAATAAGCATTTAAATTGGATCATTTATCTGCTTGTTTGCAAACCGCGAGTCGCAGCACAAAGCTGCCTTTTATCAACAAAACCTTCGACGTCTGCGACTAACTCGTCATTACCGTTCCGTGTAATGACGGGGTGTGTAGGAATGATGTCTTGTTATATGCGTAATGGAATACCTGCCAAAGACGAGTAAGCCAAATACTGGGCTATCGTCACTTTTTAACATCTGTAGGGTAATCAAAATAACTCTTTTTGGTAAAATTAAAACTACTTACCTACTTAAAATAATTGTAATAGGTAAGGCTAGGCTTCAACCAATAGAACCACTTAAATGTGTACGATTTAGAAATTTTCGCCTCATTATCCTCACCGCTGGCAATAAAAGGAGCCTTTAATGGCACAAAGCGATTGGAAACCGTTTGGCCGTGATGACGACTCGACGGATACCGCTATTGAAATTGTAATTGCTTGTTTCGATTTAACAAACACCTCGAGTAGGTACGACTCTGTTTCACGCCGACGGATTTTGATTTCAGATCAAGTGGGTTCGAGTAAATAAGAAAAACATGAAATAATTAGTAGTTATAAAACACATGAACATTGAAGAAACATGAACAATTCTTTGTGGTTGCAAACTAAATGAAACTTTTGAAGACCTTTTGAGGACAAAGACGGTTCAGGAAAATCCATAACAGAAACATAAAAACATTATTTATAGCAGGCAAATGATAGCCGTGCCATTGATTTATATATCCATATCCAATCCTTCCTTTAATCGACTATCATTTACTAACTATATCCAATAGCATTTATATATTTTTATTAATATTTAGGTACATTCAGATGACCAAGGGCCAAGCGAGCCGCGTCCATTAGAAGAGGTCTACCATATAGCAGTGAACAAGAATCGGTAAATTGATAAATTAATCAAATGAAATACTAATCGAATCAAATTTCAAAAACATACTACACGATGGTTAAAAAATAAAATAATATAAATTACCTATTAACTTACTAAAATAAGTATGTACTTATTTATTAGTGTCACTTTTTCAAAAACCAATGTTATTAAAGTATCATCGCATCCATAGAAATAATGACAGAAAAATCAAAACCTACAAACTTTTGTACACAAACCGCGGCGGGAATGAAATCGCAAAACGAGATAACATCACCGAGGGGAATGAGACTCGTAATAAGATCACGTTCGCGCGATTAACTGCGTTTTGTGTAATGATGAGTTCGTCGGCGGTTTCCAGGCATTGAGACATTCCGCGAACTCATGCTCTTGTGAGTGTGCCGTTCTTAATTGCTAACACAGTGACGTGCTGTAAAGTAAAACTTTTGATTTCATTTTCGGAGACTCAACTCGTTCGAAACGACTGGTAGATATTGAGAACATGACGAACCTTCAGGCATGCAGATCTATCAAATTCAAATTCAAATTCAAATTCAAAAGCTTTTATTCATTATCAGGTACAATTTATGCACACTTAATGAACGTCATACATTTAACATTATACAAACATCGGCTTTGATCGCCCCTCAGGCAAAACGTAGACTAGGAGAAAAAAGCGGGCGGAAAAAAACTCCCAGCACTCTTTTAAAAATAAGTATGAATTATTCTATGGTGCAGTATGACTAGGCCCAATAAAGGAACACACGTGACAGCTATCGTGCGTGTCAATATCGCCCCATTGCCATCCGCTCACAAATGAATATTGATACATGGTGTATAGAAATAGCCTAGTGAAGTTATTCAATCCCAGGCTTTCTTATCGTCTAAATAGTCCTTAGTTTCATAATAGGCCTTTCGGCACAGGACTGATTTGATAGTTCTTTATCCCTGCTTCTATTCTTAAATCCATAATCAGTGTTTCGATCCATAAATCCACCCTCATTGCATTTTTCATGTAGATACTCACTACTCGTATTCTTCATAAAGCTAATTAAATAACAACTATCCAGAGTTGCAGAACAGGTTTATGTTCACAAAAGCCTTACGTAAATACGAATGTTAAGAGATTATCTGTAAGTTACAAATTGTTATGCTCAACCCCAAATAAAATTGAGGAAATGAGATAATGTTATCAAGGAGAATAAGACTCGTTATAAGATCACGTTCGCGTGATTAACTATGTTTTGTGTAATGAGGAGTTCGTTGGTTCCACGCGACACGCATTAAGGCGTTCCGCGTATTAATTTGTGTTTTTAGAGTGCTCTAAATTAAATCAAAATTAAAAACCTTCACATTACGGTTTTTAATATTATTTCCTTACTTCTGTACTTTTTCTTTTATAATACTTTTGAATCTTCTATCATCAAATTTTCGGCCATTTCCCCCTTGAAAGCGTCGGGCAGTCATTGAATGTTCCCACACGTCAGTATATGTGTCCATTAATTTCAGAGCAGTCATTACAGCTCCTCACCACGTAGTTCTTATCAATCGGGTCATCGTGCTTTTCAAGCACAAAACACCTACGAGTATTTCGTACAAAAAGCACTTTACGCTTCGAGTACCTACGTTACACAAATTGAAATCTACCACCACATCAAGGAAACTAGGACAATTTGGATGTTTACAATATGGACATTCATAAATACTAGTATGGAGTTTTTTAAATTATTTTCGGTTTTCTTTTTGTTCAAAAACTCCAGTAACTCATTCGTATTCAGAATATCATCGTACTGAAATAATGAAACTCATATTCACCACCATGCAATGCTGCACTCATCCCCATTAAGGAATTATAACGCTTCACACTCTATCCCCATACTGGTATTATAACGCTTCACACTCTATCCCCACACTAGAATTATAACGCTTCACACTCACAGCCCGCACTAGGATTATATCATTCCACACTCATGCAACAAATTACGTTTCAGAACAGCCGACATGATAACAAAATAACGGTACAATCTTTAAATGTGGCTTCAGTATCTGTTTTAGCTTTAATGTAGAAGTGAATGATTAATGCAGATAAAAAATCTTTGGGTTGAAATGTAAACAATGTTTAATTACATTATTTTTGTAGATATTATAGCTTGACCAGGGTGTTTTCTTTCTTCTTCTTCTTGTAGTTATCTAGTCATTGAGTAGAAATGGGGCCGGCCCCCTGGTGTTAAGTGGTCATTGTGACCCATGGACGCTCGTATCCAACCTCAAATAGAGGAAAAAAAGAATGGGTTGCACTCCGGGAGTGCCGGCAGATTTTTTACTAAAATACATAGTCATATTTAAGAGCACTAGTAGAGAGTTTATTCTACAACCCAAGTGCTAAGCAATAAACTAAGCACTTAAAAATGAAATTTATGTAACTGGAATAATAATCGCCTAAGGGTTAAATAAATTAAATTCAGTCACTAGAACCAACTAACTCGCTTTGAGTACATTTCGGTTTGAACAGTATTTCAATTATAAAAGCAATTAAGACGCTGCCTCTGTATTAAAGTTGATGACAAGAGTCCAAACATGTCCGTAGCGACCAGTTACTCGATTTGAATCAAGTGATCACTTCTGAAATTTAAATAAGCTAAGCTATTAAGCTATGGAAGTTTATGAAATAAGTACTAGACTGCGGCTTCGCCCGCGTGGATTTTAGAACTTGGTGCAGAGAAGCATAAAAAGTATCCTATATGTTAATCCAGGTTATGATCTATCTGTGCACCAAATTTCATCCAAATCTGTGGAGCCGTTTTTGCGTGAAAGAGTAACAAACATCCATCCATACTCACAAACATTCGCATTTATAGTAGTAGCAGGATGTACAGAAAAATTTAAATGTGACAACCACACACATTCCAAAACTTGTGCTTATCTAGACGTGTCAGTCCACCAACCCGTAGTGGGCCAGCGTGGTGGACTAAGGCCTACATCCTTCTCATTGTGAGAGGAGACCCGACCCTGTAGTGGGTCATTAATGGGTACTGATATAACATGATACAATCATGAGAAACTCACAATTTTTATTTAGATTAACTAAGTATTCAATTCCTGACTAAATTTAAGTAACTTCATAAATCATTCAACTCGTTTTAGTACATTCAGTTGAGTGTTTCAATTATAAAAGCAATTACGAAGCCTTTGCTTAAAGTTGAGGACAAGAGTCCAAACACTCACACCAAGTCGCCGGCGATCGCTCCATTCCGTTACCAAGAGTTATCAAGTGAATTTCAGTGACTACCATATTTCAGAATTAGGTTTCAAATGAAATTTGAAATATACCGTGTTAATACAATACCTGCCTGGCTACTAAAAATTCAGGCCCCTAGCTTTATCCACAATGGAGTTTGATTCGAGAAAAGGATGGTACGACCGTGCCGCTTTTTTGCTCGGCTTGGCAGGGGCACTGCTGTGCTCCCAGAAAAATGATGAAGCTGACCTGCCATATTGAAGATGCAGAGCAGCGTCCACAGAGACAGCATTTGCGCCGCGCCGCCGCCGCGGGCTCGCCGCTGGTCAACACTTTACCCACTTATTGACACATCCACTTCTACACTATCCATGGTCTGAAACAAACAGATAAAATAAAATTAGCTTTAAAACTAATAAATAAATAAATAAAAGTTACACACTTATAACTGTAAACACTGTTTTGGAGTGGAGACCGCGAACGGGTCTCTACCCGGGTCACTACTCTATAGTTGCGAGTGGTGAGCACAACTTTCATTGGTCGGTTTGACATTGTGCGCTGCGGTGCACACAATTGGTTCGACAGTCGTCAGTTCGTCAGTGTGCGTCGTCTATTGGTCCAGCACGATTATTCGGCCATGTCAGATACAACCACTGATAATCTGTGCTCACGATTCATGACAGTTACTATAGGGTTACCCTCCAAGCCGTTGGACTGATGACTTGAAGAAGATAGTGGGAAGTGGCTGGATGCGAAGAACGGGGGACCACGTGTGGTGGCGTGACTTAGGGGAGGCCCATCTCCAACAGTGGGACACAGGCTGATTATGACACACTCATAGCCCCGCGATTCCCCGTGTGGTGGGTACCATGGGCACACACAAGACGAGAACAGACACCCAGTCCAGAAAAAAAACTCACCATTCAAATCTCTGTCATTGTAAGCGACTTTTTCTTAAGTTAACTTTACTATAGATGTGACAGAAGAGAGGTCGAGACCCAATAGCCCTTTGGAGATAGGTTCAATAATTAATCATCAAATCATAATATTTTTTGTTCACTTTTGAATGACAAAATCTGTACATCTTCAAAACAACAGCCAAAATAGTCTCATTTACGCTCAAACAACCGATAATTTCGAATGAAAATATAAGCACCAGTGATTAGTCTCTATTTAGCCCTGTTCTATCAACGATCCGCAGGCCGAGAGAAATTGTTCCAGTGAGTAATTTACTAAGACGAATGTTCGCGTCAGTTGGTCTGCGAGAAATATTGAGATTAATCGACCAATGACTGTAACTTATCCCCTAATGTTTCTGTCTATGCGTCCCGGTTATTGTTTATGGAATTAAATCATCCTTCATCAATTAAACTTGGCTGCAGCGATTTTAATGGCTCACTGGGTACGGGTCTCTTCTCACAACAAGGGGAGGTCTGGAGCATACTTCAACACGCAGCAAGGTGGATTGGTGGAGAAATGGGCCAGTAGCCAACACGTGTTTGATGTTTTCAAACCGCCCATAGGGCCTCCGACTAGGTTCAACGACTGTTATCGATAACAACCAGGACCGAAGACTTAACGTGCCCTCCGAAGCATGAATCGCGCGTTTAATTTGCACTAGCGGTCACTCATTCAGGTTCTGACCACGCCCGACGTTGCTTAAACTTTTTCGATCGCTTGCGATCTACTCAAGCATCGGGGCTACACGCTTCACGCGATTCGCGATAGCTTGTTACCACAGTTCAAGCTCATTGCTACTTTTGGTCAAGTATGAGATGCCAATGACTTTATAGTATATTTCCCAGCTTATACCTAAGTAATGTTTCTCAGATAATAAGTGTGGTTCAAATGATGATTCCGGTGTGTAAATTGACTTGCGAAATGAGGTCTCACGGTCGCTTTCATTTTCCGAGCATCATATAAAATTAATTTCGGAGGTGCTTGCTTGTTATTAGATTTTTATGGATGGCGTTCTTTGTTGAATCTTTATTAAGAACATTATAAAGAATTTATTTATAAGCTGGCTGCCGTGGGCCAAATATTCACTGTAATTATATAAAGTCCGAATTTCGTAGTCCGAAAGATGGGAGCTTAAATTTCTATGTGAAATTATAAGTACAGAAGACAACATTCAACAACACCCGAGATTCTCATAAAAACGCAGTTTGAAAACATCCGACACGGGTTGGCCACTAGCCCGTTCCTCTACCAATCCGCGTTGGAGCAGCGTGGTGGAGTATCCAAATATACCGCTGATTCTGTCCTTTTTTACCAGAAAACTGATACAGGTTTATTAGTTGCTACAAACACACGAACAGAATTTAAATAAAAAATAGTATTTCCCGCTAAACTAATTCTTGGCGCAAACTTTAATAAGAAGATTCTATCTATAAAACAAAAGTAAAAGTCCTATATTAATATAACTGGCAGATAGCTGATGTAATAATGAGGAACAAAGGCTAGTTTTATTTTAGAAATTATTATAATTTATAGTTAGATAGTTAAATTTTACGCAGACGAAGTCGCCAGCACAGCTAGTTTCTAAAATATTTTTTTTTGTGTCTGATTAAAATATAAAACGTAATTACGATATTTACGCATATAAACTGTTGAAATACAATCGCGCTAATATTCACAAGACACGTCGCAAGATAGACATTAGGGCAGGTTTAAAAATGCAAGATAAGTAGATCAAGTTGGGCTCTTCGGGGCACTTTAACTGCCGAGTTGCTAAACGTATATTGTTCCTATAGAGACTTCCCTTGCCATAATAAAGAGCGAACTTACTAGCTTCTAAGTATTCCTTCAGCCCTGGTAACCGCGTGTGCTATTAAATTTTCATGCGCGCTTTTTGGGTAATGTATTAGAAACTTAGTAGTTCATTTTGGGTTATCTTAATTTTCATTATATTTTCTTGAGGATTTTTTAAGTTATTTAAGGTATTTCTTTAAGTAACTTTTTTATTGGAAACTAGTCGACTCGGCAGGCGTCTTTCTCGGGTCTCAAACTATCTTTGCCACAAATTTCATCGAAATCGGTTCAGGCGTAGATCAGTTCAGGCAAAAGAACAGATAGACAGAGTTACTTTCGCATTAAAAATATTAGTAGGGATTTTCATTGTACACAGAAACACACGGCCACTTTCCGTTTAGTGGTCATTGCAACCCAAGGAGACATCTATTTAACGTAAAACTAGGTACTAATAGATGTTCAAACTCAAATAGGATAGCAATTTATTTTATTTGAGGCCATTTTTATCTGCGTTGCTACTCATGAGTACTAATAATAATATGTTCGTCTCAAATAAGTATTTCCAGCAACCATTCTACTTATACTATTATTTATGCGAATGTTTGTGAGTATGGATGGATGTTTGTTACTCTTTCACGCAAAAATGGCTGAACAGATTTGGATTAAATTTGGTGCACAGATAGATCAGAACCTGGATTAACATTAGGATACTTTTCATCCCTCTCTGGACCAAGGTCGACAATCCACGTGGACGAAGCCGCGGGCACCAGCTAGTAACTGCATAACGGACACGAAAGAAACGACGGGTTAAGTGCCTGCTGTAGGTCTGCCACCTATATACCTTTGTACTTACAAATTGAAAGCTGCTCTATATGTAAACAGATGTAGATAACCTACCGTCAAATCAGAAACAAGTTCAAATGACTAATGAGTACAATTAGAATGAAGCCGTAAAAACATTACCAAATGTTGTGGGCGAGATAATTATCTGGAAGCGGAAACAGATTAGTAATAAGATCACGTTCGGGGGATTAACTTTGTTTCGTGTAATGATGGGTTCGTGTTTGCGTAGCGATGAGACCATTATTTATTTCTTCAATTTTCTTTAACAAAAACGTCTTATAATGAGAAGGAATTATTTATTGGAGTTTTAAATCGAACGACCACGTCGGACAATGGACCAGGTGGACTGATTTTACCCAAAACCGGGTGATGTGGCGTCGATGAGGGGAGGCCCGCATCCAGTAGACTTCCAAGGGCTGAAAGGAAGGAAGAAGTAGAAAAAGGGCATGCAAGCCCCTGATTTTCAGTGGTCACTACAACCCATGGACGCCTGCATCCAACTTCAAATAGAAAAAAGTCCTATCGGAGGTTGCAAGCGGGTACTTTGCTACTCATGAAGATGAAGAAGTTCGCAAGTATCCCGGCAACCATTCCTCCGCAGCCGAAACACAACTCATGAAGAACATTTAAGTTGTATTTAAATTTCTTTGCAACAATCCGCTGTCGAGTCGACAACCAACCGTTGTAGAGTCCACATCACCTGATGATGCTCTGTTTTGGGAGAAACACATGTCGTGTACTATTGGAATAAGTTGTGATGGTATATACCCACTGGAGATAAGCGAGGGTGGTGGGTCCATACCAAAACAGGTTCCACGTGTGCGGATCGTTGCAAAGAAATATAAATACAACTTAAATAGCAATGGATTTGTACAAAGAAACGCCTGATATAATAAATCATAAAGAACATGCTACTTTACGACGGGTTAAGAGGCAGGCGGAAAGGTACCACCCTGGACGAAATGATTCTATCACCTATAATTATCTCTGCCACCTAAAACAGACACAGAATAAATTGCTAAACTTTATCATTTCTTCAACCACCACTCTTTACTTCACTTCAACCAATCCACGTTTCCATTAAGATCCACAATCCTATATTTTCGCAGTCTTTGCATAAAACTCATGCTCCTCAGAAATTCCTATGCGATTATTTGTCTTTGAAATGCAGTTTACCGCAAAGATCCTGCGGTGCACTTTGCTTCAGCGCTCGATTATGCTATTCCCACAAAACTTCTGAACGCTTTCTTTGTCGAGCATCCATTATGATAAAATTGAGACCTGCGAGCGAATTGTTGTATCTATTAAAGTTATTTCAGAGTATTCTTTATAAGACTTTGCCTGCAGCTTCGGCTGCGCGGACTTTGGTTGTTGGTTCAGAAAGGGATGAAATGTATCTTATATGTTAATCCAAGTTATAAACTACGTGTCAGTAACCCATTAATGACCCACTACAGGGTCGGGTCTAATGCGGGTTGGTGGACTTAACATACCTTTGAGAACATTATTTTGTGAACTCTCAGGCATGTAGGTTTCCTCACGATGTTTTTCTTCACCGTAACAGCAGGTGATATTTAAAGCGCACGTAACTTTTTAACAAAGCCACTGGGGTTCGAACCCGGTCGAATTCTATGTCAAATTATACGGTATGTATGTAATAGATGTCAAAGTGTTTGTGTGTGTGTGTGTGTGTATGTGTAAGAATATTTTGTAGCTTAATAGTTTTTAGACTGATTTTAAATAGTCGAGTTTTTTATTTTTATTTTATTTACAATTTAAATTGCAATCGGCAACGTGATAAGAAGTCATTACAGGAAACGCGCAGTTCACAGACGCACGTGACTCAGTAAGCCATTCCGACAGAGCGAAGTGGGCGGTATTACTTGGTGACACATTATTTTGCTTTTGAGAATTTCAAATCTATAAAATAAATAATTATCCACGTATCAAATAATAATAACTTATTCGAAAAAAGTCAAGAGTCCCATTAATGCATGGCTAGCTAGCTTCATTTATTATTATTAAAATAAGTCTTTTTGTCCCCTTTCGCCTACTTGACCACTAATTCGTCGGCTCTCGCAAATTTACGTTTTGTTATTTTTTGACCCACCATTTTTCCCTCACTTCGTCTTAGCACTTCCCGTGCTAATGCATAATATACCGTAAATGCTAAGTGAGGTGCTTCGCTACTAAAGTTTTTATGAGAAAATGTTTATTAGCTTTTAAGCCATGAATATTAAATACGTTTACTACGGCTCAGTTTCTTCAGAGAGCATTTTCCTTTCCGTGTAGTTTTTATAGAAGACTGACCTCAAACGGTACAAGCAGTAATGTTCACGTCAGATTTCAAATTAAATCATTTGAAAGTATAATGTTCATTTTGCTGATTTATTGTAGTATGTATTTATTATAGAGAAAAAAAGCAAAAATGGTTTCATCTTTTTTAATTTTCCAATAATAAAGTTGAGGATCATTGATACGTTGATTTGATGTTTATAGAGGTTTCATAATATGCCTAATAACATACATTTCATCAGTTTTCGCCAAATAAATGCAATCTAAAAATAAAAGTCCCCTAATTATTATAGGTGTCTCATTTTTGATATCCTGACATTCCACCATGACATAAAAAAAATAGTTAGCAGTAAACAGAAAATTTAAAATTACTAGGCAGCCGTACACGTCATTAGGATCATTCTAAAAAAATAAGCAAAATTTGAATTCCACATAAGATTCGCTTTCTTACATGAGACTTTTCTTTCGTATCTGTGTAACGTGACAAATAAGCTACTCGAGTACTCGCGTCAAATTGCTTCGTGATATATAAGGTACGCAAATTGCCCTTCACGCCTTCCAAGCGCAATGTGATTTTTCAATTCGCTGTTAGCTTGTTTGTGCTTATCACGTCTCGACAGATTGATTGGGGATTTGCACAATTTGACATTTAACCGGATATTCGTGGATTGAATATTCCATTATTTTTCAGATTTGGAATTCCAAGGCCATTACGGAATGGGAGTCAATTGTGGAATTTGGAAATGGATGATTTGAAATAATATTGGTGAGAAATATTTACAATTCCATTATGGACGAACAATAATGGTTTAATCACACCGATGTGCGTTGGATTTGGAATTTTTTTGTTCATATTTTATTAAAGTAATTGAAAATAGAACGAATAAAAGAATAATATAATTATATTTATTGAGTTTTAGAAAGATCGCAAGTTATATTTTATATAGTTTTACATTATTCATTTGTGACTCAAAATTATACGATACATACACAACCCTTTTAATCATTTGTAATATTGAATTCTTAAATATTACATACATGCATATTTGACATTAAAATTACATAACTTTCATGTTCTTATACATTACTGAAATGCCAAAAAATCCATCTTTAAAGCATAAAACGTAAATCCACTTTTTATTTTGCAAAAACTTCAAAATATCCAAGTTAATTTCTTCAATTCCTGCTTCACGTAACATTATCAGATTATTACGCAACAATAAGCAGCAGATGATGGTACCTATACATCAATTAGTAAGTCCTGTAATGAGGCTTACACACAAGCGTGTAAGCCTCGATATAAATCAGTGTGCCGGCAATGCAATGCGACGAATAAGCAGTGAGATTTGCTACAGGATAAATCGTGGGGATTTATTTGTTAAATTTGCCTGTGAGTTCGAATTAATACACGGTTTTACGAACGATCGTTCACGTGCGCCCAAATTGGTCTGGTAAGTTAATCAAGTCATTTTATTGACGTCGTTATTATTTGTGGTAAAACTATTATGGTACGGTAAAGCGAGCAGCTTACATTATAATGAGCAAATAACTTTATTTTATTTTTATAATAGAAAATAAGTAAATGAGCGTGCAAATTTAACTACTGAAAATTCAGCCAACTTTCTAAATCTCAACTTATTTTCAGTACTAAGACAGTTGTCGTATTTTCTCCGCCTAAAACAAGAATAAGCCTCCTAATGGACCATAAACTTCATACAATATAAATCTGTTTCACTAGGGCTTATAAGGATAGGTCATTCTTCAAAAAGTACTACAATATTTCTTTCACTTTCCAAATTCAAATGCCATGATCATTTATGCCATGATTGTTTTTATCGAACAGGCAAAAATAAATGATTATTAAATTATACCATATTCTGAAATTACATCAGAGACAAAAAACAAATTATTATTAAATTATACCCTAGAACTATTCGTGGTGTTACCGCAAAACACCGCAATCTAATGTTTGTGCTTAATTAGTTGTTTCAATAGTTGTGCGCGTTCAGTCGTTCCCCTACTCACTCATGATATTCCAAATCATTAGTACGAATACGCCCAATGTGGAATTATTTACCCTAAATTACTCCACACGACACATATTTGCACACAAATCTACGAGGTAGGGAAGGCAAAACTGCCACAAATTTTAGTTTATTGTAATTGTATTGTAATTTGTAAACGTAAAATAAAAGAGAATTTTTGGAATTTTCAAACTGGAAAACATTTTTCAAATTTTTGGAACTTTCAACTAAATGTACAAAAAAATTTAAAACTTTCAAATTAAAAGAAAATCGAGGAACATGGTGTTGGACTTTTTTATAACGGCTATCACCGCTCCAGTACTTACGTACTACATACTATCACTTACCCACTATACCTACATCACAATTTACGTATATGAGATGTTATACGCAACATTTTCAAAAGCGACAGAAAATGACTTCACTACAGTCTAACTTAATCAAAGGATTCGCCGTTTAATCGGCAACAATTCAGAGGTGATAGTCGTGTAATGAGAAGCTCCAAATCTAATTAGACGCAGCAACAGTCTAGCCGGTTCAATTTGGCTTAGCATAAACACGTATGGATGAATGTGAGATAAAATAACAAAACCAGAATTACTCAGACGTTTCCAATTACCCTACCTCCATTGGATTAAATGAAATCTCGACGTCGGACCACTGCTCAGACATAGTATAAAGGTGTACAGTAGGTAATGTGATGCCTTGTGTTGATGGTTTCGTTTTCAGGCGGAATAATTCATATCGACGGTTCCCGGGCTATTTGTATTAAGCGACATTTTGTAAACTTTACACCAGAGCAGTTTAAAGTTTTGATTTTTGAAAAAAAATTCATAACTTCCGCAATTTGTAAAATTTTAGAAAAAGATGGATATTTATTGATAAGGTTACATAGTCTGCATAATCTGAATAGGTTTTTTTTCTGATATTCCTATTATTAACGAAGTTAGATGTCGTTTAATACAAAATAACCCTTTTATTTTATTTTTTTGTTCCAGGCTAAATGATTTAACCGCCTACAATTAGTATTTTTTGTTCCTGGCTAACTGACTTATCCGCCTAGGTTTATTAATTCTTGCTCCAGGCTAAATGACCTAACCACCTAGAACTGAAAATAATAGCTCCAGGCTAAATGCATTAAATTGAAGATTTGTTTTTACTAATTTGTTTCTAATCGTGCCTGAGTAATGAAGTTTACTGAAATGGGCGGTTAAAACATTGTTGAATTTAAAGGTACCTAGGAATTATTATCTTGTCAACAATCTCCCGGGTGCGCTCAAGGGCCTCTTTCTTTACCATGACGGCTTCACAGAAGGAGACCACTGCCTTCCAGTCTGTCTTCTCCGCCAGCATCTTTGCTACAATTGCAGACGGAGCGAAGTTAACCCCAATTTGGCTAACGAAGGCGGAACGCTCATATTCCCATGCAGGACACGCTTCAAGGGTGTGCTGAGCGTCGTCCTGATCTCCATCACAGTGGTAGCAATGGGGTTTTTCTTCCCGTCCAATCCGACACAAATGCTCACCAAAGCAGCCATGCGCGGTGACAGTCGGAACGTAACACTACCCTCCCATCCAGGCGTCAAAATTGGACAGAATTGTTCCACCAGCTCTTTGACCTGCATGCTTCTCCTCCAGACGTTGGCGCCATTCAGTCCAAGCCCGTCTATGTGCCTGCTTTCGCAGAAGACTTGGCTCATCGTTATTTTCTCGTTGGGAGAATTGCCCGACTTTGCAGGTAAATCTTGTCATCCATGTCCGCCAAGATGTCGAGGGGTGGAAAGCGTGTCAGGATTGTTGCCGCTTCAAAGGATATCTTACTCTCAATCCTGCAATGTGTTCAGACCACCAGTATTATACTTCTTTTCTATTGGAGGCCCTACATCGGGGCATCGCTACGTCACATATAGATGTCATTACTTCCCGTACCCAGACTGGTTCATTCTCGGGATCAGAAAAGGTCAGGGTTTCTGCTCAAAATCCAGCGTTGGTAGCAGCGAGTAATAGATCCCTATTAAGCTGTTTAACAGACCATCGTCGTGCTTGACCAACGTGTCTGTTATAAGGGGGTCGCAATGTCACAGCGAACATGATATAGCGATGGTCGGATAGACTTACTAACTCTTCTGCGACTCTCCATCCCGATATCATTTGAAGCCCATGTCAAATCCACAATTGTCTCCCCCTACCACCATACGCAGGTACTTATGAATCCAGTGTTGAGAAGCCGAAGGTCCAACCCTGTCGCCCACATTTGGATAACTTCTCCTCTTCTGTTTCCCCTTGTGTCACCCCATGCTTTTGAGCGAGCATTAAAATCACCCAGCACTATAATAGGGCGTGGTAGGCATCTACGGGTAAAAACTGCGAGTCTATCTAGGTATGCTTCATAGGCACCAATTCCACAGTTGGGAGATACGAGTATGTAGCAGCCTACAAATGCGAGAGGTCCCCACTCCACCTGCCTAATCCTGCCCTCCATCAATGAGGGAGTACGAAGGGTATCTCTTTCTACCCCAGTAATTGGCAACAGAGCCATCGATATCCCCGAACCAAAGAGGATGTTTCGGCACATCGTACGGCTCTGCCACCACTGCCATGGCAATCCACCACTCCGCACAGGACCTTAACAATAAAGCTTGAGCCCCGCGGCAGTGATTCAGATTGCCCTGGAGGACCCGAAATCCTGTGAATTCTGAATCTCCATTGCTTCCTCAGTCGTTATTTGACTTTCTATGTCAATCCTGAGATGGGTTAGAAGAATCCTGAGAACTTCCAGCCAAGCTCTTGCTCTGAGGCGGAGTACATTTTTTACCTCGCATTCGGTGGTCTGCAGGTAGGCCAATGTCAGCACATACGGTACATTTAGGTGACTTAGCTGAGCATTCCCTCGCTTTGTGATCGTCATCTTTTTCACCGCACATTTAGCAGCGAGAACTTCTGTCCACAGAGCTCGTGCATTGTTGTCGCACGTGTCCAAACTCCAAACATCGGAAGCACTGCAGCTTGCGTGGTGCTAGTACTTGAACTCTTGCCTTGATCCAATCAAAACGGATGTACTTTTCACTAGCCAGTTTTTTAACTGGAGTGAGTGGACAACGAGCCCATACCATTCCCAGTGCGGTAGGGTGAAACGAATATCGCCAACCTTTATGTCCTCCAAGGGCAACCGCAGGTCCGCAATCGCTGCCATAATTTCCTGGCGGCTTACGGATTCCACCAAATTCAATATTCTTATTTCTCCGGTTTTAGTGGGATGGGCAATTTTGACATCCATGTCCCCGAGCGCCCCACGTAACCGTACCGCTAGAATGTCCGCGTTTTGTAGAATTTCAGACCCCTTAAATTTCTAAAACTAGTCGCCCTGTTATAAAATGCCCGTATTAGATGGACGCGCCGCCAGCGCGCCCTCGCTAAAACCAATGTTTTAACCGACGCCTCAATAGTCAATCCATAGTCAAGTTTGATTGTATTAAGTGTATACTGCTATTATTAAATTTGTTTGAAGTACTAAAATTTTGTTTTTGTAGTGACTGTAGCGACAGTGCTAGTTCAATAAAATATTAAGGAACATGGGTTTATTCGCCACATCTAGCAAATTCAAGTATCTAGCTAATTGTATTAAGTGACATTCTTACGTATTTATGGGGTAAAGCTAATTGTATCAAGTGACATTCTAATGTATTTATAAGGTAAAGCTAATTGTATGAAGTGACATTCTTATGTATTTATAAGGTAAAGCTAATTATATGAAGTGACATTCTTATGTATTTATAAGGTAAAGCTAATTGTATGAAGCGACATTTCAAAATATTTATCAGGTGAGGCTAATTGGTTTAAATAACTCTCTGGTATTTCATAGTATAGCTTAAGTACACAGTTCCTAAATTTGTCAAAATTTTGTGTCGCTTCATACATCGTAGTGCAAAATGGGCTCCAAAAATGCCATTGTATTAAGCGACAAAAAAGTGCTCAGATCGTCACCAAACCCCGCTCAAACGACGCGGAAAAATTCGCTGATTCCGAATATGTATATAAGTCAATTTCGCCCAAAATGTCGCTTAATACAAATAGCCCGGGAACCGTCGATATTCAAAAATATTGAAATTATGTTCAGTTGGTCATTTTTTATAATAGATTATAAAATGTTGTTCTGGTCTTGTTTTCTGTGATTTTAATGTATATTTACCTGAAAATTGTCATTAATGACCCACTACAGGCTAGGGTCTCCTCTCATAATGAGAGGAGGGATGTAGGTCTTTAGTAAACTTCGTATGCCTTTGAGAACTTTTCTAACTTTTTTGTTCAAACTTTTTTTGTGAACTTGAAATAATGAAATAAAATAATTCCACAGCCGCGCGGTTCGTTGATACTCGATTAACTAGTTAATTATTTTTCTAGTTTTTTTATTTATAAATATTACCTTTATATGTACATATTATGTTTTCTTGACATTCATAATATTATACAAATTAAATATACAGTGCTCGGTAAAAGTATATGTTATTGTGTACTTTCATTAATTTTAATTATTTAAAAAAAAAGATACATTTTTATAAATTTGATGCCTACTGACAAATATTTGAGCATCGATTGAAAGGTACGAACAGCTTTACAGTTCAATTACATAACATAAAAACTCCGTAGAAGGATAAAAAAGTTAAATCAAATTTGTTCGCAACTGCGCATTCGCATCAATATGTACTGATACTGAACGCGACACGTGTAGGCTTGACTCGCGTTCCAACCCTTTGTACGACGATACGTTACTGTACAATCTTTACTCTGTGGCACAGGTGTATTTTCGTTTAATAAACGTCGAGATGAAAGGTCACCGGTATCAGAGGTCGCGGACAAAGGACGCAAATCATTTCGCCCTTTTTCCCTTGTCTAAGATAAAAGAGAAAGTGGATTAAATGGATAGATAGCTTTGCCCATAAAGAGATTCGAATGAAGATAACGTAAAAGAAAGAAGTCTCGAGTGCTTTGTTTCAGAATGAAGTTTTTGATAACCATCCGTCCCTTTTCGTTGCTGTTTAAATGCTCAATTTTCATTTTATGTCGTTTTGTTTACGGCCCCATTTAATGTTTGTTTTGTTTCCTTTCATTCATTTTTAAAAATAATTTTAGCTTGCTTCGCATAAATACATTACCTTCATATTTTTAATATTTCTGATTTGAAAGAACAAAGAATTTCATACACCTTCAGCCACCTATTCCTTCCTCCTAACGTTAAGTTGAACATTTAAAAATATCTTAGTTGTACTTTTTGCACCGTCATTTTGACATAAAGTCATTCATGCTATTAATAAATATACAATATTTGTGACAGAAGTGAGCCAATTATAGCACGCCTAGCATCCTCGCTCCTAACTTCACTCCATGCAATAATAAGCTTCTTACCACAAGTATCATAATATACCTACTATTTGTAACAGTTATAATTCATGTTTGTATTTTTCGAAAGTTTTTGCTTTTCTTTATGTTAGATATGTAATTATATTAGAAAATTACATTGCGTCGATGGGGGTGTGGACTCAAGAGTCAATTGAGATACTTTTATTGAACTATCGAAAACGAATATTGAAGTCATAATCCGGTTTCTTTACAAAATTTATGTTTCGTCTAATGGACCTGACTTATGACGTCATCAATATTTCAAGTCAATTGACTTAATTATTATTATTATTTATGCTGTATTTCGCAAAACAATTGCCAATTATTTGCAAACTAACACTATGTAAATGCATTGGATTGTAAAATCTGTAATGTTTATGTAGTAAATGGAAATAAATAAATAAACAAATAAATAAATTTCCACACGCAATAAAAATAAATTTTGAAGATACGATAGGTACTGGAAGTTGAACTGATTTTTTAAATGTTTCTGAAAGCACTCTTGTATGGAAATTACATTTTGAAATTAATTGTGAATTTGAGAATCGTTCGTCGATTTTCTTTTAAATATTTACCTATTCAATATAGAGTAGTCACGTAAAACATGTTATATCTCTTCTTAAACACATGCCTACAATATTCCTACTCTACATATAGTCATACATACACTACTCTACGTACTCTTTACATGTCGACGCACAAGTGGTGCTTGACACACCCGTAGCCCGTAGTCCTCTACTACCAGACAAATACACTTCTATTAAAGTAACCGTCATGAGTCGTGAGCACAGATCAGTGGGAGGGATATTGTACAATTTCGGCCAATGTACAGCAGCCGAAAAACGCGTTGGATTGGACCATAATATATTATATATTCGTACTGCATTTTTTTTAAGTTTTAGTAGGAAATTTGAGAAATCACGGAGGTTCATTCCCTTAAGTCTGTATATAAAATTTATTTTTACTTCTTCCTTTCTTTCAGCCTTTCGTAGACTACTGAACATTGGCTTCATCTAATAAATGCCCTTCCGAAATAGTAGCAAAAAGATCATCATAAAATGTCACCATAAAAGCATATATTCCAGTAACATGTTGCATATATCAGTATGTATTGTACACTTAACCTGTGTTGTCTACGGAGACATAAGTGGCGCTCGTAGTCACGCCCGTTTCTCCGCACCCAAACAAATAGACCTATCAAACGCACGCTGACAAGCCCATCTTTGTACTAACCTCCTACAAATAAATGTTACCCGTAAGTAATATTTCTTAAAGTTATCTAGTAATACCACAAATACTTACTAAGCAAGTAATATAACTGCAATGTGATACTTTTTTTTGTAATTAGATAAATTTCTGCTTAAATAATAAAATTAATTATTTGTTGAAGTTAATGACCGAAGCCGATTTAAGCAAGCCCGTACTAATTGTTTTATATGAGTGTGTATGTATGGGTTATAAAATCTGTGAAATCAAGCAGTGTATATCACTATAAGAGCTTCAAAACGCAATCGAAAACTGTTGCAAATAGTAGCAAGGAGATCATCATAAAAATATCACTATAAACATAACTCCAGTAACATGTTGCATATGTATTGTACACTTAACCTGTCTACGGAGACTCAAGTGGCGGTCAAGTGGTTTCTTGGCGTAAAAAACCTAAGCGAATTTACGCAGGCCAATATTTATTATTTTATGTTTGTGTGTGTGTATTAGTATTACGTATTGTACACTTACACAAGTGGCGCTCGTCACGCCCGTTTCTCCGCAACCAGACAAATAGACCTATCAAACGCACACTGACAAGCCCATCTTTGTTAGTACAAATAATAGATAGTTCTACCATGAACTAATATTACCGCTAAATAAAGCTTGTTTTTAACAGACTCACGGAACAATTAATCGATATTCTGACATAATTTTTAAAATTTATTTCGTGTGCACAGTGTTAAATCTACTTGACCAATATTTATACTACAGTATGAGTAATAAAAATAGTAAAAATGACGTAAGAGTGATAAAAAAATTGATAAGAAAAAAAATTCTTTGACGAAATTTGACATCCGGTTCTTTGATTTTTGAAGTTTACAAAATAATGTAATTAACATGATGTTAGTGACTATATTTCCAAAATGTACCACACTTTAATTATGTACTGTACACTTAACGTGTCTTAGTGAACACGAGTGTTTACATTGACACGTTCGTTAGTTGCTCCGTCACCAGACAATTAGACCCGTCAGAAGCAGAGCTAACAAGCGAATCATTCTCAAGTGGGTACTATAAGAAAACGGCTACAACAATATTGTAAATAATGTAACATGGTACAATTCTATATTTCCAAAATGTACCACACTTTAAGTATCGTATGTACTGTACAGTTAACGTGTCTTAGTGGACACGAGTGTGTACGTAGACACGTTCGTTAGTTGCTCCGTCACCAGACAATTAGACCCGTCAGAAGCAGAGCTAGCAAGCGAATCATTCTCAAGTGGGTACTATTAGAAAACGTCTACAACAATATTGTAAATAATGTAACAAAATACAATTCTATATTTCCAAAATGTACCACACTTTAAGTATCGTATGTACTGTACAGTTAACGTGTCTTAGTGGACACGAGTGTGTACGTAGACACGTTCGTTAGTTGCTCCGTCACCAGACAATTAGACCCGTCAGAAGCAGAGCTAACAAGCGAATCATTCTCAAGTGGGTACTATTAGAAGACGTCTCCAGCAATAACAAGAAGCGATGTTTCGAATAATTCCTTGTAAATTTTTAACTCTCTTGAATTGTTTTGATTCTTGGTTGGCGTATCAGGTCAAGATATAGTATGTGACTTTATTCTTTAACCCATTAAATTATCAATAGTAAAGTCAGATGTCTACAAAGAGGAGATTTAGTCTAAAACGCTGGCCTAATGCAAATTGGTGGACTTCACATGCTTTTGAGAACACTATGGAAATCTCTCGGGTACGCAGGTTTCTTCACGTTTACTTGTATAAAGCACACTTTACTATCATGAAAGTGCATTGGTGCATGCCGGAACTCTCGAGAAAGGTGCCGAATTCTAAGCCACTGGGCTATCACCGCTTATAAATAGTATGTATACACCCGCTCATTGGGTAAATGTTTTAATAGAAGACTACATATCAAATCCGAAACGAGTCTTCAATTCCATTAGTCAGTTAAAACCATCCATTTTATTTCCAGGAAAGAAAAGGTTCGATGGCTCGAAGACTCCGGTTATCTATCAAGCTATGTTGAACTTCCTATTTTTCTGACTCAAATCCAACAATTTGAAAAATCGCAGATACTCTACAGCCAGGTGAATGAAGTCGCAAATCAGGTCAAGAGAAATCGATTCCGATTTTAAAACTTTAACGTTGCTCAGTACGTGACTGCAAATATAAATGATCCTGGTTAGTCGCCATCTTTCTGAAGTTATAAATTTTTTGGTGATTTATTAAAAGTGGATTTCCGGGACGCGACGTTGTCTTGGGATAAATGAGTAGAAAAATCTTTTTTTGATCGAGTTGTGTAAAGAGGTCAAGCTTTGACAATCCAATTAAAATCGATTTCGCAACTTTCTGTGGTACGAATAAGCAAATGAAAATGTTGAGAACCAACTTAGGCACTTAATAAATTTTACGCCATTTCCTCCTTATTTTAATTTAAGCAACAGATACGGATTCAGGTCAAAACTGGCATTTTTAAACGTTTAAGCGAAAATAGATCGTCAATGTTTTTATAGCAATTTTTTCCCCGAATATCAAAACGGTAAAAACATTAAAACGTGAGTAAAAATCTTTGCAAATAACTCTATGAACCACGTGGAAGTCATCCAAAAATATTGAGCAAGTTTTTTCATAACCCGTACAAAATATTCGGCCTCTCAATAACTCATACGAGCCCACTTTATTACAAGCAAGCGGGGAGCGAATGAAAGAATATTCCGTTCGCTCACTCCGCATATTCTGTCCGGGGCTAGGTAAACATTGTGAGACTTAGTTTATATACAAAGGAAACAAGACTAACATTCAAACGGGCCAACTGATGGTAAGTGGTCAACTTTGCGTATGGACATTTAGTGCTCTTTTAACGACTTTCTTGGGCTTCTAGTTAATTAATTAATCAATAAAATTAAACAAAAGAAACAAATAATTTGGACTGCTGAACAAAATAATAAATAAATATAATTTAGCAATTGTCAGTACCCATTAATGACCCACTACAGGGTCGGGTCTCCTCTCACAATGAGAGAGTTGTAGGCCTTAGTCCACCACGCTGGCCTACTGCGGTTTGGTGGACTTCACATGCCTTTGAGAACATTTTTTGACATGAACTCTCAGGCATGCAGATTTTCTCACGATGTATTCCTTCACCGTAACAGCAGGTGATATTTAATTTTATAAATCGCACATAACTTTTAGCAATAATTGCCATGAAATGTAAAATTAAGTTTTAGTTATGTAAAACATAATTATTGTATGCCCGCATAGGGTAGACTGTTCTAAACTTACTACAATTTTTGTAACATCTTTCTCATGTAACAGTCAACAATAAACGTATTATTTTCTTTAAAAAAAATATATTCCTTTCGCGTTATCATTCCCGGTACCATGGTACAATAATATTCATTTTTACAACATAAACAAAAAGTCATTTAAAATAGACCAAATCTTTCTATATCTAGTATAAAACATCTGGCCTCTCAATAACTCATACGAGCCCACTTTATTACAAAGAATATTCCGTTCGCTTTATCACTCCCGGCGCCAGGGCAAGGTAGGTAAACATTGTAAGACTAAGTTTCTTGAAGCCGCGCTAGACCTTCCTACATACAGACTTGTTACACAAACGTCTTATACTTTAGAAATATAACTTAATTTATAAATATAATTAAATTTTCCACGAGAAAGTCTTAAGCCTGAATTGAGTAGCGCAGCTTTTAGCTTAAAAATATAGTGATGAGATGTCGAGTTTCTTTCAGGGAATCTTTATAAGTATATGTACATAATTATAATGATGATGACTTGTGAATAGGTTTTTTTTGAAATTCATTGCTTTCATCTCTGCATTGCGACATAAGCATTATCTACTTCGATCTTCATAAACACACGGAATACAAGTTTTCCTAAATAAGCTTATATTTGTGAGTCGCCGGCAACTCCGGCACAGTAAGACCATGCACTAGGGATTGCAATCCCGCAAAACGAGATATCGTATTCCCGCGGGATCCCGCTGCATTTATTAATCTGCTGGAGACCACACGGCAATGCAAAGCGCGGTTCCCGTAAATTAAAAATTTGCCGCTAAACTTTCACGTAAATCTGCTTCTTGAAAGCGTGTTTTCTAAAGTTATCACCATAGGTTGCTACTATAGTAATATCATCTAAGAGAAATTTGTGATTTCATTATTAGTCACATGAATAAGTCTGAATTTAAAATATAAAATTATTGTTAGGAGTAAGGGTACAATTAAACAAAACTATTAAACGATACCAAAAATTTTAAATGAATCTAAGAAAACAGATTACTAATAACTTATACTGCTTTACGGTAATTTAAATTTGAGTGCGCGCGAGATTGAGTAATTCCGCCTATCAATCCCACGGGATTAAATGAGGTATGGGATTGCAATCCCTACCTTGCACTTGTGAGTAGGGGGCAGAGCCCATCGCCTGAAGCGTCCGCCCGTGAACACGTGTACTCGAGCGCCCTTAGGTCCCTTTGTCATTAAGAAACACGTCTAAGGGGACGCACCCCACGCCGGGTACCGTTCGGAAACCAACAAAATTGCTGGGAGCTCTCAATCATTATTAATTGCGGAAAATTTTCATTTTACTCAAAAAGGAAATGAATTTAAAAAAAAATTAACGGAAATTAGAGGCAAACAAAACATAAAGAACATTGCATACCTAATAAATAAAATTGTAAATATAGATTGATCAAAATAATTTTTAAACCTACATATATTTACGTTTTGTCTTTGATTCTCCCGTTAAAAGCCTCTAAAATAAAACGTTTTAAAGTATTTTCAAGGAAATTACAAAAAAATCCAGTGATTGTTATGTATGTTATGAAAAAAAAGGTTTTGTTAGTAGCAACAAAATAATAGAGCTATTAAAAAACTTTCGAGAAAACCAAGAAACAAAAGCCTGTCAAAAATAAACGTCGCGTGTGCTTTAAAAAATTTATGGAACGAACACGAAGCAATGTGGTAAACACTTACTCAGTCGAATATAAACCTCATAACCTAGGTTTAAGGTTCAAAATATTAAAAAAATGTTTGGTATTGATATTTCTATTGTTTGTTGTGATGAAGTTAGAAGCCAAACACTCCACAATACTCCACGCTATGAAAGTAAGCGTATATAAAACTCCTAACTACCACTCCCAAGTACGGATTTCAATTGACTTAGTTTGCAGGGTTCCCTAGCTATAAGGTGCCTTCCTAAGACTGCACTGTTCATCTCTGTCTATAACATGTATATCATGTCTCTCTGTAAGAACAAATCATGATTGTAGGTAGAGATGATATTGAGTTGATTATACGAGATCATAAGGCAGTCATTAGCAATATTCATCTTGATAACATACAATTATACATATCGTATATACTTATACGCAATTTCAAACAGGCGAAGTACATGCCTACGAGTGTGTTTTATAATTTCCTTTGCTCACTGCAGCCAATGGACACAATAATAATTCAATTTATCATTTTTTCAAACCAAACTTATCATTTTTCAAACACGTCTGCCCATTTCTCGCAAGGTGCTTTCCCGTCGGTTGTTCGTTAGGTACAGCGCTTCTAATTATTGTGTTTCAAGTCTCGACTGCAGGCGGACCGCATCGCGTGCCGGGAATGACGAAATGCTGTCGATTTCAGATAGACTTGTTAATGGCGCTGAAGTCAGTACCCGCAGACTGTTTTTACAAGATTTATTCGTTGCCGAATACCGACGGAAAGTACATTTATACTTTTTAGTTTTATATTTTTTATTTCAACTTCCTGTTACTGTGTGAGAGGTGAGTTATGGAAAGATTTGTCGCTGCGATGGTTTATGATATTTAATTTTCAAACTCAGACTAGTTTTTCAGTCACAGCTTTTGTCTTAAACGCATTGTCTGACCATGCTTTACGGGAACCTTTGGAAGTTGGGGCTATTTATTTAAAAAATGTATGACAATTTTTCTCTAACAAATAATTCTCAGTAGGTAGGCACTTACAATGTTGTCTAAATTCCAACTGAATCGTGTATTTTACCATTATCTCAGAGGTTTGCAGCTGAACATCCTTCTTTAGCATTTTCCTGACATGTAGAAATCTAGTACGTTTTTGCTAGAATCAGCCCATACAGTAGATTGTACTTGATTTCATTACAAAGTTGAGTCTCGCTTTTCTTCAAATGAAAAAGAAATGTTTTAGTTTTTGTCGCCATTTTATTTGGTTAGTTATAACCACAGGTTTCCCATGATTCTTTTCCATTCATAAACTCTTCAGACGGCGACTTTTGGTTCTTCTACCTCAATTTATTTAGCATTCTCAAACAAAAAGTTGAATTCGTAAACTTTCTGATCATTTGAATTCAGCAATTTCAACGTCTGTTCATTTTTTTGCTGTTAATGAATGTAAAACTTAAGTTCCTTTCTCGAAATCTAATTTATTTGCAAACGGCTTTACAAGTTACGGGACTAATAAAACTGTATTGAACCCCACTGAATCATTTCAGGTGGCGGGGTAATTGCTACACCTGACGTGAAAGTGTCAGTGTTCGAAACGCTAATTCAATTCGTACCGCAATGTTTGGACCGTGAACGATATCAATCGCAACTACGCCTCTGGTATTGAACAAAAATACTGTATAGCTTCATATAGCTCAAGAGCTGGCGGATAATTTCGAGAACTATTTGAGGCATTACCAAATCATGTTGAGTCGATTCATTGTAATAATTATCAGAACACCAAAAAGATCTGGCTGGAGAGTTGTGAAATTTAATCGAGCCCTAAATGATGAACCCGGTGATAGCAGTGGCTTAGAATTCGACATCTTAACCGAGGGTCCGGGTTAGAATCGAAATGGCACGCACAAAAAAGTTATGTGCGCTTTATAAAATATAATATCATCTGCTATTACGGTGAAGGAAAACATCGTGAGGAAACCTGCATGCGATTTCATAAAAAAATGTTCTCGAAGGCATGTGAAGTCCACCAACCTGCATTAGGCCAGTGGACTAAAGCCTACATGCCTGTCACTGTGAATACATACAAGTAAGTTAATATTCATTAATGGACGATGGACCCGAAATATGTAAGCCGCAAGGCAACCACCCAAATAAGAATATTGAAAATTTGTTTTTCATTTGATATCTGATTTACTGTAAATACGAGTAGCTTCGGGTGGTATGATGTAATTGTTAAAACTAACGCCAAATTCTGTCACGCGCCGATGTTTGCAATGCTAATTTAATTTCAACCGCGACAACGTTTAAACTGCAAACGAATATCAGTTGTAATAGTGAATACCTTCGACTGTAATACACGTTTTCTCTCTCCATACCTTCAGTGGCTCTAAATTCACAGATTTATAACATTAAAACGATGAGATACATACAACCCGCGACTTCGTTCTGTATAAATGAGTAGACTTTATGAAAATTTGACTAAAATTTACTATTCAGTCTGTCATTTCAGTTGATACCAGGTAAATAACGTTGAATCGGTACAACGTGTTCGTGTTTTGAACGTTAATCAATTCTGGCTATAGTTTGAACTGTAAACGAATATCAGTCGCGACTGCGGCTCTGGGATTGAATAAAAATCTCATCCACCTTTGACTGTGAAAGCGTGTATTTTTTCCACAAGTTATAGAGAAGAGACGGGAAAATTCATTTCTGTTGAAAGGTCAGAAGATAGACTTGAATATACAGAATGGTGAATGCAGAATGTTTAGATTTTATTTTAGAATTCGTGATTGAGTGCTATGATGAAGACTTTAATTTAATTTAGAATTTAAGTTCAATATTTTAATCAACCATTTTGAGTTTACGGAAGTTTCTATTAAGCAATTTTGTTAAAGGTCTTTATAGTAAGAATAATATTACATTTCAATAGGTAATATATTACAGTCCATTTAGGGGGTATTAACACGATATATATTGTTACCGACTTTATTTTATTCAACTTTTCTAATTTGATGAAGTCTTAACTAAACATAATAAAGGTAAACATTAAAATAAGGTCCGATTAAATGCGCTGTAAAGTCTTATACTAACGCATATTCTGGCGATTAAACATTTTTTTCTTCGTTTTTGTCAAAAAACACTATTGCGATGATAATTAAGACAATATAGACTACTAAAATAGATTTCCAAAATCCAACGCAAATATAGATCGCTGTCCCGATAACATAGACGGTGCTTTGCGAGTTGTAAATCAAGGCGCCGGTATACCGCGGTAGGTGCAAAGGGCATTCCAGATGAATTATGAGGAATTAGTTCCCGCTCTGAGTTCTCAATTTTCATTTCATTCGTATTTATTGATGCCAGATTTGTCACGGTAAGATTCGACGCCTTGAAGATAAACAGACTTATTTTGGGTGATTGTATCAGGAAGAACACTTTTGAAATTGCAGAAAGATAAGTGTTGGCATCCAAAGTGAAACAACCAAATCGGACCTCTTGGAAAGACCTATCGTTATGGTCATAACTAACAGTAAAGCAGCATGATTTTATTTGAAAAACAGCATTGTATCCTTTAGTAGCAATGAACAACTGTTCTATCTCAGATAGGATCACTGTCCTATTCGAAGACACCCCGCGTCTCAATTGCAATGTCGTTCGCACAACTTGTGCTCGTACGATAATGTCATTGTGCATATTTTGTTGAATATTAGTGCGTATTTCAATTACGACAGACTCATACAAAACCCTGTGTTTAGTTGGTTGATTGATAATGTCAGCCAATGCGGACTGGGCCATAGCCCAAATAGAATTACCATCTTGTGTCGATAACATAGATGTAAATCAAGATGCCGGTATACCGCGGGAGTCGATGCGAACGGCATTCCAGATGAATTATGAGGAATTAGTTCCCGCTCCGAGATCCCCGAGACTGCCAATAAGCTCCGAGTAACTGCTTTTCATTTCACGTATTTATTGACGCCAGATTTGTAACTGTGAGGAACTCGTATCTTGAGAATAAACACTCGTTTGAAAATTATATTTAGGTTAATGATGATTGTGGGGTTAATAGTGGGTCAACTTTATGTTATGAATTTTAGCAAATGGTAATATTGTTATTTCGTTTTTATCGACAGTCGTATTTAATTAACAGTTGCTTCGGTTTAATTGTCGCCTGGAAGAAATTGCTTATTAAGTAATAAGGCTGCTAGTTGTACCAATAAATTTGCTTATAATACTATTTTTGCCTGTATTTTTGGTGAATAATAAAGAGTCATATTGTTGTTACTGTCGTGGTTTCGCCCACACGCTAAAATCTACATTACACATTTCCACCCTAATTAGCTTTTAATATAGGTCCTTCCTTCCTCCTTCCATTTAGCCCTTTGTAGTTCCTTGCTGGACATGGGCCTCCCCTAATCGACTCCACTCCGCCCCGTCCTGGGTCCTTTAAATCCAACGGTTTCCCGCTATCTTCTTCAATCGTCAGTTCATATAATGGTCGGGGAGCTGCCTGTGCTCCTAGGTTATCTGCTGTTTAAAGATATCTGTTGCATATTATTATGACTATTTGACTTCTATGGTCTTAATGAGATTGCTTCACATTTTCATGTTTTTATTATACAAATTGAAATACCAACATTAAATTTATTTAGCTATGGATTTCTTCATTTCAAATCTACTGTGCGTTCGTGTTGGTTAGATTTTTATATAAGTTACCTTGAATGCCTTGTTTACCTGATGGAATCCAAGCTTCAAGTATGTACGAGCTCAGCTTCTGCGAAGTTTTACACTTCCAATTAAGCTATCCTCCCATCCTTTCCAACGGATGAACGTAATCTTATCCCGAGAACCCAGGAACCGTCCGTCGATTAAATGCAACACGGATTGAAGTACTGGGTTTTATTAATTTCTATCTGCGCCAAACTCCGCCATTTAGAGCTCCGCCATACCCGATTCCCTTTGACCATCAGTTTTATTCACGGGCGTTTTCTATTTTCTGTTTCCCACGGACACGGCGGAATTTTAACCGGGTCAGCCCAATCATGCTAATGAAAACAGGCTATAGTTTCAACCGTGCGTTTAACCTGCTGAATATTCAGTACGGCTATTTTCTTAACGGCACTCCAGATTTTAACCGCAATCTAAAATCATATCCACAGAACATCAGCCCCGGTCGATCGTTACCGTTAACGTTAACGATTGGCGTGATCGTTAACGGAACAGTTTTACATACAACTACCGCAACTGAATTAACAAACAGGGTGGTTCTTGAGGCGGTTTGTCAAGGAAATTAACGATTTTCGTGAGCTGATTGTTATGGCTTTGTATACGATAGCTTTTCATAATGATTATTGCCTATATTTCTTATATCTAACTCTAATTTTGGAAGATTTAAAAAAGGAATGTCGTGATTTAGGTAGTGATGTTTTATTATTAATATTTACTTATATATTTGACAAGTAGCCACTTGACCTAGAGGGCAAAGGACCGGGTGAAGTGGCGTCGTTTGGAGCAGGTCTATGTCTAGCAATGGATTATGAAGGGCTAAAAGGAAGGAGGAAGTTTATGAACCAAATATCAAATTTTGATTTTTTAAAATAGATTTAGATGGTCCGATGGCCGGATAAAATTAGAGTTATCAAAAAGGGGCTGAGAGGACGGAGGAAGGTTCGAGACCTTTCTTTTGAATTCTGAATTTAGATTTTTACCTAGATCCAATTACTGCGCAAAAATTATTTTCAATGGAACGACGCTGATTCGAGTTAAATGTAATGCCAGAAGCCCAGAGACTTAAGGCCAATACCAGTGGAGCCGTTATATTGGGCGGAAACAGATAAATAGGTATTCCGTTAAACTGCCCGTCCCTTTTCTTATCGATTGAAAACAGTCGTTTCATCGCATAAGAAGCCTCCGGGTGTAAGACCTAGAGGAGCGAGTGATGGAGGTTTTGGTTTGATGGTCTATTACCCTGATAAAAATCGCTTTTTATAATATAGGCCATAGATGTATTATAACTAACTAACGTTAGAGATTGGCAATGTGAAGGAGAAATCACTAAGGATACAGTAAGTATGTTAGAACCCATCTTTAGGTTATTAATTAAGACTGATACTGAAAAGATACTGAACCAAATGTTATTTAAGGGATCAATAATCTGAAGATTCGTTATTAATTTCCGGTGTTGGAGATGCATTATTTTTGACTCGTATATAAACAGTTAACGTCCATATCGAAAGGCAAAATCAGTATACTAAAAGTATGAAAGAATATTTAAAATCAAATTTGAACGTCAGCAGCAAACAAATCAAGCATGCGCTACGTTTTATTTTATGCACGGAAAAGCTTCATGCAACAGTTTAAAAGTTATTAGGTACTGGTACATGCAATAACGGTGTAATAAAAATGTTGGAAACCTGTTCTTTTGAACAATTAATGGAAACTAAATATTCAAGTTTGTTGTTGTTTTAACCCATTAATGACCCACTACAGGGTCGGGTCTCCTCTCACAATGAGAGGGATGTAGGCCGCCGTCCACCAAGCTGGCCTACTGCGGGTTGATGGACTTCACATGCCTTTGAGAACATTTTTTTTTGTGAACTCTCAGGCATTCAGGTTTCCTCACGATGTTTTCCTTCACCGTAACAGCAGGTGATATTTAATTTAATAAATCGCACATAACTTTTTTACAAAGTCATTGGTGCGTGGCACTGGGATTCGAACCCGGACCCCTCGATTCGAGGTCGAATTCTAAACCACTGGGCTATCACCGCTGTGTATTCAAGTTTAGTACGATACTAGATTATAAGTATAGGACTGCATAGTGTATAGCTATGTTTATAATTAGCTGTAAATTTGTGAAGTCACATATAATTTCATGTACATTTTTGGCAAAGGTTCACATTTTATAACATTAATTTCGTATAATTGATTCATCTCTGAACCATATACGAAGACTCTCGTTTTCAAAATTATTTTTTCCTTTTTAGGTCAGCGATAGTGTATTCTAAAATAACATAATGGAAGAAACATACGGTACAAAAGAAATTGAAGAAACTGAATTTATTGGAGTAACATCGCAAAAATATTATAACAGGCAATAAGTTAAGTAAGTTGTCATAACCGAGACAGAACTCTTAAAAGTTTTTCTTATTATATTAACGTTCAATTTATTTAGATTATATTAGGTTTTGCTCACAGTCTAGATAATATTGAGGTTGTTTTTTGTGGGAATATAATATTCTTAAAGTTAACTTTAATAATAATAAATTAATTTATTACCTTCATATGAATCAACCATTTTAACACTTGTAATACTTAAAATGTACCATCAGACATTAAAATTTATCCTCAAAGAATTTGATATTAAATATTCATCATCATGATAGATAAGACATATTAATGATCATAAAAATATGAATATTTTTATAATAATTCTTATTTTTATAATCATTAATATATTATCTATTCTATTTAGCTTTTGGTAAAAATATCAGCTAGAGTAATCGGTATAAAGACCAACTTTTTAAAAGCAAAAACATCGAGCAATCAAAAATATTGATTCTTCATTTTTCGCATTACACAAATTGACATTTCATAATGTCAAGTCTTTTAGGAAAATAAAATATTCCTAGAGAAGAAATAACGCTAAGAGCGCGCAATCCAATTCCATACTAACGCTGAGTGCCGTTAAAGAATTATTAAGAAGGCTCTTCTCCACGCCACGACCAGACGGATCTGATAAATAAATATTTTTATGAAATGCTCGTTATAGGCTTAACGTTTTATCCTTCCGTGCGACTTAATTCTGTATATAAAATCGTTTTATTGTTATAATTTTAAAGGGGGTTGAATCTTCACATTTTTAAATTTTACGATAGAAAAGTGGATACATACAACTATCGGAAACCACTAACATAATAATAGACAATATTATTTTATTACACAAATCTTAATTTTTGTGATAAATCTTTCAAGCTCCGGAAAAGAAATATCTACTTTGTACGTGCTTCTTGCCAAATAGAGGTTGATTACAATATTTTTCAAGCTAGAATTAATCACGTCGGAAAAAAACTAGTGTAAAGAAACTAGTTTTAAATAAATTTTAAATTGAAAGTGTAACCTTAATAACTTACCGCATAAAGTATAATAATAATCTATTAAAAAATACAGTGGCCAGTAATTCAAAGCAAAGTTTTTTGGGCTTTTCTACCTAATCATATTTTCACAACATTTACACACCTCCTGAATCTTAAAAGGTAATTTCAAAGGCTTAAACTTGGTATATTAGAATGGGTGCAATTTTTAATTAAAATTTCGAGGGGCCAGATGAAGTAACGTTTTACTGAGACCTCGCCCGAGCTCTAGAAAAACGTTAGTACACTCAACGGCACAAAAGTGGCTGAGAATAATAGATATTACCACAAAAGTTCATAAATTTGACGACGAATTTACTTTTAAACTTCTAATTTAAAGTGATTTTTAAAAGCAGATGATGTTTAGAAGAATTTTAAACATGTAGACGTAGAGATTAGTAAAGATATAAAAACTTATTCCTTAAAGATAAAGTATAATAGAAGATATAATAAAAGATAAAGTATAATAAAAAGCAACATTCGACTATAATATTATTAAAAAGTATTCACTGAATCGATTTATCTCAAGTCATCATAATACTATACTCCTACGTTAAAATTATAGGTATACTACGAGTACCAAACTTAATATTTGGCGCCGCTGAGTGTACTGGGTCGCGTAAACTTTTATTAATAAAACAATATTATGAACTGTAGGCTAAAATATGCCTCGCAGCCGCCGTGAAAATAATAAAAAACAAAAGAAATTGATGAGCTCCGCTTCTACATATTAAAGAAAATTAATCTATACAGCTGGCATTTTTTGAACGGTGCAGAGTTTTTTTTATTGCAACTATGAAATGTACCGGTAAGTCACATTTTTATTGATCCAACTGTTTCAAAAGCTTTTTGCTTTCACAATAAAGAGTCAAAATACGCGGGTGTGTAGAAAATTACCTGTTGTAAAATAATGCATAAACTTTTTGGAATTTTTCGAGGTTAGAGGTAGATACTATTATTAATTATTAAAACTAGTTCTAGAGATATTAAATTTCAAACAAGAATTTTGAACTTTCAATAATTATGTAGTATTTAATTTTGTAGAAACTTGGAATCAGCCCAGATCGACCTATTTGTTCTTTGAATTCTTAACCTTGATGTCAAATCGCCGATATTTTGTCGTCTGCACTGTGTGTTGCACAGTGGATGTTCTTACTTTTTTATACATTTAGTCTCTCCTACCGAAACACCTTTAACATTATGATAATTTAAAACAAACGCACAAAAAACCAGCCTCCTTCCATACTTTTCGTGCGACCTAATATGGTTAGTTCTCAAAAATCCGGACCTCGTCCAAATAATACATTAAACGTATTACGGTAAATACGTAAATAATTTACAGCGTTATTATATTTTTGCGAGCCCGCATGTTTGAATTTGCATACTTTTGTTGTTGTGTTTATTTTTAAGAGAACAGATGTTTGGTTTTTGTTCTACGGTTCTAACCGCACGAAACTCGTAAGGTTAATTGTGTGGTGTATAAACGGTTCTAATTAGCGCTGGTCCTCTTTTCCTCGGTGTTTTCGAGTACATAATGGTACGTTTTGGCTAGTTTAATTTCATTAATTATTTAACGTTAAGGCACGTAAGCACGCCAGTGGAGCTAGTTAATTGCGACGGTCAAATGCTTACCATAAAGTATATTAAAAGGAAGTGTTTGTAAATATATTCAGTAAAGTATATTTACACTATTTACAATTATGATAATGAAGTTTATTGACACATTTATAATTAGATTTTCAGGTGACTCCGATGAGAAAAGGGTTCTAAGGCTTCTAAGCGTTATTCACGTTGGTTAATTTCACAGGTAAATTTTGTTCATGGGCTTGTAGTCTATTTGGATTCAATCGCTCAAATGACTCTACATTCGAGTTCGTTCAGTTATTTTCAGTTTATAAATATTATACGAGTATTAAGCCTCGAAAAGCAAGCTCTGCTAATAAAATCTAAACGCCCCAGTTCACAATAAATAGTTTTTACACCCGCCACATGTTTGTATGCGGAACAGTTATCGCGCGTGACTGCGGCACGCTGAAACGATATACCACAGATATATATCTTAACAGATCACGCAATTGTACTTCCAGTGTTAAAACATTATTATTTGAAAAGTTTCTGCAATACTTTACCATAATTTAGTCCGCACTACATCGTTGTTTACATACATAAGATGTCACATTTATCATTCCTCCAATTCCATAACTGGAATAAAATCGATTTATTTGTCACTCGTGTTTATTATGAGCAGTTCGAATCGATTCTAATCATCTAATGATGTTGAACAATTACCTAATCGAATGATTTACAATATTCGTAGTGACGGTTTTGATATTAGGTTTTGGTTTTGATATGTTGTCCGAGTGAATTTTACTATTAATTCTCATAATTATAAATGCCCGCCCACGTATATTGTGGTTGTGGTACGTGTGAAACAACCCTTACAGAACCAATGCTCTAAATGTGTTTGCTCACTGACTCAACGGTTCAGGCAAATATAATAATTGTGAAATATTACGGTACGTTCTTTTTTGCTGCTATGCGCACTGCTAGGAGCACTTGAAATTAAAACGAAAAAATGAAAAATTCATTTTGTTTCCATTTTCAATACACAAATTTTCCCAGTAATCATTGATTATTTAGGAGATATTGATCTGTTTATTGGGATATAAGTGTGTGTATGTAGGTTTGTGTGTTCAATACATTTTAAACAAACACATATAGCAAAGACATTTGAATAAAACACTATTAAATAAATGAAATCCAGAAATGATCGCAGGGTGTAATGGTTTGTTAACCGGGTGTGGGTATCTGTTCAAAAATGAATTTTTCCGCAGAGTATTTTCCACATTTAAGCAAACATTACAAGTTTACTTCCTTTTTAAAATATTAGTGTAGATTTTGTTAAGCATCCTAATCTGCGATGTATTCGGGCGCGCGCTCATCTTGCGACATCCACCGCGGCTTATCTTTCACAAAGGCTTAAATCCGCCAAGTCGCGTCACCGACTATTACAGCCCAGGATCGATTAACGCTGTTCCAGTCTAGGAATCAATTTCACTACTGGTATTAACGTAATATGTTGTTTTAATATATTGGAATAGAATATATTGTACATTTTTGTGTGTATTGCATGTGAATGAATGTACTTGTATATGTACTCAATACCTCATTTGTGAAAATTTTAATTTAGATAAAATTCTACTATTTAAAATTAAGTATTGAGCCACATTTTACATGCATTTTAATTTTGCTTACTTCCTCTAAGCTTGATGTATTGGGGTGGACGAACATCTTGCCACACCCGCCGCGGCTTATCGTTCACAAGGGCTTAAATCCGCCAAGTCGCGTCGCCGATAGCTAAAGCCAAGGATTTATGAACGCTGTTTCAGTCTGGGAGTTAATTCTTCACTACTGGTTCTAATGTAACTAAGTTTTGGGATAAATTAGATTGTTTATGAAGGTTTTGCATGCGTGAGAGGATACTTGCTTATGTTTTCAATATCTTATTCGGGAAGAATTTAATTTGGATAAAATTTTACGATTGAAATGTAAGTAACTATAATAAAAATGCTTTTTTTACATTTAAACTTTGCTTTAACACTAGAATACAGTAATTTTTTACAGTTGGTCCTATCAGACACACCCTCCGAGCATGAATAAAAAAAGAAATTAGCATATTTTTTGCTTTACTGCAACTTGTTAACAGCAAGCTTCAAAAGCACTGCAAACTTAAATTTGGAAACTTTATTAGGTTCGAGCGTTACGACGGGAGTAAAATGCGTCCATTATTAAAATTCGCATTCCCAGCGCTCAGCTATAACAATATTTTCAGGCCAGGAAGCTGGAAAAGAAAAACTGCGCTTAAATGGATTTGGCATATTTTATGATAATAAAAGACCTTCAAATGGTCTCGAAAACTCCCCATCGTTCGGCTTAATCACCTCGTCGAACACGACGGGCCTAAAAAATAACCGAACTTGAGGTGAAAATTTGTATTACTTACTCTTTGTACGATATTACTTACGGCAACGCACTAGTGACTCCTCTGGTGTTGCACGTGTCAGTAGGGCATGTGGCCACTTAAAATCAGGTGGCCCGTCTGTCTATTTGCTTGCTCTACTTATAAAAAAAAGTAAAGCCCTGCTTAGTTGAGGGATCCGGGTTCGAATCCCAGTTGCACGCGTCAATAACTTTCTTAAGAAAAATTTATGTGCGTTTTATAAAATTGAATGTCACTCGCATTCAACGGTGAAGGAAAACATCGTGATGAAACCTGCATGCCTGAGAGTTCACAAAAAATGATCATGAAATATTTTTATAGTAATCGAGTAGCAAATGCGAATGGCATGCAGACCAACTGATGCTACGAGTAAGTGGTCAGTGGTTACTGCAGCCCATAGACATCCACATCCAACCAAAATAGACAAGAAATCCTGACCTTAAATATGGGTGCTTACTGCTTTGCCACTCTCGAGGACTTAGATGTTCGCTTAAATGAAGTGTCTCCGGCAACCATTAAACCAGCGAAACACGAGACTTGAAGAACGCTGCTTTACGATGGGTTAAGAAACTTGCTGACCTCCCTGGCAAAGCTAGTGGCTCTACCATCTAAAAAATTCATCAAATAAATCAATTTTTCGATTTTCCACTAGCAGTGGGTGGGATATGATGGTTTGATTTCTCTACGAGTCCGATTAAGTATAATTATGGTAATTACATTAAATTAGCTTTAGCTTTTTTAATAACAGGTTATATGAAAACGTTAACGTTTTATGCCTCCACTGCTAGGAGTGTTTAAAATATCTTCCTCCTGAGCTGACTAAGTGGACTGGTGACCTGAATAAGGTGGGATACCGTTAAATTCAAAGGGCCTAGAACCGGGCGGAGTGGCTCGATTAGGAAGGCCCATGTCCAGCAGTGGACTTCAAAGCGCTGAAAAGAAAGAAGGAAGGAAGCGATCAAATTTTTTTATTTGTATCTCTTTGTCTTTGTTTTCTGTTTAGGTTTCTTTATTCAATGGCATTTGTAACAGAATTCCATTATTTCTTTTATGTAGATAACCTTTAACAATTAAATAATTGAAACGAAAAAATAATTTCCAGCTTGTGAACATTGATTGTAAATAACGTAAGTTTATTTGTTCCACAAGTGCAATATGTTTCAAAATATGTTTTATATCGGAAATTTTGTACTCAAATTGTTCTCCAAACAACGTTTAATTGGAGCAACGCGCTGGAAATACTTTGATCGCACAACACCCATGACGTAATAGTTTACTGGAAACGTTTATTGATTTAATTTGTTTAACTTCTATTAATAAACTATGCCACTAGAAACGTTTATGCAACAAATAGTTACGTCGTACAATATACTTTTTGCATATTCAAACAGCGTAGTAAAGTATTCTAGCATAGACTTTTATACGTCAAGATGGAGTGAACCTTATATATTAGCGATACAATTGTGGTAATTAATTAATTCGTGCCCACTTTTACTGTTTCTCTAGTATAGTAGGTACCTATCACTCCGCCTGGTCGTATGACATCACTCTATTATGATGTTTGAAAAAAAATTTCATCAAAGTCGCCATACGCTGGCTATGTCGTTCACAGGACTGGCAGCCGATGGGGAAGAACGGTCCTTGAATGGTGACCACGTCAGGCAAAAGGTGCACTGCCCAGTGGCCAGTGGACTGACGACCTGGAGAAGACAGCGGGAAGCCGTTGGGTTCAAAGTACCAAGGATCGGGTGGAATGGCGTCAATTAGGGGAGGCCTAAGTCCAGTAGGTGATAGCCCAGTGGCTTAGAATTCGACCTCGAATCGAGGGGTCCGGGTTCGAATCCCAGTGGCACGCACCAATGACTTTGTAAAAAAGTTATGTGCGATTTACAAAATTAAATATCACCTGCTGTTACGGTGAAGGAAAACATCGTGAGGAAACCTGCATGCCTGAGAGTTCACAAAAAAAATGTTCTCAAAGGCATTTGAAGTCCACCAACCCGCAGTAGGCCAGCGTGGTGGACTAAGGCCTACATCCCTCTCATTGTGAGAGGAGACCCGACCCTGTAGTGGGTCATTAATGGTTTAAAACAACAAGTCCAGCAGTAGCCTTCAAAGGGTTGAAAATAAGGAAACATTCTATAAATTGAATTTTTCAATCATTATTCCTTTTAAGTAGTGATTACGTTACAAAACCATTACGGTATACAAAGGTAGATGTTCCGTGTTCTCTATGATGTAATTATTATAAATTGTAATAAAACGCACGAAAAGCCACCGAAATGTTAATTAACGGTTGTGATTTATCAAACTGCGTGTGACCTCAATACTAGGAACGTTAGCAAGGCCAGGAGCGACATTGTAATTAGAGGTGTTTAATGAAATATATTACCCGATGTTGAATGGTCACTATAGACCAGGAATTACAGCCACAAACGAGGCCATATGTTAAGTCGCTGTCAAGAACCTAAAAGATAATAACATATAAATTTCAAATTAAAAATAACCCCCGACACAATAACGTCAATTTTACATTGAACATATTATTTTGTAATGTGCACGTGATGCGCTTTTATTTGAGACCCCACTCGATTATATTTGAAGACATTCGGTTATTCTTCCCCACTTTCACCCCCACAACTTTTAAACGACTTAACCGATTTTCATCAAACATGTCTAAAAACACTCGCCCGTAACTCACCTTACATACAAAAAAAACTAAATTGAAATATTTTCATCCGTTCGCGAGCTACGGTGCCACGACCGAATCACAGAAAGACAGACAAACAGACAGACAGACACGTCAAACTTATAACACCCCTTATTTTGCGTCGGGGGTTAAAAATAGATTTTTCTATTTCTCCAACAATATACCTACTTACATGCCATATTGCTGCAGTTACCAAAGTTAAGAATTCGGTCTGAGATGTGTAAAATCCAGTTGTAATTACATATATTATGTATTTTCTAAGTTACGTAATTTTTTTAAAAATAAATATCACTTACCATAACGGTGAAGGAAACAATATCACGAGGATTAGGTTCCCATAATTTTGTCAACAAGTTGTGGACACGTGAAGTCCACCAACCCGTAATTTGATCTGTCAACTCCAATAGAGAGTTTAAAGTTTGATTCCGAGGTATTAAACCTCGTAGTCACCACTACCCTAATCAGACTACCCGTCTAAACTATACAGCCTAGTATACCTACTTTAGGTAAAAAGTTATGGAAAAGAACCAGCGAAAGAAAATGGCATATTCTAAGAACGGACCTTCTAAGAGAAAAAATCTATGGAAATATTCTATTCTATTCGAAAAATTCTTCATCCTAATATAGAATCACGAATACCACAAGCTTTTCTGATATTCCATTGCGCGAACACGCAAGATTTGAACACGAAAGTATTTGAGCACTCGAACAAGAAATAAGGAGCGGGATAAAAACATTTATCACATTTCTAACAGTGATAACGGCGCGCGCGGAAAATCTTTTTTTCGTCACAAGACCGTCTGCGACCGACAGGACACAAAAACACAACCTATTACTGCTCACTACCCACTCATCGGGATTCGTATAAAATTCCCTCGTGTGGAAAGTTAAAGCCGCGAACCTAAGAGGTTTGAGTGACTCTCAAACGGGAGAATGGATTGGTCTTGAAACGTGATTATTTCACGTCACTCACACTTTGCCCTCGAGTGGAACGGTTCACGTGAGCGAAATATGAGGAAATATCCTTAATATTCTCCGGTGTAATGGGCTCTGGGGTTGGTTTTTGTTTGTTATTTGGACTTTTTGTGTCGCGACTATCGTGGGATGGACACGAGTATTCTGAATGGCAGTCTTCTAAACATTTACCTAATCAGAGCATTTTTAATACCACATTATTATATTATAGTCATGATCTATTAGGAAATCACTTTTTGCGTAGTGTATAACGTACCAGAAAGTGAAGTATCTTTTAACAAACACGACGTAAATATTATTCAGATTTAAAGTGAAATTGTACATAGTAATACGGTCACCTCCATTTACTGTTTCTGGCAATCAAACCTTTCCAACTGGAACACAAGGTCTTGCTTTTCTTTTCTGAAGTTTAACCTCTGAGAAAGTTGGGACTCTTTAGTACTTTTACCATGGAAATTCCTGCTTTGATTCGCTCGATCTTATTCATAGTGGTAAACCGTCAAGTTTTTTAAGTCTTTTCAAGTATAAGTATATCTTTACCCCTGGCATTAAATTTTCTGCAGAAACCTCTTCAATAATAATTATAAATCATAAGCTGAAAGGAAACTACATTATTGAATACTGCTTTGAATATATTAAATAGCATAACATTTTGAATGCTATGATTTTGAATGAGGGAAATATGTCTTAAGCAGATCCGACTCTGGATCGGTTTGTGATTAAGCTTTGGTATCACATCTCATATCAATAGGAAAATTTCACCAAATAATTTCGCTTTGGCAAGGATTTAATTCCAAATAGAAACTCTCTGGTAAACATGTTGTGTAGAATTATTATGCGCCAAATGCAATGTACAATTGAACATTTAAATATGAGACCAATTTCGAAGGACATATTAAATTCGTGGATGATTCTAGGTAAACATTATGAAGATACAATATATTTTTAAGAAACACCAATCTGGGTTTGAATTTACCAGCTTAGCGACCAAAAGCTATTGGTAACTAAGACTTCTGCAAAGTATTAAATATTTCTTGAAATATTCAACCGGAACACCTGTTCCACCTCATAAGGAGTCTTCTTGTTAACCACTAGTCCTTGCATAGTATGTGAAAATCTGCATTATCGTATTCGCATTTGGCAATAAATTGTGATGAAGTATGCTTCAGGCCACCTCCTCCTCTTGTGGTCGTTTCCAACAGTAGAGAACGGTAGAGCACAAAAATGGTTATAACCACACTGACTTTATCTCTAAATTGATATTCAAAGTTAGAATCAAAAATTACAGAAATCTCAATGCAAATCCTACAAGCAGTGATCGCTCAATTACCGCTGACGCGCGCGTTACGGTCGGCATCATTCCTCATTCTCACTCGTACAATGAGTTCCCTTGTATTACGCTGTGTGAACGCGTTTATAGCATTCCTTCCGTCACTGGGCCTGTTATCTGATGCTTTGAACGATTTCTTTATTTATATTTATTTTTATTCTTTCTTTCTTTCTTTATTTCTTTTTTAATAGTAAAATTTATTTTTATACTTTGTTTCCTAGTTAGCTAGATCTATAAAATGTAAGCATCTATATCTTACAGCTCGCATCACTCCTCATTCTTACAAAAAAAATCCTTTTATTACGTTATGTGAGCGCGTTTAAAGACTTTAAAACATGGGTTCCGTCACTGAACTTGTCGTGCGATGTTTTGGGTGGATTTTTCCATTTGTGCTTTGGTTTTATAATAAATTCTTTTTTAGGTTTATTACCATAGTTTTTCTCTGTTTAGTTATATATATTTTTTCAAAGTAAGTTATTTATTCAAAGTAAGTTTTACATTCAACCTTGTTTATTACAATAAAACTTCACAACAGTCTGATTTATAAGTTACAAGTTACAAATGCAATTGCAACACCTTTATCACTTACGCTATTCTGGGGCGAAACTTGATGTCCTTTCCTCAATAATTAAGAAGCTTCTTTACTTACTTTGTCCACGTGTACATGAATGTCATTTTTACGTTTATTTTCACAATATTTCGCATACTAACTTATTCCTTATTTTAGTAACATTTAAGGTTTACGTTTAAATTACTCCAAAGCATTACCAACTCCTTAACTCATATAAAGTCGTCAATGCCATCTTTAACGTACCATTGGTTATGTCATTCATGCTCCAGGAGCTCAATTACCTCGATGACACGCGACTTACGAAGACATCCGCATTCTTACAAAGGCATTTTCTTTTATCACTCTGTGTGAAGGCGCCCAGCCTTCCCTTTTAAAAGATATGTCACTTATATTATGAGCTTATTAAATCACGTGTTTGTCTTTCATGTGATTTTCCTTTTGAAACGTCTTACTTTCGACATGAATATTATTTGAGTTTATTGTTGTTTGTTATATACCATCTCATTTAATAATCGTTTCTTTTAATCTATTCTTAATCGTCATCACTATGTCATCTACCTCATCATTCTGTGACTATAAAAGACATCTTCATCATTATTGGATATTTGGAGTACATAAATCAATCGTGAAATTACTAAACTAACTGTATTCAGAAAACATCGCGACATTATTCCTGTATGTATGTATATAATTCTTAATTTCGTGAACCATTTCACTTTAACTCATTACAAAATTATCCATTTCTTTCTCTTTTTACTTCAAGGTAACTTTCTTCTCTCTTAAAGTTGGAATTTCTAAAAATCCTGGAATTAACACTATGATAATCCTAAATTATTAAAATAGTAAAATAACGTCGTAATAGTATTGTTTTCTTTAGAATCTCACTGACTGATGAACTGCTAGTCGTCTGTCTGTTCACTGGTCACACGTAACTGGTGAAATGCTTGTGATAAATTCTGTTAATTGAAATTATGTGCCCAGTTTGTGTTAATATGAAAAAAACGTTTGAAATTATTTCGACGTTCAAATTACTAAGTAAATATTGTTGAAAACTGCTGCCACCCCTAATAATAGGCCCCGTCGCGTCGGTACAAGATACGACACAATAAGCCCTCCGCACAAGTTCCGTTCAAACACCCGCCGCGAGCTTTTATAAGTCGTGTAACTTACACTTGAATATTTGCTTACTCGTACATTCACAAATTTTTAACGTAGTATTTTACCCTTGATCATTAATTTTCAAAAATTATGTGACATTCACTTTATGTCAGTACCCATTAATGACCCACTACAGGGTCGGGTCTCCTCTCACAATGAGAAGGATGTAAGCCTTAGTCCACCACTCTGGCCTACTGCGGGTTGGTGGACTTCGTATGCCTTTGTGAACTTTTTTTTGTGAACTCTCAGGCATGCAGGTTTCCTCACGATGTTTTCCTTCACCGTAACAGCAGGTGATATTTAATTTCATAAATCGCACATAACTTTTATTACAAAGTCATGGTGCGTGCCACTGGTATTCGAACCCGGACCCCTCGATTCGAGGTCGAATTCTAAGCCACTGGGCTATCACCGCTGCACCACTTTATACGAAGCTAACAATCAAATGATTTTAAGTGACATCGTAACAATATTTTTATAACATATTACTGATAATTTTATTTATGTAATAATAATAATTAATCGCTGTTCGTTAGTTCTGCTAGAACGCGAGAACGGCTGGGCCGATTTGGCTCATTGTAGTTTCGATATGGTCGTATAAGTCCAAGGAAGGTTTATGCGGTGAGAAAATTTGAAAAGAATGCGATGAAAATAATAGACATTTTTATATTTAGCAGAACGAAGTGTACCGAGACAGCTAGTGTATAATATTTACACAATTTTAGTCTTCAAACTATTTTTTGTGTGTGGTATAATTTAGTAAATTATAAAGGGTTATATACCTACTGTGTAAAAATATTACAAGTTATATCAGCGTTTCGATCCCCATAAGCAGGAACCTACTTAGTAAATACTGTCGAAAACTGCTACCAACCCTAATAATAGGCCCCGTCGGTACAAGATACGACACAATAAGCCCTCCGCACAAGTTCCGTTCAAACACCCGCCGCGAGCTTTTATAAGCCGTTCAACTTACACTTGAATATTTACTTAAACTCACACGAAACGGACTGCGAAATGCTGTTATATTAAACAAACTACTTTTAAGCTGAGTATTTTGGGAAAGTATTTTCTGTAGCATTATGTATAAATATGTACTTTGATGTTTAAGAAAACTTGTTTTAAAAAATATTTGAGTAGCCTTTCCTTTTTCAACTTCATTTGCTTTGTTAAACGATTGAAATATTTAAAGCCCATATTTGACTTTATTATTTTTTTTTATTAAGTTTAATGTCGCGGAGATTGCCATTAAACTATTGTGTAAATGGAAAATATGAACGAAACGGGTAACCGCATTTTTCGATTTTCCAATTTTACAATTTTGTATGAAAATTCGCCAATTCATAAGAAACAACTACGAAATTACTCGTAGTTCAAATGTGCCTAGCATAGCTGTTGGCAAAGGTATTAATGTAAATAAACAATTTTAATAAGCAAATCATAATACTCTATATCTCGATACAATTTAATTTTACATACCTATAAGGTGAACGTTCTCTGTAAAATCTTAAACTAACCTATGTTCTATGCGAATGAACGTTATTCATTTACATCATTTTGCCATCAAATAAATACGTCGAAAGAGTTCACAATATTAAACGATAAGACAGAATTGAGTCAAGATTGACATCTTGTCGAGGGCTCCTCTTAATAACTAAGGCATGCACTTCTGAACCCTTCGCAGTACAAAGAACTCGTCGCCCGGAAGTGTTATTATTCACGGCGTGACAGAGCTGAAGGGCCGGGAGTAGGGCAGGGACGGCAGTAAGGAAGGACGTTACTTAATTAAAATAACTCGTATGTGGCTATTTAACGGTGACATGAGGTTTTTTATAATTTTCAGATTTTTTTGTGAATTTTTTCTTCAATCAAGATTTAAAATTTTTACAAAAAAACGTGAGGTTGTGGACTCCTGCCGGAAATTAAGTTCCATGCATTATTTTTTAAATTCTTATTTCTAATTCATTCTTCTTAGATAACTATTCTATTATTGTCACCTAAAAATATGCAGCCGTTTTCTCTCTCTCTGCGTCTGTAAATAATAATAACCTCCTTTTAAGTCGGTAAAAAGAAACGAAAAGAAAGAATGTAACAATTTTCCTTACGTGACGATTTTTGCAAATTCACTTAACTACTAGCCATGAAAAACACCTTCGTTCCAAAACTACTCGTCTAAACACGGTGATATCATTCGACATATCTTCTCATGAGCTCACCCTAATTTTAAGGTCACGCTTGGTAGCTAGAAATAATATTTGAACGTTTGTTAACGAGTGCAGTGAAATATTCATGACAGCGAGTTGTATTTACGCGTTCACACTGAGTGGTACAAGGAAATTCCATCGTAAGAATGAAAATTGAGGAATGACACCAACGTTACTCCATGTTGATGGTGAGTGATTGCTTAATGTTGCTTTAAGGTTTTATCATTTTTGCAAATAAATTATTCTCTCTGGATCTATGGATTTGGCTACACAATATACGGATATGTATGGTACACATATCAAACCGGAAAAAACACTCCATTAAGATTTAATTGAAGAGTCAAATACAGATGAAATAAATAAATAAATAACGCTTCACACTCACAGCCCCACACTAGGATTCCCTGTGTCGTGGGTACCATGGACACACATAAGACAAGAACACAACACACCCAAAACAGAAATTCAAATTCTGCTGGGATTTGAACCCAGGACCTTACGTGCAGCGCACCGGTGTCTTAGCCACCGCTCTTTGGGTCGTCAATACAGAAATACTATAAATAATAATAAAAATACAAATAATATTGATATTATAAAGTAAGATTCAGATATCCAATTAATTGAGTTACAGATATCCGTGTAAAATACACCACCCTAAGCCGAACCAAACTCTACCAACTTCTACACAAAATAAGCTGAAAACACCAGCACCACTTTAGTTCTTATCAAATTAATAATGAGAAATAATAGGGAGCAGCGGCGAGGCTCATGTTAATGAAAATTGGCCTTTATGGCGTACGCAACAAGATCGTTTTATACTTGAATTGTAGGAAAGTATATCATTTTCAGTGAAGGCCACAGTTTCGAGTACAGAGTAGTTAAGATTGGCCGATAAGTTTTAATATGAGCCGGAAGTACGCAGCCGGGCCCCGACAGCCCTGTAAAGAAAATAGCACACAATTTGTTCTGGAGTTTCGAATTAGGGATGCCCGAAAAATTTGTTGTATCGATATATCGCATCGTGTTCTTTTGTATTGATACGCAAAAATATCGCTTCTCTTTGTATCGATATATCGTATTGTAACCGTCTCGTATGCTTTTTTATTTATTTGCAAATTTTGCGATTTCAGTAGTGTTTTTTGATAAAAAAGCCTGCCTACCTCTTCTTTTGAATAATTATGAATAAAGAACTATTCAATGGCACTATTTATCATCACTTCGCTATGATGTAATAGGAATTTTCAAGTAATGAAGGTAAAAAAATTGTCGTAGTTTGATACGATACGATATTTTAAAGTGGTACGTTATATTGAAACATCAAAATATCGTATTAAATATCGATATATCGTATTATGCTGTATCGATATTACGATATATCGTATCGTAATGGTCATCCTTATTTCGAATCAAATGTAGAGTTCATGTTATTACAAACAGGCGGGTGAGTTATTTTAACCTTTACCGAGCTTGAGGTGAAAAATCCTCAAGAAAGTTCGTGTTTCCTACTCGGAAACAGAAACGTTATTTCATTTGCACAGTTAGTACAATAAGTTGAAACAAGTAGAAATGCATTTGAATTCAAATAATATTTGGCATTTTGGTTTATAGTCTCTGATCTATTGGTAACCTACTATGGGGTCGGGTCTCCTACCATAGCGACAAGGAAATAGGCATTAGTAAATAGTAATTAAGACATTAAGTAAATATAGTCAGCACAAGCTATAAGCCCGTTGACTGGACTGTTGGTCCACGTGATTGGTTCGTCACTCAATGCACGTCGTCTATTGGTCGAGCGCGTGTTCTTCAATTGCTGTACATTGGCCGAAAATGTAGATGCAATATCCCTACCATTAATCTCTAAACCGTCTGTGCTCACGATTGATGACGGTTATTATAATATTTAAGACATAATTATAATATATATTACAGCAAATAAGTAACTTTTTACTGTACCTACTATTTCTTGGTAAGGAAAACAAACCAATCCAATTTATGTATCTTGAACAAGTACAAGTCGCTAAACCACAAAAAGTTTTACTTCACTTGACGTAGTGATAAGGGCGGCAGGTCGGAAACTACAAAGACTTATTATCATGTTCAACAAAATACTCAAATATAACATTATTAAGGTTGTGAAAAGGTCGAAAAGCTGATTAAAATTTCCGATTTTCAACTAGTTACTAAGTCCGTCCGAATGGTGCTTCTACGAAATGACAAAATTATGTTATTATATAAAACTCGAATACAAATTCACTCCGAGTTCTGTACATTCAATTAACCCAACCTATTAATAGCGTAAGTTCAATTTAATATTTGAAAATGCGAATTTAATATTTGAAAGCAAATATTTGTTAATCACATCTAAATATAATACGTAGGTACTATTATAAAGAGGCAATTTTTGGTAGAGTATAGCGACTCGTCCGGGGAGGTAGGCACTTTACCGCCAGCCTCTTAGCCCGTCGCGCGTCGTAAAGCAGGATATTCTTCATGTCGTGTGTTTCGGCTGAAGAGGTATGGTTACCTGGGATACGTTATTTGAGGCGAACATCTTAGTCCTCATGAGTAGCGATGCAATCGCGTATAACCTTAGATTTACTTTCTCTATTTGAGGTTGAATGCGGACGTCCATGGGCTGCAGTGACCACTCAACGTCAGGTGGCATACATAACCTTTTGCTACTCAGTAGCTATAACAAAATATATTTGACATTTTGTGCGGTGTGATTTGAAATATTTTCATCCTCTTCAATCAGAAGCTGCGTAATTTATCTCCTCAGTACCCTGCCATTTGGATCATTATTTTACGATTCCCTTTTTGTCTCCTAGAACTGGCAATCAATTTCAATTACTACGATTTTCCTTTTATACGAATTTTTGCGAACGTGTCGCGGAGAATCTTGAGGAATTTAGGTTTTTGAACACATTTCCTTCCATTTTAAATATAACGGGATATTTGAATATGAAAATTTTATAGGTATGATCCGAAATTGATTACAGTTAAACACCATAACTTTGAGTAAAAGTTAACAAAAAATTTAATAGTAAAATTTAATGGAAACAAAACAAAACGTGGAATTTTAATGAAATGTAGTGCACAGAAAGTATAAGTAACCTAGATTAATATTTGTATGGTATATACGTAATACTTCTTTCTGGAGTTAATCAAAATTATAATACCTACTCTACTAACTACCTATCCTAAACCTTTTGCCTTAAATCAGGATATTCATCTGACTGGGTCATTGGAAAAAATGCGTATTTTTTCATCTCAAAAACGCAATTTATAGCGTTCCTTCCCTTCCTTTCTAAGCGAGTATTATAAGTTGTATTTATATTTCTTTATACACAAACAGAAAACAGAATAAAAGTATTGTGCCACAAAACACAGTGCCAGTAGCTATTAGAAATACGGCTCACGCTACATAAATATCCGCCGCGCGTAGTTCGAGCGAGTGTGCGAATGTAATTTGCGAATGAAAAATGAGCACAGGCGCGGCTCGTGGCCACGCGACTTCGAACGTTCAGGTGTTTGTCATTTCTTATTATATGTAGTTGATTACACCACATCGTTCGAAGGGAACAACCGATGGGGAAGAAAGGTCTTTGAATGGCGACCGCGTCTAGGCAAATGAGTACAGGCCGCCCTCCGACCAGGTGGACTGGTGACCTGAAGAAGACGGCGGGAAACCGTTGGATTCAGAGGGCCCAGGACCGGGCGGAGTGGCGTCGATTAGGGGAGGCCCATGTCCAGCAGTGGACTACGAAAGGCTGTAAGGAAGGAAGGAGGAATATACCAATCGGTGAATTTGATTTTTTGTTCTATAAAAATCATAATTATGTAATTTTGAAAGAAAAAGCTACTTCAAGTTTTTCAGTAAACGACCGATGGTAAATAGTCGTTACGCCCCATGAATTACACGTTTAATAAGCTCAAAATACTGCCTAAGATTTTAAATTGCTCTTGAGTACTAATGGCAGTTTTAATAGCTTCAAAAATGTCTGTTTAAATAGACTGGTTACGTTTTGAAAATATTTTTCGAATATAATTCTGCGACAGCTGTTACTTTACCATGTCATTCTGATACATTTGAACATCTCTATTTATTATTTCTTTACAAATCTATGCAATGCTTCTATACAAACTGGAAAAAATGCTTCTTTAAGCTTAATCAGACATTTAGAAAAACTAAGTCAAAAGATTCCGTTACACACATACAGTCGAAGCTATTGTGCATTTTCAAAAAAAACCATACATTTCAAAGTGTAAGTTTAAAAACAAGTCAATGATTCTAACGACGTGAAGCCACCCCTTCGGAATCTAGTTTGCGGAAGATCCAAAGTCGAAAGTTGGGAAACTTGTTCCAAGTTCTCTCTGAGACAGCATGGCGGTGTAAAAAAACTTTCAGCGCGGCCAAATGGTATTGAATAGAAGTGGTGATAGCCCAGTGGCTGAGAATCCGATCTAGTTAGATGCTATGGGTCTGAGTCCGAGTGGCACACACCAATGAGTGTCTTATTTATTTATTAAGTTTACCAATAATTATGTCGTTATTAAAATTACAATGAAGATACATCTTACTATTACGTATTCTGGTGCTATGGGTCTGGGTCCGAGTGGCACACACCATTGACTGACTTTACTATCACTAGATAAGCAAAAGCTCTGCTACTTGGTATGAACTTGGGCTACTTCTCAGCCTAAACTCGAACCAACTATCGAGAAGTTTATGAAAACTTCGTCTTACAGGTGTAAATTGAACTTCCATCTGTAGCGGCGCGATACCTACAGTAATATGAGCGCGCGCCTCACATGAAATGCTGACCACGCATGACGACGCAAGCAGCGAGTGTAGTAAACAATAGAACACGTCACACGCGTCATACCGAACTGGCCAATCAGAAGACGTATCCTAGAACGCGCTATCAAAGTTCCATAGAATCTCTACATATATAAAAAGCAAACATTCGGACCGCTGTTCCCAGGCAGTGATATCGCATAAACTTGCATTTGGTAAATATGATTGATTAAATGATTTGTAAAAACTTAACTAACCCATATTCGTGCAAATAAATTTTAATGTTTTTATCTTTAGTTTGGAGGTAGGTTGCCGCCTTGAAGTAACGAAGCTATTATTATATAATTCATAAATTGAGCCGCTAGTAACCTGATTCGCAAGAAATTAAACCATGACAATCGTAATAAAAACGTCCAACATTATTCACTTATAAATATTAATAGACTTTCATCGTACCCATCTATTGTGTGGGCGACGAAACAGCCTGAAAAATCGTTTCACCACATATATAGATCTAAATAGACAACGCGCCCTAATTATGAAGTCCAACCATGCCTCTTTTTTCTACGTTTTAATGGGAATCTATCTATATCTACTACATATCAATACGAATGATAGGAATTATTTAGTTAATTTTTCATCATTCGAATCTATTCCAACTCGTCATAATAATGACGAATATCAAACAAACCGCTTTCCTGTAAGTAATTGGATTGGAGGAACTGGAGGAACGAATAATTAGAAATCCCGTGAACAACGGTAGAGGGCGTGACGGTAGGAGGGTAAAACAGCGACTGCTGCTGCTATTTCGAATCTCGCACACTTTTAAAATATTTTAAAAACACATTCTTTATTTTCACGAACGGTACCTTTATTTGCGTGGTCTATGAACAACTACATCTGTGGTGTCTACATACGATTCGGACAAAGCCCTATCCCACGGTTGGTTGCGTGTCGCGAACGCTTACGTGCCCGCCCGTACAGGACGTAGGGCGGGCGGTCGAGCGTCCATCAAGGTCACAGTAATGCTCCATTGTGCCCCATGCCACGGGAATTGAGGGCTCGACCCCGTTTACAATATTCAGTAATGTCTTCGAATTAGCGCGCTTACATGAAAAAATAGCCGCGCTTTAGGATATCATTTGTTTTTTCGATTTTGTTTCTGTAAATTGAAATGTATATTTATGGAGCGGTTGGAATGACATGATGACTAGACATTTATTTGGGGTTTTAGTTCTCGTTATCAGCAACGTACGAGTACCTATCGCCTCAAAAAAGACTCCTATCCAATTTGAGGTTACACTTATGAATTCATGGGTTTCATTAACTTTTTGCGCGCTTGCTACTCATTATTCTGTGAGTGAATTATTGCAAAGTCAAGCTTCCCACATTGAGAAGAATAACGCTTCACGCTTCACACTCCACTCACATCCATATTTTTGATAAATCTGATGAGCATTGTTATCTATCATTTATTTATTTGTACCACCTTAGAACCAAGTGTACAAGATCGGTGATGGTTACTTAATATTCAAAAATATATTTACCCCAAAAACCTTGAACCGATTCGAATAAACGCGGCTCTAAGTAGCAAGCGAAATATCATTTCCATAATCAACAGCTCTGAGCATAATCATTTAAATACCCGCAATACACACAGGGATGCTCCAAAAATTACACAGTGCTTTTGGACGATGATAACATTGTGCATGTGTGAGTGTGTACCACAAGTAATTACCGACGCGTCGCACTTGATAGAACGGCTTAATGCGTGGAGCAATCAGACGTGACGCGATACAGTTGTACGCTGCCTGAGTGCTTATGATTTGCAGTGTATCATTACCGGTAACTTGACTAATATATCCATGACTAAAGAAGTAGGTGATATTAATAGAGATATTACCACGAGTTATATGGACTAGAGGACGCAAGTCTCATTACCTGTATAGAACCAAACGTGCCATTTTAATAATAAAATGACTTACCGATGAAAGGAAACGTTTCCGGTATCTCGTCCTCCTTTTTTGTGTAGTTTTTACAACTTTATATACGGCATTTTTCTCTGTTTTTGATCACGTCTGCGTTTAAGAACGGTATGAAGTGGCGCTAAAAGAAGAGAATTTATCTCCTTAGTTACACGCGAAGTACATACACTTGCGTCCTCTAGTCCATATAGCTCTGTGGATATTACCTAGTAAACCCCAAGAACACGAGCGAATGTAACGCGGCCGCAAAAGAGGACACGCTCGGAAAAAACTGCGAAGCAATTAGCGAATTCGTAGTTGCGTAGAAAGCCGTCCCACTAGAAATCCACGCTAGCAAATTAGTGAGCAAAAAAAAAGTTGGGAGAGGGACCTAATTACGGGCGCTCTGTAAATAGTAAGTGAAAAATTATCCTGTTTTCCGCGCTTTTAGCTCAGCTGTCTATGGGGAGAGGAATGACAAATCCTCTGTGGCGTGTCACACGTGTGTATACACCTCTATGTTTCACTTGACATTATTTTCAAGGAGGCCTTTGGTATATCCAAGCTTGCAGATTAGTGTAGTTACACACTAGGAGCCAACATTTGTTGTGTTGTAACTAATGTGAACATAGCGGTGATAGCCGTTTCGGTCCGGGTTCGATTCCCAGTGGCACGCACCAATGACTTTGTAAAAAAGTTATGTGCGCTTTATAAAATTAAATATCACTTGCTGTAACGGTGAAGGGAAACATCGTGAGGAAACCTGCATGCTTGAGAGTTCAGAAAAAAAAAGTTCTCAAAGACATGTGAAGTCCACCAACCCGCGCTAGGCCAGCGTGGTGGACTAAAGCGTAGGCTCTCAGTGTGAGTGGAGACCCGACCCTGTAGTGGGTCATTAATGGGTTACTGACTGACACACTAGGAGCCAACATTTATTGTGTTGTAACTAATGTGAAAACGCGTTTAGCCCCGCTGCTTGAGAAGATAGCAAGCGATCGAAAAAGTTAAGCAACGTCGGGCGCGGTCAGTACGAATGGGTGAACGCGAATTAAATGCGCGCTTCCGTGCTTCGGAGGGCACGTTAAGCCGTCGGTCCCGGTTGTTATCAATAAGATAGCAGTCGTTAATCCTTGTCAGAGGCCTTATGGGTGGTACGAAAACATCCGACTACTAGCCGCCCGTATCTACCAATCCGCATTGAAGTAACGTGGTGGTGTATGCGCCAGGCTTCCACCTGTTGTGGGTAGATCCATTCCCACCAGTAGGTATAAAAAGGTATAAAAAAGACATGCCACGGTAATGTCAGCGGTTGCATAGGCACCTACAGTTACCGATGTTACTAAACGAAAGAAGGCATGGCTAACTTTTGTCAATAAGCTGTTTCAGTTCTCGTATAGGCATGGCACTGTATTGGATCATGGAATGACAGATCCTCTGTTGCGTGTGACTGTACCTTTATGCAACTCTTGACATTATTTTCAAGGAGGCCTGGGGTATGAACACTCTTTTGATGCGGATTGGCGGATGACGTATTGTACGTTCGTTGACGTTACGATGGCGTAGGTAGGGCCCATAGGGTGACCGATCAGGTTTAGTAACTGATACTGGGACCGACTTAACGTGATACTACGTAAATTTTAAATTTTAAATCTTCTAGTCGGTTAACACTCGAACTACAATGTATTAAGTGGTAGTATCTGAGTATTTCCCTTTGTGAAAACATCTCTATATTTCTCGGAGAGCAGGTAATATTCTATTAGAGAACTGTGTGTTCCGGATATTTATTGCCGTAGTGTTTTACGACCACTGATTGACGATCAGTGCGACGCTGAAGTTTATGTGCACGTAGGCTTTGCTAAGGGTCCAGGGTTCGATACCCAATTGAGAAGAATTATTGAATAATGAGATATCAGTTTCTAGGATTTTTTCCGATTTATCACTCTACTTTGTCCCCTTAGGGTGGCAAAGTTAGCATCTTGCCTTTGGGTTTGACGCATCGACGCAGATGACTTTTATTCATAGAATAGTGCAATAATGCCGTTAATATTCTGAGCAACTATATGGTTTAAAGTGACCATTTAATGTATCTAAATATCGAGAGGTTAATACAACGACTCGAAACAATTAGTTGATTTTATTCACGAAAATGTTATTATCTATGGTGATCTGGTGGTGATCTGATGGTGGCTGGTGGTATATTTTTAAAGATTTAATTTTTTTATTTGTAGAGGCGTAATTAATTAATAAATTACGAACTCAAGGCATTAGGATTTTTACATTAAAAGGGGTGAAGAATAGATTTTTGGTGGTGAAAAAATTTAGTCCAAAGGGCTATTTATGGCTATGCCTACCGGGCCGCAAGATAATGTTATATTTTATTTTGAAAAATACAAATAAACAAAATTTTATTTTGTTGAATGACAAAGTAATTAATTTATTATTCAACAAACTTTAAATATTTTTTAACAATTTTTGAATAGGTAAATTAAAATTTAGGTGACCAAAAAAATAAAACAATTTGAACAATGTTAAGTTCGTAGTCAACAACTCTCAAAATAAGTAATCCTGAAAACTCGAATAGCACCATATTTTTTTACATAAGTTGTAAAATACCTTTTCAGGTTTTAGTCAATTTTTTTATTCACCTACTGCTTATAACAATAACCCCAATAAACCCAAACAACAACAAACCAAGTCACTTACCAAAAGTTTAAAAATCCACTCGTCCACACTCACACACACTCAGTTACTACTTAAAAGTCACTAAACTAGCATCAAAACTTCAACAACTACTTAAACTTAGAACACAACACTCACTATGGCTCATACGCTCGCTTAAGTTAAAAGTTTGCGTAGCAATGTTCACTTTTATCGTTACGATGACAGGTGTCACGCGGTGTCCGGGCGGGTGTCCCGAGTCGCCTAGAGCAGGTCTAGGCGATCCGAGCCTCAGCCAATTACTGGAGCCGCACGCAAGCCCGCGCTAAACCCGCCACTGCGCATGCGCCAACACGATTGACACTTCAAGATTATACGTGCTAACAGTGGGTACACAGGAATATTCATAAGTTAGTTTTTAGTTTTGTTTTGAATAATGGCTCTTTTGAGCTGGGGTAGGGGTATGGATTTGGCTGGTTGCGATGTTTATGTTTAGCGCGACTTTGTGGTTGAAGTTATTGCCCGAAGTAAGAGGCGATGAGAGCTTTTGTTAAAGGTTCTTTAAAATATCTTTAAAAAAGAATGAATGTTTTTATTGCAACGTTTTAAAATAATATTTATGATACATGAAAGCTAATCTTGAGAATTCAAGTAGATTAAAATTGTAAAAAATGTCTTTTAATTGTAAGACTTGTAAGACTACTGTGATACGAGTAGTGCCATAAATCAATTGTTGTTTTTATGTAGTAATTGAGTAGCAAACGTCCAACCTCAAATAGAGAAGAAATCCTATCTATGATTATATGTACTCATAGGTACTTTGCTACTCATCAGTACCCTTATTCTGAGTTTTAGCAATGCCGCACACCGATGCATTAAGAAACGCAAAAAAGCAAGTTTGCGGCCAATGATGCGAATCGTATAGTAAAGAGACGTAGTGCACCACAGACAGTGACAGACCTCTACAATTTTTACCCACAGTGTAAAAATTATAGAGGTCTGTCAAACATAAAATTTATTTAAATATTGTTATTTTAATAAATAATAATACTGTAATATAAGAATTTAACATGACTGAATGTTTCTAGTACGTTCCACCCACCGATAGTGAAAGAAAAAACTGGGAGAAGAAACTCTCGAAAGGGTTTATGATAAAGTTAATTTATTTATATGCGCATTTCCACGTTACTTTAACATAAAATTGTTTTTAAATAATATCTTTATAAATATTTCAAAAGTATATTTTTGTTCGTATTTATTCTAGATCAGTAAAGTGTTTCAGATTTAAACCACGCTTTCGTGATTTAGTTTATAACCAATAAACGTTATACTACGTTTTATTTCATTGAACAATTTACTTAAATGCATTGCATACTTCACGGCAATGTTGTTATGTAGCGACCATTATCGCGTAGCGCCGTAGCATGCTACGGTGTTTCGTAGCAACTTACTCGTAGCTGAGCTACGAACTGTAATTGCACCTAGCAACGTAACGCTACTGTGAAAATTGCGGTCATTAAATTTGATGTAATTATCATTTAATTGTATATACTATATATTACGACTTTTTCTTATAAAAATATATGTAAAGGTAATGAGTAGGTAGTGTATATAATGAGTTTAATAAATATAAGTTAGAGTTTCGGCTAAAGGAGTAAAAGTCGTCCTCCGACCAGGTGAACTTATGATTTGAGGACAGGAGAAACCGTTGGATTTGAAGGACCCAGAACTAGATGGGGTGGTGTCTATAAGGGAAGGCCTATTACACAAGCTCAACGTCAACTTCGTCACAGTGTGAGCGCTACCATTGTATTTCAAAGATCGGAATTGTTCGTGCGCGAATGCACGAAGAATTCATACAAAATCATGTCCAAACACAGCGCGTCACTGCGCGTCCTTGTCGGGCGCAGTAGAACGGGAAGATGTCAGACAGACTGACATAATAATACGACATACTAATAATTGATTTAAGGTTAGTATACATGGGTCATGACCCATGCCATGGCATAGGCGGCCGTCTGCAAATTTTCCCGCCATTTGGCATAGAATACCCGATCAGAACATCAGAAAGTACCACGGAGAGTAAAATCTTGCAAAAAAATCCTATTAGTCGATCGGTGACAATTAATCCGCGTTACGGGACATCTTTTAAAATTGCTAAAAGCTTTAACATCCAGTCCCTTTTATCAGGACGATTGTACAAAACCACTCAACCCTTTTAAACCCCATTCCGAAGTGCGTCCGGTCGTTAGCGGACATTAATGGAATCCCGGCTGCTCTCCCGTGAAAATAACAAGGAATAAGGATTTCGGGACTCAATCTGTTGTGTTTGCAACTAAACATCGCCGCGACAAGGTTCCGAGGGTTGTGCTCAAAGACGAGAGAGACGTCGAATCCAGCTATGAATTGGGAGCATAAATCATACACAGTATACATTACAGCATATTTTTCACTCTATACAAAAAAAATATTTTAAATTTGTTAACTGTTCTATAAAAATCTTTTTCCTGTATTTGGGTTAATACGTGGGTAAGCTGTGTATGTGTGTGTGTAGTAGCGGTATTGCTAAAACTCGGACTTAGGGTACATAACTCTGAACGCTATGTAGATAATAATCAATTTAGGTTTCAAGTATGGAAAAAAACGTATTTTGTTAAAATTGAGCTCTATACCTAAGTTCGCCGTATGTCATTAGTTTCAAGAATTAGTTCCTTATTAGTGACACTATCGAATGGTGTAATAATACAGGTGTGTTTTTTTTTTCAATATCAATGGGTGCGATACTTGGCTAGGCATATTGATTTTTCAAAAATTTTATGATGCAGTATTAGTTTTCAACAAAAAAGTGTAAATTTTTAGTTAAAGTAAGATTATTTGTATCTAGTGAAACACTTCTGTAATCAATTTCTAATTTCCTCTTATATTATCTTATCCCGTTCTTGAAAAAACGGACAAAATACTGTCGAATAAGCGCGCTTGAAAAGGGAACCTAATTAGCTCACCAGTTTTGTAAAGACTCACATATTATAAGGAATTTTTAGTGAAACACTCCTATAATCAGTTTCTAATTTGCTCTTATATGTTTTCTCATTCTTGATTAAAACAAACAAAACACTGTCGAATAAGCGAGCGTGGATATGGAAAATAATTAGCGCACGACTTTCATAAAGACTCACATATAAGGAAATTTTAATAACGCTCTTCGAGCGCTCTAACGTTTTTAAAAATGTCTCATAAAAATTCCTCAAATTCGAAAGATCGTTAGCGAACATCAAAATGAAATGGTTTCCTAATAATATTTGGCTGCAAACAATATTGAAGAGGACGCTGCGAGGTAAACAATTTGTTAAAAGAAACACGACACTAACGACAATCTCCCGATTTATATTCGTGCCCTTATTTCTTTGCTTCGCTTTTATATTTGCAAGAAATGAAAATCTGGAGAGCGGAAAGGCGAAATGATTAAAGTGCAAAGTTGTTTGTTTTTAGGTTAGCGAGATTTGTGTCACGGCACAGATAGGTACTGGGCGGTTTATCTGGACCCTCCGATGGCGAGATCGAGTGTCGCTAGACAGAGATACTCGTAGCTCTCGCCCGACACTATGCGTTAGGCATCTAGACACCGGGACATTTTTATTCGGTTTTTTGTTGTGTGTTCAATTTTAGGTTTTTATTGTACTAGTTAAATATTTATTTCTGCACCTTGCCAGTAAAACCGACTCATATGCTGTGATAGAGAACGGCATTACGTTCTCTTACGCTCTCTTGCTTCATCTAAACTTATACGTCACTTCAGTGTACACTCGTTATTTTTTTATTATTAAAATACTGCGTTTAGTATTTGTAATTAAATTTGAATGAAGTAACTAGTACGGTAGCAAGACCTATTAGCATTAACATCTAGGTCGGAATACTCGGAATATTCCTAGAAACTTCCAGGCCGCATATCTCGTAATACCTCTTTATAACTTTTCAACTTGTTAACGAGCTATTGATGGGTATCAAATAACCTTGTTGAAGAAATTCCTATGAATTCTGTTAGTTGATCATGTAATAAGCACCGGGTTAATTATTGGCCGATTAGGGTGAAAGGATATTCTATTACTTCACTTTTGGAAAGCAATGGGTGTAAAGCCACAGTAGCTCGCCCGGAGAGATATACAGAGAGACACGGAAGTTTCTAACTTCTTTAAAGTTCTCTGAACCCGTGTATCAGTATGTTCTTCATGTCTTGTGTTTCGAGTGGGGAGATGCGGTTGCCGAATATATACTTACTGGACAGCAAATAAGCCACCCGCCACCTTGTAACATTAATCCGATTTTCTCAGGAAGTAGAAGACGTACACCCATCAAACTCATACCTACAGACAGGGTATTTAATAACAATTAAAATGACCATAATTTAATGTAAAGTACTGGCAACTGACACTGTAATCAAGCGACAAACAAAATGTTAACGATTTGCTCTGTTTTGACTGGAGTTATATGGAAGATGGTCGAATTTTCTAATCATTTCTTTAGATAATTTGCTCAAACGCGTGTTCTTATGCCACCGTTATCGGTAAAAAATTGGATTCAACACCTCAGGAAGCAGCTCATTACTTACATTACTTCAAGCAGGCTTCAAACGCGAGGTCGCTCGCAGACTTCGAATCAGCAGATCTTCGGTGCAACGAGTTTACAGGCGATAATTAGCATAAAACGCACTTTCTGTAGATATAAATATGATCGCTATAAGTTTTATACTTCCTGAGAAAATCTGATATGTAATAGGTACAGATGGCGGGTGGCTCGGTTTATTTGCTGTCAAGTGTACTAACACCAAATCTAAACCTTATTTAAAGTTTCATGTGGCTGTTAATGGGTGATTTCTTAACATCAGGACCTGCATTCCCGTTTCCTACTCATATTATACTGAAACAACTGTACCCTTATTCTGAGTTTTAGTTTGCGGCCAATGACGTGAATCGCATAGAAAAGTGACATAGCGCGTAGCGACATAAAATTAACCCACATCGTAAACATTATAGAGGTTTGTCAAATAGTACTCGTATAGTAACGAGTATGAGAAAGGATGTCTATCCTATTTGTAGATACAGGTGGACTAGGGTGGCCTCAACCTATATAAAGCTAGGCCTAGTTATTCTACGATCTTATAAACGAATGACGAATGACCATGGCATAAACAACCTAATGCAAAGCTAGTTTGTATTAAAACAATAACCGCAAACATGGAGCTCCCATTTCAAGCAATCGATAGGACGGACACGCAAACACACAATTATGCACCACCACCGCCTTTGTTCATTATTTTATAAAAATAATTAAACGACAAAATGTGGCGAGGCGTGATAGAATCGCCGTAGATAGATCGTTTATAAAATACACTGTCCTTTCTGTACACCAACGAAGCGGCTCAAAATACACTTAAAAGTATTTTAAACAGTTATTATTGTATCGGAAATTGTTTATTTTTATAGAAATTATTAATTTACCTGAAAGAACACAAAGCTTTTTCTAAATTAAATACATCTCAGCCATTGCGCGGTCCAGAGTACTGACATAACCTGTACCCTTAGTCTGAGTTTTAGCGATATCGAAACAAAACGCACACATCCATAGATACTTAAATCATATACAGGAGTCCACAGTGTAATAACAAATAGAGGTAAAAGATTTTTAGAGGAGTTAAAAAATTTAAAATCAAATTTTTGTTTGGAGTGAAAGAGATGAATACTTATCGTTAGAAATGTTTAATACTTACGGGATAATATTGGTTCGAAATTTCACAGTGCATGCACGACCAATTCACAGTTATTGTGTGTCATTAATATTATTAAATATTGAAAGAGTGTTAATTAAAAATAAAGCAATTTTTGTCATGATTTATCTAATGCTTTATTAATTTTTTAACTCTTCTAAAAATCTTTTACCTCTGTTGGTTATTACACGTCTGGTAAGCTGTGTATGTGTGCGTTTCGTTTCGGAACTGCTAAAACTCAGACTAAGGGTACTGATAAGACTAAACTACTGGCCGAATCGTAAACGTTGAAAGTTCATAAAAGATGGAATTAGACTTTAAATCCTCTGACAGTTATCGTTACTAAAGAACTTTAGCTATATCATCCGAGTATGCTTTCAGTAAAATTTTATCGCTCACTTTTATTCAAAAAGATACTCTAGTGGATAGACCACCAGTTGGGACTGGAGAGGCGTGGTGGAGGATGCATCTAGCATCCTCGTGTTTTATAGAATGACCTGATTGTTACTTTTTATGTTTGTTTGAATGTACTTATCACTGGACTACCAGTACTACCAGTAGGGTCGGAAAAATTCATTTTTCCATTGTACACATTCTGCAGTTCAATGTAGTGGCACTTCAAAAAAAATACAGTAAAAATCATTACAGATGGTTGGAGACAACAATAACAAACCCATGATCATGACAAATGACATACCTAAACGATGTCTCCGATTCAACCCTTCAAATTCAAAAGCTTTTATTCATGATTAGGTACAATTGGTGCATACTCAATGAACGTCATACATTTAACATTATACAAACATCCGCTTTGATCGCTCCTCAGACAAAACGTAGACTAGGAGAAAAAATTCGGCGGAAAAAAACTCCCAGCACTCTTTTAAATATAAGTATGAATTTTTCTATGGTGCAGTATGAATAGGGCCCAGTCATACTGCACCATGGCACTAGACCCAATAAAGGAACACACGTGACAGTTACGTGTGTGTCAATATCGCTCCATTACTCACAAATAAATATTGATACATGGTGTATATAAATAGCCTAGTGAAGTTATTCAATCCCACGCTTTCTTATCGTCTAAATAGTCCTTTGTTAGTTACTTATAATAGGCCTTCCTTCATCGTTATTAATTTCTTCATTACTCCTATTCAAAAACTTGTTCATGTATCGTTTTCTCATAACTATTGTAACTTCGTTTATTAAATCCCAACAGATGGATACTTCATTCTCCAATTAATTCCAATGACGGCCTTCGATACAACCTTTCTTTGCCATTCTAAAAACAATTTAGTTGTAATTCAAAAACACGTACAATTGAATTGTAAACGGTAAAGGCCGCTGGGCCAAGATGGCCGGATCGACTCCGCCGTTGCCCCAAAAGACGGTAAATAATGACAATGGATTACATTGTTTTCCCTTTTTATTACCCCGGGGCAGATTAGGACGGCAAAAACGCGATCTACTTGTTTTTGCGACGGCCGTATTTCCATTAGCATTTCGTGAGTGGACCACGGACGCGACGGCTTTTTTTGTCGCTGCGATATCGAAATCGTCGTTGCTACCGTGGAAGTGTTTTCACGTTGTAAATATAATTATTATGTCGATCAAAATAATTTGTAACAACTCTAAACCTATGTTTATACAAATAAACGTTTGGTCTTTGTCTTCAAGTTTCTGTCATGTGATGTTTCTTCTATTTGTTTTTGCTTAATGCACAATAAAGATTACTTCTAACGTCCAATAATATTTATGACTTATAAGTAGTGACAACTGACAATCATATCACCTTTACACTTATTTGTCACATTTCTAAAGAAACAGAAAAAGACAGAACCGTTCAATTTTTAAAACAAAAATTCCATATAAATCTGGTGAACAATCTTATTCGACAGTTTCTTATTGCTACACACGTATGGGTGCTGGCTGGTCTCCAATTCCCTTTTTCCAGCGAATATTTGAACAACGAACGAGTAGGTACAACGCTGTACGTTAAACCAAAACGTACAGCGGTTGAACGGCTGAATTAGTTTTAGACCTATACTTTGTATTTACATTTAATATGCCTCAGCAAATTATGTCATGTCAGTACCCATTAATGACCCACTATAGGGTCGGGTCTCCTCTCACAATGAGAAGGATGTAGGCCTTAGTCCACCACGCTGGCCTACTGCGGGTTGGTGGACTTCGCATGCCTTTGAGAACATTTTTTTTTGTGAACTCTCAGGCATGCAGGTTTCCTCACGATGTTTTCCTTCACCGTAACAGCAGGTGATATTTAATTTCATAAATCGCACATAACTTTTAATACAAAGTCATTGGTGCGTGCCACTGGGATTCGAACCTGGATCCCTCGATTCGAGGTCGAATTCTAAGCCACTGGGCTATCACCGCTGCAAATTATATATAGGTATTATTATTTTAGAAAGATTATTCTTGCCCGCGCAATCAACCACGTGGATATAGATATAAAACAGACAGACAGATGGGGTGTCCCGTCTGTCTGTTTGCTTGCCCTACTTAGTATCTGGTAGTGGTCACCGTCGCCTACTGACACATGAAACACTAGAGTTGCCAGTACGTTGCCGACTTTGAAGGAGACCTCTTTTTACGTTCTTTTTGAAGAACACCTAGTTATTCTAATACTATAGAATTAATATCTAGCTGTACAATTTCACCCGTACGTATCGCTTAAGATTAAACCCTGTTATTATAATTATAATAATAATAAATAAATAAATATCGTGGGACAACTCACACACGGGTTTCTGATCCCAAAGTAGGCAGTGAGCATGTGTTATGGTAACCAGATAGCTGATAAACATACATATATATTTTTAAATACATAATTATAATTAGATAACTGACACCCAGACACAGAACAAACACTCGTGCTCACCACACAAATACTTATCCTGGGTGGGAATCGAACCCACGACCTCCGGCATAGTAAGGGTCGCTAACCACTAGACCAACGGGCCAGTCAAATTCGTTCATATTCGTTCCTTACGTGCTATACGGGTGCCAAAGCTGCCTTATTTGGTACATGAAAGATGCCCATATCGGAACCATTAACTCACAGTGCGATGTGGCGCAACACGGCAACACGGCAACACGCTGCTCGACACAGCCGCCCGCCGGTAACAAGCAGGTTGGCGCGCGTCGGTGGCACCCATCCAACACTAACACTCATCTGCCTATAACGGCCACTATACAGGGATTACATGGCCCTGGATGACTCATAGCTTACATTAAAAAAATATAGTAGAAATGTTTATTGTATGGCAATAAAATTATATAATAAATTACCTAAAACTCCTAAAGACATGTCAATTACTTCATTCAAACAAAAATTATATAAAATATTAAATAACAAATGTTATTATGGGATTGACGAATTTATAAATGATAATAATATTATTATTTTAGATTAAAATTGACATGACTTTGAATCTATTGATATTGTGTATAATTTTATTGTATGAATATTTTGTAATAATTATCAGTTGACATTGTAAAGATACCTCTGACTTGAATTTAGATTGAAATTAATTATGACATTTGTACGCCTAGTTAGGCATAATATGTAGAACCTAATTACTTTAGCATGTACCATCTTAATATAACACATATTAGTGCAAATAAAGTTGATTATGATTATGATTATGATTATGATTATGATTATGATTATGATTATGATTATATATTATGAGTAGTGAAGTGGTGGATACCCGCATCCAGTCTCAAATAGAGAAAAATACTATATCGATATTATGTACAGGTTGTATGCAAGTTAAAGAAAAAAATCTATATGATGTTGTATACGAGCACTTTGCAACTCATAAGGACTAAGATGTTTGCTTCAATTAAATTATCTTCGGCAACCAACACACTGCTTACGTCGGGTTAAGAGGCTGGCGGTAAGATACCTCCCCGGACGAGCTGTTTTAGCTTTGCCAACTACAAAATCTATACATATTATATACAAAAATACGAAATTTTAATAACACTAAACGTATTAAAATACGGTAACATCTTTTAAACATACTCTTAGCAAGTTTTGAAAGACCCCCGATATTAATCTCTCCATCGATACAGTAAAGTTTTCGAAGCTTCAACTCAAGGTATTGCTCAGTTTTCTTTAAAAATTTTAAACAATTTCCTCCTCGTCGGAGAGTTTCAAAATGTTATCATTTATTCCGTAGCTCTTTAAAAGTATCGAAAACTTCGCAGTGCTATAATTTATATTAGGCTTGAAGTTATGCCGAAACCTCATTATAAATTTCATTGTTAACTGCTTCTTTATACAATTAAGACTTTGTAGAGTTGAGCCGACTTTACAAAAGCCAGCTATTCAACACATTTAAAACGTATTTGAGCTGATTTTGTTAGTCTAACGATTATTTTGGATACCGGCTATTTCTGGCCATTTTATATAAAAAGAAAGCAGATAGAATGTGGCAGGTGTACCTCTTCTATCAACTATTGCCGTTTTAATTTACTTTCTTTTTCTATGGTCTCCTTTACTTTCTTGGTCCCGTTTGATGACGATGGAAGGTAAACGAGGTTTGTTCTTTAATCTTTTAAACTTTCATCATTGTCATCAATTCAACCCTTAGTAGTCCACTACTAGACACGGGCATCCACTAATCGACGCCACTCCGGCTGGTCCTACCTGTGAATACAACGGTTTCCCGCTGTCTTCTTGTACTAAGTTTGCCGAGACGTGATCGCCATTCGAGGACCTTTCTTTCCCACCGGACAATGGTTCTTCGAACTGTATGAATAATTAAATACTTTATATTGTCAACTATTAACTAGAAGGAACGATATCCTTTGTCCATCTACCTCGTGTTTTGTTACAGATACTTCAAGTTCTTCATGATTTTCGATAAAAAAACTGATTGGGTCTGTTACAATAACAGGTTAATGATCCCTCACCTCGATTATGGGTGCAATTGGGTCGGCGGTGCTTAAACCAAGTTTCCCATAGCAGCGGGAAGTCTTATAAAAACGTATCTGGCTTACCGGCTTCCGACAGATTTACCGAGATTATCCCCGGTTGGGGCTAGCGTAAACGGATGGTTGGGAAATCTTTTCGTTTCGATTCGTTGTACTCGTAACCCGGACAAAAGGGGATGTTATGAGTTACGTACGTTTCTGTGTATATCTGTGTGTTTGGGTTTTTGGTCACACCTAGAGCCACGAAGGAGTGACTAATTTTGATATATTTTTTTAATAAAAAATCTTTAATATGAAGCGTTAAACATTTTGAAATTGTGATGGGTTGCTCTTGGTAAATCAATGCTACACCATAATTATTTTTTTATAAAAAACCAACCTGCCGTCTGGTTTCATGTAAGACATATTTAAAATAACATAGAATATAGACCACTAGGATTCCCTGTTCTGTTGGTACCATGGACAGACACAAGACAAGAACACTTTGAGACTAGAATCAGAAATCTAAACTCATAAATTAAATCTCTTCTCCGCTGGGAATCGAATCCAGTACCCTCAGCGCCCCGCATTGGCGTATTACCGACAACCGTCACGCAGATTGGTAAATAATTTTCAAATATTAAAATAATCGAATAAAAAATATAAAATAAATAAATAAAATGTTAGTAGTACCAAAATAAAGTTACAATGCTCATTATTCACTTAATACAGAACCGTGTAAGAATGATAAATTTCAATTTATTTATTTAAAATCAGACATAGTCCTCAAATGGGTTAGTAAGCATCTTATAGCCTGTTAGTAGATAACCAAATTCAATTTAAAAAATTACAAATATAACAATAATAATAATAAGATAATAATAATAATAAAAATAACATTCAATCAATTAGCAAAACGTATGCAATGCAATAAAGTATTTTGTGTTGTTAATATAGTACCTATTGTCATAAACATTGTCATTTTGCAAGGCAGAGCGACCGGTCGCTATCTTGCTAGCCACTGAAACCTGTGCTACAATAATTCATAGTACGGATTTGTATACGACGTTTTAATCCCATTTCCTGACGCGATCGCATCGTATATATTATAACAAAGATTAACGCCTTTTACACCTATTAATGTTTTTTCATAGTACATCCTCACTGAAGCGGCATGGTGCATCTTCGACGCCTTTCCCTCTTCCGACAACGGGATATCTCTATTAAATGTCTGATTTTTATGTGTTTTTGGTTTAACACGGAGACTTGATAATACTTAACTATTTTTTAACAATATAGATATGGCTTGTGTTTCATCATTCATAGATTTGAATGATGAATTTGAATTTCTGTTTATGTTTCATTGAAGTTTTTAACAATATAGATATCCCTGCAAGACGGCATTGCGACGTCTCGCTGGCAACACAGGCAACTCGCGAAATGCCTCGAGAATACTTGGATTGCTGTATGTTTAAACTTGCAGTAGTTGTTAACATAATTTCGTTCCGACTAAACTTGATATTCAAATTGTGAAGTATCATATAAATCAAGAACAAAGCACAATGCATATGACATTTCATTATTGTCCCAAAACAATTAATCGAATACCTACAAGAGACGAGTAATTAATAAACTGAAAATTACAATTGTGGTTGTCGGTAAAATAATTCAAAATAATAATACGAAAACAGGTAATGCTTTCGTCATTGTACTGGAAATATTGGTCACATTTTAATCAACTTTTAATCGTCATACATATTATATGTTGATGATTTCATTTTAAATCTCTCAATTTTGTTAAAATTAAATTTTATTTCAAAAATGAGGGTACTTATTAATTATATCTACCTACCCACAGACTGTGGAAAATTTAATTTAATTTAATTTTGACAGGCATTAAAATATTTTACGAAGTCGATTGAAATCAATTTTACAACCACGAATGAAAAAGCAACATATAATTTAAATATATTTGGTATGTATATATTTACATTTTTATTATTTTGTTTTTATTTATTTATATTAGTTTTATATGTGTAATGTAGGTATGTTGACGTGGCGTGGCATCATTTTCTTAACTTGAAATCTAAACTTACTCTTATCTTAAATTTTTAACCTAAATTCTAATATAAACTTGACCTCTGAGAAAGAGTCTGTATTATGATTCAAGCCTCCCGAGATGTTTTCAATAGATAACGCTCAAGACCCTTTTTAGTTTTCAGGCCATCCTAAAGAAACAAACGACAATGGTTGCTTTATTATTTCAACTAAATGGATCTTCGCGAAATTATTCTAAAATGAAACCTTTTATACAACACAGTTACTAGAAATAGGCCTATAATATTGTACCTACAGTTTTGGTCGAGTAGTAGAGAAACAAGATTAGATATTTGTGGCTTGATGTGGCCTAAAGTAGTCACCTCAAATAAAGTACCTCCAAAAAACACTCTAACTGAAATAAAATTTAAGACATGAGGAACATGTTAAACTTTATAAAAGTAGAAGGGTACCTATATACGTTATTATCGTAATGACAATATCACACATCCTTAAAAACTTTCTTCTCGATTCTTTTTCAGAACAGTGCAAATATTTGCATACCTGAAAAGGTAAATGTGTATTGATCAAATGCTTAGTAAAACGTTAAACTAACCCATATTCGCGCAAGAAAACTTAATGTCTTTGTCTTTGTAAAAAAATGACTGAAAAAGCTAGCTTAGCTACTTTACACTTTTTAAAGTTACGAAATCGTAGAAATCAATATAAGATTATGCATGCCAGAACCAATCGCACTTTTTCCAAAGAGGCAGAGAGGGAATTATTAAAGAAAGGTCCACTTCAAGTGAAAATTTTATTCACCTCCGAATTGTATTCAGTGTCCCGTCAAAGAAAGAAAAAAAGGAATGTGAAAATGGAATACTTAACGTTACATTTACGTCTACAAGGAGGTTATTACATGTATTTTGTTCTTAAAGTTTTTTTGTAATGTGCGTTGTTACTCATAAGAACTGAGGTGTTCGCCAGAAATAGACCTTAGACGAAACACAAGACAAGGAAAATGTTGCTTCACTTCGGGTTAAGAGTGTGTTCGTGCTACGAGTATTGTCTCTGAGCTACCACCTATATATTTCACCCAACCTTGAATTTACATCATGGCCTTCTTCATTTTAAGGCAGTCTTTCTATTCTTTCTTCCTTTCGTATTCCATTGCTGGAGTGGCCTCCCCTTATCGACTTACTTGCCCGGTCCCCGGCCTTATGAATCCAACGTTTCCTGCTTTGTTCTTTATATAACCTACTAATAATTATTAAATCCAGGATTTAACTATGGTAATAAACAACATAAGTTATTTCTTAGCGACAAGAGCGCAAAACTTATTATTGCCGCACTAAGGACGGTTTAAAATTAAGCCTCGGCTTAGCTGAATGAGCGCCGGCTTAGCGGAAGACAAACAACCTAAAAAGACTATTCCGACTAGGTACGTGACGGATGTGAGGTTTCGGATCCGAATATCTTAAGAGCTACATCCTAGCCACGATTTTTTTGTTTTATAATTATACAGGTTAGCTTGATATGCCTCTAAGCACTAGTAAATAAGGTCAAAACGAATCGTATCCGTCCTGTGAGACCCAATCCAACGGTTTTCGAAGTATTTGAGATGGGTTGAGTTTAAAAAACACTTATAAGGCAAACTAGTGCCATAGTACAAATAAAATACGCGAATTAATTAAGTTATTATTTTGTTAAGTAGTTAATTGACTTGTACAAGTAAAAGCAGCTTTTAGATTATAGCAAGCTGGCATTTTCCTATTACAATAGCTCTTAGTCTTGTTGTTTAAAGAAGACAATTTTATTTTTTCCCATTGATGGTACATTTAACAAAAACTATATTTTATAACAAAATTTTTAAGTTATTTAAAGGTAAGGTGATATACCTTACCTTATCTACCATGTACAAAATAGAAAATTTGTAGAAGGAAATGACCATTGACAACATTTATTGGATCCGGATCCTCACCACCTCCGCATACGATAGCTTCGGTAACGGTTAGAAGGCTACAGAGCATCCCCATTTTTAAGGCGGATATCCGATAGCTTCGGTACCGGTTAGAAGCTGTACTGTAACATCCCTATTGAGACGCACCATTGCAAAACATCTGTCTGGTGGGAACTGGTTTTGAAACGAGTGAGTGTGAAGAACCCGCCGGGAACGAGTGTTGTTTATATCTCGAGGGTTCTGTGCCATTAGTGATACGACCTGAGTGGCGTAGTGGCATGCAGTGGTTAAGACATCGGTGCGCTGCGCGGAGGGTCCCGCGTTCGATTCCCAGCAGAGCAGAGATTTGAATGATGAATTTGAATTTCTGTTTCTCATGCAAGCATGAAGTTTGAAACTCATAAGAAAAAATAATTTAATTGACAAATATGATAAAGTATAACTTAATATGAAAAATTTGGAACTCTGATTTAGGTTAGACATACGGTCTCATTTAAATTGTACGATTTTTTTTCATGTGTGTCTAGTAGAAGGTATTGAAAAAACATTTCATGCAAAACTTTTTAAAGATGATGGACAAACATAAATACATTGCACTCATGAAAAAACACTAACACTATAAAAAGTCGCATAGGTACAGATTTTTGGATATAAGATACTTTTTATCATACCAATTGTTATATCTGAATGTTAATTTAAAGTTCTAAATCGTTCAAATTTTATCATTGTAGTAAAACGTTTAAAAGATATCAAAATACCTATGAATAACAAATAATCACCAACGTGTCTCGGGATCGTTGGCCGGTATTTAATTAATACCGTGTAAGTATTCGCTTTCCTATTAAAAATAATTAACGAATTTCGATTAGCGTAAAACAATTAACTGCGAGACAATGTAAGGCATTCCTTTTAATTTATTTGCAAAAAATGTTTGATCACTTTCGTTTAATTCTGTTATATCTTTTATTTAAGTATCTATTTATTTGAGAAAAACGTCGGCCTGACATATTTCGTTTTAGTTTAGTAGCAAACGATGCATTCACTACAAAACTCAATGCAAACACGAAAACTCACTATTTATATAAGTAATATATAAGTAAGTAAATAAGACAGACGTCCTACTCGTATCTAAGATATTTACGAGTAGATGAACCAAAGCAGTAGTTACAAACAAATTATTTTCGGCAACCACACTTCTTACCAACCATGTAATAAAGTTAGCTTTAGATAAACCTGGCCATTTCTACCTATTAAAAAAAACGTAGGTAAGCGTGAAAGAAAATGCTTATAATTTTGCAGTAACAAAAGATCCATCCTCACCAATCAACCAAGAAATGATTTAACCAAAATTAGTATCCACTTGTGAAAATTTAAACGCCGGCTGGAGATTCCGGGAACTCATTTGGCGAATCGAAAACTTTAGGAATGTTTGCGGGAGCCATTCTTTCGTTTATGTATTCGTTCGTTCATTCAGTGCACGTACCTCTTCAAACGCCCGGTTAATTTCGCTACCACTCGGAATGCATTTAGCCCTTTTACTGAATTGGAAAACGGAATTGGCGCACGCTCCTAACTAGGTATCCGTTTCAATAGCGGAGTCCATGAGGCAATGTAACGAGTTCAAGGCGATCTAATGAAAATTGTATAGTTTTGTAAACATTTATGTGGATTTTTACCAATTATATGTAAATCTATTTAAATTTTAACAGATTTTAAAAAGTTATAATTATATGGTTTATTATTACTAGTTAAAGTCACTTATATTGAATCTAACAGACAAATACACACAACATAGGTAGCCTGGCTTTAAACACACACTATCGAACTTCACATTTTGCAAAGCTGAATATTTTTACACGTGTTAGTTTGAAAATACTTCAAAAATTACAAACAGCTTTTCATCCTGAAGATAACGTATAACAATTTTCACACCGATTTACGAGTGTGTAGCAATACGGACTTATTTAAGATGCAAGATTTTTCATTTTCTTCTTTTCATAGTAATATAAATAAATAATTTGTATTTGTATAAGTTGCGTCTATTAAGTAGAAATCCTTGATGGATAAGTGCCAAACTTTGTAAAGATGAATGGACAAACATACATTGCTGTGTAACTACTTCATGAAAAAACACGAACAGTATAAAATGTCGTATAGGTTGGTAAGATTTTTTGGATATAAGGTACTTTTTATCTTAAACAGTAACATACTTACACTCGGTACCAATTAAGTCATATCTGAAAGTTAATTTTAAGTCCTGAATATTTTAAATTAATATTATTTTAGGAAACCGTTTAAAAGAGATCAAAATACCTATGAATAACAAATAATCGACAAACGTGTCTCGGGATCGTTGTTCGGTATTTAATTAATACCGTGTAAGTATTCGCTTTCCTATTAAAAATAATTAACGAATTTCGATTAGCGTAAAACAATTAACTGCGAGACAATGTAAGGCATTCCTTTTAATTTATTTGCAAAAAATGTTTGATCACTTTCGTTTAATTCTGTTATATCTTTTATTTAAGTATCTATTTATTCGAGAAAAACGTCAGCCTGACATATTTCGTTTTAGTTTAGTAGCAAACGATGCATTCACTACAAAACTCAATGCAAACATGAAAACTCACTATTTGCTATCATCAAGGTGATCAGTGTAAATAAGACAGACGTCCTATCTAAGATATTTACGAGTAGATGAACCAAAACAGTAGTTACAAACAAATTATTTTCGGCAACCACACTTCTTACCAACCATGTAATAAAGTTAGCTTTAGATAATCCTGGCCATTTCTACCTATTAAAAAAAACGTAGGTAAGCGTGAAAGAAAATGCTTATAATTTTGCAGTAACAAAAGATCCATCCTGACCAATCAACCAAGAAATGATTTAACCAAAATTAGTAACCACTTGTTAAAATTTCAACGCCGGCTGGAGATTCCGGGAACTCATTTGGCAAATCGAAAACTTTAGGAAAGTTTGCGGGAGCCATTCTTTCGTTTATGTATTCGTTCGTTCATTCACTGCACGTACCTCTTCAAACGCCCGGTTAATTTCGCTACCACTCGGAATGCATTTAGCCCTTTTACTGAATTGGAAAACGGAATTGGCGCACGCTCCTAACTAGGTATCCGTTTCAATGGCGGAGTCCATGAGGTAACGTAACGAGTTCAAGGCGATCTAATGAAAATTGTATAGTTTTGTAAACATTTATGTGGATTTTTACCAACTATATGTAAATCTATTTAAATTTTAACAGATTTTAAAAATGTTATAATTATATGTTTTATTATTACGAGTTAAAGTCACTTATATTGAATCTAACAGACAAATACACACAACATAAACACTGGTAGCCTGACTTTAAACACACACTATCGAACTTCACATATTGCAAAGCTGAATATTTACACGTGTTAGTTTGAAAATACTTCAAAAATTACAAACAGCTTTTCACCCTGAAGATAAGATTTTCCCCTTACGTAGAAAGAAGAACTTTATACTATGAAGACTTTGTAAGTTGTAAGTAAAGCGACTATGACTTACAAGACTTTGTAAGTTGTAAGTAAAGCGTACGAATCAGGATGTCTTAAGAACACGAAATGGGGTCAAAGTCCCCGCAACAAACATGTTGAACACATGCCAATACTTTCGCCGTTTATCAACTTTTATGTGCCATTACGGGCGCTATTTCTTTGCATAAAGTGTGCTATCATGGCTCTATTCTCATGTTCTACGTCGTGTAATTGCTACGTTAATCTGACCCTTAGGCGCAAGCCAAGCTAATGTATTTGGGTTAAATGTTGGCAGACGGTAGTTGAGTCCGTATGCCTGCAACATTTAACCATGTTTTTTCGAGTTTCTAAGTTCTTTCTTTCTTCTTCCCTTTAGCACTTCGTAGTCCACTGCTGGATATATTATGCTCTGTAAATTCATCGGTTTCCCATTGCTGTCTTCAGGTTAAAAGTCCACCCAATACCCAATCCTATACCAAATCCTACGAGACAGAAATTAATTAATTACGTTATTAATTAGTTCACGGGTGAATTTTATTATTTTCATCACCTTAAATTCTCCTACTAAGAAGAGGTCTGCTGTAGGGGAGCTGTGTCTAAGAGTGGACTGTAAGGTCAGCTCTATGGTAAAATTAAAGAAGCAGTATGACTCATTAACCCGAAATCCCAATTCACAAGAGCTTCAAATAAGCAAAATTTTGAAAGAGCATGTCTTGACTGCAGAATTGTTATTATATCATTCAAACGATTGGCAACATCCCAAAGTTTCTCCCGTTTTAACTCCCAATGAATAAAATTACCTGAAAATTTCGAATTAGTTTAAGAAAAGTCTAGAATAATTTGTTGAATGTTATTGTTTCTAATTAGGATCTATAAGCAAAATTTTACTTACTTAAATTGTCTGTTTTGAGTAGTTTTTGTCTGTAGTTTTTGAGAATTCTCTTTTTAATCAAACTTCGCGAAACTATTTTTTAAAATTCCTAAACGGGGCAAGATTACAATGTATTCCAACGGCTACCGAAAACCTGACACACTTCTTTAAGAAGTTAAACCTTCCCTCGGCTTCAATGTTACAGTTCTTTAAAAAAGTGCATAAATTATTGTGTTCAAAGTATTGTTTCGCTACACCGCACTCGTTGAGCGAGTGTCGGCAAACATTCATTAATTACGTAAGGTTTGCCGCAGACCGGCGGAAGGTGCGGCGGCTATTAATCAGCCGATAGTGAGGCGACTCTGCGATTGCTGCCTCAGAGGCTGCTTGATTGATGGCACCACGATTGCATCACTAAATGATGACCTGTACGATGTAGTAGTTACTGAGGTGATAAGTTTTAGAAGGCCCCAGGACCGGAAGGGCGTCGATTAGGGGAGGCCCATGTCCAGCAGTGTCCACTGCTCACCCTTTCAGCCCTTGGTAGTCCTACCAAGGGCTGAAAGGAAGGAAAAACGAAGTTTTAGAAAGGTTCGTTCTTTCGCCCTGGGTTCGTTTCCAAGTCATTAAATTTCTGGTATATGGTACTGCATTCTGAATGAGTCCATGATGGGTACGATGAAGAAAATTTTAGTGTTCAACAATGACAATGAAGGAGTTCTTGTATTAAAATATCCTTCGAAGGACGCATACGCACATATGTACCTAAACTGCCTCAAAACTTTATCGTTCATCGTTTGTAGCTTACATTGATTGCAGGGCAAAACAAGCTAGACTCTTTTTCTACTTATTAGCTTTACGTGCTAGTGTTACGAGTGTTACTTACAGTTAAAAATTCTCTTCATAGCAGTGGAATATTCTCAAATATAGTCGCTGGGCTACGCCGGTGTCTGCTCTATAATTGCTGGTCTCTCGTCACCGCGCGCCGCAGATGTTCACGAGTGCCCTCGAGCACAACGTCTGACGAGCTGTTTCACTGACGTGTTGTAAACATAGCTTTTTATTTGTTAGTGTTCTGGGTTCAGTCACTTACAGAACACAGCTGAATTTAAACATACTCGTATACTTACTCACGTTCAATGTCAAACGAGACTTTTTGACTGTTAATACTTCTGTGGACTAAGATAGTGGTTATAAATCTATCCTTCCGGCGACATCTTTGCCAATGAAAAAGAAATTAGCTTATTTCTTACTGCATGGTGTCGGATTAGTTAAAATAATATCGTGGAAAGATTTGTATATATACAAGTATCTATAAAAATTTTATTTAATTATGTTTACCTTCACTGTCCTGCGCGAGTAAATTCATTTTATCGCCTGCAGTGTTATTTTACTTGGTAACTGGCACTGGTAGTAAGCAACTGACTTAAGTGTTTGGTATGAAAACTGTTTTATATCTCTGGTGCATTTCAGGGAGTAACGGTGTTGGTCTAAGTGTCCTTGTAAAACTTTTATGAATGAATTATGTTTTAAGAAGAAAGAGATATTTTTGTTTCGGTATGCAACCAAGTCATATTGACACAACACTTTGAAAACTGCAAAATATGTCTCATGTAGCATGTACGTGTGTTTTCAACAGGAGGAGGCCTGGAGCCAGATGACAACTAAAACTGATATGACCTTCGAAAGGACGCGAACTACTGGCCACTTGCAGTCGCACCCATCGAAGTACTTACTGATTAAGTGGACTACAAAGGGCTGAAAGAAAGTTTTTCTTCCAGTACTTTAAAGGTGGAAAAATGTTTTATTTAATGCAGGCTAAAGCAAGCAAAGTGTTCCATCAATCAAGCAGCCTCTGAGGCAGCAATCGCAGAGTCGCCTCACTATCGGCTGATTAATAGCCGCCGCACCTTCCGCCGGTCTGCGGCAAACCTTACGTAATTAATGAATGTTTGCCGACACTCGCTCAACGAGTGCTTATACACAAGCAAACAATACTTTTTTAAGCATAATAATTTAAGAAGTTTTTTTATGTTTAGCAATATGTTATACCTAACGATATATAGTCATTATTTTATGACTAGCTACTCAAATCCAAATATCCTTATGCCCTAGACTTCACATACATTTGAGAACATTATAGAGAACTCTCAAGCATGCAGGGCCCTGATTCTATATGACCATTCACACTCGTATCGCGGTAATCTTACCCGTGATAAAAAGTCAAAAAAGGCTTAAATCAAATATCGTGACAATCTATTGTGTGCCTTATAACATAGACATTCCTTGTCGTGGCGAGTTCATGAAATGACGTACGGTTTGATGTCACACGATATCGGCACGAAATCTTTTAGGACTTACAGAATCAGGGCCCAGTTTTCGTCATGACGTTTTCCATCACTGTTAGGGCAGGTGATATTTAATTTTATAAAGCGCCCATAACTCTTAAGAAAGCCACTGGGATTCAAATAGGACATATTGAGTAAGATACTGAACTCTTATCCGCTGGGCTATCACCGCCGTTATAATAAGAAAGTAAGACTAATATTTTACACGCGTGTTACCTCCTCGTAAGGGATCTAAAAGCGATGGTCGGTTGGGAATAATAATCTACAATAGATGGGTGAGATCGAGAATTGAACGCGCTTCCGTGCTTTGGAAAGCACGTGAAGGCGCCGGGCCAGATTGTAATCGATCGATTGTTATCGGTATCATGGGAGTTTAATTTCTTTTGTCTAGCCCGTTTCCTCACTAAATTGCTCAAACACCATGTCGGACTATGCCTCCTTCGATTTTAACTCCAGAAAACCCGAAATTTTATTGCTGATGTTTTGGTTTAAAATTGTTTTTAGGTTCTATAGCCAAGTAGCTCGCTAGAGGTACCTTACCGCCAGCCCCTTAACCCGTCATAAAGCAGCGTGGTCTTTATGTCCTGTGTTTTGGCTTGGGAGGTGCGGTTGCCGGAGATAATTATGTACTTTATTTAAGACAAACGTCATAGTAATCTGTTCGCCACTCAATCAACTATAAAAAACCTGAATAAAATCGTTAACTTAACCAGAAAAGTAGTTTTGATCACCAAAACGTAGGAACAATGTTGAAACATCAAATCTCAACTCCACTTTATATTTGTGAAAAATTAATGAAAAATAAAAATCCTGCTACAATAATTAACCTCCTCTCTTTAGCCAAAGCTAATAAAGTAGAACACTTAAACATTTCACTTGATGAGGTCGCTCAAACAACGAGTCATGGCACATTCATTAATTCCGCTGATGATTTTTGAATTTTTTGCTGAACCTTATTAATAAGTTCAATGAATGGAAACGCCCTTCGGCGTTTTGTGTACTTCGGTGTATAGGATAATTATAAATAAAAAATAACGCTTCACACTCACAGCCCCACACTAGGATTCCCTGTGTCGTGGGCGCCATGGACACACACAAGACAAAAACACACACACCCATACCAGAAACAGACATTTAAACTCATCATTCAAATCTCTGCTCTGCTGGGAATCGAACCCAGGACCCTCCGCGCAGCGCAGGGCGCCACTCAGGTCGTCAATTTGTTGTTTACTGGCCACTACAATGTTTTTAAAGCCAGCAATATAATATTATTATATTTTCTTTATAACCAATTAGTAACCCAGTCGGGTCTCCTCTCACAATGAGAAGGATGTAGGCCTTAGTTCAACACAGGGGTCGTGGGTGTTGCATAGTACAGTAGTGGGTCATGACAACCATGGGTTACTGACAACCATAATATTAGCAGTATCTATCGTCTAAACATCAATTACATAATAATATGCCCTTCTATGACTCTGCTTACGGTAAAGTGCCAAACTCACAAAATTTGCATTTTTGTATAATAATCAGTTCTTAGTATACGCTTTGTACTCATACACAACAAACAGGAAAAATTCACTCGGGCCCATAATTAACTTTGCATTAACAAGCTGGTTTATGTTTCGAAAAATATAAACAACATTGGACTTCCTCCTTCGTAAGAAACCGAGTCTTCTGAAATAAACTACGAAACTTCTAACCTCCAGCGACTTATCCGCCGTTACTAAATTCAAAGGGTGTTTTATGAAACGTGAATTGTATCAAAAACTTCAAAAATAAACGACGGGCTTTGGTGTATTTTTGTTTCGAAAACGTTGTGATAAATATGGAACCGAAAATTAACAAAGAAACTGCTGGGTATCATAAAGTATAACACTTGAGACTCAGTGAAGCTATCAAACATAAAAATATAATTAATTAATACAAATATACAATACAAAATTAAACCATCTTCAAAACTAGTTGGTCAATAACCAAATTTTTTGAAGTCGGGTAATTTTAAATCGGCTCTTTACATCATTTTGCTTTCAGCGACATGGCAACATGCATGCTTGCTTCAGTTCATCACGTCAAACTTAGCGTTGAGCGGCTGATGCGAAAGGAACATTTTAATATTTAAGTTTTAGTTAAAATACCAAACTAAACTATCAAAGCAAGTTTTGCTTTCTAACGTATTTACAAACATTATAAACAGCTGTAAGCCAACCGCGGCGTGGCTATAATCACACGTGCACATGGTTGATCTTTTATTCAAATTTCAATTTATAGGTAGCGGGGCTACACCTCGCTGGCTGCGATTTGTCTGCTCAATGAATTTGCTTTCCGAACTTTGCTCAAAGTTAGCTTAAATTTGGTTTAAGTTTTGAATATTATTTTTAATCTCCGTCGAGAACTGGATCGGTGATATGGAACAAGCAACCTTTTTTATATTCTGTATAATATTAATTATAATTATGAGGTCGTCTACGGGTCCATATGAGTACCGACGTACCCATGTGGACTAAGAAACGTATCTCCGGGAACCACACTTCTCCAAATGGGACACAAACATTGTTGATTTACTTAAGTTTTTTTACTATTTCTTTTACTGTCTCTTAGAAATTTTAATAAAGTTATTAACAAATTTTACGTTTCCTAAATTAAGTATTTTGTTTTTATTGTAAAATTTTGGCACCAACCTCAAAAAGTAGTAGGCCTATGTTCAAATATTATTTCATACTTTTTTATGCTGATTTAATTTTTTTTCGTAATTTCGAAACAGATTTTTTTGAAACTTTCACCATTCCCTAAGTTGGACAAAATGCAAACAAACAAAAAAGAACAAACACGATTCATCAATTAGTTTCGGAGATATGCGAGGACAAACATATTACGTCCATACACATACACACATAATATACATACATACACCCATGAAATTTGGTATAGTTGTTTGAAAGCCGTGACAGACCAACATAATATTATGTAGAAATTTTCCAGTTATGAGAATATTATAAACATAGATACATACCTGTCGAATTGATAACCTCCTTTTTTGAAGTCAGTAATAAAATTAATTCACACAGTGTAAATAAATTTCATACCATTCATACGATTATATCACTTAGCCATGGTTCAACATTATGCATGATTCATGATCATTTTAACCATTTTATTTACACTACATCATAATTATTCACAACGATATAACATTTTTAATTATTCCGCACACATTTCGGGTGCTGTGTAGGAGGCTGGGAGTTCCATTAATAATATTACATGAATTAATTACTTACCCTCATCGATCTTTACAATTACACGCACATGTGTGTGTGACTACCCTCACACTTGTGTACATGTGTGTTTGAGCGCGTGTTGGAATAAAGGAGAGATGTGACTTTATGTAGCGAGTGTCGGTTGTAGGAGTTTGAATTAATAAATGAGTACAGAAAATCTTTTCCAATAGACGTTCAAAATAAGGTTTACGGATAAACAGTTTGCTTTTTGCAAATTGCAAAAGTTTTTACATATTTAGGTATCATCTTCTTTTTCATTTGACGTTCGATCTGGAATTTCACTCTTCACAGTGATCACTTTTACCACCAACAGTTTATTCAAGCACATAAGTAAGATGAAATTTTGGAAGACATAGAAAGAAAAAAAGAACTTCTTTCAAATAAAAGAAAAGAATCACGCATTGATTGGGACGGAAGTATAAATCGTTTAGTGACCTTTGAAGCGAAACATCGTCAGTAACCCATTAATGACCCACTACAGGGTCGGGTCTCCTCTCACAATGAGAGGGATGTAGGCCGCCGTCCACCACGCTGGCCTAATGCGGGTTGGTGGACTTCACGTGCCTTTGAGAACATTTTTTTTTGAACTTTCAGGCATGCAGGTTTCCTCACGATGTTTTCCTTCACCGTAACAGCAGGTGATATTTAATTTTATAAAGCGCACATAACTTTTTTACAAAGTCATTGGTGCGTGCCACTGGGATTCGAACCCGGACCCCTCGATTCGAGGTCGAATTCTAAGCCACTGGGCTATCACCGCCTCAGCGAAACATAAAAAGCAAAAATTCAAACTCCTTGCACACAACAAAAGCGCAAATTAAGTAGTTACTCCTCAAGAGCTTGCTTGCTAAAACATTGCGACGACGGCACTAATTACGAAGACGAAACAAAGACTTAGCCGCGGCTAAGACGGTAGATGAAAGCTGTGACGGTCTTCCTTGTGTTTGTAAAATGCTTGTTTGATTGTCACTAGTTAATTTGCGAAGTGTCTTTTTGCGTTGTTCTCTCTTTTTTAGGAATTGTAATCAAGCGAGCGTACAAACATGATGATTTTATAAAGCGCACATAACTTTTATACAAAGTCATTGGTCCGTGCCACTGGGATTCGAACCCGGAGCCACTGAGCTATCACTGACCTATCCTTCCATAAACTAAGATGAGAAGATAATTAAAAGAACTAGAGTGAAACTTATTAGTACCTACCAACTTTCATAATAAATTCCAGTACTAAAACGAGGGTCGTAAAATAGAACGAAATTAATTAAATTTCCAGACAGACAGTGTTATGTTGGAATATAAAACAATAAACTTAATCCCTTTAATAAAATCTACCTGGGATATTAACACTATAACACATTTAACCCTTCCCTGCCTGAGCCAAATTAGATTCGTTGAGTTATATACCGGCTTATTGGTGCGGACTACCGCCCGGCACGGCTGATTAATGTCTGCATACTTCCTATTACGACGTTATCTAACCTAGATATTGTTTCCCTGATATACAAGTTTTAATCACGAAATATATTGCCCTGGAGTTGATTAAGGCGCGGCGGTTATCGGCACTGGTACGTATAGGTTCACTAATAGCTCTACATAGTATTTAACGAAGTCTCATCGCCGTCTGTGCGTTTAGATATTGTTAAATTGATTTTTATCGGTTTTCATAAATAGACGTTAATCACTCTGATTCGAGATGAAAGGCTTTAGGTTTAACTAGCTTCCGTCCGCGACTTTGTCCACGTTGACTTAAGAATTTGACCCACAGAGAGATAAAACAGTTATAGTCTACCTCAGTGCCAAATTTCATCAAAATCTAATGAACCGTTTTTGAAAGAGTGAAAGAGTAACAAACATTCATCCATCCATCTTCACAAACAACAAAGCATCGTAGTAGGATAAAAAAGACGTTTTAGATCCACATAATTTACGAGTACATATAAATAACAGTAATATTTTGTTGAAAATTGTTCAGAAAAACTCATGAATTTTGTGGCTCAAAAACCTTAAGTGATTTTTTTTATAAAATATCTTAATAGAGTTACAAGCGGGATCCAAAAAGGAATATAACACAGGCAGCTTCTGTGTATGAAAGCAGCCCGGGGCCATCGGAAGATCTCGAATAAAAAAATAAATCAGCCATGAGTATGTTCTGGTTACATGTAACGGTTCCGTAAATCTGTAAAATATGAACATCATACTTTAGTAAAATAAAGAGCGATTCATTCAAATTTGGAGGAAAAGGGGAGATCTCCCGCAAGGCGATGTCACTGCCTGGGGACTGCGGTCCGACTGCTAACTTCGGGCCAGTTGTATATTATGCTCAGATTTTATGGAACTTTGATAGCGTGTTTGAGGCTACGTCTTTTGATTGGCCAGTCTCAGTATGACGTGCGTGACGTATTCTATTGTTTTCTTCATTCGCTGCTTGCATCGTCATGCGTGGTCAGCATTTCATGTGAGGCGCGCGCTGATATTACTGTCGCGAGTCGCCAGTGCATTGCCAGCTATGAAGGACAGCTCTTAACGTCCTTTTTGAAGAACCCTTCGTGTATGCAGAACCCTAAAAAGTAAAAATGGATTCGCAAGATTCCTGAGCTGCAATATCAGAAGTATTCAAGTATTATAACAGCGAACTTGTTCATTAGGGCCGCGCTTCACAGTTTTAGATTCTTGTTCAACCGACACCAAGAACGTAGGCGTGCCAAGTGATGTGCTCCCACTTTATGATAAAAATGGACTTCACATTTTATTCCGCTGGAGAATAAAAAGAATTGTTGAAAAGAAGATAAAAAATTCTCGACACTCAAGCACCTAAGTATCGCAAGTGACACGAAGTTTCTACAATTCGCCGTCCTAAACAATACGAAATGAATTGGTATTTGAATGGCCTGCAGAGTCTTAAAAAGTTCCATAAGGATAATTTTATTAATGCCAAAGCAAATGTCTCGAGAATATGGCGTTGAAAGGAAAATTTGAGCTTTAGCCGGTAGAAGTCCAACATCACCTACCATACTACCGGAGGGTCTAAAACACCCGGTCTCGACACCAACAGGCGTCTTGAACGAAACAAATCGAGGGGGTGTTTCGGCATTTTTATTTACCTTGCAAAATAAATTCACCTGTAACATGTCGACGAGTTCGTTTTATTTACGTCTGCGTATTACGTCGGTTGCATTTCTAAAGAGTTTAACAGCAGACAACGTTTACCAGACAGACGATTGTTTCTTGCATGTACTCGTAGGTACTTTGAGACAAAGTGAGTATGTGAAAGACTTGGACGAAATTGGTTAAAGTAAGTGATGTGGGAATAATGAAAGGAACTCTACGTTTATTTTTTGCTGTACTGCAACTCGTGTATTTCATTTGGAGAGGTAAAACTTTATCATTGAAAATTATTTTTCTTAATGGAACCTAGAACACGTGATACATGTCATTGGTTTTTATACAAAGAATAACCAGATAATCAAATGGCCACCCGATGGTAGGTGGTCTCCTTTGCCTAGAAAGCTCTGTTTACACCTTTCTTGACGAACCCCATGTCATAGTCACGTGGAAACACCTCGGGTTATGATTATAACCCGTATTTTGCATAAGTTGGATACAGTTTTTTTTTTAATAAAATTCAAATGTATGGCGAGTAATTGAGGATACGTGATCCCTCACCGGATCCACAGCCCGCGGTTCCAAGTGATGTTTTCTCTGCTTGGGTGCGGACCAGGAACAGGGTGTCTTGCGCGGATGGTATTTGCGTGCCCGTGTATCTTTTCATGTCCAGGGAGCGGGTTTTAAGTATTTATAGCTGCTAGAAAACAGTTCTCAGATAACTGCTTCACATAGAACCGTGAACACTGAAACTACCTTAATCTGTTTAAGTATTAAAACGGTCAAGTGTCGGCCAACTTCGGGTCCAAACCGCACGCGACCCCCGTCGCTTCCGGCACACAATCATACCCCGCACATTACGAGATCAGAGGTATTGTACTCGTATACCTCCAATACATGCGGTATTGACGGAGATTTATTGGGTAAGTTCCGTTTCTTATTTCAAAATCAAAAATCAAAATAAAAAACCATTTATTTGCAGGAATATGGGTTAGTTATTGGTTTTACAGGGCATTTTGATCAATCCATATTCACCTTTTCAGGTATGCAAATTAAAAAATAAAACTGATGTTAGTAATATTAAAACTTATTACTAATGCACAATTTGTTTGACATGTTTTGCATAATTTATTTGTCAATTTAGCCAAGTATATTAATTATTTTCATTATATTTAGTTATAATTTTACCTAATCGAACTCATCGGTTGCCTATGTGCCACCCACCGCTGGGTAAAGAGAGAAAAAACCGGAGGAAAAACTCTCAGCACAGTTTTAGTTCTATTTTATTTATTTAGACGCGCGTTTCCACATTCACTTTAATAAAATTATCTTTATTTTGCTGAGATGAAGGTGAATAAGAGTATTTGGAGTATTGTATTATATTATGTACTAGCCGACCCCGCAACGTTTTGCCATAATAATATAAGTTATCGAGCGGGATAAAAAATGTTAAATTACTAAAATGACTATTAAAAAATAGGGGTTGGTAATAGAAAGGTGAAAATTTAGGGTGCTATATATTTTTGAATGCCACATTATTAAAAAAATAAAAATAAAAAAAAGTCCAATGAATAAAATAAAAATGTTAGGGGTGGACGGACACCCCTTATCACTTAGCTTAGAGGTATGAAAAATAAATAGTATTAGCCGATTCTCAAACCTTTCAGATCTCAGAATTTGATAAAAATCGGTCAAGCCGTTTCGGAGGAGTATGGTAACTAATATTGTGATGGGTTATTGATATGGAGCGTACGTCACGCACGTTCAGTAACAAGTAACGATCGCCCAAGCTGCACGTCGCACAACTTGCTCAAACTTTTCCCAATATGAAACAAAAGATTGTTGGTATCGTTCAGTAATAATCGCTAAATAGTTTCATGAATCACAACTCAGGGTATTGCTTTTGGCGTTCTTCTTATATTGTTTGGTTTTAGATAGTTTAGTGGTTAGATATAAAGTTCTATTTATTTCTAACAGCACATAGCATAATAGATCAAGATCCCCGGGCCGCCAGACATCACGTATTTTCTGACGAACGAAACGTGGACTATTGAGTAGTTTATAGTAGTATCCTGAATACCAGTACACCTGGTCGTCTAAGCAAGCTGGCTGGCAGGCAGGCTTAGCACATACTAAAACTACTCAATTAAATGGTCCACATATTAATTATTAATATCGTTCGTCAGAATATACGTGATGTCTGGCGGCCCGGGGATCTTGGTCTATGTCCAGCAAGTAACGTGGCCGACTTCGTCAGGCAAAGGTATTCACATCACTGTCTCTGTCAGATATCGTATAGTGTGAAGTGTTACTTATTATAAACTGTTATTCAACTTACTGTGTTAGTAAGGTAGTCAATTAATGAGTATGGGTAAAATTTTGCAAGCTAAATTTGACCAACTTTCCAGAGTCCAAGTGGCCAAAACTTGGAATAAAGCTTTAGTACAGATGACAATTAGCGGTGATAGCCCAGGGCTTAGAATTCGACCTCGAATCGAGGGGTCCGGGTTCGAATCCCAGTGGCACGCACGCACCAATGACTTTGTAAAAAAGTTATGTGCGATTTATAAAATTAAATATCACCTGCTGTTACTGTTCACAAAAAAAATGTTCTCAAAGGCATGTGAAGTCCACCAACCCGCAGTAGGCCAGCGTGGTGGACTAAGGCCTACATCCCCCTCATTGTGAGAGGAAACCCGACCCTGTAGTGGGTCATTAATGGGTTAAAACAACAACAGATGACAATGCAGTTATAATTAGTGTTGTAGTCAATCCAAAATGGGCGCTGTAACATAAAGGCGGATAACATAAACACACAACATGGGTATCGAATGAAAGAGCTTATAGAATACAATACACCATAAAAACTTGCTTTTATATTTTCACGCTGTAATAATATCGAAAATTCTCCAACATTCGTTGTCACGTCCATTTTCTCAGGCGTAACAAAAAAGGTTGCCCGCCACTGTTCCCTATCCTAACAAGATCGGGTGGATCTGATACCCAAATCCTGCTCTGAAAACTTTGTATAATACAAAAACGTTACAAACGGATGGTCGACCGGTTTCCTTTGCATAAATCTTTTTTCCCGAAACTCGACGCGTTAAAACACCTCAATGCTGGAATAGTGGTAATAAATTACGTTCACTCGGCTCCTGAATTGTGGAGTGATCGGATTATTTCAGAGCGACGATGGGATTATCGATGCAGTTCTGAACTAATTCTCGCCTCTTTATTGTCTATTAGTGACCCACTGCAGATCGAGTCTTTTCTCTTAATGTGAAGGATGTAGGTTATAGTCCACCACGCTGGTGGACTTCACATACCTTTGAGGACATTATGGAGGACTCTTACGCATACAGATTTGTTCACGACGTTTTTCTTCACCGTTGCAGCAGCTGAAATTTTACATAGCGCAAATATCTTTTAAAAAACTCGTTGGTGCGTTCCACTAGGATTCGAACCCGGATCCTTCAAGTAAGGCCGTGTTCTTAGCCACTGGGCTATCACCACTATGATAACGCTATCATTAAGGATCTTATAACTTAAAAAGCTAATAAAATAGGATCTCTACCGCATATTCCGTCGCCGTCAACCTAATTATGAAAAAGGTTCAAGCAAATAGTGAACCAAAATGTATCTATTCTTTCCTTTTCGTAATAGGTACTCGAACCGAGAAATACGAAATTTATAGCGCAAATTACAAGTGCCGCAACAATTCTTTCAAACACACCACAGATTACAGAAAGAACAGAAGAGTAGCTTCTTAAATGTTTCTGTCTAGCGTGATGCGTGTGTTCTTGTCTTGTGTGTGTACACGGTACCCATTCCCACTGGAATCATAGTAAGTGGTTATTAAGGGCACAGTGGTAGACGCCATTCACCGAACAAAGGGACACATCCTGAAGTAGGACGACCGTTTCAAAGCTTACTCGCGAGGCAAGAAAGTGCGTGAGAAACAGACTATGGAGCACCGACTGAAACCGACCGTAGGGGCTCCGACAAGGCCTAACGACTGATATCTTATCGACAACAACTGGACGATCCCTTAACGTGCCCTCCGAAGCACGAAAGGATCCATGCAATTCGCCAGTAGCGGTCACCCCTCCATACGCTGACCGCGCCCGACGTTGCTTAACTTTTTCTATCGCTTGTGATCTACTCAAGCAGAGGGCTAGCGCGCTTCAAAATGAGTGTGAAATGAGTATTATGATCTTGTAGTGACTTCTGTATTCTATGCGATATGGGGACAGAGTGTGCTTAGTATCAGGCGGAGTTAGCTGGAAGATGGTTTGAAATTGGTTCAGAAATGTGATTCAGCTGTGCCACCGCTACATTACGAGCCAGCTATTGTTTACAGTTGCTACACTCGCGACAAAAGAGTATTGGAGGGAACTTATTGGGAACGAATTTCGCTGATTAAAAATTGGAAATTTTTCATACATTTCTAACAATGAATGGTACAGATATGTATTCTGCCAGTCGGAGCCATTGTTCGTTCAGTCAACATTATTTTATTATACTGCATGTGCGATCTGAAATCAGTTCTGTAAATTGTATAATTGTATATCTTGTTGGAGCGGTGATAGCCCAGTGGCTTACAATTCGACCTCGAATCGAGGGGTCCGGGCTCGAATCCCAGTGGCACGCACCAATGACTTTGTAAAAAAAGGTAATGTGCGCTTTATAAAAAATAAATATCACCTGCTGTTACGGTGAAGGAAAACATCGTGAGGAAACCTGCATGCCTGAGAGTTCAGAAAAAAAAAGTTCTCAAAGGCATGTGAAGTCCACCAACCCGCACTAGGCCAGCGTGGTGGACTAAGGCCTACATCCTTCTCATTGTGAGAGGAGACCCGACCCTGTAGTGGGTCATTAATGGGTTACTGACATATCTTCTTGGATTTTTTTTATAAGAAGAACAGGCAAATAGACGGATGGGCCTTATTTGATATGGTCTCTGTTGCTTACTGAGGGAGTCGCCAGGGCGGAGTCTTGCAAAAATACATCAGACGAAAGACCATTGTAAGAAGGAAGATATTGCAGTATTGTTTAAGGAGGTATGGCCACAAGAACTAGATGTAGCATTTCGAATGGATAGGAGGGTTCGTCGGTAACCCATTAATGACCCACTACAGGGTCGGGGCTCCTCTCACAATGAGAGGGATGTAGGCCGTAGTCCACCACGCTGGCCTACTGCGGGTGAGTGGACTTCACATGCCTTTGAGAACATTTTTTTTTTGTGAACTCACAGGCATGCAGGTTTCCTCTCGATGTTTTCCTTCACCGTAACAGCAGGTGATATTTAATTTTTTTATATATATAGGAGGGTTACTCGACACATAAACTGTTATTTGCAAACTTTTCTGATCTGTTCATTGACCATTTTTCTATTTTTTATCTATTATCTATTTTTTTATTATGTTCTACTAGTGGACGGCTCTGGAGCATCTCCAACCAGGCTATTCCAGTGCATAATGACATGGTTGTAAGTACACAAAAGTTTCGGTATCACGTATCGTCTTTGTGTTTTAGGAATTAAATAAGAAGTAAATTAAATAACACATTTAAATCGCTATAATTTATTTCGAGTCTTACACATGTAGTAGTACACAGTAGAACCCCGCAAAATGTGCCATTACGGTAATTGTATCGAATGTTTGCGTTAACAAGCTAACGTTGATATCAAGTAGGTACACAGTCTCAAATAACACCAGTATGTGATTGTACAGCGCAAACAATCGCAGCAAGAACATTACTTCATCTATTCATCAACGGCTGTATTGTTTAATTGGGACTCCACTGCATTTGTGATGCTAACAACGCTCTCCGGCGTAGGGCGATCACTAACGAGGCAAAGATGAGGTATGTTCAGTATTTACAGCAAACCTTATATGGCCCACCTTTGGGCACTGGTCTCCCTCCACAACAGAGGGAGGCTTGGAGCATACTCAACCACGCTCCTCTATTGGTGGAGAATTGTTGAATGTTATCAAACTGTTACTATAGGGCGTTTGACAAAGTTTAACGACTGCTATCTTATCTTTAGTAGGTAGGAGCACGGAACCGCACATTAATTCGCCGTAGCGATCACCCATCCAGGTACTGAACTGTGTGACTGTACAGCTATCGATACCCGAAGGAATGTTATTGTAACTGCGTTGTACTCGTAGGATGTTATATCCTTATCTGTATTGCTCATTTATGTTACTCGTTTTTATTTCTTGTTTAAAAGTTACTGATCTATTTACACACCATTTCTACTCTATTTCTCTGGCCAAATAATACTTCCCTCTGTTGGGCAAAAACCGCGCTGTCTACATGCTCCGTTAGTGAGCGCCCTATCGCAATCCAGCCGGTGCTTCATCGGGGAGACTTTAACATAATCAGCTGCGGTACTGAGTCTCTTGTTTGTCTCTTATTTTTTAAGATTCCAACTAATTTAGATTATGAATTCAGTACGTAAGTCTACCCTAAAGTTAATGAAAAATGTAATATCCGAAATTGGAGAAATAAAACCGTAGGTTGGCTAATAGTAGAGCAAATTAGATGTTAGAATTCGATAGAAAAATTATTTAATTAGTATTTACTGTCCATGTTGTGTTTATCTGCTTTGCCACTTATATTATTCGTTAGATAAAAAAAATTACTCTTTTTCTTCTTTATTGTTAAATACATTCATTTAAAACGCTGATAAATTTATTCATATTTTAAATAACTTACAACGACAATTGCATAAGATTAGTTTTAAAGTGAATTATTTATAAAATAAATGCCTACAGTTTTTCTTGCTACTTTTTTATTACTAGAAATCCTTCACATAACCACGTAACCTACGTAACTAGAATCGCCAGCGAAAACAATTTAACTTTTTTATTATTAAAATTGATCAAAAAACCACAACAGCAAAGTCTAAGCTATGTTATTAATATTCTATTCTCTAAATATTTGAAGCAATATTATTTCAGCAACACATTATACTCGCCATAAATCATAATCCGCAGCGACGGCGTCCCTCTGAGGACGCGAATGGCTGCAATATTAAATTCAATTTACCGACTTGATTAGCTCGCGGTGTGATACTGTGTGTGACCCAGTGCAGGTATAGTAACCGTCATGAGTCGTGAGCACAGATTATCAGTGGTGGGGATATTGTTTACTTTCGGCCAATGTACAGCTGCCGAAAAAACGTGCTGGACCAATAGACGACGCACACTGACTAACTGACGTTTGTCGAACCAGTCGTGTGCACAAATGTCAAACCGACCAATGAACGTTGTGTTCGCCACTGGCGACGGCAACTATAAATTGTCCATTGTAGATCTGAGGATGTATTGCGACTTTGCTAGTCTTGAAGACTAAAATGTTCGCCTTAAATAAAATAGCCCCGGCAATCATACCCGCCCACCCGAAACACAAGACATGAAGAACATCCTAAGTTACGTAGGAAGTTAGGATGGAAGTTGAAACACAAGACATGAAGAACATCCACTTACTAGCGAGTCGAATAAGGCGAGCTAGTCGTATTGCTCATTTACTACATCAAGTTATTCGCGCGCAGTGCTCATAATTATGAAAGAAAGAAAGAAATAACTTTTTCAGTTTTTTACATCGGATAACTTATTAAATCTAGATTAACCTAGAGAAAGACATGTATTCACAGGCTTTGTTTGTCGAACTAGGTGTTACCCTGTATTACGACACCCATCGCCCACCCCCTATATTTTATTTTACTTATTTCTAGGTAATTATAATATGAAAAAACTAAGTATTTTTATTATTTTTAAAGGACTTATTTACCTTAAAATAGCAAAGTTTGTATGTTAAGGTTATACTCGTAGTAATTCTAGGGTCGGGATATTTCGTGCGTGAACTTAGGTATACGCACAAGTTGAATTCGTACGAACACGCGTCCAAACTGAGCGCGGCCTGAGTAGGATGTAGGCCTTAGTCCACCACGCCGACCTAATGCGCGTTGGTGGACTTCACATGCCTTTGAGAACATTTTTTTTTTGAACCTCAGACATGCAGTGTTCCTCAGGCTGTTTTCCTTCACCGTAACACGGTGATATTTAATTTTATAATTTTATATTAAATATCACCTGCTGTTACGTTACACAGTATGATAGTAGTAGTATTATAAATCTGTCAGTTTTTCAGTTAATGTAGGTCACGACGTAGATACTGGATCAGTACGAGTAGATATAACTATTATAACTAACCGGTTTGATGGCAAGCCGCTATGTTTATTTGCCTACTAAAGATTATTATCACTAACGCGATAAGCCGCGTTCGAACAATGCGTTAGAGGTTATCATTTCCTTGAATAAACTATGGAGCAGTTGACGATGTAATTAAAAGACCAGTTTGGAGTCAACGGGGAGATCTCCCGCCAGGCGAAGTCACTGCCTGGGGAACGCGGTCCAAATGATGACTTCGGAACATTTGTATATACGAGTATGCACAGATTCTATGGAACTTTGATAGCGCGTTTGAGGATACGTCTTATGACGCATGTGACGTGTTCTATTGTTAACTACATTCGCTGTTTGCTTCGTCACGCGTGGTCAAAATTTAATGTGAGGCGCGCGCTCATATTACTGTACGTAGGTATCGTGCTGTTGCAACCAGAAAGGGAGAATGTTTAACAATTGACATTCCAAAAAAAATGAATTACAAAAAAATCAAAATATTTTATGAGAGCATAATAATTAATTTCAAAAAGCACTAACCAAATATTTGCCTTGTATTTAATAATTTAAGCATCAGTTTATTAAAAGGCAATTATCCGTAACAATCTACGGTTCTACCAAGAGGTAATGATTATATTAATATATCTATGAACGTGAACGTTTGCCGGCTAAAACTGTTACTGTTACTGAGAAACGTGAAACTATGTTCTCTACCTGTAGACTTTACCAAACTTGAATAACATTGCCCATTCGTCTGTGAGATCGTTGTATGTGTAGGTATGTATGTATAGTACGCCTTTTGGCAACCGACATTAATTTGTTAACCAGAGCAGAAATTTGCTGATTAAGATGGCGTCTATTCAATCGTAAAGATATCGTTAAATACTGACCGTTAATAGTGAATATGGGTAATATAGAAATACCCGATCAATGCGTTAAACTATGAGATAATAAATCATTGTCGTTGTAATGTTCCAAAGTTCGGTGGAAATAAAATTTTAGTGGTAAATTATTTTGTTTGTTTTGTATGAAACCGATACCGATGATATGTAATGTAATGGCAGCCATCATTTTGGTATAGTAAATGACTAACAAACGACAAGCATGTGACGACCCGAGTGGCGCAGTGGTTAAGACACCGGTGCGCTACGCGGAGAGTCCTGGGTTCGATTCCCAGCAGAGCAGAGGTTCGAATGATGAATTTGAATTTCTGTTTCTGGTCTGGGTGTGTTGTGTCTGGGTGTCTTGTGTGTGTCCATGGCACTCACGACACAGGGAATCCTAGTCTGCGGCTATGAGTGTGAAGCGTTATTTATGCATACTACCTGCAACGCAAACACGACCTACCTCAAATAGGATGCATAATCTTGAGGTACTAGGACTAAGATGGCCACCTCAAAAGTATATCCACACCCCAACGAAATATGAAAACCATGCTGCCTACGGCGGGTTAAGAAGGCGGCGGTAAACTACCTCCCGCGCATGCTTCTCTGGCTCTACCACTTACATAAACCTGACAAAACTCACCGTTCCGGTTAAAATCGAACCCAGATTCAGCATAATTATATCGTAATACCTTTAGTACAGTTCAGATAATCTATAACATGATGTTATGATGCATCAAACTTCTCGATAAAATCTACCTGCTCTCCAACTATAATGTTAACGTACGAAGTGTAATCACGTAAAGCATAACTGCTTTGACTCCATATTTTGTGTTTGTACGCAGTCGCTACTAGTCGGCAAAATCACAGCCTCAATATTATTATAACCTCTTTGATCTGAAGGTTGTTAGTTGTATCAGCACAGAAATTATTACGAGAAAATTATCTGCAAGAAATTATTTAAGTACCTACATCAAACATTAATACCCATTACCCAACGATTTATTCGCTCCGATGTTTCTGAATCGGCTTAATTAAAAAGGTTTTCTAGGAATCCGTCCCGTGAACTGATTTTGAATTGAACTATTCTCGTAAGCTCGTATTCTCGCTAAGCTAAAGCGTTAGTGAAATGTAATCAATGGGTATTTGTTTGTTAAACCAAATTTACAATGTCCATATACGGTCATAATATGGTGTATCAAATTGAAAACGTAACCAATAATAATTATTCTGAGCAAATTTCATATTTCATAGCGTTAGTAAAACATTCACACATTATACAAAGGTTCTTTTAGCAAAGATAGTTCTTGAAATATAAAATTTCAACACCAACACTCTTTACACAGGAAGGAGACAAGAAGCCAAGAAATAATTTTCCGTTATAACTTTTGCAAGCATTGTGCTATTTCATAATTAAATATACACTGCAAGTGCACAGTACGGATTCCCCAAATGTGCGCATACCTTGAACCATACACTACCGAGAGCTCAGAAGTCTAGTCTAGTCTAGTCATACATTTCTATCAAAGAGTTGCATTTTCATCAGCCTTTGGTGTCCATTGCTGAAAATACGCAACTCTTAGTCGACACAAGCAATGATAGGCCAGTGTCTCCTAGATTCATACATCTACTAACATAGAGCTTCATCTGTCATTTCATCTTTCGACGTCCATTGCTGAAAAAAGCCAATGGACATGTAAACTAGACGACACAAGCCATGATATCCCAGTGGGTAAGAATTCAATCTCATACGCGATAGATCCGGGTTATAATCCAACGATTTTCCTTTTGGCCCTTTTTTCCTCATCATTCCTGCGAACAAAATGGCCAGACCATTGCCACTTTAGTATGCGGACTTTGAGAGCTACGTTGGTCACCTTCGTTCTTCTACGGTTTTCGTCATTGCTGACTCTATCACGTAGAGAAATACCGCTCTATTCAAACCTACTCGTATACACTGTAAATAATAACTCGTAAAAATACACTCGTAAATAAATCATTCTTTGGCTATCTATAGTAGGTTCAAACGTTTATTGTGTGTGTGACTCGAGTGAATGAATTTTCCTTTGATTACCTACTTTTCTAAGATGGCTTATATGTGTGCTGCGTGTACGGTATAGAACTAAACTTCTGTTCTTTGTTCGCTCTATGAGCTGCATAACTTACCGCCCGCTTTTAATTCAACCTGTATGCAAATGTGAACCAACAAAACGATACTCTCGCTTCGTAATGAACACGCCTGAATTCGACGCCGAGGATGTTTCGTAATTACGTACCAGTACGGTGATGTTGTATCGCTGACGACTTGAATTGTAAAATTGTAAAACTGACTGCAATATTTAATTAATTGAGTTAGGGTATGATGATAAGTCTAGGTATTGGTGCAGTTAATATGCACTAGATTTTTTACAGTAATTGAGCAGGAAAAGGCATGCGGCTACATGTTAAATGGGCGCCCGCATCTCACCTCAAATACCTAGAGAAAAACATCAATTTGAGGTAGTAGCTTTGCTACTCATGAGAACTAAGATGTTCGCCTTAAGTAAAGTATTCCCGGCAACCATAGTCCATACCGACGACCTGAGGGGCGCAGTGGTTAAGACCCCGGTGCGCTGAAGCGTTATTCATTTATATTTATTATATACCTACATTTTACAAGTAAAGCTTAAAACCTACTTAAAACACAAAGTTGGTAATCTAGTGGACAGTTCGGTAGTCCGAGAGTACACTGAATACATCGGGCTTTTAGTTCCGCTGCATATGGATAAAGTTCGCCGATGCTTCGGAAATACCGCCTTACAGACTTTCATAACAATATCTCAGCTTTTCAGGTAGTTTCAAGTATTGAACTTATATTTAGTTTTACGGTAGTTTTACATACATTAGTAAAAAATCGTTACATCTTGTCGGATAGCCTATGGGCGGTTTGAAAACATCCGACATGGGTTGGCCACTAGCTTCTCTTTCTAGTTTCTCTTCTCCACCGATCCGCATTGGAGCAGCGTGGTGGAATAGGCCTCTCCTTGTAATCTCAGGAGACACCCGTGGCTGACAGTGGGTCATTAAAAGAGGAAGGCAGCCCCCACTTATTCTTAACCTTTTTACCTACTTCAAAAAAGGAGATTTTCAATTCGACACTAAAAATAGTAGGCCTAAAATATGTAACATATTTTGAGTCATACTTTTTTGTTGTCGGTTGATTTTTTTTTAATTATTTTTTTTTTTTGTTCTCAAAGCGTATTTGTTTCATAAACACCATACATTGGCATTTCCAGTTCATTGCTGGTAGGTCCCGAATTTAGAACACTATTTTAGTTGAATTGTCATTAATATAACTTTCATATCACATTATGAAATCTAAATTTTGTCTCCAATCTAAATTCAATCCTACGAGTACATACCGCCAACATCATAATTACGTTTAATACCGAATCCGATTTCCCCAAAACGTATGCATCGCTCGCTTAAGATTTTCATATGGAAATTAATTATTCGCTCCAAGGAAGACACGCTACTCGGAAAATGATTCAAATGCTCAGTTTTAATGAGAATCTCACTGTCGGACTAATATTTTGTACATGTTTTAATTACAACGAGCACAACAAGAAATTTCATAAGCACTTTTTAAAATTTTAGTTTTAGGTACGCTCAAATTTTAAAGTAAAGGACCGACTTGTTTAAATTTTTTAATCGCTGAAATGTATAAAAGTATGACAACTATAATAAAAATATTTTTGTCGGTCGCAAACGTGACCCATTAGTCCACTGCAGTCCTCCTCTCAGAATGAGGATTTATAGGCCTTAGTTTGCTATAAAAATGTAGATATTATCACAATTAATGAGTCAATCTGTCAGTGTTACTCTTCAAAGCGCCTAGATAAGAGATTTCAATTTAATCAACAACCGAGAAACTCCACACTGCTCCGTTTCCCTCACTAACCTTATTATTTTGTAGTACTTGCCAGGTAAACAAAATGTGAAATTAAGAAATTTCCTGGCTTCTTGCTACTGAACAAATGAGGAAGTAATATACTGAAGACCCTCTTCCAGAGAGTCATTTGAATTGTGGTACTGTGAATGTCGTCGTGAACTTAATTTCTTTACTTACGAGTAGAAGCCATGGAAGTAAGACGCAAGCTAAAGTTTGAAATTAATTTTTGTTTGTAGGTACTTTGGATATGTAAAGGATGCCGGGAAAAAAACAACAAATTTTGGAATGGAATGAAAATCATTTATTTGCACGAATATGGGTAATATGGGTAAGTTTAAGGTTTTATAGGGCGTTTTGATATTCACTGAATCACGGAGCGTAGTGCGGGGCCGCGCGTCCATTAAGAAAACATATCCACGCGCGTACTTGTAGATGCGTGTTCTGTGCGTTGGACTGCGCGTGTTTTCTATACAAATGGAAAAACTTACATACAACGCTAGATAACGCATTGCCGCGCTACGCTGCGTGATGTAGGGCAGCGTATTAATCGCCTCAAACTAACCCATATTCCTGTAAATAAATGATTTTGTTTTGTTTGCTTTAGTTTTGATAAGTTGAGGTGACGTGTAAACTCATTTGCTACATGTTTTTGCTCAATATTATTACAAAAAACCTTCGTTAAATCTCGGATGCGATAAGCTGAAAACTTGAATCGTTGCATGCGAGCTCCACGAGAATTATGATAATCACTCGACCCAATTTGACGGCTGACGAGCTGACAACTACTAATTGGAGTCTGTTCGGGTCACTTAACTAATTTTACGGCTCATAGCAAACTCCGATTGAATAATATGCATGAATGTCTCCAAAGTGGGTAGACACGAGTAGGTATGTAGATTCTGTCTCGACTCCTGACTCGCAAATTGAAGCAGTCGATCGGAAACCGCTCCTGACAATTAGTAGGTCAACGGCTTATTGTTGTCGAGATGGAATTTAGTTATATGCTGCAAGCAAGGTAAGATACAACATAACAATAATAAAATATGTGGATTATTACTTATTAATATACAATCATAATATTTCCATCGTTTGTACGGTACTTTGCCGTCATTTTCATAACCCGCCGTGGGGTGGGTCGCCCGCTTCAATTGGGGAGGTAGGTAAGTGCCGGAATTTTTGTGATCTCAAAGACGTGAGAATTAGTAGTATAATGTTATTTTTATTCCATTGGTTAAACACAGCATTGGTACATGTAAAAGCTTTTTTTAAGTTTAGGAGTTAGTTTATGAATATTAATCCAATGCAGTGAGTATGTTTAATGTGAGTTAGTTCTGAGATTATATTAATAATACATCCCTCGTTTTGCATGATTAGTGCTTATGGCTGTAACCTTTTTATGGCCCACTCTCCCCACAACAGGGGTAGGCTAGGAGCATGCGCCACCACGCTGCTCCAATGCGGATTGGTGGATAACTAGTAATTAGTACCCTTATTTAGGGAGATGTTTTAACTCAAATAGTCAAATACGACAAACAAAACCCACTGTAATGTTTGGTCTCCTTTACAATGAGAAGGATTTAGGCATATATCCATCACGCTTATGCGGTTGTGAGCTTACTTTTGAATACACATGTCATTACACAACAAAGAACTCTCAATCGTGCAGGTTTCTGCACGTTGTTTTCTTTCGGTGAGACTTTCTTAATAAAACTACTAGTCCCACAATCAACACTTAAAGTAATTCGTGAATTGCAGGAAATAGTGCGAATGAGGAACCGTAGCTGCTACAGCGTTTTAAATAATATATTATTCACCGCCACGGCTTTCAGCCGAGGCGAAAACGTTGGCCGTTTTCAGGAAATATATTCACTTAGCTCAATAAATATTAGATGAATATTCCAGTTTATCGTGTAGTGAACCACTTTGTACTTATCCTTATGATCGCAATGGAAAAGGAAATATATTAAAACGCTAATAGCTTGGTTCATTGGCTGGCTGCAAGCCCTTTTATGCCCCAGTGTTGGGTACGCCGTACGGCACTCTACCAGAAGAGAATGAGGCCTGGAGCGTTGGCTTGGTGTTTCTAATACGGCTGGCATCTAGCCCGTATCTTGAATAATCCGCAATGGAGAGGCGTGGTGGAAGATGCTCCAGGCCTCCCCCTGGCGTCTCCCACCCGTGCCCAAAATTGGGCCATTAAAGCATTGCAGCCAACACTCACGATTCCTTTTATAAGATGCTTTGCAAATTTTATAATCCATACTTTGCTTGGATACTCGCAAACTTCCACATTTATGATATCTACATAAGTACCTACGGAGAAAGGTCTACACGTCCTTAGCGTTTGCCTCCAAACTCTGCTTAAGTATTCAGAGGCAAAAAGTGCTCATAAAGAACTTTTAAACTGCTTATCAAGTTTTCGGACGATGGGAACTTAGCGCCGGTCGCATCGTGGTCGAATAAACCGAATTCACTCGTAAGTTTCTCCGGTATACTGAATTTTCTACTACCTATATTAAATTGGATTTTTGTACTGTAAATGTTTAGGCGGCGCTCAGTTTGGACGTGTCTCGTACGAATTCAATTCGTGAGTATACGTACGAGTACGTTCACGCGCCAACAATCCCCTTAGAAATACTATGCGAGCGCTCACACTACGAGCGACTCAGTCGTCGTACGACTAACTCAAAACGCATCCAAACTGAATGCGGCCTTAATCGAGAAATATCAAAGACTTATTTAATTTATAATTAACAACCCAGCGGTGATAGCCCAGTAGCTTAGAATTCGACCTCGAATCGAGGGGTTTGGGTTCGAATCCCAGTCACCAATGACTTTGTAATAAAAGTTATGTGCGATTTATAAAATTAAATATCACCTGCTGTTACGGTGAAGGAAAACATCGTGAGGAAACCTGCATGTCTGGGAGTTCATAAAAAAAAGGCATGTGAAGTCCACCAACCCGCAGTAGGCCAGCGTGGTGGACTAAGGCCTACATCCCTCTCAGTGTGAGAGGAGACCCGACCCATTAATGGGTACTGACAACAACCCAGCGTATCGGTGAGCGAACTAAAACAGATGATAAGAGCGTAGTAATTGATGATGGGTGGAAAGATGGAAGGAGATAAGCCCCGCCTATCTCTCGCTACGTATCGGCTTTCTATTAACAAGAAACGTTGTCGATGTTAACTTGTTACAAGCCCAATGGCATCATTGGAATACTAAGGGAATTTTCATTATTTTTCCGCAACATAGCGAAGTAAGCAAAACCCGATCAAACTATTGTAGGTAATTTACAATGGATTATGAGCACAAGCTGTAAGAACTAAACTTGTCAGTAACCCATTAATGACCCACTACAGGGTCGGGTCTCCTTTTCACAATGAGAGGGATATAGGCCGCCGTCCACCACGCTGGCCTAATGCGGGTTGGTGGACTTCAGATGCCTTTGAGAGCATTTTTTTATTTGAACTCTCAGGCATGTAGGTTTCCTCACGATGTTTTCCTTCACCGTAACAGCAGGTGATATTTAATTTTATAAAGCGCACATAACCCCTTTTTTTTACAAAGTCATTGGTGCGTGCCACTGGGATTCGAACCCGGACCCCTCGATTCGAGGTCGAATTCTAAGCCACTGGGCTATCAATGAACTAAACTTAAAACGTTAAAACTTAAAACAGTTTACAGGCGGTACTAAGATATGATTTACTTTGATACATTTTTAAAGTATTAACCTTACAAAATATATCTTATATCCGATTATAGAAATTGCCATCCCAACTATTCGCGATCCGCAGTTACTCAAAGGCTTGAAGAAATTCCACTTGGAGATAACACTGCCTTTGTAGCTGCGAGTGGCTTGAGGATACTAGATTAAGCAACGATTGTCAGTAACCCATTAATGACCCACTACAGGGTCGGGTCTCCTCTCACAATGAGAAGGATGTAGGCCGCCGTCCACCACGCACCACTACTGCGGGTTGGTGGACTTCACATGCCTTTGAGAACTTTTTTTTTCTGAACTCTCAGGCATGCAGGTTTCCTCACGATGTTTTCCTTCACCGTAGCAGCAGGTGATATTTAATTTTTATAAAGCGCACATAACTTTTTTTACAAAGTCATTGGTGCGTGCCACTGGGATTCGAACCCGGACCCCTCGATTCGAGGTCGAATTCTAAGCCACTGGGCTATCACCGCTATTTACGAAGCAACGATTAAGTATCACTTTATTGTTCAATCAGACGAAAAAACATAGCATTGTACTAACCGATTTTGCTTTTTTTGTTCATAGTAAAGTGATCCTTAACTTTATTGTTCAATCAGACGAAAAAATATAGTTCAGGTCAATTCAACCTATATTCCGGTTATGAGCTTATGTGATGATGTGATGAATAATGATGGCACTTCAGCTCCTCCTGTAAAAATTGACACACCAAAATGAGGGCCAGTCGCATTAGCAATTAGTGAGGGTTATACGACATTTGTCCACCAACCCGCAGTAGGCCAGCGTGGTGGACTAAGGCCTACATCCCTCTCATTGTGAGAGGAGACCCGACCCTGTAGTGGGTCATTAATGGGTCAAAACAAACAAATACGACATTTACAAGGTACTTCAGCGATGTTGAGGAGACTTAGAGAACGGCTGATATTCCACCACGCCCTTCATCAAATTAAAGTTCATTGCAAACGGTCCCAGAATTGTTTTATGGGACCGCCGCAGGACGGGTAGGGGAGAGCGGGGGAAGTTGGGCCGCCGAAGTTTTGTTGTTCCCCGAATTATTCATGACTTGTTCGAAAATTCCGATTGATTATACTGTTTATCGCAAATTAACTCAGAAGTTCCGTTCATGAGTTAACTATGGGGGGACAAATTAAAAGCGTCGCCTTGTTTGCTGTATTGTTCGAGCCCAATTTTAAGTCGACGCCGGGCGGGAAATTTTTGATTTTATTGTGAAACTCCGAATCCATAGCGATTTTAGTCCGTTTCGATTATTATTCGGTTTCAATTTAAAATGATTGCTGTATTGTTTTTTGAGGTTAGAATTTTGTACAACTTATAAATATGAATATAATATTTAGTTACCTACACAATGTTAATCGGCCAAAAATGTAGATGTGCAAAGATATTGATCTCAAACAAAGTATCTTTACAAATATACAACCACTTCTCTCCAACCGAAACACAAGTCAAGAATTCTCATTAGTGTTATACGGCTTAACGACGGGTTAAGAGGCCGGCGGTAAGGTCCCTAGGCGAGCTACTATAGTTCGACCACCTTAAATTTATTGATGTTGCTATAAAATACTATAAATTCCATGAAATTCATTGCACCAACGCAGTTTAAATTTCATAATGTTTTCGTGACCCATTTAACTGCTTTTATTTAATTCCAAATAATGGAATGTCAATATGTGGTAATAGCAGTTACCGCAACTTTATATTGGACGGGGACCACAGGCCGCGTTATGTTAGCTATGATTAAAACAGGAAACGATAATAATACTCTTGTTTATTAGCACCCGGGATAGTTCGGACGATATTAACGATAAAACAGTTATGACGCAGTGACCGCAATATACGAGTACGAGTAGCAAAGTGAAAGTTAATCCACCGACAGAAAAATTTTAAGCTCAATGAATTGTTAGTGTGACTGACGTTTGATTTATTCTTTATTTTAATAATGTAATTAAAAGGTTAATATGGATTGATCAAAATGCATTGTAAAACTGTTAGCTACCCCTTATTAGTGTAAATACGAGTAAATGTTTTTATTTAATATCATGAATGCAGGACCCACGGATGGTTGCATATCAGCGTTGTCAGTTTATAAACTTATACGTAATATGCGCTAAAGTCGTTAATGTTTACAATGGGTCCATACTTAGGTCAGTCTACCCTCTTTCTCTTTGTATGTATAATTTATATTTTTGTCTATCTCTTTCAATAACGCGGCTTTTTAATGCCTATTTGCGGGCTGATGTCGGTATGGAAAAATGTTAGCTCGAAGCTTGGACTCCCTACACGTGCATATCGTATCCGTATCTAATAATACGCACTTTGGACTTATTATGGACTGAATGGATTAGGTATGGTTATAACAGTTAAAACTCCAATGAAAGATTTATATTGAAGACATAAAAATATAATTAAAATGAAACCGGCAGAGCTCAAGCGCGATCTTAGTGAAGGAATGGACATTAAATAAAGCAATTTATAAATGAGTCGATTTATAAAATTCATTCGCTAGAGAGCCTACAGTCATTTATCTTCGTGAATTAATACAGAACCAAGGATCGGAGTTAATTGAGCTTTAAATTTAAAACTTACAGACGAAAAACTTCCTGAATCCATAAAAGGAAAATAACAGACTTTTATATGCCAAGATGGACTGTCAGGGTTTCGAAAATGGGAAACCTTACTAATATTAGCAAACCTTTATTTTTAGTTCACCTTTACGTTACCTGTCACATCTCTTGTGATACCATAATTACCAACATACATATTATATCTATTATTCTCATCGGCAATTTTTTTTCCTTGTTTATTTTATTAGAAGCTATTTTTATATTAAATAAATATACTTAAAAATTATTATACACATAAATGAATAGCAAAACGGCATGCTTGGCTAGGCCACCAGATGTTGGGTTGCTCATTGCAGTCCATAGACAACATTTTTCAACCATAATCCTGAAATCCAGCCAAAACACAGACAAGAACATACTGCTTTACAACAGGTTAAGAGGCGGTAAGGTACCCGAGTAGCTACCGTAGATTTGCTCTCTTTTTGTTTAAAAAAAAGGCTCACTTTTACTTTTTCTCTATTATCTGTTTATAGAAGTCTTCGGTAAATAAAAACATTTCCAGAGCGCTGAGCGAAAAGCAGTTAATTTAGACATTGGCTGTAGCAAGCAGCTGTTCGCCAATTAACGGGTCAACTCATTAAATTAGTCCTCGGCGTCTGCTTCCCGAACCTTCTATCTCATTGTTGACGCTCTGTTGAATTTAAAACGGAATAGGTACACAGTTTTAAATTATTTGATTTTGTTCCCGTTATTTATCTTTCAACTGTTAAAAATCTTCGGTGAAAAATCTTTTAGGTCTGATTGTGACTGTTACGGTAACGTTCATAAGTGCTAGGGCCATAGTAAATCGCCTTGAATGGTGCCTCACCGGCAGCCTCTTGAATGATGCCTTCCGCCAGCCTCTTGAATGGTGCCTTCCGCCAGCCTCTTGAATGGTGCCTCACCGGCAGCCTCTTGAATGGTGCCTTACCGGCAGCCTCTTGAATGGTGCCTTACCGGCAGCCTCTTGAATGGTGCCTTCCGCCAGCCTCTTGAATGGTGCCTTCCGCCAGCCTCTTGAATGGTGCCTTCCGCCGCCTCTTGAATGGTGCCTTCCGCCAGCCTCTTGAATGGTGCCTCACCGGCAGCCTCTTGAATGGTGCCTTCCGCCAGCCTCTTAAGCCGTCGTAAAACAGCAGTTTCTTCATGTCTCACGGTTCAGCTGATGACAGGCAAATCTTAGTCCTCATAGTAGCAAGGCACGCTGGAATGCAGGGACCACTTAACACCAGCTGGCCTGGATACCCGTTTGCTACTCAATTACGATATAAAAACGCTTTTTGTAAAGTTAATCTACTTTCAATGACAATAGTCTCATTTCAACATTCACTACAAACATTATTTTCTACAATCAACGATCAGATTTTGAAACATCTCCGAAGAAGTTCATCGATACCGTTACTTTAAACATTGATAAAATCAAGCACACAAATTTGCTATTCATTGTTCTCAATCGTCAGCGTTAAAAAACAAATAGCATAATTAACAAAGTTTCGCAAAAAGCTTAATTGCATTTCGGAATATTCCCTCGAGCTGGGAATCTCTAAAAAGTGGCTGACAAAACAATTTGCAATCGAAAGTTTATTTCTTCAGCGATACAACTTAACAAACAGCGAAGGAACGTTTAATGCAATCTGCATAAGTCCTGCCACGACGGAGTTGCAAGATGCATCCTACATTTCAACTGTTGCCACCGTCGGGGAAAAAAGGAAAAGTGTAGGAATAAAAGGAAAAAATGGAAAAAAGCGAGCGCTAAACGAACCTTGCATTTTTATGGGAATAAAATATCTAACGCGCTTCAGAAGTAGGTATTTTAGATATTTTGTGTATTTTCCGTTGCTTTCAACCACGTTATTTATGTTAGACAAAAATGTTCGGTTTGCATTTTTATCAGGATTTTTTATAGAATGTCCGATGTAAGAAAATGAATGATGTGTAGTAAATTCGTGATCGTACGAACACAAATTGTAATTATTCGTGACTATTCGTAGTGTTCTCCACATATTTATATTCGTATGAGGGTACAAGAAGTCTAAAACTTTTGATTAATCATTCAGTAGCCAAAGGTCACTCTAGCTATCCGATGTTTAAAAGCAAGAGATAGACATCTCCAACCTCAAAGAGAACAGACAGAATTTTTAAAGTACTTACAATACAACCCTTCGACTACGCAAGCACCTATGTGGAAAAAACGAAGGTCTATTTACCAAAGAATTACACAAATGCATAAATAGCACTCTGAAGTTCCTACAAAGAACTGCAACGAAACATTGAGGCAACAAGAAAATATGAAAGGAAGAAGAAACGAAAAAAAGCGAGCGACAAACGAGGCGCGGAATGCAATCAACATCTCATTAGCGGAGTCCTTAATTCTCTTGTCTCCGCCGCCCTGATTTCCTCGATAAACCGTTTTTTACCATTTCCTCACGCTCCCCTGCAGGGCTTGCAGTAGTCAATACCTAAATCCCGGGATAATTTCCAATCCCGCGTGATACGGGATTATACGCTTAAGATTTCTCGGGATTTGCGGTACCGCAACGAGCCACAGACTCGTGGAGTATTATTGGAGTCTCATTGTGTTTTCTGTGCTACCTTTCGAGCTTTTCACTTGCCCTCTGAAATCGATCGATGATTGAAGAAATAAACATAAAAAAAGGAAATACTAAAATAAAAGGACTCCAAGAATGGGGCGCAGAATGCAATCGGTCAATACATCATTGAATCCCGCTTATATTATTTACGAATGGTTGATTACGAATGTAGGATCTCAAGGGATTTACTTTACTGCAGTAAGCGGTGATTTCCGAATGCTGACGATACTATCAAAGAATCTCACTGAAATTTTCCATATTTGATCTCTAAATGTAATATTATTAATTAAAACAATAATTGATTTTGTACTTATTGCAGTTCTAATTCTAATCTATAAACATTATAATTATTCCGTAGCTGTCTTTTCTGTCCATTTTATGACCATGAATTAAAATTCTGTAATTCACGGGATCCCACGGGATTGAACGCAGATCGCGGGATCGATCGCCCTACTCCAGTGCCTATCTCGCGAATATCAGCGATACCCGATCGGTGATTATGTTAAAAATTGAGCGGATTTCTCTTCTCTTTCGATAGACGGAAGATTTTCAGACGACGGGCAAAGTTAAATGAGCTTGCTAAATGAGACGCTACTCGCTACCTTTGAAGCCTTTTGCTCGCTCAACAAACCGAGGTATCGAAGTTAAAATAAATCTCGTTTCTGAATTCGTCCTATTATACTCCGTAGTTGATCTTTCTATAGTAATATTGTAAAATCAATGCGGGTTCATTTTAGAACGTTGGATATACTTTTTAAAATATCAGAATATAGCTGGGTGTTTTTCAATTCAAAATGCGGTTTCATATTTTTTTATTTTAATATGTGAAAACTCAAGCTTGAGTTCGATTACTCGAGTAACATGCACCAATAACTTCCTTTATAAAAATTATGTACCCTTTATAAAATTAAATAATATCACCTTCTGTAACGTTGAAGGAAAATATAAAGAGGAAACCTGCAAACCTGAGGGTTTTCATAATATTATAAAGGCATATTATGAAATCTACCAGAAATGGACTGAGGCCTACATCCTTTTATTTTAAAAGAAGACCAGATCCTGCGGTAGGTCAGTAATGAAAGAAAGAAAAGAAAAGAAAGAAGAAAATATTAATTATCTCAAAAAGATTATCTAGACTTTCTCAATTCCAAATACGTTTCCGGATTATTAAAACATCAAACCAATATGAAACATATTTCCTTAAAATATCAACAGAAGATGGCATTGTATCGCTACTAGAGGAAACTGGTAAACTCTCGGGAGTTTAACTTCGTGGCAACTAACTTAAGTCGTAGATATGTATTAAATTTCATCGGACCTCCTCGCCCCCGGAACACCGGCAGTAACGTGTCGGTTCAAGGTGACTACGTTACTTTATTTTTCAGGGTTCTGTGCCCACAGGGTGACAACTGGACCCTCGGATGATTTGTTCTCAAGAAAATGCATTTTTAAAAGGAATATGTAACTAAGGTTGCTTTCATAACAATATATAAAAAAATTTGTCCACCATCCCGCATTAGGTCAGCGTGTGCATAAATAGTGATACCGAATCCCTTACATTTTCATATTTTATACCCGGAACATAAAATAATTGAAGCCAGATAATACTTATGCGAATCATACGAACCCCTCGTAATCGTAACCGTTTCGCGCTTGACCGACCTCAAATGACATTGTCCACTTGAGGCGAGTGAGGAGGGGAGACTATTCCCCTCACGTCGTTCCTTCTGGATTATTTCAATTCCGACTTGTACTTCCGAGTACGTTTGAATTGAGTTTTAGGGCCTTGTTTTATCTGTTCAGAAGAAATTAAGAGTTTGAAACGGAGATAAATTTTTTCCTTTTTGTTTCATATATCCCGATTTTAATATTATTTTTCGGCTGAATCTACGAGTATGTATTAATGTGACACAATCTTTTGAGGTAGTAAGCACTTTTAATATATCGGATTATTTTCAAAATATAAAATGGCATAAGATGAGGGTACGATTACAATTCTTAAGACATGGTTAAGTGCCTTTCTAAGTTTCTATTACGAAAATGAAAAGAAAAACTTAACACATAAATCGATGAAAATGAATATTAAAACCACTTTTGTTACAATTTTTATTGTTAAATATCGTGAGAATAATGAATAGTAGAATACTCAATTTGACTATTATTGCATTCCTGGCTGAGAATCCAGGAAAGGGCACTATGGAAGAAACTAGCTTATAATGCGCAAAGTTAAAAACGAATGACCCGAAAAAAGTGAAAATAAACATTGCAGCACCAAACAGGTCAAATGCTAAAGAAATATTAACGAGAAAAACTCAATTTGAACAGTAACTGCCCCGGGAAAAGTTCGTGTTGTGATTCCACCGGGGCTCGCTGAGCTGTGGCGAGTTGCGGGGAACACGGTGAGAATACGACGACCTGAGTGGCGCAGTGGTTAAGACACCGGTGCGCTGCGCGGAAGGGCCTGGGTACGATTCCTAGCTGAACAGAGATTTGAATGGTGAATTTGAATTTCTGTTTCTGGTCTGGGTGTATTGTGTTGTTGTCTTGTGTGTCCATGGCACCCACGACACAGGGAATCCTAGTGTGGGGCTATGAGTATGGGGCTATGAGTGTGAAGCGTTATTATAATATCGTTATACCTGGTACTGGAAGCCTGTACATTACAACTATAACACTGGCTTAAACACGTCAGTTTTTCGGAAAAGCCCGATAGGTTCGGACCTGACCTAGGTTCTTAATCAGGAGCTCTCGCCGGTCGCTCAGGAGATCACAGTTTCTGACGTAATAATACTCGCGATTCCCTTTACGAGAAAACCGTAACCTACAGTTATTAACTCTTAATATTTTTTACAGAGATGTATGGGTTGAATTTCAACTGCAAAAATATCAAATGCAACAGTAAAAAAAATGTAGCTACAATTAACAATATCAGTAGTTATAGAGAAAATTAACATTACACTGACAAACAGGCCAAATGCTAAACGAAACTTTAACAAAAAAAACACAATTTCCACAAAAATTCCCTATACATTACCTATTGTCATAATTATAAACATAAATGACCTGAACCTGAAAATAGCAAATACCAAGCAGGTCAATTGCTAAAAGAAATCATAACGAAAAACTCGAGGAAAAACGGGTTTTCCTCGAGTTTTTCGCAGTCGCGCTGCACGGTTCCAGGGACGGCGCGAGTTGCGGGAACAAGGCGAGGACGAAGTTAGGCCTGTAGCACCCAGTCAGGGCTATTCAAGTGTCGGTACACTTTTTAATTCGGTTCCGCGGGAAACCTTGTTACAAGTTTAAATTGGCGTTTCGCGGGTAATGTCGGACGCCATTCGGTGACTTCCTCCCGGTGTCGGTCGCTGTAGTGTCTTGTTTAAAATGTATGAGCCGGCTAATTCGAGTTAAGAACTAATCTCAGTTTAAATCTGATAGTATCTCTGCATTTGAAATCGACTGGCAAAAGTTACTCTACGTAGGTATATACTTAAAATCAAACTCATAAGCATTTATTCATTATCAGGTACAATTTGTGCGCACTTAATACGTCATACATATTGCGTTATAAAACTTATAATATAACTTAAGATACATTTATAATGCAATTATGTAAGACTTTCTTTCCTTCCTTCCTTCCTTTCAGCCCTTGGCAGTCCAGTGCTGGACATTAGGGGAGGCCCTAACCGACGCCACTTCACCCAGTCTTGGGCCCTCTGAATCCAACGGTTTCCCGCTAACTTCTTCAGGTCATCAGTCCACCTGGTAGGAGGGCGGCCTGTGCTCCTTTTGCATAAACGTGATCGCCATTCGAGGACCCTTTTTCTTCATCGGTTGTCAGTCCTGCGAACGATGTGGCCAGCCAATTGCCACTTTAATTTGCAAATTTTGAGAGCTACGTCAGTCACCTTCGTTCTTCTGCGGATTTCATCATTTATGTTCAGGCATGTAGGTTTCCTCACGATGTTTTCCTTCACCGTAACAGCAGGCGATATTTTATTTTATAAAGCGCACATAACTTTTTTTACAAAGTCATTGGTGCGTGCCATTGGGATTCGAACCCGGACCCCTCGATTCGAGGTCGAATTCTAAGCCACTGGGCTATCACCGCTTCTAAGCCACTGGGCTATCACCGCTGTGTTGGATTACGAATTGACAAAGTATTTAGCGTTAAAACTCCACCCGTGCCTGATTCTAAGAATATTTCTTACGAAGTGTTTGTTTCTTCTTTAAATTGTATTAAACTCCTTTATCTAGCAGAGCGGCCCAGCAACAGCCAGTAGACTACACACATTATGCACTTACATTGCGGAGTTCTAGCAAAAAATATGCCGACTTTAGCATAAAACTTATAAGAATTTCTAACGTCGAGTACACGGGGGGTGCTATAAGTGCATTTTATGCAAAACGCTGTCTACGCGCGACCGCAGCTGTTAACATGCTCTTATTATGGCGTAAGAGGATTTTTTTCAGCTTCCTACTGAAAAAGTAACTATTTTTAACCAACTTCAAAAAAGAAGAGGTTTTATGTTCGACTGGCATGTTTGTTTGCCTATTTCTACGCCACTTATGGACTGATTTACAAAATTATTTTTCAACGCATATCGCGTAAGGGGATATCCGTTAATTACTTGAGGTAACTTTGGCGACTTTTTAACCCCCTCTCCCCGTAAGTCATATGTCGTGAGATTTTTTGGATTCTAGACCTGGGTCCAGAGAGGGATAAAAGTATCCTATTTGTTAATACAGGTTCTGATCTATCTGTGCACCAAATTTCATCCAAATCTGTTCAGCCGTTTTTGCGTGAAAGAGTAACAAACATCCATCCATACTCACAAACATTCGCATTTATAATAGTAAATTAGGATAAGTCGTTTCTGTTAAAAATTAATAAAATGCGGTACTCACATCCAAAAAAGGACTAATATTTTCCAAAATCCAGTGATGTGATAACGCGACGCGGTTATCCAAATACGAAATATATCGTACAATATAATATAATTTTTTAACTGCCAACAAATCGTAAAAGTCAAAGCACGTACAGTCACCAGAATAAAATTACCCCGCGGACTACTCGTAACCAGTGGATCATAATTTAGAAAAAATCTGTAATTTTGTCACATACAAATACAATTTTTTAAACGTGTACAGCGTACGTGTTGGGAGGTGATGTTCGAAACGCAATCAAATGTTGGAAAAATGACGATGTAAAAGTATCTAGTAAAGTCTATCGGCCCTTAGATATGCATTGTGGGCCTTAGGCCTCCCCTAATTGCGGCCACCCCATTCAGTCCTAGGCTTTATGAATCCAACTACGTAATTAAATAAATACCTTTACAATTACAAAATCAAATTGTAGTCAAAGTAAGGTAATGTTAGAAGGATTCTAATAGACTCATCGCGATGTAACATTCTTATATCCGTTACATCTGTTACTAGAATGTTGTGGATATCTACGTATGTAGAAAGTATCTATCTAGATACTAACATTCAGTAAGATAGAGACAGTAAATCCAAAAATATTTAAAAATCCAATATTGGACATCAAAAAAGTATAATTCACAAAATTACATGCTTCCGCTGTTTATAATGAAGGAAACAACCACAGACATAGATCTGAATAGATAACGCAAGCCAAAGGCCAAGCGTGCGGTTTTCTCTCTATTGAGATCAAACAACAACTATTTAGCGCTTGGAATCATCAGCATCAACGACAAGCAAAATCTATTACACCAGTACGGATACTATGGATTATTCGATTAATTTATCGATCAACATTCGAATCGATTCAATCTTGTCAAAATGATGACGAGTATCAAACAAATCTATTTTATTCCAGTAATTGGAATGCGGGAATGATAAACTGTCACGTGTGAACTACAATGGAATGTAAACTAAATGAAACAGCGACGAAACGATGACGACGAAAAATTACATTAGCATGATCTATTCAAAACTATAGCCGTGGTAAAATTGTCTAAACGGTATCACAGAAGGTTATACTGGACCTTTTGTTCGGAATCTTTTCGACGTCAAAGTGAAATATCTCTTTGTAATCTCCATGAATAATATCGGATTAACAGGACTTCGCCACTGATCCGTTTTCTTGAGGCAAATTTCCTTTTATCTCATTGCTCGGTTCCCGTTCCCAATCAAAGCTACGTTTGGAGGGAAACCTTATCCCCATATTTAAACACTGATACACCGTATCACTCGTATAATTTGTTATCTATTAAAACTGAACTTGTTTGTTTTTTAAGTCACCTAAATATATTTTTATAGTACCTACCTAATTGACGTTACCTGCGTTTTAAGACTTCAGATGTTAATTGAATCCCGTATCCAACCTCAAATAGAGAAAACGCCATATCTGAGGCTGTATGCGGTTGCTTTGCCACTCATAGAGTCGAAGTCAAAGTCAAAAGTTTTTATTCATTTCAGGTACAATTTTTGCACACTTAATGAACGTCATACATGTATAATTCAAGCATCCGCTTTGATCGCCCCTCAAGCAAAACGTAGACTGGGAGAAAAAAGCAAGCGGAAAAAAACTCCCAGCTCTCTTCTTTGATTATCTTTAGTATGAATTATTCTTTGGTGCAGTATGTGTTATCAAAGGCATGTGAAGTCCACCAACACGCACTAAGCCAGCGCGGTGGACTAAGGCGTTATCCTTCTCATTGTCAGAGTTATTCATAGGTTACAAACATACATATTTGGTGTTCACAAACACCATCTTTAGCTTTTACGAGAACAGAACACTGATGCCAGAACAGCTTGTATTTAAGTGGAACACCTTAAAAATGTTCAGTACGTGCCGTTCCACAGTGGGTTGTTACTAGCGATGTTTGAACTGCGCTTGGCTGAATGGCTGAACAAACTATAATCCTGGACCGTTTCCTTGAGTAAAGGAGTAAATAACGAGTCACTCTATTGAATCTCTATAGTCGCGCTTTATGTGTGCATTCAGTCATTTATTTTTATTTTGTGTGTGATTAGTTTCCCGCCATTAGTGTTCATTGTGACTTATTGTACTAAAGTTTTTCAAGTTCTATATAAAACATTAGATTTCGAGGTCACTGATTAATAGTCTATCTTGTCCTAATTGACTGACTGACATAACCGACCGAGCTACCGAGACGACAAAATTTACACAGGGGTCTGTATGAAACTGTCTAAATTAAAATAAACACTGTCATGTCCCGAAATGTATGCTTTGTCGTACATGTCCACTTTTGCGTGCGTCATATCATTGGACACTAGCGATTACCGCGATCGACGTTCACTATTAACAAAAGGCACAAAATATACCTATATTCCTTACAAGTTTAGTTCTGTGACTTATAATAATCACAAGAGATACATCCCTCGTTCGCGTAAGTGCTGTACGGAATTAATTAAACCTCCAGGGCGCGTCACCCGGCAATCCCTAATTTAGCCTACATTATCTGCGGTGGCTGTCAACCCTGGCGGGGACTGGCGCGCGCGATAATACAATTGGCTAAATCAGCATTCCATATTCCGTCCAGAGATACTAATAAGGATTTGTAGTAGACACGTGGTGGCGTATTTTAGAGTATCTTGGCAACCAATCTCAATCCGTGTCTGCGGATCGGTTATTAATTTCGGGCGTTAGTGATCTACTGCAGTGTCGAATTCACTCTCTATTACTACTACTACTACTAGTGTGTTTAGGGTTGTTCAAGTCAATTAATATACGTACTTAGTTCTAATTTCATGGAGCAAAATTCATTTTAGACATATTGCAAGATGGGCTGAATTTTCAGAATTGAATGCGTTCATGGCACGTGAACAGCTCTACTCTAACATCTATTTTGAGGAATTTCTGCAAACACCAAGAATATTTTCTTTTTAATATAATAACGTTTATTTTGTATTTTCTTTGCCTTTTTGACACCGTTTGTTATTTCAATTTTGGCGTTAAATTTATCACTTTACTGTAGGCCCGAGAGCCGGGTATTTGCCAGGCTCTTAATTTTCTTAAGTGTTTTCTAAAAATAACTGTGTCACAGAATTTTAGATTAAATTGAACGGCAATGGCTCTTTAAATATGCCGCGTTAAGCTAACTGTTAATTTCCTTGGAGATTATTGTTGGAGCTTAGATGAATTAGATGGACGTCTCATCGTCGGCTGTGATCGAAGAAAAAACGCTTCACACATATAGCTTCACTCTAAGAATCCCTGTGTATGGGTGCCATGAACACACACAAGATAAAATACCCAGACTAGAATCAGAATTGTTTATTATTATGTCAATTGTTTATTTTTTAAAGTTTGACAGTGTAAAATACACCTGTCTATTACAAATATGAATATTCAAGCGATTTTCAAAAGACAACAAGAAAATTTATAGAATATCATACTGTTTTTATAACTGTAATAAAAACAGAAGCACTTCATCTGTAGTAGAATTCGACAACTATTTAAACACACAAAATATTATATTGGAGACCGCGGACGGTTCTGTTTATAGGTGTGGGTGTAAAGGGTTCACGATGTGAGATTTAACTCGCCCTTGGTCCTTTTATTTCACCGTAATATTATCATGAATAACCATTCCTATATAACACGCCACTAAACTGAAGTAAGGGTCTGAAATGTTACCCAACCTATATATTTTTTACCAATCAGTATTCTCGAATGTTGGTATCAAACAATTTATTACAGAATCTTCTTTTCTCTTCTGTTGTCTGTCATCCTGTGGGGTCTTGTAATGTTGTTGGGGAACATAAAACCGATCCTTACTGTTACTAAACAATGGACTTTTAAAAACTACGTATCATAATTTAGTGAAATTTTGTTTCAATATTACATCAACATTATACAAATCTGTATTGTGACCCCAATTGAACACTATAAAGTGAAATTACTTTATTCTATTGATATTTGAATTGAATTAATGAATTATATTTTTCTGTCGACTCTTAAAAAAAAGTAAGAAAAAAAGTAATACTGTTGAAAAATATCATTAGTGGGCTCATGATCCCAAGAAGGGCAAGACTTCTAGGGTGCGATTCTAATGACCAATCACACGTTTCCGCAATGTTTCCACTGCTGCGGAGTAAAGATTTTGGTCACTGTGATTGGCTAATTCATATTCCGCTCCGTTGTGAAAGTGAAAGTGAAAAGCAATCTTTGGCGATAAACACGCTGCCCCGCATCACGCAGCGTAGCGCGCGAATGCGTGATCCGGCGTTGTAAGTATTTTCATTTGTATAGGAAAAAGCACAGTCCGCCACGCAGAAAACGCATCTGAGTTCATCGCAACGCATCATCAAGTACGCGCGTGAGTGCGTTTTCTATGCAAATGGACGTGCACCCCCGCACTACGCTGCGTGATGCGGGGCAGTGTGCCAATCGCCTTACCGTTGCTCACTTGCGGTGCGACAACCAGGCAATGTAGACGCTCTAATGGACTGTCATCTTATAGACATTTATATGAACGTCGGCAGGTAGCGGCGCTGACGGGATTATTCCGTGTTTTGTCTCAACAATGAACGTTAAGACGCGTCGACGCGGCGGTTCATTACAATATCGTATTTAGCTTGCATTACATTGAAATATAAATATCACCTGCTGTTAGGTACGGTGAAGGAAAACATCGTGAGGAAACCTGCATGTCTGATAAGTTCACAATAAAAATCTACTCAAAGGTATGTGAAGTCCACCAACCCGCGTGGCCAGCGTGGTGGACTAAGGCCTGTGTAGTAGCCACATTCTAAAACTCACACTAAATGTACAGCAATCAGCATAGATACAGTAAATACTATGATTTGAGTAAATTTTGTAACGCGTAAGCTACACCGGATCTGCAAACTGGGAAATTTTATCAAACCATATATTTTAACAGAGTTCTAACTAGCGAAGTAAGAAAATTTTAACGGTCTATGACTATTTTTCTCAGATATTCGACGTCTAGATAACAGAAATAGGGTTCCATTGTGCTCCTTCGATAGTAGAACCCTGACACTGATAACATTTTCAAAAGCACTATTCATTCTCATTGCACACATTACATTACGTTACATATTGTGCTTGAGCACTTCGAGTCATAAGAAAACACCGGGCTATTTTTATACAGTAATGTAAGAAAAACATGCCGTGGACTAGGATAGCCATGTTCAACCGTTGACTAGGACATGTGCAGTCGCGATGGTTCCTATTTGCCAATTTAAAAAGGATGTTATATTCTTGGCTTAATATTGGTTAGATATGATATAAAACTGAACATTATTTATTTTTTTATTACTTAGCTTTAATTTTTTATAGTTGAAGTTTTCATTTAAAGTTCAATTTTAATACGGATTCAAAAATATAAAGCTATCAGAGTTTGTGGTGCAACCTTGTCTGAAAGTAAGTCTTATGCATTTGTGGAAACGTAAATTTTTATTAAGTATCCATCGGAAATACCTATGCTTCAGAAAATAAATTATTTTATCGCCATCAAAATAAAACTGCATACCTTTCATAAGTATTAATACTGTCTCACGATTGTTGAGCTAAGAAGCCTTTAAACTGTAAGGTAGGTAATAGTTTCTCTAATATAAGGCTAAAACTGGGACATGTCCCGATGTACTGGGAATAATGGGAACCCTATAGAATCTATACCATACGAAAAATACACGTAATCGCATAAGACCCTCTATTTAATACAAAAACACTCGTTCACTCGCTGCATTATTCGGATCACCAACAATGACAACAATACACCCTCTGAGTTTCAAGCACTTCGCTGTACGGAATACTCGCCGCGCCCACCCACAGATATAGAACCGAATAGATGACACAGGTTTTCCCATCAGTTTTTCCATCATTCAAAAACAATAGTACGAGTAATACGAATTATTCGATTCATTGTTCATCATCATTCCAATCATATCAAGCTCGGCATACTTAATAAGAAGAATTTCAAACAAATGCATTTGCATAATCTTTTCATATATTTTAACATAAGAAGTACTTACATTTGCGTGATCTATTTAAATGTATATCTGTGGCCGCGCCACTCGACCCCGGTACGCAAACCTTCTGTACACGTAGGTATTGTGAGTGAATTTGGTATCTATTATCATGTATGTGTGAAGCGCGCATAGCCCCATCATCGAAAAACTTTAGCAACGTCGGGCGCGGTCAATTACTGTATGGGTGACCGCTGGTTGTGAACTAAATGCGCACTTTCGTGCTTCGGAGGACGCGTTAAGACGTCGGTCCCGGTGGTTATCGATAAGATAGCAGACGTTAAGCCTTGTCGGAGGCCTTATCAGCGATTAGGGAACATCAGACACGGGTTGACCACTTGCCCGTTTCTCCACCAATTTGTATTGGAGCAGCGTGGTGGAGTATGCTCTAAGCCTCCTCCTGTTGTGAGACCCCAGCCCATCAGTGGGACATAAGGTTACAGCCCACGCGAATAATTCACACATGAGTACATACCTACTCCCGTATACTTTAGTCAAACCTCGTCTTACCTACTTTTGGTCCATTGTCCGGTATTGTCCGCTTGTTGCCTCAGACTTCGGCACAAACTTAACTTTCCGGTCCGTTCCCAGCCTTTGTTCGGTCTCAAAACCTCACATTGCTAAGCGCGAGTATTCGTTTCATACAAAGATATGCGACGTCCGCTCCGGTAGTTCCCATTGTATTGTTTGTCCGCGTTTTTCATTCTGTTAATGACTTATAATCAAAGAAGACTATTATGCTTCTTGATTGAGAAGATCGTTGATTTTTTTATTTATTTAAACTCTTTATTGTACACACACATAAAAAGAAACAGATATAATCAATAAAAAAATAAAAAATAGGACAATGCACAAATGGTGGTCTTATTGCTAAGAGACAAACAACCAAGTGGTTAGGAGTTGAAGAGTACAGAGAAAAGTGATAACAAGATAGGGTGTGCAGAAAACAGTATAAGTAGACCATTGGTACATACATCTAATACCTAAGAGTATTATAAAAAGCAGCATGTTTCTGTTCATACTTGATACTCTGCACCTCTCGGTGCTGACGTATCTAGTCCAGAAACTTCTAGAAACTTCTCGCAGCGCACTTAACATTAATCCCGCTTCCCACATTCGCAACTAAATAATGTACCGTACGAAAGCAGATATAATATCACATTTAGCGGAGACGAATCGTTACATTATCTAGGATACCATTTCTCGGAGGACGTTTAAGTTGTGAGACACGTAAAGTGTTGCCATTTGTTCGTTTGTAAGTTGTGTTTATTCTTTTTTCCGGGTCTCTTTTGGGTGGTCATGAGTAATGGGGGGCTCCGACACGCGTGACGTGAATAGTGTTGCCAAAGTTCTTGTGCCTAAATGGGACTGCCTAGGGAACTATCGGTACATACGAGTATTTTGACGTTTCAATAGATATTATAAGTGTTTTTCTATTCAAATTTGCGTCTCGATTTTGATGGTAGATTGTATATTCCTTAGATTGTGGAATCATTATCAGCGCGATAATAATCCTGTGGTTAAGAATTCGATTAGTTAATCTCAATGATCTGGACTGATGACTTTCTCAAAAGTTATGTGCGCTTGAAAAAATTAAATAATATCACATGTTTTAAAGATGAAGGAAAACATCGTAAGAAAACTCCAGATCTTTCATTTCCATAATGTTTCCCAAAGGTATGCGAAGTCCACCAACCCGCGTTAAGCCAGCGTGGTGGACTAAGGCCGGCCATCCCTAGCATACAATACAATACGTTTGGAGTTTTTACGCCATTGTGATTTCGGAGTTTAATAGCGCGGGTTTATCTCTTCAGTATTCATGGCGCATATTAAAAAGTTGTGACGATTTATTTCTGTTTTATATTTTTGATGCATCGCCGATAACGTATCGGCAAGAGACTATTTACATTAAGAAACTATTTATAATATCACGTGAATTCCTAAAATATTGTTCACCTTCAGGTGTTAATTGAATATACCTAGCTCGAACAACTGTCGTCTATGCTTCCGCTTTCATCCAAAATATGTCTAATTGTAGGAACGTTTAATAGACGTACGAGACATAAAACAGACGAATATCTTCACTTTTTTGAGTTTTTCCAATTACCAGTCCAGAGAAATTCTAGTTCTTGAGAGTGACCCAATAAAGAAAATTAAAAACTAAATCACACAAGGGATAGATAAGGATTAACCAAGATTAAAACAGCAGAATTAAGTTGGCTCTTAATCCTGGCTTTGCAAAATATAAAATATTGGACACATTAAAACGAAACTGATTGAAAGAGGCTGAGAAAGAATTTATTTTATTCATTTTAGGTGACGAAATTCCGTACAAAAATATATTGTACAAGAGATAGACGAAGCTAGCAATGTGCATTTCTCGGAGACAACTGGGTCAAGTCATCTATTTTCGACACAGCATCTCGGCTTTCGGGAGACGAGGACGTATGCGATGCAAACGACCCCCGACTGCCGTCTAATTTATGCGCCTGTCTAATAAAACACTGAGGAAAACCCACCAATCCTGCTGTCAATACACACAGACGATATAAAACGCAGAATATTCACCCAAACAGTAAATTCTATACCTGAGAAATACATAACAAAACTTGAAATGTAAAAGAATAGCTTATGCCTGCGATTTCGTGCATGGACTGAATAATTTGGCCCACAGAGATTTTAAAAGTATCCTATATTTTAATCTAGATCTTAAACTATCTGTGTACCAAATTTCATCCAAATCCGCTCAGTCGTTCTGATTTGAAAGAGTAGCAAACATCCTTTCGTTCATTCTCACAAACTTTCGCATTTATAATAGTAAGAAGTAAGGTTCAAACGACCCTCCCGCCTCTAATTTATGCGCCCGTCTTATAAAACACTAAGAGAAACCCACCAATCCTGGTGTCAATACACACGACGATATAAAACGCGGAATATACACCCGCTCGTTGCTCAAACAGTACATTCGACACCCGAGTAACACGTAACAAAACTCGAAATATAAAAGATTGGGTAATCGAATTCGCCACAATGCCACGACGGGAAATGTATGGAGATTACGGTATTTCGAGGAGATAACAGCGGGTATACTAAGATTTTACACTTCGCCGATGGCTGCCAATCCCTCTAATATTATTATGGTAATGCACCCAATTTCAATAAAAGCGTTCGCAGCCAAGACATTTTCTTTTAGATAGGTATAAATCTGGTAGACATGTGCCGCTTAGGAGACATGGGTCTGAATTTGTAGCTCATATCTTTTCACGGGTTTTTTTTCATTTCAAATGCAGAGGCGAATCGAATAACGATTTTTCAATTTGTGATCTATGAGTGAGTTCGTTGTAAAAATGTTCGACCCCTCATATTGCTATGATTGAAGATTTTTGGTATGGGTAACATTTTTTATTTATTTATGTAACCTTCACCTAGTACCTTTTTAAATAAATGTCTATGTAACTACGAGTGTTGGTACAATATTTTGTATCAAAAAAGGGTTATTCTTTGTTTGCTCATGGACCTTGTTATTTGATGAGTGTTGTCTATTATTTGGGTCTTTACTTGCCTAACATTAATTAAATTCGTTTATAAACTAAGTACAATCCGAATTCAAAAGGCACAGGACCAGGTGGAATGGCATTGACACATTATACGTTTTCTTCTTCTTAGAAAAAGACGAACACAGATAATTGAAAATAAGAACTGTCATTATTAAAATGGACGTAATATAGAAAAGATTCATAAGTTGTATAATTTAGTTTTATAATTCCCATGCCCCTAAAATAGATAAAAGATTTAGACAGATATAAGACAGTAAAACGCTGTCATAAGAAAGCCGCAATCGGACCCGATGAAATAAAACCAAAACCGGAAGTGGGATGCAAATATTGGAACCGGCTGCAGGCAAGGCTTTTTATGCAGCTGCACGCCTCAAATAATACGCGGATGAGATGTTGTTGACTCTATCCCGTATATTAGGATAGAGATGTAATTACAATGTATGTATTTACATTGAGTGAAAGAGCCATAACTCTCCTATAGTAGCTTTGCCTTAGTACAGTTGCCAAAATTTAACAAATGAAACAAAATACTTGATACAAAAGACACCAACCACAAAAATAGTAAGCCAAAAGCATGTAACAAATTTTATTTGACACTTTTTTGAAGTCGGTTTAATTTTAAAGTTATTTTCATTTTAAGTCGGTTTAATTTTTTTATAAACCTGAATAAGGAATAACCTGAATATTCTAAAAAAAAAATATTCAGGTTATTCCATTAAATTCATTGGATCAACTACAGCGTACAAGCGCGACATGTCTAACCCCACCTGCCGGCGACCCAGTTCCTCACCGTTAAAAAGGAAAACATAATTTATGATCCTTTACACGAACCTACAGTTATAGCCCAGTGGCTTATAATTCGGCCTCGAATCGAGGGGTCCCGGTTCGCACCCCCGAGTAGCACGCACTAATGACTTTCTAAAAAACTGGTTACGGTGAAGGAAAACATCGTAAGGAAACCGTATGTGAATTCCAATGCGCAGTAGGCCAGCGTAGTGGACTAAGGCCTACATCCCTCTCATTGTGATAGGAGACCCGATCCTGTAGTGGGTCATTAATGCGTTACTGAAAATACGAACCTATCCTTTTGACTGCAGTAACAACGTTGATGTACCTACGAGTAAATGAATTCATCCGCGTTTCTCCCACGTTTCCTCTTTGTTGGTTCGTTTCGTGCTTCGTAATTACTTAAGCGTTTTTCATTACGCTGACATAATATTGCACTGCAAATTTTGTTTTTGAAAGAATTTCCTTGTTGTAATTTAAACTTCGTAGAGGATTGTGATGGGCTGTATATCGTACCTACGTAGAACTATTGTTTGTTGCGGAACTTTAATACTTTTGATTTGAAAAAGATGGTAATCAATAGCTGTAACGGTAAATGAAAACATCGTGAGGAAACCTGCATGCCTGAGAGTTCACAAAAAAAATGTCCAAACACACATTGTGAAGTCGTCCAACGCAATAAGCCAACGTGGTGGTGAAAACCTGCTTTTAAATTGTATGGCATTGGTTGGTCGCTCGGTTGTCATATTGTCACAGCCAACGACAAGAACCTAGTTAGGGCTTCATATTTATTTGTCACAAAATTTTAAACAAATTTTTGTAATATATAGTTTTTAATTACCATAATATAATATAGTAGGTACTTTACAAGTAAAATATACCTAAAACATTTATTTTTCGTAATATATTTAGTAGCGTAGTACTGAAATGTTTACGGATTGCATGACTACTCAACGTCTATTGCGTAGCGCAATCTACTAATCAAAACTTTGAAAGCCTATGATCCGAGAGATATTAATATGAACACCGTTCAATATTCTGTGATATTCCTACATAGTTATTAGAATTTCAGCTGATGCAATCAAACAAAAAATTAATCAAACACCAGTACGACGTTAATGTAGACTAAAAGCTACTATAATTGCTATTTCTTTCCCTAAATCTTGGTGTAAACTACCGTTAAGCAGTAGCTAACACAATGTAAACACTAATTAAATACTGCAGAGACCAGCTTCGGAGAACGTATTGTAAAGTCAAATTTATTGCTACTGCCGCTAAACAATGGCTCTGTACTCATTTATTCCAGTTACTCCATATTCCAAACACCAGCGGCTTTAGGACGAACATAACTAACATTAAAGTGATAATACCGTCGTTGACCATAAAGGCACTTCACTTGGTTATGTGGTTATATATATTTGCGTATTTGTATTTCAATATTTGCAGAATATTTGACGAATGCTCCACTTTGCAAATATTGACAAATACTCCAATTATTTGGCAGTTTTACCCGGATTTTTTTATAGACTTTAGTTATGCTCTTTCCGTATTTTACCTTTGCCCCTTAGTATCTTTTGTAGGTGGCCGCCATTTTGGAAAAGTCGCGCTTAATAGTAGTTTTTCGACAATATCTTCTTTCCCACTTATTTTACGATAAAAACATTTATGATCAAATAAACTTTAAAAAATATATTCTCCAATTTACATTCTATCATTTTTTTTTTGTTGAATCTTTAGTTTTGGCGTACGAGACGCGAGTTGGACTTTTGGGTAAAAATTTTTTTTTTACCATTTTGAGGTAGGAAAAGCGACTTCAAGTTATAAGCGATTCAAGCTATTAGTGCGAAATAGTTATTAGGATACAATCAAACAATATCACAATAATCCTTAATAAAGTTACTGTTTCATTAATGACAAACTCTCATCAATTTCAGCTAACTGTAGTTGCTGAGAAGCCTTGAACGATCGTCTAGGCCATTTAGTTCTCGCACATTTATTCAAAATTTATAGTAATTTGCTAGTACGATTGCGATGGGCGGGAATATTTACGATATCAATCGAAGTACGAAGCTTCCTCCAGGATTTACGGTCCCGGGAATAAAATATGTAGATTTGTTCCGAGACGTAGCACTTATTGAAATTGGCTGATTTAATTTAATCACATTATCGGGCATAAAAGGATTGATGCTCTTTTGGGGTAGGTACTTTCTTGTTAATTGGAGGAATTGTCTCTAAGCAATTAGTGACATCATGGTCAGGGGCCTGATTCTGTATGACCCAAAAGATTTTGTGACGATATCGCGTGACGTCATTCCGTTCGTCAGTTCGTCTGTGGGCTGGTTGATAGTTTCACAGTCAAATACAAAATAATCATTTCGTAGTGTAAATAACTCTTTTAAAAACTGTCTTCAAAAACCACCCTCTGTACACAAACCGAAGGAACTCGCGAATATTCTTATCTTATTAAATCCGGTCGATTTGATTTAATCACGTGATCCGGTAAAGGATTGGCGCCGGAGGAATTCCTTCTCCGGACGCGACCTTTTGTCGATGCCAACCAGGCGTTTAATTTGTGAGTCGTGATAAGTTACAGTTCTAGAAAGGCTTGAAATGTAATGCGGCTTCGGATAGGTAATTAGATAGCTTTGGCTATTGGTTTCAGCCCTTTAACACCTTTATTAGCTTTATTTGTCTTCCATTAAGCCAACATCAGAACTGCTAAACAGAAAAAAGATCCTTCTTAATTTACTGACGTAGTTTTACCATGTTTGGGATTGCTGTATTTCCGTTCTATAGTTAAACTCCCAAAATAGATCGAGTGTACAAAGTACCGGACAAAGTCTCATATTGTCAGTAACCCATTAATGACCCACTACAGGGTCGGGTCTCCTCTCACAATGAGAGGGATGTAGGCATTAGTCCACCACGCTGGCCTACTGCGGGTTGGTGGACTTGAAATGCCTTTGAGAACCTTTTTTTTCTGAACTCTCAGGCATGCAGGTTTCCTCACGATGTTTTTCTTCACCGTAACAGCAGGTAATATTTAATTTTGGGATAAATATTTAAAACTGGGATTCGAACCCGGACCCCTCGATTCGAGGTCGAATTCTAAGCCACTGGGCTATCACCGCTTGAGTCTCACATGAGTCTCATATTAACTAAACTTAACACTTTGCCTGTGCATTAAGTAGACACAACAGTTAAACAATGGGAATGTACCACATATGGGTCACAGTGAATGGGTTAAGTAACCCTTTAGTGATACAGGGTCAGGTCCTCTCACAGTGAAAAGGATGTGGACAAAGTCTAGCGAGCTAAAACAAAACGATTACGATTGGTGGACAAAATCTAGCGAGCTAAAACAAAACGATTACGATTGGTGGACAAAATCTAGCGAGCTAAAACAAAACGATTAGGCACGATTGGTGGACAAAATCTAGCGAGCTAAAACAAAACGTTTACGATTGGTGAACAAAATCTAGCGAGCTAAAACAAAACGTTTACGATTGGTGGACAAAATCTAGCGAGCTAAAACAAAACGATTAGGCACGATTGGTGGACAAAATCTAGCGAGCTAAAACAAAACGTTTACGATTGGTGAACAAAATCTAGCGAGCTAAAACAAAACGTTTACGATTGGTGGACAAAATCTAGCGAGCTAAAACAAAACGATTACGATAAAATTGTTACAAAAAGGCTTTAAAAGTCACAAAGATCAGGAAGCCAGTGTTAAACAGCGTGAAAATCTCTTCGGTCGCAATTTGTTCGTGAGTAATTGAGCGCCATTCATTGGGCAACAATGAGCGAGGCTCAGTTCACGCAAGTGCCTTCAGGAGGCCGCAGTAAGCCGCTTGTACAACTAATGGGCTCAGTGATTGTAGGGCACCGACTTCGAGCCAACCACCCGCTCGATGGATAGCTAATTGATTGTTTACCTACGACCAAATTATTCGAGAACTTTCTAGAACTCGTCAACAATTTCGTCAAATCAAAAAGGAAAATGATTTGAATAGTAGATTGATAAACCCACGAACTGATATCTTTCTTATAGCGAGCAATACTTACGTCTTAAGTAATATCTTATGTATCTTGTATCTTATGTCTTAATAGTAAGCGGTGATAGCCCAGTGGCTTGGAATTCGACCTCGAATCGAGGGGTCCGGGTTCGAATCCCAGTGGCACGCACCAATGACTTTGTAAAAAGTTATGTGCGCTTTATAAAATTAAATATCACCTGCTGTTACGGTGAAGGAAAACATCGTGAGGAAACCTGCATGCCTGAGAGTTCAAAAAAAAATGTTCTCAAAGGCATGTGAAGTCCACCAACCCGCATTAGGCCAGCGTGGTGGACTAAGGCCTACATCCCTCTCATTGTGAGAGGAGACCCGATCCTGTAGTGGGTCATTAATGGGTTACTGACAAGTAATATCAGCGTATCTAAGCGTGACCGTGTCAATCTAAAAATTGTCTTTTTAATTGCAAAAAATTTATAGTTTATAATCTTGTTTCGCAATCGAACAGTTTTTGATTACCTGTAAGGCCAGAAGTTTCATATTTCTGTAGGTACATCAACATTTGTATACCAATAAAGAGTGATACAATGAACAAATATTTTGAATGGGTGTTACAATCAACGTTTATCAGCGAACAATCAAACTCATACTCAGAAGCTACGTAATAGCTACAAGCAAAAAAATAACAACGAACCATTATGTCAACGAGTTGAAAATGACTTTTTTCTGAAGAACTAGCTTCCGTCCGTGACTGAATAATAATTTGACAAAGAAAGGGACAATAAGTATCTTATATTTTAATATTACGTTTATAATCGACCTGTGTACTACACTTACACATTTGTTCAGGCGTTTTTGCATCAAGGAGTTTTTTCATCCTCATAAGATTTCGTATTTATAATAGAGTAGGATTCAGAAAAGCCAGTACTAAACAATGCTAAATCTACACCCAATAACGATTTGCTCACAGTAATTTAACCATCCATTTGGGCAATAATGACCGACGGATCAGTCCACACGAGTTCCCTCGTGAGGGTTGCGAGTAAACTCATGTTCTACAAATGGGTACAATGGACTAATGGTGTACGGGGTATTACCTACACGATGAGAATCAGTTACTAATCAACAACGTTTGTTATATTACGATAACATGTTATTCAGGGATTAGAAAAACATTTGAAAGTTTCGGCCTCTATTTCTCCTTCATAAATAAAGCACTTCACACCAATAGCCCCACAATAGGGCTCCTCGTGTTGTGCCATGGACAAGACATTCAAATTCGTCATTCAAATCTTCCACTCTCTGAGTCAATAAGGATATTTCTGAATGCACATTGAGAGTGCAAAGTTAGTCTTTAGTCGATAGTGGTAGTAACTACCCAACTGGGTAGTAGCAAGTAATAGTAGTAGTAGCAGTAATTGTATTATCAGTAGTAGTAGTAGTAGTATTAGTAGTAGATACTAATACTAATACCTGCATAGGTATCAAATGTCATACAAATCTGCTAAGCCGTTTTTCGTGATAGATAAAAATCATCCCTCCCTACAATCGATCCATCCCTACAAACTCTCACATAGTTAATAGTAGTTGGGTTAAACAAAACTTTTAAAAAATCTTACAGCATCTATTATGAACGATGTCGTTTTTTTTGTCAGTACCCATTAATGACCCACTACAGGGTCGGGTCTCCTCTCACAATGAGAGGGATGTAGGCCTTATTCCACCACGCTGGCCAACTGCGGGTTGGTGGACTTCACATGCCTTTGAGAGCATTTTTTTTGTGAACTCTCAGGCATGCAGGTTTCCTCACGATGTTTTCCTTCACCGTAACAGCAGGTGATATTTAATTTCATAAATCGCACATAACTTTTATTACAAAGTCATTGGTGCGTGCCACTGGGATTCGAACCCGGACCCCTCGATTCGAGGTCGAATTCTAAGCCACTGGGCTATCACCGCTTCATGAACGATGTAATTCGAGCATATTCGTATATCAACTATGTATCTGTAGCATCTAAAGCAACGGCGCCATTCTATGCGTGTTTCGCCTAAAATTACACATTACGCCAAACTTCGCAAGTACTATGCGAATTCCGGGACAAAATAAACACGTGACGAGGCACGTGTGTACGTACAAGGTAATAGTGTGTCTACATTGAAGGCAGGTCACCTACGAGCCGCGTTGAGTTAACTTAAATTTTCTCGTTGCATTAGACTTAGCAGTAAGTCATATATAAGGCTGTAAATATATACAGTGCGTTGCTTCTTTCGTGCTTTTCGACGCTTCGTGCGTATTCGTCAGTTCACGCACGAATAATAGAAATACTATGGAAGCGCTTAAACTGCGCGCGTGTTAGTCAGGCGCGGTCCGAAGGGGGGATCACAGGGGACATGACCCCCCCAAAACTTAAGGTCCAATTGAAAAATCTCAAAAATTTGCCAAATAATAAAAGGAAATTTCTAGCTATCCCCTAACAGCGATAAATTTTTAGTTTGCTGACATCTAGTGGTGTTTTTATGAACTACGTCCGATGGCATAATAGCAAAAAAAATTCCAAAATTTCAGGCTGCAACAACGCCTGGTGTTAGTCGTGCGTCAATTTAGTTTAAATCGCATGAACCCGCGTCCAAACTTAGCCGTATGTGTGTGTAATGTCTCTTTTTAACGGTACACAATAAAGTAGACGTGGGTACATAAAATACCCCTCTCCATGCGGGCAGTGGCGATCAAAAACTTGGTTTAATTACCGGCATGATGCTAACAAAGAGAGCGGCCCCTGGCGGCTTTTGTCGACGGTTTTATCTTAATTGCTTTAAGAAACTCGATATCGTTTGGCGACAAGATGCTTTTTATTATTCAGCTACTAGCGCCCTACCCCGGTGTGACTTGTTCAATGGAGCCTTTAAAGAGTTTGAGGAAAGTTTTCTTAATAGGGTTACAATGAGGAATTGGTATACAATGAATTTTAACTGGTTTTTCTAAAACGATGTGCGTTTTAAAAGCCCTTTTAAAAGGGAAGATAAAAATGATCCAAGAATGCAATATGCGTATTTAACGATTCTACTGATGATTTAAAGGTTTTTCTAATAAACCTTTGGCTAAATGTATAGGCTACGATAGTTCTAAAAATGTAAATAATCCCATTTGTTTAAGATCTTATCTAAGAAGATATCTTTTCTTTCTTTCTCTTATGGTATACTTTGTTTAAAGTCTTAGCTGAGTACGTATCTTTCAGTACTATTTTATGGTATACTCTTTTATTTTGTCCATTACTTGTTCATAAAATAACATATAAAACATAGCGATACACGGACACTGTTAGTTTTTTTTAGCATTAGATTTCCCCGATGTCAAACAATGTTAGAACTTTGAATTAGTTCGCTGTTCGATAACAGCTTGGGTCTTTCTTTTTAGGGTTTCTTATACAAAGAGCGTCATTGGATAATATCGTCCCTTCGCTATCTATCAGTCCGTTCGTAGGTACGTACGCTTATCAAAGGGCAGACATCTTTCGAATACAGATTAGGTACAGAATACAGGTAGGTTATCAGTCATAAGCACAGAGAGAATTACTGGCAGGGCACTGTACAGGAGTCGAACAACAACTCGTCCACATATGTACATACGTTCACCCACGAACAATCCCGACCTTAGAGAAACTGTGGGAGCACTCACACTACTTGCGAGGTAGTCGTACGAGTACGAGTATGTCCACTAAGCACAGTGTCTTATGGTTATTTCAAAGTTCGGGATTGATCGTGCGTGATCGCACGAATTGAATTCATACAAAATCACTTCAAAACTGCGCGTGGACCTAGTCTGTTGAATGCGAAGCAAATCGCCTAACATACAACGTATGGCAACAAGCAAACACTTAGAGAAAACTGTAAAAGAAGCCCACAATACCAAAGAGCCTTCTGTGCTCCTACGAACACAATTTTACATATTTTAACACTGCGAAAATAAAGTACATTGTAAGCACACTTACTTTCATCTCCTTCAGTGAAAAATACATGCGATTTACACCTCAAACATGTACACAGAGCGGTACGTTGTCCCGTACAAAACACTGAGACAAAAACATCTCTCACTGCATTTAATGGGGCCCCATATAGCGGTGCTTAAACTAAAAGCCGAATTGTAAAGACGACAAACGCTTTAAAGGTTATTTCGGGCTCTATACGAAACGGCCCTTAAAATTTGTTACTGACATACCGGCGCCCCTACATCGCCGCAGACGATAAAATGGAAGTATTAAAGCTACACGTCAACAAACGTTACTGGAAGGAATTTAAAGAACTGTAGAGCCCAGGGGTTGATGTGGAACGGAATTTTAACAAAGATACGAGTAGTCAAATATGTCCTGTGAATAGTGATATAGTAGTCGGCATAAGTTAAGCACAATCTTCGTTTGTCAGCTCTTTAGTACGTCGTTTATTGGTCCAGCGCGTTTTTTCGGCTGCTGTGCATTGGCCGAAAGTATACAATATCTCTACCACTGATAATCTGTGCTCACGACTCATGATGGTTACTATACTTACAGGTGCCCATGGGCCCGTCTGTTTGTTTGTTCATCGTTTGCCATTAAAATGTTTTCGAACGAATCGACACGAACGTTTGGGTGCTAGTAGAAGATTTTGTTAAACGCTTTACACTCATAGCCCCACAGTTAAATCACTGCAACATAAATGTCGGCGTATAGAGGGTCCTGGGTTCGGTTCCCAGCGAGACAGACATATGAATGATGAGTCTAAATTTCTGTTTTTGGTCTGGGTGTGTGTGTTATCTTGTATACACCCATGGCACCTACGACACAGAAAATTCTAGAGTGAGGCTATGAGTATGAAGTGTTACTCATAGTTCAACATTTAGTTTACTTTGTTATGCCTACAATACCAAAATTAATTCCTTTATAGTTGCACAGGTTTCATCGCGATAGAATTAATTTATAATCGTTTAAACAAAACAATTCGGCGTTTTGTATAAATTTAGTTTACAACGAATTGGTTTCAATTGGCGATATAATTTGCGGTTTCTGTTTGATATAGGCAACTGAACCGTTCGCGGTTTAAACGTAAATGTCACCATCCGAAACAATAAAGGTAACTATTAATGTGAGAACTATTTCTAGGTACTTATATGTCGGTGTTCACAATCAGTATTGGAAAGGTAATCAATTAATTTAAATAATTAAATACTTCTTTGGGAGCGACGCGATTTCGTACGAATTCAATACGCGCGTATTCGTACGTTCACGCACGAAACCTCAATACTAAAAGACTGATATTTTGTATATAAAAGCTTAGTTTATTAAGATATAATTATTGTATGCCCGCATAGAGTAGACTGTTCTTAACTTGGGGCTTATTCTGTATGACCATTCAGATTTCGTGTCGATATCGTGTGTCATCCAACCGTATGTCATTTCATGAACTCGGCAAGACAAGGAACCTTAATGTCTTTTCTATAAGGCACACAATAGATTGTCACGATATTTGACTTTTAAGCTTTTTTTGACTTTTTATCACGGGCAAGACACGACATTGCCGCGATACGAGTGTGAATGGTCATACAGAATCGGGCCCCTGATTATAATTTTTGTAACATCTTTCTCGTGTAACAGTCAACAATAAACGCATTCTTTTCTTTTCTTTTCTTTTCTTAGTAAATTTCACCCACGGTCCGCCACGCGAGCTTCCGCCACTACCAATCCAAACATCCATGGCATGCACGTAATTGTTTGCGGAAAGCTATCCGCTCACTCCAGCGTTATAAATTCCGTATCAAACATTACTTAGCCTATCAATTCTTTAATGGTTGTTTACATCACGCAAACGAATTAACCTAATTCTGTAGACTACTCGAAATGCACCCTTAACTCGGTGGCGTAGGGTAGAGAATTTAATTCGAGAGTAAAGAATTACTTTCTAAGGTAAGAGAAAATTTACTTGAGTTTTTTGTTGAGGCTTAATATTTTAAGTAGCAAAATTAATACCTCACTGTTTAATAGTCAAATGTTGCTTTTATCCTGGAAATTGAGCGAAAGTGACCGACATAGCTCTCACAGTTTTCGAGTTAAAGTGGTAATGGTTTGGGTCGCAGGACTGATAACCGATGGGAAAGAGAGATCCTTGGATGACGACCACGTTTAGGCCATCAAAGACACACCATCTACCCTTCGATGAGGTGGACTGATGACAGAAGACAGTGGGGGAGACCCATGTCTAGCAGTGGGCCTTGTAGTCCACTGTACGAATGGGAAGGAAGTATTGTGGAAATAAAGTGAAAAGTGGTTTATTTTTTGTATGTGTAAACTAATTCACTAGCCGGCCATTTCGCTTGCATGCGTTTTTGAATTTGGTCCAGAATCCAAGAATCGGATCAGATGCAAGAAGTTTTACAAACATGCAGACTTAATTCTCAGACACTTCTAAAAAATATTACGGGTTACGATTGGAATGAAATGTATGGACATAAGCCACTTGATGGCCCTAAACATGGCTATATTACGATAAAATCTTAATTAGGAGAAAGTATTTTACAGAGTGTTTATTTGTTATAAAGATCGTCAAGTTTCCTCAAAGCGCTGGTTGATTTCTGTCCACGACTCCTAAGTCAATACGCCGATGTTGACTCAGGGCCCGCAAATTAACACTAATTTGATAGAGCGCCAAATTAATTTAGGACGATGGCCCTTACGTTTCCGTCTCGGTAAGGGCCTCCACCACGGCTGTGCCCTTCGAAAATTAATTACAATTTGCCCTCAAATAGTGAACGAACTCCATGCTCAATTAATTTAAATTTAACCAAAAGTAAGTTATAAGTAATGTGTCTAGGAAAATCGGCGCTGATAGGTTGCTGGCTAATGATTCGCTTCTCTACTTCCCTGGGAATCGAAACCAGGACCCATCATACGCCAACTTGTATGCTGCAGTGATTTAACCACCCGTGATCTATTATTACCACGCAAGTTGGCACTATACAGAAAACACGGTACAAAAAGCACAAAAACAATATCAATAACGAGTCCACAGTTTCTTCACAGTTGCGCAAAAATGGAAAATCCTTCCAAACAATTGGCAATTTTGCGCAGAAAATACCAAAATCCACAAAGGATTTTGCAAAACGGCCACGTATTGCTATACAGCGTATATTGTTCGGTGTACGCCAAGTTATTATTAGGTAGACCGTAAAAATGGCGCTATTGCACCTCGGCTTTTATTGCCCCTTTATTTATGTACCACATGATCTCGCCTGCTAAATGAATCCCACTTAAAATTCATGCGGAATTTCAAAGTTATGAGCTGGTACACGTGAGGGAATCGAACAGACACCGATCCCGTTAATTTTTAATTTTGTATGACGGTTACCTTGTTTGAGTTATAAACCTGCAACTTTGCTACGGAATATGCACGTTCGTGTATTCTCATAGTAATAAGGATATAACGATAAGCCTTATCCACAAGCTCAGAGTCGCAATGCTCGGTATTTCTCTACGTGACAGAATCAGCAATGATAAAATAGGTAGAAGATCGAATCGAAGTCGACTGACATAGGTCTTACAGTTTGCAAATTAAAGTGGCAAAGGACTGGCCACATCCTACGAAGGACTGACAACTGATGGGGAAAAAAGTTCGCAGAGTGACCACGCTTAGGTAAAAGGAGCTCAGGCTGTTCTCTTACCAGGTGAACTGACTTTTTTACGCGAAGACAGCGGGACACAGTACGATTCAGAGAGCTAACGACGGCTGGTGTGGATATGAACCCAAACCAATCTACAAAGAAGTTTTTTAGTGAAATGAAATAAAAATAACTATTTCTATAATACTCAACTTGTATTTCGGATTCAAATATTTAGTTGTGAAAGCATATTATGCCAATATTCCAAACTGGGACGTATAAACTTAAAGAAAATACCTAAAAAGCAGACTTTTATTTCTGTAACGAGACAAAAAATCTCAGTGGCTCGTGGGCGGCTCAAAACTCCAATGTATTATGAGAGAAATCACAATTGAAAACACCTCCGATATTATGCCGTATTCTTAAATATTTATGCCGAATCAATCAATCTATGCCGCATTTTTTGATCGGCGCTCGTGGAAGGAAATAAATCTTTTGTAAAACTTTTATCAACAGGATAGATATTATTCATGAGGGTGCCAACCGCTGATTGATCGCGCTGCTTATACATCTGTCCTACAGCTAGATGGTAAGCTATTAGCTAAACTGTTATATAGACAAAGAAAATAAATGAGGATATAATTGTCTCTCTTAAATAATTGTCTCTCAATTAAATAATTGTCTCTCTTCAGCCGTCGTAAGTCTGCTTGCAAGTAAAACTTCTTGACATAGGCCTCTCCCAAAGTGCGTCACTGAGCCCGATGTTCGGCTCTCCACATCATTATTTCCAATCTATTCCCTTCGTTATGGTTGCCATTCAGATATCCACTAAGCCGTTTGCACCATTGTTCATCTAATCGACGACAGATGTGGCCAGCCCACAACTACGAGTAGGTACTTTAGGTTGCAACACGTTATTGTTTCCGTTCTATTTACTTACTTTCGCTATGGTTGCCGTACAGACATTCAAGTTTATTTGTCTTTAAGCTTTTCTCCATAATTATCGTAGCTTCTCGCTCCGAATGCAACAGGTGGGTATGCCGCCGGCGAAGGCGATGCGTCTTCACAATGTAAACTTTTCAGACGTTCAATGTTCAGTCGTATGCAAAAACACTGTTCTCTATTGTATAATGTAGAACAATATTTATTTTTAATATTATAGCAAAAGTGACGTTTGTTAAAGTAAACCACATCAGTTTTATTGGCTGCTTCATGTTGGAGATAGGTAGTTAAGTAGGTAGGCATGGGAGCTTGCTCAGTACCTTACCGCCGGCCTATTAATCCGCCGTAAACCAGCATGTATTTCGTGTCTTATTACTATCTGGGAGGTATTAGTAACTTATGAGAAGCAAAGCAAGGAACACGACCTCAGATACAATTTCTGTCCTATTTGAAGTTGACGTGGGCGTCCATAACTACAGTGACTGCCGTCCATGCTTGTTTGCTAATCATCTATACATAATTATAATAAAAATGAATCGCTGTTCGTTAGTCTCGCTAAAACACAAGAACGGCTGGACCAATTTCGCTTATTTTAGTTTTGATATTATGTTTGTATAAGTCCAAGGAAGGTTTATACGGTGAGAATATATAAAAAGAATGCAAGGAAAATAAATAGTTATTTTTTTATATTTGGCAGAACGAAGCTAGTATACAATAAAAAGTATTGAAAAAACTTCATTTGTTTTGTGCTATCTCCGTCGTTTCCCAGTGTATGTATTGAGTGCGTTGTTTAATCCTTCTAGCATTCCGCTCTGCTATTTTCATATCACGAAAGCGACATCAAAACTTGTGGGAAGGGATCGCAATCAACAATAGCAAACAATGTACGTTACACAAAATCAACTGTTAGAACAAACGTTTTAATTTATTTAAATGGCACTAACATTACGAGCGCGGTTTCCAGTTGCACGTATTTATGTGACGAGGCAAATAATGTAGTTTACATGGTACTATAGTAGGCCCCATGCAAATTGTGTGAAAATGTACCGAATACGGTATATATCTTCAGAATGTATGCATTTCACATGAAATTTTTATTCGAATTTGAAGAAATGACGACTTAAGTGGCGCTGTGGTTAATGCGCTGGGGAGGGCCCTAGGTTCGATTCCCAGCGGAGCAGAGAGTAGAGAGAGACAAGTTTAAGTTTCTGTTTATTGTCTAGAATCTAGATGAATATATTTTTGTCCGCGACACTCATGGCACAGAGATTCCTGGCGTGGGACGTTGTTGTATTTTTTTTAAATATCAACATTTCAGTAGTTACTATACCTACGTATTCTAACATGCATTAAGGACAATCTATGTATTCTATTTTGCTTTTTAGGATGTTTGATATTGGATGAAAGATAAAATAATTATATTATGCGGCATAAAAGTAGGAACGCTGTAAGAAGATGCTGCGACTATGTGGGAGGGATTCGGAAGAATTTAATAATATTATTACTATATTGAATTCCTTCAGTCTACCGACCTATGTCAATGTCCTCCATATACAAATTGTCTTTGTGAGACAAATTACACGGCACCTTGATGCAAACACGACATATTGGGGTACAATAAACAATGCCGGTCTAATATAGCTATGTAGGTACAACAGCACCGACATTTCTGTGTAGAACGAGTCTCGTCAGTGACGTGCAAGGAAACGCTAGCCGAGACAAACCAGCTCATTAGGCGCGGTCGTGCGCTTGATGACGTCACACACGCTCTTAGACACGAACGCTGGCTATACGAGACACTATTCGGCTAGCGGTGAGGGAGTATGTTAGTGTCTCTTATTGTTTCGGTATACAATATAACAATGTTAGTCTAATATAGCTATGTGTAACAGCGCTGGCATTTCTGTGTAGAAGGAGTGACGTCAGTGACGTGCGGTGCAAGGAAACATTAACCGACACAAACCAGCTCATTAGGCGCGGTCGTGCGCTTGATGACGTCACACACGCTCTTAGACACGAACGCTGGCTATACGAGACACTATTCGGCTAGCGGTGAGGGAGTATGTTAGTGTCTCTTATTGTTTCGGTATACAATATAACAATGTTAGTCTAATATAGCTATGTGTAACAGCGCTGGCATTTCTGTGTAGAAGGAGTGACGTCAGTGACGTGCGGTGCAAGGAAACATTAACCGACACAAACCAGCTCATTAGGCGCGGTCGTGCGCTTGATGACGTCACACACGCTCTTAGACACGAACGCTGGCTATACGAGACACAATGTAGCGAATAGTTATACATGTCACTTGCTACACGAGACAGTTCTGGGAAAGTGGGTTTTGTATGTTGTTGAGCGACGTACAATAATTTGTTCGATAATTTAAAACCATTGTTACCCACAACACATACGTGCTTCACTAAGAACAAAGGATTTTAATAAAATTCTGCCCCAACCTAATGAAAGGCGTGTAGCTCAAGGAGAACTTGATAAAATTATCATTTGTGAGTACACATGACACTAGCTGTGTATGAGATATGTCGGATGACGTGCAAGGAAACGTTAACCGAGACAAACCAGCTCATTAGGCGCGGTCTTGCGCTTGACGACGTCGTTCCGTGCGCTCTTAGACACGAACACTGGCTGTACAAGACACTATGATGTGAAGGAACGTGAGCAATGTACTATGTTTTGTTCGGCAATTGCTCTGTCTTAGTCTATACAGGAAGGATAAAGAGATGGCATATTCAGGGAGCGTCTTCGTAGACTCATAGACATTTATTTGTTTGCTCGAATCAGATTTAATTATGCGTTTGTAAATACGGCGCTACGGTGTTACGGTGTTACGGCTGTAACGGTGAAGGAAAACATCGTGAGGAAACCTGCATGCCTGAGAGTTCACAAAAAAAAATGTTCTAAAAAAAAAGGCATGTGAAGTCCACCAACCCGCAGTAGGCCAGCGTGGTGGACTAAGGCCTACATCCCTCTCGTTACGAGATGGAGACCCGATCCTGTAGTGGGTCATTAATGGGTTACTGACAAATACGGCGTTAACTGTTATAGTAGCATGCGTATAATTTAATTTCACAATACATCCAATAGGTAAATACAGTACATTCTTTCATGATCTACATGAGCAAACAGTCACCATGTCGGCCATAAAGAACCAACCCTTTGCTCGGCCCCAATGTATCAATGTCCAGAAATAATAACAAGTCCAGCGCTTCATGAGGTGAAAACCACGTACTCACTTCGTGTAATTGACTTGTCTGATATTTCCACGTACTTATATTATGAAGTTAATTGTAGTAATAGTTCTGTTTAATGCTGATTGCTGAACTGACTTTTGTGCGATCTATGCCCAACAGTGGAACTGTGGAACATTCAAAGTTTGTAGTCAACTAGACATCGCCACCAATAGTTATGTCACGTTTAGATTGCAACGCTGTGTCGCTATACGTGGTTTATCTAATTCTCTGTAATATGGGGTGAAAATAAATGTAACATTCCGTTGGCTGTGCAGCGGTATCGTAAATTCACCAGACGCTGTTTTTATTCTCATTCAATGTATTCGCGAAATGAATATGATAAAAGTGCTGAGTTCGCTGTGAAATATGAAATGAAATTCTGTTTTTACAACTGTAGTTTTTAACATATTTTATAACATGTGTTTATCTTGGATACCTACATCATCAGTATATGGCTGAAAAGGAGTTATATTATTTATGCCAGTCTCTTAACAGATAGGAATAATCCGTCTCCTATTCACAAACCCTAAAATTTATTTATCATGCATTGAAGTCAAAATAATTGTAATCCCAAAATGGTATGAATCGTCAAGTTCTTGAAAATTGGCATAAAATGAGCTGTCCTTCAAAGACGGAAATATATTAGTGACACCCCTGTAGGTGCTTCTATCAATCCGATGGTAGCTTCTTACCATCAAGTGGCAGGCTTACTAATAAACCTGTGCCGTGAGCATGAACACTAGCATCAGAGTATTCGTACACTAAACGTTAGTCATTAGCATGTCATATGTCAATCTATCCTGACATCTTCCCATCCATACTAGTTAATGGCAGCTCGATACGAATACTACACCTACAAAAGGCACTGCTCTTATAAGACAAGATAGTTCTTTTTCTCTAATAGAGCATACGAGCTTTATCGAAAGTTCATTAATTATATGGCGGCCGATATAAACTCGATTATAGTTAGATTCTTTACTACTTTAAAGAGTTTGAGATCCAATAGTGCACATATGTGTAGCGGCACAGTACTTTCTTAACCTACCAGCAGTCATCAGAACTTACAACAAAAACAAACATCACAAACATTTGGTTTAGAAACTAGAACATTATGTTGCTCTCATTAGCCGCGTAAGTTTAATCTAAAAAAAATCGTTCACCTCAACGACATCGTAGAGAAATCGTTTACAGTTAACGTTTTCACGGAGCAATTGTCAGCAAAACGACAGCTCCCACCATTACCGTCCACTTCAAATACAGAAACGGTAAAGTGCATGTCTTTACTTCGCTACACTCGCTAAACAAGGCACTTGACAACCTCTCGTCGTCTCATCTGTTTGCTCTCTCATTTAAAGTCTCTCTAGGTCTTATGATTGTTCTTTTTGGTTATGATTCTCTGGGTAAGTTCTTCTCTGGGTAGATTGTTGCGCCAAGAAATTGCCAATGCGTTACCGTGAGTCACCTACGATACATATCTAATATTTAACTTTTTCCTGTTTCTTTTTCCGGTTCATTATACGTATATCATTCAGAGTAGCTTTCGACAATCTTCAAACAGTTATGAAATACTCATCATTCGCATCATTTCAAAGAATTTTATTCAAATCAAAAGAGCCTCATTATAGATGCAGCGCCGAGTTGGCTTTTCTCTGAAAAATGGCGATCTTGACCTACAAAGCTCCTACAGTCTATGTTTTAATTAATTGCATAAAATTAAGATTCCGTGAGCGATCGTTATTTTTCTTCCATTTTCCTGACCTTCTCATTTTCTGGTTTGCGGAGCGGTGAGACGTTTAATTTTTCTTATATCAGTATTACTTATCTTGATATTCTACTAAGCTTGCTTATATTACAGAGATTAGAGTTAACGCGTTGACTGTGCATTAAGTAGACACAATAGTAAAACAATAGGAATGTACCACATATGGGTCACTGCACAGTGAATGGGTTATGATAGGTATATGGATGGATGTCCGTTGCTCTTTCTAATATAAACAGTGACATAGATTTGGACATCGTTTTATGGGCAGGTGCGAGTAAGGTACCTACCTACTTTAAATTCTAAAATTCGAGCGAACACATTCGTTTAAAAACACTCTTACATAACTAGAAATTTTCATTGCCTCTTGGATTTTCGCTTTATTACGTATATTTATTAGTTGAGGGTCCTGGGTTCGATTCCCAGCAGAGCAGAGATTTGAAGGATGAATTTAAATTTCTGTTTCTGGTCTGGGTGTATTGCGTTCTTGTCTTGTGTGTGTCCGTGGTACCCACGACACGGGCTATGAGTGTGAAGCGTTATTTATTTATTTATTTAAGTTTCGTAAGCATCAAAAAAAATTCCCATTTTAAAATAAATTTCAAATTTCAAATAAACCCACGACTCCTGACATACTTCTGAGTTCATTTCCTTTTTAATTTATGCAATATTTTGCGCCTAGTAACATTTTGGAGAACGTAGTACCTTTGCGCGGCAGAGCGTCAGATTTCCCCCGAGCACAGCGTGACGCTCGGGAGCCGATGAGCGATGGCTGCTATAATGAACATCGGAGCTCAAAATTTTTAAGATGGAGCGTACCTAAACGTAAGCTTAAAAATATTAACTTGATATTTTTAAATAATTTAACAAGTAAAACAGGCATTTGCGAGGTCGCATTTTTATACTATAGTACGTAGTACACATCTGTAATTATGTATGATTTTTCAAATCAAAAATATAATTTTGCATTGGTAAAAACTTACATATTTAGATAAAATACACTCTTTATTCCTTTTAGTTGAAAATCGACGTAATAAAGAAGTGCCTCCGCCCTTATTTTACAGCTGTTTATATTTTTAATTTTAATTTGTGAAATATTCTGAGGTATTTAATAAATTTCTAAGAACGGTGTCCGCTTACCTTACTGTCTGCGCAGGAGAGCGTCAGATTTCCCCTGAGCGAAGCGTGACGCTTGAGAGCCGATGAGCGATGGCTGCCTCGAAAATCTCGAAATGTTTGGATCAATCTGTATACAACGAAAAAGTAGGCTGAGAAAAATATTTTTTTTTAAAACCCCTCATATTTTCTTGTAAATAAATATAAATAATCACGAATTGTACAAAACAATTTTAAATTGTTACTGACCAGGGTCACAAGCTCAAGGAACGATAGTTCAACAAACTCATGTTTTTTTTACAGTTACAGGAAGATAAAAAGGCAATTCCTCCTGGTTTGTTTAAAGCCTTTTAAAGCCTCTAGTAGGTTTTTATTTAGAAGAGCACTGGCTTACGTTTGTGTCTGCGCTGTCACTCTATTAACGATTCGACAAGTTCGACGATCTAAAAGTCTTATAAAGTTTTTAAATAATCACAAGAAGTTAAGAATAGAAATAAACCATCCAACGAATCAAGATCCAAATCGTTACGTCTGTTTAAATTCCGAATGATGTCGAGAAAACATGGTAATTATGTCACGTCTGACGGTAACAGTTGAAGCCTGTATTCGTTTAAGATAATGAAGAGGCTTGACTCGAGAGTGAACTGAACTACTTTATATTAATGAATAACTTTTCGAACCAACATCCAATCTGTTTGAGACCACATTTTCTCGCGCGCTCCCACAATGTATATAGATGTTTTGTGGTATTACTATGAGCGACTCTATTTGGTTACATGTCATCTTTGTTAAGCGCGTATTTGAACGACTAAGCTTAATTATTGTTATTGAATGTTACAACAATCTCATTAAAATTCTATGAAGGAGTAATTGAAATCCCTCAAAGTGTACTTCGGTTCTTTTTAAGATTTCATCTTAACCTAGAAAGTCCACAACGTCTACCAAAAATCGTATAGAATTGTATCAAGCTATTTAACTCTTGAATCTTCTATCGAATTTAAAAGGAAAATAAAGTCCCGTGCATCTATTACTCCATTGCAGCAACTAAAGGACGGAGTATTTATTTAATCAGGTAAGGACTGGACGAAGTGAAATAGCTCGCCATTCACAAAATTCAATCAGATTCATTTAGACAATTGATTTGATTTGATGGATTTGATGGCGAACTTTAAAACAGTCTGAGGACACAATCCATCTAATAGACTGAAGTTGAACTAAGGCAATAAAAAACATAAATAAATTTTTAGCGCACTTCTTTCTAGATCACCTGTTGATTTTTTTCTTTATAATTATTATACCTAGTGTTTTTCAGATGCTTTAAAGATTTTTCTTGATTTTTGTTAACATTTTTTTATTGTATTTCAGATGATATTAAAAGAGTCTTCAATAACAAATGAAATTCCGTATCAAAAGGACAACTTTAAACCTAATTTGGATGCTTTGGCATTTAAGATTTTGACAAAAATAAGGTTCACAGTCCACCAACCCGCAGTAGGCCAGCGTGGTGGACTAAGGCCTACATCCCTCTCATTACGAGAAGGAGACCCGACCCTGTAGTGGGTCATTAATGGGTTACTGGCAAGGTTCACAGTATTACTATTACAATAATACAACCTACACGGATCGTATAGGTTGACAGTGCGACCTTTATCCTGAAGGCGGTTTATTTATGACATTATTTATAAATTAAATTATACGTCGTGCTCATTAACGTTCCACGGACTGCGAACAAAGGGAGCTCGGAATAAGTGAATATTCCCTTGCGTACATAAAATCTCTTTGCGTTACCTACGTGATAACGTAATTACAGAGAACTGCGTACATACATCGCGACTGTACGTACATCGTGACTATACGTACACGTACGTAGTGTCTACATATTGACTGTTTTGTTTGAGCACATTATTGTGAAGATGCCTGCTTTGTGACGACACTTTGCCACGGCGCGGCGTTAATTAAATAAAGCCTTTAACGACCTAGAGGGATAGGGTTTTTATGTTATAGATTATTGCTATATCCTGGAACTAGGTCATCGTAAATGCTAGTTATTGCAAGTCCATCAACTACTTATGGTGGATTTCAATAACCGATATTCAGATAGCTACGAGTATCAGATAGATATTTCAATCAAATAGACACTTTGAAATTTTTATTTCAAAGCAAATAAATAAATTTTGCCTAGGAACTAAAACATTATTGAAGTTATCCGAGGGTTGATTATTGATACCGGCCATTATTAAGAGAAATTCCGAAATTAATCCGAAAAATGAAAAATAATTGAAGTAAAAATTAACCACTCTTAGTTGTCCACCAACGATAATACATAATATATGGCATTTGTATGGCAATTATATTAATTTGGTAGTACAATATTGTTATTGAATAGGTATGTAGGTATCTTAAATAACACTGTATAATAATTTGTATGTGACCTAATTTTATCTTTGCCCGTGTAATTCTTAGCTTTAAACAACGCAGAGTAATTGTGCGGAGATGTAACATGAAGTGATATACTCCGGCTATTAGGCGGCAACCGCGAAGCTTCTCGGCTGCACCTGCCCGTGTTTTCAGCTGCCGTTGTGACGTCACACCCCGTTGATTCCCCTTCAAGTGATGTACTCCATCTATTAGACTCCACCACGGAACAGGCTGCTCTGCACGTGGCCTCACGGTCCGTTGCTAGGGTCGCGTTGGAACTCCGGCTTAAAGTGATGAACTCCGGCTATTAAGCGTCACGCTCTGTTACTTCTTGACACGTGACACTGCTCTGGCCGTGACCTCACGCTCCGTTGCTGAAGATGCCATGTCGGGTTTGGAAAGACCCGACATGGGTTGACCACTACGCTGTTTCTACACCAATTTGCATTGGAGCAGCGTGGTGGAGTATGCTCCAGACCTCCCCCTGTTGTGTTATATTCATTAAATATAGTTATATTCATTAAATATTCAGTTAATTTTGATAAATACAATAATTTCCAACACATCGTACTTATTTTTAAAAGAGTGCTGGTAGTTTCTTTCCGCCCGCTTTTTTCTCCCAGTCTACGTTTTGCCTGAGAGGCTATCAAAGCGGGTGCTTGTATAATTATACATGTATGACGTTCGTTAAGTGTGCACAAATTGTACCTAATAATGAATAAAACCTTTTGACTTTGACTTTGACATCATAGTGCGATTCAGCTAAACCGTACAGGACAAAAGAGGATCAGCTATTATTAATATTGTTCAGCTTTAGTGAGGAACACTGTTATTAGGATAATAGGGTTCCATATTTCACCTCGTTGTGGAAAGCAGCCCCGGTAAGGGCCATTAACAATGTAATTACGGATCCACCTAACCGTAATAAATGTATCATTGCATGTTGCACACATCTATTTTCGCCTAGTTCATGCTAGATATATTTACATTAGAGGCAGCCAGTGTCATTTAGCTGAGGATCTAATAGAACTGGTGCAAAATACTCACAAGTTTTTTTGCCGAGTTACATTCAGACTGATTTACTTTAACGCTGGTAGCACACCTCCTCCGCCGCGAAATGGCGAAATGCTTGAATGTTTCGCCCGTATTACAACGGACAAACGCGGGTGGCAAAACTTCAGCGGTTTCCTACTTCGATTCGGCGGCGGTGCGCTGGCACGGTAAAATTGGAGGCACATGAATGGTATAATTATATGCCCTGGAATTTTCTCTTTAACCAACAGTTCTGGATAATATCGCTCTCTAAGTAAAATGAAACCATTTACCATTCAATTCAATTCATTACAATTCAACCAAAAAAAAACTAATTACCTTAAACTTAAATGATTTAACTAGGTACTTACATATTTATTAAGTGCACATTCAATGCCAGATAATAATAAATAAATATCATTAACCTTGACTTTTTCAATAAAACCTTTTCATAACCTGCATACCTTCTATGATACCTGGTTGCCAACACAGTCTAGTCAAAAGCTCCTCCAATCTCATGATACATACGTTTAGGAGGATCAAGCAGTAGTAATATCAGCGGTAGCCCACGTGTGAAATGACGTAACTACGGAGGCGAACTCCGCGCCTCCTCGAACCGGCTTCGAATGGAATATTTTACGATATACTCTACTTACAAGTCTCATTCCTCAGGCCGGCAAGGCTACAAACACAGTCTAGTCAAAGCTCATCCAATCTCATGATACATACGGTTTGGAGGATCAAGCAGTAGAGCAATATCAGTGGCAGCCCACGTGTGAAATGACGCAGCTACCGAGGCGAACACCGCGCCTCACCGGACCAGATTCGAATGCTCTGGTTCACTTGAAAAATTTAACTATCTACTATGGTATCTTCTACGATGTGCACTTCTTACAGGTCGTAGACACATTACAACACTCCCAAACTACTTAAATGATTAATTATGCCGATTTTGCACAGTTTTAGTATATTTAAGGTTGTGTAAGTACTTGGTCATCCACCCAATAGTCTGCATCGTTTTTTATATGAAGATCGTGCCTCTTTAATACGGATTGTAAGGGTGGCGGTATATAACTGCACAGACGATAACGCGGCCTTTTTTCACATTATAATATCTCTTCCCATTTTTAATGGTAGGACGATATAAAAAAATAAAAAGAAATCTGAAGGGGTGGTCGAATGAGCTCGTGATCGCGTTCGTTTTGGTGAGGGTCGTCAGTTAGAGCAATATCAGCGCGAAGCCAGCTGTGAAATTACGCGGCTCTGAGCGACGCTGCCGCTGGACGACCCAGCTTCATGTAGCATTCGTTCACCTGTGTCGAGCTAATGATAGTGCATTATACCTAGTAGAAATCAGTTAATTTCATTGAATCCGGCTCGAAGGGCCAAAAAAATCAAAATCAAAGTCTTTTATTCATTGTCAGGTACCAGTTGTGTACACTTAATCAACGTCACACATGATAGAATAATATCTTACACCTAACATCCGCTTTCGGTGCCCCTCACGCTATCGTAGACCAGGAGAAAAAAGCGGGCGGAAAAAAACTCCCAGCACTCCAGCAAAAGATGGGACCTCCGACGATTGTTGCACTATCTTTGGAATCAGCTCATTTCATTGATTTATCTTAAGGTTTAAAGCGTAGATTTAAAAACAACGCATCTAGCGACGTCTTGATAGACTAAGATGTTGGACTGAAAGTTTCTCCCCAATTAATACAAAAGGAATGAAGAGCATACCGCTTCGCATATTATTAACGTAATATTATTACGCTTTTCATATTATTATGCTTATAGAAGTGAAAGCAAGGATGTTTGTTGCTATGTCGTGCAAAAATAGTACAACGGATCATGTTATATCATGGAATCCTTTTTATTTCCCTTCGACCAAATTGTAATGTTTACGCAGAAGAAGTCACGGGCATGACCTAGTTTCTTATAACTAAAAAACTAACGGACTAATTTACCTGTATCGAGCTAATGATACTAGTGCATTATCGTGTAAATCAGTCTTTTTCCCCCTTTTATTTATTTCCATGCGAAAGAAACCGCGCGCAAAATGTAAATAAATAGAAAACGTTTGTAAATTTGTCAAACCATACAAATGCGCTGAACTTTACGCAAGTGAAGCCGTATGCAGAACGGGTCTTGTATAACTGTAAAAGTTAAAATTAGTTGCGTTCAAGACATTGCGTGTTTCCTGAATAAATAGAAAAACGGTAATTACTTTTGAACTGAATTCAAATTCAAAAGCTTTTATTCATTATTAGGAACAATTTATACACACTTAATGAACGTCATATTTAACATTATACAAATATTCGCTTTGATCGCCCCTCAGGCAAAACGTAGACTAGGAGAAAAAAGCGGGCGGAAAAAAACTCCCAGCACTCTTTTAAAAATAAGTATGAATTATTCTAGGTATATAGGTGCAGTATGGCTAGACCCAATAGACTGAAGGGACGTTTATAGAAAGTGAAGTGGAAAAAAATTAAATAGCTTCAATTAGGTGTTTGTTCTGGCTAATCTCGAACGGCTGGACCGATTTAGCGGGACTTTCACTGGAAGCTGATGTAATAAGGAATAACGTAGGGCACGTTTATTTTAGAATTCCACGTAGACGAAGTCGCGGGCACAGCTAAGTACTAATTCAAAGGCACGATTTCTCGTGGACACAGTAAAGATAAGAATAGATTTGTGATAATAATATATCAAAGAGCTGTCAGTGTTGCACAGTTAGCAATATCCCGGGGTATCGGGTGTGAAATTGCGTGACTACATTTTTAGGCAACACATTCCTTTTGGATTGAAACGTTAAACCGGGAATATGTTACAGAAATATCTTGAATTATCATACCTATCGCATTATGTAACCCCACGTAATAGTACCTAGATCCAGTCCATAAACTCGCATCAGGCCAGCAGTCCACCATTACCATGCACCAGCTCTTGGTCATCATTCTCATTGAGAGTAGACTCGACCAATATGAATTGTTGTGGAGAAATTGAAAAATGAATTGAGATTTTTTTTTAATGTCACTCAGTGAGTCGGTAGTAATTAGGTGTAAAGTATGAAAGAAGGACGAATAATAATTATTATCCTCGTATTTACACTATGACCGCGCTTAACCAGCGTTCGAAAAAGTTAAGCAACGTCGGGCGCGGTCAGTACCCGGATGGGTGGCCGCTAGTGGCGAATTAAATGCACGCTTCCGTGCTTCGGAGGGCACGTTAAGCCGCCGGTCTCGGTTGTTAATCATACGATGGCAAATAATGGCATAGCACTCGTTAAACCTTGTCTTCTTGTTTTCTTCCCTGTCTTTGATTGCTGTCCACAGGCTCTAGGTCCGTGCTTTTTTGCGTCACATTTCTTGTCTGCTTTTCTTATGCTCCAGAAAAAGTTGTTTGTTGCTTTTGGCCCTGTGTTTCCGATAAACCTCGTCGGAGGCCCTATGGGCGCTTTGAAATTAACATTCGACACGGGTTGGCCACTAGCCCGTCTCTCCACCAATCCGCACTGGAGCAGTATGCTCCAGGCCTCCCCGTGATGGGTGAGACTGATGCCCAACCGTGGTCCATAAAAAGGTCAGCAACCATTTATACTAATATATTTGAATAAATATATTAACTAGGATACCATTTCTGCGCACAATTAACCCCCGATATTTCTCAGTAGTAATATTTTACTGGCACAAACAGGGTACAATTTTCGGGCAATTATACTCAACATGGAATTATTTAACGGTGCAGGGAAAGTTTGGCGTTGTTATCATAATTGCAATTGCCAGTGGCCCGGAGCTAATTTCCATGCCGGAATAGAAGCGATTTTTAACTGGTTATTTTCTTTCGTTTTTCAACCAAGTTCGGCGATCTCGTTATCGATTGGAATTTTAAACTGTTTACTTGAATTCTCTAGTTCTGATGTTGAAGTTTTGCTGCTCACTTGTGTTTTGCCTTCATTTCTGTTCGATTTGTTTTGCTAAATCTGTTTACCTACCTGTAGCTATTGATTTTACAATATCTTAGTTGTTATACAGTGTGTTTGGTCTCGAACTAGCCACAAGGAGGGGAGCTAAAAAAAGAATTTGACAAAAGTGAAACTATCTACATACCATTCCGAATCGAATGTCACCTCAATATACGGTGTGAGTTGTTAATTTAAGGTAAGAATAAAATACGGACCTACTTTAGTACTTTAGGACCTACTTTAGACCTACTACGTGGGTTGTACGAACGTAACAGTTTCAGGTGCGAATATTTTCTTGTTTCATATTTTTTAGGGCTTTTTTTAGTCGGATTTTAGTTTTTGAACTTATTTTAACTTTTTGAATGCTCAGTTTACCTGAGCAATAAGTCTGAGCGACACTATCAAGTTGGTCTGCGAAGCGGTCGCCGCCGCATCAATAGTCGCGCAATTTCACACCCGATACCCCCGATATTGCTAACTGTGCGATACTGACAGCAGCATCATAATATATTATATTAGTATCAACATCTTACCTTTTATTATCTTGAAGGTATTTTTATAATAAGTCGAAACCATTGCGGGTCATTGTAAACGGGTAATTTGTGCCGCAATTAAAAACACTATCGTCAAAGTGCATACAGTAAACGTGAGACATACATAAGTATGGGAAAGAGATCTGTACATCTTCTCATACTAATGGCACACGTTAACTATACATAATTATTATTATACTTTCTTACTAATAAATAAGCGTTCATACTTGTTGCACTGACGGTAGCGATAACTGTCGCGTCAATAGTGACCCACTTTAGCTTTCATTCCAATTCATTAGTACTATCGTCAAAATATTCTTACAGAAAAGTTCAGTCATTCAGTCATGTCAGTCTTCATATCGGTGATATCATAGCCGTGATAGCCCAGTGGCTTAGAACTCGACCTCGAATCGTGGGGTCCGGGTTCAAATCCCAGTGGCATGCACCAATGACTTTGTAAAAAGTTATGTGCGCTTTATAAAATTAAATATCACCTGCTGTCACGGTGAAAGAAAACAAAAAAAATGTTCTCAAAGATATGTGAAGTCCACCGACCCGCAATAGGCCAGCGTGGTGGACTAAGGCCTACATCCCTCTCATTATGAGACGAGACTCGATCTTGGTAGCTACACTATTCAAAATAGATGAAACTTGCCACAATTAATCGTAAGTAACTTCATAAGGTACGATGAACTCTTCAACAATTTAATTATCAAAGTTTCGAGTATAGTTAATACTATCAAGCTGCCGTTTTCAGCCACACTGGCTCATTAAGGTCACCAAACTAACCTCCAGAAATTCTAGAATACCTTCAGCTAACAGTTAATTAGAATACACTTTGGAAACCGCAGAAAGGCAACCACAGTACACGTATTTTGATACAATCTTCTAAGGATTCCAGGTAATTTTCCTTTGAAAATTGAATAATAACACGCTACGATTCTCGCCTAATCAACTAGTTACTATTGTAGTTCATGAAGGCTTACTTCTCAAAAACCACCATAAATAATAATTTACCTATTTCAGATACTGAAACAAAACATTACCTACAAACCAAGGTATTCATGCTTCCACTTTAAGCGATCGGCGCTTACATTTTTGCCACTTCCATAAAAGATAAATAAAAAATGAGTGCGTTGAACCAAAGATACACTGATGAAGTTTTAACTGTGCGTTGTCAGTTATGTAATTTAACACGTAGGTACCTAGGTAGGTGGCGAAGTTATTCATATTATAATTGAATGTTCCTATACCCACAGACCCACGTAAGTCTGTCGGCTTTCTCTTTCTCTTCTTTTTTTATTCTTTTCTTCTCTTTTCTTTTAGGTTTTATATGCCTATGTTCAGACTGGTATTGATATATGAACTCCGATAAAAGTTAAAGTTCAAAATTGCCACCTTTTTCATTAATCTGCGAGTTAATTATGGTAAAAGTTAATTAATGTTTAACCATTTATCGTTATTCATAAGCCTCAAAGCAATGACGTTAAACCACAACACACGTGAGGGGGGATGCCCCCCATCCTCGGGCAATGTTGCATCAGTTTAAAAAAGCCGGCAAAAGTTTCATTAAACTTTCCATAAACCCACCGCGGCGACCGCAACGTGGCTTATCTTAACTATAGTTTAAGGTTCCGCCATCTTTTATTTTTAATCTCCCAACGGCAAGCGGTATCCGAGTTAAAATTACTTTGTTCTTAAGCAAAGATCGAAGATCTGCGTTCATTTTTCAATACTTTGCCGAGTTCTATCGTCAGAAGTTTACCAATTAGGTAACTAGCCACCCGCCGGCCACTCCTCTTGCCATCGTATCACCCACCGCTCTTTGTTGCTAGTAAGGATAAATGTACTTTAAAATGTGTTCAGCGAGATTGGAAAACTTGAATCACGGTTGTCTATAGAAAGATTTTAGCAACACCATTTTCTCTTCCGTTATACTATGTAGCTTTAAATGTAAATCAAACACTGTTTCATTTTTTGTTACTATCGCACCAATCGAAATGTAAAAAATTATGACTTATTCTAATCGGCTGACATAAATGTCCGACCAAACAACACAATAAATTTAAAACAAGGCTCTGTATGAAGCTGCCCTTATTAAAATACATACTGTCGTACAAGCAACTTTTGTGAACGACACGGTACTCGTAATTATGACACAGGGTAGATGACATATAGCATGAACATCGTAAAAGATTTTCGTTTGTTCATTTGCTTAAATATTTCCTGCATTTAATTAACTTTAATATGCATCTCAATGTCCATAAATTCTCTTTGGTCCAATCACAAAGACAATAGAATCAGTAATCCAGCGAAATTGAGGCCTTTGGGTAAACTCGGACGAAAGAAAATTTTTAGGACTTGTTTCAACGTCAAGCTTAAGAGAGCAGTTTATCAAAATGCGTACGCTGCTTATTCAGTTAGTTTATTAGTATTCATTTGTATATTTATATACTTTATAGTGAAAAAATATTTAAACGACATGTAAAGTTTCCCAACACATACTTGGTTAGCCATCATATTTTAAAGACTAATGCAAAGTACTAAGAAAATGGTGAATATCCAATGTTATTCTCTCTTTCTACAAAACAGAAATAGGTTTTTCTTATAAAGCTCGCTTTATTCCACTAGGTCTAGATATAATGCTCAAACATAATTTTTGTTACCCGTTTTATGTGACCGCTTAGCCCCAGCTCATACCGTACTCTACGTATGTACATATTAACAGCGAACTGTATGTACATAAAACTATATCATGAAAATAGGTTTATGTTTTTTAAGATACACTTTATAGTTATTAGCGTGAGAGTATACCTACTTATAGAGTTAATTTAGTAGGTAACTGAGCAGCAATCTGACACGCAGGTCATCTGGTGTTAAGTGGACTACAGCCCATGGACGCCGGCAACCAACCATAAAATATAAAAAAAAATCCTATCTGAGATTGTATATACGGGTACTCACGAGGACTAAGAATTTCGCCTCAAATAAATTTATCCCCGGCAACCATACGTACCTCCCCGGCCGAAACACAAGACACGTAGAACATGCTGCTTTGCGGGTTAAGTGGCTAGCAGTGAGGTCACATAATGTTGATAGCTTGCCCCGCAGCGGGGAAGCAAGTCCACAAACTTTGTAGCAGTTAATTATATTCGGCGAAGTGATATCTGTGAAAAAGGAAGTTTTGGTAAACAGGCGAGCGTCGTAAGTTTAAATTGGTTTTTTCACCGCTCAGGAGGAACGTTAAAGAATTTCGATCGTTTGAAGCCCCCGTCGAACTTATTATGCGAAATATTATGAGGTGGCTATGACTTTTGTCGTGTTCAAACATTCGTAGATTAAAAAAAATCATGATTGATGCCGAAAGAGAGCGTTGAAGTGATCTCTATCGATGGATGAAGCGATAGTGTGATAGTGTGAACGTTTCTTAACAGTTAGAGAAATGCATTGAATGTGGATATAATTTTTAACGCTTCGGTGGTACTTTAAAAGACAGAAATAGATTTGTTTTTTTGATACTGAACCCTGTCGATGCTACATCTAGGCCTGTTCCTTCTGAATCAAACAACTTCTTCAAGTCGTCAATCCACCTGATTTGAATATTTCTTAAGGTAATTTAACTTTCCAGCTTTTCATCGTCTACCCCATCCGTTACATTCCGTCGAACTCCATATTATTAAAAATATCGATTTAATTTTTCAACATCCTAAAATCGTTTATTTATCCAGAATCACTAATAACTCCCAGCTACTGAATATAGTAAAAGAGGTTTAGTGCCAATTAAAAATTGTACCGATCAAAATTGGGAAGTTAATTTTGTGTAAGTCTTTGTTCTATGAAGACAGAAACATTGAAATTTAGACAAAGTAACTTACGCTGGTAGCACACCTCCGCCGGCCACGAAATCGCGAAATGCTCGCGAAATCGCGAAATGCTTGAATGTTTCGCCCGTATTGCAACGGACAAACGGTGGCAAAACTTCAGTGGTTCCGCATTTCGCGATTTCGTGTCGCAGGTGTGCTAACGCGGTAAGTCAGTGTATAAGTTAAGCTCACAAGTCATCATATAACGAGCAAGATCCGGTCCTGTTCACAGACTCCACGCGTGATTTAAAGTTGAGCAGGCCATAGACCGTATATCTAGCATGTTCCACGGCCTATAAATCTCGAAGGCCCCATAAAGTCGTAACTGGCAGTAAATATAAGTAGACGTTAAAGCTGGCAGATGCCAGATATACACACGCGGTACAGGATATCGCCACTTCAATTTACGTTGCTACTTACTTTTATTGCCCATCGAACTACTTACTTCTATGCCTTCAGCGTGAACTTGCGCTGTTTCGTGTAGTAATCGTTTCGAACTGCTATTAGTATGGGAAGATGTCAAGTCACATATGACGGGTTAAAGACTGACGTCTACTATTCGAATACTTTGATAGTGTTCATGCTCACAGCACAGTCTTCAAAGTATTCGTAGTAAACGTCAGTCATTAGTATGTCATAATGTAAGTTTGTTTAACATCTTCCGATACTATACGAATACTCTGACGATAATAATGTTCATGCTCGGAGCATAGGTTTTAATGTCTTTTTGACTGTCTTATTTGTGACACACGATCAGCTTTAATAGTAGGTAATCTTAAACTGAAATCTTTAAAACCGTAAACAGGAATTTACGAACGTCTGGTGTGAATACGAACTAGCACGCTACAATTGGCCAATATTTTCTCTGAGTTATGTGCGTTTTATAAAAAAATTACCGTCCGTAACGGTTTAAAAAACATCTTGAGGAAAACTACATACCATAATATAAACTAAAGTTTATTTATTGAACAATACAACGATGGTAGGAAACGTATAAACATCAAGTATTACTTAGGTAGCTAGGTACTAGGCATTATTATTAGTATTACATATACAAAAGCGGTGATAGCCCAGTGGCCTAGAATTCGACCTCGAATCGAGGGGTCTGGGTTCGAATCCCAGTGGCACGCACCAATGACTTTGTAATAAAAGTTATGTGCGATTTATAAAATTAAATATCACCTGCTGTTACGGTGAAGGAAAACATCGTGAGGAAACCTGCATGCCTGAGAGTTCACAAAAAAATGTCCTCAAAGGCATGTGAAGTCCACCAACCCGCAGTAGGCCAGCGTGGTGGACTAAGGCCTACATCCCTCTCATTGTGAGAGGAGACCCGACCCTGTAGTGGGTCATTAATGGGTACTGACATACATATACAACAATAACTACTGCAACGATTTCCACCATTATGGAAAATAATTAAATTCAATCAAAGCATTCAGGTAATTTCGTTCTGACGACGGCTACCATGTCGCTGGTTGGCCACAATTCACTTAGAGTCAATCACTGTCACGACATATTACATCGGCCAACAGATTATAATATGTATTAGTGCAGTAATAGAATTCATTAACGAATAGCTGGATGCTTAAACTCATGGCTATTTTAATTATCATTGTTTAAATATAAATAAATAAATAAATATTGTGAGACAACTCACACACGGCTTTCTGATCCCAATGTAAGCTGAGAGCTTGTGTTATGGTAACCAGATAGCTGATTAACCTACATACATATTTTTAAATACATAATTTACACCCAAACACAGAAGAAACACTTGTGCTCATCACAATTAATATTTGTCCTGGGTGGGAATCGAACCCACGACCTCCGGCGTAGTAGTTAGGGTCGCTAACCACTAGACCAACAGGCCAGTCAAATATGAATGGAAGTATCTGTCTTATCATAACATTTTTTTAAATTCTAAGATACAAATTTTATTAATTGTTACAAAGTTCCAAAAACACCTCCCGTCTCCAAATCCCACCGCGTTAAATCCACAAGAATTTTATTGTACGTAACATTTGAATATACGACTTTGCGAAATCAGGTTCGTCCTGTATTTCCTTTAAGCATTTGCATGAAAAATTCGCACCCCCGGCGTCGAAGCGCGGGAATAAATAATGAGCGAGGGTGCCGGGAACATTATTGCCATCGATCATAATAGGGGATGGTCCTGCGTGCCCACTGCGGGCCATTGTCGCCACGCGGCACCATCGCACTGCAGATGCTGTCAAAATATACTGGGAATCATTTAAATTGTGTTATTCTTTTGATTGTATCATATGCATTGTCGTAAAAACAGACATATAAAGTACCTGTCTGTAGCCTGTGTGTAGTTGGGCTTTCTCTTCCAATGCGAAGGTCAATGTGTTATATTATAGTTAAGGCCTACCTATGTGTGCTGGGAGTTTTTTCCGCCCCCTTTTTTCTCCTGGCTACGATAGCCTGAGGGGCACCGAAAGCGGATGTAAGATATATTTTATAATATTCTATCATATATGACTTTCATTAAGTGTACACAACTTGTATCTGACAATGAATAAAATACTTTGATTTTGATTTTTTGATTACTTGTGTGTCAGTAACCCATTAATGACCCACTACAGTGTCGGGTCTCCTCTCACAATGAAAGGGATGTAGTCTTAGTCCACCACGCTGGCCTACTGCGGGTTGGTGGAGTTCACCTACCTTCGAGCCCTATGTACTAAATCTTTTAGTACATTGCGAGTTGGTGCACTTCACTTGCTGTTGAAAATAATGGAGAAATGATCAGGCAAGCAATTTCCCTCGCGATGTTTTTCTCCGCTATTACAGCATTTGATATTTCACTTTATAAGCTCATATTAATTTTAAGAAAGTCATTGGTTGGTGCCACTGGGATTCGAACCTTGAGTAGGATGGCGGGCTATCACCGTTCTATATAAAGTTTCTAACAAGTCGAATTTCATAACAGCTGGAAATTATGGTCTTGAGCTGCCATGTTTTTTTTTATTTTACAGAAGTATGTATTGTAATCGTGTGAATAAGGGGAAGCAAACGTCATCTTGCCTTCTATTAAAATAATGTACTTATGCTCTATGAATTCTCTTTTAAATAACACTCGACAATAAGATAGGTAACAAAAAAGGTTACTAATGAATCGTAAAATTTTACAATTTTATCGAGCACAGTTATTCTTCATATTGAAACTAAGAATAAAAAGACAAAAGTAAATTAATGAATACAATACTTAGTTGTAATGAAGTTTCATAACTGCTCACAGAACACCACTTCATAAATTAAAGCGATTTTTCAATGACCACCAATTTGTACGAAAACACTTTAAGACGAACGTGACTGCGATGGCAATAAGTTCGTGTAATGTTTCATACAAGAATTTTTCAATGTTTCACGTACAACCACCGTGTGAGTATAGCCTGTTGTTCTATGAGTTCATTCTAATACTAATACGAATACCTCACAAACATTAGCATACTTTAGAGTGGCAGACAGTGCTATATTTCATTTGTATCGTCAGCAGCTATTGTGTATGTATCGTATGTTGTTTTTAATATTACAATCTTTTACAGTATTATAAAGTGATACAAATTTTGACACTGTTCATACACAGTTCATATTTATACCTACTCTGCATTGTTTTCGTAATTTAAAGGCGAATTACGATGTTGAATAAGTTTAAATAAGCCAAATTATTTAATTTAATAAAAAGATGGGCGTGTCTTAAAAGTGGGTAAATTAATTTGATCAATGCAAATAATTAATCAAAATTCGAAAATGAAATGATAAAGTGTCATTGATAAAGTCTACGAAAAATCCGCTATTTAAAATGAACGAAAAGTTTATTTGCGTTCTGTATTGAAACAGACTTTAAGTCAATACAAATCGAATTAAAGAGATAAAATTACTTTGAAATCGAATCTATTTTCGACAAGATATAATAAAATCAGAAGAGAACAGAAAAACAGAAGTAAAGAAAGCTGATGTGTGTGAGTAACCCATTATTGACCCACTACGGGGTCGAGTCTCCTCACACAATGAAAGGGGTGTAGGCCTTGTCCGCCGCGCTGGCCTAATGCGGGTTGATGGACTTCAAATACCTTTTTTTTTTCAAAAATTTATTTTCTCTCAGGCATGCAGATTTTCCTTCGATTTTCCTTCACCGTAACAGCAGGTGATATTCAATTTTATAAAGCACACATAACCTTTTTTTACAAAGGTTTTGTTTTGGTGCCACTGGGATTTGAACCCGATTCCCTCCATTAAGTGGTCGAATTCTAAGCCACTGTTATCACCGCTTACTGAAAGCTGATATAATAAGGAGTAACTTAAGCTGCTTTTATTTTAGAATTATATTATAGGTAGATAGTAAAATACCACGCGGACGAAGTCGCGAGCACAGCTAGTCTACCTACTATACTTCAGCGCGGCAATCGCCTCCGTTCCCTCCATTAGCCCAGCGGTGGGCCCCGCGATTTGTTTCAGCTGCACGCTCAGAACGTTCTAGAGCGCATTTCTCTATTTCATAATTCTGAGTAATGCCGCACTACGACGCTACTTTGCGCGAAATGGAACGAAATGTGCTTCTGATGTTAACGGTGTAGGTACTACGTACTTTGTGTTCCTGTTTTAAAGTACGCAGAATTTACATTCAACTGAAAGAAGGAATGGAAACATTTATTAGCATAATTTACGGGTTAATTATGGTCTTATAGGCCATTTGATCGGTCCATATTTCAGGCATAAAATTACAAATTAGCATATAGAATGAAAGTAATGTTAGTGTAACATAGAATAAATTTAACTTAATTGGAACTAAATGAAACTGAAAAGTTAAATTGTTTGTTTTAATTTAGTACTGTCTTGTCGAAGGGCGGCCCCTTAGCAGTTTAAGGACCTCTTCTTTAAGTTTTTATAAAAATATAAGTTTTTATAGTAACTATCACGAATGTGTATCAACAGATCAATTTATTGACGATCTTCGATCGTGTTATTGCCTTTTCTATTCTTCACTACACCATCTCCCGGGGCCCTTTGAATTCAACGGTTTCTCACTGTCTTCTTCGGGACATCAGTCTACCTAGTAGACTGAAATATTACGAAACGATAGACACCATAATATACCAAATATTTTATCTGTGAACAGGTTCGGTTATTACGTCTGTCGGTAACAGTGTAATTATTTAAACTAATCTCTTGGAATGATCTAGTCCGTTTGTTTTTTCCTTATTGTCTTCAAAAATAAAAGCGTACCTACCTTAAATTACAGCGAACAAAGGCTGAATTATCACAATTACAGATCTCTTCCACTTTTTCCGTAGAAAGGAAAAATTTTAATTATGGAATGAACCATTTCTCATCTGTTTCATGTGAAACGTATCGAAGGTATGCTATGCTATTTTAAATAGCGATATAAATTAGAGAATAAATTAGCGATCGATTGTTATTGTTTCGCTACGACTGAGACCTTGTGACCTAGTGGCTAGTGGCTGAGTGGCACAACAGACTGAGCAATCAACACGACCAAACTTAAACATTATCGCAGTATGGAGTTGCCCAAATTGAAGTACGAGTACGTAATGAAATGCGATAGATGATGTTTTCGTACGATCAACTCTTAACAACTTGCGACATAGCAATTTGGACATGGAGTATATCTATATAATATGGATATGCATATAAGGAATATATGTCCTTTAAAAGGATGTCCTTTAAAAGGACATACGAGTATATTCCGAGAAAAAAGGACTAGTTCGGAGTACTCACCAAAGTCGGTAGAACCATACAAGAAGCTAATGTCCTCTACCAACAGTCTCACTGTCTATCATACTATACATTTATGTATGTCAATTTTGCGGTGATAGCTCAATGGCTTAGAATTTGATCTGGAATCGAGGAGTCCGGGTTCAAATCCCAGTGGCATGCACCATGACTATTTAAAAAAAATTATGTATAAACTTAAATGTGTGTTACGGTGATGGGAAAAAAATCATCGTGAGAACACCTGCATGCCTGAGACTTCACAAAGAAATGTTCTCAAAGGTATGCGAAGTCCACCAACCCGCAGCAGGCCAGCGTGGTGGACTAAGGCCTACATCCCTCTCATTGTGAGAGGAGACCCAAACTTTTAGAGTAGTGGCATTACTCTGCACTGACATGTCAATCATTTTATTGAGGATTGATTTTGCGCATTCGTGATACTATAATCATATACACGTGCAATACGTATTCACGCAGCGTGCGCTTAGCAAATGAATGGCTTCAAATATTTTATACAAAAAGGTCAACTAACGTGTAAACTGTTTTTTCAAAAAGGAATTTCGAAAACGCTAATACCCAATACTTTTAATGGAAACACGGCAACGGTGCGGGCAATTTTCAGAGTTTTATAACACTATATTTTTCGGTCAAATGCCGGCGCTATCGGAGCAATATTAATGGGTTTTACTTTGTCGAAACGTGGAAATAGAAAATCCTGATAAGATACTCGGATCGACCAGCTGGTTGCCTAGGTACGTTCTGCATTTATTTATTATAGACACCCATTTTTGTGTTTCCCCTGGGCATAGATCGGCATGTCAACTAAATTTAGTCTAAACGCAATTTTATAATAATCTACAGGTGCAGTTAGCGATATTCTAAGCAAACATATTTTAAATGTTAGACTCGTTATAAGACAAAGACAAAGGCAAAAACAAAACGTTTTTTTGCACAAATATAGGTATATAGTTGTTACAAATTATTTAGATCAATCAAAATTTACCTTTTTTAGGTATATAAGAACAACTGTAAGATAAAGTTGTTTCAACATTATGCAACAGTCGATTTAGATAGCCTCCGACCCGTTTCCGAGAAGCCGTTTGCCCGAAAGCGGGTAATTCATTCCATCCGTGGTCCGCTAGGGTCAATACGACTATTGTATCGTAAACGCTCAAACAAAGCTTCAAAAACCGTTCAGCGTCTAAATAGGCGCCTTTCAGATGGTAATTTGATTGTACCCAGTTTGCAGCCTCAAAAGAGTGAAATATTCTTTTCAGGGGCTCCGGACGCCGCCGGAGAATTATTAATGGGCGCGAAACTTCGAGAAACTTCCTATTTGTAAGTGATGAGAGTGGGAGGAATGTGCCTAAATTATTATTTCTAAAATAAACTTTTCTAATAAAATTACCGGAATATATTAATGAATGAAAAACAAAAGTTCGTTGACTTTCGGGCTATTATCGGACAGGTCAACACAAATTTATACATCAGTCTAAATTTGTGTTGACCTGCTAAATTTCTGTTGAGGCCGTGGCATAATATGTGTATATTGTTGTAGGAGATTTTTATTCCTTTTTATTCCTCTTTATACCTCCCTTACCAACATTTGCGTTTTCAGTTAGGTTCAATTCAACTGCGTGATTCCGAATACCTGTTTCATCTCTTGACGTATAACAGAAGTTATGACACCCTCCTTATGTTTCCCACATGAAAAGCAGGAGAAACTGTAGCTCATATTAAACCTGTCGTGAGTCGTGAGCACAGATAGTGACCGACGAACCAATCGCGTGAACCAACAGCGCAGGCAACTTCAAACCGACCAATAAAGATTGTGCTCACGACTCGTGCCCACTACTACATACATACTCGACACAGTGATGATTTGTTACCTACAAACTCTTGTAACTTAGGCTCAACGATCTCCTCGATCGAATGTATGGAGTTCGTCATTTTCGGTGACGACGTGAGAATGTCAGTGTGTGTATTTCAAAAATTCCACCGGTTTGTTCAAGCGATGTAGGTACTTTTTACGACTATCAATAAATTTCGCCTCATCGACTTAGAAGGAGCATTACGCGGAACGTTTTTATGAGTAAAACTCACTCGATATCATCTCGACGGCTAGTCGTTACAACCGGGTAACAGATAAAGTTTCACCCCAACCACCATTATGCTGCTGACGGTAAATTGTGATTAAGTTAAATGTTCTTGCTGTCCACGAAACGGTTAAAGTAATTTATGTTTTATTAGCCCGCGACTTCATCCGCGAGGTGTTAATAAGTTGGGAGAGAGAACTGTCTGCCATATCCGTTCCATCCATCCTCACACACTTTCACACTTAGAATAGTAGTAGGATAGTAAAAAGGATAGTAGGACACTTCCATTTGCGACAGTCTTACGTGTGGAAACCTGCACGTATTTGAATTTTCCATAATATTCTCAAAGGCAAGTCAAGTCCACCAATCCACATTAGGCCAGCGTGGTGGTCTACATCCTTTTCAATTTGAGAAGCGGTCCGACCCTGCAATGGGACACTAATTATACAAAGTAGTGGCACGATACCTAAAGTAATAAAAGCTCGCGCCTCACATAAAAATGCTGGTTAAATCTGACAGCAGAATCAACCAGAGACTGACCAATCACAAGCCACATCCTCAAACGCGCTATCAAAGTTTCATAAACTCTGAGTATATGAAGCAATGGCCGAAGTTAACATTCCGACCGTGATTCCTAAGCAGTGCCGTCGCCTGTTGTAACATCTAACCTCACTCAAATAGTTTTGCCACAAAACTGAAATAAGTGATTACAATACATCGTGAAACCAAAATGAAAGAAGCAACAATATCGTTCTGTTTTTAATCGGGGCCGCAATTTTTTCGTACTCTATGGCGAAAACATTCTCTTGCTTTCAGTAATTTTTAACAGAAACATCCGGTAAGTCACAAAACAGCTTTTTAATTGTTTTACATTTCTTTGTTGGTTTTACGAAATATTTTAGCGCTGAATTGTTTTCATACTCGAAACCGTTTCATAACCCATTTCTGTTTATCTAGAGACGTTTTTGTGTAGGCACTTACTTTAATTAATTTAATTTTGCGTTGCTAGGCTGTACGATTATGACGCCTTTTGTACGCTAAGCGGTTTTTTAAACAATTTCATCTCTTTTTCAACTCTAATTGATTTTGCTCGTCTCGCCAGATGTGTGTGCCTCACGATTAAGGTGTTTTATATACTAACCCTATTTAGGGTTAGTGTGTTTAATATACTACTCCTGTTGCTGAGACTTGTTTGAGACAGCTGAGACGGAGCCTGTTGCTGAGCCCTGCACCCAACGTTGGGACATAAAACAGGCGGCTAGCCAGCACCCATTTTTTAGAAAACTTTTCTAAAAAATACTATAACTTACACTCAAAAATCCTTACGTACTAAATTTGAAATGAATATAATCTAAATGAATTTGCTTCAAATTTCGCAATAATCAACAAAGTTATATTAAAAATGTACAGCAATGGAACTAAGAGCGGCGGCGGCTCAGCGGCTGACAGATTGGTGCGGAGCGCCGCCCTGCGAACAGCCCGAAGATAACTGCCGACGACTTATTTTGGAACTTGTAAAACATTTAACATTTTTAAGCAGATTATAAAAAATAAATTTTGTTTAAATGAATGTCGTGTTTTGTTCATGCATTATTACGTTACTGTAACGGGTTATTTTATCAAGTGGTCCATAATTTGACCTGTAACAGAAAGTGATGAAGACTGGATTTTTAAAAAAATTATAATTTGCGAGGTAGAGTCATAGCACCTTATACTTTATGCTGCGGTTTTGGTTTCAGTTGAAAAGGTGTAATTGGAGATACTTAATGAATAGCAACGCACCCACAACCACAGATAGGAGCTTTATCCTTTTTTATATTAGACGTGGGTGTAAATGGACTGCATTGACCACTTAACAACTCGAAAAATATTTTAAAATTTTATAATTTTAAATTTAGAATATCTATAAGTACTTCAATAAAAATCCTCTCCAAAATATAGAGAGGTTTGAGTTTAAACCCTGGGTACCTAAATCATTCAATATTTAATTGGGAATTGTCACAGCGCGAAAAACCAAAACAAAATAATTTATTTACGAGAAGTCACGTTCGAAATACATTATTATTTTCTGAACTACTTAAGTTTTAAAGTAAGGTTTCTTGCTAGTTCTGGTAAAGACAAACACATTAAAATTTTACTGAATTGAAGTTTGTAGGCCAAAGTACGTAGGGCAAAAGCAATTTCAATTATGAGTATTTCGAGACGGAGCTGGAGGGGAGATTTCGTGACAAGAGATGGTTACACCTGGGGGCAGCGGCCCTCATATTAATAAACAGGATTTACTTGTTACAGTTCCATAGAAAAAGTTAGTATGTCAAGAGCATATAAAAAATAAAAAACAGCAACCCCCGGAGTGCAACCCGTTCAATTAAAACACTATCCAATACTTATAACCATTACTTAACTATAAGATCTTTTTAGTAAAGTGAAGAATGAATTTACACGTTAAGTATGAAAGTTCAGATGGCGGCCAAATTGGCTGCCGTAATAATAAAGCGGCCACGCCATTTTTCATACATTTAAACCCAGTAACGTTTGAACTCTGTCAAAACCAAAGTTTTATCATTTCTCTTTTACTTAATAAATAATATAATAAATCTGAAACTTAGCTTTAGTGTTACAGCATAGAAATACTAGTAGACATTGAAAATGGCTGTGACATGCAGTAAATGTCATGATGTAAAATCCAAAACTTTGAAAGAATCCTAGAGACATTCCGTTACAGTGCGACATCATAAAATAGTGTATGTTTTCTGAAAAACCACGCTAGTATGCGTAACATGGTTGGTGTAAATGAAATAATGCATGCAATAAGACACAAATTGAAATAGATGACGTAGATTTTTCACCGTCACGCTGCTAAAACAAACCATTCCGAACCGCGGCGTGACCGTTTGTCAACGTATGCAACATTTGACATTTTCCTTGTAAAATAGATAGTATCTAATCATGGATGATTTCTGAATTCAAATGATATGCGAACGGAGCGAAGTTAGGCGGGTTTTGTTGACCTCCTAAGTGTGGTAACAACAGAACTTAGGGAAGTTAACATTTAGGTCGCAATCTTCATAAAACAGGCCATAGAGGCGAACACAGGTGCGATTGAGGAATACTGGCTACTGCTATCAGCCACAGAGACTACCAAGTCATAGCAGAAACCCTAAAAGAATGCCCGGGACGATCCAAGGAGACACCGGGCCAAAATTGACAAAGATTTTTTCTGGAGCATTATATTATAGGAAATGCAGACAAATAACTTGATGCAAAAAAAGGCACGGACCTAGAGTCTGTGGACAACAAATGAAGATTATATAAAAAAAAAAACATTTAGGTCGTCAATTGCAGTAGTTTAAATTGAAATTGAAAGGTACCCTGTATCCCGCAATGAACCAAGCGTGAGGATTTTCAATAATTGTATATATAGCACTGTTCTTGAAATTCAGGTAACAAGTAGACAAAAACGGAGTGCCAAAACAAAATATTAAAGTTGTACGCGCGCCAACTGAAATTTTGTGGGACCCTGCTCAAGCCACTATAGATCGAAAGTAATTGTATAACATCAAATACATAAGCAATTCTACAATCCCAAAAACGAATGAGCAAAAATGTTGTATAAAATATTCCAGGCAGGTTTGCAGCATACCTACGCTAAAATTTTTTTTTGGAGTCCGTCTGCAAATATCATTAAAATGTTCGCAAGTAGGCCTGAGTAGTAGTTATTTTAAACAAATAAAAATCATTGTTTTGCGTAACCTCTCTTCATAAGTTGCACTGCAAACCAAAAACCGACTCGCCAATACAAACATATATAGTCCGTGCGGTTTCAAAAATAAATTTTTAAAGTAAAAATTCCGTTTGAAGTTGGTCTCTGAATTTCGGTTAGTCCGGAAGTAGGCTTCGAATCCCGCGGCAAAGCGCGACACGCGGCGGAGGCCTCGCTCGCATGCGGGTTCGGTTTCCGGTTTGGGCGGAATTAAATGTTGCGTTGGTACCTACTATGCTTTCGGTGTTGCAATAAATTGATGCATTTTACTTAACTAAATAACAGATAACATAACTATTAGAAAATACAAAATCAAAACTAACATATTTTATAAACTTAAGCATGTGAATGCAAAATGCATTTTACTGCATTAATAAAAAAATTAATCCCCTGCCCTCCCCTGCCGGTGACGCAAGCCCGTCGGCCTGCCTCGCATCAGACCTTCAGTCTCTAATTTTGCATGCTCCGACGTTCTATCGCATTTATTTTTCTTCGCGGTCTAATTTTCTTTGTTGTCCCGGTCGTTTCGTAATTCCAAATTCCGGGAATGAGGTCCGCGGTTGAGATAAAATTGGTATTCACAATGAATTGGGCTCTACTACTGCGGCCCTCGACTCCGAAACCGGTTCAGCTTGATTTTTAATTCAGTTTATGTTGCGCACGAATCTTGAATCTCAACAATAACAGACATTTTTGGAGTAATTAAATATTAAAGTCAGGTGCGTTCGTTATTTAAGTTATTTCAAGGAAACCTTAATTACGATCTGCTGATTTCTTGAATCTCTTAATGCTGAGTTCTGTTAGTCTAATGGAAAAGTAACTTAGTCTGTCCTTACGTTTGCGATTAAAACATTGAGTTTTCTTTGTGAAATTAAAAAAAAACAGTAACATAAAAGAGGGCACAAGGACCAGTTAGGTTAGGTTATTTTTTTCTTGAACGCGTTCTATAGATGAAATTTAGGTAATGATTGTTGTATTTTAAAAGGATGCGTGGCTTATAAAGAGTAAGAAGCTTAAATAATATTTAGCAAACATCATTATGTCAATTTAAAAACAAGACTATTCCATGGGATAAGCGGTGATAGCCCAGTGGCTTAGAATACCACCTCTTAACTGAGGGGTCCGGGTTCGAATCCCAGTGGCACACACAAATAACTTTTTACAAAGTTATGTGCGCTTTATAAAATTAAATATCACCTGCTGTTACGTTGAAGGAAAACATCCCTCTCATTGTGAGAGGAGACCCGAACCTGTAGTGGGTCATTAATGGGTTTACAGACTCGCGGCCACCCTTTTTAAATCCTGCTACGAGAACACTATTATCGAGTTTGAACATCACCGCATTGCAACTTCCTAAACCATAAAACACGCATAGTTTTATGAAGCAACTTGATTCGATTCACTCGGTTCACATTCCGACATGACGTCAAGTGTCTGTGGAGGACATCAGCGGACGTCGCCGCATGAATATTTCAGCGGCACATTAGGACAACACATAAATATTGCGGACTTGGCTGGACGCATCTGTATATGAATCGTTATGTGCGCACGTGTTTTGGCCAACAATGAGCCGACGAGCACCAAGAAAGTACAAAATTCCTTAATCGTTTCTGGTTAATAATAAAGATAAACGTTTCGTAGCAAATACCTACTTAAATTCGTATTAAATGTGATGCAAATAGAAAACGAGCTGTCTCGCTGGTTGTAACTTATTTTTATAAGAGTTTTAATTTCTTTCTTTTTGCCCCGGAATAGTTCCGTGAGCATGAATACTATAGTCAGAATATACGCAAAGTTTACGTGTGCATTAGTATGGGAAGATGTCAGACAGACTGGCATACGAAAAACTAATGACTGATACGTTACGTGTGCCATTAGTATGGGAAGATGTCAGACACACTGGCATACGACATACGAATAACTGATACGTTACGTGTATCATTAGTATGGGAAGATGTCAGACAGACTGACATACGACATACTAATGACTGACGTTTGCTAGGATTAATAGTTCGAGTGACGGCGATGACGATGTCTCAGCACAGCAACGTTAAGTGCTATACGGTCCTGGGTTCGAATCCCAGCGGAGCAGCGATTTGAATGTTGTGTTTACTGTATCTAGTCTATGTGTGCGTGTTGTGTTTGTCTTGTGTGTGTTCATGGCATCCACGACACAGGAAATTCTAGAGTGGACCTTTGACTGTAAAGCCTTAATAATAAAAAATTATAAAATTATGTGACGCTTGCCAAGGGTCCCAGCTTACTGTATGACTGTGACTAGATGTGACTAAACAGATCAAACTTCTTCACAAAAAGTCACGACGCAAGAACCTCGAGCGATCTCTAATATTTTTAAATGAAACTAAAAATCTACTATGATTAAATTCCTATGATGTACATTTTAACTCAAGACGCTCCGTACCGCGCAAAGTCAAGACATGTACCTACATACGTTACGAGTATATTTATCAGTTAACCGCGCATCCGTCTCCCGACCTCCGACTGAATTTATATTGAAACTTGCTTTGAAATGCAACACCGATGCGCGTTTTCAAGATGCAAGACGCGCCCGGAACGCCAACGGGACTCTTTGCAATTATGATTGGACATTATACATTCGGTTTCGTTTCAATAACTATGTCCCCAACAAATATTTATTGCAGTAAAATAACGTTATCAAACTACTACGTAAATCCTGCGACTGTTTGAAATGCGACAGTTTGTGAGGATGTATGAATGGCTGTTACTCTTTCACGTAAAAGCGGCTGAATATATTCAAATGAAAATTGGTATACGGGTAGGTTATAACTTAGATTAACATATGGGAATTTATCTCTCTCTAGACAAAATCTAAAATCCATACGAATGAAGTAGCGGGCAAGAGCTTATATTTTATGTTAACATCGTTCGCAGGATAAACAACTGATGGGGAAGAATGTCTTCGAATAGCAACCACGTCTAGATAAAAGAAGCACAGGCCGCCCTCCGACCATATGGACTGACGACTCAAACTCAAACTCAAAAGCTTTTATTCATTATTAGGTACAATTTGTGCACACTTAATGAAAGTCATACATTCTACATTCATCCGCTTTGATCGCCCCTCGGGCAAAACGTAGAGTGGGAGAAAAAAGCGGGCGGAAAAAAACTCCCAGCACTCTTTTAAAAGTAAATGAAATTTTGTATATAGACTACAGTGGCTTAGAATTCGACCTCGAATCGAGGGGTCCGGGTTCGAATCCCAGTGTCACCCACCTATGACTTTGTAAAAAAAGTTATGTATGTGCGCTTTATAAAATTAAATATCACCTGTTGTTACGGTGAAGGAAAACATCGTGAGGAAACCTGCATGCCTGAGTTCAGAAAAAAAAATTGTTCTCAAAGGCATGTGAAGTCCACCAACCCGGACTAGGCCAGCGTGGTGGACGGCGGCCTACATCCTTCTCATTGCGAGAGGAGACCCGACCCTGTAGTGGGTCATTAATGGGTTACTGACAATGTCTAGCAGTGGACTACAAAGCTGAAAGTAAGTAAGAAAGGAAACCTTGCTTGTTTTTATGTCAAAAGAAATAATATTTCAGTATCGGCTTAAATCGCGTGTTGAAATGATGTCCATTTCTGAGATGAGACGCAGGGAGGAAAATATTTTTCGGTAGCAGGAAATCGAAAGGAGGAAATACGTATTACTTAACTCTCGGGACATAAGGTTGGTACATACATTATGGAGGTAAAAGACGTAACTTACCTTCATCTTGAAAATTAAGGTTAGGCTGAAGGAAAATATCAGGAGGAAATTTGCAGCTTACAAGTGCTTCATGGTATGTAAAGTCCACCAACCCGCACTATAACAGGGCGGTGAGCTACGCCTTTAACCTGCATATTGTGAGTAGTTACCCTACTCAAAGGTTAGAAATTTTTACATTAGTGCGAATGAAGATAAATTGTCGGGAAAACAGTCCTCGAGGGAATCAAAAAATGGTACCAAACAATAATTCTACTAGTCCTACTTAGCTACAATATTTTAATAAAGCAGCGTTTAGAATTTTTAAGAACGGACGTACTGGAAACACCTCTCTGCCTGATTTTATAACGAAAAATATGCAAGAAGCCTGCGTTAGTTCGTGATAAGGGCCCATTAACACAGCTCGACAGAGCCACAAAGCGGTCATAATATATTATTCAGAGGTTGCAAAATGAAAATTGTTCTCGTGCAGATTTTATTCATGAAAATATTACGCCATAAATTCGTAATTTTCATATCAATAACGGTTGCAGATTAAAATGAGGCAACATTTTTCAGTGGTTTCGCTCGAACGGTGCGGCTACTTAACACCGCTATGGAACAGCTAAATAGCCGATAAAATTCACGTCATTTAAAATAATTCAACGCAATGTAGTCAATCGCCTTTAAAATCATAGTTAACCAATACGTATAACAGCAGAATAACTGACGTTCAATTTGTAGACTTATCAGCCTTGGTCCTGTTTTGTCCAAAGCTACCCAGGATGACTAGCACTTAAATAAAGGAGCATAACAGGAAAATTTAATACATTACAGATTACAGGCACACATACAAACGAGTAGTACATACAATACATCTCAGGACGGACGTGGTGGTGCCACGTCAGTTTTATAACAAGATTTATTAGAATACAATATAACATTATGTTATGTTCTCATAATTTGTACGATAAGTCTCAGTTATTACTTACTGAGACTGAGAGAAATACGAGTACTTGCTTACTGCCCAGATTGATAGCATGCAAAATACATCTGTATCGTTTCAGAGCCCATAACACAACTATAATATTTTTTTCATACTGAATCTTATAGTGATGTAAAAAAGATTTCTGTGCGAGTTAAAAATGAATACATCCCATTTCACGAGCACACGCAGTGATATAAATCTTGGGGCGTCCAAACACGATCGAGCGCGATCATTGACGGATTGATTGCGTTCAGTCTGTTGGACACCCGTAATGCGATCCCGCTTCACAATATCAGCCGTAATGGAATCTACTGTAATATACATTTTAATTTATCACATACTGAAATCATTTAACGGATCTGATTGGCCGGCTATAGACATGACTGATTGCAGTAGGCTTTGATTTTAACAGACATTGTGATTGGTTAAGTGAATTATTTTGATCAGCATCTTGGAGCAAGGTATAGCCGTTTTTCGTGTGTTATGATTTGTGGGTAAAGGTTTAAAAAGGTATTGATCTCAAATTTAGTAAAACTAGACTTTGCCTGTGGGTTCGTTCGCGAGATTTTAGAACTTGTTCTTAATGTAGCGGCGGCGATAGCTCGGCTCGGCGCGTTTTTTAGTCTACCCTCATAATAATTATGATAGACATTATTATCTTCGCGTCAAATACGAAATTATAAATTAAATAAACAAGTGCCTGACTACACCCTCACGGCAACTAAACCGAACAGTTAATCCAGGTTATAAACTGCGTGAATATCAAATTTCACCCAAATCACTTTCGCCGTGAAAGAGTAACAAAAGTACAGGAGCCCCGAGGCATCTGCAGTTTTACTCGTATCTTTTAATCTCCATAATTAAAATTCATTCGCCAGTACGCCACGCGTGGTGGCATTTTAAAAGTAAATACGTGTCTACAAAGTTCTAATTCTTGATAAATTCTCTAAATTCTCGCGCCGAAATTACAAATAACAGACGCTCCGAGTAGTTAGATGAATAAATTTGTACGTGTAGAAGGGTCAGCTCAGCCGGCACTTTCCACCGAACTTTAATACAGAAATAAACCGGTTACAATCCCAAACAAGGCTCCAACAAATAAATGCAAATACCATTCCGTTTCGCATGTCTGCACGCCATAAAACGGGCAATATTAGTTGGTAACTCGTTAGGCCGCACTTAAGGAAATTTAGGTAGGTTTCGTATCGCGCCGTTTCATACAATTTATGCTGAACACCTATGCTTCTGAACACCGCTGGACCCTGGGACATCGTAAGACTCAGACTCGCTGCTTTACTTTTTAGGTCACTTATGTTTTAGTAGGAGACTTTACAAGCGGTACTAACATTATACCTGTAGTTTGAAACTGTAATAATAATATGAGATACGATATGTCCTTTATGAAGTGAATACTTCTTATGGGAGGGTAAACCGCTTTGTGCGGTGATAGCTGGTGGCTTAGTATTCGACCTCGAATCGAGGGGTTCGGGTTCGAATCCCAGTGGCGCGCACCAATGTCTTTGTAAAAAATGTTATGTGCGCACGGTGAAGGAAAACATCTTTAGGAAACCTGCATGCCTGAGAGTTCACAAAAAAATATTTTCAAAGGTATTTGAAGTCTACCAACCCGCAGTAGTGGTGCGTGGTGGACGGCGGCCTACATCCCTCTCATTGTGCGAGGAGACCCGACCCTGTAGTGGGTCATTAATGGGTTACTGACAATTGAACATGGTACTTATACTGACATGCAGCAAAATGTATGCAACTGACGTTGTCGTACAAACAACTTTTGCGTGCGACACGACAACGGAATTTGAATGTTGGCACAAAATACTGAAATTTCGGCTATTGAGATGTCGTCATCTACTACAACAATATAATATTTAATTTTTAACCAACAATACTGTACAAAAACTAAAAGAATAGAGAAAAGAAAAAATGATTGATTCTTCTGATAGGTGTTTGCTTTATGATTGCTATGAATTGCTCTAGTGTAAATGTGTGGATGTGTGGGTTGAATGGGCCATGTAAGCGGGTAGTATGAGGTCGGTGCGATCGTTGTAATCACGGGATTACAGCGCCCGCGTTTCAGAAATGTCGCGAAACAGCCGCTATCTCACCCAGGCAGCTTTCGCCAATGTTTCTGCCCAAGACTGTAACTTTGGTGTATAAACAATGTTTTGACAGTGGAAAGTATCAATGACTTTCTACGAGTACATCGTGTCTATCCCTCATCAGTATCATCAGCATCATCATCATCAGTATCAGCTATTGCAGGATCGCTCCAAAAGTCACCTCCTCATATTGAGAATGAGAAGGTGATTTTTTACTAGATATAGTCCGCTATACCGTTATCTCGCCTGATGGAGACCTAGATAGAGCATACGCATGCTTAAAAACTGCCTATTCACACTTTCTTTGAATAAACTTTGGTCATAATTATCTGGAAACACAGATGCAGGTATGAAATTCCAAAGTTGACAGTTTTAAGAATGAGGATAAGGCCCCGCTCATATTAGACACGTTTTCGTACGAATTTAACTATTGCTGGTCGTACACGTACAAACAATCCCAAACTTAGAAATACTATGGAAGCGCTCATACTGCGCGCAAGTTGATCGTACGTAGGTGGCAAGAGACATGAAGGAGCCGGGTTTTGAAAGAGCCACTTGCATTATTTCGGTGTTTGGGAACGAATTTAGGTGGAATTTTATTTCTAAGTGGCAACACTGATGTCCTGTCATCCACAAAAAATAAAGTTTGCAACCAAATTCTTTTCAAAACTACCTAACTAAGTGACTCTTTCAAAACCTGGCTCCTTCATGCCGCTTCTCCCATACTTACTAAAGAGATTGAAATAAAAATGTGTAAGCGAGTAATATGACGTCGGTGTAGATCGCTGTAATCAAGGGATTACAGAGCGCGGTCGCAGAAATGTCGCGTCGCACGACGTGGGTGCTATCTACACCTCGCAGCTGACGTTACTCCGAATATTTCTGGCGATAATTAAAACATCTTTTGGCGTTTTCCGAAGTAACCAGCAATAATCATTTTTCTTAATATTAATAATTTAGCAACCATATTCAAAGAAACACCCATGTCCAACGTTTTTATACTATTTTAGGTTGGATGTCAGTGCCTATCACAGAACAAAACACAACGCGCGAGTTATTTTTCAAACCTCAACAATTTCAGATCCCTCGATTAAGTGTTCAAGTTTTTTGCGACTGGACGATCACGGTAAAAGTGTAATAAAATATACTTCTTTTTGAGCTTCATACCACAATACTCATAAATAAAAGACATAAAAGATATAACAGCAAAGTGTGGTGGTCCTCATGAGTGTACTCGTATGTGCAGTTCGCAGTCGTGTAATCCGCAGATTACAGCGAAACTACGGCCATCGTGGGACTAAGACTTTTATTCGCTTTCGATACCCTTGTTGAGCTTTACTTTGTTCCTAAACACTTGTAGTGTAGTGAGTACGTAACGTAATAGAAATAAGATATTTTATTGGAACAGTGCTCTCAGTATTATTAGTATCATTTTCAAAATTTTAAGGGATGAGTACGCAGCCGTAAGCTGCCTGTCAGATCGGTATGTTCTTAATTGGCTGATAGTAAAATTTCATTAAATAACTTTGTGAAAAACGGGAGTCACACTGATGATTTAGTAGCTCTTAGGCTATATAATCAAGCGGTCATCGCCCAGTGGCTTAGAATTCGACCTCTCAATCGACGGGTCCAGGTTCGAGCCAGGTTCCCAGTGGCGCGCACCAATGACTTTGTAAAGAAAAAAGTTATGCACGCTTTACAAAAAATAAATACCCCCTGCTGTTACGCCGAAGGAAAAATTTAATATCTAAGTTTCCTCCAGATCTTTTAAATGTGTGATGGTGAAGTTTAATCGCGTTTGACAAAACTTTCGTAAACGTACATTTAAAGCATTATAAAACAGAATTTCCTTTTCCTTGAAAAGCTGTTCTGTATTTCATTCGACTTATCCTGCGGCTTAGTTGCATGAAGCTATTTTTCACTCTCAGCCACGGCGCTAAATATAGAATTTTACCGGCGCCGAGAGCGCTAAGCCCGTGATTATGGTCCAGCTAGGAAATAAGGAAAAACACGAAAAGGTCCGTGGGTCGCGATCGAACACGTACCTATATCAGCCGAGATGAGACCAATAGTATGGGGCGTAGTGAAATCAACGTCATACGAGAAATAATAACGGACCTTTGGGCCACATGTCGACGCAATACCGACCGGGCCGCTCGTAAAAAATAGAAAAAGAGCCCGCAAAATACTCTCTATTACATTTGCGTTGCGGTTGGATACATTGGAAACACATTTGTCGGAAGCGGACGATCGACCTGCCTTATCTTATCGGAGTCAGGCATGTGGTGTAGTTTTTATGCGGCACGTATTGGATTAGCCGCAGAGAAATGCCATACCCCTTCTTGTACAATAAACGAAAAGTGTATTTTGCTTCATTCCTGAGAATGTACTGGTTTGTCAATATATCGACCAAAAAATGGATCGGCGTAATTTTGGCTGTAGTGTAAGACGGTAAAGTCTGTATTTTGAGAGTGATAAAAAAATATACTACACGTAACGATGAACAACTTTCAACAATTAATTGTAAGTAACATTCCCTCCTTCCTTTCAACCCTTGGTAGCCACTGCCCGCTATGGGCCTCCCCGTATCGACGCGACTCCATCCAGTCCTGGGCCCTCCGAATCCAACGGTTTCCCGCTGCCTTCTTCGGGTCGCCAATTCACTTGGTAGGGGGCGGTCTTTGCTCCTTTTGTCTAAACGTGGTCGCTTTTCAAGGATCTTTCTTCCCCATCTGTTGTCAGTCCTGCGAATTTTTAAGTGTGTTCATTAAGTGTGCACAAATTGTACCTAGTAATGAATAAGATCTTTTGACTTTGACTTTGAATGATGTAGCCAGCCCATTTTCAATATACATTAGTGAAAACACTGTACGTCATTGCTTATGATTATATCCCCAGCAAAAGTGTTATAATACGAGCCAGTCATAACCAGTACAAACTTCTTGAGCTAATTGGTTCTCCGACTATAAAGTATGTTAATAGCTACGTACTGTATGCAGCAAAGACGTTGCTAAACAAACAAACTTAGCGCACAAGACTAAGTGTCTCTTGTAAGAAAGCCGTGGAAATGGAGAATTCTCACATTATTCTCGACAATTTAAATGAATAAACTCTGCATTAGCCGTATAAGGAAGCTTGTCGCACATAAAAGGCGATGTGTTACCGCAAATAATAGAATGAGTAGATATTCCTTGAATGTAAAACACTCGCCAGCTCTCGGTAGGGATGCCTATTACTATACGATATATCGGAATATCGATACAAGGCAATACGATATATCGATATTTTCGATATATCGTTTAACTATAAAATATCGTATCATAACTTAGACTATTTTTTACTTTTAAAACTTAAAAATCCCTATAACATCATAGCGAAATGAATGTTATTCTAAATTCTCAATAGTATTAAAATTAAAAAATACCATAAAAATACCCGTTTTAATTAAAAACACTAATAAAATCGCAAAATTTGCAAATCAATGAAAGGCATTCGATACGGATTCGATACGATATATCGATACAAAGGGAAGCGATATGTATTTTCGCGTATCGATACAAAGGAATACGTTACAGTTATGATGCGATATATCGATACAACACATTTTTGGGCATCCCTAACTCTCGGCGCTCCGAGCACGGTCCGCGTAGAAACCCCTATAAAAATGTTAGTTCGTTTCATTACGTTTTGTAGCATGCTACCGGTGTTCGCGTGTATATAAAAATATACTCTTATGTGTTAAGAGGAGTATATTTTCTTACTATAAATTCTATGGCTGGTTACTTGTACATACACCGAAACGTGTAGGTTGTTTGGAAGAGTTTCGTTTTATAACTTAAGAAATTTTCATTTAGAATTATTTTGAAGTTTTTATACAACGTCGACGTTTTATTTTATTACACGTGTTATGTCCTAGCCGAGCTGCTGAGATACTGCTCTCAAAACAAGGAAATAAACAACTATGAAGCAACCACACATATACAATCCAGCAGTAAATCGGTGACATATGTATTTATGGACGTCTAAAAACAGCTCTAAAACTGTAAACTAAGGTAACTTGCTAAAGTAAGTCACTCGGAGAGGTACTTTCCGCCAACTTCATAACCTATTCTATAGCAAAAACACTTACCTATTATTTATGAATGTTTCTGTAAAATTCCTATATTTTACTCAATAAAACATTTCAATCAGATAGATATTATTCGTATATTCTCTTCCATTTTTCACTCACATGACACAACTCAAATCTTAAAATTAGAAACATAAAAATAGACAATATTATAAGAAGAAGTATGCATATGTATATGCATATACTACAATTCCCCCACACTTAATTTTTATCCATCTCCGGCCGGGCGTCGGTCACTTGCTCCACTTGCTCCGTGGCAGAGTCAGTGTGAACAAACCTCCGCTTCAACTGGTCGATGTGTCTATGCACACTATTACCCTCCTTCCCGCAAACTTCATAATTTGATGAGCCTAAACATTTACTTATTTTTCCGGGTAACCACTTTTCCCCCTTTAAATACTGCCTGTACCACACCTCTTCACCTGGATTAAAAAATCTTTTAGAAACCCCAGCAGCGTTATCAACTTGCCGCTGCTGGTTCTGCTGCACTAAGCCTGACCGGTCGGGGCGCAGCGCATCTAAGCGAGTTCTTAACTGTCTACCAAACATTAACACAGAAGGACTCTCTCCGGTCGTTCCGTGTTCAGTATTTCTATAGTACATTAAAAACGTATGTAACATTTTTAAAACATTTTTCTTTTCAAAATGAGCTTTTTTAATAACGCGTTTTAAAAGCTTCACTGCATTTTCTGCTGCTCCGTTCGAAGAAGGATGGTACGGCGGAGAGAAAATATGACTGATACCATAACTGTTAAGAAAAGTCGTAAACTCTTTACTAGTAAATGGTGGACCGTTATCTGTGACTACCTGTCTGGGCACTCCGAACCTACTCCACAATTCAGTTAATCTACTGATAGTGGCACACGATGCAGTACTCGGAAAACTAAACACTTCTAACCACTTAGACATAGCATCAACAACCACCAGATAGGTAATACCAAAAATTGGCCCCATAAAATCGAGATGAAGTCTCGCCCAGGGCCGGCTCGGCCACGGCCACGGGCGCGGCGCCTCGCGCGGCGGCGCGTCCGCATGCGAGGCGCACGTGGCACACGCGCGACACTGCGCCTCCACCGCCTCGTCTACTCCAGCCCACCAAACGTAGCTTCGCGCTAAAGCCTTGGACTTAACAATTCCCATGTGAGGTTCATGTATTATTTGCAGCACTTTTCCCCTGCAATGTTCTGGTATGACGACCCTATAACCCCACATTATACAACCTAACTCCTCGTACAACTCCTGTTTTCTATTAAAATAAGGCTGCAAAACTTTCGTGTCACATTCCGAGGGCCAACCGTCGCGAATAAATCTAAGTATCCGGCCTAGAATAGGATCTGTAGCAGTATGTTTTTTAATTTCATGATAGTCTAGTAGTAACGCTTCCTGCGCAAAGTGTAAGTGGGTTTGTTCTGGTATAAACGATGGAACGGTTATCTCCTTACTATCGAATGGCAATGGAAGCCTAGACAAACCATCCGCGCTGTTCTCCTTGGTGCGTACATACTCTATGTCATAAGTATATGCCGATAAAATAATGGCCCACCGCTGCATTCGACTCGCCGTCATTACTGGAATATTAGTGTTACAACCGAAAATGGAAACGAGAGGCTTATGGTCAGTTCTAAGAGTAAATCGTCGCCCATAAATATATTGATGAAACTTCTTCACGCAGAAAACAATAGCTAAAGCCTCTCTATGTATTTGAGAATAATTTTTCTCCGCCGGACATAATGTCCGTGAAACATATGCAACCGGGCGCTCCGCCCCTCCGACACCGGATGGCTGCGAGAGCACCCCACCGACGCCTACCGCACTAGCATCGCATGTCAGTATTAACGGTTTGCTAGGATCATAGTGAGTGAGAACTTCCGACCCCACTAGTCTGTTTTTTATATCTATGAAAACTTCCTCACATTCCCTTGTCCACTTCCAAGTGACGCATTTCTTAAGGAGATTATAAAGAGGAACTAATCTTTGACTAAAGTTTCTTACAAATTTCGCAAAGAAATTTACTAACCCTAAAAATGATCTTAGCTCTGAAACATTCTTAGGTCTCGGAATATTCTTTATAGCTTCTATTTTTCCCGGGTCCGCCTTTACTCCATCTTTAGAAATAATAAAACCTAAATAAGTAACTTCAGGAACTAAAAATACGCATTTTGGTTTTTTTAACCGTAATCCATTATCTAAAAAGCGTTGAAACACCAAACGTAAGGTATTTAGATGTTCCGATTTAGATTTGCCCCCAATAATAACATCATCGATAAAGACTGCCACGTTTGGAATTCCATGAAGAAGATTAGTCATTATTCGTTGGAAAATACCCGGACTGGAAGATAGCCCAAAAACTAATCTATTATAACAAAATAAACCCCGATGTGTATTTATAACGGTAAACTTCTTAGACTCATCAAGTTCGATTTGATTGTATGATTGCGACAAATCAATTTTACTAAAAATTTTAGAACCATTTATAAAACATATAAGATATCTTCAAACCTAGGCAAAGGGTAACGATCGACCAGTAGAAACGGATTCAAGGTCACCTTATAATCTACACAAACCCTGAGTGATCCATCAGGTTTATTAACCGGAACAAGTGGCGATGCCCAGTCGGAGCATTCGACTGGCTCAATGACGCCGCTGCGCAGCATGCAGTCGAGCTCCGCGTCGACTCTTTCACGTAACGCGTATGGGAGCGGACGCGCGCGCATAAACACCGGCGCCGCCCCCTCACGCACCCGCAACGTCGCCTTTCCACCCTTGAAAAGTCCCAGGCTTCCGTCAAACAATTCTTTATATCTGTCCAACAACATTTTTAAATTACAATCCTCTCTCGAGTCCAAAGAAGTAACCAAATTACAATTTTTAAAACCTTCTTTCATTTCCCAAAATATTATATTTAATTCTTTTAACCATTGTCGACCTAATAAAGAAGTCGTTCCGCCGACAATTATAAAAAGCTCTAGCTCTTTTACAGAACTCTTATATCTCACAACAGGTTTAATAAATCCTAAAGGTTTAATTGTCGAGCCGTCATAAAATTTTAAATACAAATTACTCGGTTGAATCACCCGATCCTTAAAATAACAATCATACGTAACCTTACTGATACAAGAAATTTGAGAACCTGTATCTATTTCCATATGAATTTGTTTATTATCAATAAATATTGGTAAACTTACGGGTTTATAGTCTTTTAAGCTTAAAGTGTGTAAGTCTAAGAAATCTTCCTTCAAAGCAGTATCCGCGTTTTCTTCATGCTCCGTAGACGTAGACCCATAATGGAGACCACCTTTGCCAAACTGCGGAGCACCTACATGTTGATCTCGGCCAGCGGAAAAAGAACAAACTCTACGCAAATGCCCCCGACGTTTACATCGGCTGCAAAAATAATTACGGAACCTGCAACTTTCAAAGTTATGTCCCGTTTTTCCACAGCATCTACAATTGTCCACTGCTCGTTGCAATGGAGGCGGCGCTTGCTTCAGGAAAATATCTTTTGAACGCGCTCCCCTTTCATAGCGTGTCGTGTTTGCATGCACCGCATGCAAATCTTCCGCCTTCTCCACGGTTCTCTCCAAAGTAAGTGCCTCCACCGCCGCCGCGTTTCTTTCCGCCGCTTCCAAGGAAGAAGCAATCCGAACGGCTTCTAAAAATTCCAATTCCTCATCCTCTTCAAACAACCTTTGGCGCATATTATCATTTCTTAAACCACAAACAAACTGATCTCGTAAGTTTTCATTTAAATGTTTATTAAATTTGCAATGTCGTGCCAGTTCCTTTAACTTTGCCACGAAATCTCCAACGTTTTGGTCATCCCCCTGTCTTATCTGGCGAAAGCGATATCTTTCCGCAAGTACCGATGGAGTCGGTTGTAGATGTAACCTCATCATCTCACATGCCTCATTAAATTTTAATTCGCAAGGTCTTTTTGGACTACTTAAATTGACAAGAAGTTCATAAGCCTTATCACCCATTACAGAAATCAAAATAGGCACCTTAATGTCTTCTTTTACAGCATTTACCTTAAAATACATTTCCAAACGATCAACATAAGATGTCCATATACCATCTTTCATATCAAACTCCGATATCTTACCAATGGACATTTTAAATAATTTTTCCTCGTCGCCACTGTAAAATTCCTATATTTTACTCAATAAAACATTTCAATCAGATAGATATTATTCGTATATTCTCTTCCATTTTTCACTCACATGACACAACTCAAATCTTAAAATTAGAAACATAAAAATAGACAATATTATAAGAAGAAGTATGCATATGTATATGCATATACTACAGTTTCCTTTTGACAGTTTTTATAGCTACCATTTTTACCCATACCAAAAAGTGCTCAGCGCCGCTAAAGAAGTATTCACTTCAAAAATGTTTCTAAATTTAAAAAAAGTTTATTTCTTAAACAACGACATAATTCCTAAATAGCTATTCTCATTTATGTGTTTACGAAGTGGCTTACGTAGCACTATAGTCCACCGCTACATGCGACGTTCTGTTATTTCCCTTGACACTCATATTACTGCAACTTACCACCAACATAATGAGAGCTTCCTTCCCCTTCGATGGTCGTAAATATATGAGAGAGGCGAGGTGGGGGGACAATTCATAGAGGTCTTCGTTGACTGGCCATGTTATACATGATACAAGGGTCCTACTTCCCCACAGGGTTGTAATTTGCACCTGTACTCGGAGATATTATGTGAGAAATTTTGTGTTACTTGATACAGACCCCGGGAAAACGGCAGACGCACTGATTTCAGATTGATATAAGCAGTATCCCAAGTAAAATTAGGTAGAAGTATCTTCAAATCGGTGTTTATTATTTTTATATGATGCGAAAGAAATATTGCATAAATAATGTTAGAACTTTGTAGTCTTAAAATACAGTGAAGAGGGTGTGGTTATTGCAGAAACAAAACAATATTAAAGAATGTCTTGATCCCCAGAAATAGGGATGCATAGATAGACCTATGACTTCAGAAACTAGTTTTAGTCCTGTTTAGAATTAAATATGATTTCCGTGCATAGCAGTAGCCGCTTAAGGCCAGACGCAATTTCATTTAGTTTCTCCACATTATAAAGAGGAAAAATATATTTTATTTCGGTCAAAAATAAGCTCGTCTAATAATCTACTGCGATTCTTTGACGGGCTGACTCACATGATGGGAAAAAAGATCCTCGAATGGCGACCCCGTTTAGACAAAAGGAGAACAGGCTTTCCAGGTTGACTGATGACCTGAAGAGGCTGGCGGGAAACCGTTGGATTCAGAGGGCCCAGGACCAGGTGGAGTGACGTCAATAAGGGGAGAACCATGTGCAGCAGTGGACTACCAAGGGCAGAAAGGAAGGGAGCCAACCCTAAACCAGTATATTTTAACTATTTAACAATACTCGACCTCAAAATAATGTGAATAACTTTCAACAACAGCCATGAAAATGCCATTGCAGTTTTCAAATATCCCGATCGCACTTCGATTTTATTAAACATGTCTGGCATTATTTACATAGAATTCAGTGCATTCAACGCTACACCGACCGTATTCACGGGAAGCACACCTATTCATATTAGATTTTCGATCTTGCGATGTCAGCCGCCCGTATCAGGATATCGCGCAATACTTTCGACACTTTATTCGAGTCGACACAGCCACAGTATAAAGGTTACAGAAATTTACCTTCATACAAACGGTCGGAACGCGAGTCATGCCTACTTTTGCCTGCCTTTTGTCTTTATATTTAACAGTAAAGCTGTTCGTATCTCAGTTTACTCCCGAACATAAATACGTAATTTTCAAATTAACAAAGATTTTCAAATTAAAATGAAACTACTAATGTAAATTTACATCATGAACTTTTATTGAACACTTCGTATTATATATACCTACAGGGGATTTTAATAAAATATGTAATATTATAAAAAACACAAACACATAAACTTCGGTAATGAATGAGAAGGAAGATGAATTTAAAATACTGTAGGCGGTCACCCCCGTCACGTATTCATTGGCCGGCGCGGCTGTAAACATTTGTTCAAGGACAGAGTTGAGTCACACTACTGCGGTATCTTTATACTCTGACATAGCGCTCGCCGCGACACGGGAGGGTGTCAAATAAATACAGGTTCAACATATCCGCTGTCACGGTGTTACCCTGTACTGGTACACCGTGCCAATAACAATGAATGTTTGTTTGTTTGGATTTTTAAAAGGCATCGGATTATTCGCGTATTTTTTGTTTTAGAGATTGCCGCTATTTGAATTGTTGAGTGCACCGCAATCACGAACATTGAACAAATACGTTAGGAAATTATAGAGCGTGAAAACGAGCTGTAACGTTGCAATGCCGTGACGTTTCCGGAAATCAATTGTTATACCTACCCATTTGTTTACTTTAACTATTTGTATTTTCTTTAAATATATGTATTTATAGTTAAAACGACAAACATTATTGACATTTAATTTTTTAACACTGTGTGAATGAGCATGCTACGAAGAAATAAATACATTAAATACATTAATCACCAGCATAAGCATAAGCACACCCACCAGCAGTAATTGTAATGTTTGTAAAATCTAGCCATACTTTATTTAAGAAAAATAGACTTCTACAATATGGATACGAAGCGAAGATTGTACGGCAAAGGATATTTCATAGCATCTTTCTACAATAACTGAATAGTGAATCAACATGAGAATAGTTACAATATTTTAGCTAAACGACTATACCACAGTCGCCGCACCACGCCGCAGCTTAGGCGCTTGCGACAAAAACTCACCACACTCTAACCGCAGTACATTAGTGATATAGAATGTGGACTGCTTCTATACAGACAAGACTGTACAGTAGATTGAAGATTTATATTCGAGCACTTTACAGCAATAGCTGAATACTAAACCAACATGAAACTACAATATTTCAGCTAAACGGCTATACCACAGTCGCCACACCGTAGTGTTGCGGCCGCACCTTAGGCGTTTGTGACAAAACTGATCACACTGTACCACATATCGTATACACTGACTGGTAAAGCCTTGCATCCCTATTAGAAATGTATAGACAAGGTCAAAAGAAATCAATTTTTTATCATTTGAATCCTTATAATAAAAAGTCAATGGTCCGCTCCGTTCAAAAATACCTATCAACGGGATTAAAATTACTGGAGTGTTGAATAGGCACGAGCTGAATACTACACTGGAAAAACAATATGCTTAGATCGAATAGATTGTATACTCGTAAAAGTTTAAATTCATTGCAACTAATAGAGAGTTAGGAACATAAAACGCGAAGTTATAAAAAAAGTAATAATAATTTCCGAAGTTGCATTCTTCATTCATAAATATTTTATTCCCAACCTCTCCTTTTTCATTTGCATAATAATGCAGAGTATCGTCTGAAGTGCTTTCCGCCACGTTTAGCACACTTTAGGTACTTATTTGTTCCATTTTAAACGAGATTTGACATTGTAAACGACTACGATATTTAGTATGAACTTGTATCCGAAATCCGATTAGTATTTTTTTTTATTTTGAGTTTTTCTATTCGTTCCTGTTTCGTAATTTTCTGTAAGTCTGACAACGACAGTGTTATACAGTAGATTTTTATGAGACTAATCCATCTATTTCAAACCGTTGCTTTTTATAAAGACGTTTTTTGTAAATTTGGGATTCAAATTATCAAAATAATATTTTAAATAACTGAAGAACGTTTCATCCTCTACAAATTGATGAACAATATGCACGTAAAACTAAACATTCAAAATAAGTCTAGATCAGCGTAGCGTCATAGGCGTGTTAACGGAGCGAAGTTTCGTAGCGTAGCGTAGCACGGTTACGAAGCGTAGCGAATCCTCGTAGCGAAACGTACCGAATTCTCGTAGCGAAACGTAGCGAACGCGGTCAGTGACAGATAGACACACAGTTAGATACCTTTCATACAAGGTAAAAATATAAAACGATAATTATATTCAAACTTCACGAAGTGTGAATCTACCTCATTTACACTAATACCACGTTTAGAGCTTAAACACTTCATTTAGGTACTTATAATAACAGTAATTTCGTTCTTGTGAAAATTGGACTCGGCTAATGGGTTTAACTAAAACGAAAACATTCGATGCAAAGCTGGCAATGCAATCTACAATTTAAAATTAAATACACTTGTAAGTTAATGGTGTGTTGGTTAAGTACTTTCAACCTGTTAGAATTCCACGACCAAGTTACAATAAAGAAGCTACTTTGCTGTCAGTAACCCATTAATGACCCACTACAGGGTCGGGTCTCCTTCTCGTAATGAGAGGGATGTAGGCCGCCGTCCACCACGCTGGCCCACTGCGGGTTGGTGGACATCACATGCCTTTGAGAACATTTTTTTTTGCGAACTCTCAGGCATGCAGGTTTCCTCACGATGTTTTCCTTCACCGTAACACCAGGTGATATTTAATTTTATAAAGCGCACATAACTTTTTCACAGTCATTGGTGCGTACCACTGGGATTCGAACCCGGACCCCTCGATTCGAGGTCGAATTTTAAGCCACTGGGCTATCACCGCTATTTGCTACCTCTTTGTAATTAAAAACACGATTACTAACTTACTTCATGACTATTATGAGATGACAGTATCTAACGTATAAGTACCCTCCAATCTAACGTTGAAAAATCAAAGTGGGTACTCAAAGAGCCATAAATGCCAGTCGTCCTTCATCAAAAACAGTATATTTAAATCAAATAAGACCCCGTAATCAAATCCAATAAAAAGTGAACTACACTATACACAGCTACACATTCAAAAAATTTACCAACATAATTTAAGACGGCGGGGATACCAACTTAGCGTCTCTATGTCTTTCTCGGTGTACACTGAAAAGAAATTGTCCCCAAATAAATACGTGAAGCGACCCCAGGGGAAACTCTCGCTAGTCACTAAACAGCCCAAATAAAAAGATATCTAATAGCCTACCATTAAAGCAGTTTTGTGCTTTTTCTCCCTTGGTTATAGGGGAAATTAGAATGGAATTATCTTCGTAATGGAACTGCGACCGGTCGCCTCGAAAAAAACGAACGAGTCTGCGATAGAATTAAGTGAATCATCAGTTGAATGGAAATGAACGAATGCTTGAAATTCTGCTTGTGTAAAAACAATTACCTACGGGCCAATTTCAGGATTTCATCAACGTATTTTAGGGTTTTATCTGTCACGTCCCTGAGATTCAATTCGATGTAGATTATTTGAGCTTTACTTTTTAATGGATATGGTTATATTACTGACTGTGACTCTGTAGTACACAATGTGTACGGCTATTCGATCTCTTCGGAGCAAATGCTTCTAAACGAAACGTGCCTTCATAATGTAGCACACCTTTATCAACAAACATTTCACGCTGTTTTTTTCAGTTAAGTCACAACTAATTCTGAATAGAATGGAATAGAATATCTATCACGACTGAGACCTACAATTACTAACCTACCTAAACATACTGGACAGCAAATAAACCGAGCCACCCGCCACCTTGTAACATTAATGCGATTTTCTCAGGAAGTAGAAGACGTACACCCATCAAACTCATAGGTACCTACAGAAAGGGTATTTAATAAAAATTTAAATGACCATAAATTTAATCTAAAGTACTAGCAACTGACACTGTAATCAAGTAACAAACTAAATGTTAACGATTTGCTGTGTTTTGACTAAAGTTGTGATATTGAAGGTAGTCGAATTTTCTAATAATTTCTTTAGATCATTTGCTGAAACGCGTGTTCTTATGCCACCATTATCGGTTAAAAATGGATACAATACCTCAGGAAGCAGCTCAAGCTTACATTACTTCAAGCAGGCTTCGAACGCGAGGTCGCTCGCAGACTTCGAATCAGCAGATCTTCGGTGCAACGAGTTTACAGGCGATAATTAGCATAAAACGCACTTTCTGCAGATATACGAGTAAATAATATGATCGCTGTAAGTTTCATACTTCCTGGGAAAATCTGATATGTATTAGTTACAGATGGCGGGTGGCTCGGTTTATTTGCTGTCAAGGTACGAGTATATCTATGAAAAAACACGTAACGTAACGTCCATAAAATTTAATTTTATTATCAGTTAACTATTACAAATCTACAATTTCATATGAATTGAATTAGGGTTTCAAGTGGCCTGTCTATAGCCCATTTATGACCCACTGCTCGGTTTCCTTCTCACAGTAAGAAATATATGCCTTAGTCCACCACGCTGGCCTAATGCAGGTTGTTGTACAATTTCATATGAATTGAATTAGGGTTTCAAGTGGCCTGTCTATAGCCCATTTATGACCCACTGCTCGGTTTCCTTCTCACAGTAAGAAATATATGCCTTAGTCCACCACGCTGGCCTAATGCAGGTTGTTGTACTTCAAATCCCTTTGAGAACATTACGGAGAGATCACCCATGAATATTTCCTCACGATGTTTTTCCTTCATCTTTACAGCAGGTAATATTTAATCTTAGAGAGCGAACATTTATGAAAGTCATCGAACCCGGAGCCCTCGAGTGAGAGGCCGAGTTCTAAGCCCATCACCACATACATATCAAGGCACCAAGAAACCTACTTAGTTTTAATTAAAATCGACGCAAGTATTACGAACATTTCAACACACGAGCACACGTGCAAACTTCACATCCTGGCGCCGAACGAACATTCCAACTATAATTTACATAAATAATATTCGCCAACTTAAATTCAACGTACGTACTTAACTTTCATACTTCCAGCATTAAGTTTGCACGGTGTGCGTTCGGCTTTAAATTCAATATTGTATGTGCCCCTGTATTGAAAACTGTACGGAGCAGAAAATAGGGAAGGAAAATTATTATTGAATCTAAATTATCGATACCAGTTCAGTTACCGGTAGAGGTACAGATTGTAACTTTGTAAGTCTTTGTTACTTTGTCATTCACAAGGAATGGAATTGCAAATGAAAAGAATTACTTGTAAAATTGAACCTGAGCTTAGTTTATTATACTCGAGCTGTCGATTCTTATTTACTAACCTTAATTTATTTCTTAAAAATAAGAGTCTATAAAATGAGTAGATCTTCAAATAACCTCTGAAAAATAACCACTGACATGGCCCAAATGTATGCAATGATGCTGTCGTACTAGCAACTTTTGCGTGCCGCACGACATTAGAACACGGGGTTAGAAGGCACAAGAAGAATTTGTACAAATTACGTGAGTTCACGAACGAACAATATTACGTGGGTACTTAAATCATTATTGTCAAAATAATGATTTAAGTACCCACTAAACTTGGAATAAATATTTGGTGTCAGCAAAAACAAAATATTCTGCGGGTGGATTATCAAGCAACTGGGGGTAGATGGAGACAAAAGGGAGATCGGTGACGACATTACGAAATTTGGTTTGGCAATTACGTGGTGTTAATTATTAGCATAAATTGAGTGATCTATGGAAATTATCATCGTCATTAGGAATACTATGGGAGCGCTGACACTGCGTGTGACGTTAAGTTCGTGCGAGAACGTACGTAAACGTACGAGTTGAATTCATATCGCGTGCAAACCGAGTGCGGTCTAAGAGCTGTACCCTTAGTCTGAATTGTAGCAGTTCCGAAACGAAACGCACACATACACAGCTTACCAGACGAAATAGCACACACGAAGTGCAATAACCAACAGAGGAAAAAGATTTTAGAAGAGTTAAAAAATTAATAAAGCATGATTTATCTAATCATCACAAAAATTGCTTTATTTTTAATTAACACTCTTTCAATGTTTAATAATATTAATGAAACATAATAACCGTGGATTGGTTGTAATGCACTGTAAAATTTCGAACTAATATTATCCCGTAGGTATTAAATATTTGTTAGTATTATAATATCTAACGATAAGTAGTATTCATATGTTTCACTCCATACAAAATTTTGATTTAATTTTTTTTAACTCCTCTAAAATCTTTTACCTCTATTTGTTATTACACTGTGGCCTCCTGTGTAGTAAGCTGTGTATGAATTACGTATCTATCCGAAACGAAACGCACAAACGTTTCGTTTCTGTATCGCTAAATCTCAGACTAAGGGTACTGAGCGATGCCTACGATATATGTACGTGTAATATGTGACCAACAAAAAACTATGTAATTTAGTTGATTCTCCGAAAGTCTCACGTTCTTCCAGCAAGCCATATTACAATACTAACAGAAACTAATATTCGCGGCGAAGAAACTTGTGCTGTTGTTCTTTCTTATTAAATGGGAGATGTCAGAGTTAGCAACTTTCCTAATATCTGGACGTATATCCGAGGACTTAATGATATTTTTCTTGTTAATTACGCGAGATAACAGCGTAACTGTAACAGTTTTCATTAACATCGAGATACCAACACAATAAAGGGGGAGAATGCAGAACCGTTTAATAATAGGAGCCTTTAATAACTAACAAGGAACTAAATACATATTCATAGGTTACAACAAAAACGTATTGTAGAATTTGTTGTTAAATTTTTTCAATATAAATTTCTAATCTAATTAACGACTAGTATCTTCAGCACATTCCTTAAGGACCGTATAATGGTAAGTTGAATGATTACTGATCACTTTATAATAAAGTATAGTTCCACAAAAATTTCAATGATATCAACGTAAAACACTTTCAATGTATATTCCTAAAACACCTAACAACGCGTCTTCAGTACATTCCTTAAGGATCATACTCGTAATATCACAGTAAGTTGAACGATTGACAAACTTATCACTTTATAATAAAGGGAAAAAACACACAAATGAACGCTACATTTTTCAATATAAATTCCTAAAATACCTCACGTCAACGGTCTGCAGCGCGTTCCCTAAGGACCATATAATGGCGGCCCCGCAATGGGAATATTATAAAAATAATGTATTAGTGGGATTTAGCTAAGCCAAGACAGATCGGCCGAGACGCGTGTCGTCGCTGCCGGGAGATCGTTTTTCTCGGGATAAATACGCCTTACACTAACATTGGAACGGCTTAAAAAAACCGCTTCTGGTATGCTTTATCTGGCTTTCGATAAAAAAGAAAAACCCTTATTGTTAAAACCATATTAAGTCCAAAATATGTCCTGGAAAGTAAAGTCAATTTTACATACCTTCATTGAATCTTTGCATACATAAATGCAATGTGAACACAGCACAGCTATGTGCATGAATTTTCCCCTAATGCTGTTACCATTGCACTTTGGTTGGAGATGCACTATCGCACTGTTATATCCTTGAAACAAACCAATGTCGTGTTTTGTTTGAGATGTGATAATGTGCACTCACTTGACCCTTTTTGACACGATCAAAAAAACAACAAGACGCCTTGTAACATTATCTACATTTAATTCAACAGAACTACAACAAACTCAATACATTTAAAAAACCTCTAGTTTGGCCGGATCCAGGTTCATCACCATCGAAGCGTTTAAACGCTGCCAGTCTGAAAGAGCCTCAACTCTAGACATATTACTGAACGGAACGTGACGGTCTTATGTGTTGGGCCAGTCACATTTTACTTTATATTTTAGGTTGAATGTTTTATAGTTGGTAGTATATTAGGGTAATACCATTAGTATTCGTGCAGAAAGGAGCTACCCTCGTGATCCCTTCGCGGAGCACCTTATTCTTCATATTTATTCGGAGAAGAAGTTGAAGCGACCATCTTAATCTCTGCGGAAGCATAATTGCTTCCGCAGAGATTAAGATAGATTAATCTTCTGTAGAAGATTAAGCATAATTGCTGCTAGTTATATGTATGTAGATTGCTATGACCACTCAATAATGGAAGACCTGCAAACTTGTTTGCTATCTCTGTATCATAAAAAATATACTATTAAAATAATAACTAAAGTAAATTAAAAACTACTAAATTAAAGCACAATTATCGCGCAAACCTAAAAGAAATTACAAATTCTCGTACAAAAGGTACTTTACAAATTGTATAGAAATCATCACAGCAAAGAACTAATAGAGGTTTCCTAGTACAGAAAGAGATACCAAACAGAAATGCTTCAATGAACACCTGTTATGAAAACCTAGATGTAGATAAACATTCTCAGACTAACTGTCGACGCCATATTTCTAGTTAATCAATCAATCCACTCAAGAATATTGTAATACAAATTTCGTTGCCTAAGCGGAGATTTTAACAAAATTGAATGGAGTTTACGATTTTTATGCCGATACGCTTATTGAAAGTGCGAAACAGCCGATTCATGGGAAGTTTAAACAAGTAGTCTTGTCGAGAGATGAAGTGTTGAGCAAGTTTATCGAAGGCGCGGTTGGTGTAGACCAGGTGTCGGCAACCTTTTTAGTCGGAAGAGCCAAAAATTGCAATTTACAAAATTTCAGTTTTTAAAGAGCCAGAAAATTCTTGCCACATATTGACGCCGTCATACGAGAGCTTCTGACGTACTAACGAAAGTGACGACGCGTACCTCGGTGGAGTACGGTGAAAAGCGAGTACGAGTGGCTGTTATATAGAAAGTGTGCCTTATCCTCATTAATTGATTTGGAATAATTTTTAATTTTGTTTTATAAAATAAATAATTTTGCGTATGGAACTATACAGCCGCAGCCTCACATCCAAAGAGTCGCATGTGGCCGTTGTTGCCGACCCCTGGTCTAGACGCTTCGACGGCGATCAATCAAATATTTGGCCAAGTCATGAATAAATCTGCGCGAGTCCGGAGCATTCGCCCTCCGAAGTAAACAAGCTTGTCGGTGTGTTCTCCTCGGGTGCCTGATCTTGATTTACGATGTTGTAACAACGAAATATGTTGCTCAATTTTATTGTGGGCCAACCGTCGCGGTGCATTTTCTTGACATTTCAATGTGTTATTGATGAATTCGCAAGTTGTGTGGGCTCTTAAACAGCCGCGCTTTCTACCGCTGTAAGTGTATTATTTCCATCTTTCATTTTATACAAGCTCCTCGCATGGAATTCATCCGTATTAAGCTAGTGGAGTAGCAAACAGTTAAATTCTCCACGAACTTTTACAACACTCCGCCTATAAGTCCTTTAAGAAACGATCCCATTCTTTACTCCTAGCTACTCGTACCTCGCTCCTAGTCCGGCATCAGTGCGTTGTTGTAAAAGTTATCTTTTTGTCCACTTCGCTCATTATAATTCTCATAAAAATATCTACTGATGATGGCGGTCATAGGTCAATTATATCCTTAATAATTGTTATTGTGTTTACCCTCATAAAGCCAACTATTTCACCAATATTTAGTTCTGATTTCTGTATTTCAAAGTTTAGTTGTAAAAGATCAACTAAATTAATAAAAATGCAAATACATTTTCGTACACTCAACGCGAACCCCAGGTGACTTAAAATGAACCATATTTTTACGACGAGCACTTTTACGTTAAAGTTCGCAAGTCAACAAACACGAACTCGTAAATTCGCATGAGCGGATAAAATATTTAAAACCATTTTGCTGCTTGTATATTTTCCCAAACACATCATTCTAATATACGTCTACATCTCACCCAATTTGTTTGCTCGGCTTTTGCTTAGCGTATCACGAACAGCCGCATTCCTACTGCGGGAATAAATGTGAACATCTAACCTTCTTTCTTGCTGATTTTGCCGAGATAAATTCGACTCAACGACGCACATCATAAGGCTTGTTTTAATTTAAGCGGACAATGTGTACTTCAGTCGTTGCTGTGTTCTGAATGCGTTAGCTCGCTTTACTCGCTGCCGGTGTTTGCGCTCGGTACTCGGCGAGCAAACTCACTTACTTTGCGTACCCGGACTCTGTGATATGTATTGTCTTTCACGCCTTTGAGGAAATTGTGCGCTTTCTACTTTTATGATTGTCGCAATGGTGTGTTTTACCTAAAGATGTGGGAATGAAAGACATTTGCATGGCGTTTGTTTTTATGATCTTCACTGCGGTTGCATAAGCGGGAGATATAGCTATAACGATCTGCAATGAAACTGTATCGTTTATTTAATTTTGGTGAGCTAGTGAATCTTGTCGCCAGAGTGTTAGTATTGGTATGATTAGTGCCTGTCTAGGACACGGAAATATAATCATGTTTTGCTTCCGTCGGCGGACTATGCTATTGATCGTAGTTTAGTCGTAATTGTACTTAATATGAGGGGTCATTGGTATGCCCTAGACTCCTAGAGAGACGACGTTAGCCACAGCCGAGGTCCACCTTATAGAGGGGCTCAACCATGATGTCCATTATTGTCGTAATAAGGTATTTCTAATGGGCGGTTTAATACATGAAATTTTAAGTAATCCACCTATTTTTTTTTTTTCAAAATTTTAAAATACACTGGTACCGCTATAAGCTAAGAAGGATTGAGAAGTATGAGAGCTTAGGCAAATAGAGACCAAATTTGGTTTTTTTAATGCTCTAAAAAAACTGTCTCTAGGTACCTAACTATCGTTAAGGTTAACAATAGTTAGGTATTCGAAATAAATTTTATGGAAGTCCAAGCGAACAAGAACAGAAAAAATATAAATTTAAGACTTGAAAATCGTAGCAAAAAGCGTCGGAGATATTGACTTTCTGAAGGCAATTAAGATAAAACCCCCATGGCGGCGCAGAGACGTTATCGACGCAGCGGTCGCCGCGTTATTAATGGGATAAATAGGAGATCGCTGTTATTATTGGATCATCACTATATAACCACTAACAGCTCACTTAGGGGCTAAGACCCAAAGACTCGTCGACTGATTAGGGGGTGTCACTTAAGTTGATCAAATTGATTTTTGTTTGGTTCTTTCAGTGGGTTGCGAGTTTTGATGTCATGATATCATGATGTTATGTATGTGTCACTATGAATATTTTAATGGTTTGCGAGTTGCCGTGTCATGTTATCTAGGATTAATGTATGCCTGTATGGGTTTGTTTAAAGATACGAGTATAACATGTATCCCTAGCTTAACAAGATAGTAATTAAGGGTGAGAAAGCGATATCTCAAACAGTACTACATATTAAATGTAAACAGTACTACGTATTAAATGTAACAGCATTGTGTATGGCGAAACAGATTAGTGTTTCGGAGCTACACCACGCTAGGACCTCTTAATATTGAAATATCTTGAAACTAATTGGTCAATAACTTGTCCATAAATTATTGTCAAGTATCTTCGACGGTAAGAGCAAATCCAAACTCCAAAATATACCTACTACAATGTGATATACAATCAAAAATCTCATCAACTGATAAATCCGATCACAGGCCTATTTCAAGAAAAGCACCGCCCTCACTACTCTGCCCTAGATACCTCACTACCTCAATCCTACACGTTTTTTACGCATAAATAACCACTCACTCAAGCAAATTCAGATAACTTTCAAGCAATTCATTCTGTTCGTCCACCAATTTGATCCCCTCGTGTATTATATCCAGATGCTTCCATAATGTATTCAAATACATTTTACGAGGACAAAATAGAGAGACTCCCGAATAAAGTTCATTTTTAAGTACAAAGTTTAATGTTGTAACCGCTATGTTGGAAAAGTTGTGAAAACGCTCAGCGAACACCCCTGCAGTGTGGCAACACGAGCATAATGAAGTTAAACCTTTCATGAATTTTACACGCCAGCAGAATGGCACAATAGGTACTCTAAATAAGAAACAATTGTTTAACACCACTTTGTTTTAATAAGCACATTATAACACGCTTTTGTTTCACCTGTACAATTTTTGGAACCCGATTTTCAGTCGACTTATTAGGTACTTTGAATTAACTATAGACGGATAATAGAATCGTAATTGTGCTGTGAGCATGAATACTGGCGTCAAAGTATTCGTATAGTTAACGCGTGCCATTAGTATAGGCAATGTCAGACAGACTGAAATATGACGTACCTACTAATGACGACAAAGTTGACTGCACCTTGACTGTACCCACATTTTTGTAGTAAACTATGTCTATCTGTGCCGAGGGTATAAACACTATCGTCAAAGTCAGTCATTAGTATGTCATGTTAGTCTGCCTGACGTCTTTCCATACTAATGGCACGTGTTAACCATTCAAATACTTGGACGATAGCGTTCAATGCGCGGGGCACTGCCATTATGAATTGTGTTAGATTAATATTTTTTAAATAACTCTGTATATCATATAGATCATAGATCATAGAGGTTTTACTATTTTTTGAAATCGACTCATACAATTCACCGGAGCGCAGATTTCTCAAACATTTAGAAGCGCTAAACCTGACGGGTGCCAAGTCTGTAAATGATTTAATCGTTCCGGACGGACATTGATAAACCGGTTTTTGATTTCCCCGCCCACCTCATTCATCTAGTTCACCTTCCATGTTTATTTTCGAGCGCTGTCGATACTCAATAAAATAATAATAAATAATCTCACTCCCACTAAAAGCTGTTCGGGCGCGAACACAATCAATCTTTTAGTCTAAACGTATATTAAGGGCGGAATACACTCACGATGTATAGTTCTCGGAAAATGTTCTTCCTTTGTGCCGAAAGGATGAAGCTGACGTGATCAACACTGGGATATCTATATAGGAAGTTACCGAACTAATACAGCTGGAAGTACGGAAAGCGTAGTCAAACAAAGCTCTCATATAAGTGAAAGTTCAATTTAGAGTGTTGATACTTCCAACTTTTACTACCACCTCGAAAGCTACGTGACCAATGGAGCTTGGTCCTTCTGGTGTTTGCCCACTTATACACACGGAGGTCGCCTAAACTGGTTTCTTAACTACTAGTTTTTGTTACTACCACTCCTTTTGTGGCAACAACGGATAGAACGCGCGCACTAACTTGAAAAGGACCATTTGAAATAAGCTGCTTATTTCTTGTTTAGAAGGCAAGTATCTGTTCCATGGAGTGTTAAGAATAAGATACAACCCGGCTAGCTACTACAACTCTACTACCAGAATACCGTGTGGAAAAAACTAATTTTTAAATGAGTAAGACTCTGAAATCTTTATATTTTTTCAAAGTTCTCTCTCATCAGCTAATGTTAGGCCACTGTTTTATGACCGCAACCTTCGATCCAACCCATCAGCATACTGCAAATTTTTCTAATAGTAGACAAATTATGTGTAAACTATACCGCCGTCCTCATAGGCCGCCCTTGAGTATTTAAGCTCTAGTGTTACTGGCCGGAAACACCTGCTACATTAACATTCGACTCAGTTATCAGAGATAACTTGAGGTTCCCGATATTAGCAACGCATTCACGTATGACCTCAAAGCGTCAGCCGTGTTTGAGGTTGCATTTGAATCTCAGTGGGCTGAACTCACTGCTTCAGGTGACATAAAGTAAGCTCCTAGACTATCAATTAAAATCAATCTTTTCATTTGTTTTTGATGAATAGATGACAGGGCTGTCGCTCGAGACACTTTCACATACTTTCAGTATATATTTTACTCCATAAGAGAAACAACTCATCTATTTGCAACTTCAGATATCAGGTATCTATATTTTTTTAAATCGGAAGAAGTCATTAATATATTCAAGTCGACCCTTAATTATATACGATGTTGATCCATAGAACCATAAACTAACTCATATTTGTGCAAATCAATGTTTCTTTTCTTTCTTTTTTATTTTAAACAGAAGTTTCAAAAGAGTTAAGAGGTAAGTAAGAATGTATGAAAGTGTGAGTTGAACCTAACTCGCAACTCCACCCGTGAAATGATGATGTATGACCGCTGTTATTGTTCCGCAAACTTTATACTCATGTGTGTAGCACATATTTGTTCTATAATTTAATGAAACTTATACATACATTACAATACACTTAAAACTTTTGTTTGATTGGTGGAGGTAGATCCATAGTAAGTTGTCCGAAGGGGTATCTTTCCGCTAACCTCTTAACCCAAAACTATTTTAAGCCCTTAAATTATCACTAGTTTGAGACCATCATACTGTAAAATACAGAAAAAATAGAAGTTATTGACAATTTGTTTGCAAAAACTCGATACATGTGGGAGTTACGTTGGGGCGTTACATCGAAAAAAAACAATTTTAATCCAATATGGCGGCCGGAGTGGTCACTCCTCAAGGTCAAAAATTTGGATTTATCATTAGAATACAAACCTACACAACAAAATAATATTTAAAAATCGTAACTACACCACTTTTTGCAAGGCAAACCCACACTGGGACTGGGCTATTATCAGGAAAACGGGTAAGAAATCGCAAGTATATGAAAATGTAAACAAAAACGCGCCAAGGGTCCTCTCGGTGCGTAATATTTCCTGTATAATATAACAGCACATAACCCAATAAAGGCGCTCCTGCCAACAAAACGCCAGATTGATCCTTTATGATACACGTTTAATATTAACGTTACTCCTGCTTCCGTCCGAAAGCCATTACTCCACCTGAAAGTATCCGAAAAAATCCGCTGAGAATGCAAGCGACGTCGATACTCCGACCTCGGCCATCCCGGTCCCAGGGTGGCGTCATATTCCCGATATTCAATAAAGCGAACTAACACGTTTAGTTGTCGGCCCGGACCTTTCACAGCGAAATCCCTCGAGGATTGTGATATACGTACGAACGTGTAGGTACTCGCCCTGAATAACCATCCCGTCGCCAATATCATCAAGTCAGCCAAAGGTCGCACTATATTTAAATGCCTTGCGGTATTTTGTGACAGTGAGGTGTCAATATCCCGAATATTGCGCGGTCGTGTTGCTACAAGACTTTAGCGACGTTTTGTCCTGAGGATTTTGATTTTTTCAAAAAAATCTTTGTTGTACCTGTGAAGTTTAAACAATACGACACAAATAATATTGGTTTTTGGTTCAGAAGACGTGGTCTTCCATCAAACTACCGCCAAACTAAGCATACCCTCTTTGTTCTTGGTAGCAATGCGAATGGTTTGATTTTCAAACATTGCTTCTGATCAGTGTGAAGTTAGATTCTTAGACTCTTCTTACTCATATACCTGAAATAGACTGAATGACTGAATAGAGCTGAATGGCACAGTGGTTAAGACACCGGTGCGCTGCACGGAGGTTTCGATTCCTAGCAGAGCAGAGAATTTCTGTTTCTGATCTGGGTGTGTTGTGTTCTTGTCGCGTGTGTGTCCATGGTACACACGACACAGGGAATCCTAGAGTGGGGTTTTGAGTTTGAAGCGTTATATGTATACAAATCAAATTTGGTTAGTAGCCTCTACACATCAGACACCACAAAATACATACACACCACTATAACATAGACAGTTGATGGTCGTGTGATAGTCCCTTTATATTGTGCGGTAAAAAGGACACTCTCTCTAATTAAATAACATTGTGAGTGTGAACGGAACGTGAGTGAGATTACAAAAATTTCACTACCTACCACATTTGCACGCAGCTTGTTTTTATCTCTAAAACAGAAAGTAGTAATTTATTTTTACTCATTGTATTAAAGCCATAAAGTGATGAGGTGTTTCATGATTATATTTTCAGTTAAGACACTTACAAAAATTTAATTTTAATTTACCGTGTTAAATGAACTTAACTCATTTATATTCTCGTTTATTTTAAATCCTTTTGCTGGTAAATATCAATGCATATGTTACGCCACTCATTTGTTATCCATATTATTATAATTATTATCTGCAGTCCGAATTAGAAATTTAATGCAAGATCTATCGGTCCCGAGAGCACACCGGGATACAACTCCACACTAAAACAAGTGTAACTAATCATACTTACCGTTCTCGACTGTTAATTTATAACCACACTGGAATAAACCTTAAAAATAAAAGCTATAAACTTTAATATTATTAAATCTACTTTCATTCATTTAAAAAACAAACAGCAACTTGAATCTAAAAAGATAGAAATGATTTGAAAAAGATTTCTAAAAATTTTGACTAAAAGTAATAAAAAAAATATTAAAAATAATTTAACTTTTTTAAAAGATTTTCATTCATTCATAGATCAACACGAAAACATAGTAGAGACGAATATTGGATGTGAAAATTAAATAACTTTTTAATAAAATATCGTGGAAAGTAGCTAGTAAAAGTGACTTTTTCTAAATTCAATATCTTATTTTTTATTCCTTTGTGTATGTAACAGAAGTTATTTTACTTTTACTTGAATTTAAAAAAAATATCTCCCAAAACATCCATCAAGAAGGTTAAAGACACAACCCATCAAAAGTGTGGTTGTTGGTTACACATAGCTTTCCCTGAATCGCTGGTAAACTTCCGAACGATACCAATAACCATTGTGGGTGCTGAGCGTCTCCTTATTTAAATGACACCATAAAGAAATATCGTCCTCGTAATATCGGCCCATCTGTTGCCGAAAAGAAGCGAACTTCTACACTTTATGCCACTTTATGGGACGCCGCACTTTCCGATATTTAGCATCAAAATGTTTTTGATGTCACTTCGGCTCGCGACCCTTGGGGTGGGGTTCGTATAATTTTTATTACTGTACATCAGACTTGAAGGGAGATTTTTATGGTGTGGTGTTGGATTATAAAGGGACTAATAAAATTTTAAGGTATCGATCGTTGTGTAAAATCTGTTAATTTAACGTTGATTAGATACACTTTGGAGCCATTGCTACAAGAAATTTACGGAATAAAAACTTGCGTAAAAAAGTATATAATGTACAAGGAACGTTTCTTACGATCGATGTTAACGTAACATATGCAATGAGTAACCCAAGTTTGTATGTTTGGTTTTATCAAAACACACTTTCGAATAGGATTCCATAGATCATTAGATTCGAAAAAAATATTGTGATATTTAAAATGCGTACCAACGCAAATAATTTTTTAAATACCAACCGCTAGTATAAAGAAAATATCATAACAGTCTATATGGACCTCAGGGGTTTAAAATGAATTTGTCTACGAATAGAACCATCTTAAAGTGCAAGCACAAAAGCAGCCATCACGTTCGCACTCCTGCGTATGATTCGTAGGGTATCAGTGGACAATGGCGACCAGGGGCCACTCAAGTGATATTGAATCTGCGACCTTTCCGCATTAGGGAGGAAAAACCACAGATATAGGAAGTCAAAAGAACGGCTCTGTAGGTGGGGCGGGCGTACTCTTGGGCCCAATTGAGCGCATACTACCTCATTCTAGCACACTTATCGCAACTGTGAGAGAGAGTGATAGAATGAGTTTGGAGCGTGAATTCCACTGGCTGAGCTAGCTTAGCACCAAATATGTTATTATTGCCATTCTATTTTCATCCTTTTTCTATTGGGAAAACGATTCACAGGCATCGCCTTTGTGTTGCGTAAATGACCTGTGACGTCCACAGAACAAGACAAGCACAGAGACATATCGCTCATACGGGCCGAATACAAACCATCGAATAATAGGTATTATAATATAATAGGAGCACGCATATAATGTGCGCGTAAGGGGCCGAGCCACTCAGCATCCGTCCTTTTGTCCTTCGTATTCAACTGTTGGACTAAGCCTCCCTAATCTACACCACTCGAAATGGTCTTGGCCCTGTGAATCTAACGGTTTCCCGCTGTCTTCTTCGGGTCTTCGGTCCATATTGTCGGAGGGCGGCCTATGCTTATTTTGCCTAGATGTGGTCGCTATTCGAGGAGCTTTCTCTCTATATATTATGTTGTCTGACCTTGCAAACGGTGTGGCTATCCCATTGCTACTTCAATTTGCAAACTTTGAGAACTATGTCTCTCTCACGTAGAGAAATTGGCAAACATTCTTGTAAAACTCAAGACAAGGGGTACACAAGCTGGCATACATAGAAGTGACATGAAAATAAGATACTGAGCATAGTAACCGCATTGTCTAAATCAAACTACACGCGGCACGTGCCCGGCCTGCCAACCTCGCCCTCTAGACGGTTTCACTCCTCTGTCTCTCGACTGATTAAACGCAACAGTGGGTCTGTAGAGTGCCTTACCGTGAAACGCTGCCGATTTTGTATGATTACTCGAGTAATTGAGTAATGAATTTAGTTCAAGTTCAATAAGGCTGAAGAATCAATTTATTTAGGTTGCCCAGAAAGAAGCCACAGTTACATTTAAATTTCGTTAACTAACGGTGACATTTTTTGTGTCCCATTGAAGTTACGGACCTCTTTTCACAACAGAGTAGGGCCTGAAGCATACTCTGCCACGCCCTTCACATTTGAAACCTCTTAAAAGGTTTTTTAAGATACTGAACATTCAAATATTCGATATAATTAACCAATAAACAGCTTCCAGTCGCTTCAAGCTGTTTCCCGAATTATTCAATTAATAATTAGGGTAGTTTCACAGAAGCCACTCAATGTATTTACGTGAGAATTTTAATGTTAAAATGAAAAAAATGGAATGTAAAAAACATGTTAAAATGAAAATATTTTCAAAATAAAAAATACCCTACCTAAGTTCTTTAGAAATATTTGCGTGGTATCGCAGCGGCGCATTGCTGGGGCGCGCCGTGTCTCCCGGGAGGTCACGGTTACTTTCATTTTAAAAATATTTCGCTTTCTGCTTTAAAAAGAATTATTATAATATATTTAAATATTTCCGACCAGTGCTGCCCTGAACAAATATATTCAAATTTCTAAAATATAGGTTAGGTACGTTAGTAATACCAGGCTCTTTTCCAAAGAATTAAACTCAAAAACTTCGAAAATAATTTAAATAAATATAATTAAACCAGCTAGATTAAAAAATCATGTTATTTAAATTTTTTATGGTGTAGTTTTTTAAAAATAGCAACAAAACAATGATACTTTAACATCACACTTAAACGTTTAAATTAAAACTACAACTATGAGTATAACACATTATTCTTTTTCTTTTCTATTGAGAATTTATTTATTAATTTACCTTCATTTTAGGTTAAAAACACCTCAATGTTAGGCGCTTAACAAGTAAAAAGAAAGCATAACACATAAAATTACTAGGACACCTTTTCAAATTCCTACAACAATCACACTCAGCCTTACACAAACTTAACTGCGATATGGAGCTGAAAATAAAACCTTTGGGGGCTAAAAAGCTTCGCTCACAACATAATATAAACAACAATAATGTCGGCTCTGCCAAACGGACACTATTTGCCCCGGAGGACGAATAAAAATAATATACAGGGGATCAACTAGATCCGATGATAAATGAGGGGCCCATAGATAACCTCGCCCCACAGATACACAATGCTCCGTACCTACTCGTATATATATGTGACAGCAGCGTGCGACGGCATTAACGCTATTTTGGAAAATAATTATGTACAATGTTTTAATATTTTACATTTGTGAATAGTAAATTGACTAAGCTATGTTTAAAAGATTGAAAGACTAGTGTTTTTCAACATTGTCGCATTCATAACTAGTCGCAAACAAGAACATTCAATTTTGATTGGTTTTTATGAGCATTCATATAACATACATCTAAGTGTTGAGAATAAACAACAAATTAACTGATTAATTCTGTAAAAACCTCGGCCATTGTAGTTTAATATTACCTTTTCTTGACTACTCTTACTAAATAACATTAGCAGGCTTTCACGCGTATTGGCTACGTCAAGTAAACGTATGTAAAATAATGTTTTGAGTATTTTATGCGACGTCTGGCGCGAACCCCACGAGGATCACAACACTAAGAATAAAGGAATGAAAACACGTCTGACTTCAGCTGACCTCGACGACGTTACAACTAGTGTACAGGACTTGGACTAACATTGTTACGAAACTTTTTATTTTATTTATTTATTGATTTATTTATTTATTGTTAATTAGAACGGTTATTACACCACTTACACTAACTAACACATGTTAAGTTAAATAAGCATTAAACACATTCTTTTGTCAATTTATAAATAATCTTAAGATAAAAACAACTAAAACTAACTAAATAAGCAATAAATCATTGTGCATACAACAAGAAAACACAGTAGAAATAGAGAGTGTAAGTCTGAAGGATAAAAGCAACTATACCTAAGACCAGAAAAATTAACAACAAGTAACATAAAACAATAAATTTTAATAGTCTCATTGATTACAAATATATGAACATATACAAATTACACAACAATGATATTGTTTTAGTCAATAATTCTCACAAATCTATGTCTGTGGAACTCCTACTCGTATGTCCACTTCCACCGCTAGATGTACTCGTAACAGTGTAAGACGTAATTCCGCTCGTCAGAGATGTTTTATCTCTCACTGCTATCGCGCCATCAATCTAAATTGTATTCATTAGCCAGAAATTCCCTAATCCGGAAATCACTGCCATAAGGAACATTGTGCTCGAACAGATTCCCCACTAATCTCTTGGGGAAAACTAATCTCGAACAAATGTTTTTGATTAGAAGTTAGTTGAAACCAGACTCATAAATTCATTGATTGGTCGTCGTCATACATTTAGTAGGTACCTATATTATTTTTATTGCGTAAGGAAAATTAAATTTTATTAATTGTATCTTACTTATTGTGTTACTTCGTTCCTTCTGTCACAAAGGACAAATACGTTTTTAAAAGAATATATTTAAGCTGCATAGATTTTAGCTACCACACAGACTTAATAGTGTGTACGACCCCCCTGGTGTTGCACGTGTCAGTAGGCGACGGTGACCACTTACCATCAGGTGGCCCGTCTGTCTGTTTGCTTGCTCCATTTATAAAAAAAAAGTGATGCTCATCTTTGCCCGCAAAGAAAATGAACCGAACGTAAAGTACAACAAGGAAAAAACATATTATAGATGCGTATTACATTTTTTTGGCGATCAAATTTCGGACCAATCGTGATTAGAACAGTGAAGTATTCAATCACTAAAAAGTAATTAATCCTTAAATGTTACATTGAAAAATGAAATTGCGGTATAGTACCTAGGTACTTCCCAAGCAGTTAAACAATTTGGACGAGATCTGATAATAGCTAATCTTAGAGCCGAAATATCAGACTCGCAAATAGACACAAAAACTTTTTCAATTTCCATTAAAGCAAATTAGAAAGTAGCGTCTGCTTCGAGCAACCGGGTCGAATCACAAACAACCTTACAATCACTGAGATCGCCGATGCATTTGGAAAACGCGCTTGCTTGCTTAAATAACTCATTTACCCATATTGATCTATGCGCTATTGCTATTAGTAGGTACAATCTTTTGATGACTTTACTTTTAATTTTGAAAACTGCCGTGTGTTTTTTTTCAACTGTGTCATCTCAAATAACGAATATTTCCCCCTCACGCTGCTTTTTTGGAATATAAGCACCACAAAACAGTTTTAGACACCATCCCCTTTCCAAGTCTTTTCAGGAGAAACACGTATAAAAAAGAAACTAAAAAAATAATTTTTTCAAGCCATTTTTGTCATTAAATCTAATTTTCTATTCTTAACTAATCAATGTCGTATCACGTCTATAAATAAAGCGACACGCATTTATAAAAGAAAAAACTTATTTCCTGACGTAAAAAACAAGATTATCACGTTATTATCACTTTATAATAAGAAAATTATAATAAAACCATACATACTCGTATCTCTCAATGAAACACCAAGAAGTTATAACAATTACGCCTACAGACTCTCTACGGAAAGATATTTGTAAAGCGAATGAGAATGCCAGCGGAACACCTGTACCTAACCCATCCGCTTAATATACCAGTAAATCGTAATAATAATATTATACACTAATGTCGGCAGCCGGCGCAAATATACAGCTCAACTCCGCCTAATACCCGGTGTTTTGTCGCTTTCAAAGATTACCTAAGGGAAATTCACATCATACGCGATTAAATGATTTGGGTTTCAGCTTTTCTCTGAAATATTTTAAAGCTATTCACTGACAGTGTAAACCGTTTTTGAATCTGGTCCCCAAAATAGAGTCACTTTTGAGGATTTAGAGTAATGTAAAATTTGAAATGAATGAAATGTGAAAAATTTCGACATAATCGACATAAATCTATGATCATATTATATCTATGTACCATATATATTTTATGACATATATCTGTACCAAATAGAATTCTACCAAAAAGTAATTATCAAAATAGGTCGCTCAATATTTACTTACAATTATCAAAAATGGTTCTCCAATCTGAAAATTCAACCTCAAATGTTTGTTTTAAGTTCTTGCATTCCCTAAACCAGCATATTATTAGATATGCTTCGTGCTTTATGCACCGGTCATGGGGGATACTAAATAGTAGAGCAATTTGGACTTCAGTACTATTATCTTTGCTTTACCGACTGGTACAGCGTTCCATCAACCCCAGGCCTACTCTTAATCAACGGCTTAAAAACAGGCAAAGGATAGTTATTACCTCTTGCTATTAAACAGCGGCTTAAAATCATGCCATGTATAGTGATTACCTCTCGATAAGCCAGTGTGCACCGCCCCTAACCGCCGGTGTTTTGTCACTACCGTCGAGTCCCGCCGAGATTACCCAAGAGCGAGCGGCAAGCTCAAAGCTCACACTAGGATTATGCGCCTCAAATAATGCTCCTCCACTTGATACCGACTCAGAGATACAGACAGTGCTTACTAGTTCCCCGAAATTGATAAAGCGATGATAGCCCAGTGGCTTAGAATTCGACCTCGAATCGAGGGATCCGGGTTCGAATCCCACTGGCACGCACCAACGACTTAGTAAAAAAAATAAGTCTAAAAAACAAACCAATAGCAAATGGATATCCACAAAAACGAGCGACAATTTGCCACTTTTTGGAATAAACACCGACGTAAATCACGCAGTACTGATAGAGAGACATAAATATAGTAGCCTAAAGGTGGGTAAATTGACAGGGGACTGGAATTTGTGGCGGGCATCTTATGGCGACTGGACCCCAATAACTCTCGGGGCTCGGCTTCGCAAGTTTTCAAATAGACGATTTCGAAATATCGATTCCGAAGGGTAAGCGCGCGGAAAGTATTGCACAGTTGCGTGCGGAATGCGTAATCGTCGCTTGCAATTCACTTGATAAGTTACGACATGGTTCCTTTTCACTACGTAAGTACATCGGCCGGCTCCCCGAGGGCTTCAGATCTAAATCCAGACTTCTACGCCCTAATCTTGTAATAGGAGCTTGTCTTATAAAACCCACGCGAAAACCCAGGCGGGGATATCGGTCACGGTATCTACTATCTAACAAACTTTCTGGGCTAAATTTACACATATCTTTGACTGTCATATTAGTATCTAAGAATAGTGTGCTGAGCTAGAAATTTAAAGTTCAGTGTATTTTGTCTTTTACCCGTTAGTGACCTACCGCAAGGTCGGTTTTCCTCTCACAGTGAGAAGGATGTAAGCCTAAGTCCACCACGCTTGCCTAATGCGGGTTGGTGGACTTCATAAGTGTTTGAGAACACTATGGAGAACTCTAAGGGATGCAAGTTTCCTCACTTTCTTTTCCTTCACCGTTACAGCAAGTAAGTGATATTTAATTTTATAAAGGTTCAGTGTCAATGAACTGATATAAATTGTACTAAAAAAGAAATTTTATTGCAACAGTCTCTGCCTTCAACGGGAGAAGACCTAGAAACCTTAATCATTAAAATGCAGAGAAATCTTTAAGTGACTTACCTAACTATTTAAAGCCTTTTAAGCTAGGTCACAGAATACATAACAGTAGGTATAAACTAAACCTACACTTTGCGAAGACCTACGATGTCGATAAAAGAGCTCACGCGATCGAATGCGTTACGAATACGACAATCGAACGTGCTCGGCGTATTGTTGACGGACGGCTTAGTGGAAATGAATATCATAAAGGTAACGTTCACAAAATTATGCCGAAGATGCCTTTTACGAGTCCCTTCGCTTTTTCGTTGAGAGACCTATAAAACTTTGGATCAAAATGAAATAGGGATTTACCCGGTTTTTTACGCGTAGCACTAGAGATCGCTAGGGACATACCTAACTATTTTACACGGTCTTAATTGAGTCAAAATTGTTCATACATTCGTAGTCTTCGCCGCCTCCCTCTTAGTTCGCCTCCGACCTCGAGTTCGGTTGTCGGAGATACTTAGTCTTTATTTTAATGGACCATCTCAGTACTCTTGAGCAACAAAGCAACGCATCCACGTACGATACGACGGTATAATTGTGTTATTTCGATTAGTTAGAGTTATTTAACAATTTTATTTAGTTAGTGCTCTATCAATATTCAACGTTAAAACGAGAAATTATAGCAACATAGTTAGATAAAACATAGCTACGGTTGTACCGCAAAAGTGCCGTACTCTTCGAAATTTGATGAGATGTTACGAGTAAGTGTGAGATCGTAACATACCAAGGTGGCCATAAAAATACTTGCGAAAAACATAACGGAGCAATAAAATTATGGACACTCAAGTAAATTACTTTAAAAGTAAGAAGAGAACATAAGTACATACATACGAGTAGTATCGATCGAAAGCCATCTAAAAGGTTTAGCAATCAGGCCTCCATTGGGTCAGGTCAGGTCAGGTCCTAGTGCTGGACGGCACCGATTAATGGACTACAAAGCACTGAACACTGATGGATATAGAGATGACGTTTAATTAAATGTCTACAGTCTATAGACTTAATAAAAATTGTCGAATCTTTGGGCGGTAGATACTCGTAGTAGCACAGTACCTCGCCCGGGGAACATTGCCGCCAGATCTGTAACCCGTCGTAAAACAGTATGTTCTTCATGTCTTGTGTTTTGGCTGGGGAGGTATGGATGCTGGAAATACTCTATTTGAAGCGAACAAATCAGTCCTCATGAGTATAGCAAAGCACCCGCAAATACCTTAGACATTTTATTAGTAGCAAAGCACCCGCATACAACCTCACATAGGATTTCTTCTCCATTTGAGGTTGGATGTGGGTGTCCATGGGCTGCTAAACAATACATAAAAATATAACATTCCAACCCCAACAGCAAACTATCAAAACAGTTTAAAACATACTGCGCTGTTTCCTCGTTTACGAGTACCGAATTTACTGTTTCAGAAACTTTACTGGCCAGTGTATATGTGGCTATCGCTGTCGTTACATAAATATGTGTTAATGTCCCTTTCAAACTAGCTGTGGCCACGGTTTTGTCCTGTGAGATTTAAAAATAAATAAATAAATAACGCTTCACACTCATAGCCCCACACTAGGATTCCCTGTGTCGTGACAGACAAGAACACAACACACCCAGACCACAAACAGAAATTCAAATTTATCATTCAAATCTCTGCTCTGCTGGGAATCGAACTCAGGACCCTCCGCGCAGCGTACCGGTGTCATAACCATGATATGAATAAAAGTGTAGTCTATGTCTAATTGTCTATGTCGTGGAAAAAAGTCCACCAGTTTTATGTTTGCTATACAAGCCTGTAACCCATTAAAGACAAGGTTGGGTATTCACTAACGATGAGATTGATGCAGGCCTTAGTCCACCACGCTGGCCTAGTGCATATTGGTGGACTCCACATGCCTGTACCTACAGTTATTTGAGCAGAAAGAAGCAGATAACTCTACACAGGGCTCCTTGTAAAATGCCTGTCAAAATCGATCCAACCAACATATTATTCGCTAAAAATGTCATATTTTAAAGTAGCCGGTATGGTACTTTCCGTTTGTTATAAAAAAATAGATTTTCAATAGAAATTATAAGAATATTATGATAATTCTATTTTTTTACACTTTTAAAAGCAATGTCAACATTTCAATTCCGCTCGATTAAGTCTGGCAACAGTAGACAGGTGGAGTAACATGTCGGGTGTTGACTAATATCAATTATAATTATCATTTGCTGTCAGCAGCCGCCTGGCAACGCGCCAACACTACTTCAACTTTAACTGATCATGTTAAGCTTATTATTATGCATAACCGTTTCCACTAGAAAGGATTTGTTACTATTTATTTATGTTAATAAATATTATGTACATACGTTTCCCATTCAAAACACTCTCTGTGCATGGGTGATCAATAGCGTAGTCATTAACATCTATACACGTTCTCAATGCAACTAAAGGAAGTAAAAATCCACGATAAATATAATATCTACCTACTTGATGTTCAATATCCACAATAACCAGAAATTTCAAAATTGTTTGGATCATTTTATTGCAGTTTTACTATGCAATAAGCATGCTTAGTTCATAGTCTTTCATTGACTGTTTATAAAATTTATTCGATTTCTGATAAATTGTTATTTCTAAACCCAAAAGCCTTTCAGCATCCAAGTTCCTTAAGTGTTTCCTGTAAGAGAGTAATCAATAACTCACCTACAGCCTAAATAACACGTTCCTTCAATTAATAGGCGCGCCTAACTACATGATAGTTAGCAGGGCGGGCAGCGAAGATATTCGAAATAACCAGGTCCATACTGCCAAAGGAAAGTAAACCCTATTGTATGATGTTAAGGTGTAATATCGGTCGAAGGTTGGACACTTATAGGTAAGTCAAGAGCAACAGGAAGAGGCGAGCCGGGTCCCAACTCAAACACGATGGCTGGATGTTTGCGACCCGTATACCGAAGGTCGACAAACATGGTTCAGCTCTGTGTTATTGAAGAAAACCTGTACGAGTATTCATTAGCTGCGTGTATACATTTTTCGGCTATCCGATGTAAGGGGCAGACATTAAACACTATGCTGATCTGAAGAACAAAAGAAAGTTAAGCAATGCCGGATGTAATCAATATCAAGTTACCACTAGTGGCGAATAACAATTACGCTCTAGCTGTCGTGCTTGAAATGCACCTTGAACACATTGAGCGAAGCATCCGGTTGGATTCGTAACAATCGTCAACTTTTCCGGGAAGCCTTGTGGACCCATCCATTAAGGCGGATTGAACAACTTTGAGGCGACTCCTCTGGTTTAGCTCGTGTCAATGGGCGACGGTGATTTACTCGTACTTACCATCCACCCGTCCGGCTGTTTATCTGATCATCTCACAAAAGAAACTTCAAGGTAACGATACACTCTGATTTACAGTCAATCAGACGGTTAATATTCTGGGCACAAACGTGGAGGTCTCGCCGCATGTTTATTCGTGGCGTTAATCGCAGAACACCCTCGCCTGCCGGAGGTCATAACACTGAATTCCGAGGCAATGCAGACCGCGGTGACAACCACTTAACCTACTTCCCACTGTTTAACCACTTTTACCTATTACACTCGTAGGTTCGTGTATAAATCATCCAGCTATCCGATACGAGGCACACGGATATGAAACACTAGTATGAGCACTAGCAGCTATGGGAATACACGCTTTCGTGCTTCGAAAGGGACATTGAATACACTGATCGTGGCTCCCGATTGCCATCGATTACAGTGGCGTGAGCATGAAATCTATCGTCAAGGTAAGCGTATAGTAAACGTAAATCATTAGTTTGTACTTTGTCATAATTATGTCAGCCTGTCTTGACATCTTCAGATACTAATGGCAGCTCGGTACGATTACTATACGAAGATGCGTAAGTTCATGGTCGAGGCGCTACTTCTCCCTATACTAATATATAAAACAAACATCTTGTAGTAGTTACAGAAAATCCACAGTTACGTTTAACTAACAACAATCTTCCCGCTAAAGCCACTACTAGATAACATGATACTACCAACAAGCAGAGATCATGTAAGGGCCAGTAGCACTAACCGTGTAATCACTTAATCCCGCTCCGCCTCGTGCAGATAAAACTGTAATGTTTACGGCTCTCCGTACACGAAAGTCGCTTACGGACTTATACAGATTCTTCATTTACTCACAGTATTTTCATTAACACTTTATGTTTTGTTGACTCAATGTTTCAATTTGTGTCTTAACAAGGGCCGGTGATTTTGCTCGCATCATAATCAACATTGTTATAGTAGCAAAAGGGCATACAGTTGAGTGATCGCTGCAGTCCAAGGGTGCCCCGCATCCTACCTCAATTAGGGAAAAAATTTATGGTATGATACGTATCTGAGGTTGTATGCGGGTGTTTTGCAAGAACATCTCGTTCGTCTCAAATAAAATATCCCCGGCAACCATACCTTACCAGCCGAAACAAGATACGAGTATGAAGGACATCATGCTCTACGACGAATCAAGAGGCTGGCGGTAAGGTACCGCCCAGGATGAGCTACTATAGCTTAACTACCTTAAAATATTTAATTAATTGTAATATATTAAATAATTTAAACATTTCCATACAAACTTCCATCCATTTTTCAGACAAATCTTTCCTCTTCCTTCCTTCGCTTCGTACTCTACTGCTGGACTTGAACCACTCATTATCGACGCCACTCAGCTGGTTCCTTTAAATTCAAAGGCTTTCTACTGTCTTCTTTTGCCGAGACGTGGTCACCATTAGAATAGCTGTCCAATTAAAAAAAATCAATTACCCTCCTACCTTATCCGGTACAAGATAACCTAACAAAAGTTTCTTCATCCGGTAGTGTTAACCCAATTCCGGCGCAGCTTCCCAAAGCCGACGATAAGGTGTAATGAGAGCTCTCCTCGCGTTATAGAGAAGCAAGTTGTAGAGAAGCTTGTGCCCTTTAATTCGAACTACTTTGATCACTGGATTTTATTCCGTTCTTTAGTCAGCGGACTTAAAATTTGACATGAACGTTACAAAATGTTGAACTAATAAATATAGGAAATTGCTGAAGGCGATGAAATTTTGAAAAAATCAATTAATCAACAATTAAAATAACAAATTAATATTTTTTTTTTAAATTACAAATCCGCAATAATGTCGAGATGGATTATTCAATCGAGATAGATCTATTAATATTTTTTTAATTGTTTGTTAACTCAACATCCTGTGGATTTTCTCGAGTTTTTGTTTTATAAATGTTGGTTTAATGTAGGTTTTTGGTTAATATGAGGTACACCATCGAAGTACCTATTCACAGAGGTAGAGTTTTATGTGCGAAAGGTTTCTGCGGATTAAACGAAGATGGCGGTGCTAACACCCCATTTAACTACAAAATGGTGATTTAAAATAAGGGTACTGTGAGGATAACTAGGTATGAGTAAGGTAATAATGTAAAAGCGTACAATTAACACTTATTCAAGCTAAGCAAAGTATAACTACAAAGTCCCGACACTTTCATAAAATAAAACATTTGTCACCCAGTTAATTCCACGGTGAATTAGCGAGCGGATGTCATCTTCCGTGTCTCACTTATCCGGATTAGCTGTTGGGCAGCGCAGGATCCCGTTAGGGCCGGTTATGACCGGTTATGACCGGTTATAGCCGGTTATAGCCAGTTATCGTCGACGAAACTCGTCTTGGAGTCTTCTTCACTAACGGAGTTAGTGCTCTTTAATTAGGAGCTTTCTCTAAGCTGCTTCCTGAAATCCTTGTAAAATATTAATTATGAAAACATATTGTCAGCGAATTTTGGTAACGTAGAAAATGGATATTTTTTTGGAATATGCGCTGTTATTAGGACGAACCTATCGAGTTGATGCAAAAATACGTAGATTAGGTGATCATCTCGGGTCTTCTCTTTTTGCTACTACTTATAGATGATTTATGGTGAAATGGGTGTTTGAAATTTGCGGTGCTGTTGTGTCATAATAATGAAAGTCATGATTAATCTTGTCTGTTTTTAAATGTAATTAATTTTTCACCAATAAAAGAAACAACAATAGATCCCTTTGTTTTTCACAAAGGCAAAACGGAGGGTGTGGAATCTGAAAAATAAACTATTAAAACGAATCGTCGCTTTATGCACAAATTGGCCGCGAAGTGTTTTAACGGAACATGATCAAATTAATCCGCATATCGTTATTCGAACGCCGCCATTCCCGCAACACGCGCCCGCGTACTTTGTAAAATGAATTAACCGACCGAGCTTATTAAATTAAAATGGCAACAATTCGGCTATAAATGCCCGTTTTATGCAAATTCACCCACTTTATGGTGAATGATTTATCCCGGTGCAGCAATTCCTAGTAAAAACCAGATTACACCGGCTTTGTGCTCGCGTCATAAAGTCCACTGACCGGCGCCTGTAAACATGGTCCCCATTTGTACAAGATTGGGGACATTAGAGCTAAAATGTGGCCATATACCACACGTATCTGAGATCTTTTTTTTGGTTCGCGGACGTTTATGGATCTCATATTTTATTCTGCGCTATAAATGGCAGCTTACGGCGTCCGAGTAATATTTCACATTAGTCTGATGGAGGCTTGTTGGGATAAGGTGTCCCTTTTATTGTGACTATTGTGGGACGACGGCTGTCCGATTGTTCTGTTATTTCGCTTTGAATGGCGCTGCAAATGTGTGTCGCGTGCTTTGATAGGCGAATGATAAAAATGATGACAAACTTATGACTAAAAAGGCCTTATAGATTAAAACTGCTGTCAATTATGATAATTTATATTGATTGCCAATCCGACAATTAAGTAATTCGGCAAGAAAAATACTGCATTAAATTACAAGGAAACATGAGTATTAAATACCTTCTTATGTATCTTCATACACAAGAAAAAGTTACGTTACGAAGTTACAAAACGTTTTCATTTTGTGATTCAAGAAAATGGAGCCGACGTGAATTCTAAATAGAACATTCCAGTGGAGCCTCCGTGACGTTTTCGCCACACAATAAATCTCCATAAAAAGAGATTGCACATTCAGACCATTCAAAGAAAAGTGAACTGTTGAAAAACTCAACAAGCATTTTCCGCAGTATCGTTTCATCATTTCTAGTTTCCCGGCGCTCTATTTAAATTTTAATCCCTCACAGACGGAGGCCGATTGCGACCACCGGGTTATACGGGGTGTCCCATAATCAGTGGAAACAACGGAAACGGAAACTAATAGGGGTCAATAAAAATCACTAAATGTAATCGTCCTAGACCTATTGGTTTAAAAGATATAATATTTTAACCACTACTTAAAAGTATTCATTTTACTACATTATGATGTTTGAAAGAAGCTTGTGCAAAAAATTGTGCATATTATTATGGAATTGTGGAACTTTATTTAAAAAATATGTGCAATTCACACTGATTAAAAAAGTTATTCATATTTAATAAAAATCGATGAGAATTTTATTCACAATATTTACATAGATAATGATCCCCCTATTACCAGTTTTCCGTTGGTCCAATAATTACGGGATACGCAGTAGGTATGTTATGTAGATATAGTACAGTTAGTGTACAGTTGAACACGGACAGACGGACGGTACACGGCCTCCATACCCGGCGCCGTCCGCTGGGAGCATGGCCAAATTTAATTAACATTAACCAGAATAACGCGGTAACAGGATAAGCTTTAATATAAGCGTCCTACACAAATACTTTGATCTCGTTAGCGGACGCGCCAAACGTTGAAACGCTGTTTATTAAACGTAACACAATAGAGCGCAAGTACTGGGCCGGCCGTACTATATATAGGGCGGTGATAGCCCAGTGGCTCAGAATTCGACCTCAAATCGAGGGGTTTCACAAAATTAAATAGGTATCACCTGCTGTTACGGTGACGGAAAACATCCTCCACGGTTACAGCGGTCGCCATCATTCACCGTCGTCTTTAAAATTCACTTATTTTATAGCATTTTATCCTACAGCTCAAGTTTTCCATACCTACATTGTTTATCTTGAAAGTTAAGTAACGTAAGAAACATGAATTCTTCCCTTGGGAACAGTTAACATGAAAAACAGTGTATATAAAGATATTAAAATGTAAGTACAAAAGCTTTATTTCTATATTCTGAAAGGCTCTATCTAAGATGGCTGTGAATTCTTTATTCATTCGTCTTGGATTAAAATATTAATGTTTAAACGAGTTTTGGATGTGTGTCCATATTCTGTTAATTTTTTTAAAAAATACTGTATAGCAATAGATTAAATCTTAAATACTTACTATTAAATGAGTGTTTCAAGTGTACACAATCGTTTAAAAATATTATTTTTACATTAAACACAAAGGACCATCCGTCTTAATGTAACCTTCGCGAGAAACCTAAATAAACGTACAGAAATATAACAGACATACTAATATGTAAATCCAAATAAAATAGGTATATTACCCGCTTCAATCAAATTTGACCGAGTATTTACAATAAGAAATCGATTTATCGTAAAAGTTTTAAATCTACCAAAAATCAGGCGGTCAATAACGTAAAGTACTTAATTATTAAAAGGGGTTTTTCATTAAACATAATTGGTCCGGAAATGGATGTCGAACGAAACCAAATTAAATATTTTAAAATGAATGACATGAATGGGAAATGAAATTTATTTAATTAACGCAGCGTCGCGGAATTTGATGTTATTCTGTTACTGTAAATCATAATGGATCCCGCTCCATAAATTTTGCATAAGAATATCGTTACTTTATCATTACTTGGCTTTATCATTCATTAAATGAACCAAAGATAAAAGCTGGGTACCTACAAATTAAACGAGCGCGCTCGCACGTGTCTCGCCCGACTAGATACGCCTTTATAATGTAGGTAAGGAAAACACGTAGGTAGATGGTAAGTCTACAATGTCAATTTTCCTTGTTTTCAAGACATTACACACTTTTCTCATATGTTTAAATGAGATTTCGGTATTATTATTACGTAGCGGTCTTCAATACAGGCGTATAAAAGCTCTCTTCTTTGCTTGTGTCAGTGCGCGACGGTGATCACTTACCATCAGGTGGCCCGTCCGCATGTTTGTCTGTTTTTCTTATTAATAAAAAAATTTACTCAAAAACATCTTGAAAAGTTTAAAAAATCTGGCGTTTCCATAACAATGCGTCACATTCTTAGTGATATCAAGTCCGCTCGTTCAGATGACGTTATCCGTGTAAGTACCTATTTATTCCTGCATTGTTTTTAATAACGCGCAGATTGGGCGATTGGCATTTTCAATAAATTATATTCTAGAGACCATAAAACCGTAAAATTTAAAGAACGTGCCTGAAACTTTTCAGTTTTCGGCGTTTCAATAACAATACGTCACCTTTCTTAGTGGGTTCGATTCCGCTCTTTGAGTCGGCGGATATCCGCGTCTGTTCCGTCCTCTCTCCGCCGCGAACCCGCCCGGAAAATTGTATTGTACCAGGTACCTACTACCTAACCAATCTACATCTGTTTATGCTAATATCATGAAATATAAGCACTGTGAATCCCATTCGTAGAATCGTAGAATTCAATGCAGTTTCTGCTTGCACTTCGCTAGACGCTATAGGAAGGTATTTCAAGTGAGTGTCCTTATTGTATTAGTGTAATAACGCTTCGCACGCTTCACCCTCACAGCCCTACACTACGATCCTCTGTGTCGTGGGTGCAAACACACACAAGACAAGAAGACAACATACCCAGGCAACTCCAATCATCATTCAAATCCCTGTTCTGCTGGGAATCGAAGCCAAGACCTCCGCGCAACGCACTACTATTTTAACCACTGCACCACTAAGTACGTCAGTATATGGTAAAACAATTCTGTTGTAAAGTTTCATGGATTTGAGGCACCATAGCAGTAAGTATTCAAGGTACACACGAGTATATCGATGAATTCAAAGTATATCGTGAAAACAGTCAACGATTGTCTAAACATCGGTTGAAATAGTGATTAATGCTACGCTTAGATAATTAACATGCATATTGCATTTACGCATTCGCCGTATAGCGTTCAATTAGAGTAATGATGTTATCATTATGAATTTTGATGAACGCATTAATTTTATACGAATCAGCGATGCGGCGAATGAAGTTGCTATTAGGTGATACCTTTTTGAGACTTTAAATAATTTACGAGCGTGCAATTACAGACTCAAAAACTTAATGGATATTATTATGCTACTAGCTTATGCCTGCGGCTTCATCCGCGTGAACTTTAGAATTTTGTTTACGTAACTTTTCAAATAAAACTTTCATAGGACTTTGATATTATAGGTCTGAATATAATGATAATGATGGATGATAATATGAAGGATCATAGAAATAAGTTTAATGACACAATAAACTATAAACTACAATGAACGATTAATAAACGACACAGCTATTTTCGCATGTACATATTATTTAGATTCTCGTACTCGTACAATATTGTTAAGCGGACGGGTGGATTACAAGTAGTACAAACGGGTCGACGAGTAGCAAGCACTAATTGAATTGTTGAATAGTATTTCCAGCTCCTATTTGCATGATAACAACAAACACAACATACCTCAGTCCCCCGACATATTAGGTTCGAGCTCTTATACCTACAAGATCCGTATTTCATTAATAAATGCCTCCCAAGTAAATTCGACATCAATGCAGGGAATTAGGCTATTATACGCGAGGGAATGGCAACAGCGCATTCCTTATGTGATTTGAGATTAAAGCTCCAAGGGTACAGATATGAACGGCATAATTACACGTTAGGCTGCCATTGTTGAATTAAATTAAATTTGGGAGGCGAGGGTCTCGCATGAATCATTGGAATCTCAGGGCCTCCAACTCTGCTCCACGGCTGACATGTGTCATTTGTTGTCTCTTTGTTAGTTCGGCAAATGAGTAAGGGGCATGCAAATCCTCTCGACTGTCTATTAAATAGCTGAAAGTTACGTTATGCCGTTATTTATGAGCTACAGTTAAACCTTTCAGCTGACTTCAAAAGATTAATGGCTGGATGAGTTGAGGCACGTCATAATTATCGTTATTTTGAAATACTTGAACATTTTATTTTTGAATGTGGATGTATTACTACTCATGATTCAATGCTCGCTCAAGTAAATCATCTCCAAAAACATAAACACCGCACACCACGACGGACGGACTCTACCATTTATAAACTGGTAATTATAAAATTAAATGATGTTACTTAAATCTTGAGTCTAAATTTAAAATGGTTTTTCATAGTCTGTATCAAGATTGGTAGTGTTGGGATTAACAGTATTTACATGTATGTAAGGCAGATTGTATTTGTGTAGACAGTGTAGAGCAGAAAGTACTGGCACACATTTCATAAAGTTGCCCCTGTCCCTAAACGAGAAAATGTCCGAAATTGTGTGACATTTAAAATATTTGTGCTGTAAATTAGAAGGAAAACGGGCGCATTTGTCGTAATCGTTTCCGGGCGGCGGCGGGCGGACGCGCGCCCAAATGACCTGTAGAGATGTCCCGAGTCAGCTCGACTCGACCTAATACTCGAGTATCCAATAGAGCATTCGGATACTGTCAGTAGTCGATTATTAACTCGAGTACCAACAATATACAACCTTATGTCTTAAGTTTAAGGATATTTTTAGGGATTTATATGCAAGAAATAAGTCCTTATTGTTTAAATTGCAAATTTTTTCACGTGTTTTTCTTAGCTTGCCAAAATAGCATTTTGTTCCCTTATTGTTTAGATAACTGTTTTGTGTCTCGATTGTGTGTTCTGTGTTTTTAAGTTAATAGCGCCGCGTGTCGCGTTCACCAACACTATCGTCAAAGTATATGTAGGTAGGTATAGTTAACGTATGCCATCGCGTACGGCGTATGGTGACTGACGTTTACAATACGAATACTTTGACTATAGCGTACAATGAACATACTCACGGCACTAGAGACGAGTACTCGAGTATTCGACCAGTTTTCTGGACTCGAGTAGGTACTAAGTCAATTCTTTATGTCTTGAGTACTGAAATACTCGAGTACTCAGAATAACCGACTGGGCACATCACTAGGCCTGTGCCGACTGCCGGCCGGGACGGGCCCGCCACATGAATCACGGGTTTACTCCAATAACTATGCATACGGATGAAAGCATATTTCTTTAGGATTTTATTGGCATTTCCTATGCGAGCGCCCCGAGGCTTTCCGATCTTTTGACCTTTGCATTACAAGCAATACCGCCTTAATACTGAGGATGCCAAGAAAATTTGTTACAAAATACTGATCTTGTATCCCAGATTTTTATTGACATTCATAGCCAAATTAGGAAAATGTAAAACTTTCAATGAGGGCTCCATATTCATCTTTGATATAGCCATTGATATCTTTCTTCTATGTCGTTATCGATGGCAATTTCAACAAGCTTATTGATTTAAAAACAACATTGACAACCAGTTTACCCAAACATAGCAATATGTGACTAACTCTGGTCAGGCCACAGCTACATAAAAAAAAACTCAGTTACAAAATTATTAATCGAAAAGAAAGTAAAAAAAACACACTTCAATTTTACCTTCATTTTTGATGAATGCAATACGAAATGCAAAGGCAGTACAACATCAATTCATATTAATCAGGTCAGATTAAATACATATCTACTAACATACTATAAGCTAAACTTGGAATTTAGGATAAGTAATATAAACCCTAATAACCTATATTATAGCTAACCCCTTAAATGATATCCACAGTAACCTCCGTGGAACCGAGTGGTGAAAGAGGTATGTTTTAGCTATCTCTTTGTTGATCGAAAAGACTAATGCTCAGATTGTCTAGTCTGTAGGGGGATACAAATAAAACTGCGTTGTGCGTAAGTCTAACGCTTAAATCTATGCTAATGCTTAAACATTTTCTCCTTCACCCAACGTTACAATTAATCTTCTCGTCTTTATAACATTAGTACCGATATAATTCAATTCAATATCACATCGTTTTCCGCCTCGTGAATGATGATCCGCCAACGCAGCGAGCCTGCTCCGACCACTTCGTACACAGGAGTAAAAAATCTGCTTTTTATTAAAAATTAGTGCAGCAAAACTTTTTAGATAATTTTGTGTGTTTGCCAAAACACTGGAAGGCAAAAATTCGCAACCTCAAAATGTGCAGTTTCGGGCCGGCGTTCTCTTATGTTCAAAAGCGCATAGTTGCATAAAGCCTGCATACTTCAGCGGCCGCACTACCCGTACAAACTGTAGCCTAACCGATGATCTCGCTGCATTCCCTGCCTCAATAATGCGTACTTGCAACAGAAGCATAGAGGCAAAAGTTGTGCAAACTTTTGCCTCTACGCTTTATACTCAAATAATTTAAAATTTATACGCAAACATTTTAATGTCGTGGGACATTAAAATGTTTGCCTATAATTTTGAATATTCTCTTATCCAAACGCAAATTATAATGTAAAAAGACAGGAAGGTATCTATGCGGTTTTACACGGAATGTTAATAAGCGTTTTTAAGACAGGGAATTAAATACGCACGCACTAGTTACAATTCATATGCCATGTGTTATAGACGTTCCTTTTTAACATAATATTATTATGGCATTTTAATGAATAAGGAATTTGTACTAGGACATGAATGAAAGGTAATATCCAGTTTAAAATAAAGCCGTTTGCCCCACGGAGCCACGGACTTACCGCAACTTCGCTGTCTACGGCAAACTGAACTTGGCTAACTTTGGAAAATCCGCCAAGTTTCCCCTCTACGAGTATCTAGCAAGTCGAGTACGTGAGTTCACACCATGTGTTGACTTTGAAACGACCTACCTAATATGCTTTCTATTTTACGTGAAAAGTAGTTGATTTGCAAGAAATCAAATATTAATTATGTCTGTCACCCATTAATGACACACGGCAGGGTGGGGTCCTCGCAATAAGAAGAATGTAGCTAGGCACGCCACGCCGCGGCGCCGGCATAATACGGGTTGGTGGATTTCACATGCCTTTGAGAACATTTAATTTTGTGAACTCTAAAGCATGCAAATGCAAAGTTTCTCACAATTATGTTCGTTCACAAGTGATATTTTATTTATAAAACGCACATAACTTTTTTTATGATAGTTACTTATTAGGATTAGGACAAATGCCTGAAAATAATAGGTTGCACTAGATACACTCAACTGTTAAAAAATTGGTTTTAAAACGGTTGTTCAATTTTTTGTCTGTAGGGTTTCTTTCTACAGTAAGTGTTTCCGACCTTAGCTGAAATCTGAGTTACCTAGTGAGAAACTTTTCTAACGTGAGGCGAGAAAGTTTCTCCTCCGTTGTATCTGGCAACTCAACGTCTGCATCAGTTCGCACCACTCTCTATTCGGTGTTTTTCCTATAAAATGTCTCTATAAAAAGTTAAAATTATCGATAAAAAGTTGCTGTTCTTACTCTAGTTACTATGTTAGAGCCATTTTAAACAATTATTGACTTGACTATGTAAAATTATTTTTATCCCAGACTAAGAGCATTCTCAACTACACCGCAACAATACTGTGTTGATCACGTAGAATGAATAGACATGTTAGAAATTTAAAGTAAAGAAAGCATAGAGAAAAGAAAGTTGAGAGCCATATCAAAATACAAAATGCACGAACTGCCGCTTGACTATCTACTTACCGGTGATGTACGCATAAGAAATACCCGAATAAGTATAATGATCTCTATATTTTAGCTAACCCATATAAGGTAATCGAAGCTTTCAACTAGCCTACACTTTGAAGAATAAAGCGAGGCATGTACCTTCCGTGCACAAAGCTAATTAATTCATCAAGCGAATAATAATAATTCCGTAGAACGCTGTCGTTTTGGCGCGCATACCCTCTTTCAAGAATATTAATTTTGTCGACGACCATTTCACGTTTTACGGGCCCTTTACTAATATTGCTTAATTAATTAATTCGGAAAGGTGACTACTTAATAGAACAGTAACTTACTCTTTGAAGTTATTGAGCTATGTATCGCTTTGACTGAGAAATTGCCGCATACTAAGTAGGAATAGGGTCCCATGACTATATTTTATAGACAGTTCAAAATACGTAACTAAATACCGAAATAACGTTCCACAGTCATAGCCCCACTAGGATTTTCTGTGTCGTGGGTGCCATGGACACACACAAGACAAGAACACATACCCAGACCAGAAACAAGAATATTAAACTCATCATTCAAATCTCTGCTTTGTTGGTATTTTCACCCTAACGAAACTTTGAATAGGTTTGTAATGTAACTACTAATGTATTATACATAACTACTAACGACATAACTACATAACTACTTATGTATATACATTAGTAGGTGAGTTATACTAACAAATCAACCATCAACCCTACCGCTAATGCTTTTCGTGTGGCTGGATCTCCAGAAGAATGCATCAGAGAATCCAGCTCATCCAGGTTACGACGTGAAGTCACGAAATCACACATTATCGTTCGTAACAGAATTCTAATTTTAATTGGTAACTTTATTCGTAGCTTGCTTTGTCTTATGAAAAAAAATTGAATCATCCGATGTGATAGGTACCCAGCTAGCGCCATCTCTATAGGTATTTTTGGCAAAACATTATAAGTAAACAGGTCATTTCTATTTGTTCGTTCTCAGAATTAAATAACCAACTTCTTAATCAATATTTATTTATCGATAAATAAATAGATAATAATTATGTGCATACAATATTGTTATGACAATACGGCAAAGTTAAAAGTCAAAACAGCCAAAGCGGAAACTGTCTCGACGTGCTTGTCAGTGGTATGTCTTATCTCTTTCTAACTTACGCATGTAACCCATACTAAAGTGAGACAGAAATAGACTAAAGACAAAAATTAGGCCAAGAGTCAAGACGGCAAACAAGTTTGAATTAAAATAGACAATAAATTATATAGTCTGGAAAGAAAGAATTATAATATAATGTCTGTGGCCACTTGGCCTGTATTGTCTATGGCAAAAACTAAACTTTTGTTGACACTGAGAAATATTATGGAATTGAATATATTGAAACTATTTTTGTTTAATTGAAAAGACAACGAAAAGAATAATGCGTATTTACATTTTACAGTCGTGCCTTAGTTGTGAATACTGTTAATGTTTCTTTATAAGGTTACTCATGAAAGATTGTAACGACTGGACCCGCCTGCCTCGTTTGTTTCCATCATGACAAAGCGGCGGAGGATAGTCCAAGCTGACAAAATAATACAAAATGTAGTGCATGTGTTTTGTTTGTTAATGTTTTTGCAGTTAAAAGGTAAATATTCGACCATAAAACAACCGCAGAGCTTTATAGTGTTACGTTTGTTACAAGTGGTATTTTTTGACAGGTTATTATTCAACGACTACCAACCCAGTGTTATTGTATTCAACGTCCACCGACATCAGGATAGCGAACACTTCGAAACTGGGCAAAGTGAATTCTATCATTAAGGGTCTGGAGCAAGGATCCGCAGTAGACTTTTTATACAGAAAGAATTTGATATGCTGGTCCGACCAAACTGCCGAGTTGATCCAGTGTTTGGAGTACAATAACACACATTCAGGTGATAAAGTAAGTGAAAATACCATTCCACTTTACTAAAGTGTGTCAAGGTGTAGAATTTCAGATGAGAAAGTGGTGTTTCATATATTTGGGGATTGCATTTTTAGAAAGAGTCCATTTCTTCGGGAGACATTCCTATACTGTCTATTTGCTAAGTGATAGGAACATGTTTTGTGCAGATGATGCCACTGGCACGCAATGAAAAATTGCATAGTTACAAGCACACCACTCCAATATTAAAGTGTTTAGTAATATGTTTTGTTTTACAGCAACGAATAGTATCAGAAGGGTTGATCACACCTACTGGTATTGCCATAGATTGGTACACAGATAAAATATACTGGACAGATGGTGAAACCAATAGGATAGAAGTCATATGTATAGAGCACAAATATAAGAAAGTATTATTTTGGTCTGAAGTAGATTTAGCCAGAGCTATTGCTGTCGTCCCAAAAGATGGGTGAGTACATTTACCTTTAAATTTTTGTACCAGCTAGCCAGCTACTAATTTTTATGACCTAGTTCATCCCGGTCGATATCATGGTCAAATTGTTCAGGGAACTGTATTACAAAGCCTTTTGATTGTCAGAAACAATATATTGATAAGTAATTATCAAAAAAATGTTACATGTTAATTTCTTCCCAAAAAATATTCATAGAGCTGTGGGTTATAATCATGACTTTATAAAAGCGCTCTGGTATTTTACATGTTATTGGCTGAAAGGAAATGATTGACAAAGTTTTGGTGCCTCTTTGTAAAAAAACTGCCACCAACATAGTCGAATGTAGATTGCTCTCAAAACTGTTACTATTATTTATTTTTCTAATTCTTTTTCAATTAATTTTTCAGGCTAATGTTTTGGACTGATTGGGGAGAGATCCCCAAAATAGAGAGAGCTGGTATGAACGGAGATCCAGCAACAAGGAAAGTTATCGTTAAAGATAATATCTTCTGGCCGAATGGAATCACTATAGACTATGCTACCGATTTGATATATTGGGTGGATGCAAAGTTGCAGTTTGTTGATGTCATAGACTTCAATGGCGGCAGCAGGAGGAGGGTGGTTCAGGGAGGCTTGGAATACCCCTATGCTCTCGCATTTTTTAATGATAAATTGTATTGGACTGACTGGAAAACTTGGTAAGTCATATTATAATCAGTCACTGACTAGCACAATGGAAATCTTTAGTTAACAACTTAACACTTATGGAAAAAGATTAGATTACATTTAGAGTAGACTTCTACCTTACCTTAAGATATCTCAGACATCTACCTCAATGTACTGTAGCTACAAAATCAAACTTGTTGCGTACCAAACTTGAATAAATGTGTTGCAGGCAAGTCCACACGTGGGATATATCAACGAACGGCCCCATCAGGGAGCTGATAAAGTCGGACCCAGTGCCGGTGGACATCAAGGTGTACGACGAGAGCCGGCAGCTGATGCCCGAGGGCAGCTACCCCTGCAAGGAGAACAACGAGGGGTGCTCCCACTTGTGCCTCCTGGCTCCTGATCCTCCCGGTATGTGTTCATTGTTCAAGTACTTACATTATACTTAGAAGAAAAGTAACAATCGACGGATCCATTTTTTCTTAATGCCCTAATTTTTATTACAATTATTGATATTGATAATTACATAATAATAATACATAATATAATATAATACATAAGAATAAGTACATAATTTTCGTTATCTTAATGAGCACAGTGAATTCCGCTCTCAACAGTCTTGTAAACTATGATTTCTAGTATAAAGTAGTGAGTACCGGCGGAGTGAGTAACGGGTACAGAGTTGTAGTCTGCATTGTTACTTGTGCTTGTGAGGAACCCGATGGCCACCTCTAATTCATCATATTGCATCCACAATTCCCCAATTCCCTTGTAATGCTGGTGCCTATTGCCCACCTGTCTTTGAGATAAATTATGATAGCTGACAATTTAATTAGATTGCAAGAGCAGATAATAATTTAGGAGGTTTAGTGTGGCAGACAAACTCGATACCTCAATTTTACAATATTTTTTCCAGGCTACGTGTGCGCCTGCCCGACGGGCGTCAAGCTCAGGGAGGGCAGCAACACGACCTGCTACGACAGTCCACAGTCGCTGCTGCTGGTGGCGCAGCGCTCCTCCATCTCCAAGATATCGCTGGACTCTCCCGACTTCACCCCCACCACACTGCCGCTCAAGGACCTCAAGAGGGCTTTAACTATCGATTTTGATCCTAACACTGAGTACATCTATTGGGCAGACAGCTTGGTAAGTTTCACTTGTTTTATTGCTTTTGCTAACGTTCATAAAATAATGTGGTTTATATTAATTAATTGTATAATATGTAAGATCGGCTGATTGGGCAATCTGTGGGAACGGATGCCAGTCTGTACACCGAGACACATTTGAATTAAATGTATGGCTATCTGTCATGTCAGTACCCATTAATGAAATGAAATGAAATGAAAATCATTTATTTGCACGAATATGGGTTAGTTATTGGTTTTACAGGGCATTTTGATCAATCCATATTCACCTTCTCAGGTATGCAAATTATAAAGTTATAAAGTTATGTTACATTTTAATAATTTAAAAATAAAATAAAGACTAATGTTAGTACTAATTACAATTGAAAACTTATAACTAATACATAATTTAATTGACAAGTTTGTCAAGTATAATAATTCATTTGTCAGTTTAGCATATTACATTTATTATTTTTATAATTAGTTGTAATTTTACCTAATCGAACCTAATATGACCCACTACAGGGTCGGGGTCTCCTCTCACAATGAGAAGGATGTAGGCCTTAGTCCACCACGCTGGCCTACTGCGGGTTGGTGGACTTCGCATGCCTTTGAGAACATTTTTTTTGTGAACTCTCAGGCATGCAGGTTTTCTCATGATGTTTGCCTTCACTGTAACAGCAGGTGATATTTAATTTCATAAATCGCACATAACTTTTATTACAAAGTCCTCGATTCGAGGTCGAATTCTAAGCCACTGGGCTATCACCGCTGCTATGGCTATCTAGTCACTAGAAAACTCACCTTTATAGTGGGGGTATAAGTTGATGTCATACACTACAAGCTACAACTGAAATCATCTGTTTTCAACTTTAAGGACTCCTCCAACTCTTTTGATAACCTCCACGGATAAGCACTAGTTGTTTAAGACATAATTATTGTATGCCCGCATAGGGTAGACTTAACCACCGACTAGCTTTTTGTAACATCTTACTTGTGTAGCAGTCAACAATAAACACATTCTTTTCTTTTCTTTTTCTTTGCGGAGAAATGGCATAGAAAAATGTTAAATCATGAGCTTTGAACCATTTCTAAAAGGATTATGAATGTCAATTATGTTTTTGTCCTTTTTTGCACTGGAAATAAGAGTATTAACAAACTCTTTATGTTATCGCATAAAGTTTATCACGACTCGTTTTAAAATAACGATGGATACCGAAATACATAGAAAAAGTTTTGTGTTTGTGTCACAAATTTATTGAATCTGCAGGCCAAGACAATATCCAGAGCGCGCTTAGACGGCAGCGAGCAGGCGGTGGTGGTCCACAGCAGCGGCGTGCCCGACAGCATCGCCGTCGACCCGCTCGCCGGCAACCTGTACTGGACCGACCCCGTCGCCGACACCATCAGCGCGGCGCGGCTCGACGGCACCTCGCGGAAGGTGAGCTGATGAACAGTACATCGGTTCATCCGAACCAGGGGGTCGGCAGTGTGAAGCGAGCGGCTTCTTTCAGGTCAATAAAATTATAGCGCATCTATCGATAAGATGCATTGCGAAACCAATGCGGGAGGAATGCCTAATACATATGGGGCAGCGAGCACTTTGACCTCGTCGCAACCGTCGTCGGTCGGTCCTCTCGCTCCCGCCACTGGTTAGCGAGGTGTTATGAAAAGGGGGGGTCTCCTCCGGTGTTTAGGAGAGCAGGGCTTTATTTGTAGGTGGCGACGTCCACATAAAATGGTACGACCCGTGTACTCATCTAGTAGCGTCGCGTCGCAGGTGATAGTCCACGGCGAGCTGTACGAGCCGCGCGCCATCGCGCTGCACCCGCGCGGCGGCCTCATGTTCTGGTCGGACTGGAGCGACAAGCGGCCCAAGATCGAGCGCGCCGCCCTCGACGGCAGCGCGCGCCGCCTGCTCGTGGCCGAGCGCCTCGTGTGGCCCAACGGGCTGGCGCTCGACCCCGCCGCCGCCCGCCTCTACTGGGGCGACGCGCGCACGCACAAGATCGAGGTACGTCTCTGTCGCACTCTACCGGAATACGGCTCAGCTCTCTATATGTACGAGTATAACGAACATTGTTAATGTCGCAGGTGTGCAACTTGGACGGCGCCGACAGGAAGGAGTTGCACAGCGGTGACATACTGCACATATTCGGCCTGACGCTGCTCGGCCCGCACCTGTACTGGACCGACATGCAGAGGAGGACGTTGGATCGGATCAATAAAGATACTGGTCGATATAATTATATCTTTTTTAAGTATAACAATGTCGGATACTTTAACCGCAGTGAAGCTGCATGTTATTCTCGTCTCGTGTTCTGTTCGGGTGATCGTCGGAGATCCTCTACAAACATTACTTATTATCCATCGGTGACGCAGCGCATGATCAGGTCGCCCCCTTATAGCTGTAGAAATCGAGTCGGTAGGCGAGAAAGAATAAAAAGTCGTCGGATATCCATTATGACTCGAACCCGGTCCTTTAAGTAATAATCCGCATTCTTACTGCGCTGCGTTCGCTTCTTCGCTTCCCTTCGCGTCATCAGTTGTATCATAGTCATCACGGTGGCACGATTGCAGGTCTGGAGCGGCAGGCGGTGGTGGAGCAGATGGCCAACATGATGGGCGTGAAGGCGCTCCGCCGCGGCGCTGCCGACCCCGCCTCGCCCGCCTCGCCCGCCTCGCCCTGCGCGCGCGGCAACGGCGGCTGCTCGCACCTGTGCTTCAACCGCCCCGCGGACCACGTGTGCAGCTGTCCCCTCGGTGAGTGTACCCCTCCTCGCCCGCCTCGCCCGCCGCCTCGCTCGCCGCCTCGCCCGCCTCGCCCGCCGCCTCGACCGCCGCCAGGCCCGCCTCGCCCGCCGCCTCGACCGCCGCCAGGCCCGCCTCGCCCGCCGCCTCGACCGCCGCCAGGCCCGCCTCGCCCGCCGCCTCGACCGCCGCCAGGCCCGCCTCGCCCGCCGCCTCGACCGCCGCCAGGCCCGCCTCGCCCGCCGCCTCGACCGCCGCCAGGCCCGCCTCGCCCGCCGCCTCGCCCGCCGCCTCGCCCGCCGCCTCGCCCGCCTCGCCCGCCGCCTCGACCGCCGCCAGGCCCGCCTCGCCCGCCGCCTCGACCGCCGCCAGGCCCGCCTCGCCCGCCGCCTCGCTCGCCGCCTCGCCCGCCTCGCCCGCCGCCTCGACCGCCGCCAGGCCCGCCTCGCCCGCCGCCTCGCTCGCCGCCTCGCCCGCCTCGCCCGCCGCCTCGACCGCCGCCAGGCCCGCCTCGCCCGCCGCCTCGCCCGCCGCCTCGCTCGCCGCCTCGCCCGCCTCGCCCGCCGCCTCGACCGCCGCCAGGCCCGCCTCGCCCGCCGCCTCGACCGCCGTCAGGCCCGCCTCGCCCGCCGCCTCGCCCGCCGCCTCGCTCGCCGCCTCGCCCGCCTCGCCCGCCGCCTCGACCGCCGCCAGGCCCGCCTCGCCCGCCGCCTCGACCGCCGTCAGGCCCGCCTCGCCCGCCGCCTCGACCGCCGCCTCGCCCGCCTCGCCCGCCGCCTCGACCGCCGTCAGGCCCGCCTCGCCCGCCGCCTCGACCGCCGCCTCGCCCGCCTCGCCCGCCGCCTCGACCGCCGTCAGGCCCGCCTCGCCCGCCGCCTCGCTCGCCGCCTCGCCCGCCTCGCCCGCCGCCTCGACCGCCGCCAGGCCCGCCTCGCCCGCCGCCTCGACCGCCGTCAGGCCCGCCTCGCCCGCCGCCTCGCCCGCCGCCTCGCTCGCCACCTCGCCCGCCGCCTGCGTCTCCAGAGGCCTTGTATATACAAAACAAGCGAGAAATGTGTTGGATAGATGCTAGAGAAGCAGGCACTCTACATACTGCTCACCTTACACACACAAAAACTTACGTTATTCCACAGCGTCAGTACGGATCCTTGCATGCAGCGCGGCTCCCTCAAGCACCTCCGATGACTACACAGTACACAGCCTCGATGTCTATTCCAAACGGCACATCGTCAACCAACTTAATTATAAGAGAAACATAAATTATTAGTAATGCTATCTTTAATTTCTTTGTATTTTGTCGACATGTTCAGGCCTAGAGCTGGGAAGCGACAGAAAGACTTGCGTAGAGCCGGCGGCGTTCCTCGTGTACAGCCGCAAGAACATCATCGGCCGCATCAGCATCGAGAACGAGGACAACGACGCCGTCCTGCCCATCAAGGACTTGAAGGAAGTCAGGTGTGTGTGTGTGTGTGTGTATGTATGTATGTATGACAGCAGTCGCTACACCGTAACAGAGGCCCTATCAAACAGCCTACAGCCAACATATTCTCTTTTTATTAAATGCAAAAATTTTGTTTTAATTTTAATTACACTGACTCTTGCATAGAGCTCACACTAGAAAGTCAAAATTATGTTCTTTTGTTTTGATTGAGTATCATAATGTTTAACTATCATTTTTTTTTATTTTCACAGTGCCTTAGCAGTCCACGTATCTGGTTCAAAACTGTACTGGTCCGACAGCAAAACGAAAACCATAAACCGCTGCTCGATAGACGGCAGCAACAGCGAGAAGATATTGGAGTGGGTGGGATTGGTCGAAGGTATCGGTTCACTTTCATATATGTTTGTTTTATTTCCTCCTTTTCACTTACACTACTAACTCGAAATTGTTTTTGATGAGTCTACTCGTTTGTCTAGTTTAAGATCCCGATGTCGTGTTGACTTTATCACATGACCTTTACTTTAGTCTTCTAGTAACTGCTGCTAGGATTATCTGCTAGTTGTCCCGTTCGGAGGACGAAAGCTTTATGTTGTTGATTTACCGTTATCGCCTTTTTTGATTTTCTTGTTGTTGGGTTCTTGATGGAGATTGTAGTTCAATAGAGAGGTCGTTTTTCCGTTTTAAAACATGAAGATCACATTGTAGATTTTTTGAGATTACCTACGCCATATTTTTTCCAAGTGACGGATTACTCTTATTTGACATTTGGCGTTAGCATGTTGGCATCCGTCACATTAACTGTCGGCGCGAATAAGCTGACATCCATCAATTTAGTTGTCGGCGCGACACTCCATGTATGATTATGAATGATTATTTTGGAAGGACGGTGACGAGTCCGTGTTCGGTGCGCAGGTGTGGCGATCGACTGGGCGGGGCAGAACATCTACTGGACGGACACGGCGGCCGGGCGCGTGGAGCTGGCGCGCCTGGACGGCTCCAGCCGCCGCGCGCTGCTGCACCAGGGCCTCAAGAAGCCCAAGGGCATCGCGCTCGACCCCCGCCGCGGGTGAGTGCGCCTCACAAGAGACGCTCACCACGCGCGACGACGGAACGGGGAGATCTCCCCTTTTCCTTCAAAACTCTAACAACCATTATTTTAGTCCAGTGTATTAATTCCTATTCGATACTAAGATATACATGGGCGGTCGAATCGTCGTAGTTCGTTCGGTTCTAAATGTCGACACGATTTAGAGCTAAACGTCGTACGGTGGAATCGAGTCGATGAATTATTATAATGAACGTGTGCGGCGCGCAGGTACATGTACTGGTCGGAGCTGGGCGCGAAGTGCATCAAGCGCGCCGCCATGGACGGCTCCGGCGCCGCGACGCTGGTGGAGCAGGCGGGGCGCGCGCACGCGCTGGCGCTGGACGCCGAGCGGCGCGCGCTGTACTGGGCCGCGCTCGACCCGGCGGCGCTGGAGCGGGTGCGGCTGGACGGCGCCGACCGCGCGCTGCTGGTGCGCCCCGCGCCGCTCGCGCCCGCCGCCATGCCCTACGCCCTCGCGCTCTACGCCGACCGCGTCTACTGGGGCGACTGGAACACCGGTCAGTCCGCTCGCTTACATATGACTACATTACGTAGTAGCTACGTGGCGTATGGCTCCGGTGAACTATATGAAAGTGTTAGGTGTGCACGGACCGTTATGAACGCCGACTAGGCTTCTACCTCATCGTTCGTCGTGACCGTTATATTGCATTCATTGAAGGAGCTTCGAGCGAAGTACTCGTCTTTTATTCACCCTCACGGCCAACGACACTTCACCGAAACGCGCCCACCTCGACGGCACGGGACAGACGGAATGGCATTTTGCCGAGCGAGAGTCGATGTATTCTTTGTTTATATGTGTAGAGTGTAGATAGCGCATGCTTTTATACACGGTCCGTGCCGGTGTGCGCAGGCGTGATCGAGTCGGTGCGGTGGGACGACGGCGGCGACCGGCGGCGCGTGCACGGCGGCCTCGACTACGTGTCGGGGCTGCGCGCGGTGGCGCGGGCGGAGGGCGGCGCGGGGGCGGGGGCGGGGGCCCAGTGCGCGGCGGACAACGGCGGCTGCGCGCACCTGTGCCTGCAGCTGCCCGGCGGCCGCTTCCGCTGCGCCTGCCCCGCGCACTACCGCCTCAACCCCGACAACGTCACCTGCGCGGGTAACTATAACTTGTGTTCAATGATAAACATATAGTGGGTAGCATACCATACTCCTTGTAGAAGGGCGCGGCGGCGGGGCAGTGCCGTACCGCCTCGATGCAGATAACATCACCTGCGCGGGTAACTCTATAAGTTGTGTTGAATAATAAATATAATTATAATAGGTAGCGTACGGTACTCTTCCGTACCACCTCGAGACAGACATTACCTGCGCGGGTAACGCCGCTCTACTTTCTCACGTCGCCGTGTGTAGGAGGGTACCTACAGTCAGTACGCTCACCCGGCACGTTACACGTTACACGTTACACGTCACATCGATTACATAAATAAATATTGGTTTATTTCAGAGCCCGAAGAATATCTGCTGTTCGCTCAAAAGAACGCCATCGGAAGGTTGATGATATCCAATAACGAATGTAACGACGCCTTCTTGCCGCTGACGGGACTGAGGAGTGTGAGAGCGATCGAGTACGACCCTGTCAATAAGTGAGTAGCCGCTATGTTGCTTTTTGTTGATTTAAAATTATATGTTGCTCGTCTGTCCGCTGGTGAAGCTCAACTTTTATAAAACGCACGTGACTTTTACAAAGATGACTTTGTACCAATTCGGACCAGGACTGCATTGACGGGACTCATTGCATTGCGCAGAACTTCCACTCGACTGTACCATGCGCAAGTTCGGACTCGCGACTATATTCAAGGCGGTCACAAAGTTTGGCGCGGGCTGTACATTTAAAGCATTTTAACTTAAAACAAAACGTCATTGCTCTATGATGGTTTTAGGAGTTTATAGTAACCCCCGGTCTAAACCGTCTACGCAACATCGGCAACACACTCGTTTAATGAACAGCAATGATGTTTTGTTTTAAATCAAAACAAAAAACTTTATAATAGTTTAAGGAGTTTTTAGTGATCCACCTGGGGTGATCGACGGTCTCGTTGCGGTTGCAGGCACGTGTACTGGATGGACGAGGAGGCGCACTCGATCCGGCGCGCGCCCCTGCGCTCGGCCGGCACGTCGGCGCTGGGCGACGGCGCCGCGGTGGGGGGCGCGCTGGCGCGGGCCTGCCTGGCGCCGTGCCTGGCGCTGGACGCGGTGGGGCGCGCGCTGTACTGGACGTGCCTGGACGCCGACTCCATCAACGCCACGGCGCTCGGCGCCAACGCCACCGCGGGCGTGCTGCTGCGCGCCGCCGGCATGCGGCCGCGCCACCTCGCCTTCCACCAGACCAGGAGGTGTCGCATTCGCCCGCCACCGGACGCCGGAGATGTGCGAGGATGCGTTTTTGAACGACCGATAGAATCGCTTCGTTTACCTACCTCGCTCGGCTGAGCCGTTTCCACCGGAGCTGTGCTGAGCGAGGCTAAGTAAATGAAGCGACTCTATTGGTTCTTCAAAAACGCATCCCGCGCTACGCATCCTCGCACATCTCCGGTGGAAACGCAGCCTTATACTTACGTCATAATTAATTTCAAAATGTGACATGTTGTAAAATCTGCAACTTGATCATTGACGCCCGCCACTGAAAATTGAATTTACACTCTACCGAAGTAGGGATGTGACTCTTTTGGGCTCGGTACGATACCGCGGATCGATACAGATCGTAACGTCGCATCCCTATACTGAAGTCATCGCCGGTCGTTCCTTAACAACGATCGAGTGAGTCGCACCCTACTTATGTCGATGAAAATGTTTGCTCAAGGCGTCGAACGTGCGACCGTGACCCGCGTTCTAAACGTCTATTCGATATGTGTCCGCCGGTCGTTCCTCGAATATGATCGTGCCCGTGAGCTGTGGTCTAAGCGGCCATCCGGTGTGTGTCAGGGTGCTGGTGTGGTGGGACGCGGGGCTGGGCGCCGTGATGCGCGCCGGCGCGGACGGCAGCGCGCGCGTGGAGCTGGCGCGCGCCGCCAACGTCACGGCGCTCGCGCTCGACCCCGCCGCCGCCGTCGTCTACTGGGCCGCCGCGCGCCAGATACACGCCGTCCGCCTCGACGCCACCGACAGGCGAGTGACACGCGCACACACACACACACACACACACACACGAGACGACTACTAAACATTTTGTGTCAATAAAAGTAATTTCTTCGCGCTTCTATAAGTGAAACATTGTAAATGTTGGGTGGGCATCGGCGATGCGTTGTCTTCGCGTGAATCATTCGCACTTCGACGAGAAGTGCCAACTGCTTATTTTAAGTTCTGCACGACTAGAGCGTATATAAACGCGTTATCGCTTTACCATCGTACCAATAATGAACGTATCGTCGCGGGTCTAAGGATGACGTGCACGTTGCAGACGCGTGGTGTGGCAGGGCGGCGTGGCGTCCTCGCTGGCGGCGCTGGGCGGCGCGCTGTACTGGGCGAGCGGCGCGGGCGGCGCGCTCATGCGGCTGCCGCTGCAGCGCCGCGACGCGCCCGCCGCGCCCGTGCCGCACGTCACGCGCGTCGTCGCCACGCTCGCCGTGCATAAGGTACCGTCACGATCAAAGTTTCACCTGTCAATAGCTCCAGTAACACTATCGAAAACTCAGTCGAAAGCAATTTTATAATGTCGTATTAAATGCAATATTAGCAAATATTTTCAAAATCGGTTTTATGTGGTCAGGTGGCGCGCGACCACGAGTGCTTCGGCGGGCGGCTGTGCGGCGGCGCGCCGGGGTCGTGCGGCGCGGGCGGCGTGTGCAGCTGCGGCCTCGCGTGCGCGCCGCGTTCGCCGTGCGCGCCCGGACACTTCGCGTGCGCCGCGCCCGCCGCACCCGCCGCACCCGCCGCACCGGCCGACGCCGCGCCCGCGCACTGCATACCTGACTCCTGGAGGTACCGACGATGAAATACTCGCAATTAATACGCCACTATTGTGTACTTACTCGTATTAAATACATACCGAAATACTCCTCAGCTTCAAAAATATAAAAATGCCGCTCAGCTTAGGTCGAGCATCCGAGTACACAAAGCTAGTGAGTAGGGTAGCGATAAAATGTATGCCTCTGATTTACTAATCACAAAAGATCTACTTGCACGTATATTAGCTAACGATACTGCTCTCTTTGCTGCTAAAGAAAATTCAGTGACAGAGTTGAAAATAGAACAGGAATCTTAATGTTAACCTAATCTCGCTGCGACGCTAGAAAATAAAAGTAAACCAGATCTAAATCAGAACAAGTAAAATTCCCTTCCCAAAGTAGGTAACACGTGCTTCACCTTCGGACTGTTCTGTTGTGTGGTCGAGCACCTCGTCGTATTACATGGACATGTGTGGCGTCGGTCGGTAGGTGCGACGGGCAGGTGGACTGCCCCGACGGGTCGGACGAGGGCGCGGCGTGCGGCGCGTGCGGCGGCGGCCTGCGCTGCGCGGACGGGAGCTGCGCCGCCGCGCTCGGGGACTGCGCCGCCGGCGCCTACTGCGCGCCGCACCCGCTGCCCGACGCCTTCCGGTACGTACTGCTCACTTACTGCCCCTCTTTATCTACGAGTATGTAGCGAGCGACTTACACTTCGAACGTGGCCTGAATGTACTTTGACACGAGGGCACTCGAGCCAGGTGTCACGTTAACTTGGCCGAGTAGTACGAGTACCATTGCAGCCGTGTCTTCAAATTCGCGTCGTGTCATGTATTCATGTCGGCCACGACTCCTCCCAACGACTCCGGACGGTGACGCATAGTACGCTTAATATTTCTGTGCGGAGTTTCTCGAACTTTGCCTGGCCATCGACGTCTATCGAGTAGGTGACGATTCTTTTGTCTCGCCACTAAGACTGTATTGCTACCTTTATTTGTTCGTTCCCGTTTTAAGAGTGAGTGATAGTGATAGCTCGATCTGTATCGCATCGCAGGTGCGACTCGCGGCTGTGCCTGGCGGCGCGGCTGCTGTGCGACGGCCACGCGCACTGCGAGGACGGCGCCGACGAGCTGCCCGCCGCCTGCTCGCACGCGCACAACGACCAGGTACACGCACACGCACACACACACACACACACACACACACACACGCCTCATCCTTCTTTCCTTCCATATAACCTCACACGGCCTAAACAGTTCAAATAAAGAATGTTCTATCTCTAGGACCTAAAGGTTTATGTGGTTCATAATTAGTGTTCAAAGATATCCGAGTTGATTCTAACAGTTTTTATAATATATAGCAAATATATAAAGTTGAATTTGTGTTTCAGGTCGTAGGCGGCGGCAAGGGCGGCGGCGGCGGGGGCCGTGCGGCCGCGGCGACGGCGTGCGGCGCGGCGCTGGCGGCGGGCGCGCTGCTGGCGGCGGGCTGGGCGGCCGTGCGACGCGCGCGCCGGCCGCAGCGCCGCGCCGCATTGGCGCCCGCGCGCGCGCTGCAGCCGCTCAAGCCGCCGCCGCTGCGCGTGCGCCCGCCGCCGCTCAGCCACTCCGAGTGAGTACACGCTTTACTGATTATTCGTCGTCGGCATCGTTCAGGGAAGGTTCGCATCCAACATTCGACCTATAATCGAGGGTTCCGGGTTCGAATCCCAGGAGTGGCACGCACCGAATGTAAAAAGGTTAGGTGCGCCTTATAAAATTCACAAAAAAAACGTTCTCAATGTGAAGTCCCGCGGGAGGCGGACGGCGGCCCGCGTCTCTCACTGTGAGAGGAGACCCGCCCCTGTAGTGGGGCATCAACGGGTTAGCGACAAAGACTGAAAGGTAACATTTGTCGCAGGACGACAGCGTCGTCCCCGTCGGCGACGGCGTCGGACAGCCTGTGCGGGCGCTACCCGCGGCCCACCGCCAACCCGCCGCCCAGCCCCGCCACGCTGTCGGCGGGCGCGGGGGGCGCGGGCGGCGCGGGGGGCCGGCGGCGCGCCTACCGCCACTACCGCGCCAGCAACCGCCCGCCGCCGCCCACGCCCGCCTCCACCGACGCCTGCGAGTCCGAGCCCGAGCCCGCCGCGCGCGCGCCGCCCCCCTCCCCCGCGCACTCGCCCGCCCGCTCGCCCGCGCCGCTGCTCTACTGACCGGCCTCCCGCGCGACGCAGGGGCCGCCGCACCGAGCTGCCCGGTCACTCGTCGGTTGTTGGTTACGGAAGATTACTATAATTTAAATTCTTGATCACTCTTGTAAATGCCAACCTTATCAAACGTTTATGAGGATTTAAATCGATTGCAAACAAAATACGAATAGTTTAAATATCCTTGAACTATCATTGGCGGCCTCTATGTTTTACTGATACAAATATGTGACCGTCTAAAGTGAAAGCTAATAGGTAATTATACGTCGACTATATTATATAAGTACGTAAAGGTACAGACTTCGAGAGGCCCAGCTACGCCACCGTCTCGAAGTCTCTCCAAGAAAGTCTCAAACGTATAATAATATCCGATATCGATACGGTGCTATGTGAATGTTCGTGCCTCACTAGTTGTAAGTTGTAACGAGAGTAAACGTGTTGTATTGTATCATAGTGTGTATATAAGCTACGTTAAGTTTGTAACATGTACGTATAGTTTATGATCATAAGTCTTATTGTAACGTTTTGGATCTTCACTATTATACTGTTACTTGATTATTTGTGCGAATTTTCTCTGTATAGTTAATTAATAGTCAATTTTGTCAAATTGTTTTGTGTAACTAAATATATGTAAATAACTCAGACACAATTTTTTAAGTAATCTAGAACGGAGGGTGCAATAACTCGCCGTTCTTATCTTGTAGGCCATATTATATTTCAAAATGGGACTTTAAAATACCGATAGTTAATTTTCTTACATTGTTAAGTGCAGTCTCGTGCGTGTGGTGCAGTAACGAATCTGACTACCCGCGCCGCACATCGTCGACGCGCGGTTCCCTTGAGAAGCTGCAGAGCAATACGTGTGACGTGTGACGTGTGACGTGTGACGCGTGACGTATGACGTGCTCTGGGCCGCAGTCGCTGACATCGATACCGTGAACCGTCACAGTCCTACTCTGACGCTGGACTTTAAAATGCAATTTAAAGTACCCAATTATAGAGGAATTAGAAGAACGGTTATGTCGATTTACGTGTGTATAATTTACGACATTTTGGATATTAAATAAAACATCACAGGGAGAACTACCAGGGTCATTTCGTCATCTATGATTTATAATTTAGTTTTGATTCAGAATTCGACTAATGAGTAACGTTAAATAATACTATGTTGCACAAGGAGAATGTTTGCTTGATTAATTAAAAATATGTTAACGTTTAACTACTGCATTTAACGCTCGAGTGAGGCAGCAGCAGCTATGATAAGATGTAACTATTTATTTTTATAATTATATTTTTTAATTGTATCCATACGACAAAACCCACTTGCTTATCTCTTATGCTATGCTATCTATATCGTTATCTCTAAATAAAACGCCGCAGGATAGTTCATCATGCGCACGTCGCATGCGTCATCGAATTATATGTGCGTCATACATATAATTCGATGACGCATGCGACGTGCGCATGATGGAAACTATCCTACGGAGTTCTATTTAGAGATAACGTTAGTGTGTCTTTCTCAGGCTAGAATATCTCATACTTTTACGACATACACCTGTACGCCTGTACCTACTCGTACCATTGCCACACTAACGGATCCTTCGTTACTGCTGATGCGATCTATCTAGAATAGGCATGATGACAGTAATCAAGTATCGCCAAAATATTTATCTGATCTAATGAAATAGGATTCAAAGATTTCGAAACATGTATTTATTCTCTTATTAATGTCGAGATTAATAATATATTTGTTAAAATAAATCTACAAAATACAACAATCCGCCATGATAGCTTAAACACCCATCAGATCGAATTACGTCAATTTACGTCACGTCTCAGTAAACGTCATTTTTTTGTTTAACCGTATACGCGATCTCTGCATTTTTTACTGAGCCGTGACGTAATAACAGACGCCATGACACGGACGAGCGTTTTGGAATGAATTTGAAACTTAAAATTTAAATGTACTTTTATTGCACCTTAATTTAAAACCTTAATTTTCTACAAAAATATGATAAATATTTTAGACTTAATACAAACTTCTGAATATCGTAGGAGAGTTTTAGAAAATTAGTCATCATTTCTGTCATGACATGAGGCCTTGACTTGCGACATTACTCGCCTAGTCGCTTATAATGTGACGCTTCTACGCCCATTCAATAGGCATGATGACTAATTTTCAAAAACTCTTCTATGATATTCAGAAGTTTCTATTATGTCTAAAATATATCATATTTTTGTAGAAAATTAAGGTTTTTGTGTAATAAAAGTACATTTAAATTTAAAGTTTCAAATTCATTCTAAAACGCTCGCCCGTGTCATGGCGTCTGTCATTGCGCCACGGCTCAGTAAAAAATGCCAGATCGCGTATAATATGCTTACGAAAAAAATGACGTTAACTAAGACGTGACGTAATTTGACGTATTTCGATCTGATGGGTGTTTTAGCTATCATGGCGGATTGTTGTATTTTGTAGATTTATTTTAACAAATAAATTATTAATCTCGACATTAATAAGAGAATAAATACATGTTTCAAAATCATTGAATCCTATTTCATTAGATCAGATAAATATTTTGGCCATACTTGATTACTGTCATCATGCCTATTGGCTTTAATACGTTTAACGCGCTAAACTTATAACAGTATAGTCGTCAATTATTCCAATGTTGAAAGCATGTGTCAGTGGTGAGTGTCAATATATCGTAACTGCAATGTACGAGTGTGTGCAACTCGATCCCGAATACGCTCGCAGTCCTATTAGTATCATGTTTTCTAAAGTATTGAATAATACATACTGCATCGTGTACATTTTATTTAAAGGAAAATTGTCAAGTACACTGTTCTTAGGTGTAAATTGTTATTTAACCTAAGTAACCGACCTCCTAAGGTATTATATTATTAAGTGCCGCTATCATTTGTGAAATGAAACGACTGATTTTTTTACAATAAATCATTTTGTACCTGTTACTAGTGTATATTTTTCGTTACACTACATCCCTTAAATAAATACACCTGACATAGAAATTTCGACGCAATTCGACGCAACGGTCGGAGCGACTTCGCCCCTGGACGAGGTCTTAAATCTGTAGATAGTTTTATCTGAGGAAAAATAAATGTGTGATAAACATTGGCTTAACTTACTTCACTTGTGTCATTCGCTTAGGTCTGTGGGGTTGTCAGTTAACTGTTCAATACTAATTAATTCGATTGAGTTAATTATACTATAAATAAAATAAAAAAATAAACAAACTCTAATTATGCTGTAGTATAATGAAGATATTCGAGCGAGCTGCCATCGACCACTCATTCGCTCCGGGAATGAGGCTCTGTCGAGGGCTCTGACTTGCGTCTGTTGACTACACTAGTTACAAAACTTACTGTACAGTTGTGTTTAGAGATTAACCTAAGGGGAGGTTAAAGATGCCAAGGGCTAAGTTTAGTCTTAAGTTTTTAATCCTGTTCAAACATTATTGTAATGAAATTTTAAATACCTACGAGTAGCTAAAGACGATTTGCCGTTCCTACGTGACCTTAACGAATATGGCGAAGCATGTTGTAATAGTACCGAGTACCTGAAAAAAATATTAAAACGATAGTTAGTAGGTACCCATTGAAAGACGTAGTGTTGTTCCTGGTTTGGGGCTAAAACTACTATAGCTCTCACACAGCCCGACCGCTATGAGCTTCTAGATGTGGTTGAGAGAAATCTGTATCGGTATAAAGTGGTTCGCCTCCCTTCGCAAACTCGATATGGCGTATCACACACACACATACACTTCACACAATATTATGTATGGGGCTGCGGGCTCACCGTGGTGTAGAGCGAGCGCGAGAGGACGATGGCCCCGAGCGGCGCGAGGACGCGCGGCCGCTCCTGCGTCGCCAGCGCCAGCCGCCGCAGCGCGCGCGCCCGCGGGCCCGCCGCCAGCAGCCGGCTCACCAGCACGGGGCTGCGCGCCAGCTGCGTTCACCATAATCCAGTAGCCTCGATGATTAGCACGTCCAGTTCAGTGCCTTGGCAAATTTCTTAAGCGCTTTGACGATGCCTATGCCTACTTATGTCGTGAACACTCCGAGCGTCGCCGAAACTGCTAATTGAATCTAACGACGTGTTAATGACATGGCAGTTTGTCTATGAGATGAACCGCTTGTCCGACGGGAGTTTTTAGACACCTCGCCAAAAAATTTAATTTACTGGCAACTGTTCGAATACTAATAAAATATGATGTTTCTCAGCCCAACGCCTTAGAGAAATTATAAAACTTTTAGGCCCTACGCTGAAGACGACTAACATTAGTGTGGCCATAATTATTATGAAAGGTGAATTTGAGGCCGCATTTTAAGGTTTTATATTTCTGGTTTAGCTTTATAATTATGCTTCGGCACACACTAATATCCTGTTATTACAATGTAACAATACAGTTTATTCTACTTTTTCATTGCATCACAAAACAATCGCCGTTTTACTATCAAAAATATTTTAATTAAGTATGAGTTTTCAGAAAATAATTTACCTCCTGGTGTATTCCGTGGCAGCACTCGATGAGAAACATCAAGTAGATAATGTAACGGACGAACCAAAAAATCTTTAAAAGTACTGTAATAAACTCTAGCATCGTGAAAGCTGTAAAAAATATTATAATGTAGTGAAAATTAAAATATATAAGAAAACTCTTCTTTTCTTAATTTAGAGGGCCGATTATTATGAACTCGATGGAACAGCAGAGCTAGTCATCACACTCATGACGAAATCATCGAAACTTTCAAATGACAATAAATTGTTTTGATATTAATTTAATACTCGTAGCTAGGTATAATTGTGATAATATGTGATATTTCATAGATAACTTAAAATCGCGAGATTACGTCAATTACCACATTTAGGACAGTCGACTAAAATCGACGCGACGTTACAAAATTACATGAAAAATATTATAAAGAGAGTGTTTACTCGATTTAAACGCACCCTGCAGATTCGTGTACAGGTTATAAGCGGCTAGATTCATTTTGAACACGAAGACTATGAAAATATAGAAGAGCGCGGCGCCCTCGGAGGCGCTGAGCCGCGCCGCCAGCTCGCCCGCCGCGCTCAGCCGCCGCGCGGCCCGCTCCACCCTCTCCACCCTCTCCACCCTCTCCACCCTCTCCACCCCCTCCGACCGCGACGCGCGCGACGCTCGGAAACTACAGCCCTCGTTTTCTGAAATTATACGCTTCAATAATTTTTTAAGTGATGATACAGGGTTATTGGTATAATTCGATACATTCCGTTCAGGGGTGAAAGTAGACCTTAATTTGCGATTGATTTTGTCCTATAACAACCTAGTGCGAAATGGCTAGTGTCTGAGATATTTTTTTAAATTTTAAGTTCTTTAAACAATATCAGATTTTTGGCGAAAATCCTGTGTAGCTTCTTTCTTGTATTTTTGTCCATAATCTGATAGTTAAGATTTCAGTATTTTTCAAAGTAGATAATATTAATCTTCAGAGATAGACCGGGTACAGCTATACATACATAATTATATTATTTAATCTAATAGACTTGAGAACATAAAACATTTTAGAAGATAAATTAATTTACATTTATGTAGATTTACCTCAAAAACATAAACGAATGGGATGCATCGTACAACGCACTTAACTTAATTGTGTTAACTTAAATTAAAGTGATAATATGGTAATATTTAGGTATTTTTCAGAGGAATTCAAAGTAGGGCAAAATATTTTAACGAACTTTGACACTGTAACTCCTCAAGAAGGCCGCGGAGCCCCTCGTTGACGGCACGCAGCGTCTCGTGCGTGCGCTGCACCACGAACATGATCTGTATCGTCAGAACATTCGTATTGACCATGCTCGCGTACAAATTCAATAAAACGTAAAATGCTAGAAAAAAAGTTTTAATCCACGATTTATTTTGTTTCTACAAAAATCAAAAATCATTTTTAAATATCTACTAATAATACCTAAATCTCCTTGCCGAGAAACGTACCTGCGTTTCTTGGCAATAAGATCTAAAGCATAATTATAAAGTCCTCGATATTTTCGCACATTTGGCTTCAGATAAATAAAGTATAATACCAGAAAAAGCATCCGAAGAAAAAGATATATTCGAAGCGAATGTACAGATTTCTAAAATACCAAACAGCGCAAGTTGAAGACGTGTGCTTTTATCGTTTGGTGACGCTGAGGGGTGAACATTTTCCCGGATGTAGCCCGCGGTATCTGTCCGGGTTATCTGAAAGCAGGACAAACATTTCATAAAACATGGGTTTAATGTTTCATTACATTACAATAAAAGATAATAGGCTATAACAATTTCATGTTATGTTTTGTTATACTTAGGTACACCGTTTTAAACTTTCGCGGTTATTTACTACATTTGCTCAAGTAGGTATTTACAAAATATTTACTGCGATGCATGTTTAATACTTGTGGAAATTACGTCTTGTTATAATACTATTTATTTACCTTTTGAGCTTCATGCAAATAATTCATAAGCCTGAGGGTCCTCTTTGGACTGCGTAATGCGCCGACCCCGGGGGCCGAAACAGATATGAGTACGTAAAGTATCCATAGTACTATTGATGGGACAAATCTATTGAATTTTTTATTGGTATTCTTTAGTTGCAAATCATATTGAAAACCTAATATGATCATAGTACCTGTAAAATATATCAAACAAAATATATGTATATTATGTGTCAACATTTTAAATAATTATTTAATGGTAATTTCTATTATTTACATATGGTGATATATTTGATGTAGACGTAAATAGTTAAGGGACGTGAGAGGTTGACAACGTGTCCTGCGCGCGTGGGTGTGATAGAGACGGGTGCCAGTCCCAACACTCGCAGCACGCGCAAGAGCGGGACGGCTGCTCCGCTCACCCGCACCGCGCCGCCCGCTCCCGCCCTCTCCCCGCCGCCCGCGACGCTGCCTCGACGCGAGCGCCACGCTTGCTTCGGAAACGCTTTTCTTGTGTGTCTCTCGATATCCATGTTGGGAAAGTTATCAGAGTGGCACAGTGGTAAAGGTAAGTGCAATGGAATTATTCAGTAGTCCTGTAAACGTATTAATTACTTTTACGCGTCAACACAGTCAGAGCGACGCGTGGCTGTACTGGGAATAATTTTCAAAATAACACAACATTAAAATTTAGTGATTTGGTGGATGGATACTAAAACTTGCTTGTCAACCTTATTTTAAACCTTCGAGAGATATAAGTCTCAGTCACATTCAGATATAGAAATGAAACATTCGAAAATTTCAACCTTATTGTAAACAGTTAATAATTTACATGAAAATCATCAGAAACAATTACCTACTGACATTATGCTATGCGAAGAAAATTGAACTACTATTGAAGAAACTTTGCCTACGTGTAGTCTACGTACCTACGATACGTCTAGGAACATGTTCTTGTTGCATTTACTGTATCACAAAAATCGACGTGTATCACGAAAATTGCTTTTTAAAGCATAATTATATTTTGATAAGAACGCTAAAATGTAGTTGAGCAATTAACTTAAAGTTACAAAGAAGCTTTTACTGTATATCGTAATTACATACTTACATCGAACCAGTGAACATGAAAGGTTTTCAGATTTATTTGATGTTATCTTGGGACCTGTGTACCTATTTCATAATCAATACCTTTTCATGTTCCTTTTAATGAACCTTTGTTCCAATAAAGAAATGAAAAAACATCATAATGATAATTGTGTCTAAAATTTTTTTAAGAAAACCTCGTGAAGTCAGCAACAGTGATGATGATTGTGTGGTAACGTGAAGACCCCAAACAACATGATTTATGGTTTGTTTACATTGACTTTCTGTATAATGAGCTGAAGTGAAGTGTAGTTAATGTTATGTTAAACGACCAGGAAAATAAATGATGTAGCAATCAACCTTGTCGTTGGTATGATTTTGTACACGATTTGATAGTTTGAATAACCCTGTTGATATAATTTTTCACCTATCATAGCTACATTCTTCTGTTTAAACAGACTAGTAGACAATTTAATATAGATACATGGATTCCTGTGTTACGGTCTAAGTGGTATGGTCTCAGATTAGTGCGCTCATCTCAGTATGTGCTAGCGTACTTCGTACAACCCCACATGATTGTACGAACACCTTTATAATTATACTTTTTATTAAACGCAGTATTGACTATAGCTTTTACTGCAATGTTATGATCATGTTCATTTCTACTACTGAGGACTTGATGACGTCTGAATAGTTACATAATTAGTGCATATTTCTAATTGAAATACCAACAGACTGTTCATATAATACTACTATTGTAAATGCGAATGTTTGTGAGTATGGATGGATATTTGTTACTCTTTCACGCAAAAACGGCTGAACAGATTTGGATGAAATTTGGTACACAGATAGATCAGAAAATTTCGCATTTAGAGGGATGGTCAACAGAATTGGTAGTAAAAAATTCTATCTCAAAAAACATTGGACGATAGTCAAAATTATAATTGTCAGAGCGAAGTCTGCTGGGTCAGCTAGTTTTTTAAATAATAGTGAAATCCAAGATTTAGTAAATATCACCAAAACTTGGATTTTACCAAAAATTCCTGTGATCAAAATACGTAAGTTATCGTTGCTTATTATAACTTATAAGGTACCTACTATTTATTGCGTATGACAAATAAAATGTTAATAGTGTGTTTTAAATTTTAATCTAATGAACACAATATTCAAAGCTTAATCATAAAATTTTCATGACATTATTATTATAATTAATTAATCATTACGATATAATATTTTAATGATGAGGCTTTCCGATGTCTCCTTCTGAACCAACTTGTGCGACAATGTGTTTATTGATCCTTATGTAATCATTAAGAAAAAAGCGAAGAATGTTGTCATAGCGCCAAATACCTGCAACAAATTCAAAGAAAGTATTCAAGGCTTAAAATTTAATTTAGTTCAAGTCACTCATCCATTAAGATTTATAAATTTCAGATAAGCTTACTTGAGCTTATACCACCAAAAACCAATATTCTTTAATTTTTTGAATTGTAACTAGGCATTCGGGAATACCGACAGAGCCTTAGACATGATTTTGCTAAGGTTATACATTTGCGATAAAAAGATTGTGTCGTGTAATTACCGTGGCGTAAAGTGAGCGGGAAAAAACGATAGTGCCGAGCGGCACGAAGACGTGTGGATCTGGCTGCAGCAGCAGCGCCCCGCGGCGCAGCGCGCGCCCCGGCCGAGACGCCGCCGCCCGCGCGCGGCACAGCAGCGCGCTCGCCAGCACCCGGCTCCGCTGCAACTAGACAGTGACACCTGTTCAACTACAGGCATACAGGCACAGGTCTACGACCGATCTACGGCCCGAGCAGCTTTGCCGGAGAGGTACTTTTACCCGCCGTAATGCAGCATATTTTTCGTATGTTGTGGTTCGCCTAGGAAGGTATGGAAGGTATGGAGATACTTCATTTAAATACGTACGACCGTCTTAGTCTCATAAGTGGCATAGCATTCATGAACAACATAAGATAGGATATTGTATATACGAGTAAGTATAGGATTACAATTATTTCTGGATACACATTGTGTGTATACCAGAGCACCTAAATAGTAATAGGTGTAATGTAGCAAGCATAGATATAAACGCAATAAAATATAAGTTAGATACCTCCTGGTGTAGGTTGTGGCAAGGCTCAATTAGAAGCTTCAAATAGAGGACATACCGAAAAAACCACGACATTTTTTCAAACAACATAGCGACGTTCAATACCGTGAGACCTGCACAGAAAAATATGTTTATAAGTGCTTTTAACCAGGGTTTTACTGGTTTAACTTTAAACCAGTAAAACCCTGAAATCAATAAAAAATCGACTACTTATCTCTTTTGCCCAATTCAAAATAATAATTATGTATTTGCTTGTTTAAATATTAAATCACATGGTTGTAATTGAGAGAAAAATAATGATCGTTTGATATTAACCAACACAGTTTTGTCAGTCACTTTTGAATATCGATAAAAAAAGTTAGGTCCTGTACTTGATGTGAGTATTTTCTGCCCATTTTTATACAAGTTGTAAGCACTCAGGTTCATTTTCAGTACAATCATGGTGAAGACGAACACCAGCGCCGCGCCCTCGGAGCCGCACAGGCTCTGCGCCAGCTCGCGGATTGAGTCCACTTGCGCTAATATTTCATTGACCGTTTCTGACGTGCGAGACTCATGGACGATAATAACTGAAATTAAACTCTCATTTATTTTTGTTGTTTGTTTTCAAATAACTGGGACATAGCTGAGCCCAATACTTGTCATATTTTACTAATAATAATAAACGCACATTAACTAACCTTGATATTGCAAATCCTCGAGGAGCGCACACAGCGCCTCGTTGAGTGCGTGCAGCGTCCAGTGCAGGTGTTCGATCACGTACATTACTACATTATTTGGATACCGAGCATATTGGTGTTGACGTTGTTTGCGTAGTAACTCAACATGTAAAAAGTAGCTAAAATAAAAATAAAAATGAAGAGACCATTGCGCTAAAAGAATTTAATTATGGATTCTGTTACAATAAAATTAAAGTAATACCAGAATAACTATCTGACGTTAAATACACAGTCGCATTTGTAATGAATGCATAGATTTCCAGAATAAAATAAAACGCAAGTTGAAAACGTATTCGTGTATCGTTTGACGATGATATCGTAACATCTTCAACTTCTTTGGTTACCTAAAACATGGCAAGCATTTAGATGACATGATTTCAAGTGACAAAACACATTATTTTGTTCACCTTTACAAAAAATTGCATATTTAACCTTTTGAGCTCGATATAAATAGTTTAAGAGTCTGGTAGTTCTGTTAGGACTACAAAACGCTCCGAACCAGGTAGCAGCGAGAGTAGTCACTACGTAGAGCGTCCAAAATAACATTGACGGAAAATACTGATTGAAATTCCTGTCTGTGTCGCTACAATACAAATCGTATCCGAAACCGATCACGAATAGTACATCTGCAAAGAGAGAAACCTGTTAAGATTTTGATCCATGAGATCACGACGTCCTAAATTTTGGTAACTATCTAGTATTATTTTTACATACCTAAAATGACATACTGTATGTAAGTATAACGCGTATAGTGAGGCGAGAGAGTGGCGGCGTATCCTGTGCGCACGCGCGTGAGGGCGACAGGCGCCAGGCCGAGCGCGCGCAGCACGCGCAGCAGCGTGGCCGCCACGTCGCGCACGCGCACCGCCCCGCCCCCCGTGCCGTCCCCTGCATCGCTCCCTCGCCGCCATCGCCACGATTGCTTCGAAATCGCTACTTTGTGTCTATGTCTTTCGACATCCATGTTGAACAATATGAACACGCTATTCCCTTCTCTTACTCCTTCCATAGATAAAGTTTAAGAGTATCAGTGATAACTGATAATAAAACGAACGGTGTCGTGCTGGTAGTAAATGTTATGTAAACTTTATGGGTAAAATAACTCCCATCATCCCGAGTGCCTGTGTCTACTCTCTATTAAAATATCATCGCGTAGACGAACTGGGAGGGTAAGTCCGTCTACACTGGCCCAAGTATTTTACAGTAAACGTACAAATTGACTACAAACTACAAGTTAATAAGCATACGTAAATAGTAATCAAAAACAAATCGTGCTTATACAAATTTAATCTATAGTCTTGACAATATTTTGAAAAATCAAAGAAAAAGTGGCGAATTCGTCATAAAATTAAATACGACGGTCTAACCCCCCTTCAGGGCCCCTTCACCCAGACGGGCTTGCACACGCTTCTTGACTATCAAAAAAAACATAGCAGATATTTCAAAAACTCAACCAATTTTCGTCTCATAAATGTTCAAAATCACTAAAGCACTAAAGTTAAACACGACAAAATTACTTAGTGCGAGTTGCACAAAATTGTTCGAGCAACGTTCTTCTGCAAACCAATCGAATCGCGTTTGCTCACCGTGGGCTTGAATAGCGTTTATTATTTTTGTTAGGTTGTTGTTTTACGTTCGTGCGTGAGATAAACCTACCAAATTTAGACGGACATCATTCTAGTACGTAATCGTAATGGGCGACTGTCTATCAAAATTGTTGAGGTTATTACGTCTTTGTTTGTTTTGATTGTGTTTGTCACTTTGGTTCGAAAGAAGTTGGAGTTGTGTTTTATGTTTTTATTCATCAAATTAAAAGATTTAAAATGAAGACTAGTTCGTCCCAATTTGATACGATGGTGACATTTATGGAGCAGTAATTGAAGCAGTATGCGGTGATAGCCCAGTGGCTTAAAATTCGAATCGAGGGGTCCAGGTTCGAATCCCAATGGCGCGCACCAATGACTTTGTAAAAATAGTTATGTGCGTTTTATAAAATTAAATATCACCTGCATGCCTGAGAGTTCACAAAAAAAATGTTCCCAAAGGTATGTTCCACCAACCCGCAGTAGGCCATCGTGGTGGACTAAGGTCTACATCCCTCTCATTGTGAGAGGCGACCCGACCCTCTAGTAGGTCATTAATGGGTTACTGACAAGTGGAATTTAAATTATGTATTTGGTGTTTAGTGTAGGTACCTCGGTACTCATGTCTGTGGACTTTTTAATCAAGTAATTAATTTATGTTTTTTATGTTATGTTTGTCCTTTGTCTCAGCTCGCTGCACAAGAACCTATAAACTTTCTTCGAAAGTCGATATCTACATATCTCTAAATTTCCTCTCCGTTAGGTGTATCAACGGATTAAAAGACGCGCGAGCTCTTGCCCCAACACCTACTGGCGCATTTGTTACGGTCATCTTGTGCCTTAGCGGCCGCGAATATCCTCCAAGCGAAGAAAAACCGTGCCATATCTTTGGTATTATTTTCACACAATAAAAATTAAATTATTGTTATATCATAATCGCATCACTTCACTTTCACTACAAAAATCTTTGCGAGTACTTTCTGGTCACAGTCGATCGCCTTTGCGTTTGTATACTACTCGATCTGTCAAAATCTGAAAATCGCACTCGTTAAATGGTTGAAATTAACCAATCATGTGCGCCAACGCCTTCATTTGCGAATGCGAGCAAGTCGACTACCATCGACAATAAACTGCCATTACTGCCCCTCACTACTTCTGGTTCCCATTTTTGACTTACCCTCAGACGGACTTCCCCACATTGACTATTTAAAACAGCTAATGTTGACCGCTACAGTAGTCCTAAAAACTGCATTAGACATTGTCAATCAATACATTCATTGATTTATGAGCTACTTTAAAAAAAGGCTTTTATTGCAAGGCTACATTTTATTATTGTTACGGTAGTGCTTTTACTAGGCATTAAACCTGATTCATGGTGGCATTATGGTCTAGCCTTAGGGAAAATTAAACAAATTGTAATTTTAGAATAATTAGATACCTAATAGTGATTATAAAATAACACGTGTGTAGCAATATAAAATGTCGCTGTACAATACCTATCGTACACAGGACCTATAGGTAATTATATGAATAATTATTTTTTAGCAAAAATGAGAACCGACTTCAAACTAAAAAATAAGAAATAACTTTACAAACGCTTTTAATTGTTTTTACCACGATTTAATTATTCCTTTCTCATAAATTCGTTCCACTCCATCATTATCATCCAAGGTGGTCAATGTTTATATAGTTCTGCAAAGCCAATGTGACCAACAATAATAATTGATTAACCCGGTTCCTTAACTCTTATCGGTTGAGGAGTTCCATCCTGTATCTCCGAAACTCTTCATCAGATCATCATCAGCTTAATATGGGACCAAATTCAAAGTAACAGCGTCCGAACCAAAAAGAAAATATTCAAATCGGTTTACAAATGACGGAACCGGAGGCCGTAACAAATATAAAAAAACATACAGACGAATTGAGAACCTCCTCCTCTTTTTGTAGTCGGTTAAAAAAAACATGGTTTCGAACGGCTCAGCGATTGCGCATATTGCTGAGTTTGTGTTGACGCGCAATCGCTTTAGCTAAATAAATAATTATAATTTAGGAATAAGCGAGTACGTGGCCAGCAGCCGACCGAGGCGCCGCATATTTTGTACCATTAGGTAGTTAGTTATACGTATACCATAGACCATTAGCCGAGTGTTGCAATGTAATTTGGAGACAATACTTATAGAACTATACAACGACCACCAATAGGCTTTTACCTATTTCTTTCTCCTCCTACCCGAAACCTTTACCACATGAGAGTTAAGAACATAAAAAAATGTGTTAAAAAGAGATATGTATTTAGCTGTAGTGCTATTTATTAATACTCCGTTCACACTAGTCCAGTCGAGCAATCCAGTCCAGCGCTGGATTGCCACTGGAATAGTGTGAACCTGCACTGCCATATACAATGCCAGTGATCAAGCCAGTACAGTTGACTAGAATGATGGTCTATTTTTCAATCCAGTACGCCCATTCCAGCGCCACTTGAATAGTGTCCTTGAACGGCCAATCCAGTCCACGCATTTTTGTTTTTTTTAATAATTCCTAACAATAAAGTTAACTATTACTACGTTGAATATTGTTTTAAATTTATGGAAACAACTCCTCAAAATTTTCTGTTGTCATTCTCATTGCCAATCTTCAAAGACATCTTCTGATTTCAGCCGTTGCAAAAGTATTTTTGTACCTCCTTTTTCATTTCCTTCGCTTATCCAATTTCTCACCCAAATCCGCTTTTTTTCTTTTTAGTTCTTCTTCCACTACATCAGCTGCTTCTTGAATGAATATTTAAATTTTAAAATAATTTCTAAACTCCTTTCTTAAAAGCATGGTCACTATAGTTTTATCAATGTGACAGCAATAAAATGACTGGAATAATGTAGACGATACGATCCAATCCAGTACTGGACTGGATTGACTCGCTGGCTTAATTGACTGGAATCGCGTGAACCGGGCATTATTTGAGGAGAAAATCAAATTACTATTCACTAATAACATTTTATTAAATTAAAGTAAGCGTTACAAAAATCGAGGAACAGATTATATTACTTATAATATAGGTACAAACTTACTTTTTACGCTTTGGATTTTTTATATTATTTACATCACTGATACATTAATAATATTCTTTCTAATCGTTACACGCACACTCTTGGCATCATGATCATAGATCTTTATATTTTAATATTAAATTCATTAATTTAATAAAATTAACAAACGTATACCTACATATATAACTATTAATGACTCCTATCTCTAATGTAAGTACTTACAAAACCTCGTGAAGTCATCTATAAGTAATGATGGTATGACCTGAAGTCTCTTAAACAACATGATTTATGATTTATTTACATTGAGTTTACGTGTTAAGTGGTCGAAGTGTGGTAAATATTGTGTTCAACAATGAGGACAACAAATGGCTTAGTAACCAAACTTACGTTTAATTTCTACAAGAATTATTTGTTTTCTAAAATTGCCTATAGCGATACTATTTTTCCGCACATTTACAACAAGTAAACCATTAAAATTTTATTTTACAGAAAAAATAATATATTTCGACAATAGGTTCGGCTCCATTCGACATGCAATTTTCGACGTCGACATGATTTTAAATAATATATTATTCAGGTCATGTTTACCACTAAGGAAACCTAACTTTAAGTTTATTGTACCGATGTGCGAAAATTGTTAGAATTGCATTCAGTAATATACCGGGCTTTAAGAGAATACGGCGTAAGTACCGAAAAAGTAACGAAAACGAAGCATTAAAACCAGGGATGTTATGAAATTTCGGATCTGGATACGAATACGGATATATGTATTAAAAAAATTATATCGGTTTCAGATACGGTTACGAATATGTACCTATAGACGGCTATTTTAATTTTTTTTATCATAAAATATTTGTGGATGTCCATTTATCTTCCTATCACTGAACTTTGAACATTGCGCTATAAAGAGCTGAAATAACTGAAATTATGATTTGTCATTTTATGGCAGCAGGCACCATATTCTGCCGCGGCGTTGTCACTACAGTGGACGGGGCCATTAAAGCTACGAGTAATGTTATGTTAAAATCATCACTTCATTTTAAATGTTCACACAGATTAATTTTATTTCGCCGCATTAGTCTTCTAATGCGGTGTGTTCGCAATGAGGGGGCCTTGAGGATCGTGAACGTCAAGTTGTTAATCAGAATCACTGAAAATTTCTTTAATAAACGGACATGATAATTCCAGATAATATCGAAGCATATTATTACTGAGGTTTAGCTGTACGCTGATAAAATGTGCACAGGTATATATGTGGAAAAATACGTTATTGGATCATTCCGCGAGGCAACCTTCCACGATGAGAATGATTCTTTTGGTCCTGTGGCTGGCGGCGGCGGCGCTGGCCGCTCCCCAGTACCAGCCCATCTTCGCCGACTACCACCGGCAGGTCGGAGTGCCCCAGGCCACGCGTATCAAGGCAGTCGAGGACGCCATAGATTTCGATGGATTAAGAATCGCTGGAGGCTTCGAGACAACGCTCGGCCAATTCCCCTACATGGCAAGTGAAATTTTTTAAAAGTATTGTAAAAACTTTTTAAGTCAATTCTTTAGCTGCTCTCGACCCTTAAATTTTTGCTTAAAACTTCCTTGAATTTCTTATTGGATTGCGAAAAAAATGTAGGTATTGGATTCAGGTTTCTACTAGTTTATATGGCTTTGATCTTAATTTTATTGAATTATAATCGTAAACTGGATTCTGCAACTATAAGTTTTGATGTGTGATTATTCTTTTAATCAGTCCTTTTTTTTTCTAAAATATGGTCCTTTTTAGGTATCTATACAACCTATTCTACAAGAGCCTATTCAATCACATTTTTGTTTAAACAAAGATCAACGTGTAATAAGTTCGATATCAGTTATCACGACACAGCTAAAATATTTGTTTCCAGGCGGGTCTCGCGGTGGCCCTGAGCACGGGGCAGACGTCGGTGTGCGGCGCGGCGCTGGTGAGCAACACGCGGCTGGTGACGGCGGCGCACTGCTGGCGGCACGGCTCCAGCCAGGCGCTGCGCTTCACCGTCGTGCTCGCCTCCACGCGCCTCTTCTCCGGCGGCACGCGCCTCGACACCGACGACGTCGAGCTGCACGCCCAGTACAACGAGCGCGTCCTCAACAACGACATCGCTATCATCCGCATCACCCGCGTCGCTTTCAATCGTAAGTACATGTCTACGACGACCCGAGTGCGCAGTGGTTACGACGATGATGACTTTAAATATCTGTTTCTAGCCTGGGACACACAAAAGTCAAGAACACTGTGTGTTTTAATACGAATACAAGGAATCCACACAGGAAATTACTTTCAAACAGTGTGTTAAATATTCCGTGGGCTATTTAACCATAATTGAGGCTTACGAAGTTATTGTTTTTGATCAATAATAAACTCTTGCACCTCGTTACTAGTAGCTACTGTAGTATCAGTTATTATAGTTTACAACGGTAGGAGATAATAAGTAATATCATCAATATCGTTATCAGTACTGAATTACTGATATTTTCTGTCCCATATACCTAATCATTGTTATTCTAAATGAATCGCTGAATTACTATGAATATCGCTCGTGTTGATATTGATCGTGGTGCCTCTTAAATTAGTACTTTCGTGTGTACTTTACGTTGTAAGAAATGACGATCTCCGTCACACTCCACAGGGAACGTCAACCGCATCCTGCTGGCGGGCGGCTCCAACCAGTTCGTCGGCGCCAGCGCCGTCGCCGTCGGCTTCGGAGTAACCGGTGACGGTAAGTTAGTCAGTCAGCCTTTTTAAAACTTTACACTGCTACCGCTCAAATATCTTTTTCATGTGAATAATTTAATTTATGTGGAAAATTCCTCTCCACTTCACACACTTAGTTATTTTTCTATATTATTTACCTCAAGCTGACTGGTCATAAATGTACTTAAATATTCTCTGAAAGCGATATCTCATCTTAGACCGTTAGTGAAAGAGCCCACTGCAAGGTCGGGATGCTCTTTCGATGAAAATTATGTAGGCCTTAATCCACCACGAGGGTCTAATCCGGGTTAGCGTACTGCACTCCATTAAAAATATTATGGAGAACTTTCAGACATATGTTTTCCTTCACCATTATAGCAGGTGATATTTAATTTTATTAAGCGAACATATCTTTACAACTCGGAAAGTCACCCGAACCCCTCGAGTAAAAGGCTGAATTCTTAGCAATTTTCATTGTTTGGAAGCAATACTTATTCTCTGAGTGTAGACGTGGGCATCAGCAGCAACCAGGCCCTGAGCCACGTGACGCTGACGGTGATCCCCAACGTCGAGTGCCGCGCGATCTACGGGCCCAGCGTCGTGCTCTCCTCCACGCTCTGCACCGGCGGCGACGGCGGCCGCAGCACCTGCAGGGGCGACTCCGGCGGGCCGCTGGCCGCTGGCAACCGCCTTGTTAGTACTAACGAGTGACTTTCGAGAAATGAAACTCTTCGTCTTCAATTGTCAGTAACCATTAATGACCCACTACAGGGTCACAATGAGAAGGATGTAGGCCGCCATCCACCACGCTACACTACTGCGAGTTGGTTGTTCTTCAATTATTATCTGTGATGAATTACTTATGAGGTCTTTCAAGTAGCTTATGTTCTTTGAAACTTCTACGTCTATTCTGTAAAACTAGTCTATTCTCTAGAACCCTCCCGGAGAAGTACCTTACCGCCACTTCTTCAACCCGTCATGTTAGCATGTTCTTCACGTCTTGTGTTTTGTTTATTTGCGAGTTAGCAACGCATACAACCTCAGTTAGGATTTCTAACCTATTTAAAGTTGGACGAGGGTATCATAGGCTGCAGTGACCACTAAAAAATAGCTGCCTGCATTTCAATTTGTTTTATAAAAATCTCAAAGAGGATATTCGAAGACGTAATTATGATGTTTTTTTTAGATTGGCATAACGTCGTTCGGCTCCGAACTGGGCTGCACTATCGGCTTCCCGGCCGGCTTCATCAGGGTCAGCTCCTTCGCGCCCTGGATCCAGGCTCGCATGTAAATCTTCACCAACCTGATTGAAATAAAATATAGTGATTACATTAAATTTTAGGATATTTTTGTTGAATTCATTTCTATACCTCCCTGAACATCAGGTATTCGTCATATGTCTGCTGCCGCGTTATCCAAGCAGATCTCCGGTCCTCAGAATACCTGTCCTTCGTAATTAACGACCACAGACAGTATTGAAATAAATCGATTATATTAATAAAACATGCAATAAAATTATTGTGATTATATTTAATATCAAATCACGTAAAAACCTATTTTGCATTAAACTGCCCCATGTGAATGAACTGCGGTACCTACTTGTATTGAACAGGTACAAAATGTTGAAATTCATAGTACTTTAGGCATTAAAAATAAAACAGCCAAAAGAGGTACTGTAATACTATTTGACACTAGTTGACACCTTAACGTTAAACGTTAACCTTCAAAATATTACTGAAACCACCTCAAGACAAAGAGGTGAAATTGAACTTAACTTGAACTTAACAATAAGACGCATAACTTTTTCTTTTAAATTGTAAACATTTTACCCATGAGCCGGTGCAAATATCGTCAATTATTTTCCCTCGGGCGTTATTTAGTTTTTATTATGGAGCCTTGTGATAGTTGTGATAGTCCGTCAGACACCTGCAACTTCCTGGGCGGGTTGTACGTAAAAAAAACCTTTCTTCATTATTTTCTACTAATTGAACGTTTCATATTTCATATTTAGAAATTAAATATGGATTTCCTTTCTGAAACGAGATCGAATGAGTAAGAATAAAGGTGACATGGATTGTACGAGTGCAAAGTGAAAAAAAACTAAGAAATAATCGCAAATTGCAGCCATTTATTCAGTTTACGTAAAAAAAATTGTTGATTGCGATGCAGAAGGTTTAGATTTAAAGGCGGGCCTGGATCCAGGAAGCGAATGAAGTGACCCTGGCGTAGACGGCGGGGAAGCCGCGCGTGCAGCCTTGCGCCGACCCGAACGACACGATACCGATCTGCAACGAGAAGAGACGTATTAGCGTTATGCTACGTAACACTCTGGAACGGGTAGCCCAGGAATAGCTGACGAGCTTGCAGGTCAACTAGTAGTACCTTTCAAAGGAGTAGCGACCCGTAGACTTACATGGCTGCATTGCTGCTATATGAAGATAACAGTCCCCTTAGATAAATAAAGTCTCCAAAACCTTCACCTGGCCTAATGCACCTTCCTAACGCAAGACATGAAGAAAATATCTACATCGAGAAACATTTCAGAAGATTGTTCTAATATTAATAATTATAATATTACATTTCTGCCAACTATTTTTAGTACCATATAATATTTTACTACGAATATCCTTGTTCTATTTCTCTGTTAAGTCGCAACGATGTTAGCTAGAAGTTGATTTTGTATTAATGAGAGACTCACGAGCCGGTTGTTAGCTTGGAGGGGACCGCCGGAGTCTCCAGTGCAGGGGTTGCGGCCGCCGACGCCGCTGGTGCAGATGGTGGAGGCGACGATGCTGCTGCCGAAGGTCTGCGCGCACACGGCGTTCGTGATCACCTGCACGCTCACGTGGCTCAGGACCTGGTTGGCGCCGATGTTCACGTCTGAAATGGAAAGTGTATTTGTATTGAGCAGTGAGCTGTCCTGATCGAGCATGACACTGATACGAGTATGCAACAAAATGCACGACGTCGTACGAGCGACTAATGCGTGCGCCATCGCGCCATGGCAATTAAGACACGGGGTTAGTCCACTAAGCTAGCATGTTAGGATTCAGAATCTAAGCTAGCTCCATACCAAACCAGAAGAAAGTTCGTTAAATGTAATATTTGCGTACTTACGAGTAGATAAATTGTAATATTATGTTTCTCGTCAGGAAGGCTAGGAAAATATTGTAAACATTCCCTTCAAATCTTTAAAAATTTAATTTCTTATATTAGAATACTCACTATCACCAGTCCGACCGAAGCCAGCAACGTTGGCCCAGGCTCCAACAAACTGATTGGTGCCAGTCGCCATGGCGATGCGGTTGATACCACCTGGGGAGAGAACAATAAGTAAGTATAATTTCAATCAGTATCACCATTGTGAAATGTAAATGCATAGTAGAATTCATTTCTTGTGTTAGGAACTCAGGAGTAACAGCTAATGTCAGCAGTAGGGAAAAGATTAACTAGCAAGGTGATATTTCTTTACCAAACAATAAAAATCGAGATATTTAAATCGGTATGAATTGTTACACAGAAAGAGCTATACCACTCTGAGAAGCCATGAGGACGTAGGTAGCGATCGTATCCAAACAAATTGTATTAAAATACATGACAGATAACATACTTGGCGTACCTACTCAAATTATTTGTATTGAAAATGTGAAATTGGCAATTTCAATACAAATTGTTTGGGAACGTAGCAGGCGCCGTCGCCGTGGCATCCTGCTATGGTATGTTTCAAAAAGGAATATATATAAAAAAATATAAATTACCGCCAAATTGGACCCATCCGATGGTGATGACAGCGACGTCATTGGCCACGGTGACGGGGTCCCACCGCTCGTGCATGCGCACGTTGTTGGTGTTGATGCGCGTGCCGCCGGTGAAGAGGCGCACGGAGCCGAGCACCACCGTGAACTGGCGCGCCTGGTTGCGCCCGTCCCACCAGCAGTGCGCCGCCGTCACCAGCCGCGTGTTGCTCACCAGCGAGGAGCCGCACACCGACTGCACGCCGCTCGTCAGGGTGACCACTAAGCCGCCCTAGAAAAATACCAGCAGGTAAAAAATATCATTTTCAATAAAAATATCTTCAAAATATTATATGAAAGAACTTACCAAGTGGGGGTATTGTCCGAGATTGGCGGCAGACCCACCAGCGATCCGGGAGCCATCGAAGTCCTTGCTCTCTTCTATAGCCTTGATGCGAGCGGCGTCGGCGATGCCGTAGCTCTCGTGGTAGTCGAAAGCGGTGTGCGACACCCACTCCTCCGCCAGCACCGCCGCGACCAGGCTCAGGACGACCAGCAGCTTCATGGTAATGGAGATGCTACGAGTATGATGTCTCTTGAAGCGTCTTCAGTTTTTATATAGTCCCTTATCTTAGGTACGTCGCGTTTATCAACTTAAGTATTTGAGATTTAATAAATTCACACTAATTCCATAGAAAAAATAAGGTTTATGTGATACCGATGCATTTTTGTACATGTCAGTAACCCATTAATGACCGACCCACTGACGGGTCGGGTCTCCTCTCACAATGAGAGGGATGTAGGCCTTAGTCCACCACGCTGGCCCAATGCGGGTTGGTGGACTGTATTTTTGTACATAAATTTGTTTAAAGTCAGAATATACACAAAAAATATTATTAGTATCCGTTTAAACACCATCTTGTAGACCGGTAGAAAAAACGGACGAAAAAACTTTCGGTAGGTACAATTTTGTTACTCTTCGATTTTTAAAAGCTTTTATTTAACTGTACATATTTTTAAATATACCAGCCACCTCCAGCTTTGACGTTTCACATTTAATCTAAAGAATCGACTGTACAGTGTCGAAGCCTCTTTAGGAACAGAAAGCCTTGTGTGATGTTTTTGGTTTTATTTCATTGTAGGGCTCACATTAGTGACCTAATAATTATGAAAAAAATCTAAATCTCACGCAGACGAAGCCAGGGTAGGTATAGGCAAAACAGCACAGAATCAGCAATTCCTTTTAATATTTAATCGCTGTAATCCTTAATCTTGACTTGTTTTACGATTATTAATTTTAGCTAATTATCGCTGTCAATAATTATCTGCTTATCAGATAATTAAACATAAAATAATCAATCACCTAATATTTCAGGATAATAAAATATTGTTTATATCATTCCGACTTTTTCTAACACGTTCTACAACGAAGAAAAGTTAAGACCTTAATAATCGGTAGCGAGGATATTGTAGTGGAAATATTTACAAAACGACGAAATTCAAGATGTTTTATTTTGAGCACTTACTCATTTAAGATTTTAAGAATATTGTATTTGCACTTCAACTAAGTGGACAGAGGACTTGAAGAAAACAGCGGGAAACCGTTGGATTCAAAGGCCCCGGGAGTAATGGCATGGCTGAATGGCTGAATGGAAAACAAAATTACTTTTACAGATTTTTTTATAAATATGTTACAAATTAGTTTTTTAAAAAGTCGCGAAGCGGGCGTCGAATAATGTTATGGAGTAATCTGGAGGTGATTCAGCTAAAAAGGCGGAAAAAGTGCTGAACAGTGAATTAAGTAATTTACCGATCCCTCTTATGACCTCTACTTATCTACTACGGCCTACGCCTTTATAGGAAGCGACCCCTCTTGGGTGGGAGACAAAAATCAAATAACTTTTGAATATACCCTGACTACTTATACTATCTACAAAGGATCTTAAAAGTGTGTTTCAGCCATCAATTTACTAACGCCATCTAGCGAACCTTTATAAAACTAATATTATCAGATAAATAATGTTGACTCAAGATTTTGGATCTAAATTAATACAATCTGAACACACAGATATGGGTGGGGCTATAATTTAAATGCTCGCTCTAAATGTGTTTCAAAGTAAGGGCAGTGGTAGAACTACAGTGTAAACAATATTCCAGGTGTGACCTTGATACGAGTCTAGCTAAGCGGTACTACTGACGGGCGGGTGGGAGGGCAAACTTTTTCGGTTTTTCGCGAATATCTCCGGAGTCCGTGCACCGATTTGCACGTGCGATATCTCGTTCGACGCGCAATAACAGCCGCTACAATACAAAGTTAAGCCGGATAAAATCGAACCACGGCACGTAGGAAAAATTTGAAGAAAACTGATTCCTTCATTTTTCATTGTTATTTGGTAGAGTTCTCTATTGTAAAAGCTTTGTAGTAGTTAATTCGCTAAATTTAACACGAAAACAATCAAATATAAAAATGAAATCTCTCTTTTATCGACCTAACCAATTGAAACATAACTTTTATCAAACTAGCCAATCGAAACCTTACTTTAATAAACCTAACCAATCGTAACCTAACTTGAATAAACCTAACCAATCGTAACCTAACTTTAATCAACCTAACCAATCGTAACCCAACTTTGATGAACCTTACCAATCGAAACCTAACTTTAATCAACCTAACCAATCAATACCTAACTTTTATCAACCTAAGCAATCGTAACCTAACTTTGATGAACCTTACCAATCGAAAACTAACTTTAATCAAGCTAACTAATCGAAACCTAATTTTATCAACCTAAGCAATCGTAACCTAACTTTGATGAACATTACCAATCGAACCCTAACTTTAATCAACCTAAGCAATCGTAACCTAACTTTGATGAACCTTACCAATCGAAACCTAACTTTAATCAACCTAACCAATCGAAACCTAACTTTTATCAATCGTAACCTAACTTTAATAAACCTAACCAATCGAAACCTAACTTTTATCAATCGTAACCTAACTTTAATAAACCTAACCAATCGTAACCCAACTTTGATGAACCTTACCAATCGAAACCTAACTTTAATCAACCTAACCAATCGATACCTAACTTTTATCAACCTAAGCAATCGAAACCTAATTTTATCAACCTAAGCAATCGTAACCTAACTTTGATGAACCTTACCAATCGAAACCTAACTTTAATCAACCTAAGCAATCGTAACCTAACTTTGATGAACCTTACCAATCGAAACCTAACTTTAATCAACCTAACCAATCGAAACCTAACTTTTATCAATCGAAACCTAACTTTAATCAACCTAAGCAAACGTAACCTAACTTTGATGAACCTTACCAATCGAAACCTAACTTTAATCAACCTAACCAATCGAAACCTAACTTTTATCAATCGTAACCTAACTTTAATAAACCTAAGCAATCGTAACCTAACTTTGATGAACCTTACCAATCGAAACCTAACTTTAATCAAGCTAACCAATCGAAACCTAATTTTACCAACCTAAGCAATCTTAACCTAACTTTGATGAACATTACCAATCGAAACCTAACTTTGATCAACCTAAGCAATCGTAACCTAACTTTGATGAACCTTACCAATCGAAACCTAACTTTAATCAACCTAACCAATCGAAACCTAACTTTTATCAATCGTAACCTAACTTTAATAAACCTAACCAATCGTAACCTAACTTTGATGAACCTTACCAATCGAAAACTAACTTTAATCAAGCTAACTAATCGAAACCTAATTTTATCAACCTAAGCAATCGTAACCTAACTTTGATGAACATTACCAATCGAACCCTAACTTTAATCAACCTAAGCAATCGTAACCTAACTTTGATGAACCTTACCAATCGAAACCTAACTTTAATCAACCTAACCAATCGAAACCTAACTTTTATCAATCGTAACCTAACTTTAATAAACCTAACCAATCGAAACCTAACTTTTATCAATCGTAACCTAACTTTAATAAACCTAACCAATCGTAACCCAACTTTGATGAACCTTACCAATCGAAACCTAACTTTAATCAACCTAACCAATCGATACCTAACTTTTATCAACCTAAGCAATCGAAACCTAATTTTATCAACCTAAGCAATCGTAACCTAACTTTGATGAACCTTACCAATCGAAACCTAACTATAATCAACCTAAGCAATCGTAACCTAACTTTGATGAACCTTACCAATCGAAACCTAACTTTAATCAACCTAACCAATCGAAACCTAACTTTTATCAATCGAAACCTAACTTTAATCAACCTAAGCAAACGTAACCTAACTTTGATGAACCTTACCAATCGAAACCTAACTTTAATCAACCTAACCAATCGAAACCTAACTTTTATCAATCGTAACCTAACTTTAATAAACCTAAGCAATCGTAAACTAACTTTGATGAAACTTACCAATCGAAACCTAACTTTAATCAAGCTAACCAATCGAAACCTAATTTTACCAACCTAAGCAATCTTAACCTAACTTTGATGAACCTTACCAATCGAAACCTAACTTTGATCAACCTAAGCAATCGTAACCTAACTTTGATGAACCTTACCAATCGAAACCTAACTTTAATCAACCTAACCAATCGAAACCTAACTTTTATCAATCGTAACCTAACTTTAATAAACCTAAGCAATCGTAACCTAACTTTGATGAACCTTACCAATCGAAAACTAACTTTAATCAAGCTAACTAATCGAAACCTAATTTTATCAACCTAAGCAATCGTAACCTAACTTTGATGAACATTACCAATCGAACCCTAACTTTAATCAACCTAAGCAATCGTAACCTAACTTTGATGAACCTTACCAATCGAAACCTAACTTTAATCAACCTAACCAATCGAAACCTAACTTTTATCAATCGTAACCTAACTTTAATAAACCTAACCAATCGAAACCTAACTTTTATCAATCGTAACCTAACTTTAATAAACCTAACCAATCGTAACCTAACTTTGATGAACCTTACCAATCGAAACCTAACTTTAATCAACCTAACCAATCGATACCTAACTTTTATCAACCTAAGCAATCGAAACCTAATTTTATCAACCTAAGCAATCGTAACCTAACTTTGATGAACCTTACCAATCGAAACCTAACTATAATCAACCTAAGCAATCGTAACCTAACTTTGATGAACCTTACCAATCGAAACCTAACTTTAATCAACCTAACCAATCGAAACCTAACTTTTATCAATCGAAACCTAACTTTAATCAACCTAAGCAATCGTAACCTAACTTTGATGAACCTTACCAATCGAAACCTAACTTTAATCAACCTAACCAATCGAAACCTAACTTTTATCAATCGTAACCTAACTTTAATAAACCTAAGCAATCGTAACCTAACTTTGATGAACCTTACCAATCGAAACCTAACTTTAATCAACCTAACCAATCGAAACCTAATTTTACCAACCTAAGCAATCTTAACCTAACTTTGATGAACATTACCAATCGAAACCTAACTTTGATCAACCTAAGCAATCGTAACCTAACTTTGATGAACCTTACCAATCGAAACCTAACTTTAATCAACCTAACCAATCGAAACCTAACTTTTATCAATCGTAACCTAACTTTAATAAACCTAACCAATCGTAACCTAACTTTGATGAACCTTACCAATCGAAACCTAACTTTAATCAACCTAACCAATCGATACCTAACTTTTATCAACCTAAGCAATCGTAACCTAACTTTAATTAACCTAACCAATCGATACCTAACTTTTATCAACCTAAGCAATTATAACCTAACTTTGATGAACCTTACCAATCGAAACCTAACTTTAATCAAGCTAAGCAATCGTAACCTAACTTTGATGAACCTTACCAATCGAAACCTAACTATAATCAACCTAAGCAATCGTAACCTAACTTTAATCAACCTAACCAATCGTAACCCAACTTTGATGAACCTTACCAATCGAAACCTAACTTTAATCAACCTAACCAATCAATACCTAACTTTTATCAACCTAAGCAATCGTAACCTAACTTTGATGAACCTTACCAATCGAAAACTAACTTTAATCAAGCTAACTAATCGAAACCTAATTTTATCAACCTAAGCAATCGTAACCTAACTTTGATGAACATTACCAATCGAACCCTAACTTTAATCAACCTAAGCAATCGTAACCTAACTTTGATGAACCTTACCAATCGAAACCTAACTTTAATCAACCTAACCAATCGAAACCTAACTTTTATCAATCGTAACCTAACTTTAATAAACCTAACCAATCGAAACCTAACTTTTATCAATCGTAACCTAACTTTAATAAACCTAACCAATCGTAACCCAACTTTGATGAACCTTACCAATCGAAACCTAACTTTAATCAACCTAACCAATCGAAACCTAACTTTTATCAACCTAAGCAATCGAAACCTAATTTTATCAACCTAAGCAATCGTAACCTAACTTTGATGAACCTTACCAATCGAAACCTAACTATAATCAACCTAAGCAATCGTAACCTAACTTTGATGAACCTTACCAATCGAAACCTAACTTTAATCAACCTAACCAATCGAAACCTAACTTTTATCAATCGAAACCTAACTTTAATCAACCTAAGCAAACGTAACCTAACTTTGATGAACCTTACCAATCGAAACCTAACTTTAATCAACCTAACCAATCGAAACCTAACTTTTATCAATCGTAACCTAACTTTAATAAACCTAAGCAATCGTAACCTAACTTTGATGAACCTTACCAATCGAAACCTAACTTTAATCAAGCTAACCAATCGAAACCTAATTTTACCAACCTAAGCAATCTTAACCTAACTTTGATGAACATTACCAATCGAAACCTAACTTTGATCAACCTAAGCAATCGTAACCTAACTTTGATGAACCTTACCAATCGAAACCTAACTTTAATCAACCTAACCAATCGAAACCTAACTTTTATCAATCGAAACCTAACTTTAATCAACCTAACCAATCGAAACCTAACTTTTATCAATCGAAACCTAACTTTAATCAACCTAAGCAAACGTAACCTAACTTTGATGAACCTTACCAATCGAAACCTAACTTTAATCAACCTAACCAATCGAAACCTAACTTTTATCAATCGTAACCTAACTTTAATAAACCTAAGCAATCGTAACCTAACTTTGATGAACCTTACCAATCGAAACCTAACTTTAATCAAGCTAACCAATCGAAACCTAATTTTACCAACCTAAGCAATCTTAACCTAACTTTGATGAACCTTACCAATCGAAACCTAACTTTAATCAACCTAAGCAATCGTAACCTAACTTTGATGAACCTTACCAATCGAAACCTAACTTTAATCAACCTAACCAATCGAAACCTAACTTTTATCAATCGTAACCTAACTTTAATAAACCTTACCAATCGAAACCTAACTTTGATGAACCTTACCAATCGAAAACTAACTTTAATCAAGCTAACTAATCGAAACCTAATTTTATCAACCTAAGCAATCGTAACCTAACTTTGATGAACATTACCAATCGAACCCTAACTTTTATCAACCTAAGCAATCGTAACCTAACTTTGATGAACCTTACCAATCGAAACCTAACTTTAATCAACCTAACCAATCGAAACCTAACTTTTATCAATCGTAACCTAACTTTAATAAACCTAACCAATCGAAACCTAACTTTTATCAATCGTAACCTAACTTTAATAAACCTAACCAATCGTAACCCAACTTTGATGAACCTTACCAATCGAAACCTAACTTTAATCAACCTAACCAATCGATACCTAACTTTTATCAACCTAAGCAATCGAAACCTAATTTTATCAACCTAAGCAATCGTAACCTAACTTTGATGAACCTTACCAATCGAAACCTAACTATAATCAACCTAAGCAATCGTAACCTAACTTTGATGAACCTTACCAATCGAAACCTAACTTTAATCAACCTAACCAATCGAAACCTAACTTTTATCAATCGAAACCTAACTTTAATCAACCTAAGCAAACGTAACCTAACTTTGATGAACCTTACCAATCGAAACCTAACTTTAATCAACCTAACCAATCGAAACCTAACTTTTATCAATCGTAACCTAACTTTAATAAACCTAACCAATCGAAACCTAACTTTTATCAATCGTAACCTAACTTTAATAAACCTAACCAATCGTAACCCAACTTTGATGAACCTTACCAATCGAAACCTAACTTTAATCAACCTAACCAATCGATACCTAACTTTTATCAACCTAAGCAATCGAAACCTAATTTTATCAACCTAAGCAATCGTAACCTAACTTTGATGAACCTTACCAATCGAAACCTAACTATAATCAACCTAAGCAATCGTAACCTAACTTTGATGAACCTTACCAATCGAAACCTAACTTTAATCAACCTAACCAATCGAAACCTAACTTTTATCAATCGAAACCTAACTTTAATCAACCTAAGCAATCGTAACCTAACTTTGATGAACCTTACCAATCGAAACCTAACTTTAATCAACCTAACCAATCGAAACCTAACTTTTATCAATCGTAACCTAACTTTAATAAACCTAAGCAATCGTAACCTAACTTTGATGAACCTTACCAATCGAAACCTAACTTTAATCAAGCTAACCAATCGAAACCTAATTTTACCAACCTAAGCAATCTTAACCTAACTTTGATGAACATTACCAATCGAAACCTAACTTTGATCAACCTAAGCAATCGTAACCTAACTTTGATGAACCTTACCAATCGAAACCTAACTTTAATCAACCTAACCAATCGAAACCTAACTTTTATCAATCGTAACCTAACTTTAATAAACCTAACCAATCGTAACCTAACTTTGATGAACCTTACCAATCGAAAACTAACTTTAATCAAGCTAACTAATCGAAACCTAATTTTATCAACCTAAGCAATCGTAACCTAACTTTGATGAACATTACCAATCGAAACCTAACTTTAATCAACCTAAGCAATCGTAACCTAACTTTGATGAACCTTACCAATCGAAACCTAACTTTAATCAACCTAACCAATCGAAACCTAACTTTTATCAATCGTAACCTAACTTTAATAAACCTAACCAATCGAAACCTAACTTTTATCAATCGTAACCTAACTTTAATAAACCTAACCAATCGTAACCCAACTTTGATGAACCTTACCAATCGAAACCTAACTTTAATCAACCTAACCAATCGATACCTAACTTTTATCAACCTAAGCAATCGAAACCTAATTTTATCAACCTAAGCAATCGTAACCTAACTTTGATGAACCTTACCAATCGAAACCTAACTATAATCAACCTAAGCAATCGTAACCTAACTTTGATGAACCTTACCAATCGAAACCTAACTTTAATCAACCTAACCAATCGAAACCTAACTTTTATCAATCGAAACCTAACTTTAATCAACCTAAGCAATCGTAACCTAACTTTGATGAACCTTACCAATCGAAACCTAACTTTAATCAACCTAACCAATCGAAACCTAACTTTTATCAATCGTAACCTAACTTTAATAAACCTAAGCAATCGTAAACTAACTTTGATGAAACTTACCAATCGAAACCTAACTTTAATCAAGCTAACCAATCGAAACCTAATTTTACCAACCTAAGCAATCTTAACCTAACTTTGATGAACATTACCAATCGAAACCTAACTTTGATCAACCTAAGCAATCGTAACCTAACTTTGATGAACCTTACCAATCGAAACCTAACTTTAATCAACCTAACCAATCGAAACCTAACTTTTATCAATCGTAACCTAACTTTAATAAACCTAACCAATCGTAACCTAACTTTGATGAACCTTACCAATCGAAAACTAACTTTAATCAAGCTAACTAATCGAAACCTAATTTTATCAACCTAAGCAATCGTAACCTAACTTTGATGAACATTACCAATCGAACCCTAACTTTAATCAACCTAAGCAATCGTAACCTAACTTTGATGAACCTTACCAATCGAAACCTAACTTTAATCAACCTAACCAATCGAAACCTAACTTTTATCAATCGTAACCTAACTTTAATAAACCTAACCAATCGAAACCTAACTTTTATCAATCGTAACCTAACTTTAATAAACCTAACCAATCGTAACCCAACTTTGATGAACCTTACCAATCGAAACCTAACTTTAATCAACCTAACCAATCGATACCTAACTTTTATCAACCTAAGCAATCGAAACCTAATTTTATCAACCTAAGCAATCGTAACCTAACTTTGATGAACCTTACCAATCGAAACCTAACTATAATCAACCTAAGCAATCGTAACCTAACTTTGATGAACCTTACCAATCGAAACCTAACTTTAATCAACCTAACCAATCGAAACCTAACTTTTATCAATCGAAACCTAACTTTAATCAACCTAAGCAAACGTAACCTAACTTTGATGAACCTTACCAATCGAAACCTAACTTTAATCAACCTAACCAATCGAAACCTAACTTTTATCAATCGTAACCTAACTTTAATAAACCTAAGCAATCGTAACCTAACTTTGATGAACCTTACCAATCGAAACCTAACTTTAATCAAGCTAACCAATCGAAACCTAATTTTACCAACCTAAGCAATCTTAACCTAACTTTGATGAACATTACCAATCGAAACCTAACTTTGATCAACCTAAGCAATCGTAACCTAACTTTGATGAACCTTACCAATCGAAACCTAACTTTAATCAACCTAACCAATCGAAACCTAACTTTTATCAATCGTAACCTAACTTTAATCAACCTAACCAATCGTAACCTAACTTTGATGAACCTTACCAATCGAAACCTAACTTTAATCAACCTAACCAATCGAAACCTAACTTTTATCAACCTAAGCAATCGTAACCTAACTTTAATTAACCTAACCAATCGATACCTAACTTTTATCAACCTAAGCAATTATAACCTAACTTTGATGAACCTTACCAATCGAAACCTAACTTTAATCAACCTAAGCAATCGTAACCTAACTTTGATGAACCTTACCAATCGAAACCTAACTATAATCAACCTAAGCAATCGTAACCTAACTTTAATCAACCTAACCAATCGTAACCCAACTTTGATGAACCTTACCAATCGAAACCTAACTTTAATCAACCTAACCAATCAATACCTAACTTTTATCAACCTAAGCAATCGTAACCTAACTTTGATGAACCTTACCAATCGAAAACTAACTTTAATCAAGCTAACTAATCGAAACCTAATTTTATCAACCTAAGCAATCGTAACCTAACTTTGATGAACCTTACCAATCGAAACCTAACTTTAATCAACCTAACCAATCGAAACCTAACTTTGATGAACCTTACCAATCGAAACCTAACTTTAATCAACCTAACCAATCGAAACCTAACTTTTATCAATCGTAACCTAACTTTAATAAACCTAACCAATCGAAACCTAACTTTTATCAATCGTAACCTAACTTTAATAAACCTAACCAATCGTAACCTAACTTTGATGAACCTTACCAATCGAAACCTAACTTTAATCAACCTAACCAATCGATACCTAACTTTTATCAACCTAAGCAATCGAAACCTAATTTTATCAACCTAAGCAATCGTAACCTAACTTTGATGAACCTTACCAATCGAAACCTAACTATAATCAACCTAAGCAATCGTAACCTAACTTTGATGAACCTTACCAATCGAAACCTAACTTTAATCAACCTAACCAATCGAAACCTAACTTTTATCAATCGAAACCTAACTTTAATCAACCTAAGCAAACGTAACCTAACTTTGATGAACCTTACCAATCGAAACCTAACTTTAATCAACCTAACCAATCGAAACCTAACTTTTATCAATCGTAACCTAACTTTAATAAACCTAAGCAATCGTAACCTAACTTTGATGAACCTTACCAATCGAAACCTAACTTTAATCAAGCTAACCAATCGAAACCTAATTTTACCAACCTAAGCAATCTTAACCTAACTTTGATGAACATTACCAATCGAAACCTAACTTTGATCAACCTAAGCAATCGTAACCTAACTTTGATGAACCTTACCAATCGAAACCTAACTTTAATCAACCTAACCAATCGAAACCTAACTTTTATCAATCGAAACCTAACTTTAATCAACCTAACCAATCGAAACCTAACTTTTATCAATCGAAACCTAACTTTAATCAACCTAAGCAAACGTAACCTAACTTTGATGAACCTTACCAATCGAAACCTAACTTTAATCAACCTAACCAATCGAAACCTAACTTTTATCAATCGTAACCTAACTTTAATAAACCTAAGCAATCGTAACCTAACTTTGATGAACCTTACCAATCGAAACCTAACTTTAATCAAGCTAACCAATCGAAACCTAATTTTACCAACCTAAGCAATCTTAACCTAACTTTGATGAACATTACCAATCGAAACCTAACTTTGATCAACCTAAGCAATCGTAACCTAACTTTGATGAACCTTACCAATCGAAACCTAACTTTAATCAACCTAACCAATCGAAACCTAACTTTTATCAATCGTAACCTAACTTTAATAAACCTAACCAATCGTAACCTAACTTTGATGAACCTTACCAATCGAAAACTAACTTTAATCAAGCTAACTAATCGAAACCTAATTTTATCAACCTAAGCAATCGTAACCTAACTTTGATGAACCTTACCAATCGAAACCTAACTTTAATCAACCTAAGCAATCGTAACCTAACTTTGATGAACCTTACCAATCGAAACCTAACTTTAATCAACCTAACCAATCGAAACCTAACTTTTATCAATCGTAACCTAACTTTAATAAACCTAACCAATCGAAACCTAACTTTTATCAATCGTAACCTAACTTTAATAAACCTAACCAATCGTAACCCAACTTTGATGAACCTTACCAATCGAAACCTAACTTTAATCAACCTAACCAATCGATACCTAACTTTTATCAACCTAAGCAATCGAAACCTAATTTTATCAACCTAAGCAATCGTAACCTAACTTTGATGAACCTTACCAATCGAAACCTAACTATAATCAACCTAAGCAATCGTAACCTAACTTTGATGAACCTTACCAATCGAAACCTAACTTTAATCAACCTAACCAATCGAAACCTAACTTTTATCAATCGAAACCTAACTTTAATCAACCTAAGCAAACGTAACCTAACTTTGATGAACCTTACCAATCGAAACCTAACTTTAATCAACCTAACCAATCGAAACCTAACTTTTATCAATCGTAACCTAACTTTAATAAACCTAAGCAATCGTAAACTAACTTTGATGAAACTTACCAATCGAAACCTAACTTTAATCAACCTAACCAATCGAAACCTAATTTTACCAACCTAAGCAATCTTAACCTAACTTTGATGAACATTACCAATCGAAACCTAACTTTAATCAACCTAAGCAATCGTAACCTAACTTTGATGAACCTTACCAATCGAAACCTAACTTTAATCAACCTAACCAATCGAAACCTAACTTTTATCAATCGTAACCTAACTTTAATAAACCTAACCAATCGTAACCTAACTTTGATGAACCTTACCAATCGAAACCTAACTTTAATCAAGCTAACTAATCGAAACCTAATTTTATCAACCTAAGCAATCGTAACCTAACTTTGATGAACATTACCAATCGAAACCTAACTTTAATCAACCTAAGCAATCGTAACCTAACTTTGATGAACCTTACCAATCGAAACCTAACTTTAATCAACCTAACCAATCGAAACCTAACTTTTATCAATCGTAACCTAACTTTAATAAACCTAACCAATCGAAACCTAACTTTTATCAATCGTAACCTAACTTTAATAAACCTAACCAATCGTAACCCAACTTTGATGAACCTTACCAATCGAAACCTAACTTTAATCAACCTAACCAATCGATACCTAACTTTTATCAACCTAAGCAATCGAAACCTAATTTTATCAACCTAAGCAATCGTAACCTAACTTTGATGAACCTTACCAATCGAAACCTAACTATAATCAACCTAAGCAATCGTAACCTAACTTTGATGAACCTTACCAATCGAAACCTAACTTTAATCAACCTAACCAATCGAAACCTAACTTTTATCAATCGAAACCTAACTTTAATCAACCTAAGCAAACGTAACCTAACTTTGATGAACCTTACCAATCGAAACCTAACTTTAATCAACCTAACCAATCGAAACCTAACTTTTATCAATCGTAACCTAACTTTAATAAACCTAACCAATCGTAACCTAACTTTGATGAACCTTACCAATCGAAACCTAACTTTAATCAAGCTAACCAATCGAAACCTAATTTTACCAACCTAAGCAATCTTAACCTAACTTTGATGAACATTACCAATCGAAACCTAACTTTGATCAACCTAAGCAATCGTAACCTAACTTTGATGAACCTTACCAATCGAAACCTAACTTTAATCAACCTAACCAATCGAAACCTAACTTTTATCAATCGTAACCTAACTTTAATAAACCTAACCAATCGTAACCTAACTTTGATGAACCTTACCAATCGAAACCTAACTTTAATCAACCTAACCAATCGATACCTAACTTTTATCAACCTAAGCAATCGTAACCTAACTTTAATTAACCTAACCAATCGATACCTAACTTTTATCAACCTAAGCAATTATAACCTAACTTTGATGAACCTTACCAATCGAAACCTAACTTTAATCAAGCTAAGCAATCGTAACCTAACTTTGATGAACCTTACCAATCGAAACCTAACTATAATCAACCTAAGCAATCGTAACCTAACTTTAATCAACCTAACCAATCGTAACCCAACTTTGATGAACCTTACCAATCGAAACCTAACTTTAATCAACCTAACCAATCAATACCTAACTTTTATCAACCTAAGCAATCGTAACCTAACTTTGATGAACCTTACCAATCGAAAACTAACTTTAATCAAGCTAACTAATCGAAACCTAATTTTATCAACCTAAGCAATCGTAACCTAACTTTGATGAACATTACCAATCGAACCCTAACTTTAATCAACCTAAGCAATCGTAACCTAACTTTGATGAACCTTACCAATCGAAACCTAACTTTAATCAACCTAACCAATCGAAACCTAACTTTTATCAATCGTAACCTAACTTTAATCAACCTAACCAATCGAAACCTAACTTTTATCAATCGTAACCTAACTTTAATAAACCTAACCAATCGTAACCCAACTTTGATGAACCTTACCAATCGAAACCTAACTTTAATCAACCTAACCAATCGATACCTAACTTTTATCAACCTAAGCAATCGAAACCTAATTTTATCAACCTAAGCAATCGTAACCTAACTTTGATGAACCTTACCAATCGAAACCTAACTATAATCAACCTAAGCAATCGTAACCTAACTTTGATGAACCTTACCAATCGAAACCTAACTTTAATCAACCTAACCAATCGAAACCTAACTTTTATCAATCGAAACCTAACTTTAATCAACCTAAGCAAACGTAACCTAACTTTGATGAACCTTACCAATCGAAACCTAACTTTAATCAACCTAACCAATCGAAACCTAACTTTTATCAATCGTAACCTAACTTTAATAAACCTAAGCAATCGTAACCTAACTTTGATGAACCTTACCAATCGAAACCTAACTTTAATCAACCTAACCAATCGAAACCTAATTTTACCAACCTAAGCAATCTTAACCTAACTTTGATGAACATTACCAATCGAAACCTAACTTTGATCAACCTAAGCAATCGTAACCTAACTTTGATGAACCTTACCAATCGAAACCTAACTTTAATCAACCTAACCAATCGAAACCTAACTTTTATCAATCGTAACCTAACTTTAATAAACCTAACCAATCGTAACCTAACTTTGATGAACCTTACCAATCGAAAACTAACTTTAATCAAGCTAACTAATCGAAACCTAATTTTATCAACCTAAGCAATCGTAACCTAACTTTGATGAACATTACCAATCGAACCCTAACTTTAATCAACCTAAGCAATCGTAACCTAACTTTGATGAACCTTACCAATCGAAACCTAACTTTAATCAACCTAACCAATCGAAACCTAACTTTTATCAATCGTAACCTAACTTTAATAAACCTAACCAATCGAAACCTAACTTTTATCAATCGTAACCTAACTTTAATAAACCTAACCAATCGTAACCCAACTTTGATGAACCTTACCAATCGAAACCTAACTTTAATCAACCTAACCAATCGATACCTAACTTTTATCAACCTAAGCAATCGAAACCTAATTTTATCAACCTAAGCAATCGTAACCTAACTTTGATGAACCTTACCAATCGAAACCTAACTATAATCAACCTAAGCAATCGTAACCTAACTTTGATGAACCTTACCAATCGAAACCTAACTTTAATCAACCTAACCAATCGAAACCTAACTTTTATCAATCGAAACCTAACTTTAATCAACCTAAGCAAACGTAACCTAACTTTGATGAACCTTACCAATCGAAACCTAACTTTAATCAACCTAACCAATCGAAACCTAATTTTTATCAATCGTAACCTAACTTTAATAAACCTAAGCAATCGTAAACTAACTTTGATGAAACTTACCAATCGAAACCTAACTTTAATCAAGCTAACCAATCGAAACCTAATTTTACCAACCTAAGCAATCTTAACCTAACTTTGATGAACATTACCAATCGAAACCTAACTTTGATCAACCTAAGCAATCGTAACCTAACTTTGATGAACCTTACCAATCGAAACCTAACTTTAATCAACCTAACCAATCGAAACCTAACTTTTATCAATCGTAACCTAACTTTAATAAACCTAACCAATCGTAACCTAACTTTGATGAACCTTACCAATCGAAAACTAACTTTAATCAAGCTAACTAATCGAAACCTAATTTTATCAACCTAAGCAATCGTAACCTAACTTTGATGAACATTACCAATCGAACCCTAACTTTAATCAACCTAAGCAATCGTAACCTAACTTTGATGAACCTTACCAATCGAAACCTAACTTTAATCAACCTAACCAATCGAAACCTAACTTTTATCAATCGTAACCTAACTTTAATAAACCTAACCAATCGAAACCTAACTTTTATCAATCGTAACCTAACTTTAATAAACCTAACCAATCGTAACCCAACTTTGATGAACCTTACCAATCGAAACCTAACCTAACCTAACTTTAATCAACCTAACCAATCGATACCTAACTTTTATCAACCTAAGCAATCGAAACCTAATTTTATCAACCTAAGCAATCGTAACCTAACTTTGATGAACCTTACCAATCGAAACCTAACTATAATCAACCTAAGCAATCGTAACCTAACTTTGATGAACCTTACCAATCGAAACCTAACTTTTATCAATCGAAACCTAACTTTAATCAACCTAAGCAATCGTAACCTAACTTTGATGAACCTTACCAATCGAAACCTAACTTTAATCAACCTAACCAATCGAAACCTAACTTTTATCAATCGTAACCTAACTTTAATAAACCTAAGCAATCGTAACCTAACTTTGATGAACCTTACCAATCGAAACCTAATTTTACCAACCTAAGCAATCTTAACCTAACTTTGATGAACATTACCAATCGAAACCTAACTTTGATCAACCTAAGCAATCGTAACCTAACTTTGATGAACCTTACCAATCGAAACCTAACTTTAATCAACCTAACCAATCGAAACCTAACTTTTATCAATCGTAACCTAACTTTAATAAACCTAACCAATCGTAACCTAACTTTGATGAACCTTACCAATCGAAACCTAACTTTAATCAACCTAACCAATCGATACCTAACTTTTATCAACCTAAGCAATCGTAACCTAACTTTAATTAACCTAACCAATCGATACCTAACTTTTATCAACCTAAGCAATTATAACCTAACTTTGATGAACCTTACCAATCGAAACCTAACTTTAATCAAGCTAAGCAATCGTAACCTAACTTTGATGAACCTTACCAATCGAAACCTAACTATAATCAACCTAAGCAATCGTAACCTAACTTTGAT